>CM055119.1:67977906-69205696 GCA_029206835.1 Rana muscosa
GACGAGAGAGCGGCCCCCCTTCCCTCCTGAACCGTACCAGGCCACATGCCCTCAACATGGGGAGGATGTCCCCATGTTGATGGGGACAAGGGCCTCATCCCCACAACCCTTGCCCGGTGGTTGTGGGGGTCTGCGGGCGGGGGGCTTATCAGAATCTGGAAGACCCCTTTAACAAAGGGGACCCCCAGATCCCGGCCCCCCTTTATGTGAATTGGTAAGGGGTACACTGTACCCCTACCATTTCATGAAGAAAGTGTCAAAAAATGTAAAAAAAAAAACACACACACACCTTGAAAAAGTCCTTTATTAAAAAACAAAACAAAAAAAACAAAAAAAACATTCCAGCGGAGAAATCCAGTGTCCCGCGGCGATCCGATGTCCAGCGCTGTCCGTCATTGGCTGAGCCTGAGCGGACCTGATGGGGAACTTCCTCCGCAGTCTATTACATGTATAGAGCCGCCCCTTCTAAAGTTCCCCATCAGGTCCGCTCAGCCAATGACTCGGTGTAAGGCTGAGGACCTGATGCGGAACATGAGAAGGGGCGGGTCTATACATGTATTACAAAGTGAGAGAAGTTCCCCATCAGGTCCGCCCCCTCGGTATGTCGGACCCCGCCTACGTCATTGGCCTGAGCGGGGAACTTCATTCACTGTGTAATTGACGTAGGCGGGGTCTGACATACCGAGGGGGCGGACATGATGGGGAACTTCATTCACTGTGTAATACATGTATAGACTCTATATATGTATAACGCAGCGAAGGAAGTTCCCCATCAGGCCCGCCCCCTCGGTATGTCAGACCCCGCCTACGTCATTGGCCTGAGCGGGAAACTTCCTTCACTGTGTAAATTTAAATTACACAGTGAAGGAAGTTCCCTGCTCAGGCCAATGACGTAGGCGGGGTCCGACATACCGAGGGGGCAGACTTGATGGGGAACTTCTCTCACTTTGTAATACATGTATAGACCCGCCCCTTCTCATGTTCCCCGAATACATGTAATAGACTGCGGAGGAAGTTCCCCATCAGGTCCGCTCAGGCTCAGCCAATGACGGACAGCGCTGGACATCGGATCGCCGCGGGACACTGGATTTCTCCGCTGGAATGTTTTTTTTTTTTTTTTTTTTTTTAATAAAGGACTTTTTCAAGGTGTTTGTGTGTTTTTTTTTTTTTTTTTTTTGACACTTTCTTTGTGAAATGGTAGGGGTACAATGTACCCCTTACCAATTCACATAGGGGGGGCCGGGATCTGGGGGTCCACTTTGTTAAAGGGCTCTTCCAGATTCCGATAAGCCCCCCGCCCGCAGACCCCCACAACCACCGGGCAAGGGTTGTGGGGATGAGGCCCTTGTCCCCATCAACATGGGGACATCTTCCCCATGTTGAGGGCATGTGGCCTGGTACGGTTCAGGAGGGAGGGGGAGGGGCACTCTCTCATCCCCCCTTTTCCCCTGCGGCCGGCCAGGTTGTGTGCTCGGATAAGGGTCTGGTATGGATTTTTGGGGCGACTCCCCGCCATTTTTTTTTAATTTGGGGTGGAGTTCCCCTTAAAATCCATGCCAGATCTGAAGGGCCTGGTATGGATATTTGGGGGAACTCCACGCATTTTTTTTAAATTTGCGGCGGGGTTCCCCTTAATATCCATTCCAGACCTGAAGGGCCTGGTAATTGAATTCTGGGGGACCCCCACGCTTTTTTTTTTTTTTTTTTATCAATGACTTTTCTATGTATTGCCGGGAGCCGACAATTCATTAATAGCCGCGAGTGAGTTTTAAGTGACTTTTTTTCCTTCAAAAATGACATTTTTTGCAGGGACAGTTCTAAGCACAGGAAACATGCGCCACTTTACATGCATATCATACACACCCCCTAGGTGTGAAATTTAAAGGAATATTTCACTTTTATTTTTTCATTTTAAGCATTATTAAAATCACTGCTCCCGAAGAAACGGACGTTTTTAAAACGTCTTTTTGCATTGATACATGTCCCCTGGGGCAGGACCCGGGTCCCCAAACACTTTTTAGGACAATAACTTGCATATAAGCCTTTATATTTAGCACTTTAGATTTCGAGCGTTCGAGTCCATTGTATTTAATAGGGTTCTAAAGTTCACACAAACATTTTGTCTGTTCGCAGGTTCTGGTGCGAACCGAACAGGGGGGTGTTCGGCTCATCCCTGATATAGATATACTGGGACTGGTGAGACTCATAGTGATTGGCAAATAGCAGAAAGTATAGTACAATTGTACTTAAGAAGTAATGTAGTCTAATCATCCCTGAAGCCACAAGTAACTGGTGACATCACACTTAGTCGGATTCTGAAATCAAGTTATTTTTGGCTGCTTAGATCAGGGTTTCTTGACTCGAGTCCTCAAGGCGCCCCAACAGGTCATGTTTTCAGGCTTTCAATTATTTTGCACAGGTGATTTGATCAGTTTCATGGCGTTAGTAATTACCACAGCCATTTCATCTGAGGGAAATCCTGAAAACATGACCTGTTGGGGCGCCTTGAGGACTGGATTTGAGAAACACTGGCTTAGATGACACTGCCTAAATCTGCACAGAGACCTCTTAAAGTTATGACCTCTTCCCTAGCCCACTAAAGGCAGGACTCATACAGTAGCTACACACGGTAGCCAAGGACGGAACTATATGCACAAAAGTTTGGCATCCGCCAAGGCTTTAACCCATCAGGGTTGGTATAACTGAACACAGCTTCAGCAAAAGGAGTTTGTGTTGAGTTGCCATGGCAACAAGATCCCCCTGGACACTCAAAGAGTCATACACACACGCACAGGGGTATTCAGCAGAAGGCGGGGCAGAGTTACTGGCAGGCATATGACAATGGAGGAAGAAAGATGAGGGATGGAAATCAGACAACCTGGCTGAAGGGTGCAACCATTTAAATTATTACACATGTCAATGGGAAAGGGACTAATACTAGGTCACAGTATATCTATAACAATTTTAATCAAAGGTCCTTAATACTCAGAATGACAAGATAAGCATTCATTTGAAGGCATATGTCTTAAAAGTACTCGTGTTTTTCCTTCTCTAACTTTGCCCACATTAATAAAGTACAAGGCCATTACTGTATGCTGTATCTAAGTGGAATCACCATGGAAGTCTGTCCCAGAAGCAAGGGCAACATGACCAGATTAACATTATTGACTTTCGCACAAATAATTATTATTGGACGGTTGAGAACAAGGAGCCTCATGTTTTTTTTCCCCTTAATTTTTTTTTTTTGTGTGTTTTGTATCTTATGATTTTTATTATGGACTTATTACATCCAGAACAAGTGATGACTACCAATACTGGGATCCAGAAATATGAACTGTAGAGATGGAAAGTTTGAAAGTTTTGTTTCTTCTCAAAGAGTTTTATTTCGTTTCAGAGGGCAAAGCCAAAAGTTCAAAATATTAAAGGAGAGTATACATAGCCCATTATTTTAGGTGTGGCCGAGTCTAATATTCTCAACTGGCCACAAGGGGCCATCTGTTGCCTTATGGGTTATGTGAAATCTCCATTAACAGCTGTAAATAAAATTGCATATAGATATATATTGATAAAAATAAATAAATGCGCTACCCAAAAAACACATAAATAATAACAACTCTATAGAGGGAGGTGAAGCAGCTGTGCTGGAATGTGACAAATTCAAACAAACTGAAAGGTAATAGTACAGCGCTACATATAGGCCAGTAAAAACTGGACTGTAACTCAAATGTGACTATAAATGGAAACACACAAAAAAGTGAGAAGGGGCAGGCTGAACACCCCTACCCAATATATATAAAATGTCCACAATAATAAACACAAACAAAAAAATTAAGAGTGTCCAAAACAGTGGGTAAATAACAAGGAATGGATGTAAAACTTCTGGCACAATTCTTCACGTGGATGGTGATATTCATGTGTGCTTACCAGAAGTGTTGGACCCAAATGTCATACGACAGCGGATCAATCGAGCTTGAGAGTATCTCCAACGGCTGCTCCACAGGAACGTCCCCGGATCTCTGATGGATGTAGAGGTATACCGGCTAGATGATCGGATGTCTTCAATCCTGGGTGGAACTGATGGATGCAGTACTTCTCGGGTCTCCAATACCCCCAAGGCTGGAGATCCCACCAGAAGACTGGCACTCTGGATCCCGGTATTCAACCGGACGATGGGATACGATCAAACTTAAATGGAAAATACCCCGACAAGGGTATTGTAGAAGGACCACCTGGAGAAAACTGAAAAAACTTTTCCTCACCGATTTCATGCAAAGAGAAGAAAAAATAGGGGGCTCCAATGGTGTAGGTCAAAAAAAATTGGGTTTTTAATCAGAAAAACACCAACATACAAAGATAAAAAGTGATCACAGTTCATATTTCAAAAGACAACATGGGAAGCAAAATGCATAGACCGACGCGTTTCATTCCTAACAGGACGTCTACAGGGACTGTGATCACTTTTTAAAAGGAGGGGGGATATATAATGCTTTTGTGAGCAAGCTAAGCCCTCTTGCTTTTAGAATGTGGGAACAGACAGCAGCCACGATGGGCTGACCTGAAGTTAACAGGTAATCTAACTATACTTGTAGCTTATATAGTATTGTAAATATGGGCGTTGTGGGTAATTTGTAAATACCATGTAAGAAAGGGGACCTACACTGTATATTGTGTTGTAAATACTGTCTGGTGTGTAATTTGTATATATTATGTAACCCTTACCCTATCAATAAATGTGTATTGTGGATAGAACTACCTCTTTTTGTATAAGATCTCTCAGAGCAACAGTGTCATGGTCTGGGGCTGCATGATTGCTGCCGGCACTAGAGAGCTACAGTTCATTGAGCCAACGTGCACTGTGACATACTGAAGCAGGGCATGACCCTCTCCCTTCGGAGACTGGACCGCAGGGCAGTATTCGAACATGATAACGACCCCAAACACACCTCCAAGATGACCACTGCTTTGCTAAAGAAGCTGAGGGTAAAGGTGATGGACTGGCCCAGCATGTCTCCAGACCTAAACCCTATTAAGCATCTTTAGAGCATCCTCAAAAGGAAGGTGGAGGAGTGCAAGGTCTCTAACATCCACCAGCTTTGTGATGTCATTATGGGGGAGTGAAAGAGGACTTCAATGGCAACCTGTGAGCTCTGGTGAACTCCATGCCCAAGAGGGTTAAGCCAATGCTGGAAAATAATGGTGGCCACACAAAATATTGACACTTTGGACCCAATTTCGACATTTTCACTTAGAGGTGTACTCTCTTTTGTTGCCAGCAGTTTAGACATGAATGGTTGTGTGTTGTGTTATTTTGAGGGGACAGCAAATTGACACTGTTATACAAGCTGCACACTCACTAATTTACATTGTAGCAAAGTGTCATTTCTTCAGTGTTGTCACATGAAAAGATAGAATAAAATATTTTCAAAAATGTGAGGGGTGTACTCACTTTTGTGAGATACTGTGTATATATGTATACCCATATGTAAAAATTATAATAGATAAATAAAAGTTGTGATGGTTATAAAAGGAATGAGTATAAAACGATATAGTACATCAAAATAAAAATAATAATAATAAGCAATGCAGAGTGCCTGGTGCTTTGCTGGGACAGGACCAACTACCTGTCAAAAGCTAAATTTGTAAAATGCACTACAAAGTACAATAAGTTGCAGTACAACTGCCATTATAAACTTTAGGACATTAAAACATTAGGAAACTTCCAGACATGCCATGCATGTGTAAATATCACCAATGGAGTAGCACTGTAAATATACCATACACTAAAAGAGAAATAAAAATAAAAATACCATGATTGATCTACTTTCTAGAAATCGGAAGGAGGACCTGAATGTAGAAAGCCTATGTATCCCCTATTAGATTAATACTCGTCGGGACGTTGGCATGCCACCAAAAATGGTGGCTGTAGAAAAAAGGAGATGGGGGAAACGAGCAGAGGGGGGCAATAATGGGATTATAGATAGATTACAAATAATTACATAAGCCTCTAAAAGCCTGAGGGCTTCATAGACATGTAGCTTAAGACATGTACATGTACTGTAGCTTAACTCATAGCTAGTAGCACCAATAAATAATTTAATGATAAGATCTATTAAGCTCAGGGTGCCTATTGTGTTGAAGTTGCTGGTTTTTAGTGCCTCGTTAGGTCCTCTGGGCCATCCCTCAGAATTTGTTATGAAAAAATCAGACCATAAAGAAACAAAATTAATAGAGAGTAAATAACTTTCCGACAGCCCATCTGTGTGTTCTAAAATGTGGGAAGCTGGGAAAGTATACGATCTAGCTATATTAAAGCTAAGTGTTTTAAAGTGTTAAGTTTTTTAAAGTTAAGTCTTTAATTTCCCTTTATTATTGGGTATTGTTGGGGAAGTACTGGGCACTTTTACACCCTTCCTGCCCAGGCCAATTTTCACCTATCAGCGCTGTCACTTTTTGAATGACAATTGTGTGGTCATGCAACACTGTACCCAAACAATTTTTTTTTCACACAACCTTAACAATCTACGCCCTCTCTCCTTGCTCCTTTTTTCCTCTAAACTCCTTGAAAGCCTGGTCTACAACCAATTGAGTGACCACCTCATTAAGAATAACCTTCTTGATCCCCTTCAGTCTGGATTTCGCCCTCAACACTCCACAGAAACTGCTCTTTTAAAACTCACAAATTACTTACTAATGGGGATGAGCTTCGAGTTCGAGTCGAACCCATGTTTGTCTCGAACATCGCCTGTTCGGTTGTTCGTCGAATTGAGAACATTATGGGCTGTTCGCGCCAAATTCGAGTGGCGCGTCACGGCCCATAATTCACTGCGGCATCGCAGTGCATTGCTGGCTGATGATTGGCCAAGCATGCACTATGACCCGCATGCTTGGCCAATCACAGCACTGTCTGAACAGAGAGTCGTAATTGGCCAAAGCCAGGGTGGCTTTGGCCAATTATGGCTCAGGGGGTTTAGTACACGCCCCACACTATATAAGGCCGCCACCGTGGCGGCCTTGTGTAGTGTGTTGCGGTGTTGGTTAAAGAGAGAGCTTACAGAGAGAGAGAGAGAGAGAGAGAGACAGTGTCATTTATATTGAGTTATATGCAGTTACAGTGTGTAGAGGATATATATGCAACCTAGGTGTTGAATATATATATATATACACTAGGCTTGTGCAAAACGGAAAAATTCGGTTAGTTTCGGTTCGTTTCTTTTCGGTCCTGTTGATTCGTAATCATTCGTAATTTTGCTAGACGGGATTTTTCGTGTTCGGACTAATTCGTATTTTCGCAAGCGACATTTTTCGTTGAATTTTTAGTTGATTTATAATTCGTACTTTCGGTAGAGTACATTGTTTTTCGTTGATTCTGGACACAACTCCTACTTTCGTAACTTTTTTTGGGTTCGTTGATTCGTAATTTTCTGTGTCTCTCTCACGAAGACGCTGCCTATTATGCCTAATGTGCTTCGAATAGATTTGTACTTTTCTAAATACATAGCGGTTATTTGTAACGATTCGAAATCTCGTATTTTACTTTCGTTTTTTACATGCGGCTATAGCCTCCGCCCCCTGTACACCATTTTGAGAGGGTTCAGCACGGTGAGGGAGAAGCAGAGAGCAGAGCAGAGTGTTATTGTGCTTCGAATGGATTCGAAATCTCGTATTTTACTTTCGTTTTTTACATGCGGCTATAGCCTCCGCCCCTGTACACCATTTTGAGAGGGAGTTCAGCACGGTGTGGGAGAAGCAGAGAGCAGAGCAGAGTGAGTGTTATTGTGCTTCGTATGGATTCGTACATTCATAACTTTTTCATAACGAATTATGCCGAAGACATTCGGGCATTCGCTATTTGCGGTATAATTTATTTCGGATTCGGTCTTATTCGTAATTGCTTTGTTCGGAAATTCAAATGCTTCCGAATGTCCGAAAGTTGCTAAATTCGGACGAATTTCGATTCGTTACGAAACGAATTGCACAAGCCTAATATACACTGTATTCAGTTTAGCTAGATCCGTTCCTGTTATTCTCTATACTGGGACAGGCAGGCAGGTGATTGTGCTAGCTGCAGTCAGTGTTTCACTTAGTGTACTGTGTGCTTTGCATAGCGTTTACCTAAAGCTTACCTGAATACAGTAAAGCCCCGTACACACGATCGGATAACCTATGGATTTTCGTCCGATGGATTTGTCCATCGGAAATCCGATGAAACTGTTTTTCATCAGTCTTGGCCACACACCATCAGTCAAAAAACCGACCGTTCCAAACGCGATGACGTAAAACACTCCGATGAGCCGAGAAAAATTAAGTTTAATGCTTCTGAGCATGCGTCGACTTGATTCTGAGCATGCGTGGGTTTTTTAACCGATGGACTTGCCCATAGACGATCGGAAATTCCCATCAGTTTTTTATCCATCGGAAAATTTTAAAACAAGTTCTATTTTTTACAACCGATGGAAAAAAGACCGATGGGTACCATACACGATCGGTTGGTCTGATGAAAACCATCCATCGGACGGTTTTCATCAGTCAAACCGATCGTGTGTACGGGGCTTTAGTGACTAATAGTGGTGTTCTCATAAAAAAAACACAGGCAGAGAGCTGCAAGTATTTTCAGTTAGTGTACTGTGGCCTCTGCACAATTTTCACCTAAAACTAACTGAAGACAATTGCTGCTTTTCCCATACTAATACCACAGCAGGCAGTTGATTCTGATAGCTGCATTAACAGTACAGATATATATATATATATATATATATATATATATATATATATAGTGAGCGTGAGAGCCCCTGTCTTAGTGGAAATGTGTTTAAAATGGACACAGGACTCTCAAAGAAGCAATTTGAGAAGTTCCAGCAAAAGATTTGTGAGCAGAGAAAACTATGCTTTAAGTTTTCTCTGGATTTTGTAAGTCTGGATTGGAGCTGGAAACTTGAAGACTTTAAAGAGAATTAGGAGGGATGTAGTCTTCAGTCATGTGTCCTGGTTTTCCAGAAGCTCTGCAGGTTGTGTGTCCAGGTGCACACACTCGTTATAAGGCAGAGCTGGGCATAGCTCAGTGGGTGTGGGAAAGGTGTTGGTGTTGGAGCAGTTGCTGCAGACAAGAGGGAGGTGCGCTACTATTTAAGAACTCAGGCAACATCCTTGAAATGGTTCTCCATGTGGGAGAGGTTCCAGGTCAGTGGACTGAGAGAGTTGGGCCAGCTGAGAGAGTCGGGGTGACTATAGCTGAGACAACTGGAAGAGAGAGTCTTGGGGACCAGAGGGGACTGTAAGTCTTGGAAGAGTGTGGAAGCCTGTCAGGAGAGCCCTTCCTAGAGGCAAAGAGTGGTCCTGTGCAGCAAAGCACTGCGCCCAAGGCTGAGCGAGCCTTAAGAGCCAGGTGGATTGGCATTTTTCAGTTGTTGTTTTTGGGAGAAGAAACCAAATGTATGTGTGAACTTTCACCTTTTTTGTTACTTTCAAAAAAAGTGGGCTACCACGCCCTTAAACCTTAAACCTTAGTTCCTGTTGGCTGTGAACTCACTTAAAACACATCTATCACTGAGCTAGACATCCCCCAATGTTACAATATATATATATATATATATATATATTTATATATATACATCCATCCTTGTGCAGCTACATCTCACTGCAGGCCATTAGTATGTCTGGAAGGCAAACAAGGAGAGGCAGACAGTCGCAAGGCAATAAAAGAGGGCAAGCAGGCTCTTTGTCTAGAGGCAACAGTGCTGGTCGTGGACATTGTGCATCCTCATCAGCACGTGGCCGTGGGACACGCTTGTCCTTTTCGGCAGCTGGCCATGTTGAGCTGCAACATGCCCAAGACTTGGTAGAGTGGATGACCAAGCCGTCCTCCTCCTCCTCATCCTCTCTCACCCAGGCTCAGGGTACTTTGGCAAAGCAGCTGCCACAGCGGCCTCTTCCCTCGGCTCAATGGCATCAGTCACTCCTTCCCTAGCCCCACCATGTCCTCCTGAGGAGTCCCCCGAACTGTTTGACCACACTGTTGGGTACATGCTCCAGGAGGATGCCCAGCGTTTTTAAGGCTCCTATGATGGAACCCAGCTAGAGGAAGGCAGTAACGTGAGCCCAGAGAAAGGGGGTGGTAACGTGAGCCCAGAGAGAGGGGGTGCCCAACAAGGACAGCTATTTGGCAGTCATGTTCCCCCAGGTGCAGCATACTGACAGATTTGCTCCAGTGATGAGGAGGGAGTTGATGATGAGGTCACTGACTCCACGTGGGTGCCTGATAGGAGAGAGGAGGAGGAGGAGTAAGAGGAGGCACATCTCCAACGGGGCAGGATGCCCTCCAGGGGCCAGCTTAAGGGCAGCACACTGACTGCATCACACCGCAGAGCTCCGCATGTGCAGGGCGCTGCGGTCTCTGCGCGTTATTCCAAAAGTTCTTTGGTGTGGGCTTTTTTTTAGGCGCGTGCAGCAGGTTGCACCATTGCCATTTGCAACATATGTCTCAGACGTATCTCGTGTGGCCAGAACATCAGCCGCTTGGGCACCACGTGCTTGACCAGACATATGTCGACCTGCCATGCAGTTCGTTGGCAAGCCTACCTAAAAGACCCACACCAAAGAACAAAGTGGACCTCTCCTTGCTCCTCATCAGCTGGGATCTCCAACCCCACTATACATTCAGTCCTCTCTGAAACCTGCACTGAGAGGAATGAAGGTGTAGAATTAGGTGTGTCACAGCCAAGTACTTGCGGGCAATCTGATATTGGTACACCGACGTCAGATTGTACGAGGCAAATTTCCCTGCCCCAGCTGCTGCACCGCCAAAATAAGTTCGCTCCCAGCCATCCACATGCCCAGCGGTTGAATGCTAGCTTGGCTAAATTGCTAGCACTTCAACTGCTGTCTTTTCAGTTGGTAGACTCTGCCCCCTTCTGTGAGTTTGTGGAATGTGCGGTTCCTCAGTGGCAGGTTCCCAAATGCCACTTTTTCTCACAGAAGGCGATTCCGGCTCTCTACCGGCATGTGGAAGGCAATGTCTTGGCCTCGCTGGACAGGGCGGTCAGTGGTAAGGTGCATATTACCGCTGACTCATGGTCCAGCAGGCATGGATAGGGACGTTACCTATCTTTCACGGCACATTAGATGACTCTGCTGGCAGCTGGGAAGGATGCAGGACAAGGTGCAGTAGTGTTGGAGGTTGTTCCACCACCACGCCTCCAAAATGTTACTACTGGTGATTCTGACACACCACTCTCCTCCATCCCCTCCTCTTCTTCTTCCTCCATGGCCTCTACCTGTGCTTTGTCCTCGGAACCAGCAGTGCTCTGTAGGCATTCAATGGGCTACGCAAGTACGCAGGCAAAAAGATGCCATGCAGTGCTTGAGCTGGTGTGCTTGGGGGGCAGGAGCCACACTGGGGCAGAGATTCTGTCAACTCTGCAGGAGCAGGCTCAGAGGTGGTTGACGCCACGCCAGCTTAAGCCAGGAATGGTGGTTTCCAACAATGGCACCAACCTCCTCTCTGCCCTCCGACATGGACAACTGACCCATGTGCCCTGTTTGGCTCACGTCCTTAACTTGGCGGTGCAGCAGTTCTTGGGCAGGTACCCGGGCTTACAGGAGGTCCTGAAGCAGGCCAGGAAACTGTGGGCATTTCTGCCGGTCATATAATGCCAGTGCTCGGCTGGCTGACCTGCAAAAGGAATCCAACCTGCCCAAGAACTGCCTAATCTGTGACATGCCCACCAGGTGGAACTCTACGTTGGCCATGCTGCAGCGGCTACACATGTAGCAGAGGGACATCAATGAATATCTGTTGCAATATGGCACCAGGACAGGGTCAGGGGAGCTTGGATTTTTTTCCCTACGCCAGTGGGCCATGATCAGGGATTCATGCACTGTCCTGGCACCATTTGAGGGGGCCACGAGGATGGTGAGCAGTGACTGTGCATGCATCAGTGACACTGACCCGCTTGTCCACCTGTTGGAGCACACGCTGTGTGGAATAATGGACAGGGCACTTGAGGCAGAACAGAGGCAGGAGGAGGAGGACTTCCTTAACTCTAGAGGCCCTTTATCCTTGTTCCCCCCTTGTTCCTGCTGGCCCGGCTATCACACAGGAAGAGGAGGAGGAGGATTGTGTCAGCATGGAGGTGGAGACTAGCACTCAGCATCAGCAGCAGTCTTCAAGGGATCAATTACAGTCCCAAGACACCCATGGACTTGTACGTGGCTGGGAGGAGGTGGCTGCGGATCATGTCGTTCTGAGTGACCCAGAGGACTCCGGACCAAATGCCTCAGCAAACCTACGCTGCATGGCCTCCCTGATCCTGCAAAGCCTGCGCAAGGATCCTCGTATTCGTGCGATCAAGGAGAGGGATCATTACTGGCTGGCAACCCTCCTTGATCCACGTTACAAGGGTAAGGTTGCGGACCTTATCTTGCCGTCGCAGAGGGAGCAGAGGATGAAGCATCTTTGGGAGGCCTTGCAGAAAGGTCTGTGCAACACGTTCCCAGAGACTGGGAGTTTTCAAATTCCTGGTTCTGGACAACGTGTTGCTGAGGCTTCGGTCAGTCACAGAAGGAGCGGTGGAGAAGGTGGCCGTCTGACCGATGCGTTCAGACAATTTTTTAGTACGCATCTCCAAGGTATGATTGCTTCCAGCAACCATCTCCAGAGTCTGGTTTACATGGTGCAGGAAAACCTAGGGGAAAGATCAGACTTGGACACCTTTCCCACCGAAAATCATCTGGGTTACTGGGTCTTGAGGATGAATCACTGGCCAGAGCTTACACAGTATGCAATTGAGGTACTGGCCTGTTCTGCATCCAGCGTTCTTTCGGAACGCACATTTAGTGCTGCTGGAGGCTTTGTAACCGATCACAGGGTGCGCCTGTCCACCAACTCGGTCGATCGACTGACCTTCATAAAAATGAATCAGTCTTGGATCACCACCAGCTACCAAGCACCTGATGCTGATGTAACCGAATAATTTTTTTTGAAATGTCAGATTGCTTCAAGACTGCCTATGCTAATGCAGAGTGACTATCCTGTTATGCTGAGTGACTATCCTCTTCCTCCTCAATGAGCATGTTGATAGCTTGTAAGAACATTTTTGGTTCTGGGCACGTTTAACAGGGGCGTGTAATTACAAATTTTGATGCAATACTTTGCAGCAGGGCTCATTGCTGTGCTCCAACTACAGTATTTGTCAGGGGTTGCAGTGTTGTGGCACCAGCACCAGTGCCTAAGGCCCAATTTTTCAGCCCCAGTTTAACCACTTCAGCACCGGGCCTATTCTGGCACTTCTCTCCTTCATGTAAAAATCATAATTTTATGGCTATAAAATTACTTGTAATCCACAAACATTATATATTTTTTTTTAGCAGACACGCTAGGGAATAAAATGGCGGTCATTGCAAATTGATATCTTGCTTGGTATTTGCGCAATAAATTTTCAAACGCCTTTTTTTGGGGTAAAAAATGGTTTCCTGAGTTCGCTTCTGAGCACGAGCTACCGGGGACAGGGGCGTTTATTTTTTTATTATTATGTAAACATCCCTTGTAATAGGAATCTATTGTGACAGGTCCTCTTTATGGAGGTCAATAAGACCCCACATCTCTCCTCCAGGCTGGAAAGCATGGGATCGGTAAAAAAAAATCACCGATCTCATGCTGACAGCCGAGATCACGGCTTTGTTTACATACGGGAACCTGGCGTGACGTCATAACGTCGCGCCCGGGCCTCCGACAGTCATAGAGATAATATAAGAACGATCAAGAGGCGGAAGTGCCGCTATGATAATTTTTATCTTGCACAGAATCGCTGGCTGAAAAGAATGATATCTGAATGATGCCTGCAACTGCAGGCATCATTCAGATGTCACCGCACAAAGTCAAGGACGTCATTTGACGGTGGGCAGTAGGGAAGTGGTTAACAGGGGTGTGTAATTACAATTTTTGATGCAATACTTTGCAGCAGGGCTTATTGCTACGCTCCAAGTACAGTATCTGTGAGGGGTTGCAGTGTTGTGGCACCAGTGCCTAAGGCCCAATTTTTATGCCCCTGTTTAACAGGGGCATGTAATTACAATTCTTGATCTAATAATTCACAGCAGGGACCATTCCTGCGCCCACCAAGAGTAACTGTGAGGACTTACAGTGTTGTAGCACTAGCACCACCACCAAAGGCCCAATTTTTCCTACCACTGTTCAACAATGGCATGTAATTACAATTCTTGATATAATAGTTCACAGCAGGGCGTTCCAGCGCCCACCAAGAGTAACTGTGAGGGCTTACAGTGTTGTGGCAACACCAACACCTAGGGGCCAAATTTCTGCAGAGTATATATGGCAGGCCCCTACTTTCAAACATCCAACTTACAAACGACTTCTACTTGCTAGGAAGGGAAATTCTCTCCTGTAAGAGTTAATATGGGAAAAAAGTGTCTCCTCTCCACTGATGCTTTATCACCAATCCTTGTTTCGATAAAAACCACAAATTTTCAAAAAACATTTGTCATTGGGACGGAAAGTGAGGTGAAATGTTCTGAACAGGTGCACACTGCACAGACAGCAAAACAAATGTTACAGGGGTGGTAACCCTTCCCTATGTTTTACAAAAGCTTAAAAATAGATTCTTGGGCTGGAACTACACTTAAAAAAATTACCTGTTCCAAATTACAAACAGATTCTACTTAAGAACAAATCTACAGTCCCTGTCTTGTTTGCACCGCTTGTATACTGCTGTTCAGAGTATATAGGGCCTTTTTTAAATTTTAGGTGCTGGGTTCCCCTTAATATCCATACAACACCCAAAGGGGCTGGTAGTGGGCTGGGGGTGGGGGGGTACCCATGCCATTTTTTTCAATGATTTTCATCCATATTGCCGGGACCAGACATTACATTAAAGTCGCAAGCAGTTTTAAATGACTTTTTTTCCTTCAGAAATGTCATTTAGTGCAGGGACAGTTATAAACACGGGAAACACGTGCCACTTCACAGGCATAATTTAGACACCCCCTAGGTACGATATTTAAAGGAATATTTCACTTTTTTTTTTTACTTTAAGCATCATTAAAATCACTGCTCCCGAAAAAACTGCAGTTTTTAAAACTTTTTTTTGCATTGATACATGTCCCATGGGGCAGGACCCGGGTCCTCAAACACTTCTTAGGACAATAACTTGCATATTAGTCTTCATAATTATCACTTTTGATTTTGAACGTTTGCGTCCATTGTATTTAATAGGGTTCTAAATTTCACGCAAACTTTCGGTCCGTTCGCAGGTTCTGGTGCGAACCGAACCGGGGGGTGTTCGGCTCATCCCTACTTACTAACAGTAAAAAGCAATGGACACTGTTCTGTATAAAGAAGATAGTGACTGCACTGTGAAATGGGAAGGGAAAAAGGAAAAGTGAGGAATGAGCAAGACAAAAACTTAAGTCTTGACCCAAACCAGGACAAATAATGTGTATAAATGCCAGAACCGAACTGGCCAATCTGTAAATACTGGTGTGCAAGGTAAATGTGTCAATAACAATAAAAATACAGCTCAAAAAATTGCTGAATATAAAATATGTCCAGAAATAAGTGATCCCAAAAACCACATGTTATACAAAAAATATATATAAATACAGTCTGTTATGAAACACATATGCTTGAGTAATGGAATAAAAGTGAAAATAATGTCTGGTATATAATAAGTCCCGTAACAAAAATTGCACAGCGTGCTGACAAATTCTTCAGTGTAAAACACCTCTGTGTTTGCAAGCAGCTCACCTCACTGCTGTTGGATAAACAGCGTAGATATACCCCAAATATAGCTAGAGTTGTTGCAATAATCTCAGTCACAGATATGTAGCATACATGGAGACATAAGCATAGGGAAAAAGGTTCATCAACTCTGTGGGAATCCATAGTGGAGCAACGGGTAGTCACACAGTGTTAAACTCACTTTTTATAAGAGTGCGTGGGCGTCAATCCACGAACGCCAAATTCGTCAGCCCCAAGTGTGTGCTTTGATCCACTCTTACTTCCCAAATGTTAGTAGCTGAGGACTCGTTGGACAGCGGTACAAATGAAAAGAAGGATACTCATAGTATAAACCCGTAGGGAGAACGTATTTATTTAGCCAAGATAAACAATAAAAACTCACATTTGCAGAGGTCTGCGATAAAAATGAATCCACGAGCGCCAATCTCATCTCCTGCTGTCAGGCAGTAGGTGTACCTAGTGCTCCAATCCTGACGCGTGTCGTCACGTCAAGTGACTTCATCAGGGGATGTTCTGTACCCCTACTTCTGGACCTTTTAGCTGCCTTTGATACGGTTGACCACCCCCTCCTCCTCAAATTTTTTTACTTCTTTGGTCTCCGTGACTGGGCTCTTCGCTGGCTCTCATTCCACCGCACCTTCAGTGTCAGCAATTCTACTTCCTCCACCCCTCTTCCTTTTTCTGTCAGGGTCTCCCAAGGTTCCGTTCTTGGACCTCTCCTATTTTCAATCTACACCTCCTCCCTGGGTCAACTGATAGCCTCCCATGGCTTTCAATATAATTTCTACGCTGATGACACCCAAATTTATCTCTCTACCCCTCAGCTCTCTCCATCAGTCTCTTCACGCATCACTAACTTACTAACAGACATATCTGTTTGGATGTCACACCACTTCCTCAAACTCAACTTGTCCAAAGCCGAGCTCATAATATTTCCTCCCCCATGTGCCTCTTTCCCTGACTTCTCTGACAAGAGCAATGGCGCAACCATCCACGCGTCCCCGCATGCCAGGGTGCTAGGTGTAATCCTGGACTCAGAACTCTCCTTTCAGCCCCATATCCAATCACTTTCCCAGGCTTGTCACCTTAACCTCTGCAACATCTCTAAAATATGTCCCTTCCTAATGAATGAAACCCCAAAGCTCCTGATTCACTCCCTGGTTATCTTTCGCCTCGACTACTGCAACTCCCTTCTCATTGGCCTACCTTTAATTAGGCTATCAGTCTATCATGAATGCTGCTGCCAGACTCATCCACTTTACAAACCGCTCAGCGTCTGCTGCCCCTGTATTCACATCAACTCACCTAACAAACTAAATTCAAAATACTAACAATAACTTACAAAGCCATCCACCACTCTGCCCCCAGCTACATCACTAACCTAGTCTCAAAATACCAAACAAATCATCCTCACCGTTGCTCCCAAGACCTCCTGCTCTATAGCTCTCTTGTCACCTCCTCCCATACTCATCTCCAGGACTTCTCCCGAGCCTCTCCCATCCTTTGGAATTCCCTACCCCAATCTGTCTGACTAGCTCCAACTCTATCCACTTTTAGGTGATCGCTTAAAACTTTTCTCTTCAGAGAAGCCTATCCTGCCCTCACCTAACAACTGTTTAGAACAATTTTCTTCATCAGTTCACCCCCCACAGTTATTATCATTTGTATCACTTGACCCACTCTATTAGTTTGTAAGCTCTAATCACAGCACAGCCTGTGTGCCCCCTTACCTGGAAAAACAGAATCACAAATATACGTGATTCTGCACAGCCAGCCCACACTGTAGCAGTAAAGATACAGTACACAATTGGTAAGTGGTTAACAGTTATAGATATTAATACAAATAAATGGTTCTCTCCCCCAGGCCAATTTAAACTCACCTGTGACAGACAGCCAGTGCTCTCTGCCTAGGAAACACAGACAACACTGGTCTGTGAGAGCAAAATGTTGGTAAAAAGCTGTTAAACTGGATCCTGAACTTATTTATCTGGAATGGTAAACACCTCGGAGTCCGTCGCTCCACCTTATGGCCAGCCTTAATGCTCCTGAGGTCAAAAGATTTCACAAAGCTATATAGCTACTAGATCAAACAAGGAGATGGTGGACCTCATCGCAACAACGTTTGTGGCTACAAATAGAGTAAATGGTAATGGGATGTTTACCTAAGCAACTACTAGCAGCCTTACGGCTTAAATTGACTCCCCCACAACTTTATCTTGACTCAATCATGGCTACAATGTCTCTGGGATCCAAACCGTTGGAGACCTATTTGAACACAAAGTCTTATTTTCCTTCCATACACTTCAGGTCAAGTCGCACATCAGTCAGAAAGACTTTTACAAATACCTGTGCATCAGGCACGCTCTGCGTGTCACTCTCTGGTCAACTTCCACCATACCCCAACAGCTCATTCAATCCTACGAAAACTCCTCCCGCACTGCCAAAGGGATCTCTACTATTTACAAAGTGTTAGCAACCAACAAAGAGCATCAAAAACTCCTATCTATGGAAAAATGGGAACATTACCTCTACTTCATAGAGGAACCTAAAAATTGGCATTGAGCAACAACCTACCCGCTAAAATTTTCCAAATGCCTGACACATTTGGAATCAGCTCTCAAAATTCTTCACCTATGGTACTACACACCAGCCAAGCTGGCGCAGATGTAGCCATCGCACTCAAACTGTTGCTGGAGAAACTGTGCTCTTCCGGGCACATCCCTGCATGTATGGTAGTACTGTCCTGCAATCACCCTATTCTGGAAAAAATGTGAATACCCTAATATCTCTACTCACAAAATCACATGTATCATTAACCCCTGAAATTGCTCTGCTGGGATTAGGGTTACAAATATGGCATGTACAATTCCACTCTATAATTACACATGTTCTAATAGCCCTTGCCCGAAACTGGAAATCTAGTCAACCCCCCTACTTTCCAGCTCTGTATATTATTTCTTAACCAGAATCTCCATATGGAATACATGAATGCTAGGGCACATTATACCCTTAAAAAATTCCTTGCTCAATGGTTAAAAGACTCCAGAGGTAAGTTGGTTAGTACATGAAATTAGACGTCTTGCCATCTTTAAGCCATTGGTCCTTACTCACAGCAAAGTACAGTACTAACTCAATGCTATATAGTACTAGTTGCCCGCCTTAAAATTTCAAGAATATCGTCTGTCTCGATTTTCCCTCTCATAAGGTCCTCTCTCAGGTTTCTATATCCTGCCCGGAGATATGACAACGCCATTTGTTAGGTTCCTAGATGCTTATTTATCATTATCTTATCTAAGCTGTACCTACCTTAGTACTCATGCTTTATCTTATTTGTCTTGCTGACGTTAGGGTTCTATACCAAGAATTACTATTCATGTTTATGTTTAAAAATCATCACAATTTTGTTTTATGCACTTTGAACCCCCTCTAAAGGGGCTTGATATATTCCGAAGTGGTCCATACCAACCACTATGCTGTCATGTATAACGAAAAATATGACTTTCTTTATGGTATTAAGTACTGCAACAGAAAACTCACCTGTTAGACTCTTACTGCATTATATGTAAAATTACTTTGCCAAACTGTATCTGTACAAGCTGACAAGCTGTAGGCTAACTAACTGTATATATTGTATAGTTAGTACCGAGACACGGTTTGGTTTTAGTTTTGCTATTTTGTTCCTATTTGGTTTATGGAACACTGTACAGCACCTGTATATAGACTTGTACATGGGCATCCGCTGGAATGTTTTCGGGGGGGGGGGGGGGGGGGCGCTTCAGCAGTCGCATTTTACCCTTTCTTCGACCGCTAGCGGGGGTTAAATGCGACCCCCCACGTTAAAATGTAAAAACACCCAACTGTGCCCCCTGCATCTTTAAATATCTCTTTGTCACTACTGTGTACCCCCTCTCCACAACTGCACCTCTGGACCCCTTTACATTACACAGAACCCTGCATCACTGACCCCCTTTACATTACACAGCACCCTGCATCACTGGACCCCTTTACATTACACAGCACCCTGCATCACTGGACCCCTTTACATTACATAGCACCCTGTATCACTGGACCCCTTTACATTACACAGCACCCTGCACCCCTTTACATTACACAGCACCCTGCATCACTGGACCCCTTTACATTACACAGCACCCTGCACCCCTTTACCTTACACAGCAGCACCTCTGGACACTACACACACTACACTCTGACCACTACACTACACACTGACAACTGACCACTACACTGCACACTGACCACACTGACCATATGTATGATGTGTCCTATGACATCATGTCTCTGCAGTCACACACACACACACACGTGTTGTAGGACATCTCCTCCTCCCTCCATACCGCACACACAGCCCGGCTCTCCTTCCTTCTCACCTTCAGCAGGTCCAGCGGGGCTGGAAGTGGGTGTAAGGGCAGCGGAGGGTGTAGAACACTGCCAATTTGGCCAACACCTTCTCGATTCCAGGGGGGGCAAGCGACCCCCCCTTGCCCTATGGAGTGGACTTGTATATAACACAAACACTGCACTGTTTGTCACTACCTCACTGGAGTTGGTATCTGTGCCTGAAAGACTGCTTATTCCAGGGAGCTATGTACCAGCTACCTGTCCCCCAGGTTACACATGGTGGAGGCTGCAACCAGCTGTAGTAAGTTACTACTTAAAGGGCCAGTACCTAGAGTGACTAAACATGGAGGAAATCCTCAAACAATTGGTGTTATCTAACACTGCACAGCAGCAATCCAACACTGCACAGCAGCAAGCCAACACTGCACAACAACAAGCCAACACCATTGCACAGGAGAAAACTAAGGCGCTTTGCCAACAGATTGGTGCTGTACAGGTGCAATCGCAGAGGCTGTTTGAACAGCTAGCCACTGCTGCAAAAGCGGATAGGAAAACCCTGACTGAGGTTGTGGAGATGCTAGCACAGTGGTCACCTGCAAAAATTGATGATGTTTGAGACAAGCCCTCAGCCATACATGTGGGTTGCTTACTTTCTAAGATGACTGCAGATGATGATCCAGAGGCCTTTCTGCTAATGTTTGAATGAACCGCTGAGAAGGAAGGTTGGCCTAAATCCCCGTGGGCAAGACTGGACTCCCCCTTACTTTCTGGAGAATCTCAGAAGGCCTACCATGATCTGGAGTTCGCAGAAGTGGGAGACTATGAGAAGGTCAAGTGACAAATCCTGGCATAACTTGGCCATTCGAGCACAGCGGGTCCACAGCTGGTTCTTCCAAGATGAGAGGCCCGAAGATTGCAGATGTTTGATCTAATCCACCCGGTGTGGAAATGGCTACAGCCGGAGGCCCTGTCTGGGCCACAAATAGTGGAGCGTGTGGTTATGGACCGATTCCTGAGGATACTGCCAATTCCCCTGCAGAAGTGGGTGAGTCAAGGAGACCTCAAGTCGGCAGACAACCTGGTGAAGCTCATTGAGAGATACTTTGCTGCAGAGAGCCTGGTCACCACCCCTACAACCACACAGACTTTCCACTCAAAGCCACGGTCTCCTCAGGCAACCGGTAAGACTGTTCCAGGGGAAGTGGGTGGTAAGCATTGCAGAGATATAGGGGGAAGGATTTTTGGTGCCAGGACTGAAGTTTGCAGAAAACTGTCCATTGAAAGATGAACCCATAAAGTGTGATGTATCTCTTAAGCCTCGTACACACGATCGGATATCCTATGGATTCTAATCTGATGTTTTTTTCCATCAGAAATCCGATGAAGCTGACTTCCATCAGTCTTGCCTACACACCATCAGTCAAAAAACCGACCGTTCCAAACGCGGTGACGTAAAACACTCAGATGAGCCGAGAAAAATTAAGTTTAATGCTTCTGAGCATGCGTCGACTTGATTCTGAGCATGCGTGGGTTTTTTATCCGATGGACTTGCCCATAGACGATCTGAGTTTTCGTTTTTTTATCCATCAGAAAAATTTAAAACATGTTCTATTTTTTAAAGCCAATGGAAAAAAGACCCATGGGTCCCATACACGATCGGTGTGTCTGATGAAAACAATCCATCGGACGGTTTTCATCGGTTAAACCGATCGTGTGTACAGGGCTTTAGAAGGCAGTCTATGTTTTCTGCTGTTTCATGCGCTGCAGTGCCAAGTGTAGGAAAATACATGTGCCAATGGACTAATAAGCCTATTATGGCCTTGCTGGTATGACCTTGCTGGACTCTGGAAGTCTAGTGACTTTGGTTAAAGCTGAGATGGTTAAAACTGTGAATTTTCATGCTAAAAAAGTTGCTGTGATTTGTGTACATGGGGATACCCGGAAGTATCCTATAGCCACTGTTAACTTTAAAACTGACTTGGATGAGTGGCATTATGGTACTATATGATCAAACTCCTATGCTATTTACATCACACCACACCATGGCATCTCTGAAATTCTTATCTTGGAATGTTAGAGGATTACGACACAAGGTTAAATGCACAGCCGTCCTATCCTGCATTAAAAAACAAAGGACAGACATCATAGTCCTTGTGGAGACGCATATAGCTGCCAGCTTACAGCTTACACTTAAACGCCCTATGAGGATAAATTCTAGTCCATACCACACACACAAGAGGGGTGACATTGCTCATAACCAAGTCCCTGCACATGAGTTCGGACCCACAAGGTCGTTATGTTTTCATACATGCTAAAATATATGGTGGACAATTTCTACTAATGGCTTACTATATACCACCTCCATTTTGCATGACAATCCTGACAGAGAGACTCGACTTTATGGCACAAGACCCGACGATCCCAGTCATCTGGCTGGGAGAATTCAATGGCACCCTAATCCCCGACCTGGACAGAGTACACCTACTTGCCTCGACTCCTAAGCCCTGTACATCCACCAGATTTGCCAGATTAATATCATCCTTCAATCTGGCTGACTCGTGGAGGACTAAACACTCAACCGCCAGAGCATACTCATGCTTCTCCTCCACCCACAACATAATGTTTCGTATAGACTTTATTCTCCTGTCACAGATACTCGTGCCTCGCCTACTAGATGCTGCCCTTTGCCCTAGACTCTTATCGGACCATAGTCCATACTGGATAACCCTGGCTGTCCCTATAGTTAAACCACCCAGGACATGGAGACTAAACCCTTTTTGGCTCTCATTATTATCAGATGATGGTCAGATAGACGAGGACTGGAAAAGATACTTCCAAGACAACGCTCACTGTACCTCATTTGCGAATATATGGGACTCATTCAAACTACACGTGAGGGCCACTCTGATATCCCAAATCAATACACTCAAAACAACCACAGCTGAAAAGGCAGACAAGGTACTGGAGGAGCTCTCCCTTGCAGAACGTCAGTATGAGACTAAGGCCCCTTTCACACTGGGGCAGTTTTCAGGCGCTAATAGCGCCTGCAAACCGAGCCTAAACAGCGGCTCCTTTCTCTCCAATGTGAAAGCCCCGAGGGCTTTCACACTGGAGCGGTGCGCTAACAGGACTTAAAAAAAAGTCCTGCTAGCCGCATCTTTGGAGCGGTGAGAGGAGCGGTGTGTTTACCGCTCCTCCACCGCTCCTTCCCATTGAAATGAATGGGATACCGCGGTAATACCGCCCGCAAACCGCTGTAGCCGCGGTTTGCGGGTGGTATTAACCCTTTTTCGGGCGCTAGCAGGGTTTAAAATCGCACCGCTAGCGGCCAAATACCTCTGCAATCGCGACGGTATAGCGCCGCTAAAAATAGCGGCGCTATACCGCCACCGCCCCCACCGCCCCAGTGTGAAACCGGCCTTACCCAACTCTTGATAAAGCCTCCCGTCTTAAACTGCAATCTAGAGTAGTTAATCAGCTGCAACATGAGATGTCTTGAAGAAAACGTTTTTCTCTAGACAGAAACTCTTTGAGCATGGAGAGAGAGCAGGAAATCTATTAGCATACATGGCTCACAGCGAGGACAGACCCCTAGTAGTGATCTCTCTGCATGTAAAGAGAGGAAACAGAGAACAGGCGCCACTTGAGTAAAACTGTATGATTTTAATAAACAAGGTGCAATAAAACACTCACATGTAAGTTTCTTTAGAGAGGCATAGTGGAGTCCAGTGAGGTATCGATCTCTGCTCTGATCTGTAGTTCTCAAACCATCCCTGTGAAGCCGTGTGGGAATGTGCCGGCGTCCTGTCCACCAGGAAACTTCTGACTCTCAGGCTGGAACCAGAACAAGGTCTGGAGCGCAAACAACAGGTCTCAGATAAGGGCTGGAGCGTGCGCAGTGGTGAGATGGAGCAAACAGCCTTTTTATATGCCTCAGTGGTATCGCCACCTGGTGGGAATAATTATAAGTACACTCCATACAACAATGGAGGCTTACATTTATATGGGCAAAAAAATATATATATAAAAAGCATGTGCAATAGATAATGGTAAAACAAAGAACCGTAGAATGACAATACTAAAATATATAAATACACACATATATTACTCCCAGAACAATATTATATAGTTAATTCGAACTTTAAATATCAAGCTATAAAATGAAGGATAAAATGAACACTTTAGACGTATAAACAACTGTTGGTAATCCAATCAGCTAATGATAACATTTTGTAAAAATGTATGTTCACATAGGGAGGACAGAGATATATTAATATCAAAATAAATAGATGCCCAAGAGATATGTGAAGTGGAAAGGATCAATTTTTAAGAATAGAAATATATTCATTTTTAATTTTAATAATAGGGCATGTACATAGGTATGGGAAAATATGTTGATTGGAGGAATGTAATAATGGGGAACAATGACAGTGGGCAACCGTATCTTTGTAAGAAAATAATGTGTATATATATATATATATATATATATATATATATATATATATATATATTTGGAGATATGTATATATATTTTATATGGAAACATGAGGAAAAAATTATAACAGATAGATTAATATATATGTGGGTTTATAATTACTGATAATCTATATTTATATCTGTATGTGTATTCACGTATATACATAAAAGGCTATAGATTTGTGGATAATCTACTAGTGAGATGATAAACTGTATAGGGGGGGGGGGGGGAAGGGGGAGGAGGAAAAGAAGGAAGGGAAGATCTGAAAAAAACATATTGTAAAAGGTGATGAGATGTGGCCCTTTTAAATGATATGAATAAAATATGGATTTGGGTTTTAATGTAGGTCTAACTCTACCCCCTCTACAGCCTCTCCTGTGAACTTTCTTTTGCTTGGGGCGGCTGGAGAGGGGTTTACCAATAAAAAATAACTATCTGAGGTGATGTGGGATCCAATTGTGATAGGTTCACTATTGGTATACCCCACAAGAATTTAAGTTATTGCAACAGGATCATTATTACTGTCAATGGCATGTGGCTTGGAAGTGGTTTTTGGTCTTACAGTAGTCAAAGTAGTGGTAGCTGGTTTTGCTGGAATAGCTATCTCTATGGTTGTAGTCTGACTACTAATGGGAGAGGGTGTTCGCAAGGTAGGATCATTTTTGGGTAATGTGTTTGGGATGGAAGGGCTACGGTCCTCAGCTATTACCATAAGATTACTGTATTACGCAGTTAGGAACTGCTATGAGCCAGTGTGGGAGGCTGGAAGCAGGGATGGTTATAAAAATTATTCAGATCATGAAGTAATTTAGTTTGTGGGGGGTTTTGGGTAGGAGTATTGTTTTTGTGTGTAAAGCGATCCATATGAGAGTGTGATCGCATTACACTAAGGTTGCCTTGAGTCCTTGGTGCTCTTGGTATTAAGGGTGGGGGGTAAGGGGGATAAGAGGTGACAGGTGTAGGAGTACTGATATAATGAGACTGGTCAGGAAAAGATTGGTGGCATGCAGGTGCCGGATAGATTGGGGATTTTTCCATCCATGTAAAAACTTTATTGTTGGTATAATCCTTAATATCTCATCTAAATTTTCCTAGTTTGCTATATATGAGATCCCCTTCTGATTTTTTGGTGTTCCTTTTTGGGATATCTAGCCAAGGTGAAGGGACCTTGTGTTCCATATCCAATATTTCTTTGCACAAAGTTTGCACAGCCCTCTTAAACTGTTCAAACTTAGATGTTCTATGTTTAATCAAAATGTGGATCAATTTTGCTGTACAAAATTCTGCTAGGCTGCCCCATTCTTTGGCATCGTCAGATTCCTAGAAGGAGCAGTTCTTGAGGATTCGGAGACCTCTAGGTGAAATTCTGTTATCCAGATATTTTTTCAAAAAATATTTGTCCCACCATTGTGAGTTGGTAGAGTGCATAAGGCGTTGCAATTTTTTACATATTTCACATAATTTGTATCCTAAATTTTTATTTAATGAAGCATTGGGTGAGAATAGAGAGGGGGTAATATGGTATATAGTTGGTCAAGAACGCTGTATTTTTGTGACTATATCTCTGCAATAAAATTCATACTATAATATATACAACAAACAAGATAACTTTAGAGTGGGAGATCCTTATGCTCTACTGGGTGTCAGGGTTGTACGCACCTGATCAGCGAGTCCGTTAGAGCAGAGAGAGGTCCCCCGTACGGATCTGACTCGCGGGCCCCTGGTAGTGCAGACAGGAGGCACGGGAGTGCGGAAGGGTAAGAGAGCCTGAGAGTGGTTCCTGGAAGGCGGCTCCGGATCCTGGGTTCAGGAGGGTAGCTGAGCCAGGCAGGCTGCAGGCTGGCAGGTAGGCAGGCAGGTGTATAGAGCAGCGCAGCTGGGCAGGTGCAGAGGGAGCGGTCAGACAAGCAGGGTTCGGCAACGTTCAGGCAGTATGGTACAGCGGGGTAGGCAGGTTCAGGGTCAAAGACAGGCCGAGGTCGGGTGCAGGCGGATAGCAGGGAGAGTCCAGTAACAAGCCGGGTGGTCAGAAGATCAGGTTTCGGGCAATCAACAGGAGCAGGATACACAGGGGACTGTAGATCAGACAGCACCGGTCTGAAGTGTTCCAGGAGTTTAAATAGGCAAACCGGCATGCGTCGGCGCGCGCAATGGCGCATCGGCGCATCGGCGTGCGCAACATGCACCCGCACGCACAGGCACACCAACGCGCACAGGCACGCGCGCCCGCGGTCTGGGAAGTGCACCAGCGCGGACAGGAACATGCCCAACATCAGCGCGCATCGGCGCGCGCGAACGCACACCAAAGCGACCACCAACACGCCCGGCAAGGTACGTTCTCTGACAGTGCCCCCCCTTAAGGGCAGCCTCCGGATGCCCAATTGAGCGATCTTCGCGGCATGAGACCTCCTGAAAGCTTGCATGAGTTCCTCCGCATGTATGCCGCTTTCGGGTTCCCAGGAGTT
The DNA here is from genome assembly GCA_029206835.1 of Rana muscosa. Lineage (NCBI taxonomy): Eukaryota > Metazoa > Chordata > Amphibia > Anura > Ranidae > Rana > Rana muscosa. The sequence continues at coordinate 68,004,959 of CM055119.1, forward strand.
ATCTTCTGGGCCGTAACCCCTCCACTTAATTAGATATTGCACCTGGTTGTGTCTTTTCCTACAGTCCAGGATTGCCTACACCTCAAATTCCTCCTCGTTGTCAATCAAAACAGGTTCCGGTGGGCCAGTGTTACGGCCAGCGAAGGGGTTAGGGACAACCGGCTTTAATAGAGTCACATGAAAGACTGGGTGGACCTTCAGGGAGTTAGGCAAGTCGAGCTCATATGCCACATTGTTGATTCTCCTCTTTACCGAGAAAGGTCCCATGAACTTAGGGCCCAACTTCCTGGACGGACAGGCCATCTTTAGGTTAATTGTGGATAACCACACCTGGTTGCCAGGCTCCAGAATGAGTTCCCCTCTCCTTTTCCTATCAAACATCCTCTTGTTGTACTCCTGGGTCTTAGACATGGTCTCCTGTAGAAGTTTGTTATTGGAGATGAAGAAGTCCATTGTTTCGGACACTGCAGGGATGGTGCATTCGGGTATGGTACTTGGTAAAAAGGAAGGATGGAACCCATATTTGGCAAAGAATGGGGTTTGCTTAGTGGCAGAGTGCAGGGAGTTGTTGTAAGCAAATTCAGCGATGGGGAGTAGAGAGACCCAATCATCCTGGGAAAAGGAGGAAAAACAACGGAGGTACTGTTCTAATGTTTGGTTGGTTCTCTCTGTTTGACCATTCGTCTGAGGGTGGTACGCCGAAGAGAATGCCAACTCAATTTCCAGAGAACCACAAAGAGCCTTCCAAAATCTGGAGGTGAACTGGACACCTCGGTCTGAGACAATACTTGCCGGGACTCCATGGAGCCTCACTATCTCCCTGATAAAAACCCTTGCCGTCTCCATGGCGGAAGGTGTACCTTTCATGGGCAAAAAATGAGCCATTTTGGACAGCCTGTCGACGACAACAAAGACCGTGGAGAATCCCTCAGACAGAGGGAGCTCCACTATGAAGTCCATCGACACCATCTTCCAGGGTCTTTCAGGGACAGGTAAAGGTTTTAATAGACCCCAGGCCCTCATCCGGTTATTCTTGTTCCGGGAGCAGGTGTTGCATGAGTCCACGTAGCTCTTGCAGTCGCTACCCAGCTGCGGCCACCAGAACGTGCGCTTGATTAGCTCGGCCGTTTTCAAGGTACCGAAATGTCCGGCCAACTTGTGGTCATGGCAAAGTTCCAGAACAGCTATCCGAAGACCCTCAGGTACCAGAATTTTGCCCTCGTGCCTGATCAGACCATCTTGTGCCCTGACACAGTTCTCCGGAAGAGAGGTCAAGCCGGCAGACGCCAGCTTAATACGGGACATGAGGTCTTCTTGAAGCAGCAGGAAGTTCCCGGCAGGGAGGATGGTGTCAACAGGTAAGTTCTCTTCAGGAATGCTGAACATTCGGGACAGTGCGTCCGGTTTAATGTTTTTTGAGCCAGGCCTGTAGGTGATGTGGAACAGAAACCTTGAGAAAAAAAGTGCCCACCTTGCCTGCCTTGGTTTCAACCTCTTAGCTGTTCTCAGGTACTCAAGGTTCTTGTGGTCCGTGTAGACCAAAATGGGGTGTGCCGCCCCCTTGAGCAGGTAACGCCACTCTTCTAATGCGGCCTTGATAGCCAGGAGTTCCCGGTCTCCCACGTCATAGTTCCGTTCCGCAGTGGAAAGCTTGCGCGAGAAGAAGGCCACTGGAAAAAGTAAGGCTTTAGCCCCCTGACGCTGGGATAGCACAGCCCCCACTGCATTTTCGGAAGCGTCCACTTCCAGGACGAAGGGTAATGCAGGGTCAGGGTGCTTCAGGATGGAGGCAGAGACAAATAATTCCTTCAGTTTGTCAAAGGCAGCTTGGGCTCTAGGGGACCAATAGAATCGGTTTCCTTGTTTGGTCAGTTCGGTAAGAGGGGCGACAATTGCAGAGAAACTTCTGATGAACTTCCGGTAAAAGTTGGAAAATCCAATGAAGCGCTGGACCCCTTTTTTATCTGTGGGGGCAGGCCAGTCCAGGATAGCCGACACCTTCTGAGGGTCCATTTTAATGCCCTCAATCGAAATGATCAACCCGAGAAACTGGATGCTTTGCCGCTCGAACTCACATTTCTCCGGCTTGGCGTAAAGCCCATGTTGTCTGAGCCGAACAAGGACATTCCGGACATGCCTGCGATGGTCGTCTACAGAGGAGGAGAATATCAAGATATCGTCCAGGTATACTATGACGTACAAGTCCAGGTAATCACGGAAAATGTCGTTGACAAAATGTTGGAAGGTAGCCGGAGCGTTACACAGTCCGAACGGCATAACTAGGTACTCGTAGTGCCCGAACCGCGTGTGGAAGGCCGTCTTTCACTCATCCCCCTCTCGAATGCGGATCAGGTTGTACGCTCCTCGGAGGTCAAGCTTGGTGAATATGACCGCCGTTCCCAGCCTCTGGAAAAGTTCCGGCACGAGAGGTAAGGGATAACGGTTTTTAATGGTGATCTTGTTCAACTCCCGATAATCAATACAGGGGCGTAGGGAATGGTCCTTTTTTTTCAACAAAAAAGATGCCCGCACCTGCAGGCGAGGTGGACGGGTGGATGAACCCTTTTTTTAGGTTGTCGTCGATGTAGAGGGAGCGGTCAGACAAGCAGGGTTCGGCAACGTTCAGGCAGTATGGTACAGCGGGGTAGGCAGGTTCAGGGTCAAAGACAGGCCGAGGTCGGGTGCAGGCGGATAGCAGGGAAAGTCCAGTAACAAGCTGGGTGGTCAGAAGGTCAGGTTTCGGGCAATCAACAGGAGCAGGATACACAGGGGACTGTAGATCAGACAGCACCGGTCTGAAGTGTTCCAGGAGTTTAAATAGGCAAACCGGCATGCGTCGGCGCGCGCAATGGCGCATCGGCGCATCGGCGTGCGCAACGGCGCATGCGCGCGCCCGCAATGCGCGCACATGCACCCGCACGCACAGGCACACCAAGGCGCACAGGCACGCGCGCCCGCGGTCTGGGAAGTGCACCAGCGCGGACAGGAACATGCCCAACATCAGCGCGCATCGGCGCGCGCGAACGCACACCAAAGCGACTACCAACACGCCCGGCAAGGTACGTTCTCTGACACTGGGATTATAGAAGTGCATACGAGAAAAAGTGCATAAATATGGGGTCCATATAAAAAGAACGGGATATGTATATACAAATATGTGGGGATTATTCACAATATAAAACGTTTATGTAGATATAAAAAAACACACAAACTTAGATGTAATCACCTTTTGGATCTTTTAAAACCATATGGGTGGGAGAGCGGCTACATATGGATTTATCTGGATGTTAACTCGATCTATACATCCATACCTCATGATTTCGGACTGGCGGCCCTTGACTATTTTCTCTCGGAGAACCCATACATGAGCCACGGACAAGCTGAGTTCATATTAGAATGTACTAAATTCTGTTTGACGCATAATTATTTTTGTTTTGATCATCAATACTATCTACAAGTACAAGGAACAGCAATGGGTGCTAATTTCGCACCATCGTATGCCAATCTGGCTATGGGCCTATGGGGGCATAGGCACATTTGGCATAATAATCCCTATCTAAAGCATCTCATATTCTTTGGTAGGTACATCGATGACATCATCATCATCTGGGATGGTGATGGTGATGTCATCGATGACTTTGTCAATCATTGCAGCGGTAACACATATGAATGAATGAATGAGAGACTTGTATAGCGCTACACATGCGAACTGAATCGCCTCTAGGCGCTTTTTGCAGCCAGTGTCTTTCTGGCTGGTGCGGTCATTTACCCCATAGGATCTCGACACGCTTGGCCTTTCCTTCACCTATGTTTCGGATCCGGAAAGGCTTGCGTTTCTTGACCTGGATCTCTATCATATGGATGGGGGAATACATGCCAAAAATCACTTCAAACCCATGGCTGTCAACTACCTGCTCCATAGAGTTGCCACTACCATAAATGGACCAACAACATCCCTAAAGGTCAGTTTTGTCGATTGAGACAAAACTGTACAAAAATATCTGACTACACAGAACAAAGCACAATTCTCAAAAATAGATTACAGGACAAAGGCTACCCTGTGTCCCTGGTAAACCAAGCATATAAACACTATTTACAGCAAGATCCACCTTCCACAACACAGAAAAAAAAATTTGATCAGTCTGCTCGCTTTATTACAAAATGCCACACTTGATTCCAAAAAGATGGAAATGATTTTAAAAAAAAAACATTGGCCCTTACTGCTTGAGGAACCTCACCTCTTTTGCCTGACATCCCGAAGATTACCTACAGAAAAGCACCTAACCTTAAAAACAAAATAGCACCCAGCAAACTCAAACCATTGAAAGTAACCTCTTACTGCATACTTGCTTGATTCCCTTGAAAGGTATGTTTCAGTGTAAAAAGCCTTTATGTAAAACTTGTACCCTTTGTTAAACACAGTAAAAAACTATTTACCACCAGAGGAAAAACCTACACTCTAGGAGAATTCTTTACCTGTGGCTCAGATTTTGTGGTTTATGGCCTAATTTGCCCTTGTCAGCTACTGTATGTGGATCATACTATATGACCACTTCAACAAAGGTTCGGTGAACATAGAAGAAAAATAGAGGTGGGCAAGCACAAACAGTGTTTCCCCTGCCATTTTGCTGAACACCATCATAAGTCAACTGATGGCCTAGAAGTCTGGATTATTGAACAAATCCCAAAAACCCTTTCAGAAGCAGAGAGATTTCATAGATTATGTGAAAGAGAAACATATTAGATTTATTCATTAGATACTCTTGACCCTGAAGGTATCAATGAGGAACTTGAAATATCCACTATACTGTATTTTTTTTAATTTTTCAACCTCCCCCTTTCCTTCTTTCTTTTCCCAGGTGATGTTCTATGTGTATGTTAGACACCAACACACATATGATCATTAGGGTGGTGGGCCAATACATGATATAGTAAGTAACCCCTCCATAGTAAAATATATGAACCTATTTGGGTAAGATTGTAGCATATCTATATTACGATACACCCACCAATAACATATTCTATCTAGACTAGGGATGAGCTTCGAGTTCGAGTCAAACTCATGTTCGACTCGAACATTGCCTGTTCGCCCGTTCGCCGAACAGCTAACAATTTGGGGTGTTCGCGGAAAATTCGAAAAGCCGCGGAACACCCTGTAAAAGTCTATGGGAGAAATCTAAAGTGCTAATTTTAAAGGCTTATATGCAAGTTATTGTCATAAAAAGTGTTTGGGGACCCGGGTCCTGCCCCAGGGGACATGTATCAATGCAAAAAAAAGTTTTAAAAACTGACGATTTTTCGGGAGCAGTGATTTTAATAATGTCTAAAGTGAAACAATAAAAGTAAAATATTCCTTAAATTTTTTTACCTAGGGGGTGTGTATAGTATGCCTGTAAAGCAGCACTTGTTTCCCGAGCTTAAAACTGTCCCTGCACAAAGTGTCATTTCTGAAGGAAAAAAAGTCATTTAAAATTACTCCAGGCTGTAATGAATTGTTGGCTCCCGGCAATACAGAGAAAAGTCGTTGAAAGGCATTGATAAAAAAAAAAAAATGCGTGGGGGGTCCCCCCAAATTCAATTACCAGGCCCTTCAGGTCTGGTATGAATATTAAGGGGAACCCTGCGTCAAAGAAAAAAAAATGACGTGGGGTTCCGACCAAATATCCATACCAGACCCTTCAGGTCTGGTATGGATTTTAAGGGGATCTCCACCCCAAATTGTAAAAAAAAAATGACGTGAAGTTCCCCCCAAAAATCCATACCAGACCCTTTATCCGAGCACGCAACCTAACAGGTTGCAGGAAAAGAGGGGGGATGAGAGAGCGCCCCCCCTCCTGAACCGTACCAGGCCACATGCCCTCAACATGGGGAGGATGCTTTGGGGGTCTGTGACCCCTCAAAGCACCATGTCCCCATGTTGATGGGGACAAGGGCCTCATCCCCACAACCATTGCCCGGTGGTTGTGGGGGTCTGTGGGCGGGGGGCTTATCGGAACCTGGAAGACCCCTTTAACAAAGGGGACCCCCAGATCCCGCCCCCCCTATGTGAATTAGTAAGGGGTACATTGTACCCCTACCATTTCACAAAGAAAGTGTAAAAAATTGTAAAAAAAACACACAGACACCGTTGGGATAAGTCCTTTATTAGAATAAATAAATAAAATTCCAGTGGTGGTAATCCACTCTCGGTCTCCACTCCAACGCTGTCGGTATCCTGCAATGGATGCTCTCCTCTCCGGGGTCCAGCGGTGGATGATCTCCTCTCCATCCAGGTCCAGGCTCCAGCGATGAGATGTCCAGTGCAGCGCATCCTGTCTCCACCGGAGACACCCCGGGAATATCGTTACCGCAGCCTGACAGGTCTTATGTAGCTGAGGACGGGGCCACCCATCACGTGACCCCCGTCCCCCTCTGATGCAAGGGGAAACCCGGGCTTCCCCAGTGACATGCGGGTGACCCCGCACCCCTCTGATGTAACGCAGGTTTCTTATGCATCAGAGGGGGGTGGGGTCACCCGCACGTCACTGGGGAAGCCCGTGTTTCATCCACCGCTGGACCCCAGAGAGGAGAGCATCCATCGCAGGATTCCGACAGCGTTGGAGTGGAGACTGAGAGTGGATTACCACCGCTGGAATCTTTTATTTTATTTTAATGTTTTTATTTTTAATAAAGGACTTATCCCAACGGTGTCTGTGTGTTTTATTTTTTACACTTTCTTTGTGAAATGGTAGGGGTTCAATGTACCCCTTACCAATTAATATAGGGGGTGGGGATCTGGGGGTCCGCTTTGTTAAAGGGGTCTTCCAGATTCTGATAAGCCCCCCGCCCGCAGACCCCCACAACCACTGGGCAAGGGTTGTGGGGATGAGGCCCTTGCCCCCTCAACTTGGGGACATGGTGCTTTGGGGGGTCACAGACCCCCAAAGCATCCTCCCCATGTTGAGGGCATGTGGCCTGGTACGGTTCAGGAGGGGGGGCGCTCTCTCGTTCCCCACCTCTTTTCCTGCGGCCTGCCAGGTTGGTTGCTCGGATAAAGGGTCTGGTATGAATTTTTGGGGGAACTCTATGTCATTTTTTTTTTAAATTTGGGGTGGAGTTCCCCTTAAAATCCATACCAGACCTGAAGAGTCTGGCATGGATATTTGGGGGGAACCCCAAGTCCATTTTGTTTTAATTTAACGCAGGGTTCCCCTTAATATCCATACCAGACCTGAAGGGCCTGGTAATTGAATTTGGGGAGACCCCCACGCATTTTTTTTTTTATCAATGACTTTCGATGACTTTTCTCTGTATTGCCGGGAGCCGACAATTCATTATAGCCGTGAATGCTTTTAAATTACTTTTTTTCCTACAGAAATGACACTTTGTGCAGGGACAGTTCTAAGCACGGGAAACAAGTGCTGCTTTAAAGGCATAGTATACACACCCCCCAGGTACAAAATTTAAAGGAATATTCCACTTTTATTGTTTCACTTTAAGCATTAATAAAATCACTGCTCCCCGAAAAAATAGCCATTTTTAAAACTTTTTTTTGCATTGATACATGTCCCCTGGGGCAGGACCCGGGTCCCCAAACACTTTTTATGACAATAACTTGCATATAAGCCTTTAAAATTAGCACTTTCGATTTATCAGTCCCATAGACTTTAACGGTGTTCGGATGTTCGAACAAATTTATTGCCTGTTCGCAAGTTCTGGTGCGAACCGAACTGGGGGGTGTTCGGCTCATCCCTAATCTAGACCCATCCCTTTCCCTCCTCCTTCCTTCTGCCCTTTTTTTCCAAAACCCCCCCTCTATTTTCCCCTTTCACTTCTTTATTCTTTATTTTCTTCCCTCTACTCCTTTCTCCCTCCCTTCTTCCCCCTATATACTGTGGAGTCTGAAGATTGTTCAGTAAAAAGCAAATACCATATAGTCTCATACATGGGCAGTGGAAAAGTTTATTTATCCTAGTGTGATTGAATGTTTTTGGTTAGGGAAAGGTCAGTAATGTGTAGGTTGATTTCGCTCCTTTCTCTAGACAGTTTATCATGCAGGGTGTCTATATAGCTGAAGTAAAGTTTTCAACCAACTTGGGGTGTATTAAGGTTGAACTGGCACACATTAATTGTATGGAGATCTTAATATAATTATAGCATTATTGGTCTTGTGTATACCAAAGGTCAGGTTCAGTGTAATACAATGATCTCTGTCTTAATAGAAGTGGTCATTGGAATAACGGAGAGTATTCAGAGCCTGACTGTAGGCTTGATAGTCAGTAAGAGATGGAGAAATAAGGTATTTATATTATTGGTCTCTAGAGATGGGCCGAACACCCCCCGATTCAGAACTTTCGAACATAGCAAGTTTTGACCCGAACAGCATACCCCATTTAAAGCGGAGTTCCACCCAAAAGTGGAACTTTCGCTTAAACCACTCCTCGCCCCCTTACATGCCACATTTGGCATGTAATTTTTTTTGGGGGGTGGGGGCTTCAGTAGGAGTGGGACTTCCTGTCCCACTTCCTTCTTCCACCCAGGGACCACTTAGGCGACACGTCATATCGCCTAAGGTGGCTCCTCCCTGTAGGCGATCACCTGGGATCAGGCGATCAGGTCCCAGGCGATCGCTTGTCCACTCAGATTTCGCAGCGCTGCTTGTTCATGCGCAGTGAGTGCCCGGCCGTGAAGCCGAAAGCTGTCACGGATGGGTGCCCACAGTTACAATGGAGGCGCTGGCAGAGAAGGGGGGGAGAGGAGCGAAGCTCCATTCGGCCGCGACGCTGGACAGTGGAACAGGTAAGTGTCTGTTTATTAAAAGCCAGCAGCTACACTTTTTGTAGCTGCTGACTTTTAATAAACATAAAAAAGGCTGAAACTCCCCTTTACGTCTATGGGACCCGAACTCGGAAAATCAAATGTCTCTATTTTGAAGGCTTATATGCAAGTTATTGGCCATAAAACATGGTATGGTGGCCCGGTTACTGCCCTGGGGGACATGTACCAATGCAAAAAAAAACTTTTAAAAAAGATAGTTTTTAAAGAAGCAATGATTTTAATGATGCTTAAAGTTATTCAGTAAAAATTTTAAATTTCCTTTAACTAAAGTGCCTGGGAGTCCCCTTAGTCTGCCTGTAAAGTGGCACATTTGTACCATGTATAGAACCGACTGCAGCAAAACTGACACTTATAAAGAAAAAATAAATACATTTAAATTGATTTTCCCTGCAAGCTTTCTTTATTTTGTAAACAACGGCTTGGGGAGTCAGTCTGTATGATGAGGTCACAATTTAGTGGACTCGGAACAAGATTAAAGATTTTTGGGATAAATTCTGGTGTTTCTTTGGCAGGCTTTGGATGGAAATAACACCTTTTTGCAACACGGTGAGCAAGCCTTATAGAAAGAAGCCAAATTATAGTACATTCAGGCCAAGATTAACAATCTTTTTAGCTAAAGTCTGGTGTCTCATTCACAGACTTTGGATAGAAGTAACCGGTGTAGAAAACTGGGCTTTAGGTGTTGGTGGTGCATTCACACTGTAACCATATAGAGGTAGTCTTTATGAAAGCAAGAATTGGTCTTGCTGTAAAAAATAATAATTTGACGCCCCTGTCACAGTTGCAGAAAACATTGGTCTTTGGGTGTTGGTGGTGCCTTCATCATGTAACCTTCTAGAGGTACTCTTGATGAAAGCAAGAATTAGCCTTGCTGTAAAAAAATTAATAATTTGATGCACCTGTCAAACAGGTATGAATAAATTGGTCCTTGATTGTTAAATGTGCCCGTGAAACCTATATCAAAAAATTACTTGCTATCTATCGATTACTTGCTTTGTGCACTGGTGCACAGTCATGTTGGAACAGGAAGGGGCCATCCCCAAATTGTTCACACAAAGTTGGGAGCATGACATTGTCCAAAATGTCTTGTTATGCTGACGCCTTCAAATTTCTCTTCCCTGGAAGGGACCAAACCCAACCCCTGAAAAAACAACCCCACACCATAATACCCCCTCTACCAAATGATTTTGACCAGTGCACATAGCAAGGTCCATAAAGACACGAATGAGCGAATTTGGGGTGAAAGACTTGTCTGCACAATGTCTTGACCGCAACCCGATAGAACACCTTTGGGATGAATTAGAGCAGAGACTGTGAGACAGGACTTCTCATCCACATCATTTCCTGACCTCACAAATGCACTTCTGGAAGAATGATCAGACATTCCCATAGACACACTCCTAAACCTTGTGGACAGCCTTCTCAGAAGAGTTGAAGCTGGTATAGCTGCAAAGGGTGGGTCAACTCAATTTTGAAGCCTACGGACTAACACTGGGATGCCATTAAAGTTCATGTGTGTGTAAAGGCAGGTGTCCTGATACTTTTGGTAATATAGTGTATGTGCATATGATTTATAATGCATTTTTAGAGAGTTAGATATGTGTGTGTATATACACTCTTCTTTTTTGAGCATCTTTGATGTACTCATGGGATATTTTGCATATCAGCCCACATGTACCAGTTGCGGGGCAATGATTGGTTAGTTTCCTTTTTGCTACAGTGCCCGCTCAGTGAGTTTCCCTCTATGTGAATTCAATCTTTTAGGCAAGGTAAACATATATTTTGATGGATGCAATATGTAGAGTTATGTTGTGGTAATAACAAGTTTAAGATTTTGTGCACAATGTAATAAATTTTTTCTATTTATGTAGTGAATCCTCTTTTTGTCCTTTTGTGTGTTCTGAGGAAGCAGACAAGTGAAACACGTTGGCACACAGGGACTTATCCACTCCCTATTTTGTAACATTTTGAATACAATTTGGTTGACAATTTTTTCCATTGTTGTGTGTATGTATATATATATATATATATATATATATACATATATATATATATATATATATATACAATGTATATATATGTGTACATATTTTTATTGATGCATGATTGCACATGCTTTTAAAACTTTGTCTATGAATAAAATTGTGTGTTTTTTTAATACTATTTTGCGTCCTAATTTGCCTCTAAAGTCCGGTCAAGCCTTTCTTTTTTGTACTTATAAATGTAATTTATTTTGCTAGAGAACCCCGAATGCCCTCTCTGCTACTATTAACTGACACAGAGAATGCATTTGACCAAATCCACTGGTCATATATGACACAGGTTCTTCAGAAGTTTGGATTCACAGGTCACATATTTGCTGCTATATATGTACACATCAGAAATACTCTCTAAACCATTTATGATTTTAAACAGAACCAGACTGGGCTGTTCACTTGCACCATCTATCTTTAATTTACTAGTTTAACCCCTTGCTGAAACCATTAAATTCCACCCTGACAGCAGAAGTTACATAAGATACAATTATTTGCTGATTATGTCATTTTGTTATTGACTAATCCAATCACCTCTCTGCTGAAAGCCCATGCGATCTTAACAGCCTTTAGCTGCTTTGCCACAATTCATCGGGCAAAAATCCCAGTAAAATCACGCAAACAATTGCAAGACTCCTGTCGCCCAAAAAACGTTCTGGTACTTGCCCCACAATTCTGTTTGCGCAATTTTACCCCGATTCGTCGGGCAATAATCGAGGCAAAATTGCGTCGCAATCAGGGTGCCATTGGAAGTGACATCGCACGGGGTCCCACAATTTACTGTTATTTCAAATTGTGGGCAGAATCCCGGCGCTTCCGCCAACGATTCGAAGCGCCAAGATGTGAACGGAGCCTTAGCTTTTTCTCTTACTACAATCCTTGATTTAGGATTAAATAGATTGGTTAGAAATCGACTACAATCATTTTTGCCCTTTACATGAAATGATAGAGGATTCCCAAATTTGGGTATTACATTAACTTCCAATCTGAACCTAATAGGGGGTTCAAACTACAAACCACTTATTGGAAAGCTTACAAAAGAAGTGGCACGTTTTAAACAATTTTATTTATCTTGGTCAGACAGGCAGGCTAGCTGCTTTCTAGATGTTACTCTTACCCCAGATACTGTACATTTTTTGAACCCATCCCATCCGACTTCCCTCAAAACATTGCTGCCCACATGTGGAATGACAAGAAAGCCAGAACCTCTCACTTATACCTTATCAAACATTGATTATTATTTTTTAACCCACCTAGACCGACTTAAATTCTTGTTCCAACCACCTCCACACATCATGTGGCTAAATATGGAACAATCAGTAGACTCTAGGGGAAACCTTTATTAACCTATCATTATTTACTGCTGAATTTCTGAAAACCAATACCTTTAAAATCACTTTCACCCTCAATTTCATCATGCCTTATAGCTTGGAGAACTCTCCTCTCCACTTCTCAAGGCTCTCCCTTCCTCAAATGCTGATATCTGTTCTATCGATCAAACCCCATCTTTCTCTCAAATTCCGGATACAGAAAGGTATCTTAGTAATCCCTGACCCTTTTGATGGGACCACTTTCAAAAACTTTGTTATGTTGGTGAGGGACTTTGACCTTCTATACAGTATATAGACTTCTACAAATATATGCAAATCTCACATGCTCAGTGGTGTAGAGCTTTTCCTCAAACTACAAATGACCAATGTATGAAATTACAATGATATTACACCCGGCTAAATTCCATCCTTCACAATCACCACTTTGTTGGTGAGAGTGTGGGTCCACAGGCACATTGATACATGATACATGTATTGTAAAAATTTCAATAGGTTTTAAAGAAAAACCCTTCAGCTCATAGCAGAGATGACCGCCATCATAATAACACCTTCTTCAACATTGGCAATATTGAATTTAGGTATAGATTGTCAACTCCAAACTTCCACACTGTTGTTACTCACATACTCCTAGCTTTCAGAATCATAATCACTAGACATTGGAAACAAAAGATAGCCCCTAGCCACTCGGAAACTATTGAGCTGGTCAAAATGAACTTTGTAAATTAACAACTGCTTGCTATTCAACAAGACAGATAACGTTTGTTCCTTAAAGCTTGGAAACATTGGCTTACCAAATCTTAATCATAGTCCATTTCTTTAATTTTGTTTCATTTTGTTTTTCTGTAGCTCACATCTTATATCAACATTCTTCTACTGTTTTCTACACGTATTCCCTGTATAAACTTCGTACTGGTTCTTTTTCATGTTCACCATTGGTTCTGTTTTTTTTTTTTATATTTTACAACCAGGCTTGACTTTTTTGCATAAAATCTTTATAAAAACTTGATTGATAATAAAACTGTGGAGTGTTAGGTGAACTGTGAGAAAGATCTGGAAGCTGAAATTCTTGGTACCATTCTGGTAGTTCTATGAGTGGTATCTGAACATTCTCACAGAATGTCAGCAGTTCATCAAGGGTTCTCAGTATGTCTTGTTTGCTGTTTCTGGTGACACAAAGGGGGTTATTTACAAAAGGAAAATCCACTTTGCACTACAAGTGCAAACTACAAATGCAAAGTGCACTTGAAATTGCACTGAAAGTGCACTTGGAAGTGCAGTCTCTGTAGATCCGAGGGGGACATGCAAGGAACATAAAAAACAGCAATTTAGCTTGCACATGATTGGATAATAAAATCAGCAGAGCTTCCCCGCATTTCAGATCTACCCCTCAGATTTACAACGACTGCACTTCCAAGTGCACTTCCAGTGCACCTTCAAGTGCACTTTGCACTTGTAGTTTGCACTTGTAATGCAAAGTGGATTTGCCTTTTGTAAATAACCACCAGAGAGCAAAGGGAAATCACCATCTATGAGCTATACCTCTCTTTTAGTGTTTTTGGAAAAGGTTACAGTGCTTTTTCTTTCTAGCCTTTGCCATGATTTCCTCTTTCAGGGGGAAGCTTTAAAAACAGCAGATATTAGGGGTTATTTACTAAAACTGGAGAGTATAAAATCTGGGTCAATCAGCTTCCGGGTTGTATTGTCAAAGCTTAAGTGAAAAAGCAGAAGTTAGAAGCTGATTGGCTACCATGTACAGCTGCACCAGATTCTGAGTGCTCCTGTTTAAGTAAATCTCCCCCATTGTCTCTAGGAGAGGCATTATCTGTGTTCCATGGTCTTAATGCCCTGTGCACCTGGTCAAATTTGATAAGGCCCCTTTCACACTGGGGCGGGAGGTGCGGTGGCGGTATAGCGCCGCTATTTTTAGTGGCGCTATACCGTCGGAATTGCAGCGGTATTCGGCCGCTAGTGGTGCGGTTTTAACCCCCGCTAGCGGCCGAAAAAGGGTTAATACCGCCGACAATGCGCCTCTGCAGAGGCACATTGCCGGCGGTATAGCTACGGTTTCCTATTGCTTTCAATGGGAAGGAGCGGTGGAAGAGCGGTAAACACACCGCTCATCTCACCGCTCCAAAGATGCTGCTAGCAGGACTTTTGGAGCAGTCCTGCTAGCGCACCGCTCCAGTGTGAAACAGCAGCCACTGTTTAGGGTCGGTTTGCAGGCGCTATTTTTAGCGCAATAGCGCCTGCAAACCACTTCAGTGTGAAAGGGGCCTAAGGGATTCTGCTGGTCTCTCCAGCAGGTTGTTAAATATCATTTGCAGCACCTGTTTTATCCAGCCTGTGTTTACTGACTCAGGAACTCCTCTACCTCTAATATTGTTTCTTCTGCCTCTGTTGTCCAAATCCTTCATGTGTTTAGAATGAACATATGCAATCCCCTCTTGTCTAGCGATCGCTCTGTCCCTTTCTCGTCCAGCCCATTCAGTGTTTGTCAGTTGTTCAGCCAGGGAAAGGAAGTCAGTCTTTAAGTGAGTGAGTGTGTGAGTGATAACTTATATAGCGCTGCAAATGCGAACTAAATCGCCTCAAGGCGCTTTGCATCCGGTGTCGTCCTGATCCTTCAGAAGAGGTGGGTCTTAAGTTTTTTCCTGAAGGCTCGATGGTTTTCTTCCATACAGATGTCCGTGGGTAGAGCGTTCCATAGCCGTGGTCCTTGGACTGCAAATCTTCGTTCTCCCTTCCATTTGTAGCGGGACTTGGGGATGTGGAGAAGGTTTTGATCGGTTGATCGGAGAATGCTTTGGGGGTGTAATGTTTTATCTTCTCGCATAAATATTGAGGAGTGTTTCCTTGTGTGCACTTGTGGATCAGGCAGAGGGTCTTGAACGTGACCCGATCCTTTACGGTTAACCAATGTAGGGTCCTCAGTGAAGGGGTGATCGATTACCAAGGTTTTTTCCCTGTTACCAGTCTGGCTGCCGTGTTCTGGACGACTTGTAGGCGCAAAATCTGATATTTAGGAAGTCCTATGTAGAGGGAGTTTGCATAGTCGAGTCGGGAGTTGATGATTGTTCCAACTACTACTGCTGTGTCCTCTTCCGGGATGAAGGGGATGAGTCTACGCAGCAGGTGGAGGAGATGGTGCGATCCGCTGACTGCTGATCCTATTTGTGCATCCATCGACATCTCAGAGTCAAAGATGACTCCGAGACTTTTGACTTTGGTGCTCGGGGTAATGGTCTGTCCAAGAATGGCGGGTGGTGTACAAGAAGTCTTTGCTTTTGTCTTTAGGTTTGCTTGGAGGAGAAGAAGTTCTGTTTTGGATCCATTGAGTTTGAGGGAATTCTCAGTCATCCAATCATCGATCAATGTGAGGCACTTTTCCAGTCCGTGATATTGGTCTTTTTTTCCGGTGATATGAAAGTAGAGTTGGGTGTCGTCAGCGTATGAGTGCTGTTTTCTGATGATTTTGAGGAGTGGGCGGAGGTAGATGTTAAAGAGCACGGGTGAAAGGGGTGATCCTTGAGGGACTCCGCAAGAAATTGCGCGAGATTCAGAGGTGAAGGCTCCTAGTTTCACTGTCTGGGAGCGGTTTTGTAAGAAGGATGCGAACCAGGGTAGGTCAGGGTCTGCGACTCCTGCTACTTCTTTGAGGCGGATGAGTAGGGTTTTGTGGTCTACTGTGTCGAACACTGCACTGAGATCCAGCAGCACCAGAAGACATGATTCTCCGTCATCTGCTGCTTCGAAGGCGTCATCCCATATTTTAAGACGGGCTGTTTCTGTGCCATGGCCTGGGCGGAAGCCTGATTGTAGTGGATCCAAGAGTTTGTGGGTGTCCATATGGTGTTGTAGCTATTGTACTACTGCTTTCTCCATGATCTTTGAGATGGTGTTGAGACTTGTTACCAGTCTGCGGTAGGTTGGGTCTTTAGGGTCGTGGCTGGGCTTCTTTAGGAGGGGTTTGACTATGCCTTGCTTGAGGGAGATCGGAACAATGCCTTCTTTGAACGATTGATTTACGAGATGTGTTATGGTGGGTGCCAAGATGTCGGTACATTCTTTCAGGAGTTTTGTAGAAATTATGTCATTTGGTTGGTGATGTGCTGTTTCTGGGACTTCTGATGATGTTTTCGGTGATGTCGATGGTGATCAGGACCAGCGAAAATTTTAACGATTGTATATTGATTTCCTCTTCTTGTTTAGGCTGAGTGAGGTTGGTTTTTTTCTTTTGAATCATTTCTCGAATGTTTTCGATTTTGTCGATAAAAAAATACGATAGTTCATTGCAGAATTCTTGAGCTTCGTTTGCTGGGGGGTCCAAACAGGTGGGGTTCATAGTTTGAGCGACTAGTTTAAAAAGTTTGCGAGGTCGATTTAGGGCCTTTGAGATGGTGTTTGAAAAGTGTTTTTTTTTTGCTTTGAAGATTGCTTTGTGGTATTTATTAGTGAGTGTGGTTTTCCTTTGTTGGATTTCTTCTCCAGGCTCCTTCAGCTCTTCTGCGTTCTTGCTTCAGTAGAGTCAGAGTGTCATTAAAGTCTGTGATTGCTGCTGAGAAAGTGTTTTTAACATCTTTAGCTGTTGCGGTCATCTCAACAAGTGTAAGAGGATGAGCTGAGAGTTCTGTGTCTCTTACCATATCCTCATATGCCAACTGGGACTCCTCACTGTAGTCTTCTTCATGGCACGCGGGCACCATCTTGCCTAGGGACATTCGGCTTCGGGAGAAGGATTGAAGATGTCCAATATGTTTCTCACAGAGGATGAGGACGTTGAGTGGTGGGACCTGGTCAGCACAGAGTGCTTAGTTAATTTGCCCATATTAAGTCATCAGGAAAAAGTAAAAACAAGTCTATAGGCTGCTGAGAACTCCTCTAATGTGATTCCATCCATGCCTGGCACAAGCCACAACCTCTCCTTTCAAGTTTATTTTTGCAGCTCAGATCGTTTATATTATTTTCTATTACAATTTGGAACACAGGATGTATTTTTGGTGCAGGTCACTGATAATTTAAGGGTCATGGCCAAGTTTAGAGTGAAATTTTCCAATAACATGCCAGACTAGGTAATGCTACATACTAATCGTCTTTTAATCCCTTTTTATGGTTTATTCAATAAATAGTACAAAATGCACCAAGTGCAATTCGTAGCTAGCCATAAGCCATAACTTTACTAATCAGTACATGGTAGATACACTTTGGTTGCTTTTAGTACTGAACTTTAAACTAAATACTTTGCTCCTTGCACATATGAATACACCTCCCTAGATCCTAAAGGTGGCTGCAAGTTTGATTCCTTCCAAATATTTTCTTATTGAAAACAATCAGGACCAAAATTGGTATGCTGTTGAGGACAAAAGTTTGAAATGCTCTTTTATTGACTTTTATTTTGATGAAGAAAAGCCTGTTTCTGTTTATTTGACATTGCAATATACTGTATATGCTGAAAAAAAATATTCTTTTTACACCTATGAAAACGCTTGTTAACTACCAATGTAACAGATTGTTTATACTGCATATGCACATTGCAACACTATTTCAACTTTGGGGAAAAGTTGTGGCAACGATCACTTTTCTGTTTTTCCTGTATATATTTTAACCGGCTTCTAATTTATTAACACATATTTTAGAATTCACAGTTGAATAGGTTGTATGTAATTCCATTATGGTAATATAGAAAAAACACCACATCAGTGCTCAAGTGCTAAAAAGTCATAGCGAGCAGGGCCGGTGCAAGGATTTTTGACACCCTAGGCGAAACCTAATTTTGCCGCCCCCTTGGCTCCACCCCTGACCCCACCCCCTTTGCCATGCCCCTTTTTAATGACCGCTACTATTTTGCATGCAACACATTGCTAGACCAGCTAATTGTGGAAATGTTACAATTTTGCCCCCAAATCAGCTTTTGGATAAAATAATTCAAAACGATAAACCATAAAATAGTAGATTTTATGTGTAAACATTTTCTCACTTAAAAAATATAACATAGCAGCATTGCACATGTATCAACTGTATAAAATGTATCCAGATTGAGGGAACCATATTGGAGGGTGGATGGTAAAGTGGAACTTTAGTCAGAAAATGAAGATCTGCTCGATCACTTGCTACTGCCAGTGTCAGTGATCACAGACTAAACACTACACATCAGAGGCAGAGTGGAGGAGAGCGCCCTGGGGGGGTTGCAGCCGGGACCCATAGATTGATGTCACTGCAGCGCAGCGGAGGAGAACTCGAGCGAGCGAGCGAGTGAGCGAGCCGCGCTGGGGGGGGGGTTTGGGGGGGCGGCGCTGCTGCTTGACATGTCAGGGAACTGGTGGAGGACAGTGCGGCACTGTCTGTGCGGAGGAGTGCGGAAGTAAAATTACCAGCGGTCGGGCGCCCTAGGCGGCAGTGCGCCCTAGGTGGTCGCCTAGTCCACCTAGTGGTAGCGCTGGCCCTGATAGCGAGGGATCTTGACTGAAAAAGATGTAGCTTGTTCACTGAACAAATACATGCAGTGTCAGAAGTCCACTTAAAGCAGAACTCCGGACAAATGTTTTTTTCCATGTCCTTGTTGCTGATCTCCTACCTTCACCAACTTTGCCATCCATGTTCTTCTGAGCTCTGAAGTTCCTCTGTAATAGGCTGCTGAACTTGCGAAAAAACGTTATTGCCTGATGACATCCTGTTTGTAAGACCGCTGACTTCTATCCCTCTCCTATAAGCTCAGCCAGCGGTCTGACACTCCCCATTGTAGTCCCCCTCTCCTCCCTCCTCCTCCTCTGCTCCTGCCAGCAATCCACCCTTCCGCTCCTCCCCCCCGCCGCACCACCCCCTGCCTGCTATCTCCGTGCAGAGCAGGGATTATCATCAGCAATTACTTGTATGACACAGCAGGGATGTTCCCCTGCATCAGGTATTGTTATGTGAAATCCGATCGCTGATCTCCCGCAACCCCCCACCCTTATAGGAATAGTGTGCTGTCAATCATAATAATGGTGGGGGGTGGGACATCAATGATCAGTGCTCTAATAACAATACCTGACACAGCGAGAGATCCCGATGCGTGATACGAAAGTGAGTACACCCTTAAGTGAAAATGTCCAAATTGGACCCAATTAGCCATTTTCCCTCCCCGGTGTCATGTGACTCATTAGTGTTACAAGGTCTCAGGTGTGAATAGGGATCAGGTGTGTTAAATTTGGTGTTATCGCTCTCACTCTCTCATACTGGTCACTGGAAGTTCAACATGACATCCTCACGTCAAAGAACTCTCTGAGGATCTGAAAAAATAATTGTTGCTCTACATAAAGATGGCCTAGGCTATTAGAAGATTGCCAAGACCCTGAAACTGAGCTGCAGCACGGTGGCCAAGACCATACAGTGTTTTAACAGGTCAGGTTCCACTCAGAACAGACCTCGCCATGGTTGACCAAAGAGGTTGAGTGCACGTGCTCAGCGTCATATCCAGAGGTTGTCTTTGGGAAATAGACGTATGTGCTGCCAGCATTGCTGCAGAGGTTGAAGGGGTAGGGGGTCAGCCTTCCAGTGCTCAGACCACACGCTGCACACTGCATCAAATTGGTCTGCATGGCTGTCGTCCCAGAAGGAGTTTGCTGAAGACAAGCAGACTAAGGACATGTATTACTGGAACCATGTCCTGTGGTCTGATGAGACAGTCAAGCATGGTGGTGGGAGTGTCATGGTCTGGGGCTCCATGAGTGCTGCCGGCATTGGGGAGCTACAGTTTATTGAGAGAACCATGAATACCAACATGTACTGTGACATACTGAAGCAGAGCATGATCCCCTACCTTCGGAGACTGGGCCGCAGGACAGTATTCCAACATGATAACGACCCCAAGACGACCACTGCCTTGCTAAAGAAGCTGAGGGTAAAGGTGATGGACTGGCCAAGCATTTCTCCAGACCTAAACCCTATTGAGCATCTGTGGGGCATCCTCTAACAGAAGGTGGAGGAGTGCAAAATCTCTAACATCCAAAAAACTCTGTGATGTTGTCATGGAGGAGTGGAAGAGGACTCCAGTGGCAACCTGTGAAGCTCTGGTGAACTCCATGCCCAAGAGGGTTAAGGCAGTGCTGGAAAATAATGGTGGCCACACAAAATGTTGACACTTTGGGCCCAATTTGGACATTTTCACCTAGGGGTGTACTCACTTTTGTTGCCAGCGGTTTAGACATTAATAGCTGTGTGTTGAGTTATTTTGAGGGGGCAGCAAATTTACACTGTTATACAAGCTGTACACTCACTACTTTACATTGTAGCAAAGTGTAATTTCTTCAGTTTTGTCACATGAAAAGATATTACTCAATGCGCAATAGGAAAAAAATAAAACAATCAGGATCAAACTGGACTTAGGTCTCAATGCTTTCTGACAGCAAAACTTTTGAAACCAGTTACAGCTACTAACCACATTTTTTAGAGATATGGTGAACAACTGAATGTAAAAGGTTACATAAAAATTCTGCAAAAAAAAATTATAAAATTAAGGAACCACCTGTTATGTATTGTGTGTAATTTATGGACTGTATGTTTTATGCAACTCAACATACTGTATATATCATTTAATATATACAGTATATTACAAAGGACAATTACATATTTCCTTGGATTGGAAAATGTTGAGAGTTTCTATCCATTACTCAAATAGTCCGGACAACCACTGGACAAAATTACAGTAAATACATATTGAATTGTATGTGGTTGCTTTATTTTTAAAAGATCAACTGTATCTTAAGCTAAACTATTATTCTTCATTTTGATATAGTAGGAGATGATAAAACCATTGGCAGTTATTTTTGCCCTCTATATTCCAGGGAGGACAGATGTCACTGGAACATGTATCCACTGTGACAGCAGGAAGGTAAAGTCACCTGGTTGCATCCAGGGGGGTAGGTATATTTCTCCCAGATTCAGGCTTTATGCCGACTTATACAACTAGGGAGAGAGTTGATGAAGCCCAGCTGAGGCTAGTGGGCTCATGGATGATTCATACCTCTAGGGAGAGTGCTGGGCGTCGTACAGGCAGGGAGTTGATGAGACCAGCTGAAGCTTGTCAGCTCGTTTAAGGCCTCTATAAAAACTCCCAGCTTCATTAGGTGTTTGCTCATGCCTGGAACCAGACCTGTGTGGACTGTCTAGGGAGAGTGAACCCCTGTGCGGTGAGACAAAGCCTGTGTGGCTATTTGTTTGGACATTTACTAAACCAGGGACTTAGGGACTAGGACAGCACCAGGCTGATCCCAGTTGTTAGTTAGGGAAACCTGCATGTTTAGTCAGAGGTCAAGCTGACCAGGATTTATTTTGTTTATGTTTCTTTTTGCTTTGCTGTGTTTTTGTCACTGTAAATAGAGAAATAAACCGCACCTTTTGATCTTGAAAACCACAACCTCCGTCTGCTGGGCCTGTTTTTGTGTGGGGAGCCCATCCAGGGGGTCACACACACCCGCTACTGAGTTAACCCCCTCACACCACATTGAAAAATATCCCTTCAATTTCTGTTTCAAAATTGAAATTTTTTCCTCACTTTCAGCCCTAGTGACAGTGGTTACCAAGAAAAATAGGTATATTGAAGATTTAAGCCCTTTCATGACCATACCACTTTTCTTTATCATACATCACGGGACACAGAGCAGCCATAGTAATTACTATGTGGATTATACACCACCTATAGGGGATTGGACACTGGTACACTTAAAAACAGGAAGTCCCCCTCTATATAACCCCTCCCATACAGGGAGTACCTCAGTTATGTAGCCAAGCAATATACCTATATCCCAACAGGTGGGGAGGGACCTCTGTGTCCTGTGATGTACCCCAAGAAAATGATTTTACAGGTAAACTGTTATAAAAATCTGATTTTCTGTATTGTACATCACGGAACACAGAGCAGCCATAGTAATTACTATGCGGGATGTCCCAAAGCAATGCCCTCTGAGGGGAGGGAGACACAAATAAGGCAGGCCGCCGTCAGACGTGAGGATCTAAACTTCTGCCTACAGTACACTGCGCCCGAAGGCGGCATCCTCCTGCCATCTTACATCCACCAAAATTTTGTGAACGTATGCACTGATGACCAAGTTGAGGCTTTGAAAATCTGAGTCATAGAAGCCTGGTGATACACTACCCAAGAAGCACTGAGTGCCCTGGTAGAGTGCGCCTTAACTTGAAAAGGGGGAACTTTCCTTTTCAGGCCATAGGCCTGAATAATAACTTGACAAATCCATTTTGAAATATTCGGCTTTGACGCTGCCTGCCCTTTTCTGGGGCCATCTGGCAGCGCAAACAAAACATCAGTTTTCCTTATCTGAGCTTTCGCCTTCAGATAGGCCTTTACTGCTCTTACCACATCGAGAGAGTGTAATAGTCTTTCTTCCACAGAATGAGGCTATGGAAAAAAAGAAGAAGGCAGGACCACATCTTGGTTCAGATGAAACCCTGACACTACCTTAGGCAAAAAGGTTGGGTGCAGGCGCAGCACCACCTTGTCCTTATGGAAAACTAGGTATGGCTCTTTACAAGAAAAAGCTGCCAACTCTGATGCCCTTCTTGCGAAAGTTACTGCAACTAAGAAAACAAATTTCTTTGTCAAGAGGACCAAAGAAATATCGTGCACTGGCTCAAAAGCCTGTTTTTGTAAAACCGACAGAACCAAATTCAAATCCCATGGGCACAAGGGTTTTCTGATCGGCGGAACAATATGCATTACCCCTTGTATAAAAGCTCGGACCAAGAAATGTGAGGCAAGCGGCCTTTAAAAAACACTGACAAGGCTGAAATATGACCCTTGATTGTACTCAAGGCCAATTTCATTTCTACCCCTAACTGAAGGAAGGTAAGAATTCTACCTATGACATACTTCCGAGGATGCCATTTTCAAGGAATATAGACTTTCCAGACCCTAAAATAAATGGTCCTGAAAAGCATGTTTTCTTGCATTAATCAGGGTAGTTACCACAGAACCTGAAAGCCCTCGACTCTTTAGAATGTGGGCTTCAACAGCCAGACTATCAAATTTGAGATTGTAAGGCAGGATGGAATACTGGCCCTTGCGATAGCAGGTCTGGACAATCTGGAAATGTCCAAGGCCTCCCCACTCTCATCCTGATGATCTCTGCATACCAAGATCTTCTGGGCCATGCTGGGGCTACTAGAACCACCGGTTTTCGTTCCTGCTTGATTCTGCGAAGAAGCTGCGGTAGCAGCTGAACTGGGGGAAATGCATAAATCAGTGAAAACTGATCCCATGGGGTCACTAATGCATCTGTCCCGTATGCGAGATGATCCCTTGTTCTTGACACAAAGTTGTCCAACTTTTTGTTGAACCTGGAAGCCAATAGATCTATGTCCGGGGTACCCCATCTTTGGCATATGGCCAAGAAAATGTTGGTTTTTTTTTTTTACATCAATAGTTTTTTATTAAAGAATTTTTGCACGTAACAGATAACAGAAGGAAAAAAGAAAAAGGAGAGTACAGGGAGAGATATACACTATAATTGATACACATTGGTGATAAGCATACATTTAGGGCTTTTAAACAGTTTATCAAAAGGTCTTGGGCCAAATAGCCCAGTATTCATCAAACTTCTTGCATGTTAGAGAATTGATTGATAAGAGACGTTCAAAGGTATAATTTCTATGAACAGCTGCCATGACTTCAGAAATGTTCACAGCTTTATTGGATTTCCAATTACGCAGTATCAACAGGCGTGTTTCTAGTAATATGTGCGTTACAACTGGCCTATAAAATTGCGGAAATTTGTCAATTTTTAGGTGCAATAGCGCCAATGCTGGGTCGGGCTGTGATAGTATTCCAGTTAAGGATGAGATCTTTTGGAAAACCTGGTTCCAAAGACTTCTTATACTAGGGCAATGCCAGAACATATGAAGTAAGTTACCTACGTGCCCGCACTCTCTCCAGCAGTTTGGTGACGTACCTGGAAAGTATGTGGCAAGTCGGAAGGGAGTGTAGTGCCATCTGTTTGCAATCTTGATCGTTAGTTCCCAATGTTTTACGCAGTGGGAGGATTTGTGAATTTCTATGAAGGCGCGGTGCCATTGTGCATCCGAGTAAGTGTAGCCCATATCAACCTCCCAGTTTTGCATTGCTGCTGTCTTATGGAATGTCATTCTGTCTTGCATTAGGTTATAGAAAAAGGAGATGCCCTTCGTATCCTGCTTTGCCTTGGAGTAGAATTGCCAGATTTTATTCGGCACCGTCACTAATGGAGGGGCATGATATTTCAAGAAGTGCGTAATTCTAAGGCATTTGAAAAAACCGGGCGAGGAGATACGATATTGTACCATGATTTGATCTATAGTCTTGAGTCTTGGGCCGTCATATAGGTCCGATATGTGGTGGATGCCCTTATTGGTCATGTCTGTGACGTCTAGCATTGGAATCTTGGACTCCAATAGAGTCAAGGGAAGGTTGAAGTCCATAGATTGTACGTCCCCATGGTATTTATCTAAAAGGAGTCTCCAGGCCCTCAATGAGGCCTGTATTGGAGGTGAAAGGGTAGTAATGTTCCAGGGGACCCACCTGTCTCCTATGAGTAGTTGGGTGAGATCCTTCGTTGGAGATAGGTTAGTTTCTATATCAACCCAGAGGGGTAAGTCGGATTTTTGAGTCCAGAATTTAATCTGGTCTAGGCGTACCGCCCATAGGTAGTCATAAATGTCTGCTAGGCCTGCCCCCCCTGCTTTTTTGTGAGAAGTCAAGTTGTTCCTTGAGCATCTAGCTCTTTTCCCCTGCCATATGTACTTCCAGCTCATACTCGCGAGGCTGTTGAGGAAATGAATAGGAATATGTATCGGTAGGGTGCGGAACACATATAAGATTTGTGGTAGTATCAACATTTTATATGCGGATATTCTACCCATCCACGAAATTTCAGTTCTTGAAATATCCCTAAGCTGGGCTTCCAGTCTGGTCACCAGCGGAGTCATGTTAGACTTGGCGAGGGCGGATATCTTACTAGTGAGCGAAATGCCCAAATAGGTAATACTACCTGTGCTCCAGGTATAC
Source organism: Rana muscosa (assembly GCA_029206835.1). Classification (NCBI taxonomy): domain Eukaryota; kingdom Metazoa; phylum Chordata; class Amphibia; order Anura; family Ranidae; genus Rana; species Rana muscosa. The sequence continues at coordinate 68,030,170 of CM055119.1, forward strand.
GGTAAGTTTTCTTGTAGGGATCGTTTCGTTTGGGACTGTACTCCTAGGTCTAGGATAAGGGATTTTGTGAAGTTGACCTTATAATAGGAGACATTTCCAAATGCTGTCAAAAGTTTATGTGCCTCTTTTAAGGACTTTAGTGGGTTAGTCAGGAGCAGGATTACATCATCCGCAAAGAGATTAATGGTGTGCATATTAGAGCCAAACTGGAAGCCCGAGATCAAGGGTTGGGATCTGATTGCTTCAGCTAGTGGTTCTATCATCAAGTTAAAAATAGTTGGAGACAGGGGACAACCCTGTCTAGTCCCATTTGAGATATCAAAAGGCCTAGACAGGAGGCCTGCCGAGTAAACTTGGGCCGACGGGCAAGAGTAAAGGGATAAAATAGCTTTCAATATTGATCCTGTAAACCCAAACTTTTCTAGAACCATTTCCATGTAGGTCCAATGGACCCTGTCGAACGCCTTCTCTGCGTCAATAGAGAGTAGCAGAGAAGGAGTTCGAGTTCTTTCAGCATGATGTATCACATTGATGATTCTCCTAGTGGCGTCAGAGGTCTGTCTCCCCTTCACAAAGCCCATCTGGTCTTGTTTGATAATTAGTGGTATAATATGTGTAAGTCTCTTAGCCAGTAATTTTGCATAAATTTTGGTGTCAGTGTTCAGGAGTGAAATGGGTCTGAAGTTGGCAGGTGTGTTGGGTTCTTTTCCTGGTTTAGGTAATGTGACTATGTGTGCTTGTAGCATTTCTCGTGGAAGCGTCGCAGATTCAGTGGCTTTGGTGAAGACTGTGGCCATGTGGGGTGAGAGTATGTGTTTAAATGTTTTGAAGTATTCATTGGAAAAGCCATCCGGGCCTGGAGACTTCCCGTTCGGTAAAGAGTTAGTTATTTTTTCCACTTCCAGGGCTGTTATGGGACTGTTTAGGTCCTCTAGTTGTGTTTGGGAAAGGGATGGAAGTTTTAGTGTATTTAGGAATGTTTGTATTTTTTCCACTGTCGGTTGGGGTGTATTGGTGTCCCTATGGAGGTTGTAGAGTGAACTATAGTATTCGGCAAATTGATTGGCTATATCCTGGGGGTTAATAATTTTTTGTGAAGTGGAGGGGTGTCTCAAGTATTGTATTCTAGTTTTGGAGCGTATTGCTTTGAGTTTATTAGCTAAATATTTGCCTGCTCTGTCGGCGTTGGCATAGTGTGAGAGTTTCAGGCGTCTGAGATGTTTATCATATTGATGCGATAGGAGTTCTCTAAGTTTTTCTCTAAGGGTGTTCAACTTGCTAGTTAAGGGCACTGACGGTGACTTCTTATTCAGGGATTCTAGGTTGTGTATATCAGCAACAGTTGTGTTTATTAAGTGTGTTTGCTTTTTTTTTTCTCTAGCTCCAATTTGGATTAATATCCCTCTAATAAAGGCTTTGTGTGCATTCCACAGAGTATTCGGGTCAGCAACAGAGCCAACATTTTCTGCAAAGTAATTAGTTAAGTGTTGAGCTATAGATTTTTGGAGATGTGGTTCTTGAAGAATTCTAGTGTTACATCGCCAGGTGGGGGTGGAAGGGGAGACACCCTTTTCTGTAATAGACATAGATATAGCAGCATGGTCTGACCATGTAATATCATGTATGTTCGTTTTTTCAACGTTTTGGAGCAACCATTTGTTTGTCAGGAACATGTCTATGCGAGAATATGAGTTGTGCCTGTTCGAGAAAAAGGTATAGTCCCGTACATTAGCGTGGAGGCATCTCCACGCGTCAAATAGTTCCATCTTGTGTAACATGGGTTGTAGAGACAGGTGGTTTCGGGGTTTGCCAGAGGATGTATCCAGTAGTGGGTCTGACGTTATGTTAAAGTCTCCGCAAACCAGGAGGTTACCATATTTCATGTCTAGTGCTTTGGTAAGGATTTTCCTCAAAAAACGGAGTTGATGAGAATTAGGGGCGTACACTGATACAATCGTGTATGGTTTAGAGTTGATATCCCCCGTAAGGATTATGTATCTTCCTCCTTCATCAAGAACAGTATCCTTGGGTTGAAATGAAAGAGAGTTTTTGATGGCCACTAGGACTCCTCCTTTTTTGGTGTTAGGCACGCAAGCTACGTAGATGAAAGGATAGTCTTTGTGTGAGCATTTTGGAGCTTTGTCTCGTTGAAAATGAGTTTCCTGCACACAGAGAATGTCAGCTCCCTGCGTGCGTGCCTCTTTCCACATGGAGAAGCGTTTTGCTGGGTGATTCAGGCCCCGGGCGTTAATGGATAGTATTTTAATTGTCATTGTATTAGATGGGTGACAGTCTGTATGACAAAACCGTAAATACACTTACATGTCCAGAGTAGCGGAGACCGCTGTATTCCAGCCTGGCGATAGGGTGTCAGTAGGGTTTCGGTGACTCCAGTTACAGCTGTCAGTATACTTATAGTGTATCTGTGTATATCAAAAAGGGTAACAGGGAAAACAAAGAAAATAGTAACGTAGATAAGAAAGAGAAAACGTAGATATAACTGTTCTTCCATAAGAAATGGATCTGAAAACTGATCCTCGGGCAGCCGTAGCTGCTAGTGCAGAAGGTAGGGTGCAAAAGGGGTACCCCACAGTGGTACCTGTGCACCTGAGATAACCATGAGTTAGGTCTTTGACATTTATTGAGCTTCACCGGCTTTTTTCTTACCAGATTTCTTGTGGGACACTACCTGCCATTCATTCTGCATTGGTTGCAGACCCGCTGAATGATGAGGTTGAGGAGCTTGGACCGGGAGAATACCCCATTGGCGTAGAGCATTCACTCCTAGGAGAATTTGTTGATGGCTCAAGAAATCCTCTTGCCAATTCTCCACACCTGGAATGAACACTGCTGATAGGCAAGGCACATGCTCCTCTGCCCAGACCAAAATATGATTCACCTACCTCTGGGCTTGCACGGCTTCTGGTGCCCACTTGGTCATTGATATAGGCCACTGCTGCTCTGCTCTATGGCTGCTCTGTGTCCCGTGATGTACTCCAAGAAAAGGATTTAACAGGTAAGCTGTTATAAAAATCCATTTTTTTTTCCACAAATATATAGCTTTCTTTTGGTGGTATTTAATCACCACTGCATTTTTTATTTTTTGCGCTATAAACAAAAAAATACCAACAATTTGAAAAAAAAAAAACACCAATATTTTTTTACTCTCTGCTTTAAAACATATCCAATAAAAAATCAAATTTTTTAATACATTTAGGGTCAATATGTATTCTACTACATGTTTTTGGTAACAAAAAAACCCAATAACCGTATATCAATTGGTTTACGCAAACGTTATAGCATCTACAAACTATATATTTCCGTCAGAAAAACCCGTTGGAGTTTATTCAGACGGAAATTCCGCTCGTGTGTACAAGGCATAACACTAATATAGTGATCAGTGCTTAAAATATGCACCGTCACTATACTAATGGCACTAGCTGGGAAGGGGTTAAACATCTAGGGCGATCAAAGGGTTAAATGTGTGCTTAGCCAGTGTTTGTGTTTACTATGTGTGCTGCTTTTACTAGGGGAAGAGATGCATTTAAATCCCTGCTTTGGCCCCTGTCAGAACAGAATTCTGCCTTGTTTACATAGGCAGAGCTCCATTCTGTCTCTGCCCACAGATCGGTGAGTGCTGGAGGACATTAAGTGCCCGGCACCCGCAGATCGGCTTCTGCTGTGAATAAACACTAGACATGTGCAATTTGTTTAGTTTCAAATTAGTTTTTTAAGGAATTTTGAGAAATTGGTTAATTCCGAAATTTCCGAATTTCCGAATTTTTCAATTTCCAAATTTTCGAATTTCTCAAAGAATAGGAGGTTGTGGAAAACAAGTCTGATGTGATATAGCCAACATCCCTAACTAGTACAATACAAAAGTTTCACTTCACAGGGAGGGACTTTATAGGCATGAATTTACATAACCACTGAGGTAAAGTATAAAATATTTTATTACAAAAAATAGAAAACATAAATACATAAAATTGTATGTGAATACAAAGAGATTTGATATATGCAAAAGATGCAGTCAATAAATCAATAGAATTGGCATTGGATCATGCACAGTGCACCGCATGCCCAAGGAGAAAATTATACCCTGGACTGCAATGCTAGTGCACGAACATGTCAAGGTTGGAATTTGTTAGAATACATATATAGGTCAGATCCTACGCGTTACGGAGATAACTCCTTCTTCAGGGATAATCCGACATATAATTCAAAATTGAAATCTAGAACAGAAGAGAACACAATTGTCTCATTAAACATAAACATAAAACACAGCAATGGATATACCAATAGCAATGGTCATGGCGAGCACACAATTGGCAGAGTACTCATCTCAACAGCCACACATCAAGCTCAAATATCAGTCGTCATAAACCCACAAAAACCCAAAGAAACAGGAATTGTGGTTTAGATTAAAGTGGTGAAAGAAAGCCCTTTCACAGGGAAATGGGTGAGAGCTGCACACATGCGATGTCCAAACAACGAACCGGGACCGCATACGTCTCTGAGGGGAAGCATAAAAGAATGGATATATCAAAAAGCCAAAAGAAAGTTCTCAAATCATTGTAAATTGATGCACATTGATGCGTCAAGGAAACATAATATAATAAGATATATAATAGGATCCCAAGGTTTATGCCCTTTTCTAAAGGGAGGGGTTGCTGGGTTTGATAGTATAAAAGTATATGTATATTGTGAGCACATATTGGCATCTACAATAAAGGCAAATAGAATTCACATATATACTAGGTGGATTGTCTTACCTCTTCCCAGGGTACTGTGTAATTGTGGGAGATGGAGAGAGGAGGAGAAGGACAGGCAGATGGACGATGTAAAAAACTTGTAGTATACGGCCCACACAGAGTGTAATTTAAGATGCGAGTGGAGCTCTCATAGATCCAGCATAAAAGAACTCAAAGAAAAAGAGAACACCTCCCAGTCTTGTATTTCAAATCCACTCATGAAGCGAAAATGCTTCCGGAATCTATATGAAGAAAGAGACAATAAATTGCATCATCACTTGATGCACTTGTGCTATAACCCTGCATTAATGGTCTCAAATGGACCCAGAGCAGGGGGTAGTAATCATCTGCCAATGTTGCCAAAGAATTACCGCCAAGGATTGAAAATAGAGAGGTCACATCTCACCTGGTTAGTGTCTTGCCCCACGTACTCTCACCCCGTCAGCCACAGCACTGCTGAAGTGCTCACTTCATCGCCCTTAAAAAGGAGGTCAGGGCATAGTGATTGGCTTGCTCCCGACCCATGTGGATGGCAGACATCACGTGTGCCGTGTCAGTCAGACGCTGCGGAAATTCGGAATTTTGGAAATTCGGATTTCGGAAATTCGAATTTCAGAATTTTGGAATTTCGGAAATTCGGAATTTCGAAAATCCGAAAATTCTAAAATTCGAGATTCGAAAATTTGAAATTGCAAAATTCAAAAATCTAAAATTCGAAAATGGGAAATTTGGAAAGTTGAATTTCCGAATTTCCGAAATTCGGAAATTGTAAAAAAAAAAAATTTGTTTTCGTTTCATTCGTTTTTTTGGAAATTCTGGAAATTTGAATAATTCGTCTTCGTTTCATTCGTTTTTTTTGCTTTTTTCGGAATTTCGTAAATTCGAAAAATCGTAATTTGGATACTCGGAATTCTGAATTTTTACACTTTCTACGTGAAATGGTAGGGGTACAATGTACCCCTTACCAATTCACATTGGGGGGGGTGGGATCTGGGGGTCCCCTTTTTTAAAGGGATCTTCCAGATTGCCATAAGCCCCCTGCCCGCAGACCCCCACAACCACCGGGTAAGGGTTGTGGGGATGAGGCCCTTGTCCCCATCAACATGGGGACATCCTCCCCATGTTAAGGGCATGTGGCCTGGTACGGTTCAGGAGGGAGGGGCGCTCTCTCGTCCTCCCCTCTTTTCCTGCGGCCTGCCAGGTTGCGTGCTCGGATAAAGGGTCTGGTATGGATTTTTGGGGGAACTCCACGCCATTTTTTTGGAAAATTTGGGGTGGAGTTCCCCTTAAAATCCATACCAGACCTGAAGGGCCTGGTATGGATATTTGGGGGAACTCCACGCATTTTTTTTTTTAATTTGCGGCAGGGTTCCCCTTAATATCCATACCAGACCTGAAGGGCCTGGTAATTGAATTTGGGGGGACCCCAACGCTTTTAAAAAAAAATTTTTATCAATGACTTTTCTATGTATTACCGGGAGCCAACAATTCATTATAGCCGCGAGTGAGTTTTAAATTACTTTTTTTCCTTCAGAAATGACACTTTGTGCAGGGACAGTTCTAAGCACGGGAAACAAGCGCGACTTTACATGCATACTATACACACACCCTAGGTACGAAATTTAAAGGAATATTTCACTTTTATTGTTTCACTTTAAGCATTATTAAAATCACTGCTCCCGAAAAAACGGCCGTTTTTAAAACTTTTTTTTGCATTGATACATGTCCACTGGGGCAGGACCTGGGTCCCCAAACACTTTTTATGACAATAACTTGCATATAAGCCTTTAAAATTAGCACTTTAGATTTCTCCCATAGACTTTTCGAATTTGCCGCGAACACCCCAAATTGTTCGCTGTTCGGCGAACGGGCGAACAGGCAATGTTCGAGTCAGACATGAGTTCGACTCGAACTCGAAGCTCATCCCTATTGATCAATCGATTTGCCAAAACTTCTTGAAATAAAAGATGTAACTATAGGGCAACTGTTTTCCTTTCACTCTTGTGGCACAGACGTCCCCCATTGGACCTCTTGGTGGGTCTTGGGGAGTATCCGGAATCGTGACCATTCAACAGGTGGTAATGTATTAAAATAAAGGTCCTACAAAACCTCCAGAAGAAGCCACGTTTGTGGTGAAACATGTAGAGGCAACCATTCTTTTGTAATATGACCATTGGGCTATCTATAGCCCTAATTGTATAAGTAGTTTTATACTGTTTATGTATCAATACATTTTCTATTTTTTTGTATAATTGATTCTTTGATTTTTTGCACCTTAAAACTCCGCTTACTGCCCCCTTGGGGCCTATACACTTTTCTGTTATACGTTTATCAAATCCTCCTCATTTTCAAATATGGAAGTTAAATCATCTACATAACTGAGGTTCTTGTGGATTCTCCAGGTTTAATTTCAAACAGCTGGCTCAAGTCCCATTATGACATGCAGCTAAGCTTTTCTATCCTCTTATGCGCTTATATACTGTAGTATATTTTGCAGTCTCTATAACATTATCTTGCAAGCATTTAAAGTAAATGTAGTTTACCAGATCCAATTAACAAGAGCAGCAAAAATAAATAGAATGGTACACTTGCATTGCAGGACCAAGTTAATGTGTTAGTGTACTGTACATGCACACAGCGATGGCCAGGGCCGCTGATAAGCCTGTACAGCCAGCCCTGTTGCACCAGGCCCAGTCAGAAGAGGGGCCCACGAACCTTCAAACAATTCTGTGGAGAAAAAAAAGCTTTGTAATTTACACCCCCGCTCAGCTGCTCCTGCTAGCTTAGTGGGGGCCCGGACTGGCCATAGGGCACAAGAAGAGCTGGCTGTAACATGCCGAGCTGGCCGCGGGTGGATGTTCCACATATGCTGGGTGGTGGTGGGAGGAGCGGAAGGAGTTTCTCCATTCCCCACCCTTCAAGCCCTTCCATGGCAACCTAGGCTGCTGCTGAACTGAAAGTCCTGGTTCGCGCATGCGAGGAGCTGAGGCCGCTTATAGGGAAAGCAGTGCGGCTGGTGTATGCCCACCTCCTTTCCCACAAGTGAAGGGGTCTGATCAGATGCTCCAGGCCAGAGAGTGCTCGATTTGCTAATGGTAATTATGCTCTCTTTTTTTTCCCTCAGTGACTGCAGTCTGATTAATCAGTGTGCACCTGCTGTCTCTGTACATATTTTAAAATGAGCCACAGTACAATAAGTAGCACTTAGAAATACTTTTTAGTTCCCCAAGTAAATTGAAAAATACTCCTAACGACAAACTCTTCAACTCAACTCTGAATAATGATCCTAAAAAATGTTTTGTTTTCTTGGATGACAAGATGCACTGATCAGATTTGACATTGACCATAAACATACAGTAAATATTTCCCTGTTTATATATCTGATAACAGAAGGTTCCAACACACTGGCAGAAGATTTTTAATCAAAGTTTTATTAATTTATTATTTCATTTTTGATGTTGTTCCTGTTTTAATCAGCTTGACATGTATTCAACAAAATGTCCCTTTTTTATGGTATTTCAGAAAAAAATCCCAGAAGGTCCTTGAAAAAGATAAATTTCAATAACAATACAGCACTTTTCAAGACATATCTCTGAAAATAAATTACAACCCTGGCTGTATATTTCTTGTGATAAATATTAGCTGAGGCTTAAATGTTTCCAGAGAATAAATCTCATTTATCTAAGTGTTTATTATTTTGAGAGAAGTGTGCTTCATCATTTGAAGAACATTGTTGAAAAATGCATTAAAAGTAACAAAATATATGCAATACATATATACATAGAATGAATGATAATACCAAGTTAGACAATGAGGTCTAGCCACTTGACAAATGCAACGTCTGGTTTAAAGTTGACTCACAAAAGTATTTTTAACAATAAGACATTGTGCAGATGCAAATTTAATTTTTATCTCAAGCAAAGTGGAACAAAATATTCAGCAGGTTGCAATACAAAACAAACCACTGCTGAAATGTTAACTCTGTTTGTATTTTAGTTTCTTTGAATTACTTGGGGTTCATAACACTATTGGGTCTCTTTATAAAAAAAAGTGTGCAGTTATTTGTCCAGTGAATTTGCATGTACATTGGCTCTATTCAAAATGGACAAAAACAATGTTGTTAAGGTTATTTTCTCATTTAAACAAATGTTATTTTTTTATTTGCCATAGTAAAACATCACTTAATGGGCACTATATGGAGCTGAGGAGCATAAGAAATTTGCATAGACATTTTTTTTATTTTTAGGAAAAATTTAATTTTATTGAATTTTAGTGCACACAACCACAATATAATACCCATGTTTTGGTAAAATATAAAAGATGAACATAGAATAAATAGATACCTAACATGTCACACTTTAACCACTTATGGACCGCCCGCCGTCGTTATACGTAGCTACTTTGAAGAGAAATACCGTTGTTATGATAGCAGCTAGCTACCATAACCAGGTACCCTCTTCAAGAGCGGACGGTCCGCTTTCAGATAAAAGTGGTCTCTGTGGCGGATTCCCTGCAAAATCACTTTTATCAGAGACGATCGGGTCCTGTCCCTGGGCTGACATGGAGATGAGTGAGGGGAAGATGGCCCCCACCCATCTCCATATCATTGCAGGGCATAAGCAATGGCAAAACATCACTTCCACCTAATGCAATGATCGATTCTATGCAGATGGCCTTCTAGCTCCCTGCAGATAAGCTGACTAAGCCTCATGCCTTGGTGAAATTTGCGAGGGACGCCCCTCTGTTGGGTCACCTGGTTTTTGCATGACGGGTGCTCCCAATGGGCAGGGCTTTCTGTAGGTGGCTGTCATTGGCTATGAAGGGTATAGTGGCTCCACATCATTACATGTGCATAACACAGCCTATGCGTGATGATCTAAAGGTGTTGTTCTCCTTCCTACAGACCTATAATGAGCACTCTTGCTGGCAACTGGAGAAGGTGCCTAACTCGCAGCTGGAGTTCTATACCAATGCAGAAGACACCTGGGGTTTTGGCGCCTTTTTGCAGGGTTCTTGGTCCGCTGAAGCTTGGCCGACCTCATGGGCCCAATTGGACTTGCTGCAGAACATGACGCTGTTGGAACTTTTTCCTATTGGGGTTGCAGTGGAATTTTGGGGGGAGGACCTGCGGAACAAGCAAGTGTTTTTTTGGACAGAAAACATGAGTGTGGTTCATGTTATTAACCGCCTCTCCGCTCGCTCTCCTCCTGTGATCTTACTGTTGTGCTTCTTGGTGCTAAAATGCCTGCAGTTGAATGTTTGGTTTTCGGGCAAAACACATACCTGGCGTAGCTAACTCTATGGCCAAATCACTTTCTTGTTCACAGTTTGACCTCATCCACTCCTTGGTTCCAACCGCTGCCTCGGTGGGTCTACCATGCCCGAAGTTTTTGTGGACCCTCGTTTCCAACGCGTGTTAGACACTGTCCATGCCTCTCTTTCCCGTAACACTTGGGTATCCTACCGGCGCATTTGGGATGAATGGGTGTCGGCACTTGGCGTTGGGTTCCTTCTTTCCTCCCAACAGGACCGGTGCCTGTTTCTTTAATCCTATCTCATCCACTTGCAGGAAAAAGATGTTTCTGGTTCTACGGTAAGTATTGTTCTTTCCTTCTGGTTTAGGCTTCTCGGATGGGAGGACATAACCAAGGATTTCCTGATCCGGAGGGCCCTGATTCCCGATGTCCGGTGTCTGTTACACTCCTAACCAACATTCTTTCCACTTTGCCCTCTATCTGTTTCTCTGAATATGAGTCTCTTTTGTTCCAGCTTGCTTTTTCCTGGGACTTCTTCTGCGCCTTCCGGTTCAGCGAGCTTGTTTCCAAAGATAGAAGCACAGTTTGTGGCATCATGGCTGGTGATGTCCTCATCACTGATTCCATGCATTCTATTCTGTTACGCCCCTCCAAAACTGACAGGTCAGCAAAAGGAAAAACGCATTGTTTTGAAAGATTATAGGGCCTATTTTGCATGGTTCGCTTGGCATCTTCCTTTTTCTCCTGTAGCCCTCTGGTGCTGTTTTTTCTTCCAACCTTCCAACCTCAGCAGGTTTCAGTTTCTTTCCCCTTTGCCTTTACCATTTGGACCTACCTCCTACAGAATTTCCCACACATTCCTTTTGCATTGGCACAGCCACTGCTGCTCATGGGATGGATTTTTGTGACGAGGAGCTGCAACGACTAGGTAGATGGGATTCATCTTGCTTTTCTCTTTATGTTCATCCTCATCTTTTGTTTCAAATCCATGTCCCTCCCCAGCCTCTGTTTGGATCCTCAGTGATTCATTTATTTACTGGGCTGCTCACAACGCCTACACCAGACACTATGGGAGGAGCCTGGGATTCTCACCTACCATTGCCAGGATTCGTTGGTGTGGTCTTCATCGGCTACGCTGTGTATATACATACACATATATATATATATATATATATATATATATATATATATACTGTGTATATATATATATATATATATATATATATATTCTCTAACTCTGCTCTGGTAAGTTTCTTGTGATTCTGCCATTATATTGGATCTCACATGGGCACTCCAGCACATAGACAACACCCTCAGAGTCACAGGAAATAAACTTTATTTATTGTATTTATTCAACATGGTTATAATAGGTACAGACGCCATGCTGACCGCAGACGCCTGCCTGCACCTTCCTACCAGGCTTGGGACAGGGTCTGGCTGTCATCTCGCAACCTTCGACTTTGTGTTCCCTCTCTGAAGTTCGCACCTTGGTCTATTGGGCCTTTCTGTATTCTCCGCAAGATTAACCCAGGGGCTTACGCGTTAGACCTTCCTTCTAATATGCGTATCTCAAATGTATTTCATGTCTCCTTATTAAAACCTTTGGTCTGCAACCACTTTACCACCTCAGTGCCAAATCCTCACCCTGTGCAGGTTAAGCATCATGAGTAGTATGAAGTACAGTCCAATGTTGATTCCCGTAGGCGCATACAGTACCTGGTGCATTGGAAAGGGTATGGTTCGGAGCAACACTCTTGGGTCTCATCCTCAGATGTACAGTAGGTGGCCGCGATATTGTGTCAATCTCGCTGCTGTTAGCGGCAAGATTAACACCTGCGAGCCCCGTCGCGGGAGCCAGTGCCGAGCTGGCTCGCTCATCGGGAAAGAAAATTTTGTTTTTTCCTTTCCCAATGAGCGACAAGGCATTGCTTTACATTGAGCGACAATGTTCCCTCTATAGAGAGGGGACATTGTCGCTTCTTTCTCGCTGCAATAGGAAAATGTGTTTTCCTATTGCAGTGAGTGCGAGATGTACAGCCTGCAGCGCGGAGGATGTCAGCACAGCACAGGGATGGTGGGAGCCCCTCATAATGAGCACAACAAGGGTACAAACCCAGGAAGTCAGCACAGCACAGAGATGATGGGAGCCCCTCATAATGAGCACAGCAGGGGTACAGCCCCAGGAGGAAGTCAGCACAGCACAGGGATGTTGGGAGCCCCTCATAATGAGCACAGCAGGGGTACAAACCCAGGAAGTCAGCACAGCACAGGGATGGTGGGAGCCCTTCATAATGAGCATAATGAGTCGATAATTGCCATATTGAGAAAGGTATTTTTTGCTTTTTAAATTCATCATAACGAATGTCCGTAATTGTTATGAAAAGTTAACGAACCTAACGGAAATTTGTATTTCATACGAATCCAAATTGAATTTCGGACACGAATTACGAAATACGAATTAACGGCTAATACGGAACGGAACAAAACAAAACAAATTTATTGACGGCACACATGTCTAGTGCTGGCTTCTTAGCTGTCAGCTAATTGCCAGCTCCTATCTCTCCACAGTGACTCCCCTGTTTATGATATCCTGCTAGTCAGTCCTGGTTACTTAAGCCGTCCAGTCCAGATCTTCTCCCCCTTTGCCTTGGTCACATCTCTAGAGATGCTCTCCTGTGTTCCTGTTAAAGACTTATGTAAAGAGAGAACTCCTGCGCTGTCTAAACCTAATCTAGGAGACACTGCTGCAAGCACCTGTGATTCTAATCCGGAGAACAAAAGATAAATGCAAAAATAGTGGTGACTGCGTTGTGTAGTAGGGACAAGGTGGTGAGGGGGAAAGGGATGTGACTGGTAGAACAAAAAATGAAAATAAACAATGCATACAAATACCCATACATTGACTGATAAAACTATGAATCCCAATGGGTAAAGAAAGTGTATCAAGTGATCAAACTATAATAAACATCCTTTAATCTAGTGTATCAGGTGATCAGACTATAATGAACATCCAAAAACATCAAAGAAAAAATGATAGTGATGATAATAATATTGTGAATAATCCAGAACCAAAACAAAACTGAGCTGAATTGCATATAAGAGTCTTGTGTATAATAATTCCCGTCACCAAAACAAGGCACAAGTGCTAAAAAAAGTCCTTCAGTAATAAACACCTCTGTGTCTGCAAGCAGCTCACCTCACTGCTGTTAGACAAACAGCATAGATAAACCACAAATGTGGCTGGAGGTGGTAATTGCAACGTTGTAGTAGTCTCCTTTATGTTGCTACAATGGTCTCAGTAGCAGATGTATTCCATACATAAAAACATAAAAACAGGGAAGGCGTTTATAGCGTAACTCTATATGGAAACCACAGTGGGGCAAGGACAGATCACACAATGTTGCACTCACTTTTTTAAAAGGGAGCATGGGCATTAATCCACGAACGCCGAGTTCGTAAGCCCGGGGTGTGTTAGTTCAAATAAATATCAGAAATGACTCCCTAGGGTGCCCCTGATCCTAGCGCTCAAAGATAAATGGAGAATAACCTGCAGAGTAGCAGCTGTTATAGAGTAAATAGATAATTGATAGGAGTATGCTTCATTAGACAAAATAAAACATTAACAGCGCTTAAAGGGAATCTGAGATCCCAGTGGTGAATGGTGATATACATACATATACTGCAGTATAGAAATGACATGCAATCTTTATAGTCCCATTAGCTCAGCACAAAGGCAAAACAAAATAGGTAAAAGAAAAATCAAAGTCCAAATCAAGCAAAATAAATCAGCAACTATGTCCCCAAGGATGTCAGAAAGCAATCCTTCACACTCTGTTGTCTCTCTCAAAGGGACAACAGCAGCAATGAATGGCAGACTAGTAGTGGCTTGATCTCAGCTGATGATATTGGTGAAGCACTTATTCATAGTTCCATCACTTAAAACAGCTGGTACATTCCCCTTAGGTAATCTACTCACCGGACGCCAGATGAGAAAAGCCTGTAAGATCCTCTCTGGGTAAACCGTCAGCTCCCCTCAGGATGCACGATGGCTCCGGTCAGTGGATGAATGCATGCAGCAGTGTGGACATGCAAGTAAACAAGGGGAAGCTCCACATAGTGTAAAACCCTTTTATTAATGACAATAAAACCCCCGCATACAAGAAATGCTTACTAGAAAATAACTTGGTAATAGCGTATGACATAGAAAGTTGCATCAGCTCACTTAGGTAAGAGGTTCCTCAAAACATTCAAACAATAGGTGAGTCCCAGGTAGATGCTCACTCCTGTGAAACGGTAGGTTGCGTGGTCACGTCCTGACGCGTTTTGTGATTGGCTCACGTCTTCAGAGGGAGTGGCCACACAGCACGACTGTTCATTTAAATAGTGAAGCGGGCTCTGACGTTTCCGCATATGTCGGCGGCTACGTCACTGCCTGGCAGTTACACAGGCCAGCGTGGAGTGTCCATACACTAGCTACATGTGTACTCTGCCTCGGCTGCCACCATTGGTTAAAAGGGCCATGGACAGGCTGTCAATCACACAAACCAAAACCCTCCTCTGTGGGATGGGTTAGGAACGATTCAACGCTGACAGTCTGCTAGCTCATGTGAAAGCGGCAGACACACATTATATCCGGACTCTTTTTCTATGGCACTAGAATCCTTAGAAAAACGTGAATCTGCCACAAAAATGCACCACATATCCTGTACATGAATACCGGTACACCATATATGAATAACGGTACATCATATACACAACATAGGCTGACACTACCTTTAAGGTTACAGCTACATTTTTCATATGCAGATATAAACATCAAAAGGAGACGCCATTCAATCTCAGAGAAGAATAGAGGTGAAAACAATATTACATGAATAATGGCAACTGTTAAAAGATATTATATTATAAGAGAGATATAAAATATGGATAAAAGGTAAATATTCTGCAATAATCAATCAACAATTCTGTATCGAATTTAGTAATACAATTAATAATGCATGAATAAAAGTAGTTAAAAGTGAAAGTGAAAATAAAAAATATTACGTTTTAGTAAAGGCATTACCATGTTCTCTCACTTGCGTGATGACTTTTGGATAATGTCTAAAACACTCATATCTTACCCCTATTAATTTCTTAACTAGTAATTACTAATGAAACAGTTAAGGTCCAGATCTATATTCAAACCATTAGGGCTGAGTGTATTGGTTAGGAATAACCACTGGGTTTCACGTTTTGAAATTTCACGCACCATATTAGCCCCTCTCCATCTATGGTGTACTTTATCTATTCCCCAGAATTTCAAACCAATGGGATTCCAGTTGTGCTTCTCCCTAAAATGCAACGAAACACTGTGTTCTTTATATCCTATGGTGATATTATAAATATGTTCCGACACCCTCTTAGACAGTGTTCTTTTAGTCCGGCCAATATACATAAGCCCGCATGGGCATTCTAAGGTGTATACTACGTGTGTGGATGCACACGTGATACATTCTTTGATTTGGAATTCTTTTCCATTTGTGGTGGACACAAAACTAGTGAGGCCTCATAAATGTATGGACACTTGTTGACAGGCCTTGCAGCGTCTACAAGCATAAAAGCCTGTCTTATCCCAAAACATTTGTATTTGCTTTGGTGGGTCCAGTACTTTTTTGACTATCTGATCCCCGAACAATGTTGTTTTCCTGTAGATAAATGGTGGAACTGTAGGTAAGACTGTCTTCAGGACTTTATCCATTGTGAGAATATTCCAATGCTTCCTAAAAATAGTCTCTATCTCTCGGTATTGTTCATGATAGCCAGATATGAATCCCCATTGATGTTTCTGATTTGGTGGTATTTCTGTCGGGAGCTGCATCGATTCTTGAGAGTTCATACCCACTTGTTCTATCAGGTTGACAAGGAGTTGTTCATTGTACCCTTTTTCCACGAACCGTTGTTTAATTAATTTCGCCTGGGCTAGGTAATCTGTATCCTGGGTGCAGTTACGCCTTATGCGCATAAATTGGCCCTTGGGGATGTTCCGGAGCCATTGTGGGTGATGACCACTTTGTACTGGGATGTAACTATTCCGTTCTGTGGCCTTGAAATATGCCTTAGTGTAAAAATGTTTTGCTCCCTTCATTACCATAACATCTAGGTAGTGGATCTGATGTTTGTCCAAATTAAAGTCCAACTTAATGTTATTGTTATTACTGTTCAGCCAACCAGAAAATTCCATCATCTGAACCCTGCCAGATGATGAACAGGTCATCTATATACCGTTGGTAGAACACTAGTTCCTTTCTCCTATTATTAAAAACCTGGGTGTGTTAACCTTGATCCACTCTGGCTTCCGGAGGTTAGCGAATAGGGACTCGATGAGTGATAGTGAGAGTGAGAGAGAAAACACTCATAGCATAATCCCATAATTAAAAAGCATTTATTGGCAAAAGGAAGAAAATAATCAGGCATTCCCTGATGAAGTCACGTGACGACACGCGTCAGGATTGGAGCACTAGGTACACACACATCTTGAAGGCAGGAGACGAGCTCAGCGCTCGTGGATTGTTTTACCGCATATTTTCTGCAAATGTGAGTTTATTTTCTTCCTTTTGCCAATAAATGCCTTTTAATTACGGGATTATGCTATGAGTGTTTTCTCTCTCACTCTCACTCATCAAGTCCCTATTCGCTAACATCCGGAAGCAAGAGTGTATCAAGGCTAACACACCCAGGGCTTACGAACTCGGCGTTCGTGGATTGATGCCCACTCTCCCTTTTAAAAAAGTGAGTGCAACATTGTGTGATCTGTCCTTGCCCCACTGTGGTTTCCATATAGAGTTACGCTATGAACGCCTTCCCTGTTTTTATGTTTTTATGTATGGAATACATCTGCTACTGAGACCATTGCAGCAACATAAAGGAGACAACTACACCGTTGCAATTACCACTTCCACTTCCAGTTTGTCTAACAGCAGTGAGGTGAGCTGCTTGCAGACACAGAGGTGTTAATAACTGAAGGACTTTTTTAGCACTTGTGCCTTGTTTTGGTGACGGGAATTACTATACACAAGACTCTTATATGCAATTCAGCTCAGATTTGTTTTGGTTCTGGATTATTTACTCATTGTATTCACAATATTATTATCATCACTATCATTTTTTCTTTGATGTTTTTGGATGTTCATTATAGTTTGATCACCTAATTACATGATTTTTATTATAGTTTGATCACTTGATACACTTGATTACAGGATGTTCATTATAGTTTGATCACTTGATACACTTGCTTTACCCATTGGGATTCATTGTTTTATCAGTCAATGTATGGGCATTTGTATACATTGTTTATTTTCATTTTTTGTACTACCAGTCGCATCCCTTTCCCCCCTCACCACCTTGTCCCTACTACACAGCACAGTCACCACTATTTTTGCATTCCTGTTAAAGACTTGCTTGGCTGACATTCCTTCTGGCTCCAGATCCTGCTTGCTGTTCTAATACTCTGATCTCTGGCTCCCTGACATTTTGGCTTGTCTGACTATCCGTTCCGGTTCCTGAACTCTGGCTATGTTTTGACTACGTTTACTCTGTTTAGCTTTTTTACTATTATTATTTTTTTAATTTTTTTTTATCAATAGATTTTTATTGAAAGTTTTTCAGGTGATACAGAGTCAAATAAACATATTCAACGGATTCCTTAAAGAAACATATTCAACATTATGGAATAATGGATCAATGAAACAATGAAACAATTCTGCCGAGAAGTGAAGTAGATGAAGTGAGGCAAACACAAAGATACATGTATTGATAGTAACATCTAGGTGTTCCCACAGAAGTAATTATTATAGGTGGTCAATTGATCGTATGCAGAGCATGTGGGGTTGGAGGGAAACAGCTCTGCCCGAGCACCCCCAAAGGGTGCTAAACTGTGCCCGCGCAGAGATGTCCCCTCCACCCCTGCAGGTTAACTTCTGGATCTGTAGTTCAAGAAATTCAACCAAAGATAATAACAATCAAACAGTGAAGAGAAATACCATTAGTGAGTAAAGCCTCGTACACACGACCGAGTTTCTCGTCGTTAAAAACACGTCGTTTTTCTCGACGAGATTCTTGTTAACCTTGACGAGTTTCTCGTCAAGCTTTCCATGCGTACACACTGACAATTCCAAATCTCGTCGTTGTTGTGCGCGGTCACGTCCAGCATGTACGATGGCAGTATAAAGGGGAAGATCGATTTCCCTGGCGCCACCTCTCGGGCTGCTTTTCCTGATCTCGTGTTACCGCGTGTGAAGTAAAAGTTTGGGAAGAGACGATTCGCGCTTTTCAGTCTTCGTGCTTTCAGTTCGTATTCTGCAGTTCAGTTTGTGCTTGTGGGTTCGTATCTTGTCTTTCAGGGCGTGTAGGCAGGTCGTATCTGTTTTACAGTGCGTTCTTGCCCGTTCGTTTCTGAATTTCAGTTCGTTCTTCATAGGCCTTGCTGTTCTAAAGTGAGTTCTGTTTAGTACGTTCTGATAAGACGACCGTTTCCTAGCCATGTCGCGGGTACGTTCTCGTCGTCGAGTTCGTGCTGTGCGGGCGCTTGGTGTTGGTCTGCTTGTTTTGGACCAAGACGAGTCCATGAACGGGATGAGGAGGAGTTCATGGACCAAGAATTGGTTGCTCCAGCGGGACCAATTCTGCCATATGCCTCTGCTGCGGGAGATCGTGGAGAATAATCCTGAGGACTACAGGAATTTTCTGCGGATGTCTGACCCCGCAGAAAATTAGGTTATTAATGCAAGGCATAAACCTATGTATTGTTCTGAGTGACGGGCGCAGGAGAGAGGGGGCAGCGCTCCAGCGCCCACTCTAGACGCACCGCCACTGCAATGCTATCCTGTGGCCAAACACATCTAGCCCCCCCAAATTTGTTTATAATGGACCATCAGAGGGGGTGATGAATATGATACTTGAGCCTTCCATTATACTTTTTAAAAACACATTAAATGGAAATTTAGAATGATGTTGGGCTCGAATGTATTTTAATTTTAATCTGCTTGCAATGTTATGTGCAAAAGTACTAATATATTTTTATCTTGTTTGACTCCACAGCTTCCTTCCACGCCACAGGAATGGAAGACTGTGGCATCGGAGTTTGCCAAGCGTTGGGACTTCCCCAACTGCGGTGGAGCCATTGACGGGAAGCACGTCCGCATCGTGCCGCCACCCAGTTCTGGGTCCTACTACTACAACTACAAGGGGTTTCATAGCATTGTGCTGATGGCGGTGGTGTCAGCACGGTATGAATTCCTCTATGTGGATGTGGGGAAGAATGGCCGGATGTCCGATGGGGGATCCTTCATCCTGGCGGAGTTTGCCCTCCGTCTCCAGAGTGACGACCTTGCATTGCCACCGGATTCAGGGAATGTTGAAGGACTCCCCTTTGTTTTTTGGCTGATGAAGCCTTCGGACTCGGACCGCACCTCATGAGGCCATTTCCCCAGAGGACCCTGACCCCAGAGAAGAGGGTGTTCAACTACCGGCTGGCCAGGGCCCGAAGAGTCGTAGAAAATGCCTTTGGGATAATGGCCAGCCGGTTCTGCCTTTTTATGACTCCTATTCACTTGTGCTACATAACTTTCTGAGCCGAAAATCAACAAATTATATGGCCTCAATATTGCCTGAGGCAGGACTTTCATATGGCAATACCCTGCCGGGCCTAGAATCTGCCCGTCCTGGCTTGCCCCCCCCCAAAATGCCCGTGAGGTTCATGAGAAATATCTGGAGTATTTCACGGGTAGGGGGGCAATTCCTATGCCAGGCCATGTCTAAATCTTCTTGGAGAAAGAACTAAATAAAAATCTGATTAAATCTTTTAACTTTTGTTTTTTCCTGTCTCCTAGTTTGTCTTAGTGCATTTGTAGTGCCAAGTGTATTTTCCTTTAGTAAATACCAACCATTTCACTATGAACCACAAAAATATACACAAATAAGGTTAGAGCGTATTTGAAAAAGAAGCTACACTTTGTTGTTGTTCAAAAATTTTACTCTGTGCACATTCACACACATGGTAAATAGAACATTTATATATTTTTTTTTGGGCTGGCCACAAACCGGCATTTTTTTTTTAAGAAAATACAAAACCATCAGTAGCATTCAACAAACTACAACATTGGATACCTCTTGGCAATATGAGACATTCAATTACACAAAAGATGTCTCTATATGGCCGTCCTAATATGGGCTATTGGCACCCCTGGCCAAGCAAAAATTTGAATATGCACACAATTGGAAGTCATTACCAATAGGGATTTTAGACTCCTGATCCCTATTGTCAACATGTGCTATCTGCCATCAGGGGTGATCAATGGATGTGTTTTGGGGGTGCAACCCCTTCTTTAGTTCACCTACTTGAGATACGAGGAAGGGGTTGCACCCCCAAAACACGTACATGGATATCCCCTGATGGCAGATGGCACATGTTGACGCACTGTGTGCATATTCAAATTTTGGCTTGATTGATTGTCTAAAAGCTTAAAAAAGGGGGAAGAACAATCTCAAACAAAAAATGGGGGTTTTGGTGCCTTATTCAATTCTCCTCAAAACGTCTAGGATGTCCTTAAAGGTTTGATCCATCACATTAATTCTTTGCTTATTTCTGTCCAGTTCTGTACTAAATTCCATCACTTGCTGTATGATTCGTAGGGCACTGTCAGCAGAGAAACGCGTACATTCGTTCACCCCAACATTTTCATCCCCTATAAAAAATACAAAAGTTATTATAACTCTGCAGGCCTACATCTCTTACCTGAAGCTGTGGTGACAGATACTGACCTGTTGTGGTGACCAGTTCCACCACGTCATCCACCTCTCCTTCCTCCACTTCTCCTTCCTCCACTTCTTCAACTTCCTCAACACCCTCAGGTTGTGGGTCTTGGTGAGGTTGGGGTTGTTTAGAAGCTGTGGGTTTCTTGTGCTCCCTGGAGTGTTCTCCTCCCAGTCTTCTCTCCCCTATGAGAATCAAACAAAAGGTATAGTTATCACACAGAAATTTTGTCTTAAAAATAAAAACACGATACATTGATACATTGGTTGGAAGTGGGGTACAAGTGTCTGTTTGGGCGGGATTTCAAGATGAAGACATTATTTTTAAAAACTATATTCTTTAATATTCACCTTTGGCTGTCAATTTTTATACATGGAGGCACCACAAAAATTCATTGATGCACCTGTGTGGGACACCCAAAAAAGGCGGTTCTGGTGGCCCATACTATAGTGCTCAAAAGTACAGATGTGGAACCAGCTGCTGAGTGTCCTCTCCTTTACACTGATTAAAGTTTGCATTTCATTCTCTTTACAAACACATCATCTAGCCAACAATGTTATAACAACTATTGAATAAAAACAGGCAGCTGTGTAAATTATTTTAACCCTGTAAAATCTATAAAAATCGTGCATAGTGGCCGAACGATGTGTCTGTAACGAACGATTACTGTGCCAAACCAAGTTCAAACTATGACATTTTGTAAGGTACAATAGAAAAATGCAATAACATGGAGCAACATGCAAGTTGTGAAATACAATAATAGGAAAAATGGGGAAAAAGTACTTACTTTTTTCAAGCATTCTCTTAATGCTCCTTGACTGCTCCGGGCTCCCTCAGTTTGAGGTCAGACCACCTCTTTCGGAGCTGCTCATTTGATCGTTTCACCCCAAAATTCTTCTTCAGACTCTTCACGGCTTTCTTCATGATTTTGGCCTTCCTTCGATTAGGTTTGCTATACGGCCCATGCTTTGCGTCATAATCCGACTTTAGCAATATGTCCACCATCTCCGCCATCTCCGCGTAAGACATATTAGATGCCTTGAATCTCCTCCTTGATCGTGACGTTTCCTCAGTCTCCGGGCTTGTCTCCTCCTCGTTATTTGAGGAATTAGCAGACACCTGCTGTGAATCCACCATATCTGTCTGCGCGCCGAAAGAGAAGGGGCGGGGAAAAGATGTTACTTAGAACGTCATGGGCGGGCGACGTGTGCGGAGCGACGTGTGAGTAGTTTTACGCATGCGTGGTGTATATATAGCAAACACACATGTGACTAGACTAC
The DNA here is from genome assembly GCA_029206835.1 of Rana muscosa. NCBI lineage: Eukaryota > Metazoa > Chordata > Amphibia > Anura > Ranidae > Rana > Rana muscosa. The sequence goes on from CM055119.1 coordinate 68,052,245, forward strand.
GTTCGGTGTGCGGAGAGAGGAGTAAAAGTGACGGACGTGCGAACGAAGGTATGTGATTTTGAGACTTGGGGAAATTGGTGGCCTATACTGTCTAGAGAATGTTGGAGTATATATATGGTGAATAAGATTTACAGGAGGTTAGACTGTGTGACTAACATAAATTTTTGGTGTTTTTTTTTGGCTTGCAGACCCAAAATGAATGTCTTTATCAGTGATAAGGAATTCCTTGTGGAATTTATAGACCGGGTAAGGGAGCTGCCCGCTCTGTGGGAAACAAAAAACCCCATACATCGAAAAAAAGGTGTAAGAAAAGCAGCGCTGGAGACCCTGCTCCCATTTGTGCATACCAAGGTGCCCACAGCAACAGCAAAACAGGTGGACACTAAAATTGGGAGCTTGAGAGGCACATACAGGACTGAACGCTCTAAGGTCCTGGCTTCTCAGAGGTCAGGAGCAGCAGCAGATGATGTGTATGTCCCGAATTTGTGGTACTACAGCAGGATGTCCTTTCTGGATGACCACATTGAGGCAAGGCCATCACTGTCCACTCTTCCCCCCAGACTTCCCTGCAGCCAACCTGAGCCTTCTCTGGAGCAAGAGGAGGCAGCCATCCTGGAAGAAGCTGATTTGGACATCTGGAGCCAGGTATAGTAATTAATGAAAAGGTATTCTGAGAAAATTAAAGCAGGAAAAATAAGCCAATATGAAAATCCTAAAATAATTTGGGATACAAAAGTGAAATCAATATCTATAGACATTAGTCTGCCATAAATTGGGTGCAAAAAAGGAAATCTGATGTGTTCCTAAAATTATTCGTCTTTTCTCTTGATTTACATTCAAATTGCTACATTCATGATCTCAAATTTGTGTGAAAATAATAAACCTAAATATTAAACTATGTCCCTTTTTCATACACAGGATGAAATCAGCCAGGAGGAGGGTCTGGAAACTGTCAGGCAGGAGGAGGCAGGGCCCACTGTGAGCCAGGAGGTGGCAGGGCCCACTGGCAGCCAGGAGGTGCCTGGGCCCAGTGGCAGACAGGAGGTGGCAGGGCCCAGTGGCAGACAGGAGGTGGCCGGCACGAGTAGCAGCACAAGATCTCAGGTGCCTCCCATCCGCCTTCCTAAAAGAAGCAGGAGGGACAGGACCACAAGTGAGTCAGCAATGGCCCTTATTAGAGAGGCACATGCCACCCTCCAGGAGCCCACATCCCCTGAAGAGGCCATTGCCGGCCTAGTTGAGGCCAAGTTCAAGGTGATGAGCATGGAGCAACGCCTCCTATGCGAGCCCCTGCTCATCACCTTGCTGAACAAGGGGGTGATGGAGAGAATTACCCCCAATACGGCCATATATGAGGTCGCCCAGCTTTCACAACCTCAGCCTCCTCCTCCTCCTCCTCCACCTCCACCTTCTTCTTCTCCGCCACCCCCTTCTCCTCCACCTCCTTCTCTTCCTCCTGACAGGAGTACCCCTCCAGTGGCCCAGCCTCCAGCCACACGCAGAAGGAAGGCTGCAGAGAAGGCTTCAGGGAAGGCTGCAGGGAAGGTTGCTAAGAAGACCAGGAAGTGATAGCCTTGCTTCATTGTGGTCGGACAGAAGGCAGCCTGTTGTAGTACCACAGACTTGGGACATATATATCACCTGCTGCTGTTCCTGACCTCTGGGAGGCCAGCATCAGATTGTGCTCACAACTGTTGTGCTTCTCAAGCTCCCAATTTTAGTGTCCACACAGGGTTGATGTGTACTCTGGGGTCCCATGGATGCACAAATGGCAGCAGGTTCTCCAGCGCTGCCTTCTATTTATTTTGTTCTATACATGAATAAATGTTTTTTTTGTTTAAGTTCATACTTGACTATGTGTTTTTATAATAATTATTTATTTCCCTTTGGAGTAAGCAGATACATTTGAACCCAAAAAATAAAAGGGACAGATAACATAAAAAATATCATTAAAGGTGTTCTTTAAAAAAAGGGGGTAAACTTGACACAATTTTTTTTTTTAAATAATTTGGAGATCACTATCAAAACATAGACAAATTAAAATTAACATCTGTCTAAAAAATTTTAAACATTCAAATATTCAGGAGATCTTGTACAATATAATACAGCTAAATCTTCTTAAGAGCAGCATGAAAAAGGTTTAAAATAGATAGTCAGAACTCTGTGTAAATATCAGCAGAAAAACAAGTTCATTAGTTTTCATTATTGTAACATTCTAAAGAAGATTTAAATGCACAACATTTAAACGATGCAATAATTTACAGCGGGACGAATGTGCTATCTCCATTACGAAGGCTTGTTTTACCAGAAGATGCGCTCCCGTCTCATACTTGATTCTGAGCATGCGCGCTTTTTGAAGAGTCGTAAAAGCATACACACAAACCATTTTCTCGTCGCAAAACAGGCCGACGAGAAACACGACGAGAAAATCTAGAATCCGGACGAGAAAATAGAGAGCAGGTTCTCTATTTTTCTCGTCGAGATTCACGGCAGTTTTCTCGTCGTAAAACCATACACACAAACGGTTTTCTTGACAATAAAGCTCTCTCTGCACTTTTCTTGTCGGTTTTGGACGAGAAACTCGGTCGTGTATACGAGACTTAAGTTACCAAGAATGATGGGCAGCTAAACATCAATAGAACCTTGAAGGATCCCTCAGGCAGTGTTGAAGGTTGAAGACCCTAACAATTACTGGGGAGTTAACCCAGTCATTCCACGGTTGCCACATGCGGAGAGCGTGTGTTTTGTTGTTATGCCTTAGCACCAGGGTAATTTCATGTGTGGAGTGGACGTGGGTGGTGTGAACTACCTCTTTTAATGTGGGTGGTTCTGGGTCCTTCCATTTTCTAGAAATGCTGAGACGTGCTGCTAAGAGTACATGGGTTATATATTACTCATCGAGTTGGGGTATTGTTCTATATCTAGTGATAGTAAAGCAAGGGAGGGCCTCTCCATTATGGTCATGTTTGTTACTTCAGAAATTAAATGGAAGATTGAGTGCCAGTATTGTGTAAGTTTGGGCATTCCCAGAATGTATGCAATAAGTCACCTTTCTTTCCACAGTTCCTCCAACAGGTATTGTCAGATGTTGTGTCAAATTTGGACAGTTTGTCAGGAGTCAAATACCAACGATAAGTCAACATAAACGCTTGTTCCCAGAGGGTGGAGCAGCAGGTGGCTTTGTAAGTAGATTTACAGGCCTTCTCCCATTTGTCGATTGTGAAGGTTTGTCCCAGATCTGTTTCCCATCTAAGTAAAGGTGCAGATTTAGTGAATGTGGTCTTATGGTGAAGTAGGTTGTAAAATAAAGATATACCTTTACGATGCACTACCGGGGATCTAAAGAAGAACCAGGCTGCCTGGGGGAGCTTACACGTCCACGATTTGAGTGAGGTAAGGCAGTGGTGGGTGCAAATGTATAGGAATATATGGGAGTTCGGAAGCTGATACTCTTTTTGTAGTGTTGGAAACATTTTAATTTTGTCGTTGTCTATCAGGTCAGTTACTGTATGTAGGTGATGCCCTTGCCTTTCCAGCGTAGGTAAGATGTCGAGATCATTAGATGGTGTAGGGTTTCTATATGAATGTGTACTGTCAAATTTATTGGGTGGGTCAAAGATGCCTGCGTGAGTCTGGACCAAGCCTTAATTGTCGTCACTATTGTCGGTGAAAGGTGGGGAGGGAGTTTCGCTCCCAGTGTGGTGGCGAATATCCAAGAAGGTAGATTGCCACCGGGGACCAAAGAGAATTCTATTTTCCCCCATAAAGTAGGAAGGGGGGAAGGTAAAAATCATTCCTTTGATTGGGTGAGGACGGACGACATGTAATAGTCTTGAAAATCAACATAGCCTCTTCCCCCTGCTAAGCGGTGTTTTGTTAATTGAGAGTGTCCGCACCTGTCTTTTTTGCCCTGCCAAATGAATTTCGATAGGATCGTTTTTAGTGATTTGAAATAACTAAGGGGTATTGGGATGGGCACTGTCCGAAACAGGTACAATATTTGGGGTAGATGGAACATTTTGAATGCCGCTAAGCATCCCAACCACGAAAACTCAACAGACGCTAGCCTGGTAAGATCGTTTTGAGGTTTAGTTCGAAGCGGTAAGTAGTTTGATGGAAACAATGTTTTGGGTGAGTTGGTGAGTTGTATTCCCAGGTACGTTATGCTAGTTTCTGCCCACGTGTATGGGAATTGCATTTTAAGTCGATTGCTAGTAGGTACGTCTAGACCTAGATTAAGAATATAAGATTTAGTCTCATTGACCTTGTAGTAGGAAACGTCACTGAACCAGGCGAGCGTCTTTTGGATCTCAGGCAGGGATCGATCAGGGTCAGTGATCATGAGAATTACATCATCTGCAAACAAGCTGATTTTATGTTCTATGCCAGCGAGATAAATACCAGAGATTTTGCTGTTAGATCTTATGCTTTCCGCTAGGGGTTCCATGATGAGAGTGAATATTAAGGGCGATAATGGGCATCCTTTTCTCGTTCTGTTTGATATTGGAAAGGGCACCAGAGAGCGTGTCTGCTGAGAACACCCGAGCTGAGGGGTTGGAGTACAAGGCCATTATTGCATCGTGTATTCGTCCTGTAAAGCCGAACTTATTCAGCACTGCTGAGATGTATCCCCAATGGACCCTATAAAATGCCTTTTTGGCATTTAGGGATAAGAGGAGGGAAGGTAATTTAGTGGAATCTACATGATGAATGATATTTATCATTCGTCTAGTGGCGTCTGAAGCTTGACGCCCCTTGGTAAAGCCTGATTGGTCTTGGTGAATAAGGGAGGGAAGTTTTTACTATTATTATTAAACAAGTGTGATTTAACTGTACTTTTGTCTCGGTCTGATTCATGGTTTCTGACAGTTGCTCAGTGTAGGGGCCCTCCGATACACAATGTGTGGTTTATGCGGTAATATGGGACCCAGTAGTTTGTCTTTTTTTAAGATGTCCCAGTGTTTTTTCCACCTCTTCATACTCAACATATATATTATAATCCAAAACAATGGTAAAATCAGCACTGGCATCCTTATCCATAGTCTGTATCCTATTTTTCAGAATTAATTCTCTATTCATCTGCTGTACTTTAAAAATCTCTGCATCAAGATGATCCTCTGCATACACCTTCTGTAAAAATCTATTCTTCAATATTTTAGTCTGTTCCAAATAGTCAGCAACATTGGTACAATTCCTCCTCAACCTGAGGAATTGCCCTTTTGGTACACCACCAAGGATGATAATGGCAACTCAAAAGCAGAATGTAACTTTCCGATCCGTGTCTTTAACCGCTTCCTACCCGGCCATTGCACATAAACAACCAGATGGGAACTTCACTGTTCTGACTGGAAGTACTCGAAGAGGCATGATTTTGTGATGGCTGTGTCCCTCAGACACAGCACATCAAAGATCGTGATTTGGGCACAGTGTTTGGCTCTCCCGATCACATGATAGCTGTGTGCACTGTCAGTGCAACCATCCCTCAACATCTGTCACAGTGTACATTGATCTTGGTGTGATTAGATACTTTTATAGCAGATGAGACATCTGGGGTCTAATAGACCCCAAATTTCTCCATAAAGAGTATATGTCGCTGCCTATTGCTGTCACAACTGATGTTTACATTCCTTGTGACTGCAATAAAAGTGATTCATTTTTTTAAAGAAACAATGTAAAAATAAAAAAATTATAAATATTTTAATAACATTTTTTGAAAAGAAAAAAATTGAATAAAAAAGAAAATATTTTTTTTTAAGTCCCCCTGTCCCCCTGTGCTCATGTGCATAGGTGAATGTGTGCATACATAAACGGCGATCGCACCACACATGTGAGGTATTGCTGTGAATACCAGAATGAGAACAATAATTCTAGCACCAGATCTCCTCTGTAACTCTAAACAGGTAATCTGTGAAGGCTTATTAAGCTTCACCCATGGAGAGTTGTAAATACCACAGTTTGGTGTCATTTCACATGTGTGCGCAATGTTAAAGCATGACATGTTTGGTAATTATTAGTGATGAGCCGAACACCCCCGGGTTCGGTTCGCACCAGAACCCGCGAACGGACCGAAAGTTCGAACGAACATTAGAACCCTATTAAATACAATGGATGCGAACGTTCGAATTCTAAAGTGCTAATTATAACAACTATTATGCATGTTATTGTCATAAATAGGGTTTGGGAACCCGGGTTCTGCACCAGGGGACATGTATCAATGCAAAAAGAAGTTTTAAAAACGGTCGTTTTTCGGGAGCAGTCATTTTAATGATGCATAAAGTGAAAAAAAAAAAGTCAAATATTCCTTTAAATATCGTACCTGGGGGGTGTCTAAAGTATGCCTGTGAAGTGCCACGTGTTTCCCGTGTTTAGAACTGTCCCTGCACAAAATGACACTTCTAAATGAAAAAAAAGCCATTTAAAACTGCTTGCGGCTTTAATGTAATGTCTGGTCCCGGTAATATGGATGAAATTCTTTAAGAAAAATGGCATAGCTACCCCATGACCACCCCCCCTACCCCAGCCCATTACCAGCCCCTTTGGGTCTTGTATGGATATTAAGGGGAACCCCGCACATAAAATAAAAAAGGCCCTATATACTCTGAACAGCCGTATACAGGCGGTGCATACAAGACAGGGACTGTAGGTTTGTTCTTATGTAGAATCTGTTTGTAATTTTGAACAGGTACATTGTTGAAGTGTAGCTCCAGCCCAAAAATCTATTTTTAAACTTTTTGGGAAACATAGGTAAGGGTTATCACCCCTGTAACATTTGTTTTGCTGTCTGTGCCCCTGTTCAGAACATTTCACCTCACTTTCCGTCCCAATGACAACTGTTTTTGAAATGTGGTGTTTTTCTTGAAACAAGGATTGCTGATAAAGCATCAGTACAGATGAGACCCCTTTCTCCCATATTTATTCTTACAGGAGAGAATTTTCCTTTCTAGGGGTAGATTTCCTCTCACTTCCTGTTGTCTTCTTTCGTTTGCAAGTAGGAGTCGTTTGTAAGTTGGATGTTTGAAAGTAGGGACCTGCCGTATATACTCTGCAGAAATAGGCCCCTTAGTTGTTGGTGTTGGCACAACACTGTAAGCACTCAGTTACTCTTGGTTGGTGCTGGAACGCCCTGCTGTCAACTATTATATCAGGAATTTTAATTACATATAATTGTTGAACAGTGGTAGTAAAAATTGGGGCTTTGATGGTGGTGCTGGTGCCACAACACTGTAAGCCCTGACAGTTACTCTTGGTGGGTGCAGCAATGGGCCCTGCTGTGAATTATTAGATCAAGAATTGTAATTACATGCCCCTTTTGAACAGGGGCTGAAAAATTGGGCCTTTCGTGGTGGTGGTGGTGGTGGCGTTGCCACAAGACTGTAAGCCCTCAGAGTTACTCTTGGTGGGTGCAGCAATGGACCCTGCTGTGAATTATTAGATCAAGAATTGTAATTGCATGCCCCTGTTGAACAGGGGCTGAAAAATTGGGCCTTAGGCACTGGTGGCACAACACTACAACCCCTCACAGATACTGTACTTGGAGCACAGCAATGAGCCCTGTTGCAAAGTATTGCTTCAAAAATTGTAATGACACGCCCCTGTTAAACAGGGGCTGAAAAATTGGGCCTTAGGCACTGGTGCCACAACACTCCAACCCCTCACAGATACTGTACTTGGAGCACAGCAATGAGCCCTATGGCAAATTATTGCTAAAAAAATTGTAATTACACGCCCCTGTAAAACAGGGGCTGAAAAATTGGGCCTTAGCCACTGGTGGCGGCACCCATAAACAAAAATGATCTTCCAAGCTATCATCATCAATCGTATCATTGAGGACTCGGAGGAGGAGGATAGCCAGTCAACATAACAGCACAGGCACTCAGCATCAGCATCAGTCTTGAAGGGATGTGACATGTTAAAATCAATTAGTCTGTTATATCAGCATCAGGTGTGTGGTAGCTGGTGGTGATCCAAGACTGGTTCATCTTGATGAAAGTCAGTCGATCAACCGAGTCGGTGGACAGGCGCACCCTGTGATCCGTGACAAATCCTCCAGCAGCACTGAATGTGCGTTCCGAAAGAACGCTGGATGCAGGACAGGCCAGTAGCTCAATTGCATACTGTGCAAGCTCTGGCCAGTGATCCATCCTCAAGACCCAGTAAGCCAGAGGATTTTCGGTGGGGAAGGTGTCCAAGTCTGACCTTGCCCCTAGATATTCCTGCACCATGTTTATCAGACGCTGGCGATGGTTGCTGGAACCGATCATACTTTGGGGCTGCGGACTAAAGAATTGTCTGAACGCATCGGTCAGACGGCCACCTTCCCCACCGCTCCTTCTTTGACTGGCCGAAGCCTCAGCAACTCGTTGTCCAGGACCAGGAGTTTGTAACCTCCCAGTCTCTGGGAACGCGTTGCACAGACCTTTCTGCAAGGCCTCCCGGAGTTGTCTCATCCTCTGCTCCCTCTGCGACGGTAACATAAGGTCCGCAACCTTACCCTTGTACCGTGGATCAAGGAGAGTGGCCAGCCAGTAATGGTCCCTCTCCTTGATCCGAAGAATACGAGGATCCTTCCGCAGACTTTGCAGGATCAGGGAGGCCATGCAGCGTAGGTTTGCTGAGGCATTCGCTCCGGAGTCCTCTGGGTCACTAAAGACGACATGATCCGCAGCCACCTCCTCCCAGCCACGTACAAGTCCACTGGTTTCTTGGGACTGTAAATAATCCCTAAAAGACTGCTGCTGATGATGCTGAGTGCCAGCCTCCACCTCCATGCTGACACAATCCTCCTCCTCCTCCTCCTCCTCCTCCTCTTCCTGTGCGATGGGTGGGACAGAAGGAACACTGTCTGGGTAAAGGGGGCCTTGAGAGGCAAGGAAGTCCTCCTCTTCCTGCCTCTGTTCTGCCTCAAGTGCCCTGTCCATTATTCCACGCAGCGTGTGCTCCAACAGGTGGACAAGAGGTACAGTGTCACTGATGCATGCACTGTCACTGCTCACCATCCTCGTGGCCTCCTCAAATGGTGCCAGGACAGTGCATGCATCCCTGATCATGCCCCACTGGCGTGGAGAAAAAAAACCAAGCTCCCCTGACCCTGTCCTGGTGCCGTAGTCGCACAGGTACTCATTGATGGCCCTCTGCTGCGTGTGCAGCCGCTGCAGCATGGCCAACGTTGAGTTCCACCTGGTGGGCATGTCACATATAAGGCGGTTCTTGGGCAGGTTCAACTCCTTTTGCAGCTCAGCCAGGCGAGCACTGGCATTATAAGATCTGCGGAAATGCACACAGACTTTCCTGGCCTGCCTCAGGACATCCTGTAAGCCCGGGTACCTGCCCAAGAACCGCTGCACCACCAGGTTAAGGACGTGAGCCACACAGGGCACATGGGTCAGTTGTCCCTGTCGGAGGGCGGAGAGGAGGTTGGTGCCATTGTCGCAAACCACCATTCCTGGCTTAAGCTGGCGTGGCGTCAACCACCTCTCGGCCTGGCCCTGCAGAGCAGACAGGACCTCTGCCCCAGTGTGGCTTCTGTCCCCCAAACACACCAGCGCAAGCACGGCATGGCATCTTTTTGCCTGCGTACTTGCGTTGCCCCGTGAACGGCTACGGAGCACCGCTGGTTCATAGGACAAACCACAGGAAGAGGCCATGGAGGAAGAAGAAGAGGAGGGGGTGGAGGAGAGAGGTGTGTCACAACCAGTAGTAGCATTTTGGAGGCGTGGCGGTGGGACAACCTCCAACACTACTGCACCTTGTCCTGCATCCTTCCCAGCTGCCAAAAGAGTGACCCAATGGGCCGTGAAAGAAAGGTAACGTCCCTGTCCATGCCTGCTGGACCATGAGTCAGCGGTAATATGCACCTTACCGCTGACCGCCCTGTCCAGCGAGGCCAAGACATTGCCTTCCACATGCCGGTAGAGAGCCGGAATAGCCTTCCGTGAGAAAAAGTGGCGTTTGGGAACCTGCCACTGAGGAACCGCACATTGCACAAACTCACGGAAGGGGGCCGAGTCTACCAACTGAAAAGGCAGCAGTTGAAGCGCTAGCAATTTAGCCAAGCTAGCATTCAACCGCTGGGCATGTGGATGGCTGGGAGTGAACTTCTTTCGACGGTCCAGCAGCTGGGGCAGGGAAATTTGCCTGCTAGAATCGGACGTCGGTGTACTGCTAGCAGAGTGGCCGCAAGTACTTGGCTGTGACACACCTAATTCTACACCTTCATTCCTCTCAGTGCATGTTTCAGAGAGGACTGAAGTTATAGTGGGGTTGGAGATCCCAGCTGATGCGGTGCAAGGAGAGGTCCGCTTTGTTCTTTGGTGTGGGTCTTTGAGGTAGGCTTGCCAACGAGCTGCATGGCAGGTCAACATATGTCTGGTCAGGCATGTGGTACCAAAACGGCTGATGTTTTGGCCACGCGATATACGCTTGAGACATATGTTGCAAACAGCAGCTGTGCGATCTGATGCACTAGCCTCAAAAAAGGCCCACACCAAAGAACTTTTTGAATGACGGGCAGAGGCAGCGCCCTGCACAGGCGGAGCTCTGCGGTGTGATTCCGTCGGTGTACTGCCCTTACGCTGGCCACCAAAGGGCATCCTGCCTCGTTGGAGATGTGCCTCCTCCTCATCCTCCTCCTCCTCCTCTCTCCTATTAGGCACCCACGTGGAGTCAGTGACCTCATCATCACCTCCCTCCTCATCACTGGAGCCAATCTGGCAGTATGCTGCAGCTGCTGGAACATGACTGCCAGATTGGTGTCCTTCTTGAGCATCCCCTCTGTCTGCTCTCACGCTACTGCCTTCCTCTAGCTGGGTTTCATCATCAGACCCTTCGAAACGCTGGGCATCCTCCTGGAGCATGTACCCAACACTGTGCTGAAACAGTTCGGGGGACTCCTCAGGAGGAGGACATGGTGGGTCTAGGGAAGGAGTGACTGATGATGAGTCTGACATTGATACCAGGGAAGAGGACGCTTTGGCAGCTGCTTTTCCAGTACCCTGAGCCTGGGTGAGAGAGGATGAGGAGGAGGAGGAGGGCTTGGTCATCCACTCTACCAAGTCTTCGGCATGATGTGGCTCAACATGTCCAGCTGCCGAAAAGAAGGACAAGCGTGTCCCATGGCCATGTGCTGATGACAATGCACCGCGTCCACGACCAGCACTGTTGCCCCCAGACACAGAGCCTGCTTGCCCTCTTTTATTGCCTCCTGACTGTCTGCCTCTCCTTGTTTGCCTTCCAGACATTCTAATAGATGGCCTGCAGGGAGATGGGAAAAAAGCAATAAGGGCTACCTTCAGGTGTCCTTCTCTGTCCCTTGAAACAAGGACTTTGACAGTGAAAGAAACTGACACACTCTCCCTACCTACAGTTTTCTGTCCCTAGAAAAAATGTTTTTATTAAGCACAATTTAGCACAAGGAGAATTCACTCACTGTCCTTCCATGTCCCTGGAAACAAGGACTTTGACAGTGAAAGAAACTGACACACTCTCCCTACCTACAGTTTTCTGTCCCTAGAAAAAATGTTTTTTTTAAGCACAATTTAGCACAAGGAGAATTCACTCACTGTCCTTCCAGGTCCCTGGAAACAAGGACTTTGACAGTGAAAGAAACTGACACACTCTCCCTACCTACAGTTTTCTGTCCCTAGAAAAAATGTTTTTTTTAAGCACAATTCAGCACAAGGAGAATTCACTCACTGTCCTTCCAGGTCCCTGGAAACAAGGACTTTGACAGTGAAAGAAACTGACACACTCTCCCTACCTACAGTTTTCTGTCCCTAGAAAAAATGTTTTTTTTAAGCACAATTTAGCACAAGGAGAATTCACTCACTGTCCTTCCAGGTCCCTGGAAACAAGGACTTTGACAGTGAAAGAAACTGACACACTCTCCCTACCTACAGTTTTCTGTCCCTAGAAAAAATGTTTTTTTTAAGCACAATTTAGCACAAGGAGAATTCACTCACTGTCCTTCCAGGTCCCTGGAAACAAGGACTTTGACAGTGAAAGAAACTGACACACTCTCCCTACCTACAGTTTTCTGTCCCTAGAAAAAATGTTTTTTTTAAGCACAATTTAGCACAAGGAGAATTCACTCACTGTCCTTCCAGGTCCCTGGAAACAAGGACTTTGACAGTGAAAGAAACTGACACACTCTCCCTACCTACAGTTTTCTGTCCCTAGAAAAAATGTTTTTTTTAAGCACAATTTAGCACAAGGAGAATTCACTCACTGTCCTTCCAGGTCCCTGGAAACAAGGACTTTGACAGTGAAAGAAACTGACACACTCTCCCTACCTACAGTTTTCTGTCCCTAGAAAAAATGTTTTTTTTAAGCACAATTTAGCACAAGGAGAATTCACTCACTGTCCTTCCAGGTCCCTGGAAACAAGGACTTTGACAGTGAAAGAAACTGACACACTCTCCCTACCTACAGTTTTCTGTCCCTAGAAAAAATGTTTTTTTTTAAGCACAATTTAGCACAAGGAGAATTCACTCACTGTCCTTCCATGTCCCTGGAAACAAGGACTTTGACAGTGAAAGAAACTGACACACTCTCCCTACCTACAGTTTTCTGTCCCTAGAAAAAATGTTTTTTTTAAGCACAATTTAGCACAAGGAGAATTCACTCACTGTCCTTCCAGGTCCCTGGAAACAAGGACTTTGACAGTGAAAGAAACTGACACACTCTCCCTACCTACAGTTTTCTGTCCCTAGAAAAAATGTTTTTTTTAAGCACAATTTAGCACAAGGAGAATTCACTCACTGTCCTTCCAGGTCCCTGGAAACAAGGACTTTGACAGTGAAAGAAACTGACACACTCTCCCTACCTACAGTTTTCTGTCCCTAGAAAAAATGTTTTTTTTAAGCACAACTTAGCACAAGGAGAATTCACTCACTGTCCTTCCAGGTCCCTGGAAACAAGGACTTTGACAGTGAAAGAAACTGACACACTCTCCCTACCTACAGTTTTCTGTCCCTAGAAAAAATGTTTTTTTTAAGCACAATTTAGCACAAGGAGAATTCACTCACTGTCCTTCCATGTCCCTGGAAACAAGGACTTTGACAGTGAAAGAAACTGACACACTCTCCCTACCTACAGTTTTCTGTCCCTAGAAAAAATGTTTTTTTTAAGCACAATTTAGCACAAGGAGAATTCACTCACTGTCCTTCCAGGTCCCTGGAAACAAGGACTTTGACAGTGAAAGAAACTGACACACTCTCCCTACCTACAGTTTTCTGTCCCTAGAAAAAATGTTTTTTTTAAGCACAATTTAGCACAAGGAGAATTCACTCACTGTCCTTCCAGGTCCCTGGAAACAAGGACTTTGACAGTGAAAGAAACTGACACACTCTCCCTACCTACAGTTTTCTGTCCCTAGAAAAAATGTTTTTTTTAAGCACAATTTAGCACAAGGAGAATTCACTCACTGTCCTTCCAGGTCCCTGGAAACAAGGACTTTGACAGTGAAAGAAACTGACACACTCTCCCTACCTACAGTTTTCTGTCCCTAGAAAAAATGTTTTTTTTAAGCACAATTTAGCACAAGGAGAATTCACTCACTGTCCTTCCAGGTCCCTGGAAACAAGGACTTTGACAGTGAAAGAAACTGACACACTCTCCCTACCTACAGTTTTCTGTCCCTAGAAAAAATGTTTTTTTTAAGCACAATTTAGCACAAGGAGAATTCACTCACTGTCCTTCCAGGTCCCTGGAAACAAGGACTTTGACAGTGAAAGAAACTGACACACTCTCCCTACCTACAGTTTTCTGTCCCTAGAAAAAATGTTTTTTTTAAGCACAATTTAGCACAAGGAGAATTCACTCACTGTCCTTCCAGGTCCCTGGAAACAAGGACTTTGACAGTGAAAGAAACTGACACACTCTCCCTACCTACAGTTTTCTGTCCCTAGAAAAAATGTTTTTTTTAAGCACAATTTAGCACAAGGAGAATTCACTCACTGTCCTTCCAGGTCCCTGGAAACAAGGACTTTGACAGTGAAAGAAACTGACACACTCTCCCTACCTACAGTTTTCTGTCCCTAGAAAAAATGTTTTTTTTAAGCACAATTTAGCACAAGGAGAATTCACTCACTGTCCTTCCAGGTCCCTGGAAACAAGGACTTTGACAGTGAAAGAAACTGACACACTCTCCCTACCTACAGTTTTCTGTCCCTAGAAAAAATGTTTTTTTTAAGCACAATTTAGCACAAGGAGAATTCACTCACTGTCCTTCCAGGTCCCTGGAAACAAGGACTTTGACAGTGAAAGAAACTGACACACTCTCCCTACCTACAGTTTTCTGTCCCTAGAAAAAATGTTTTTTTTAAGCACAATTTAGCACAAGGAGAATTCACTCACTGTCCTTCCAGGTCCCTGGAAACAAGGACTTTGACAGTGAAAGAAACTGACACACTCTCCCTACCTACAGTTTTCTGTCCCTAGAAAAAATGTTTTTTTTAAGCACAATTTAGCACAAGGAGAATTCACTCACTGTCCTTCCAGGTCCCTGGAAACAAGGACTTTGACAGTGAAAGAAACTGACACACTCTCCCTACCTACAGTTTTCTGTCCCTAGAAAAAATGTTTTTTTTAAGCACAATTTAGCACAAGGAGAATTCACTCACTGTCCTTCCAGGTCCCTGGAAACAAGGACTTTGACAGTGAAAGAAACTGACACACTCTCCCTACCTACAGTTTTCTGTCCCTAGAAAAAATGTTTTTTTTAAGCACAATTTAGCACAAGGAGAATTCACTCACTGTCCTTCCAGGTCCCTGGAAACAAGGACTTTGACAGTGAAAGAAACTGACACACTCTCCCTACCTACAGTTTTCTGTCCCTAGAAAAAATGTTTTTTTTAAGCACAATTTAGCACAAGGAGAATTCACTCACTGTCCTTCCAGGTCCCTGGAAACAAGGACTTTGACAGTGAAAGAAACTGACACACTCTCCCTACCTACAGTTTTCTGTCCCTAGAAAAAATGTTTTTTTTAAGCACAATTTAGCACAAGGAGAATTCACTCACTGTCCTTCCAGGTCCCTGGAAACAAGGACTTTGACAGTGAAAGAAACTGACACACTCTCCCTACCTACAGTTTTCTGTCCCTAGAAAAAATGTTTTTTTTTAAGCACAATTTAGCACAAGGAGAATTCACTCACTGTCCTTCCAGGTCCCTGGAAACAAGGACTTTGACAGTGAAAGAAACTGACACACTCTCCCTACCTACAGTTTTCTGTCCCTAGAAAAAATGTTTTTTTTAAGCACAATATAGCACAAGCACAAAACACACTGACACTCTCCCTACCTATCCTTCTCTTTCCCTAAACTAAAGGAATCCAGGTTAAGCAAGAAAGAAATAAAAGTCACTGTCCCTGCCTATGCTGCTCTATCCCTGCTCCGGAACACACTACACTAGGCCGCCGTGCTGGCGGCCTTTTATAGTGTGGGGCGTGTACTAAACACCCTCAGCAATAATTGGCCACAGGCATCCTGCCTGTGGCCAATCATTGCTCTCCTCGCTGCCGGCGCTGTGATTGGCCAAGCATGCGGGGTCACAGTGCATGCTTGGCCAATCACAGCGCCTGGATGACACTGCGATGGCGTAGTGCATTGTGGGCCGTTCGCGTCACTCGAATTTGGCGCGAACGGCCCAAATCGTTCGATCTTCGTCGAACGATCGAACAGCCGATGTTCGAGTCGAACGTATGTTCGACTCGAACACGAAGCTCATCCCTAGTAATTATTTACTTGGCGCAACACCATATTTTATATTTTACCAAAAATGTGGTATTATATTGTGTTTGTGTGCGTTAAAATGTATTAAAGTATATTTTTGCTTTAGTGTGTAAAACTGTTATTGAAAAAACGCTGCGCAAATACTGTGTGACATAAAAAATTGTGAAACCCACCATTTTATTCTCTAGGGCATCTGATAAAAAAATATATAATGTTTGAGGGTTCTAAGAAACTTTCTAGCAAAAATTTGATTTTTGCTTGTAAACAAAAAGTGTCAGAAGAAGGCCTGGTCTTAAAGTCCATAATGCCTTAAGGTGCTCCTTGGCTGTTGGGCCTCTCTATGTAGCTAGGCTGCAACAAAAAGTCTCACACATGTGGTATTTCCATACTCAGGAGGAGTAGTAAAATGTGTTTTGTGGGTTTTTTTGTGAAACAAAAACATATTTTATTTAATTTCTTAATTTTCCAAAGAATTGTGGGAAAAAAATTACATCTTCAAACAACTTGCCATGTATCTTACTATTACCTTGGACTGTCTAATTTCCAAAAAGGGGTAATTTGGGGGTATTTGTACTGTCCTGGCATGTTAGGGTCTCAATAATGAGACAGTAAGTACATTAGGTGTGATCAATTTTCAATTATAGGTAGCATAGCTTGTAGACTCTATAACTTTCACACAGACCGAATAATATGCACTGATGTGTGTTAATTTTACCAAAGAAATATAGCAGTTTAAAAAAATATATAAAAATGTCATATGGGTACAGCGTTGCATGGCTGACTAACTGTCATTCAAAGTGCAAGAGCACTGAATGCTGGACAGAAAGGG
Organism: Rana muscosa; assembly: GCA_029206835.1. NCBI lineage: Eukaryota > Metazoa > Chordata > Amphibia > Anura > Ranidae > Rana > Rana muscosa. The sequence goes on from CM055119.1 coordinate 68,068,802, forward strand.
AGTGAAAATGTCCAGTATTGAGGTAGTTAAAAACAGACTTTTGTGCAAATCCTATCTCCCATTTTGCCATAAAGATGTTTGCAATGCAGGGCGCAAATTTTGCACCCATTGCCTCACCAGTAATTTGTCTAAAGAAATGCCCTCAAACCAAAAGTAATTATTGTCTAATATAAACCTAAGGGATTTAAAAAAAAATCTTTCTGTGCAGAATTTAATATTTGTGACTAGAGTTGAGCGGACACCTGGATGTTTGGGTTCGACGGGTTCGGCTGAACTTCGCAAAAAAGTTAGAGTTCGGGACCCGAACTTGACCCGAACTTGACCCCGAACCCGAACCCCATTGAAGTCAATGGGGACCCAAACTTTTGAGGACTAAAATGGCTCTAAAAAGGTAATGGAAAGGGCTAGAGGGCTGTGAATGGCAGCAAAATGTTGTTAAGAGCATGCCAAGTGCTCTGCAAACAAATTTGGATTGGGAAATAACTTAAAATAACATAAAATACATAAAAATAAAAAATAATAATCTTGACCTAGGAGGACGAGGTCCATATGGAGTAGGAGCTTGAGGTGGCGGTGGATGTGGTGGTGTAGGTGGAAGCGGTAGTGGAGGAGGACGAGGTAGCCAACATTGTTTTTTGTTTGAATTTTTTTTTTTTAATTAGGGTACACCCCAAAAGAGTGAGAAAGATCAAAAATACAACAATGACTGGGTAAGGCCGGTATACATGTCTATTCTGCACAAGGTACGGACAAGTCCTGTGGGATCCATGCCTGGTTCATTTTAAGCTCAGGCCATGTGCCCAATTTGGATAACCAGAAGTTGAAGGGGGCAGACCCGTCATTCAGTACGTGTAGGCGTGTGCACACATACTGCTCCCCTATGTTGGTGAAATGCTGCCTCCTGCTAAGACGTTCCATATCAGCTGGTGGTGCTGGTTGTTGTGGCGTGCTGACAAAGCTTTTCCACATTTCGGCCATGCTAACCCTGCCCTCTGATCTTTCAGCAGTAGACTGGGTGGGAGACAATGTGAAGAAACTGGAGGCACTGTTAGCAACCCAATCTACTATCGCCTGTACTTGTCCTGGCCTCAACATTTGAAGAGCCGCATTAGGCCCGACCAAATACCGCTGCAGGCTCTGTCGCCTACTCACACCTGAGGAAGTTGTTTCACTTCTGCGTGTATCTGGCACAGATCGACCACGTCCTCTCCCTGCAACAGGAGCTCCACCAGCAGCACCACGACCGGGGGCCACGTCCTTTATTTGACGTTCTCCTCATATTTCTCAAATTTAGGATCTTGCCCTAAATGGGTGTTTTTTGAATAGCAGAATAGAGCAACAGTATCTAAAGGGTTTATCTCACAGGTACAGATATGCAGAAAACGCACCCAAAATTTTTTTTTGCCCTAATTATTTTTTTTGAATAGCAGAATAGGAGAACAGTATCTAAAGTCTGTATCTCACACGTACAGATATGCAGAAAATGCAGCAAAAAAGTTTTTTGGGGCAGAAAACGCACGAAAAAATTATTTTTTGCCCTAAATTATATATTTTTTTGAATAGCAGAATAGGAGAACAGTATCTAAAGTGTGTATCTCACACGTACAGATATGCAGAAAATGCACCCAATTTTTTTTTTTTGGGCAGAAAACGCAGCAAAAATTTTTTTTTTGCCCTAAATTATTATTTTTTGGAATAGCAGAATAGGAGAACAGTATCTAAAGTGTGTATCTCGGGGGGGCGTGGCCAGGCAGCGGATGTAGTCGGTCGCACGTTCAGGTCTCTCCACCGAAACTCCGCTCTATCATACTGAGTGATCACCCTACATCGCCGCAAGAAACGGCTACAAGTATCCGGAAGTCTCCCCGGGTGTCCCTAGCTTCTTCTTCGTTACATACCTGCTAGATGTCGGCCGCGAGAAGGCAGAACACGGCCCGGACCACAGACAGCATGGCTCAAAATGGCGCCCAGGCACAGCGCTCGGCCAAGGACTCATACAAGGCTGCTGCGGCTAAGCTCTTCTCCTTAAACCTGGAGCCTAGCACACACTCCGAGGCTCTGGGGGACACGTCCGGTGGAACATCTGAGGCAGATGATACCGTACCGCTGGAGGATGCCAGTGGATCGGGATTGACGTGGGACGCAGTGAGTACTCCAGAGGGGGGAGCAGCTAGGCCTTAAATCCCCATCAGCCCATCCTCTGAGGGAGAACCCTCGCTCAGTGACATTCTGACAGCAGTAAATAATGGTAATGTGTCCCTGGCAGCCAAGATTAAAGGGGTAAGGGCAGAACTATCATTTCTAAGGCAAGACACTCAAAAGCTGCGAGAGAGGACCTCTGCTTTAGAGGGGAGAGTGAGCTCTATGGAGGATGATATGGCGCCCATGCAAAGAGATTTGTCATACAACAACCATCTCCTTACGCAGCATTCATCTCGTTTGGAGGAATTAGAGAACCGAATGAGAAGGAACAATGTTAGGGTGGTGGGGCTCCCCGAAAGAATTGAAGGAAAGAACCCAGTTGATTTTATTGAAAAATGGCTGATTACAGCATTCGGCAGAGAAGTGTTCACCCCCATGTTTACTGTGGAGAGAGCACACAGAGTTCCGTCCCGGCCCCCGCAGCCGAGAGCTCCCCCCAGGCCTTTTCTCCTCAAGCTCCTGCACTACAAGGACAGGGACGCTGTCCTCCAGAACGCCAGGACCAAACCAGAAGCCCTTAGAATTGATAATGCTAAAATATCATTTTTCCCGGACTTCTCAGCTGAGTTGCAGAGACAACGCGCAAAATTTATGGACATAAAACGCCGCCTCCGGTTCCTGGACCTCAAATATGCCATGTTGTATCCTGCCCACCTTAGGGTGGAAGCACTGGGCTCAGTGCACTTTTTTGATATGCCATCGGCTGCTACACAATGGTTGGATCGGGAAGAAAGACTGATTCGGGAAGACCGCAACCAACGCCCTGCATCCCCAGTGGGATAGTGCATTTCTTTCATATCACCCATGATCGTTCGTTTCTACTTGCCAAGGCGGAGTAAGCTGTTGTGGTATTCTTGCTATTGAGAAGTTGTTAAGACACTTAGGGTGCGCTTCCTTTGTTGCCCCCAAAACGGTCTGGTCTAGACCTTCCATTGCCACCAGGCAATACAAGTTGGCCATGTTGGCCGGTTATTGTTTTTTCTTTTTGTATTCTAGTTTTTTTCTCTTTTTGCTATGCGGAAGACTCCCCACTGCTGATGTCTACACTGCCCACTGCGGTCACTGCTTCTTGAACGGCCTACTAATGCCTACTATGGTACATGGACGAACTGCTAATCACTTGCGTATCTTACTATCCAAAGTTTTTTTTCTATTTTTTCCCCCAGCCTTCTGGGTATTGCCATATTTCTCTATGTGTCAGCAACTATTGCTTTTAATGCAACCTATAACATTAGGTAATACCCTTGATGTAATTGAAATGCTGTTGCAATGGCTAGGGTAACCAGATTTCTATCATGGAATGTCAGGGGTTTGAATAATTCTGTTAAACGATTGGCTGTGTTGCGCACAGTCAAGCGTATTAACGCGGATATAATATGCCTACAGGAGACTCACTTTTCCTCGACCTCCAACCCACAATTTGCTTTAAGGCAGTTCTGCCACCAATATCACGCTACTTATTCGGTATACTCGAGGGGAGTGAGTCTTCTGGTTAAACGGGGCACGCGGTTCTCAGCTATAGAAGTTAAGATTGACCCAGATGGTCGCTTTATTTTTCTACTATGCTCTATATATGGCACAAAATGCATCTTGGCAGGAGTGTATATTCCACCACCATTTTCAGCCAGTCTGCTTAAAACATTGGCAGATTTTATGTCCCGCTTCTCGGGGGTACCAATATTGGTCCTAGGGGATTTTAATAATTATCTAGATCATGAGAAGGACAAACTTCGGGTCGGAGTTGAGAATGCTACACAGGTGCGGCGGGGGCCCACTCCATTCGCTCGTCTCCTGTTAGAGATGGGCCTGACAGATGTGTGGAGGCTGCGAAACCAGAAGGCCAGGGTTTTCTCATGCCAGTCAGCATCGGTGGGAGGCTTATCCAGAATTGATCTGGGATTGGGGAATGATCCTCTTCTGTCACTATTGGACTCCTCACAATATCATCCTAGACAGATCTTGGATCACTCCCCCCTCTTGGTTGATTTACGGATGGGGGCGGCCAGAGGAAACGCCTTATGGAAACTTAATCCCTTCTGGTTATCACTCATCCCAGCCCCTGACCCGATACCCGAACTACTCACATTCTTTTTTGAACAAAATATAGGCTCTGCGGCTATAGGGGTGGTCTGGGAAACTGCAAAGGCGTATTTACGCGGTCAGTTCATCAGAATAATATGCCAAATTAAAACGGCTACTAAAGAATGGGAGGTCTCGGTATTTAAGGAGGCCCGGCGCTCAGAGGTTAAATATATAGATGACCCTACGGAGGATACCAAACGGTCATAGCTGGCTGCCCAGTCTCTGCTTAAGGACCTGTCCTTGCAGCTGGCGGAAAATAAACGTTTCTTCTTAACACAGAGCCACTTTGAGGAGGGGGAAAACACTGGTCACATGTTGGCCTTGCTGGCCAAATCACAACAATCTTCCTCAAATATACTAGGTGTGGCTGACGCAAATGGTGCACCATGCCACTCCACTTCCGCTATAATGGAAGTTTTCAAAATATTTTTTCATGATGTTTATTCCATCAAAGTCAGTCCCTCCCAGGAGGAACTCTGCACATTCTTAGATAGGTATCCCATCCCCTGCCTATCCGACGCGGATTCAGCCCTGCTTAATGCACCTCTATCAGAGGATGAACTACTGGAAGCATTGGCTCATGCACAAAACGGTCGGGCGCCAGGTTCTGACGGCCTTCCGTCCGAAGTGTATGGGCGCTACTCTACACAAATCCTGCCGATCCTCCTAAAAGTTTACAACCAGGCGTTTGAGTCTGGGACTCTCCCCCCCACTATGAATGAAGCCATTATAGTGGTCTTGTTGAAACCCGGTAAGGATCCCATGTCTCCGGACTCGTATCGACCCATTTCTCTGCTCACGTTTGATGTCAAGCTGTTGGCCAGGGTTCTGGCTAACAGATTGGCCAAATGTATTCACCAAGTGATTCACAAAGACCAGTCTGGCTTTATACCAACTAGGTCCACATCACAAAATTTACGGAGACTGTTCCTTAATCTACAGGTCCCCACTGACAACACAGGTAATAGGGCTATCTTCTCTCTGGACGCGGCAAAAGCGTTCGATAGCGTTGAATGGCCCTATTTATGGGAAGTTCTGATTAGATTCGGGGTGGGTCAGTCCTTTCTGAAATGGGTCCAACTACTATATAACTCCCCCCAACTGCAAGGATACGCATCAACGGGGACGTGTCAGAGTCCTTCAGACTTCATAGGGGCACACGTCAGGGGTGCCCTTTGTCACCCCTGTTGTTTGCCTTGGCTCTGGAGCCTCTGGCTATACACTTCAGAGCTTCGCAACTCATTACCGGCTTCAAGAGGGGACTTAGACAGGATGTGATTTCACTCTATGCAGATGATACCCTGCTATACCTAGGGGATACTGATGGATCACTGCAGAATGCGATGAATCTGATAGCTGACTTTGGAAAGCTGTCGGGTTTCAGCATTAATTGGAGTAAATCGGTTCTTATGCCCTTGGACCCCCTGCCACGGCCCTTGCCTGTTTGTGCAAGGGACGTGGTGGTAGTCAGAGAATTTAGATATCTGGGCATCCAGGTGACCGCGGACCTCTCCCAATACCTTGAGCTGAACCTGAATCCGCTACTTCGGAAGTTCCGACTGAAGAGCACTGCTTGGAAAAAACTGCCTTTGTCAGTTACTGGCAGAGCAAATTTAATTAAGATGGTCTGGGCCCCCCAACTCCTCTATATATTTCATAACTCCCCCATATGGATAAAACACAGATGGTTTACCCAAATTGATAGCCAGTTCAGGGACCTGATCTGGGGTGGTAGAACAGCTCGAATTAGCCTGCGTACCTTACAACTAGCTAAAGATCAGGGTGGTATGGCGGTTCCACACGCTAGATACTACTTTATAGCTTCACAGCTGCAACATCTCGGTAATTGGGGAGTAGAAGAAGACTCCGACCCTATTCGCTCCATACTGGTTCCTAGTGATTCTAGTCTGCCAGCAATAGCACATTTGGAATCAGGGTTTACTCATTTGCAGAACAGTCTGCCCACTGTAATCTTGTTAAACACACTATGGAAATATGTCCGGTCATTACTACACATCAAAGGGGTATGCCCAGTTACTCCCATATGGAGGAACAAGTATTTTAACCACTTAAGCCCCGGACCATTTCGGGCCATTAGGACCAGGCCTGTTTTTGGGATTCGGCACTGCGCTGCTTTAACTGTAAATTGTGCGGACATGCAATGTTGTACCCAAATGAAATTTGCGTCCTTTTCTTCCCACAAATAGAGCTTTCTTTTAATGGTATTTGATTGCCTCTGCGATTTTTATTTTTTGCGATATAAACAGAAAAAGACCGAAAATTTTGAAAAAAAATGATATTTTCTACTTTTTGTTATAAGAAAAATCGAATAAACTCAATTTTAGTCATACATTTAGGCCAAAATGTATTCAGCCACATGTCTTTAGTAAACAAAATGTCAATAAGCGTATATTTATTGGTTTGCGCAAAAGTTATAGCGTTTACAAACTAGGGTACATTTTCTGAAATTTACACAGCTTTAAATTTATGACTGCCTATCTCATTTCTTGAGGTGCTAAAATGGCAGGGCAGTACAAAACCCCCCAAATGACCCCATTTTGGAAAGTAGACACCCCAAGGAAATTGCTGAGAGGCATGTTGAGCCCATTGAATATTTTTTTTTTGTCCCAAGTGATTGAATAATGACAAAAAAAAAAATTACAAAAAGTTGTCACTAAATGATATATTGCTCACACATGCCATGGTTATATGTGGAATTGCACCCCAAAATACATTCTTCTGCTTCTCCTGAGTACGGGGATACCACATGTGTGGGACTTTTTAGGAGCCTAGCCATGTACGGGACACCGGAAACCAAGCACCGCCTTCAGGATTTCTAAGGGCGCAAATTTTTGATTTCACTCCTCACTACCTATCACAGTTTCGAAGGCCATAAAATGCCAAAATAGCACAAAACCCCCCCAAATGACCCCATTTTGGAAAGTAGACACCCCAAGCTATTTACTGAGAGGCATGTTCAGTCCATGGAATATTTTATATTTTGCCACAAGTTGCAGGAATATGACAAACTTTTTTTTTTTGCACAAAGTTGTCACTAAATTATATATTGCTCACACATGCCATGGGCATATGTGAAATTACACCCCAAAATACATTCTGCTGCTTCTCCTGAGTACGGGGATACCACATGTGTGGGACTTTTTGGGAGCCTAGCCGCGTACGGGACCCCAAAAACCAAGCACCGCCTTCAAGGTTTCTAAGGGCATAAATTTTTGATTTCACTCCTCACTACCTATCACAGTTTTGAAGGCCATAAAATGCCAAGATGGCACAAACCCCCCCCAAATGACCCCATTTTGGAAAGTAGACACCCCAAGCTATTTGCTGAGAGGCATGTTGACCCCATTGAATATTTTTTATTTTTTGTCCCAAATGATTGAATAATGACAAAAAGAAAAAAAAATGTACAAAAAGTTGTCACTAAATGATATATTGCTCACACATGCCATGGTTATATGTGGAATTGCACCCCAAAATACATTCTGCTGCTTTTCCTGAGTACGGGGATACCACATGTGTGGGACTTTTTGGGAGCCTAGTCGCGTACAGGGCCCCAAAAACCAAGCACCGCCTTCATGATTTCTAAGGGCGTAAATTTTTGATTTCACTCCTCACTACCTATCACAGTTTCGAAGGCCATAAAATGCCAAAATAGCACAAAACCCCCCCCCCCAAATTACCCCATTTTGGAAAGTAGACACCCCAAGCTATTTGCTGAGAGGCATGTTGAGTCCATGGAATATTTTATATTTTGCCACAGGTTGCGGGAATATGACAAACTTTTTTTTTTTTGCACAAAGTTGTCACTAAATGATATATTGCTCACACATGCCATGGGCATATGTGAAATTACACCCCAAAATACATTCTGCTGCTTCTCCTGAGTACGGGGATACCACATGTGTGGGACTTTTTGGGAGCCTAGCCGCATACGGGACCCCAAAAACCAAGCACCGCCTTCAAGGTTTCTAAGGGCATACATTTTTGATTTCGCTCCTCACTACCTATCACAGTTTTGAAGGCCATAAAATGCCAAGATGGCACAAAACCCCCCAAATGACCCCATTTTGGAAAGTAGACAACCCAAGCTATTTGCTGAGAGGCATGTTGAGCCCATTGAATATTTTTTTTTTGTCCCAAATGATTGAATAATGACAAAAAGAAAACAAAAATGTACAAAAAGTTGTCACTAAATGATATATTGCTCACACATGCCATGGTTATATGTGAAATTACACCCCAAAATACATTCTGCTGCTTCTCCTGAGTACGGGGATACCACATGTGTGGGACTTTTTGGGAGCCTAGCCGCGTACGGGACCCCAAAAACCAAGCACCGCCTTCAAGGTTTCTAAGGGCAGAAATTTTTGATTTCACTCCTCACTACCTATCACAGTTTTGAAGGCCATAAAATGTCAAAATAGCCCAAAACCCCCACAAATGACCCCATTTTGGAAAGTAGACACCCCAAGCTATTTGCTGAGAGGCATGGTGAGTATTTTACAGCTCTCATTTGTTTTTGAAAATTAAGAAAGACATTTTTTTTTCTTTTTTTTTTCTTTTTTTACATTTTCAAAACTTTGTGACAAAAAGCGAGATCTGCAAAATACTCAACATACCTCTCAGCAAATAGCTTGGGGTGTCTACTTTCCAAAATGGGGTCATTTGGGGGGGTTTTGTGCCATCTGGGCATTCCATGGCCTCCGAAACTGTGATAGGCAGTGAGGAGTGAAATAAAAAATTTACACCCATAGAAATCCTGAAGGCGGTGCTTGGTTTTTGGGGTCCCGTACGCGACTAGGCTCCCAAAAAGTCCCACACATGTGGTATCCCCGTACTCAGGAGAAGCAACAGAATGTATTTTGGGGTGTAATTCCACATATGCCCATGGCATGTTTGAGCAATATATAATTTAGTGACAACTTTTTGTACATTTTTTTTTTTTGGTCATTATTCAATCACTTGGGACAAAAAAAAAATATTCAATGGGCTCAACATGCCTCTCAGCAAATAGCTTGAGGTGTCTACTTTACAAAATGGGGTCATTTGGGGGGGTTTGAACTGTCCTGGCATTTTATGCACAACATTAGGAAGCTTATGTCACACATCATCCACTCTTCTAACCAGTTGAAGACAAAGCCCTTTCTGACACTTTTTGTTTACATGAAAAAAATTTTTTTTTTGCAAGAAAATTATGTTGAACCCCCAAACATTATATATTTTTTTAAAGCAAAGGCCCTACAGATTAAAATAGTGGGCGTTGCATTTTTTTTTCCACACAGTATTTGCGCAGCGATTTTTCAAACGCATTTTTTGGGGGAAAAACACACTTTTTTTATTTTTAATGCACTAAAAAACACTATATTGCCCAAATGTTTGATGAAATAAAAAAGATGATCATAGGCCGAGTACATGAATACCAAACACGACATGCTTTAAAATTGCGCACAAACGCGCAGCGGCGACAAACTACATTCATTTTTAAAAGCATTTAAAAGCCTTTACAGGTTACCACGTTAGATTTACAGAGGAGGTCTACTGCTAAAATGACTGCCCTCAATCTGACCTTCGCGGTGATACCTCACATGCATGATGCAATTGCTGTTTACATATGACGCTAGACCGTCGCTTGCGTTCGCCTTTGCGCAAGAGCAGGGGGGGACAGCGGTGCTTTTTTTTTTTTTGTTTTGTTTTTTTTATTATTTATTTGGCTTTTTTATTTTATTTTTAAACTGTGCCTTCCATATTTTATTTTTTTACCATTTTTATCGTTATCTCAGGGAATGTAAATATCCCCTATGATAGCAATAAGTAGTGACAGGTACTCTTTTTTTGAAAAAAATTGGGGGGTTAGACCCTAGATCTTTCCTCTGCCCTCAAAGCATCTGACCACACCAAGATCGGTGTGATAAAATGCTTTCCCAATTTCCCAATGGCGCTTTTTATATCCGGGGGGGACATTCCCTCCCACTGCTGAAATCACATCCTACAGCGTTGGAGTCACGGCTTTATGTATCGTGGGAGTAAACGCTGTTGCTGTCAAGATAAATAGATCCGCGCTGCAACTGAATGGCGTACCTGCTAAGCAAATGGTGGTTAACATTAAAACAAAGTAACATTACAGTACAACAGTAAGACCTTACCATGCCATACCTGCAAAGCAAATACCAAAACAAAACCTAGTAAAAAATAAAAAAATGTTTTAACGCAACCTGTGCCTAAAATATATATATGCCGAAGCATGGGGGCATCCTCCCGCAAAAAAGTTATGCCGCGTACACACGGTCGGAATTTTCCACGGGCAGGCCTCCGTCGGAATTTCGACCGTATGTACGCGGCATTAGGAGCAAAATCGCTCCTCCGCCCCTGCTGCCCCCATGCTTCGGCATATATGCTCTTTTTTTTAACTGTGGTGGTGAAATCACCTCCTACAGCACTGGAGTCACGGCTTTATGTATCGTGGGAGCAAACGCTGTTGCTGTCAAGATAAATAATTCCGCGCTGCAGTTGAATGGCGCACCTGAAAACAAAAAATTACATACCTGAAAAGCAAGCATGATAAAACATTGCAGAACAGAATACAGTAAAAAAGAGCAGAACAATAGAGAGAAAATAGAGAGAGAGAGAACAATAAAACGACAACTATTTTTGGTTTTTTTATTTTATATTTTTTTTATGTTTTGTTTTTTACGTTTTTTTTTTCTTTTTTACCATTTTTTTTGTAACTTTACAACTGTAATGGTTCGGGTCTCTCAAAATGTAATGGCATCTTGGGAGACCCTGTGTAAGTGTGTCCTTGTCTGTGAAATGCTGTACCCTACGCTAAAACTTCACTTTTGAGTGGTAGCGTTCAAAACATTCACCTTGGCAAAGACCAGGCTTGTCAGGACAGAGTGGACAAAAACTACGGGTGTCACGCCTAAATCCGCGCTTGCTACAGACACGACATCTTTTTTGGGGGTGGCTTTGGGTAGGGGTACTCGGGAGGACATACGAATAATGCCTCTCATGCAGCCGGCTTACTGCATTTGGTAGGGGATGGTGAGGTGCAGAACCGCCTGGATACAGGAGTTCTGTGACTATCTCATTCTGGAATTTTAGAAGAGATAACGTCCCGCCTGAAGCTCTGTATAGCACATGAGCGTTCAGCAAAGCCAATTGGAAAAATGATAGAGACACTTTTTTGTACCAGCGTCTCGCCTTACGGTCAATTAGATACGGCGCCATCAACTGGTCGTTGAGGTCCACCCCTCCCATATTTTGGTTATATTCGTGGACACAGAGGGGTTTCTCCACAACACCAGTCACCGTACGAATTTGGACTGTCGTGTCTGCATGAAGGGAGGTAAGAAGGAAAACATTCTTATTGTCCCTCCACTTCATAGCGAGCAAGTTATTACACTTCAAGCAGGCTCTCTCCCCCAGCCTAAGACGGGCATCTACAAGCCGCTGGGGAAAGCCCCGGCGATTAGGTCGCATGGTGCCACATGCTCCAATCTGATGATCAAACAAGTGACTAAACAGTGGCACGCTCGTGTAATAATTGTCCACATACAAGTGGTACCCCTTTCCGAATAAGGGTGACACCAAGTTCCACACTATCTTGCCAGCGCTCCCTATGTAATCCGGGCAGTTGACCGACTCAATCTGACTATCTTTTCCCTCATAAACCGTAAAGTTCACTACATAGCCTGTTGCCCTGTCACAGAACTTGTAGAGCTTGACCCCGTATCTGGCACACTTGCTGGGAAGGTACTGCTTGAAAGACAAGTCGCCAGAAAATTTAATCAGGGACTCATCAACGCAGACAACTTGATCAGGAGTAAACAAGGCTGCAAAACGTTCGTTGAAGTGGTTTATGAGGGGCCGAATTTTATAGAGCCGGTCGTATTCAGGGTCCCCACGTGGACGACAAAGTTCATTGTCGTTGAAGTGCATGAACCGCAAAATCTGCTCGTATCGTGCCCTGGACATGGAGGCAGAGAACACGGGCATGTGGTCAATTGGGTGCGTGGACCAATAAGCACGCAATGACGGAAATTTATGTGTTCCCATGTTGAGGGAAAGGCCCAGAAAGGTCTTAAATTCGGAAACCGTAATTGGTTTCCAATTTCTGGCAATTTTAGGCAACTGGGGGTTAGCGGCGATAAATTGACCAGCATATAAATTACTCTGGTCCACAATAGATCTATAGAGATCTTCCGTGAAAAACAGCGAATAAAAATCAATTGGAATAAAATCAGCTGTTTCCACCTGAATACTGGGTTGGGCAGTGAATGGGGGAAGTACGGGTTCTGCAGAAGTGGTGGGGACCCAATCAGGATAGGTGAATTCTGCAGGAAGGGCAGTATGGGCACGACGGGCCTGCCTTTGTCTTCTTGGTGGCAGCGGGACACTACTTGTGCTTGCCACCTCGCCAGCTTGAACTGCACTTATGGGACTCGCCACGTCACCAAGTGTTACTGCAGTGCTGGATGTACGTCCAGGCTGTACTAGGCCGCTGGTGCTTGCCAGTTCACCAGAAGGAATAGCGGCGCTAGTACTACTCTGCTCCATGATACGAGAGACCTGCGGTTCTTGCTCCTCAACAACCTCAGAAGATCGGGATCGGGTACACCTGACCTTAGCAGGGACCTCAACTTCGTCGTCAGAGCTATCTGACGTGGGGCCGCTGACGTCACTGTCTTCTACGGGAAGATATTCTGAGCCTGAATCTGACAGATACGTGACCTCCTCTTCACTATCTGTCATGCTCAGAATCTCGTAGGCCTCTTTACTAGTGTACCTTCGTCTTGCCATTTTGGGCTCTAAATTTAGGGGTACACTAGTAAGATTCACAGGAAAAAAAGCACCTGACTGTCGTCAGCAAATATATCAAACGCTACAAAAAAACTGTTAGCGATCGCAGGGATCAGGCCTGTCTCTGCGAACGCTGCAGTTATGTGTGTTGTGTTTGGTAAGTGACAGTGATCGATCGATACTGCACTTGGGTGGGCTGGGCTGGGCTGGGCTGGGCGGAGGGGCTAAACGCAGGCGCTAGCAGGTATCTGGGCTGATCCCGCTAACACTGCGTTTTTGGGAACCCTAAACCGCTGGGGATGCTAGTATAGATCTGATCAGATACTATACCACTAAGGGGGGTGTATGCTTTGCGCGTGGGTGTTAGCGTTACTGGCACTAACCTAACACTGCCTGGGGCGACGCAGACCCTCTCTGGTGCTAAAACCTAATTGATCTCACCCGCCGGGCGATCAGGGGGGTTAAACCTTTATTGGGTTATATACGGCGGGTGCCCTGATGCTATAAAAAGCAAACTAATCAACCAGCGTCACCCGTAACCTTTATATGGTGATCACTGGTGAAAGGGTTAACTAGGGGCAATCAGGGGGTTAAAACCTTTATTAGGTTAAATATGGGGGTACCTGACACTATATAAAAACCTGACGGGTAACCTAAATAACTAAATAACTTACTGGCTAACCAGTGACACCAGTGACGCTTATACAGCGATCACTGGTGAAAGGGTTAACTCTAGGGGCAATCAGGGGGTTAAAATAATATATGGGGGTACCTGACACTAATAAAAACCTGCGGCGAACCTAAAAAAAAATAACTGCCTAAAACACCAGCGACACGAATACAGCGATCGGAAAAACAATCGCTTAGTGACGCTGAAGTTAGGGGGTGAAAGGGTTACCTGGGGGGTGATCAAGGGGTTAAACCTTTATTAGGGGGGGTTAGGGGGCTACCCTGGACCTAAAGGGGCCTAATCCTAACTGCCCTGCAACTTTTTACAATCACAGATGACACTAAATGCAGTGATCAGTAAAATAAATGATCACTGCAATCAGTGACACTGTGATTGGGGGCTTTGGGGTGACCTGGGGGGTGATCTGGGGGTGACTGGGGGGTGATTTGTGTGCCTATGTGTACCTACGTGTCAGTGGACTGTTGGTGCACTAACCTGTGTCTTCTCTCCTCGGCGCTGCGGACGAAAAGACCGCGGCGAGGGAGATGACATCACTTCCTCCAGCCTGTGTTTACATTTCAGGCAGGAGGAAGCAATTTCATTCGCCGGGAGCGATCGCGAGGGGGGGGGCGGAATCGAGCGGCCGCCCCCTCATGTCTGATCGCTCCCGAACACTTAACGGCCGCTCACTGCAGTGAAGGGGGGTCCGGATGGACCCCCCATCTGCACAAAGGCGATCACGTAGATCTACGTGATTCTGCCTGTCGGTGCCATTCTGCCGACGTAAATCGGCGGTGGGCGGTCGTTAAGTGGTTAAGGAACTCCTCAAACTGGAGGGGTTTCGCACCTGGGAGGAAGCAGGTATTCATTACATCACGCAATTATATAATGGTACTGTTCTAAAATCATTTTCAGACCTCAGGGAAGAAGTCTCCCTCCACAGACACCAATTTTTAAGTACCTCCAGCTGCGAAATGCGCTTCAGTGTGAGAGCAGACTGTCTACACTGGTGGCGACAACGCACCCCCTGATGAATGATGTGCTGATGATGGACGAAAGAAAGGGCATAATATCTAGATTATATGTGAGACTGCTTAATACCACACATGACGCTAGTAAGCTTCCCTGTAGAGGGGGTTGGGAACGAGACTTAGGTCCCATTGATGGAGACACATGGGAACTACGTCTAACATCCGCGCCTTTGGTCTCGGTGTCTGCCTCGCAGAGATTGTCTCACCTATATCTATTGCATAGGGTGTATAGGACCCCAGCCAGATTACATAAGTGGGGAATTAGAGATTCTCCACTGTGTCCAAAATGCAATGGACACGTAGGTGATCTCTTACACATGCTGTGGAAGTGCCCAAAACTCTTCAGATACTGGAAGTATGTTCTTACTAGACATGTGCATTTTGTTTCGTTCCGAATCGAAATTCGGACGAATTTTTCATTATTCGGACATTCGGATGCATCCGAATTACCGAATTACAATACTAACGAATTTAACCGAATCCGAATTTTTTCGAATCTAAAAATATTTTTGACCCGACTTTGGGTCCATGTATCTCGGGGTTACTTGGTGATAGAAACCCCAAATTTGGAGATGTTGTAGTGCTAGTTCTTCTGTGTTTGCATACCAAATATGGGGTTTCTATAACAAAGTGACCCCGAGATACGTGGACCCAAAGTCGGGTCGCAAAATGTCAAGCACTTTACTGGAGCAGAGAATGACATTTTGCGACCCGATTTTGGGGCCACATATCTCGGGGCCACTTGTAGCTAGAAACCCCAAATTTGGTATGCAAACACAGTAGAACTAGCACTACAAAATCTCCAAATTTTGGGTTTCCATCACCAAGTAACCCCAAAATACATGGACCCAAAGTCGGGTCGCAAAATATTTTCGAATCCGGTTGAAATAGTATCAACATGATTCGAAATTATTTCAACTGCATTTGAAACTATTTCAACCGGATTCGAAAATATTTTGTGACCCGAATTTGGGTCCATGTATCTCGGGGTTACTTGGTGATAGAAACCCCAAATTTGGGGTTATTGTTTTTCTAGTCTATTTTCTATTTTATTATAATCTTTTCTATCCAAAGTTAAAATTAATTAATTAATTAAAAAATTTGAATTCATACTATTCGAAATTCAAATTTATTCTATTCGAAATTCGAATTTCAGAAGATGGTTGTATATTCTTTCTATTTTATTCTTCTAAATTATATATTTTTTTCTATTCTGTTCTAATCTTTTCTATTTGAATTATAAATTTTGGAAAAAGGTTATTTACTTACTTATATACATCTGTCACATAAAAAAAAAGATGTGAAATGGCTGTCACGGATGTCGATCGCAAGGCAAGTACATATGCTGTATGTCATTGTCCACTTACCACAACACCTGCCACGAGTGCCACGACACCGGCCACGAGTGCCACGACACCGGCCACGAGTGCCACGTGAACGGCCACGAGTGCCACGTGACCTGCCACGTGACCTAGTTGTGGATTGTCTACTTGCCACGTCACCTGCCACAAGTTATGGGGCTCCTAGCACCAAGTGACCCCCAGATATGGGCGATATTTCAAGTACTTTTCTGCAGCAGAGAATTACATTTTGTGACCCGACTTTGGGGCCACGTATCTCGGGACCACTTATAGCTAGAAACCCCAAATTTGGTATGCAAACACAGTAGAACTAGCATTACAACGGGGTTACTTGGTGATAGAAACCCCAAATTTGGGGTTATTGTAGTGCCAGTTGTAATGTGTTTACATACCAAATATTTTGGGATTTCTAGCTATAAGTGGCCCCGAGATACGTGGCCTCAAAGTCGGGTCACAAAATTTAATTCTCTGCTGCAGAAAAGCACTTGACAGATCGCCCCTATCTGGGGGTCACTTGGTGCTAGGAACCCCATAACTTGTGGCAGGTGACGTGGCAAGTGGACAATCCACAACTTGGTCACGTGGCCGGTCACGTGGCACTCGGACAATGACATACAGCATATGTACTTGCCTTGTGATCGACATCCATGACAGCCATTTCACATCTTTTTTTTATGTGACAGATGTAAGTAACTAACCATCTTTCAAAATTTATAATTCAAATAGAAAAGATTAGAACAGAATAGAAAAAAAATATAATTTAATAGAATAAAATAGAAAGAATATGTAACCATCTTATGAAATTCGAATTTCGAATAGAATAAATTTGAATTTCGAATAGTAGGAATTAAAAAAAATGTAATTAATTAATTTTAACTTTGGATAGAATAGATTAGAATAGAAATAGAGAATACACTAGAAAAACAATAGAATAGAATAGAATATAGATACTATCTATTTCATGTTTAATTTTTTTTGCAGACTACTATTTTTTACATAAGATCTCCTGCAGACTATTAGCATTTATTTAATTTTTTTTGCAGATCTCCTGCAGACTATTATTATCTATTTAGTTTTCTCACCAGGTCTCCTGCAGACTATTAGCATCGATTTCTTTTTTAGCAGATCTCCTGTAGACTATTAACAGCCATTTCACTTCTTTTTTTTTTTTTTTGCAGATCTCCTGCAGACTGTTAGAATCAATTTCATTTTTTTTTCAAAGTCGGGTCGCAAAATATTTTCGAATCCGCTTTAAATAGTATCAACATGATTCGAAATTATTTCAACCGCATTTAAAACTATTTCAACCGCATTTGAAACTATTTCAACCGGATTCAAAAATATTTTGCGACCCGACTTTGGGTTCACGTATCTCGGGGTTAGTTGGCGATAGAAACCCCAAATTTGGGGATGTTGTAGTGCTAGTTCTCCTGTGTTTGCATACCAAATTTGGGGTTTCTATCACTAAGTGACCCCGAGATACGTGGACCCAAAATCGGGTCGCAAAATGTCAAGCACTTTACTGGAGCAGAGAATGACATTTTGCGACCCGATTTTGGGGCCACATATCTCGGAGCCACTTGTAGCTAGAAACCCCAAATTTGGTATGCAAACACAGTAGAACTAGCACTATAACATCTCCAAATTTTGGGTTTCTATCACCAAGTAACCCCAAAATACATGGACCCAAAGTCGGGTCGCAAAATATTTTCGAATCCGGTTGAAATAGTATCAACATGATTCGAAATTATTTCAACTGCATTTGAAACTATTTCAACCGGATTCGAAAATATTTTGTGACCCGAATTTGGGTCCATGTATCTCGGGGTTACTTGGTGATAGAAACCCCAAATTTGGGGTTATTGTTTTTCTAGTCTATTTTCTATTTTATTATAATCTTTTCTATCCAAAGTTAAAATTAATTTCTATTACTAAGTGACCCTGAGATACGTGGACCCAAAGTCGGGTCGCAAAATATTTTCGAATCCGGTTGAAATAGTTTCAAATGCGGTTGAAATAATTTCGAATCATGTTGAAATAATTTCGAATCCGGTAGAAATATTTTCGAATTCGGTTGAAATATTTTCGAATGCGACCGATTTTCGAATTCGGTCGAAAACAAAACGAAATCCGAAAACGAATTTAACAAATTTAACGAATCTAACTAAACGAAATTAATTAATTAACGAATTAAAACGAAACGAAACGAAACAAATTTTTTCCTTTTGCACATGTCTAGTTCTTACCATTATCTCACAAGTGTATCAATTCCCGATCTTACAGGATCCGGTTGTGTGCCTGCTTGGTGCCCTGGAGATACCCACGTTATCACCAAACGAACATACAGCAGTTTTGCGCTTATTATTTGTGGCCCGCAAGGCAATTGCGAGGCTCTGGATAACTTCGAGGGTACCAACGGGCGGGCAATGGGTGGGATTGGTGAATAGCCTATTGATACGTGAAAAGCTCACTTATCAACACCGTAACGCCCCGAATAAATTTTACTCCATGTGGCAACCGTGGTTGGACACCCCAGGACTGGGTCCGACTCAATTGGTAAAACACAGGCTTATGCAAATGTGATATGATAGAGGTAAAGGTTCGGATAAGACTTGGGACGTAATGTTGTAGATGTCAGTGGTGGACTAGGGGAAATGGCTCAAGGTTGTAATGGGTGATCCGCACTTATTATCTTCGTCCTTCCTTTTTTTTTTTTTTTTTACTTTTTTGTTTGTTTACTGTTTTGTCTGTCTGATAAACAGGCTGACTACTCCCCTTCAGGGAGTGGCCGTTTTATTTCTATTCTCTTTTATTTTAAATCTCTTTTTCGATATCCAAGCTGGATCGTAAGAGTTTCACTGCTCTTCAAATGCCATATTTTATGTATACTACTAAGCATATATCAGGGTGAATGTTCTAACCTAAGGCCAGTTCAATGCAGGTGTTGAGTATCACTGTAATGTTCTCTCTCTTGGCATCTGTACATTTGTTTACTGGAAAAAAAGAAAAATGTTGAGGATATCTCATTGAATCTCCTGCTGTATATGCATTTCTATTGTATGTATGTAGGTATGACAAGTTCTTTCAATAAACTCGTTTTTTGATTTAAAAAAAAGTGTGTATCTCACACGTACAGACATGCAGAAAACGCACCAATTTTTTTTTTTTTATTGTGCTAAATTATTATTTTTTTGAATAGCAGAATAGGAGAACAGTACCTAAAGTGTGTATTTCACACGTACAGATATGCAGAAAACGCACCAATTTTTTTTTTTTGCCCTAAATTATTATTTTTTTGAATAGCAAAATAGGAGATCAGTATCTAAAGTGTGTATCTCACACATACAGATATGCAGAAAATGCAGCAAAAAAAAATTTTGGGCAGAAAGCGCACCAACATTTTTTTTTTGCCCTAAATTATTATTTTTTTGAATAGCAGAATAGGAGAACAGTATCTAAAGTGTGTATCTCACATGTACAGATATGCAGAAAATGCACCCAAATTTTTTTTTTTCCCCAAATTATAATTTTTTGGAATAGCAGAATAGGAGAACAGTATCTAAAGTGTATATCTCACGCGTACAGATATGCAGAAAACGCACCAAAAAATATTTTTTTGCCCTAATTTTTTATTTCTTTGAGTAGCAGAATAGGAGAACAGTATCTAAAGTGTGTATCTCACATGTACAGATATGCAGAAAACGCACCCAAAATTTTTTTTTGCCCTAAATTATTCTTTTTTGGAATAGCAGAATAGGAGAACAGTATCTAAAGTGTGTTTCTCACAGTAACATATGCAGTGCTGGTGCACTGAGCTTACATAAAATTCCTGCCAACGCCAACCTAACTAACAGACGGATAAAAGTTATCTTTTCTCTGGCACTGGGCTCAGGGCAGGATAAAAAGATTGTGCAATGCACCCACACAACAAAAGCAAGGTAGATTGCTGAGTAATTTGATTTCTGAATCAGGACTCCTATCTAATTCTCTCCCTCAAAGCAGCAGCAGCAGCAACCTTTCCCTACACTATCTAAAGCAGAGTTACGTGCTGTGCTATGTGCCTCTAGCTTATATAGAGGCTGGGTCACATGCTGCACTGGCCAATCACAGCCATGCCATTAGTAAGCATGGCTATGATGGCTTCTAAGGGCATACAAAATAAACTAATGTTGATTGGCTGCCCTGCAGCTTTTTAAAATGCGCCATTACATTGCCGAACACTGAACCCAAACCCGAACATACAGTAAATTGTTTTGGTTCGGGTCCGGGTACCAAAAACCCAAAAGTCCGGTACGAACCCAAACTTTACAGTTCGGGTTCGTTGAGCCTGATTGGTCTTGGTGAATAAGGGAGGGACGTTTTTACTATTATTATTAAACAAGTGTGATTTAACTGTACTTTCGGGTCCAGGTACCAAAAACACAAAAGTCCGGTACGCTCAACCCTATTTGTGAGTATTCTAACATTTAACAGCCGACAACATCTCAAGATGGTCATTACTGAACTAAAGGTTGGCGATAAAGGTGTATATATTCTCCCAGCCTTGCTTTCAGGAAATCTATGCCAATCACTGTTTATTTAATATTTGACTTTTTTGTGACTGTGTAACTAGGGGTTAATCACATAGGGAGGTGGGATCTGGGGGCTCCCCTATTTAAAAGGAGGTTTAGAGATTCTGATAAGTCCCTCAACAGACCTCCAATAACCAATGGGCCAGGGTTGTGGGGAAGAGGCTCTTGCTTGCTGCCACCTCCCTTTTTCTGCCAGCCAGGCTTCATAATCAGATAAAGGTCTGGTATGGAGTTTGGGGGACCCAATGCATTATTTTCTTTCCTGGGGTACCAACTTCCCATCCATTCCAAAAATCTTGTAAATATTTAACTGGGACCCCAGAGTATTTTGTAGGTTTTTTTGCATGGGTCCCCCTAAAATTCATACCAGATCCTCATCAGGGTTAACCACCTCAGCCCGTAAACATTTTATCTCCTTAATGACCAGGCTATTTTTTGCGATACAGCACTGCGTTACTTTAACTGACAATTGCGTCATGTGACGCTGTACCCAAATAAAATTTATGTATTTTTTTCCCCCACAAATAGAGCTTACTTTTGGTGGTATTTGATCACCTCTGTGGTTTTTATTTTTTGCACTATAAACAGAAAAAGACCACCAATTTTGAAAAAATATATATATATATTTTTTACTCTCTGCTATAATACATTTCTTAAAAAAATGTAAAAAATCGAATTTGTTCAACAATTTAGGTCAATATGTATTCTTCTACATATTTTGGTAAAAAAAATCCCAATAAGTGTATATCGATTGGTCTGCAAACTCGGATAGATTTATGGACTATTTTTTTTTATTGTTTTTTCTGGTAATGGCGGTGATCAGAGATTTTTAACGGGGCTGCGACATTGCAGTGGAAAAATTTGACACTAAGTGACACTTTTTGAGGACCAGTGACACCAATACAGCGATCAGTGCTAAAAAAAATGCACAGTTACTGTATAAATAACACTGGCAGGGAAGGGGTTAACATTAGGGGCAATCAAAGAGTTAAGTGTGTTCCCTGGGAGTATTTTCTAACTGTGTGGGGGCTGGACTGACAGGAAGAACACAGATATCCATGTTCCTGATTATAAGGAACAGAGGATCTCTGTGTACTTCCCTGTCAGAATGGGATCTGCCTTGTTTACATAGGCAGATCCCTGATTTGCCTTTCTGTGGAGCAATTGCGAGTCACCGGCAGACATCGGGGTAAACCTGAGTGTTGACAAGGGATAGCTGAGAGCCCAGCGCCGACAGTACCTCCTCCTCAATGACCCCTCCCCCTCAGAGGGCCACCAGGTTTGAGGGGAAAACATCTATTTAAAGCACGAAGGAGGACAGGAGCATGTATGTCAGAGGATTAGACCCAAGAGCGTTCCTCCGGACCCTACCCTTTCCAATGAACCAGGTACTGTATGCGCCCATGGAACCTATGGGAGTCAATGATCAATTGTATCTCATACTCTTCATGGTTTTCCACCTGAACCGGGGAGTACGTGGTACCGAGATGGTGAAGCGGTTGCGCAAGGTTTTAATAAGGAGACATGAAATACATTTGAAATACGCATGTTAGAAGGCAGGTCTAATGCGTAAGCCACTGGGTTGATCCTACAGAGAATACGGAAAAACCCAATAAATCCTGGTGCCAGTGAAGGAACATAGATTCTGAGTTAGCAAGATGAAGCCAGACCCTCTCCCCGACCTGGGAGGAAGGCACAGTTAGGCGTTTGCGGTCAGCATGGAGTCTGTATCTATCTCTAGCATGTTGCAAGGACTCTTGGACCTGCACCCAAGTGGAACGAAGATCACAGAAATGCTCCTCTACCGCATGAATTCTTTGAGGAAAAAATGAGTCAGGCAACATGGATGGTTGGAAATCATAATTAATCATAAACTGAGACAATCAGAAAGCAGTGTTGATGGCACTATTGTGAGCAAACTCCGCCCAAGGTAAGAGGTCTGACCAGTTGTTATGGTGGTCCAAAATATAGCAATGTAGAAACTGCTCCAAGGCTTGGTTGGCTCGTTCTGCGGCCTCATTGGACTGCGGGTGATAAGCAGAGGAGAAGGAAAGCTGAATTCCCAACTGTGCACAAAAGGCTCACCAGAACCTGGAGACAAACTGACTACCCCTGTCTGAGATGATGACCTTGGGTAGCCCATGTAAACAAAAGATCTCTCAAGCAAAAATGGATGCCAGTTCTTTGAATGTGGGTAACTTCTTATTTTTGAGAGCTTGTAAACCACCATAAGAATAATTGTGTTGCCCTGGGAGTTTGGTAATTCCACAATAAAAATCCATGGACATGTGGGTCCAAGGCCTCTCTCCATTGGGTATGGGCTGTAGGAGGCCCACTGGAAGGTGTTGTGGTGTCTTACTCTGAGCACACACGGAACAAGCGGCTATGAAGACAGTCACATCAGTGCGGAGACTAGGCCACCAGAATTGTTGAGAAATAGCCCAAATGAGTTGATTCTTCCTTGGGGGGCCAGCTGCCTTAGGAGAATGATAAGTTTGGAGAAAATCAATGCAGAGATTCTGAGGGACAAAGCAGAGGTCACCAGGTTTCTCAGGAAGTGATTGCATTTGAACGGCAAGAATTCTGTCACCCAGCGGTGAAGTGAGACTAGTACAAAAAGTGGCCAGAATACAATCGGGAGGTATCACAGGAGCAGGAACCGACTCCAAAACTGTCACGACAATGCGTCAGCCCTTTCTTAGTGAACACAGTGTAACAACTAGTGATTAATGAAAAGTTCTATAAACAAGTGTCCATCTGCTTCAGAAATTATTCCATTGGTATTCCACCAATTGAATGTGCTATCCACCATTCCCAGTGATATCAAAGTATATCAATCCAAATAAAATTGGCCTCTTACGAGATCATGATGATCTCTAGATGAGGTAAGAAAATTCCCGATGCCTGGTCACGACCTCCAAGATGAATGAATCCAACAGCCCCCGGCTTAGCGTCCCCACACCGCACTCTCCAGACTCTGACTCCACACTAAATGTGTACTGCACAGCATCCCAGGATAGCTTTTCTCGCTCAGGGTGTTTACTACGCTTCACTCAGGTGTGTGTGCAGGCTAAGGGAATACAGAAAAAAGGCTCATTGTATAATATGTAAAAGCATTATTAAGGCTAAGATGAAAGTATTGAGCAGTAGGTAAAGGCTAGTGGTCCTTTACCATTTTATCAGCTGTGTCCAATCAAATCTGGACATATGTAAAAAGTCTTGTTGGTTATCAGCTCTCATTTCTTCATAGAAAGGAAGTGAGAGTCAATCGGACAGGGTTTACACTGATCATCAGTGCCCTGATTTCAGTACAGTCCAATCAGTGTCCATCAGTGCAGCTTATTAGTGCCTGTCAGTGCTGCCTATAAGTGCCCATCAGTGCCTCTTATCAGTGCCCTTCAGTGCTGCCTATCAGTGCCCATGAGTTCCTTCTCATCAGTGCCCATCACTGCAGGTTATCAATGCCCATCAGTGCCTCCTCATCAGTCCCCATCAGTGCCCATTAGTGCTGCCTCATCAGTGCAGCCTCATCAGTGCTGCATAATCAGTGCCTATCAGTGCAGCCTCATGAGTGCCCATCAGTGCAGCCTTATCAGTGCTCACTAGTGCAGCCTCATCAGCATTCATCAATGCAGCCTCATCAGTGACCATCAGTGAAGAAGAAAAATTACATATTTGCAAAATTGTATAACAGAAAGAAAACATTTTTTGCCTTTTAACCACTTAAGCCCCGGACCATTTGGTAGCTAGAGGACCAGAGGTGAATTCAGAATTTTGCACTGCGCTGCTTTAACTGTAAATTGTGCGGACATGCAATGTTGTACCCAAACGAAATTTGCGTCCTTTTCTTCCCACAAATAGAGCTTTCTTTTAATGGTATTTGATTGCCTCTGCGATTTTTATTTTTTGCGATATAAACGGAAAAAGACCGAAAATTTTGAAAAAAAATGATATTTTCTACTTTTTGTTATAAGAAAAATCGAATAAACTCAATTGTAGTCATACATTTAGGCCAAAATTTATTCAGCCACATGTTTTTAGTAAAAAAAATGTCAATAAGCGTATATTTATTGGTTTGCGCAAAAGTTATAGAGTTTACAAACTAGGGTACATTTTCTGAAATTTACACAGCTTTAAATTTATGACTGCCTATCTCATTTCTTGAGGTGCTAAAATGACAGGGCAGTACAAAACCCCCCCAAATGACCCCATTTTGGAAAGTAGACACCCCAAGGAAATTGCTGAGAGGCATGTTGAGCCCATTGAATTTTTTATTTTTTTGTCCCAAGTGATTGAATAATGACTAAAAAAAAAAAAATTACAAAAAGTTGTCACTAAATGATATATTGCTCACACATGCCATGGTTATATGTGGAATTTCACCCCAAAATACATTTTGCTGCTTCTCCTGAGTACGGGGATACCACATGTGTGGGACTTTTTGGGAGCCTAGCCGCGTACGGGACCCCGGAAACCAAGCACCGTCTTCAGGATTTCTAAGGGCGCAAATTTTTGATTTCACTCCTCACTACCTATCACAGTTTCGAAGGCCATAAAATGCCAAAATAGCACAAAACCCCCCCAAATGACCCCATTTTAGAAAGTAGACACCCCAAGGAAATGCTGAGAGGCCTGTTGAGCCCATTGAATATATATTTTTTTGTCCCAAGTGATTGAATAATGACAAAAAAAAAAAAAATACAAAAAGTTGTCACTAAATGATATATTGCTCACACATACCATGGTTATATGTGGAATTACACCCCAAAATAAATTTTTCTGCTTCTCCTGAGTACGGGGATATCACATGTGTGGGACTTTTTAGGAGCCTAGCCGCGTACGGGACCCCGAAAACCAAGCACCGCCTTCAGGATTTCTAGGCACAAATTTTTGATTTCACTCCTCACTACCTATCACAGTTTCGAAGGCCATAAAATGCCAAAATCGCACAAAACCCCTCCAAATGACCCCATTTTGGAATATAGACACCCCAAGCTATTTGCTGAGAGGAATGGCGAGTATTTTACAGCTCTCATTTGTTTTTGAAAATGAAGAAAGAAAATATATATATATATATATATTTTTTTTCAATTTTCAAAACTTTGTGACAAAAAGCGAGATCTGCAAAATACTCACAATACCTCTAAGCAAATAGCTTGGGGTGTCTACTTTCCAAAATGGGGTCATTTGGGGGGGTTTTGTGCTATCTGGGCATTCCATGGCCTCCGAAACTGTGATAGGCAGTGAGAAGTGAAATCAAAAATTTACACCCTTAGAAAGCCTGAAGGCGGTGCTTGGTTTTTGGGGTCCCGTACATGGCTAGGCTCCCAAAAAGTCTCACACATGTGGTATCCCCGTACTCAGGAGAAGCAACAGAATGTATTTTGGGGTGTAATTTCACATATGCCCATGGCATGTTTGAGCAATATATCATTTAGTGACAACTTTGTGCAAAAAAAAAAAAAAATTGTTGTTTTTCCGCAACTTGTGTCAACATATAAAATATTCCATGGACTCGACATGCCTCTCAGTATATAGCTTGGGGTGTCTACTTTCCAAAATGGGGTCATTTGGGGGGGTTTTGAACTGTTCTGGCATTTTATACACAACATTAGGAAGCTTACATCCACTCTTCTAACCACTTGAAGACAAAGCCCTTTTTGACACTTTTTGTTTACATGAAAACATTTTTTTTTTGCAAGAAAATTATGTTGAACCCCCAAACATTATATATATATTTTTAAAGCAAAGGCCCTACAGATTAAAATGGTGGGTGTTGCATTTTTTTTTTCTACACAGTATTTGCGCAGCGATTTTTCAAACGCATTTTTTGGGTTAAAAAATACACTTTTTTTAATTTTAATGCACTAAAACACACTATATTGCCCAAATGTTTGATGAAATAAAAAAGATGATCTTAGGCTGAGTACATAGATACCAAACACGACATGCTTTAAAATTTCGCACAAACGCGCATTGGCGACAAACTACATACATTTTTAAAAGCCTTTAAAAGCCTTTACAGGTTACCCCAGTAGATTTACAGAGGAGGTCTACTGCTAAAATGATTGCCCTCGATCTGACCTTCGCGGTGATACCTCACATGCATGGTGCAATTGCTGTTTACATATGACGCCAGACCGACGCTTGCGTTCGCCATTGGGCAAGAGCAGGGCAGGACAGGGGTGCTTTTTTTTTTTTTTTTTTTTTATTATTAATTTTGCTTTTATATTTTATTTTTAAATTGTTCCTTCCAAGTATTTTTTTTTTAATCATTTTTATTGTTATCTCAGGGAATGTAAATATCCCCTATGATAGCAATAGGTAGTGACAGGTACTCTTTTTTTGAAAAAACTGGGGTCTTCTAGACCCTAGATTTTTCCTCTGCCCTCAAAGCATCTTACCACACCAAGATCGGTGTGATAAAATGCTTTCCCAATTTCCCAATGGCGCTTTTTATATCCGGGGGAGGCATTCCCTCCCACTGCTTGTAAAAGCAGTCCAGAGGCTAATTAGCCACTAGGATTGCTTTTACATGAAAGCCGGCCGCAGGCTGAAAAGAATGATACCAAGATGATACCTAAACCCGCAGGCATCATTCTGGTATAAACATTCAAAGTCCAGCAACATACCAGTACGTTGCTGGTCCTTGTTGGACATGTATTGTAATCTTTTTATTTCATGCAGCCAGTTGGCTGAACGAAAAAAGAGATTGATCGGTGGGTATGCCCACCATTAGAATACCGCCCTTCATCCACCCACTTCCAATGATGGGCATACACGCACCATTTATATATGCCGAAGCATGGGGGCATCCTCCCGCAAAAAAGTTATGCTGCACACACATGGTCGGACTTTTCCACGGGCAAGCCTCCGTCGGAATTTCGACCGTATGTACGCGGCATTAGGAGCAAAATCGCTCCTCCGCCCCTGCTGCCCCAATGCTTCGGCATATTTGCTTTTTTTTTTTAACTGTGGTGGTGAAATCACCTCCTACAGCACTGGAGTCGCAGGGATCAGGCCTGTCTCTGCGAACGCTGCAGTTATGTGTGTTTTTGTTTTGTAAGTGACAGTGATCGATCAATACTGCACTTGGGTGGCCTGGGCTGGACGGAGGGGCAAAACGCAGGTACCAGCAGGTATCTGGGCTGATCCCGCTAACACTGCGTTTTTGGGAACCCTAAACTGCTGGGGACGCTAGTATAGATCTGATCAGATCAGATATTGATCTGTTCAGATACTATACCACTAAGGGGGGTGTATGCTTCACGCGTGGGTGTTAGCGTTACTGGCACTAACCTGACGCTGCCTGGGGTGTGACTCAGACCCTCTCTGACGCTAAAACCTAATTGATATCACCCGCCGGGCGATCAGGGGGTTAAACCTTTATTGGGTTATATACACGGCGGGTGCCCTGACACTATAAAAAGCAAACTAACTAACCAGCGTCACCCGTAACACTTATATGGTGATCACTGGTGAAAGGGTTAACTAGGGGCAATCAGGGGGTTAAAACCTTTATTAGATAATATATGGGGGTACCTGACGCTATAAAAACCTGCGGCGAACCTAAAAAAAATTACCAGCTACCGATCTGCATCACCGACACTAAGACAGCGTTTAGAAAAACGATTGCTTAGCGACAGTGGTGATGGGGGTGAAAGGGTTACCTGGGGGGGGCGATCAAGGGGGTTAAACCTTTATTAGATAATATATTGGGGTACCTGACGCTATAAAAACATGCGGCGAACCTAAAAAAAAATACTGGCTACGATCTGCATCACCGACACTAAGACAGCGTTTAGAAAAACAATTGCTTAGCGACAGTGGTGATAGGGGGTGAAAGGGTTACCTGGGGGGCGATCAAGGGGGTTAAACCTTTATTAGATAATATATTGGGGTACCTGACGCTATAAAAACCTGCGGCGAACCTAAAAAAAATTACCGGCTACCGATCTGCATCACAGACACTAAGACAGCGTTTAGAAAAACGATCGCTTAGTGACAGTGGTAATAGGGCATGAAAGGGTTACCTGGGGGGCGATCAAGGGGGTTAAACCTTTATTAGATAATATATTGGGGTACCTGACGCTATAAAAACCTGCGGCGAACCTAAAAAAAATTACTGGCTGCCGATCGGCATCACTGACGCTAAGACAGCGATCAGAAAAATGATCGCTAAGCGACAGTGGTGATAGGGGGTGAAAGGGTTATCTGGGGGGTGATCAGGGGGTTAAACCTTTATTAGGGGGGGTTAGGGGGCTACACTGGACCTAAGACTAAACTTTGGTGACACTTTTACAGTCACAAATGTCACTGATTGCAGTGATCACTAAATAAATGGTCACTGCAATCAGTGACACTGTGACTGGGGGCTGGGGGGGTGATCTGGGGGGTGATCTGGGGTGTCTGGGGGGGCCTGGGGGGGCGATTTATGTCCCTATGTGTCCTGGTGTCAGTGTAGTGTTGTGTGCACTGACCTGATATCTTCTCTTGTACGGCGCTCGGTATATGTGAGCGCCGCACCAGAGATGACATCACTTCCTCCTGCTCCCTCTGTCTGACACAGACAGAGGGGGCATTTCTATTCGCCGGGAGCGATCGCGAGGGGGTGGCCAGAAACGAATGGCTGCCCCCTCATCCCGGAACGCTCCCGGACACTTAGCCACCGCTCACTGTATAGAAGGGGGGTCCGATTGGACCCCCCAACTGTACAAAGGCAATCACGTACACTCTACGTGATTGTGCCTGTCGGTGCCATTCTGCCGACGTATATATACAGTGAGCGGTCGTTAAGTGGTTAATTTATTTAGCAAAAAATTTAAACTCAAGTGGGGATTAAACTTTACCAAAAAAAAAGCTCTATCTGTGTCAAAAAAATGATAAACATTTCATTTGGGTACAGTGTTGCATGACCACGCAATTATCATTCAAAATGTGACAACACTGAAAGCTGAAAATTGGCCTGGGCAGGAAAGTGCCCTGTATTAAGGTGGTTAAAGTGGAGCTCCACCCTAAATAGCAACTTTTGCTATTTGGAACCCTCCCCCCCTCCGGTGTCACAATTGACACCTTTCAGGGGGGAGGGGGTGAAGATACCTGTCTAAGACAGGTATTTTCACCCACATCCGGGAGTCCTGTCTCCGGGAATCTGCGGGAGTTACGTCACTTCCCGCAGACTTCCCTGGGTGTTCTGGGAGACACTCGGCTCCCAGAACACAGGAGCACCAATCAGAACGGCGCAGCGCGACTCGCGCATGCGCCGTAGGGAACCGGGCATGAAGCCGCAGGGCTTCACTTCCTGGTTCCCTCAGCGAGGATGGCGGAGGGAGCAGCAGAGCGACGAGCGGTCGCTCGTCCTCTGCTGCGGACGTCGCTGGACTCCAGGACAGGTAAGTGTCCAAATATTAAAAGCCAGCAGCTGCTGTAGCTGTAGCTGCTGGCTTTTAATTTTTTTTTCCGGCGGAGCAACCCCTTTAAATACACTTTTATTTTTTAGAAGATACCTTTGGAGCTGAAAGGGTTAAAACATTTGTAAACCATGCTACAGATTTTTTATTTCTCTACATGAAAAATGTGATTTAACATCTGCTCCAAATTTGCTTCTCTTTAATCTCCATTTATTCATTCTTATTCAAACATCTGTGTCGGTCTGAAATTGCTAACTTGAAATGATACTTGTGGTGCCAATGGAAGTTTTATGTTCCTCAGCTGAAAAGCTCCATTTATATGGCTATATATTTGATTTTCTAAAACTGTTCCTTTATAAACAATGTAAGTTGCAAGCAAAAACACCTAAAAGAAATGTGTTTTTCTTTCTTATCTTTTTTATGATTTTGGAATGTCAAACTTGGCAAATACACTCATTATTTTTAGTCTTTGCATTTCAATTGGTTAGTTTCTGCCTATTGTATAAAATAAATGTAAAATGTGAAATGAAAGTTGAACTCTATTCCTTTTTTAGTTTGGAATGAGTGGGTAAGGTATAGAATAAATATAATATTATTCTATCTATGCATCCTAATTGGGGAGATTCATCTTTAGGTCCTGATGTTGGGTAGATTTACTCTCAGTTCCTGCCAGTGAGAGGGAAATTAAAAATGTAGTGATCACTGAATTGGAAGGGGGCTTTTAATTGCATTACAATATTTGTAATGGGAAGAAGAAAGCAGACAAAATCTGGCAACATATCTATCCCTTTCTTTTAGGTTTCATTTAAGAAATGTAATAGTTTAATCTGCCTAGCGGTATTCCCGAGTCTGGCTCGGGGTGAATTTTCCATACCAAAAGCGGTAACCCCGAGCCAGACTCGGGGCTGCAACGCAGTTTTCAGGGAGAGTTACTTACCTTGTCCCCTGGATCCTGTGATGTCTCCCCGCTGTGTCTGCGAGCTGTCTCCTCGCTCGATTCACAGTGCAGAGTGCCGAGCTCTGTTCCCTGCGAGCGTTGCGACGCACGGGGACGGAGCACGTCGCCAAATTGAAAAAGTGAAAAACACACAATACATACAGTATACTGTAATCTTACAGATTACAGTACTGTATCAAATAATTACACATCCCCTTTGTCCCTAGTGGTTTGTCCAGTGTCCTGCATGCAGTTTTATATTATAAAAACTGTTCTTTCTGCCTGGAAACTGGAGATTGTCCATAGCAACAAAAAAGTGTCGGTTTACGTCAAAAGTTGTTTTAGACCAGCTAGAAAACAGCAATAATAAATTAGAATCACTTGCAGAATTGAGCGATACTGATTTGACAGCGACAATTCTGCAACTGAGCAAATGTCAATGTTTTTGAGTTGATTACATTATTGAATAATTTTTATTATAATTACATTATTATTTTTTATAATTATTTATAGTTATTTATTATATTATAATTAATTATTTTGTGCTTCAAACTTTATCATACCCGGAAAGTCTACTAGACTCTTGTTTGGACAGATTTAAGTGAGTTATTCCTAAGAATTACAGGCCTACAATATAAAACGCCAAATTTCCATGCAAAATAATGGTACCGCTTTCAGCACCTAAAATCTGAAATAATCATACCGCCAGGGAGGTTAAGTCTGAAACAGTGTGTTTTCATATAATAGTTTTATATAGTAGCATTCATAGCAAAAAAAAAAAAAAATACAAATTGATCAATTCGTTACATTTTAAACCCAGCCAATTACTTTTTTTTTGCTTTAGATGGAATAGGGAAGGGGAAAAAATTTAGTTTTTACAGCTGTCTGTGTCCCTGTTGTGGCAATGCCCCTCTTTGTGATGGCCATGAAACTGAAGGGAAGTTTTCTATTCTGAGATTGCTCAATTTCCCATAATATGCATCAATGGGATTCCTCTCCAATTCCTTGGGAACAAACACAACCATTTCATATTGAGCAGTTTATTGACTGTAAATGTATTAAAATTAAATATTGAGTACCCTGACAGTACCCTGGGTCTGACAAAAAAATTGACCAAGAAAGAGGATTCTCATCTTTACAGTAGTTGTGTATCAAAGGAACATTAAAGAGGGTAAATATCAACCTCCATTGCATCACATTGCAGCGGACTAAAAGTAATGGGCTTACACAGCCTTTCCCTCAATAGTAAGGATTGCTTTACCAAAGGAAGCCTGGTGGATTTATAATCTACAGAAGGCATCTCAAGTAGGCATGAGTGAGGAACTCTTAGATAGGTAGGTAGGTAGATAGATAGATAGATAGATAGATAGATAGATAGATAGATAGATAGATAGATAGATAGATAGATAGATAGATAGATAGATAGATAGATAGATAGATAGATAGATAGATAGATAGATAGATAGATAGATAGATAGATAGATAGATAGATAGATAGATAGATAGATAGATAGATAGATAGATAGATAGATAGATCACAGGGGGTTGTATAAATTGCATGAACTAAATAATTACACATAGAATAGAATATATTATTTGTAAATCTGCCTGTAAATGTCCATCTAAGACTACACTGTCCACAGGATTTAATTTAGGAATTAACAGAATTGTCACCCTGTGAAATGAAGAAAATTAATAGATTTACTGACAGGACAAGCCCATCTCTGGCAATGTTATTTGTATTTCTCCCTATAGCTTAGTGAATGGGGTAAAGCTCTGTCGATTTCCATCATTCAATCACGTGCAAGCAAGAATACTGTGTTTGTTTTATTTTCCTTGCATCTGATTGGATATTCTTTACAAAGTGAAGTTTCACCACATTCACTAAGCTCTGGGGAAAATGAGTGCAACTGCCCCTGCAAAGTTCACAGTATACTTTCCTTTAGTAAATCAACCCTAAAGCATCTGGAAAGAAACAAGTTCTGTTGTGCAGTAGATATGTGCAGAACAAAATAAAAAAAATGTAGTTTGCTATTTAAATAATTTTGTTTAGTTACATTTGTTTCATTTGTTTAATTTATTTTTAGAATTTGTTTTGTTTCATTTATTCACTTTCAAATGCAATTTGAATTTTCTGAATTTGGTCCAATTGAACTCAATTGGAGCAAATTCAATCGAATCAAATTCAAATTTATATTTTTATTCTATTCTAAACTCAAATTTTGGGAGACAGTTATATGGTTTCTAAATTATTCAATTCTATTTTGTTGTTTTTTTCTAATCTATTCTTTTTTTTCACAAATATTTGTATTCATGAAATTAAGTATAATAAAGTATTGTATAAGTAGATTGAACAGAGATTGTACAGTAACAATGACAATAAGTAAAACAATACAAAAGTATAACAGAAAGTCAAATGACAATGCATAAACCTTAGTGAAGAAAATCTAGTCTGAAGTCCTGCAGTATGTCATATGGCATTGGACTAAAGGGCAAAATTTGGATTAAGCCACCTGGGTGGTTCAGTCATTTTGCCTTACTCAATGGCAATGAAATAGGCCATAGTCAAATACCTTTGAAAGATAAACACGTATGGAAAAGTCAAATTAAGTGTGTGGTAAATCTAGCTAGAAGGACTGGTTCGTAGTGGATAAGGTATTTGTGGTATACGATGAGAGGGTCATGTATAGAATATGCAAAGTGTCATTTCAGATAGAGCTTGGTAAGAACCAGAGATATCGAATGGGTCGGTGATGAGAGAGAGGGTAGAGGTGGGGGGAGGAGGAGAGAAGAAAAAGAGGGAGGAGAGAAAAAAAAGGGAGGAGGGGTTGTCGTCTCCAACATACAGTTCCATCAAGAACTTATATATTTTGTGAAGGGAGTGGCCCTTAAGGACCTGGGATTGCAGGTTTCCAATTTGGCTGGTGACAGGGGTATATCTCATTTCTGGGGTCGGGGTCTAAAGTAGAATAACTCAATTGTTTAAGTGGTTGGAGTATTTAGTCGGGCAAATTCACATGTCGTCTGATAGTGTATCCAGCATGCTCACTTGGTCCCAAATTTGTTAGGGGTGTCCCGTACAACGTGAATGAAATCTTCCATCTCAGAATTTTTTTAATTCTACTAAACCATTCCTTAATGATGTGTTGTTTGGCTGCATTAATTAGGTGCATTGCTAGTGATTTGTGGTAGGATTTATGTGGTAGAGGTGAGTGGTGTAGAAGAAACTGTGCTGGGGATAGTTTCTATTCTTTTCTATTATATTCTAATCTATTATTTTCAAATTCAAATTTATTCTATTCAAAATTCAAATTTCGAAAGATGGTTATATTCCTTCTAAATGATTCTATTCTTTTCTAGTCTATTCTAATCTTTTCAAATGTATTCTATTTGAAATTCGATTTTTGGTAGACTGTTATATTCTTTCTAATCTATTCTATTCTATTGTTTTTGTTTTATTAATCTTTCCATTTCTATTTTATTCTATTATTTTCTAATGTCTTTCTTTTTTTAAATTATTTTATATTTATATTCTATTCTTTTACATTCTATTCACATCTATTCTATTCAAATTAGATTTATTCTATTCCAATTTCGGAGAATGATTATATTCTTTCTAATTTATTCTATTCTATTCTAATGAATTATATTCTAATGTTTTTTCAATCTATTATTTTCTAATCTATTCTATTTGAATTTCAATTTTGTTCTATTTGAAATTTCAATTTCGAAAGACGGTTATATTATTTCTACTCTAATCTATTCTATTGTTTTGTTTTATTAATCTATTCAATTCTATTCTATTATTTTTCTATTCTATTCTACTTTATTCTAATCTGTTCTATTCAAATTTATTCTATTCAAATTTCGTAAGACAATGTATTCTTTCTATTCTTTTTGAATCTATTGTTTTTTTCTATGTTATTCTTTTCTATTCTCTTATTATTTTTATTTATCATTATTATTATTATTATTATTAGTATTATTATTATTATTATTATTTTGTATTCTATTCTGTTCTATTATTCTATTGTTTTTTTT
Source organism: Rana muscosa (assembly GCA_029206835.1). NCBI lineage: Eukaryota > Metazoa > Chordata > Amphibia > Anura > Ranidae > Rana > Rana muscosa. The sequence goes on from CM055119.1 coordinate 68,103,927, forward strand.
CTATTATAATTTCTCCTCTTTTCTATTCTATTGTTTTCTATTCTATTCAAGGTTTTGGCTGCTTTCTTCTTTCCATTGCAAAGGGTAAATCTACCCAACATCAGGATCTAAAGGTGAATCTCTCCAATTAGGATGCATTGATAGAAACCACTTACTTCCAGTTCCGGCGCCTCATGGTGGAGCAGTAAACCTCCACAGCTCCCACATCCCGGTCCTTATATCTGCCAGTAAAATCAGCCCCGCCACCCTCCGATACCAGCACACCGCCCGCACACCTTCCCCTTGCCACCGGGATCCATGTACATGGATAGTTTTGTAGAAAAAAACGGCCCGCAATCCGCGGCGGCTCAGCGCCAAATTGAGGCCGGGGATACGGCCTTGTTCTCCAGTGCAGAAAAAGCGCCCAACATGGAGGTGAGTGTCAGCCAGCCCCATCCATCGCAGCTGCGGGAGGCAAGTGACATTGAGCAGATCGCACAAGCTGTAGCAGCGATCCTTGCTCCCACTATCTCTGCCTCGGTTGAAAAAGCAGTTACAGCAGGCATGCTACAGATCAAGAAAGAGCTGGGGGAACATTCCTCCCGGCTCAATGAAGCAGAGAAAAAAATTATCAGTTTGGAAGAAGAACTTTACAAGGCTCAGGCAACTGAGGAAGCCCAGGACAAGACTAATCAATATGTCCTTCAAAAATTAGAAGATTTGGAGAACAGATCTCGAAGGAGCAACTTGCGATTTGTCGGCGTACCAGAATCGCTTCAATCCTCAGCTATTGCAGAATTCTGTTCCTGTCGCATTCCTGAAGCCTTAGGTCTAACCAGTCCTTGCACGATCGAATGTGCCCATCGTATGGGGGTATACACTTCCGACTGATCCACCCCTCGTACGATCATTGCCAAGTACTTAAATTATGCTGATAAAGCAGCCATCCTGCAGAAGTACCGGCAAAATAGATGTCTTCAAATAGATGGCATAAAAATTCTGATGTTCGCCGATTATTTTGATCAATGTCTCCAAGAGAAGAAAAGCATTCCAGCATATCTGCTCTGCACTCTGCCAAAAACAGGTGAAATTTACACTGGCTTTCCCGGCCACCCTCTGGGTCAAGGCCCCAAACGGAGACCAATTGGCTTTCCAGGATCCGTCGGAAGCAGATAAGTTCCTGCGTTCACTGCACCAAGATGTGCATCCCTCTTATCAAGCCAAGGTGACTTTGCTCCCCAGACCCCTGGAGCAATGCAGCCCACTTAAGGACTCTCCCAAGCGTCTCAAACCCTCAGGACCAAAAGACTGCCATACTGCTCGCTGACGCCGTGATCTTACTACTCCGCGGTTTTCCGTTCGGTAACTTTAAGGTAGACTTAAACTCTGATACCACTTGCTGCCCACTCTCGCTCCCCCCAAGTAACATGTTCAACTATATTGTTTATTGAATTGCTTGTTGCTATACACTTAACCTCGCTCCGTAAATTTCCATCATGGATCTCTGTATTCGCACTGAGAGCACCTTCACCTGGCGGTATATGCCCTCCACACTGCACTTTCGTACCTGTGGGGCAAACGGGCACACCTTTGGTAGGTCCGGTGGTAGGGAGCTGGCTCTTACTGATTTCCCATGTGGAAAAAAGCGAAGTCCTATGTATGCTATGTTGTTTTGATTATTTTAATGTTTGTTACCCTTCCCCACTTTTTCATGACCCGTGTTTTATCCACTCCCCCCTCCTTTTATTACCTGCACACTCTTCAAGCAATCAATAATTCAACTAGGCAACATGCTCTCCCATCCCCTCAAGTAATGGCTTCCCAATGTCCAGCTTTTGCTTATAGGATACTAAAACCTGCACATCTCCTCAAGCTATACACCCCCCCATGAGAATTGTCTCCTGGAATGTAAAGGGGTTGAGATTCCCTATTAAAAGGCTTAAGGTCCTAAGACACCTTAAAAGACTTAAAACCGATATAGCTCTACTTCAGGAAACCCATCTGTCTCACTCAGACTACCACCGCATGCATAAACTATGGGTGGGTTCAGTACTAGGTTCTGATGCGGTGGGCCGCAAAGCGGGGGTTATCATACTGATTCACAAACTACTTTAATTCCATTCTAGATTCCTTGGAAGACAGATCCACCCCTAAACATTCTCCAAAGACAGTATCAAGCTTAGACCATACTCCTCTGGCCTCTACCATGGACTCCCTTAGTTTCACTGACTTGTGGCGACTCTATCATCCACTGGACAGAGAATACACCTTTTACTCCTTTCCGCATAAGGTGTTTACTAGAATTGACTTCTTCTTTGGCACTGACAACGTGATCCCTCTGATTTCTGAGACTGAGATACATGACATAGTAATATCAGACCATGCTCCAATCTCAATATCCTTTAATGACATGACATCTAAGTCCAATGCCCGTCTATGGCGCTTCCCATCCTATCTTTACAAAAACGCAGATTTTCTGACCTACATGGAAGGGGCATGGAGGGAGTTCACTGACGCCAACTCCTCCCATGCAGCTGACCCTAATCTCTACTGGGACGCAGGGAAAGCTTATCTAAGGGGACAAGTCATATCATATGCTACCTCACACAAGAAACATTCCCTATCCAGTTACAAGGCAGCCAGTTCCCGCCTCAATCGAGCACAACAAACCCTGGCCTCTCAGGACTCACCCAAGAACAGAGATGCCTGGCGTACAGCCAAAAATGATTTTGACACTTGGGCGGACATTATGGAACTCACTAAATGGGCACATACTGACGCACACCTTTACAAGTTTGGCAATAAATCGGCCAAGCTCTTGGCTAGACTTTGCAAAGGTCCACACAAGCCTACACATATCACAGCTCTCCGTGATACATCTGGCTCCATCAAAAAGACACCATTAGAAGTTAATAAAATCATGCATTCCTTTTACTCCTCCCTATACTCGCTGGACTCCATAGACTTCTGTCTAACTAAAAAGTTCCTTGATAACATTAAACTACCATCGGTCACTTCTTCCCAACTACAGATCCACACTGCCCTTGGCAAGGCCCCAAGCCCTGACGGCCTTACTGGGGAGTTTTACAAGACCCTCCATGAGACCTTCGAACCCGTCCTGGATATATATAATCACATTTGGAAAGGTGGGCAATACCTACCCTCCGGTAACCAAGCCATCGCGAAACTACTTTCGAAAAAAGGGAAAGACCCACTAAACCCGGGTTCCTATAGACCCATTTCCCTTTTGAACCTGGACGTCAAGTTACTGTCTAAAATAATTGCCACCAGACTTGCCACTATCATTCCCTCCTTAATCCATCCGGCGCAATCGGGTTTTGTTAAAGGGAGAACAGCGTCGCTTAACATTCACAAGGTATTGATAGTATTAGACCATGCACTACAACACAGAGGGGGGGATTTTGCCATTATCACTCTGGACGCGGAAAAAGCTTTTGACAACGTCAGCTTTGACTGGCTTTCTCTAGTTCTCTCGAAAATGGGCCTCTCGGGTCCCTTCCATCACCTTATTCAATCTATGTATTCTGCTCCCGCGGCCAGACTGGTAGTGGCAGACCTCTTATCTGAAGAATTCCGCCTATTTAAAGGAACGAGGCAAGGTTGCCCATTATCTCCCTCACTTCTCAACTTAGCACTGAAGCCCCTATCTAGATTCCTAAACTCTGATGCTTCTCTGCATGGAATCCATTTGGGGGATCATGAGCTGAGATCTTCCCTTTTTGCAGATGACGTCCTCATATTTACCAGCAACCCCGCCTCTGACATGATCACCATAAAACGTATATTCGATGATTTTAGATTATGTTCTGGTCTACGTATTAATTACAATAAAATAAAAATTCTTCCCCTAGGTCCCACGTCCAACCCCCTCTGGGCTACACTTTCCCCATTTACCGTTGCCCACATTACCTACCTAGGGGTTAAGATAGGTAAACTCCCTTCCTCCTTGTACACCCTAAACTATCCTCCTCTAATTGACAATATTATTCATGAACTCCAGAACTGGATGGATCTGCCTCTCTTGCTATTGGGAACATGCCACTTATTTAAGATGGTTAGTTTCGCTTGGCTCCTATACCCAATCCAAACTATACCTTTACTCCTCAAACACAGAAAAGTACAGTTGTTAAACAAAGCCATCTCTAAATTTATATGGAGACAAAGGAGACCACGTATAGCACTAACAAAAATGCATCTTCCTAGCAGCGAGGGTGGTGCTAGTTTGCCAAATATTAGGCTGTATAACCCTGCTTGTTTTCTAAGGATAGGAATTGATTGGATACAACAGACATCTCGATACTCTAATTATCATCTTGAATCAGCAATGGCTCATCCCTACTCCCTGGTGGCTCTGCTACATTGCCAGTGGAAATTTATTCGCCCGGACTTACGACACAACCTCCTCCTTCGTGACACTGTCTTGGCTGGGAGAGAAATGCAGAAGAGTGAAAAAGTATCCCCTTTCCTATCCAGACACTCGCCTATTCAAGGAAGCCCTAGTTTCTCCTCAGGATTGGATCTCCACATCTACACTACCTGGGCAAGGAACGGCCTCAAAACTTTTCCTCCCTCTGTGATTTGGATACTGGTCAGCCATTAGCCTTTCCAGCCATAGCCCGCAAATTTGCTCTGCCTAACTACCATATTCTACTATTGGCAATGTGTCAACTTTATCTGCGCCTCTTGTAGTTAAGGATGCAAAAGATTCAAAGCTTCTGTCATGGATAATGTGCTACTCACTGCATCTAATACCATTTCTGGCATATATAAACCTCTACTTCGCAAGATCACGCCGCCCATAGATTCTTCCTTCGTTACGCACTGGGGAAAGGACTTTCCAGATCCGGAGCTAACCGACAAACTCCTACAGGGGTACAACAAAGTTCTCAAATTGAAACCTTGTGAACACTGGAGAGAAACTCAGTTGAAAATACTATTCCGGGCTTACATACCCTTTCTTAGGGACAAAAATAACCCCCAGGCTGCTTCTTCTTTATGTCCACTCTGCAACCAGCCAAAACCCACTTTAACCCATCGTTTCTGGTCATGTTCCTTCATCTCCTCCTTCTGGCAGCAAATCATTTCTTTCATCAAGGGAGTCATCCTACTACAACTTCCTCAAGACCCCCTGCTTCTGATCTTTGGTTATTGGGACAAGCAACTTCTAACCTGGTCCTCCAATGTTGGCCCTCAACATAAAGAGTGGATCCTCATTACCCTTTTGGTGGAAGGAGAGCAATTCTAAAAAATTGGACTTCATCTTCCTCTCCAACAATTTCATTGGTCAAACAAGAACTATTCCTGCAACTCCACAAGGAAAAAGTTACGACAGACTTCAACCTTTCGGCCTCGAACCATCTTTTGTTCCTAAGATGGGGAGCCTTACTGGCCGCCTCAAGTCCCTCAAACCCACACAAATCCTTGCATACCCCCTTTGTCTACTACAAAACTCTCCTATCTCTAACGGATACAGTAATTTCACCCTAAACTTTTTGGTCCTCTCTTTTCCCTTTAAGGACTCATCGAATCTGATTAGAGTCAAGCTACTCTTTCCTCCAAAGGCTCGCCTTCAAGGTCCATTTGCTAGTGTTGCCTCACAAACTTACTATTAAATTCCTATTAACTCATGCTCTTTGTGACAATATCGCAGGTTACGCCCCCCCCCCTTTTTATGTTGGCTTTTGTTTATATTTTGTACTACTTATTACCACTTTCTTAAATCTAGTTGTCTAGATATCTAGCTGTCTAACTGATCCATTCAGTTCCAATGTGGAATGTATTTTACTAGTTACTCCCCCAGGTGTATAATGGATCTTCTGTTATGTCCGTACCTTTGGTTGAAATGTTATACCTTGGGCGATGCAGATTTTCATCCGACGGCGCTCAAATTTATTATCTGTGTGTTAATTCCTTCAATAAATTATTTAGAAAAAAAAAGAAACAACTGATATTTATTCTATACCTTACCCACTCATTCCAAACTAAAAAAGGAATAGAGTTCAACTTCCATTTTACATTTATTTTATATAATAGGCAGAATTTCTCTTTTTTTATTCTATTCTTTTTTATTCTATTCTCATCTATTCTATTCAAATTCATATTTATTCTATTACAATTTCGGAAGATGTTTATATTCTATTCAATTCTAATGAATTAAATTCTATTGTTTTTTTCAAATCTATTCTTTTCTAATCTATTCTATTTGAATTCAAATTTATTCTATTTGAAATTTTTATTCTATTTGAAATCTGCATTTCGGAAGATGGTTATATTCTTTCTAATCTATCTATTCTATTGTTTTGTTTTATTAATCTTTTCTATTCTATTCTATTATTTTCTATTATATTCTATTTTATTCTAATCTGTTCTATTCAAATTCAAATATTATTATATATACATTTTGACGGTTGTATTCTTTCTAATTTATTCTATTCTATTATATTCTAATCTATTGTTTTTTATATGTTATTATTTTCTTTTCTCTTATTATTTTTATTAATTATTATTATTATTATTATTATTATTATTATTATTATTTTATATTTTATTCTGTTTTAATACATTCTTTTTTAGTCTATTCTGTGCTATTCAAATTCAAAATTTTCTCTATTCTGGTTATATTCTTTATATTCTTCTCTATTCTATTCTATTCTATTGAATTCTATTCTATAGTTTTTTTTTATTATAATTTTCTATTCTATTATTTTCTATTCTATTATACTCCATTCTATTTGTATTACTTTACATTCTATTCAAAATTAAAATTTCAGAAGTCAGTTATATTCTTTCTAAGTTATTCTATTCTATCGTTTTTTTCTATTTTATTATTTTTTATTCTATCGTTATCTATTCTATTTGAATTCAAATGTATTCTATTTGAAATTCGAATTTCGGAAGACTTTCTAATTTATTATCTTGTATTCTATCGTTTTTTTGTATTCTATTCTATTCTTTTCTATTCTAATCTATTTTATTCTAATTTGAATTGATTCTATTTAAAATTTCCGGAAGACAGTTATACCTTCTATTTTATTCTATTCTATTGTTTTTTCTAATCTATTCTATTCTTTTGTGATATTCAACCTTTTTCTCCTCACACCAAGGAAACGTAAATCAAAATTAATAATTCCGACAGCAGCAAAACCCCCAGGACAAGAAAATTTACTTGCCTGGTATACTAACTTTCCAAAACAACAAAAATTGTTAGCTGTGCTATGGTAATGTGAATAAACAAAGGCACTGTGAAAATTTTGCGGAAAAAAAAAATTACAGTCATGCAACTCTTCATATATCCCATATACCATTAAAAACACATATGTATTCTTCCTCATAGATAAAAAAAAGTAACTTTAAAATTATAATAAAAATCCCATCAAGTGTGTGATATCCAGAATATTACCTAAAATGCTATGCATACTAAACAATACAACACTAGTAAAAAGAAGTCCTTCTTGTGCTCATGCTTTTAAAGTGCCTCCAGTGATTCAATAAGTGATGGTGACTCACACTCCCCCTTCACACCATGTGCTCACCAAAGATGTATGACCCCAGATGGTGGGTCCTAAAACACTTAAAGTATAACTAAAGGCAAAACTTTTTTTTAGTTTTGAATAGTGTGGAGAGGGATTAGAACACCTGTCAGTTTTTATTGCGGTCTGTGCTCCCGTTAAGGAGATTCACCCTCTCTATTTGTCCTGTTTACCATAATCATTGAAAGTGAAAGTATATACTCGAGTATAAGCCGACCCGAATATAAGCCAAGGCACCTAATTCTACCACAAAAAACTGGGAAAATGTATTGACTCGAGCATAAGCCTAGGGTGTCTATCTGGATGCCTCACTGTGCCTCACTTTGCCTCACTGTGTCCATGTGCATGCCTCACTGTGTCCATGCCTCACTGTGCCCATGCCTCACTGTGCCCATACCTCACTGTGCCCATGCCTCACTGTGCCCATGCCTCACTGTGTCCATGCCTCACTGTGCCCATACCTCACTGTGCCCATGCCTCACTGTGCCCATACCTCACTGTGCCCATGCCTCACTGTGCCCATGCCTCACTGTGTCCATGCCTCACTGTGCCCATGCCTCACTGTGTCCATGACTAGACTTACGTTTAACATGGGAGTATATGGAAGGGGTTCCCGGCTTTGAAAAATTGGTGCTCCCCGGACAACAAACTTTGCAAACTTGTAGAGGAAGAGTGGGGCTATATGTGTGCCAAGTTTGGGGTCCAGAGAACCTACGGCCGGCTGGTACCAAGTCCCCAAAATCCGGGAGATCAGGCGCAAAAAGGTGACTCAAGTATAAGCCGAGGGGGGCATTTTCAGCACAACAAAATCGGCTTATACTCGAGTATATACAGTAATTGAAAATCCCAAATTTTGGGTTGTCCCCAGAAATGTATTAGAGAGGAAATCCTCTAATGGGGAGACTAGTACTGGTGACCTGGGGGTCCCCAAGGAATTCCCTTTATTTGCAGGGATTTCCTCTCACTTCCTGTTTGGTTATGGGACAGGAAGTGAAGGGAAATCTCCACAATGGGACACAGATAGCGAAAAAAAATCTGACAGGGGTTATAACCTGTATAGCGTTTGTTAAAAATATGATTTTTATTATATTAATCAGACATAGGATACATGGGACAATTTTGTAATAGTGAGTTGGTCAGATTACCTGTCAGCATTTGGTTTAAGTAGATTTCTCAAACAAATGACAATGGGATTAGATACCATTATTGTATTTTAGTACATTACCTGTTTGAGATTTCTTTCAGCTCTCAAACTGAAAAAGAAATTACAGTTTAGATTACAGGTTTCGTTTTGAGTAGACAATAGGTTAGATACCATTGTTGTATCCAATTTGCTAATGTCTCTATAGACATTACCTGTTTGAGATTTCTTTCAGCTCTCAAACTGAAAAGAATTACAGTTTAGATTACAGGTTTCGTTTCAGTAGACAATAGGTAGATAGCATTGTTGTATTCAATGCTATTGTTGAAATACATCTATGTTTTCTGTTTTGGTAACAATGGTAAACAGCCTGACACACATAAAAGCAGTAAGCACACACACACAAGACACACCATGTTGCTGTAAGAGAGGAGAAGCCACTCATCATGAAGAAGAACAGGACCTGATCTCCAAGAAGAATCATTGCCAATGGAGATCATGAACAAAGCGTAATCCAAGTTAAGTAACCTTTAAATGTATTTGTAGTTATAGACCATAGGCTGTTCTATTTTCTAGGCATTTTGCTTGTTATAGATATATGTCAGTCTTGTAGTGTATTCCTAATATTGTAATAGTTTTGTATGTACAGCATCTTGTATAGTAAAAGCACATTTACACACTGCAGAAGTCTCAGCTTCCTTGTTATACCACAGAGTAACCTTGCTAGATAGACGCAAGCGAAACATTTGGGGGCTCGGCCGGAATTTCTGCTATAATTCAATTGAAGCAGACTTGTTTTTCTGTAGTGTGTTGTGTAGCTTGTGCTAGGTAAAATGCTGTGTAAGCTGTTTAGGAAAAGCAAGGCTACAGAGGGTTCTGGTGACCAGAAGAAAGTGTGCAGCTTACCTATCTGGGCCAAAAATAATGAGTGGGAGCCTCTTGCTAATGCATTTGTGAAGTATGCTTCTCCCTTGAAGCAGACTTGGGGTGATAAAGTCTCAGATCATTTTGTAGATTTTAGCCTTAAGGGGTTGGATTTAAGTAAGAAAGAGAAGAGGACAGTGTCCACAGTGGGTTGGTACTTCCTCCATGCTCTCTATACTGAATCACATAGAAGGGAGAAGGCAGAGGCAGAAGTTAAGGTATTAAAAGACCAGCTAGCAGTTGCTTCAGAGTGTGTACGTTCAACCGCTAGTCAGGCTGATGATTTGCAAGAGCGGTGTGCATCCCTCATGACCAAATCAATTAATGCCTTAAGAAAAAGGAAGGGGCGTAAACCTGTTAGTAAAGCCAGGGTACATGCCATTGTCACATCCCAAAATTGGGATTGTGAGGATGTGTTCTCCTCAAATGATAGTGAGGATGAGGAGATAGAGTTTGATATTTCAGAGGATGATCTGCTAGTGGGAAAGAAAAAGTATGCCAGACCTCTCATTACTAAGCATAGGAAACGGCAACATGATAGAGAGGATATGGCAGATGGGGAGGTGCAATATCGCAACCCCAGAGATGTTGAATTTGAAGAAGTACGGGAGTTTTCACAAACTGAACTCCATGAGCTGGCAAAACAATACAAACAAAGGTCTGGGGAGCCCCTATTGGGTTGGCTCCTACGCTTATGGGATGAAGGGGCGGACAGTGTTGTTTTGTCAGGTAAGGAAGCAGTGGCTATGGGAGTGTTAACCCATGATCCACAATTGCGTCAGGCAATGTGAAAAGCCCGAGAGTTTAGCGTGAATTTTTCACTGTTAGACCTTGTGAGAGATGGAATAGTCCGAGTATACGCCAGTCCTACTGACCTGGAAAATACCTACTCATGGAGATCAATAGGAGAGGGTATTTCCAGGTTACGTGAGATGGGCTGTATAACCGGATTAAATACATTTCCAGAATGGATAGGTCCAGATATGGAACCCTTTACGTCTGCTCTGTGCTCTAAGCTGATGAAGTCTGCGCCATTTAATCTCAGGGCTCCATTATTGTCTTTGTTGGGAGGCCTGGGATTAAACAGCAAGATTCATGAAGCCACAACCCTTTTAAGCCAGTTGGGGGAGATAGAGGAGACTAAAACAAAACCTGTCAGGGCAGTAGATAAGGTCAAGGCCAGACAGGAAGAATACAAGCAGAAAATAACAGAGAAGAAACGGAATGGGGTAGAGAAGACAGAAGGTGGAGAGAAAACCAGGCTAGTTGTTTCTAGGAAAGAAATGTGGGTGGATCTATTAAAGGCAGGAGTACCTAAAGATGAGATAGATGGCATTCCTACTGCAGAAATGCTGAAGAGGTGGAAACATTTAGTAGGGAAAACTGTCAGGGTTAGAAACACTACTCCTAGTGAAGATAACATCAGCCTAGACTTAGAGGAAACAGAACAGACCCCTCCTGTTAGCCCCAAACCAATTCCCAAAAGTGAACATGAACCCAAACCCAAATCCCTTTATCCTGGGGAGGAGTTAGAGAGAATCAGAAAAGGGGATTGGGAGGTTCAATATCCTTTATGAAGGGAAGGTGAGTCTCCTGTAATAGCAGCAAGGGCAGTGACAGCAGGAGACCGACGCCCATATGCACCTGTCACTGTATGGTGGGGGAAGTCATCTTCTCCTACACATGTAATGGCTTTAGTTGATAGTGGAGCTGAAGTTACACTTTTGCAAGGAAATCCTTCCCATCACAAAGGAGAATTGATTTATGTAGAAGGCTTGGGAGGGCAAACTACACCAGCAGTTAGGATACGGGTGAAATTGGCTATTGGCAAGGGATCAGGATTTATGACAAATGTTTTAATATCAGAGTTACCCGAAAATATTCTTGGGATGGATGTACTTCAAGGTCAGTCAATTCAGACTGAAAGAGGTACATTCACATTCGGGTATCCTGATAAAGCGTATCTGGTAAGGGCAGGTGAAGGCTGTGGACAGAGGTCATGCGAAATGGACCCCTGTCTACATTCCTCCACCAGAGAAGCCAGTCTGTCTCAAGCAGTACAGACTTCCTGGAGGCCACAAAGAAATTGGGGAGACTATTCAAGAACTGTTGAGAGTAGGGATCCTTAGACCTGCTGTAAGTCCTTTCTTGTCTCCGGTGTTCCCAGTAAAGAAACCTGATGGGACATATAGAATAACTGTGGATTACAGAGGTCTAAACAAAGTGGCACCTCCATTGAAGTCAGCTGTACCAGATATGATCTCAATTGTTGAGAAAATTGCTAAAGATGCAGGAGAATATCATGCTGTGATAGACCTGGCTAATGCTTTCTTTTCAATTTTGATAGACCCAGATTGTCAAGACCAGTTTGCTCTGGTGTGGGACGGCCGCCAGTACACTTTCACTGTCCTTCCGCAAGGCTATCTTCATTCTCCAACGATTTGTCATGGACTGATTGCCCGAGATTTACGTACTCTGAATTTGAAAGTCGCTGTGTTTCACTACATTGATGACATCATGATTTCTGGGACAAAAGAAGATGTAACTGAAGCACTGCACCTGCTGATACAGCACTTGGAGAACAGAGGGTGGGCTATCAACAGAGACAAAGTCCAAGGACCTGCCACAGAGTAGGGATGAGCTTTGTGTTCGAGTCGAACATACGTTCGACTCGAACATCGGCTGTTCGATCGTTCGACGAAGATCGAACGATTTGGGCCGTTCGCGCCAAATTCGAGTGACGCGAACGGCCCACAATGCACTACGCCATCGCAGTGTCGTCCAGGCGCTGTGATTGGCCAAGCATGCACTGTGACCCCGCATGCTTGGCCAATCACAGCGCCGGCAGCGAGGAGAGCAATGATTGGCCACAGGCAGGATGCCTGTGGCCAATTATTGCTGAGGGTGTTTAGTACACGCCCCACACTATAAAAGGCTGCCAGCACGGCGGCCTAGTGTAGTGTGTTCCGGAGCAGGGAAAGAGAAGCATAGGCAGGGACAGTGACATTTTTTTTTTTCTTGCTTAACCTGGATTCCTTTAGTTTAGGGAAAGAGAAGGATAGGTAGGGAGAGTGTCAGTGTGTTTTACTGTGCGAATCCTTGTTTCTAGGGACAGGGAAGGACAGTGAGGGAATTCTCCTTGTGCTATAGTGTGCTTTAAAAAAACATTTTTTCTAGGGACAGAAAACTAAAGGTAGGGAGAGTGTCAGTGTGTTTTACTGTGCAAATCCTTGTTTCTAGGGACAGGGAAGGACAGTGAGGGAATTCTCCTTGTGCTATAGTGTGCTTTAAAAAAACATTTTTTCTAGGGACAGAAAACTATAGGTAGGGAGAGTGTCAGTGTGTTTTACTGTGCGAATCCTTGTTTCTAGGGACAGGGAAGGACAGTGAGGGAATTCTCCTTGTGCTATAGTGTGCTTTAAAAAAACATTTTTTCTAGGGACAGAAAACTATAGGTAGGGAGAGTGTCAGTGTGTTTTACTGTGCGAATCCTTGTTTCTAGGGACAGGGAAGGACAGTGAGGGAATTCTCCTTGTGCTATAGTGTGCTTTAAAAAAACATTTTTTCTAGGGACAGAAAACTATAGGTAGGAAGAGTGTCAGTTTCTTTCACTGTGATAATCCTTGTTTCTAGGGACAAAGAAGGAAAGTGAGGGAAATTCTCCTTGTGCTATAGTGTGCTTTAAAAAAACATTTTTTCTAGGGACAGAAAACTATAGGTAGGGAGAGTGTCAGTGTGTTTTACTGTGCGAATCCTTGTTTCTAGGGACAGGGAAGGACAGTGAGGGAATTCTCCTTGTGCTATAGTGTGCTTTAAAAAAAAACATTTTTTCTAGGGACAGAAAACTATAGGTAGGGAGAGTGTCAGTGTGTTTTACTGTGCGAATCCTTGTTTCTAGGGACAGAGAAGGACAGTGAGGGAATTCTCCTTGTGCTATAGTGTGCTTTAAAAAAAAAAAATTTCTAGGGACAGAAAACTATAGGTAGGGAGAGTGTCAGTGTGTTTTACTGTGCGAATCCTTGTTTCTAGGGACAGGGAAGGACAGTGAGGGAATTCTCCTTGTGCTATAGTGTGCTTTAAAAAAACATTTTTTCTAGGGACAGAAAACTATAGGTAGGAAGAGTGTCAGTTTCTTTCACTGTGATAATCCTTGTTTCTAGGGACAAAGAAGGAAAGTGAGGGAAATTCTCCTTGTGCTATAGTGTGCTTTAAAAAAACATTTTTTCTAGGGACAGAAAACTATAGGTAGGGAGAGTGTCAGTGTGTTTTACTGTGCAAATCCTTGTTTCTAGGGACAGGGAAGGACAGTGAGGGAATTCTCCTTGTGCTATAGTGTGCTTTAAAAAAACATTTTTTCTAGGGACAGAAAACTATAGGTAGGGAGAGTGTCAGTGTGTTTTACTGTGCGAATCCTTGTTTCTAGGGACAGGGAAGGACAGTGAGGGAATTCTCCTTGTGCTATAGTGTGCTTTAAAAAAACATTTTTTCTAGGGACAGAAAACTATAGGTAGGAAGAGTGTCAATTTCTTTCACTGTGATAATCCTTGTTTCTAGGGACAAAGAAGGAAAGTGAGGGAAATTCTCCTTGTGCTATAGTGTGCTTTAAAAAAACATTTTTTCTAGGGACAGAAAACTATAGGTAGGGAGAGTGTCAGTGTCTTTTACTGTGCGAATCCTTGTTTCTAGGGACAGGGAAGGACAGTGAGGGATTTCTCCTTGTGCTATAGTGTGCTTTAAAAAAACATTTTTTCTAGGGACAGAAAACTATAGGTAGGGAGAGTGTCAGTGTGTTTTACTGTGCGAATCCTTGTTTCTAGGGACAGGGAAGGACAGTGAGGGAATTCTCCTTGTGCTATAGTGTGCTTTAAAAAAACATTTTTTCTAGGGACAGAAAACTATAGGTAGGAAGAGTGTCAGTTTCTTTCACTGTGATAATCCTTGTTTCTAGGGACAAAGAAGGAAAGTGAGGGAAATTCTCCTTGTGCTATAGTGTGCTTTAAAAAAACATTTTTTCTAGGGACAGAAAACTATAGGTAGGGAGAGTGTCAGTGTGTTTTACTGTGCGAATCCTTGTTTCTAGGGACAGGGAAGGACAGTGAGGGAATTCTCCTTGTGCTATAGTGTGCTTTAAAAAAACATTTTTTCTAGGGACAGAAAACTATAGGTAGGGAGAGTGTCAGTGTGTTTTACTGTGCGAATCCTTGTTTCTAGGGACAGGGAAGGACAGTGAGGGAATTCTCCTTGTGCTATAGTGTGCTTTAAAAAAACATTTTTTCTAGGGACAGAAAACTATAGGTAGGAAGAGTGTCAGTTTCTTTCACTGTGATAATCCTTGTTTCTAGGGACAAAGAAGGAAAGTGAGGGAAATTCTCCTTGTGCTATAGTGTGCTTTAAAAAAACATTTTTTCTAGGGACAGAAAACTATAGGTAGGGAGAGTGTCAGTGTGTTTTACTGTGCGAATCCTTGTTTCTAGGGACAGGGAAGGACAGTGAGGGAATTCTCCTTGTGCTATAGTGTGCTTTAAAAAAACATTTTTTCTAGGGACAGAAAACTATAGGTAGGGAGAGTGTCAGTGTGTTTTACTGTGCGAATACTTGTTTCTAGGGACAGGGAAGGACAGTGAGGGAATTCTCCTTGTGCTATAGTGTGCTTTAAAAAAAACATTTTTTCTAGGGACAGAAAACTATAGGTAGGGAGAGTGTCAGTGTGTTTTACTGTGCGAATCCTTGTTTCTAGGGACAGGGAAGGACAGTGAGGGAATTCTCCTTGTGCTATAGTGTGCTTTAAAAAAACATTTTTTCTAGGGACAGAAAACTATAGGTAGGAAGAGTGTCAGTTTCTTTCACTGTGATAATCCTTGTTTCTAGGGACAAAGAAGGAAAGTGAGGGAAATTCTCCTTGTGCTATAGTGTGCTTTAAAAAAACATTTTTTCTAGGGACAGAAAACTATAGGTAGGGAGAGTGTCAGTGTGTTTTACTGTGCGAATCCTTGTTTCTAGGGACAGGGAAGGACAGTGAGGGAATTCTCCTTGTGCTATAGTGTGCTTTAAAAAAACATTTTTTCTAGGGACAGAAAACTATAGGTAGGGAGAGTGTCAGTGTGTTTTACTGTGTGAATCCTTGTTTCTAGGGACAGGGAAGGACAGTGAGGAAATTCTCCTTGTGCTATAGTGTGCTTTAAAAAAACATTTTTTCTAGGGACAGAAAACTATAGGTAGGATGAGTGTCAGTTTCTTTCACTGTGATAATCCTTGTTTCTAGGGACAGAGAAGGAAAGTGAGGGAAATTCTCCTTGTGCTATAGTGTGCTTTAAAAAAACATTTTTTCTAGGGACAGAAAACTATAGGTAGGGAGAGTGTCAGTGTGTTTTACTGTGCGAATCCTTGTTTCTAGGGACAGGGAAGGACAGTGAGGGAATTCTCCTTGTGCTATAGTGTGCTTTAAAAAAACATTTTTTCTAGGGACAGAAAACTATAGGTAGGGAGAGTGTCAGTGTGTTTTACTGTGCGAATCCTTGTTTCTAGGGACAGGGAAGGACAGTGAGGGAATTCTCCTTGTGCTATAGTGTGCTTTAAAAAAACATTTTTTCTAGGGACAGAAAACTATAGGTAGGAAGAGTGTCAGTTTCTTTCACTGTGATAATCCTTGTTTCTAGGGACAAAGAAGGAAAGTGAGGGAAATTCTCCTTGTGCTATAGTGTGCTTTAAAAAAACATTTTTTCTAGGGACAGAAAACTATAGGTAGGGAGAGTGTCAGTGTGTTTTACTGTGCGAATCCTTGTTTCTAGGGACAGGGAAGGACAGTGAGGGAATTCTCCTTGTGCTATAGTGTGCTTTAAAAAAAAAAAAATTCTAGGGACAGAAAACTATAGGTAGGGAGAGTGTCAGTGTGTTTTACTGTGCGAATCCTTGTTTCTAGGGACAGGGAAGGACAGTGAGGGAATTCTCCTTGTGCTATAGTGTGCTTTAAAAAAACATTTTTTCTAGGGACAGAAAACTATAGGTAGGGAGAGTGTCAGTGTGTTTTACTGTGCGAATCCTTGTTTCTAGGGACAGGGAAGGACAGTGAGGGAATTCTCCTTGTGCTATAGTGTGCTTTAAAAAAACATTTTTTCTAGGGACAGAAAACTATAGGTAGGAAGAGTGTCAGTTTCTTTCACTGTGATAATCCTTGTTTCTAGGGACAAAGAAGGAAAGTGAGGGAAATTCTCCTTGTGCTATAGTGTGCTTTAAAAAAACATTTTTTCTAGGGACAGAAAACTATAGGTAGGGAGAGTGTCAGTGTGTTTTACTGTGCGAATCCTTGTTTCTAGGGACAGGGAAGGACAGTGAGGGAATTCTCCTTGTGCTATAGTGTGCTTTAAAAAAACATTTTTTCTAGGGACAGAAAACTATAGGTAGGGAGAGTGTCAGTGTGTTTCACTGTGCGAATCCTTGTTTCTAGGGACAGGGAAGGACAGTGAGGGAATTCTCCTTGTTCTATAGTGTGCTTTAAAAAAAAACATTTTTTCTAGGGACAGAAAACTATAGGTAGGGAGAGTGTCAGTGTGTTTTACTGTGCGAATCCTTGTTTCTAGGGACAGGGAAGGACAGTGAGGGAATTCTCCTTGTGCTATAGTGTGCTTTAAAAAACATTTTTTCTAGGGACAGAAAACTATAGGTAGGAAGAGTGTCAGTTTCTTTCACTGTGATAATCCTTGTTTCTAGGGACAAAGAAGGAAAGTGAGGGAAATTCTCCTTGTGCTATAGTGTGCTTTAAAAAAACATTTTTTCTAGGGACAGAAAACTATAGGTAGGGAGAGTGTCAGTGTGTTTCACTGTGATAATCCTTGTTTCTAGGGACAGAGAAGGAAAGTGAGGGAAATTCTCCTTGTGCTATAGTGTGCTTTAAAAAAACATTTTTTCTAGGGACAGAAAACTATAGGTAGGGAGAGTGTCAGTGTGTTTTACTGTGCGAATCCTTGTTTCTAGGGACAGGGAAGGACAGTGAGGGAATTCTCCTTGTGCTATAGTGTGCTTTAAAAAAACATTTTTTCTAGGGACAGAAAACTATAGGTAGGGAGAGTGTCAGTGTGTTTTACTGTGCGAATCCTTGTTTCTAGGGACAGGGAAGGACAGTGAGGGAATTCTCCTTGTGCTATAGTGTGCTTTAAAAAAACATTTTTTCTAGGGACAGAAAACTATAGGTAGGAAGAGTGTCAGTTTCTTTCACTGTGATAATCCTTGTTTCTAGGGACAAAGAAGGAAAGTGAGGGAAATTCTCCTTGTGCTATAGTGTGCTTTAAAAAAACATTTTTTCTAGGGACAGAAAACTATAGGTAGGGAGAGTGTCAGTGTGTTTTACTGTGCGAATCCTTGTTTCTAGGGACAGGGAAGGACAGTGAGGGAATTCTCCTTGTGCTATAGTGTGCTTTAAAAAAATTTTTTTTCTAGGGACAGAAAACTATAGGTAGGGAGAGTGTCAGTGTGTTTTACTGTGCGAATCCTTGTTTCTAGGGACAGGGAAGGACAGTGAGGGAATTCTCCTTGTGCTATAGTGTGCTTTAAAAAAAAAAAATTTCTAGGGACAGAAAACTATAGGTAGGGAGAGTGTCAGTGTGTTTTACTGTGCGAATCCTTGTTTCTAGGGACAGGGAAGGACAGTGAGGGAATTCTCCTTGTGCTATAGTGTGCTTTAAAAAAACATTTTTTCTAGGGACAGAAAACTATAGGTAGGAAGAGTGTCAGTTTCTTTCACTGTGATAATCCTTGTTTCTAGGGACAAAGAAGGAAAGTGAGGGAAATTCTCCTTGTGCTATAGTGTGCTTTAAAAAAACATTTTTTCTAGGGACAGAAAACTATAGGTAGGGAGAGTGTCAGTGTGTTTCACTGTGATAATCCTTGTTTCTAGGGACAGAGAAGGAAAGTGAGGGAAATTCTCCTTGTGCTATAGTGTGCTTTAAAAAAACATTTTTTCTAGGGACAGAAAACTATAGGTAGGGAGAGTGTCAGTGTGTTTTACTGTGCGAATCCTTGTTTCTAGGGACAGGGAAGGACAGTGAGGGAATTCTCCTTGTGCTATAGTGTGCTTTAAAAAAACATTTTTTCTAGGGACAGAAAACTATAGGTAGGGAGAGTGTCAGTGTGTTTTACTGTGCGAATCCTTGTTTCTAGGGACAGGGAAGGACAGTGAGGGAATTCTCCTTGTGCTATAGTGTGCTTTAAAAAAACATTTTTTCTAGGGACAGAAAACTATAGGTAGGAAGAGTGTCAGTTTCTTTCACTGTGATAATCCTTGTTTCTAGGGACAAAGAAGGAAAGTGAGGGAAATTCTCCTTGTGCTATAGTGTGCTTTAAAAAAACATTTTTTCTAGGGACAGAAAACTATAGGTAGGGAGAGTGTCAGTGTGTTTTACTGTGCGAATCCTTGTTTCTAGGGACAGGGAAGGACAGTGAGGGAATTCTCCTTGTGCTATAGTGTGCTTTAAAAAAAAAAAATTTCTAGGGACAGAAAACTATAGGTAGGGAGAGTGTCAGTGTGTTTTACTGTGCGAATCCTTGTTTCTAGGGACAGGGAAGGACAGTGAGGGAATTCTCCTTGTGCTATAGTGTGCTTTAAAAAAACATTTTTTCTAGGGACAGAAAACTATAGGTAGGAAGAGTGTCAGTTTATTTCACTGTGATAATCCTTGTTTCTAGGGACAAAGAAGGAAAGTGAGGGAAATTCTCCTTGTGCTATAGTGTGCTTTAAAAAAACATTTTTTCTAGGGACAGAAAACTATAGGTAGGGAGAGTGTCAGTGTGTTTCACTGTGATAATCCTTGTTTCTAGGGACAGAGAAGGAAAGTGAGGGAAATTCTCCTTGTGCTATAGTGTGCTTTAAAAAAACATTTTTTCTAGGGACAGAAAACTATAGGTAGGGAGAGTGTCAGTGTGTTTTACTGTGCGAATCCTTGTTTCTAGGGACAGGGAAGGACAGTGAGGGAATTCTCCTTGTGCTATAGTGTGCTTTAAAAAAACATTTTTTCTAGGGACAGAAAACTATAGGTAGGGAGAGTGTCAGTGTGTTTTACTGTGCGAATCCTTGTTTCTAGGGACAGGGAAGGACAGTGAGGGAATTCTCCTTGTGCTATAGTGTGCTTTAAAAAAACATTTTTTCTAGGGACAGAAAACTATAGGTAGGAAGAGTGTCAGTTTCTTTCACTGTGATAATCCTTGTTTCTAGGGACAAAGAAGGAAAGTGAGGGAAATTCTCCTTGTGCTATAGTGTGCTTTAAAAAAACATTTTTTCTAGGGACAGAAAACTATAGGTAGGGAGAGTGTCAGTGTGTTTTACTGTGCGAATCCTTGTTTCTAGGGACAGGGAAGGACAGTGAGGGAATTCTCCTTGTGCTATAGTGTGCTTTAAAAAAAAAAAAATTCTAGGGACAGAAAACTATAGGTAGGGAGAGTGTCAGTGTGTTTTACTGTGCGAATCCTTGTTTCTAGGGACAGGGAAGGACAGTGAGGGAATTCTCCTTGTGCTATAGTGTGCTTTAAAAAAACATTTTTTCTAGGGACAGAAAACTATAGGTAGGGAGAGTGTCAGTGTGTTTTACTGTGCGAATCCTTGTTTCTAGGGACAGGGAAGGACAGTGAGGGAATTCTCCTTGTGCTATAGTGTGCTTTAAAAAAACATTTTTTCTAGGGACAGAAAACTATAGGTAGGAAGAGTGTCAGTTTCTTTCACTGTGATAATCCTTGTTTCTAGGGACAAAGAAGGAAAGTGAGGGAAATTCTCCTTGTGCTATAGTGTGCTTTAAAAAAACATTTTTTCTAGGGACAGAAAACTATAGGTAGGGAGAGTGTCAGTGTGTTTTACTGTGCGAATCCTTGTTTCTAGGGACAGGGAAGGACAGTGAGGGAATTCTCCTTGTGCTATAGTGTGCTTTAAAAAAACATTTTTTCTAGGGACAGAAAACTATAGGTAGGAAGAGTGTCAGTTTCTTTCACTGTGATAATCCTTGTTTCTAGGGACAAAGAAGGAAAGTGAGGGAAATTCTCCTTGTGCTATAGTGTGCTTTAAAAAAACATTTTTTCTAGGGACAGAAAACTATAGGTAGGGAGAGTGTCAGTGTGTTTTACTGTGCGAATCCTTGTTTCTAGGGACAGGGAAGGACAGTGAGGGAATTCTCCTTGTGCTATAGTGTGCTTTAAAAAAACATTTTTTCTAGGGACAGAAAACTATAGGTAGGGAGAGTGTCAGTGTGTTTTACTGTGCGAATCCTTGTTTCTAGGGACAGGGAAGGACAGTGAGGGAATTCTCCTTGTGCTATAGTGTGCTTTAAAAAAAAACATTTTTTCTAGGGACAGAAAACTATAGGTAGGGAGAGTGTCAGTGTGTTTTACTGTGCGAATCCTTGTTTCTAGGGACAGGGAAGGACAGTGAGGGAAATTCTCCTTGTGCTATAGTGTGCTTTAAAAAAACATTTTTTCTAGGGACAGAAAACTATAGGTAGGAAGAGTGTCAATTTCTTTCACTGTGATAATCCTTGTTTCTAGGGACAAAGAAGGAAAGTGAGGGAAATTCTCCTTGTGCTATAGTGTGCTTTAAAAAAACATTTTTTCTAGGGACAGAAAACTATAGGTAGGGAGAGTGTCAGTGTGTTTTACTGTGCGAATCCTTGTTTCTAGGGACAGGGAAGGACAGTGAGGGAATTCTCCTTGTGCTATAGTGTGCTTTAAAAAAACATTTTTTCTAGGGACAGAAAACTATAGGTAGGGAGAGTGTCAGTGTGTTTTACTGTGCGAATCCTTGTTTCTAGGGACAGGGAAGGACAGTGAGGGAATTCTCCTTGTGCTATAGTGTGCTTTAAAAAAACATTTTTTCTAGGGACAGAAAACTATAGGTAGGAAGAGTGTCAGTTTCTTTCACTGTGATAATCCTTGTTTCTAGGGACAAAGAAGGAAAGTGAGGGAAATTCTCCTTGTGCTATAGTGTGCTTTAAAAAAACATTTTTTCTAGGGACAGAAAACTATAGGTAGGGAGAGTGTCAGTGTGTTTTACTGTGTGAATCCTTGTTTCTAGGGACAGGGAAGGACAGTGAGGGAATTCTCCTTGTGCTATAGTGTGCTTTAAAAAAAAAATTTTTCTAGGGACAGAAAACTATAGGTAGGGAGAGTGTCAGTGTGTTTTACTGTGCGAATCCTTGTTTCTAGGGACAGGGAAGGACAGTGAGGGAATTCTCCTTGTGCTATAGTGTGCTTTAAAAAAAAAATTTTTCTAGGGACAGAAAACTATAGGTAGGGAGAGTGTCAGTGTGTTTTACTGTGCGAATCCTTGTTTCTAGGGACAGGGAAGGACAGTGAGGGAATTCTCCTTGTGCTATAGTGTGCTTTAAAAAAACATTTTTTCTAGGGACAGAAAACTATAGGTAGGAAGAGTGTCAGTTTCTTTCACTGTGATAATCCTTGTTTCTAGGGACAAAGAAGGAAAGTGAGGGAAATTCTCCTTGTGCTATAGTGTGCTTTAAAAAAACATTTTTTCTAGGGACAGAAAACTATAGGTAGGGAGAGTGTCAGTGTGTTTTACTGTGCGAATCCTTGTTTCTAGGGACAGGGAAGGACAGTGAGGGAATTCTCCTTGTGCTATAGTGTGCTTTAAAAAAACATTTTTTCTAGGGACAGAAAACTATAGGTAGGGAGAGTGTCAGTGTGTTTTACTGTGCGAATCCTTGTTTCTAGGGACAGGGAAGGACAGTGAGGGAATTCTCCTTGTGCTATAGTGTGCTTTAAAAAAACATTTTTTCTAGGGACAGAAAACTATAGGTAGGAAGAGTGTCAGTTTCTTTCACTGTGATAATCCTTGTTTCTAGGGACAAAGAAGGAAAGTGAGGGAAATTCTCCTTGTGCTATAGTGTGCTTTAAAAAAACATTTTTTCTAGGGACAGAAAACTATAGGTAGGGAGAGTGTCAGTGTGTTTTACTGTGCGAATCCTTGTTTCTAGGGACAGGGAAGGACAGTGAGGGAATTCTCCTTGTGCTATAGTGTGCTTTAAAAAAACATTTTTTCTAGGGACAGAAAACTATAGATAGGGAGAGTGTCAGTGTGTTTTACTGTGCGAATCCTTGTTTCTAGGGACAGGGAAGGACAGTGAGGGAATTCTCCTTGTGCTATAGTGTGCTTTAAAAAAACATTTTTTCTAGGGACAGAAAACTATAGATAGGGAGAGTGTCAGTGTGTTTTACTGTGCGAATCCTTGTTTCTAGGGACAGGGAAGGACAGTGAGGGAATTCTCCTTGTGCTATAGTGTGCTTTAAAAAAACATTTTTTCTAGGGACAGAAAACTATAGGTAGGAAGAGTGTCAGTTTCTTTCACTGTGATAATCCTTGTTTCTAGGGACAAAGAAGGAAAGTGAGGGAAATTCTCCTTGTGCTATAGTGTGCTTTAAAAAAACATTTTTTCTAGGGACAGAAAACTATAGGTAGGGAGAGTGTCAGTGTGTTTTACTGTGCAAATCCTTGTTTCTAGGGACAGGGAAGGACAGTGAGGGAATTCTCCTTGTGCTATAGTGTGCTTTAAAAAAACATTTTTTCTAGGGACAGAAAACTATAGGTAGGGAGAGTGTCAGTGTGTTTTACTGTGCGAATCCTTGTTTCTAGGGACAGGGAAGGACAGTGAGGGAATTCTCCTTGTGCTATAGTGTGCTTTAAAAAAACATTTTTTCTAGGGACAGAAAACTATAGGTAGGGAGAGTGTCAGTGTGTTTTACTGTGCGAATCCTTGTTTCTAGGGACAGGGAAGGACAGTGAGGGAATTCTCCTTGTGCTATAGTGTGCTTTAAAAAAATTTTTTTTCTAGGGACAGAAAACTATAGGTAGGAAGAGTGTCAGTTTCTTTCACTGTGATAATCCTTGTTTCTAGGGACAAAGAAGGAAAGTGAGGGAAATTCTCCTTGTGCTATAGTGTGCTTTAAAAAAACATTTTTTCTAGGGACAGAAAACTATAGGTAGGGAGAGTGTCAGTGTGTTTTACTGTGCGAATCCTTGTTTCTAGGGACAGGGAAGGACAGTGAGGGAATTCTCCTTGTGCTATAGTGTGCTTTAAAAAAACATTTTTTCTAGGGACAGAAAACTATAGGTAGGGAGAGACTCAGTGTGTTTTACTGTGCGAATCCTTGTTTCTAGGGACAGGGAAGGACAGTGAGGGAATTCTCCTTGTGCTATAGTGTGCTTTAAAAAAACATTTTTTCTAGGGACAGAAAACTATAGGTAGGAAGAGTGTCAGTTTCTTTCACTGTGATAATCCTTGTTTCTAGGGACAAAGAAGGAAAGTGAGGGAAATTCTCCTTGTGCTATAGTGTGCTTTAAAAAAACATTTTTTCTAGGGACAGAAAACTATAGGTAGGGAGAGTGTCAGTGTGTTTTACTGTGCGAATCCTTGTTTCTAGGGACAGGGAAGGACAGTGAGGGAATTCTCCTTGTGCTATAGTGTGCTTTAAAAAAAAAAAAATTCTAGGGACAGAAAACTATAGGTAGGATGAGTGTCAGTTTCTTTCACTGTGATAATCCTTGTTTCTAGGGACAAAGAAGGAAAGTGAGGGAAATTCTCCTTGTGCTATAGTGTGCTTTAAAAAAACATTTTTTCTAGGGACAGAAAACTATAGGTAGGGAGAGTGTCAGTGTGTTTTACTGTGCGAATCCTTGTTTCTAGGGACAGGGAAGGACAGTGAGGGAATTCTCCTTGTGCTATAGTGTGCTTTAAAAAAACATTTTTTCTAGGGACAGAAAACTATAGATAGGGAGAGTGTCAGTGTGTTTTACTGTGCGAATCCTTGTTTCTAGGGACAGGGAAGGACAGTGAGGGAATTCTCCTTGTGCTATAGTGTGCTTTAAAAAAACATTTTTTCTAGGGACAGAAAACTATAGGTAGGAAGAGTGTCAGGCCTCGTACACACGACCGATTTTCTCGTCGTAAACAGTCAAGAAAAGTGCCGCGAGAGTTTTTTTGTCTAGAAAAACGTTCGTGTGTATGGTTTTACGACGAGAAACTTGACGAGAATCTCGACGAGAAAATAGAGAACCTGCTCTCTATTTTCTCGTCAGGAGTCCAGATTTCCTCGTCGTGTTTCTCGTCGGCCTGTTTTGTGACGAGAAAATGGTTCGTGTGTATGCTTTTACGACTCTTCCAAAAGTGCGCATGCTCACAAGCAACTATGAGACGGGAGCGCATCTTCTGGTAAAACAAGCCTTCATAATGGAGAGAGCACATTCGTCACGCTCATAAATATTTCATCGTTTAAATGTTCTGCATTGAATTCTTCGTTAGAATGTTACATTAATCAAAACGAGAGACCTTCTTTTGCTGCTGATATTCACACAGAGTTATGCCTTATTTTTAACCTTTTTCATGCTGCTCTTTATAAGATTTATGTGTATTATATCGTGCAAGTTTTTAGGAATAA
Source organism: Rana muscosa (assembly GCA_029206835.1). Classification (NCBI taxonomy): domain Eukaryota; kingdom Metazoa; phylum Chordata; class Amphibia; order Anura; family Ranidae; genus Rana; species Rana muscosa. The sequence goes on from CM055119.1 coordinate 68,128,944, forward strand.
TTTAAATGGTTAGATTTTTCAAAATGATGTTAATTATAATTTCTCAATGTTTTGATAGCGATCTCCCATTTAATTTTCTAATCTATATTTTTAAAATTTCACACCATGTTTTTGAGCTAATCAGATTTAGTTATTCTTTTGGGGGGGGGGGTGATATCTGTGCCTTTTATTGTCAGTCAAATGTATCTGCTTACTCCAAAGCTTGTTTTTTTTAATTTAAAAATACACATAGTCAAGTATGAACTTAAACAAAAAACACATTTATTCATGTTTATAAATTAAATAAAGAGAAGGCAGCGCTGGAGAAGCTGCTGCCATTTGTGCATCCCAGGGACCCCAGAGCACACAGCAACCCTGTGTGGACACTAAAATTGGGAGCTTGAGAAGGCCCACATTTCAGAACACAATCTGATGCTGGCCTCCCAGAGGTCAGGAACAGCAGCAGGTGAGATATATGTCCCAAGTGTGTGGTACTACAACAGGCTGCCTTCTGTCCGACCAGTGCGACCACAATGAAGCAAGGCCATCACTTCCTCTTCTTCCTGGCAACCTTCCCTGCAGCCTTTACTGAAGCCTTCCTTCTTCGTTTAGCTGGAGGCTGGCCCACTGGAGGGGTACTCCTGTCAGGAGGAGGAGGTGGAGGTGTAGCAGAAGGGGGTGGGGCAGAAGAAGAAGGTGGAGGTGTAGCAGAAGGGGGTGGGGCAGAAGGTGGAGGTGTAGCAGAAGGGGGTGGGGCAGAAGGTGGAGGTGTAGCAGAAGGGGGTGGGGCAGAAGAAGAAGGTGGAGGTGTAGCAGAAGGGGGTGGGGCAGAAGGTGGAGGGGTAGCAGAAGGGGGTGGGGCAGAAGAGGAAGGTGGAGGTGGAGGTTGAGGTTGGGTCAGTTGGGCCACCTCACATATGGCGGTATTGGGGGTAATTTGCTCCATCACCCCCTTGTTGAGCAAGGTGATGAGCAGGGGTTCGCATAGGAGGCGTTGCTCCATGCTCATCACCTTGAACTTAGCCTCCACTAGGCCGGCAATGGCCTCTTCAGGGGATGTGGGCTCCTTGAGGGTGGCATGGGCCTCTTTAATAAGGGCCATTGCTGCCTCACTGGTGGTCCTGTCCCTCCTGCCTCTTTTGTGAAGCCTGATGGGAGGCACCTGGGATCTGGTGCTTCTCCTTTGCCCTGCCACCTCCTGTCTGCCACTGGGCCCTGCCACCTCCTGTCTGCCACTGGGCCCTGCCACCTCCTGGCTGCCACTGGGCCCTGCCACCTCCTGTCTGCCACTGGGCCCTGCCACCTCCTGGCTGCCACTGGGCCCTGCCACCTCCTGGCTGCCACTGGGCCCTGCCACCTCCTGGCTGCCACTGGGCCCTGCCACCTCCTGGCTGCCACTGGGCCCTTCCTCCTCCTGCCTGACAGTTTCCAGACCCTCCTCCTGGCTGATTTCATCCTGTGTATGAAAAAGAAACATAGTTTAATATGTTGGTTTAATCTTTGCATCAAACTTTGTAATCCTGATGGAAGCAATTAGAATGTAAATGCATAAATCCTTGCTTTAAATTTACCACTACATCAGCTTGACTATTTACCACACAATTAAGTGCAGAATAATGTCTACAGATCATGATTTCACTTGTTGAATACAAAATAATGTATGTTTCTCATCCTGACATATTTGGGAAACATTAATTTTATCCCACTACATTTTCAGTTAATACTATACCTGGCTCCAGATGGCCAAATCAGGATCATCCAGGATGGCTGCCTCCTCTTGCTCCAGAGAAGGCTCAGGTTGGCTGCAGGGAAGTCTGGGGGGAAGAGTGGAGAGTGATGGCCTTGGCTCAATGTGGTCATCCAGGAAGGACATCCTGCTGTAGTACCACAAAACCGGGACATAAACATCATCTGCTGCTGCTCCTGACCTCTGAGAAGCCAGCACCTTAGAGCGTTCAGTCCTGTAGGTACCTCTCAAGCTCCCAATTTTAGTGTCCACTTGTTTTGCTGTGGCTGTGGGCACCTTGGTATGCACAAATGGGAGCAGCTTCTCCAGCGCTGCTTTTCTCACCCCTTTTTTTTTATGGATGGGGTTTTTGGTCTCCCACAGAGCCGGCAGCTCCCTTACCCGGTCAATAAATTCCGCCAGGAACTCTTTGTCGCTAATAAATACATTCATATTGTATCTGCAAGTAAAATAAATTATATTTAAATAATGTGAGGCAAACAGTCTAACCTCCTTCACATCCTAGTCACCATATATATCCTCCAACAATCTCAAGACAGTATAGGCCAACAATTTTAACAAGTCTCACAAAATCACATACCTTCGTTCGCACGTCCGTCACTTGAACTCCTCTCTCCGCACACCGAACGTACTATAGTCACATGTGTGTTTGCTATATACACACCACGCATGCGTCCAAATTCGAACACGTCGCTCCGCACACGTCGCCCGCCCATGACGTTCTAACTAACATCTTTTCCCCGCCCCTTCTCTTTCGGCGCGCAGACAGATATGGCGGAGTTACAGCAGGTGTCTGATAATTCCGCAACTAGCGAGGAGACAAGCCCGGAGACCGAGGACACGTCACGATCAAGGAGGAGATTCAAGGCATCGAATATGTCTTTGGCGGAGATGGCGGAGATGGTGGACATCTTGGTCAAGGCTGATTATGATGCCAAGCATGGGCCGTATAGCAAACCAAATAGAAGGAAGGCCAAAATCCTCACTAAAGTTGTGAAGAGTCTGAGGGCGAAGTTCGGGGTGAAACGCTCAAATGAGCAGCTCAGAAAGAGGTGGTCAGACCTCAAACTGAGGGAGCCAGACCAGTTGAGGAGCATAAAGAGGATGCTCGCTAAAAGTAAGTAAAATGACGACCTTTCTGCTATTAATCTTTTTAGAAACTGACTTTTTTTTTTTTTAAAGCATATTGGACTCCCTTCCAAAATGTATTATTTTGAACTAGGTTGGGCACAGTAATCGTTCGTTACGTTACCGACACTTCGTTCGGCCACTATCCGTGGTTTTGGCTTATTTAAGACCCCCAAAAGTAATTAGACATCTGCCATTTTTGATCAAGTATTGTGGATAATTTTTAAGTCTAGATGATGTGTTTGTAAGGAGAATGAAATGCAAACTTTAATCAGTGTAAAGGAGAGGACACTCAGCAGCTGCTTCCACATCTGTACTTTGGAGCACTATAGTGTGGGCCACCAGACCCGCCTTTTTTGGGTGTCCCACACAGGTGCATCAGAGTTTATTTGTGGTGCCTCCATGTCCAAAAAATTACATCCAAATGTGAATAATAAACATATTTGGGGTCATAAAGAATGCATTTTTCTTTAAATTCCGCACAAACACACACTTGTACCCCACTTCCAAACAATTTAGCCTGTTTTAAGTTTAAAAATGAGATTTTTACAGTGTGATAAATAGACCTTTGGTTTTATTCTCATAGGGGAGAGAAGACTGGGAGGAGGACACTCCAGGGAGCACATGCACCCCACAACTTCCAAGCAACCCCAAACTCCCAAAGATCCACAACCGAAAGATGTGCAGGAAGTTGAGGTGGAGGAAGGAGAAGTGCAGGAAGGAGAAGTGGATGACGTTGTGGATCTGGTCACCACAACAGGTCAGTATCTGACACCACAGCTTAAGGTAAGCGAGGTAGGCCTGCAGAGTTTTATTAATTTTTTTTTATGGTTTTTAGGGGATGGAAATGTTGTGAAGGATAGCACACCGTTCTCTGCTGACAGTGCCCTCCGCCTCATCCAGCAAGTGATGGAATGTAGCACGGAACTGGACCTAATTAAACAAAGAATCCATGTGATGGAACAAACATTTAAAGACATTCTCGATGTTTTGGGGAGAATTCAATAAGCCATCCAAACACATTTGTTTTTACATGTTTGTTTTTATATTTTTACTAATTTTTTGAGTAACAAAGCAGCCAAAAATTGAATATGCACACAGTGTGTGAACATGTGCTATCTGCCATCAGGGGATATCCATGTACGTCTTTTGTGGGTGCAACCCCTTCCTCGTATCAAAAGTCGGTGAACTGAGGAAGGGGATGCACCCCCAAAACACATCCATTGATCACCCCTGATGGCAGATAGCACATGTTGACAATAGGGATCAGGATTGTAAACTTCCTATTTGCAAAAAAGTAAAAATGTGTGCATATTGAATTTTTGGCTGGGCAAGGGGTGGCAGGACCCCATATTAGGACGGGCACATAGAGACATAGTTTGTGTAACTGAATGTCTCAGATTGCTCAGAGGTATCCAATGTTGTCATTTTAGAAATGCAAGTGGTATTTTTGTATTTTCATAAGCCAAAATTTGACGGGTTGTGGTCAGGCCAACCCCAAAGTAAAACAAAAAAAAAATGTGCAGAGAGTAAAATATTTGACCACAAACAACGTGTAGCTTCTTTTTATAATACACTCTAAGCTTATTTGGTTCTTTTGTAAGGTAACATAGTGAAATTGGTTGTTATTTACTAAAGTAAAATACACTTGCCACTACAAATGCACAAAGACAAACTAGGAGACAGGAAAGAACAAATAATTAAAGGTTTAACCACTTAACGACCGCCCACCGCCGATTTACGTCGGCAGAATGGCACGGACAGGCAGAATCACGTAGATCTACGTGACTGCCTTTGTACAGTTGGGGGGTCCATCCGGACCCCCCTTCTGTGCCGTGAGCGGTCGTTACTTCACCGGGAGCGATCCCAGATGAGGGGGCGGCCTTTCGATTCCGGCCCCCCCCTCGCGATCGCTCCCGGCGAATGGAAATGCCTCCTCTGTCTGTTTCAGACAGAGGGAGCAGGAGGAAGTGATGTCATCTCCTGTGCGGCGCTCACATATACCGAGCGCCGTACAAGAGAAGACATCAGGTCAGTGAGCACAACACTACACTGACACCAGGACACATAGGAACACTAATCGCCCCCCCCAGGACCCCCAGACCCCCCCAGATCACCCCCCAGATCACCCCCCAGCCCCCAGTCACAGTGTCACTGATTGCAGTGACCATTTATTTAGTGATCACTGCAATCAGTGACATTTGTGACTGTGAAAGTGTCACTAAAGTTTAGTTTTAGGTCCAGTGTAGCCCCCTAACCCCCCCTAATAAAGGTTTAACCCCCTGATCACCCCCCAGATAACCCTTTCACCCCCTATCACCGCTGTCGCTATGCGATCATTTTTCTGATGGCTGTCTTAGCATCAGTGATGGCGATCGGTAGCCAGTAATTTTTTTTAGGTTCGCCGCAGGTTTTTATAGCGTCGGGTACCCCAATATATTATCTAATAAAGGTTCAACCCCCTTGATCGCCCCCCAGGTAACCCTTTCACCCCCTATCACCGCTGTCGCTAATCGATCGTTTTTCTGATGCTGTCTTAGCATCAGTGATGGCGATCGGTAGCCAGTAATTTTTTTTAGGTTCGCCGCAGGTTTTTATAGCGTCAGGTACCCCAATATATTATCTAATAAAGGTTAAACCCCCTTGATCGCCCCCCAGGTAACCCTTTCACCCCCTATCACCGCTGTCGCTATGCGATCATTTTTCTGATGGCTGTCTTAGCATCAGTGATGGCGATCGGTAGCCAGTAATTTTTTTTAGGTTCGCCGCAGGTTTTTATAGCGTCGGGTACCCCAATATATTATCTAATAAAGGTTTAACCCCCTTGATCGCCCCCCAGGTAACCCTTTCACCCCCTATCACCGCTGTCGCTAATCGATCGTTTTTCTGATGCTGTCTTAGCATCAGTGATGGCGATCGGTAGCCAGTAATTTTTTTTAGGTTCGCCGCAGGTTTTTATAGCGTCAGGTACCCCAATATATTATCTAATAAAGGTTAAACCCCCTTGATCGCCCCCCAGGTAACCCTTTCACCCCCTATCACCGCTGTCGCTATGCGATCATTTTTCTGATGGCTGTCTTAGCATCAGTGATGGCGATCGGTAGCCAGTAATTTTTTTTAGGTTCGCCGCAGGTTTTTATAGCGTCGGGTACCCCAATATATTATCTAATAAAGGTTTAACCCCCTTGATCGCCCCCCAGGTAACCCTTTCACCCCCTATCACCACTGTCACTAAGCGATCGTTTTTCTGATCGCTGTCTTCGTGTCGGTGATGCCAATCGGTAGCCAGTCATTTTTTTTAGGTTCGCCGCAGGTTTTTATAGCGTCAGGTACCCCCAAATATGATCTAATAAAGGTTTTAACCCCCTAATTGCCCCTAGTTAACCCTTTCACCAGTGATCACCATATAAGTGTTACGGGTGACGCTGGTTAGTTAGTTTGCTTTTTATAGTGTCAGGGCACCCGCCGTATATAACCCAATAAAGGTTTAACCCCCTGATCGCCCGGTGGGTGATATCAATTAGGTTTTAGCGTCAGAGAGGGTCTGCGTCACACCCCAGGCAGCGTCAGGTTAGTGCCAGTAACGCTAACACCCACGCGTAAAGCATACACCCCCCTTAGTGGTATAGTATCTGAACAGATCAATATCTGATCTGATCAGATCTATACCAGCGGTTTAGGGTTCCCAAAAACGCAGTGTTAGCGGGATCAGCCCAGATACCTGCTAGCACCTGCGTTTTGCCCCTCCGTCCAGCCCAGGCCACCCAAGTGCAGTATCGATCGATCACTGTCACTTACAAAACACAACACACATAACTGCAGCGTTCGCAGAGACAGGCCTGATCCCTGCGACTCCAGTGCTGTAGGAGGTGATTTCACCACCACAGTTAAAAAAAAAAAAGCATATATGCCGAAGCATGGGGGCAGCAGGGGCAGCAGGGCGGAGGAGCAATTTTGCTCCTAATGCCGCATACATACGGTCGAAATTCCGACGGAGGCTTGCCCGTGGAAACGTTTGACCATGTGTGTGCGGCATAACTTTTTTGCGGGAGGATGCCCCCATGCTTCGGCATATATAAATGGTGCATGTATGCCCATCATTAGAAGTGGGTGGATGAAGGGCAGTATTCTAATGGTGGGCATACCCACCGATCAATCTCTTTTTTCGTTCAGCCAACAGGCTGCATGAAAAAAAAAGATTACAATACATGTCCAACAAGGACCAGCAACATACTGGTATGTTGCTGGACTTTGAATGGTTATACCAGATTGATGCCTGCGGGTTTAGGCATCATCTTGGTATCATTCTTTTCAGCCAGCGGCCGGCTTTCATGTAAAAGCAATCACAGCGGCTAATTAGCCTCTGGACTGCTTTTACAAGCAGTGGGAGGGAATGTCCCCCCCCCGGATATAAAAAGCGCCATTGGGAAATTGGGAAAGCATTTTATCACACCGATCTTGGTGTGGTCAGATGCTTTGAGGGCAGAGGAAAGATCTAGGGTCTAGAAGACCCCAGTTTTTTCAAAAAAAGAGTACCTGTCACTACCTATTGCTATCATAGGGGATATTTACATTCCCTGAGATAACAATAAAAATTATAAAAAAAAAAATATATGTAAGGAACAATTTAAAAATAAAATAAAAAAGCAAAATTAATAATAAAAAAAAAAAAAAAAAAAAAAAAAGCACCCCTGTCCTGCCCTGCTCTTGCCCAATGGCGAACGCAAGCGTCGGTCTGGCGTCATATGTAAACAGCAATTGCACCATGCATGTGAGGTATCACCGCGAAGGTCAGATCGAGGGCAGTCATTTTAGCAGTAGACCTCCTCTGTAAATCTAACGGGGTAATCTGTAAAGGCTTTTAAAGGCTTTTAAAAATGTATGTAGTTTGTCGCCAATGCGCGTTTGTGCGAAATTTTAAAGCATGTCGTGTTTGGTATCTATGTACTCGGCCTAAGATCATCTTTATTATTTCATCAAACATTTGGGCAATATAGTGTGTTTTAGTGCATTAAAATTAAAAAAAGTGTATTTTTTCCCCAAAAAATGCGTTTGAAAAATCGCTGCGCAAATACTGTGTAGAAAAAAAAAATGCAACACCCACCATTTTAATCTGTAGGGCCTTTGCTTTAAAAATATATATAATGTTTGGGGGTTCAACATAATTTTCTTGCAAAAAAAAAATATGTTTTCATGTAAACAAAAAGTGTCAAAAAGGGCTTTGTCTGCAAGTGGTTAGAAGAGTGGATGTAAGCTTCCTAATGTTGTGTATAAAATGCCAGAACAGTTCAAAACCCCCCCAAATGACCCCATTTTGGAAAGTAGACACCCCAAGCTATATACTGAGAGGCATGTCGAGTCCATGGAATATTTTATATGTTGACACAAGTTGCGGAAAAAATACAATTTTTTATTTTTTATTTTTTTTTTGCACAAAGTTGTCACTAAATGATATATTGCTCAAACATGCCATGGGCATATGTGGAATTACACCCCAAAATAAATTCTGTTGCTTCTCCTGAGTACAGGGATACCACATGTGTGAGACTTTTTGGGAGCCTAGCCGCGTACGGGACCCCAAAAACAAAGCACCGCCTTCAGGCTTTCTAAGGGTGTAAATTTTTGATTTTACTTCTCACTGCCTATCACAGTTTCGGAGGCCATGGAATGCCCAGATGGCACAAAACCCCCCAAATGACCCCATTTTGGAAAGTAGACACCCCAAGCTATTTGCTGAGAGGTATTGTGAGTATTTTGCAGATCTCGCTTTTTGTCACAAAGTTTTGAAAATTGAAAAAAAAAAAAAAAAAAAAAAAATTTTCTTTCTTCATTTTCAAAAACAAATGAGAGCTGTAAAATACTCACCATGCCTCCTCAGCAAATAGCTTGGGGTGTCTACTTTCCAAAATGGGGTCATTTGGGGGGGTTTTGTGCTATTTTGGCATTTTATGGCCTTAGAAACTGTGATAGGTAGTGAGGAGTGAAATCAAAAATTTGTGCCTAGAAATCCTGAAGGCGGTGCTTGGTTTTCGGGGTCCCGTACGCGGCTAGGCTCCTAAAAAGTCCCACACATGTGGTATCCCTGTACTCAGGAGAAGCAGCAAAATGTATTTTGGGGTGCAATTCCACATATAACCATGGCATGTGTGAGCAATATATCATTTAGTGACAACTTTTTGTAATTTATTTTTTATTTTTATTTTTTGTCATTATTCAATCACTTGGGACAAAAAAAAAAAAATATTCAACGGGCTCAACAGGCCTCTCAGCAATTTCCTTGGGGTGTCTACTTTCTAAAATGGGGTCATTTGGGGGGGTTTTGTGCTATTTTGGCATTTTATGGCCTTCGAAACTGTGATAGGTAGTGAGGAATGAAATCAAAAATTTGCGCCCTTAGAAATCCTGAAGGCGGTGCTTGGTTTCCGGGGTCCCGTACGTGGCCAGGCTCCTAAAAAGTCCCACACATGTGGTATCCCCGTACTCAGGAGAAGCAGCTAAATGTATTTTGGGGTGCAATTCCACATATAACCATGGCATGTGTGAGCAATATATCATTTAGTGACAACTTTTTGTAATTTTTTTTTTTTTTTTTGTCATTATTCAATCACTTGGGACAAAAAAAAAAAATATTCAATGGGCTCAACATGCCTCTCAGCAATTTCCTTGGGGTGTCTACTTTCCAAAATGGGGTCATTTGGGGGGTTTTGTACTGCCCTGCCATTTTAGCACCTCAAGAAATGAGATAGGCAGTCATAAATTTAAAGCTGTGTAAATTTCAGAAAATGTACCCTAGTTTGTAAACGCTATAACTTTTGCGCAAACCAATAAATATACGTTTATTGACATTTTTTTTACTAAAGACATGTGGCTGAATACATTTTGGCCTAAATGTCTGACTAAAATTGAGTTTATTCGATTTTTCTTATAACAAAAAGTAGAAAATATCATTTTTTTTCAAAATTTTCGGTCTTTTTCCGTTTATATCGCAAAAAATAAAAATCGCAGAGGCAATCAAATACCATTAAAAGAAAGCTCTATTTGTGGGAAGAAAAGGACGCAAATTTCATTTGGGTACAACATTGCATGTCCGCACAATTTACAGTTAAAGCAGCGCAGTGCCGAATCCCAAAAACAGGCCTGGTCCTAATGGCCCGAAATGGTACGGGGCTTAAGTGGTTAAACAAGATTTTTATTGGGATACTTAGACATAGGCTGGCATAGGAATTGCCCCCCTACCCGTGAAATACTCCATGTATTTGTCCCGAACCACACGGGCATTTTGGGGGGGCAAGCCAAGACGGGCAGATTCCAGGCCCGGAAGGGGATTTGCAGGGGAAAGTCCAGCCTCTGGCAAAACTGAGGCCATATATGAATTCGCTTTGCGGCAAAGAAAATTGTGTAGCACACAGCAGCATAACACTACATAGTTTATTTTGTAGTCCGCCAAGTGGATGGAAGTCATAAAAAGGCGGAACCGGCTGGCCATTATGCCGAAGGCATTTTCAACGACTCTTCGGGCCCTGGCCAGCCGGTAATTGAACACACTCTTCTCTGGGGTCAGGGTCCTCTGTGGAAATGGCCTCATAAGATGCCGTCCGAGTCCGAAGGCTTCATCAGCCAAGAAAACAAAGGGGAGTCCTTCAATATTCCCTGCATCCGGTGGCAATGCAAGGTCGTCACTCTGGAGACGGAGGGCAAACTCCGTCTGGATGAAGGATCCCCCATCGGACATCCGGCCATTCTTCCCTACATCAACATAGAGGAATTCATACCGTGCTGACACCACCGCCATCAGCACAATGCTATGAAACCCCTTGTAGTTGTAGTAGTAGGATCCAGAACGGGGTGGCGGCACGATGCGGACGTGCTTCCCGTCTATGGCACCACCGCAGTTGGGGAAGTCCCACCGCGTGGCAAACTCCGATGCCACAGTCTGCCATTCCTGTGGCGTTGAAGGAAGCTGTGGAGTGAAACAAGATGAAATAATATTAGAAAAACAAAGGCATACATTACAAGCAAATTCAAGACCAAAAAATTAGAGACCAACATCAATCTAATTATACGTTTATTAAGGTGTGTAAAAAAAGTATAATGGAAGGCTCATTTATCATATTCATCACCCCCTCTGATGGGCCATTACTAAATTATTTTGGGGGGGGGAGATGTGTTTGGCCACAGGATAGCATTGCAGTGGCGGTGCGTCCAGAGTGGGCGCTGGAGCACTGTCCCCTCTCTCCTGTGCCCATCACTCAGAACAATACATAGGTTCATGCGTTGCATGAACCTATGTATTGTCTATGCCGCACACTATTCAGGTGGATGGCCTCTTGTAAAGCGACCGACATATGATTAATTGCGTCATTTAGGGGGTTAAAATTGCAGAGCAGAAACAGGTATTAAAAAAGTCTTGCAAATTACAACCTGAGGGATGTAATTGGCTTCCTCAAAGAAAAATCGGGGACGCAAGGAGGGGGCATTCCTTGTGTAAACACTGACAGGCAGCTCTGGCAATCATGTTCACCAAGTCTGTTTAATGGTAACATGATTGGCTGATGCAACATGAAGGGAAGGAGAAGACATCAAGGACAGAAGAAGGATGGCGCTGACCACAAGAAGGTAAGTGCAGGGCTGGGGGGAAACTGGCTGCAATAGAGGGGACTAAATGGCTGCATTGGAGGGGACAACTGGGGGCGTTTATTAGGCAACAGAGCAAAAAAGGAGGAAGTTTATTTCCGAAATTGGGGTTGTAACCCCCCAACATTTGGAGCAACAGGCGCCCCTGCTGGAAAAGTTAGTGAGGGGAAATATTTAGGGAGGATAAAAAAGGGGCATTTAACAACTTCCAGCATGCATGGGGACAAAGGGGACATTCTCAGCATATTACAATCATGGTAATTAGGAAAGGATGAAAGAAATACAATACATTAGCATACATGTAATACATAAAATGTGATGTGAAGGGAGAAAACTTACCCTAATATAGTCCTCCTGCAGGACTTGTATAATAGCAGAACAGGTGTCTGGGATTATGAGGCCCAGAGCCTGGGGGGAGATGCCTGTGGTGAACTTCAAGTCCTGAAGACTTCTCCCTGTCGCCAGGTAACGCAACGTGGCGATGAGCCTCTGCTCAGCACTGATGGCTTCCCGCATAACGGTGTCCTTCCTGGTAATATAGGGGGACACCAAAGCCAACAGTTCCTGAAAAACGGGGTCAGACATCCTCAGAAAATTCCTGTAGTCCTCAGGATTATTCTCGACGATCTCCCGCAGCAGAGGCATGTGGCAGAATTGGTCCCGCTGGAGCAACCAATTCTTGGTCCATGAACTCCTCCTCACACCATTCATGGACTGGTCTTGGTCCAAAACAAGCAGACCAACACCAAGCGCACGCACAGCACGAACTCGACGACGAGAACGTCCAGGCGACATGGCTAGGAAACGGTCGTCTAATCAGAACGTACAGAACAGAACGCACTTTAGAACAGCAAGGCCTATGAATAACGAACTGAAATTCAGAAACGAACAGGCAAGAACGCACTGTAAAACAGATACGACCTGCCTAGACGCCCTGAAAGTCAAGATACGAACCCACAAGCACAAACTGAACGGCAGAAAACGATCTGAAAAGTACGAAGACTGAAAAGCGCGAATCGTCTCTTCCCAAACTTTTACTTCACACGCGGTAGCACGAGATCAGCAAAAGCAGCCCAAGGGGTGGCGCCAAGAAAAAAGATCTTCCCCTTTATAGTGCCGTCGTACGTGCTGGACGTGAGCGCAGAGAACCACGAGGAAATTGGGAAATGCCAGTGTGTACGCATAGAAAGCTTGACGAGAAAATCGACAAGCTTAACAAGAATCTCGTCGAAAAAAACGACGTGTTTTTTACGACGAGAAAATCGGTCATGTGTACGAGGCCTCAGTTTCTTTCACTGTGATAATCCTTGTTTCTAGGGACAAAGAAGGAAAGTGAGGGAAATTCTCCTTGTGCTATAGTGTGCTTTAAAAAAACATTTTTTCTAGGGACAGAAAACTATAGGTAGGGAGAGTGTCAGTGTGTTTTACTGTGCGAATCCTTGTTTCTAGGGACAGGGAAGGACAGTGAGGGAATTCTCCTTGTGCTATAGTGTGCTTTAAAAAAACATTTTTTCTAGGGACAGAAAACTATAGGTAGGAAGAGTGTCAGTTTCTTTCACTGTGATAATCCTTGTTTCTAGGGACAGGGAAGGACAGTGAGGGAAATTCTCCTTGTGCTATAGTGTGCTAAAGCATTCCTCATCAACCATCTTTGAAATCCTTGTTTTTTTGGACAGTCAGGGAAATTGTCGTTGTGCTATTCTGTGCAAAAGCAATCATCCTCAACCATATTTAGAAATCCTTAAGTAAAGGGACAGAGAAGGACACCTGAAGGTAGCCCTTATTGCTTTTTTCCCATCTCCCTGCAGGCCATCTATTAGAATGTCTGGAAGGCAAACAAGGAGAGGCAGACAGTCAGGAGGCAATAAAAGAGGGCAAGCAGGCTCTGTGTCTGGGGGCAACAGTGCTGGTCGTGGACGCAGTGCATTGTCATCAGCACATGGCCATGGGACACGCTTGTCCTTCTTTTCGGCAGCTGGACATGTTGAGCCACATCATGCCGAAGACTTGGTAGAGTGGATGACCAAGCCCTCCTCCTCCTCCTCATCCTCTCTCACCCAGGCTCAGGGTACTGGAAAAGCAGCTGCCAAAGCGTCCTCTTCCCTGGTATCAATGTCAGACTCATCATCAGTCACTCCTTCCCTAGACCCACCATGTCCTCCTCCTGAGGAGTCCCCCGAACTGTTTGAGCACAGTGTTGGGTACATGCTCCAGGAGGATGCCCAGCGTTTCGAAGGGTCTGATGATGAAACCCAGCTACAGGAAGGCAGTAGCGTGAGAGCAGACAGAGGGGATGCTCAAGAAGGACACCAATCTGGCAGTCATGTTCCAGCAGCTGCAGCATACTGCCAGATTGGCTCCAGTGATGAGGAGGGAGGGGATGATGAGGTCACTGACTCCACGTGGGTGCCTAATAGGAGAGAGGAGGAGGAGGAGGATGAGGAGGAGGCACATCTCCAACGAGGCAGGATGCCCTTTGGTGGCCAGCGTAAGGGCAGTACACCGACGGAATCACACTGCAGAGCTCCGCCTGTGCAGGGCGCTGCCTCTGCCCGTCATTCAAAAAGTTCTTTGGTGTGGGCCTTTTTTGAGGCTAGTGCATCAGATCGCACAGCTGCTGTTTGCAACATATGTCTCAAGCGTATATCGCGTGGCCAAAACATCAGCCGCTTGGGTACCACATGCCTGACCAGACATATGTTGACCTGCCATGCAGCTCGTTGGCAAGCCTACCTCAAAGACCCACACCAAAGAACAAAGCGGACCTCTCCTTGCACCGCATCAGCTGGGATCTCCAACCCCACTATAACTTCAGTCCTCTCTGAAACATGCACTGAGAGGAATGAAGGTGTAGAATTAGGTGTGTCACAGCCAAGTACTTGCGGCCACTCTGCTAGCAGTACACCGACGTCCGATTCTAGCAGGCAAATTTCCCTGCCCCAGCTGCTGGACCGTCGAAAGAAGTTCACTCCCAGCCATCCACATGCCCAGCGGTTGAATGCTAGCTTGGCTAAATTGCTAGCGCTTCAACTGCTGCCTTTTCAGTTGGTAGACTCGGCCCCCTTCCGTGAGTTTGTGCAATGTGCGGTTCCTCAGTGGCAGGTTCCCAAACGCCACTTTTTCTCACGGAAGGCTATTCCGGCTCTCTACCGGCATGTGGAAGGCAATGTCTTGGCCTCGCTGGACAGGGCGGTCAGCGGTAAGGTGCATATTACCGCTGACTCATGGTCCAGCAGGCATGGACAGGGACGTTACCTTTCTTTCACGGCCCATTGGGTCACTCTTTTGGCAGCTGGGAAGAATGTAGGACAAGGTGCAGTAGTGTTGGAGGTTGTTCCACCGCCACGCCTCCAAAATGCTACTACTGGTTGTGACACACCTCTCTCCTCCACCCCCTCCTCTTCTTCTTCCTCCATGGCCTCTTCCTGTGGTTTGTCCTCGGAACCAGCGGTGCTCCGTAGGCGTTCAAGGGGCTACGCAAGTACGCAGGCAAAAAGATGCCATGCCGTGCTTGCGCTGGTGTGTTTGGGGGACAGAAGCCACACTGGGGCAGAGGTCCTGTCTGCTCTGCAGGGGCAGGCCGAGAGGTGGTTGACGCCATGCCAGCTTAAGCCAGGAATGGTGGTTTGCGACAATGGCACCAACCTCCTCTCCGCCCTCCGACAGGGACAACTGACCCATGTGCCCTGTGTGGCTCACATCCTTAACCTGGTGGTGCAGCGGTTCTTGGGCAGGTACCCGGGCTTACAGGATGTCCTGAGGCAGGCCAGGAAAGTCTGTGTGCATTTCCGCAGATCTTATAATGCCAGTGCTCGCCTGGCTGAGCTGCAAAAGGAGTTGAACCTGCCCAAGAACCGCCTTATATGTGACATGCCCACCAGGTGGAACTCAATGTTGGCCATGCTGCAGCGGCTGCACACGCAGCAGAGGGCCATCAATGAGTACCTGTGCGACTACGGCACCAGGACAGGGTCAGGGGAGCTTGGTTTTTTTTCTCCACACCAGTGGGGCATGATCAGGGATGCATGCACTGTCCTGGCACCATTTGAGGAGGCCACGAGGATGGTGAGCAGTGACAGTGCATGCATCAGTGACACTGTACCTCTTGTCCACCTGTTGGAGCACACGCTGCGTGGAATAATGGACAGGGCACTTGAGGCAGAACAGAGGCAGGAAGAGGAGGACTTCCTTGCCTCTCAAGGCCCCCTTTACCCAGACAGTGTTCCTTCTGTCCCACCCATCGCACAGGAAGAGGAGGAGGAGGAGGAGGAGGAGGAGGATTGTGTCAGCATGGAGGTGGAGGCTGGCACTCAGCATCATCAGCAGCAGTCTTTTAGGGATGATTTACAGTCCCAAGAAACCAGTGGACTTGTACGTGGCTGGGAGGAGGTGGCTGTGGATCATGTCGTCCTTAGTGACCCAGAGGACTCCGGAGCGAATGCCTCAGCAAACCTACGCTGCATGGCCTCCCTGATCCTGCAAAGTCTGCGGAAGGATCCTCGTATTCTTCGGATCAAGGAGAGGGACCATTACTGGCTGGCCACTCTCCTTGATCCACGGTACAAGGGTAAGGTTGCGGACCTTATGTTACCGTCGCAGAGGGAGCAGAGGATGAGACAACTCCGGGAGGCCTTGCAGAAAGGTCTGTGCAACGCGTTCCCAGAGACTGGGAGGTTACAAACTCCTGGTCCTGGACAACGAGTTGCAGAGGCTTCGGCCAGTCAAAGAAGGAGCGGTGGGGAAGGTGGCCGTCTGACCGATGCGTTCAGACAATTCTTTAGTCCTCAGCCCCAAAGTATGATCGGTTCCAGCAACCATCGCCAGCGTCTGATAAACATTGTGCAGGAATATCTAGGGGCAAGGTCAGACTTGGACACCTTCCCCACCGAAAATCCTCTGGCTTACTGGGTCTTGAGGATGGATCACTGGCCAGAGCTTGCACAGTATGCAATTGAGCTACTGGCCTGTCCTGCATCCAGCGTTCTTTCGGAACGCACATTCAGTGCTGCTGGAGGATTTGTCACGGATCACAGGGTGCGCCTGTCCACCGACTCGGTTGATCGACTGACTTTCATCAAGATGAACCAGTCTTGGATCACCACCAGCTACCACACACCTGATGCTGATATAACAGACTAATTGATTTTAACATGTCACATCCCTTCAAGACTGATGCTGATGCTGAGTGCCTGTGCTGTTATGTTGACTGGCTATCCTCCTCCTCCGAGTCCTCAATGATACGATTGATGATGATAGCTTGGAAGATCATTTTTGTTTATGGGTGCCGCCACCAGTGGCTAAGGCCCAATTTTTCATCCCCTGTTTTACAGGGGCGTGTAATTACAATTTTTTTAGCAATAATTTGCCATAGGGCTCATTGCTGTGCTCCAAGTACAGTATCTGTGAGGGGTTGGAGTGTTGTGGCACCAGTGCCTAAGGCCCAATTTTTCAGCCCCTGTTTAACAGGGGCGTGTCATTACAATTTTTGAAGCAATACTTTGCAACAGGGCTCATTGCTGTGCTCCAAGTACAGTATCTGTGAGGGGTTGTAGTGTTGTGCCACCAGTGCCTAAGGCCCAATTTTTCAGCCCCTGTTCAACAGGGGCATGCAATTACAATTCTTGATCTAATAATTCACAGCAGGGCCCATTTCTGCACCCACCAAGAGTAACTCTGAGGGCTTACAGTGTTGTGGCAACGCCACCACCACCACCACCACGAAAGGCCCAATTTTTCAGCCCCTGTTCAAAAGGGGCATGTAATTACAATTCTTGATCTAATAATTCACAGCAGGGCCCATTGCTGCACCCACCAAGAGTAACTCTGAGGGCTTACAGTGTTGTGGCAACACCACCACCACCACCACCACCACGAAAGGCCCAATTTTTCAGCCCCTGTTCAACAGGGGCATGCAATTACAATTCTTGATCTAATAATTCACAGCAGGGCCCATTGCTGCACCCACCAAGAGTAACTCTGAGGGCTTACAGTGTTGTGGCAACGCCACCACCACCACCACCACGAAAGGCCCAATTTTTCAGCCCCTGTTCAAAAGGGGCATGTAATTACAATTCTTGATCTAATAATTCACAGCAGGGCCCATTGCTGCACCCACCAAGAGTAACTCTGAGGGCTTACAGTGTTGTGGCAACGCCACCACCACCACCACCACGAAAGGCCCAATTTTTCAGCCCCTGTTCAAAAGGGGCATGTAATTACAATTCTTGATCTAATAATTCACAGCAGGGCCCATTGCTGCACCCACCAAGAGTAACTCTGAGGGCTTACAGTGTTGTGGCAACGCCACCACCACCACCACCACGAAAGGCCCAACTTTTCAGCCCCTGTTCAAAAGGGGCATGTAATTACAATTCTTGATCTAATAATTCACAGCAGGGCCCATTGCTGCACCCACCAAGAGTAACTGTCAGGGCTTACAGTGTTGTGGCACCAGCACCACCATCAAAGGCCCAATTTTTACTACCACTGTTCAACAATTATATGTAATTAAAATTCCTGATATAATAGTTGACAGCAGGGCGTTCCAGCACCAACCAAGAGTAACTGTGAGTGCTTACAGTGTTGTGCCAACACCAACAAATAAGGGGCCTATTTCTGCAGAGTATATACGGCAGGTCCCTACTTTCAAACATCCAACTTACAAACGACTCCTACTTGCAAACGCAAACGCAAGAAGACAACAGGAAGTGAGAGGAAATCTACCACTAGGAAGGAAAATTCTCTCCTGTAAGAATAAATATGGGAGAAAGGTGTCTCCTCTGTACTGATGCTTTATCAGCAATCCTTGTTTCAAGAAAAACACCACATTTCAAAAACAGACAGCAAAACAAATGTTACAGGGGTGATAACCCTTACCTATGTTTTCCAAAAAGTTTAAAAATAGATTTTTGGGCTGGAGCTACACTTCAACAATGTACCTGTTCAAAATTACAAACAGATTCTACATAAGAACAAACCTACAGTCCCTGTCTTGTATGCACCGCCTGTATACGGCTGTTCAGAGTATATAGGGCCTTTTTTATTTTATGTGCGGGGTTCCCCTTAATATCCATACAAGACCCAAAGGGGCTGGTAATGGGCTGGGGTAGGGGGGGGGGGGGGTCATGGGGTAGCTATGCCATTTTTCTTAAAGATTTTCATCCATATTACCGGGACCAGACATTACATTAAAGCCGCAAGCAGTTTTAAATGGCTTTTTTTTCCTTTAGAAGTGTCATTTTGTGCAGGGACAGTTCTAAACACGGGAAACACGTGGCACTTCACAGGCAAACTTTAGACACCCCCCAGGTACGATATTTAAAGGAATATTTGACTTTTTTTTTTCACTTTATGCATCATTAAAATGACTGCTCCCGAAAAACGACCGTTTTTAAAACTTCTTTTTGCATTGATACATGTCCCCTGGTGCACAACCCGGGTTCCCAAACCCTTTTTAGGACAATAACATGCATAATAGTTGTTATAATTAGCACTTTAGAATTCGAACGTTCGCATCCATTGTATTTAATAGGGTTCTAATGTTCGTACGAACTTTCGGTCCGTTCGCGGGTTCTGGTGCGAACCGAACCCGGGGGTGTTCGGCTCATCACTACCACAGAGGTGAAATTCCTAGGAATGATGTGGACTGGGCCACAGAGGAAGATTCCAGAGACAGTTGTGCAAACTATCCAGGCGCTGTTGCCCCCTACTACCAAAAAGGAGGCACAGAAGTTCATTGGAGTTGTGGGATTCTGGAGATTGTTCATTCCACATCTTGGACTGATTCTGAGGCCTATATACAATGTTACCAGAAAAAAGACTGAGTTCTCATGGGGTTCAGAGCAGCGGACTGCATTCCTGGCTGCTAAAGAAGCTATTTTGCAGCATCAGGGATTGGGACCCGTGAGACAAGGAGTACCATTTCAGCTGGATGTAGTGGAGCAGAATGGTACCATATCTTGGAGTCTGTGGCAGCCAAATGAAAAGAAAGGACTGAGAGCAATACCTATTGGATTTTGGTCCAAACAACTGACAGGGGCACAGACGAGATACACGCCCCTAGAGAAGTACCTGTTTGGGGCCTACACAGCACTTCAACATGTAGAGACCATTACAGGAAAGGACACAGTCACCATCCATACTGCATTGCCAATAGCAGGATGGGTGAGAGATAATGGACTGACCACTAGGGCAGCTGTAGCCCAGAACCAGACACTGATGAAATGGAAGTGGTACCTTCAAGAAAAAGGGATTTTTTAAACAGCTTACCTGTAAAATCCTTTTCTTGGAGTACATCACGGGACACAGAGCGACTTAGTCATTACTAATGGGTTATATAGTTTACCTTCAGGTGTTGGCACTGGCCAATTCCAAACCGGAAGTACCCTCCCCTATATAAGCCCCTCCCACCCGGGAGCACCTCAGTTTTGTAGCCAAGCAATAAGTGTCCCAAAAAGAGGGGTGGGAGCTCTGTGTCCCGTGATGTACTCCAAGAAAAGGATTTTACAGGTAAGCTGTTTAAAAAATCCCTTTTTCTTTTTCGTACATCACGGGACACAGAGCGACTTAGTCATTACTAATGGGACGTCCCAAAGCAATGCCAAATGAGGGGGGGGTACATAAGCTGGGCGCCATCAGGCATGAGGATCTTTTGCGGCCTGCAACACACTGCGCCCAAAGGCGACATCCTCCTGACTTCTAACGTCTACCTGATAGAATCTAGTAAACGTGTGTACCGAAGACCATGTTGCGGCCTTACATACCTGAGCCAGGGAGGCCTGGTGATGCACTGCCCATGAAGTTCCAACCGCTCTTGTGGAGTGCGCCCTAACTTTGAACGGAGGCGGTCTCTTTCTCAAGCCATAGGCTTGTATTATGACCTGTCGAATCCACTTGGCTAAAGTAGATTTTGATGCTGCCTGACCCCTTCTGGGGCCTTCCGGCAGAACAAACAAAGAATCCGTTCTGCGAATCTGAGCAGTGGCTTTTAGATAAGCTTTAACTGCTCTTACCACATCCAAAGAATGTAATAACTTTTCCTCTACTGAGCTAGGTTTGGGGAAAAAAGAAGGAAGAACCACATCTTGGTTCAAATGAAACCTCGATACCACCTTAGGAAGAAAGGCTGGATGAGGACGTAATACTACTCTGTCCTTATGGACAACCAGATATGGCTCCTTACAGGACATAGCTGCTAATTCCGACACTCTTTTAGCCGAACAAATGGCTACTAAGAAAACCAATTTCCTGGTGAGAAGAACCAAGGAAATGTGTTGTAATGGTTCAAACGGTTGTTTCTGTAGAACCGACAGAACCAGGTTTAAGTCCCAAGGACATATGGGAATACTAACCGGAGGGCTAATACGCATCACTCCTTGTATAAAGGCTTTGACTAGTGAATGCGAAGCCAAGGGCCTTTGAAAAAATATTGACAAGACCGAAATCTGACCCTTGATAGTACTCAAGGCCAGCTTCCTATCTACAGCCCACTGTAGGAAGTCCAGAATCCTCCCTATCATGTACTTACGTGGATGCCATTTCTTGGTCTCACACCACGTAATGTACGCTTTCCAGATCCTATAATAGATCTGCCTGGATACCGGTTTCCTGGCATTGATCATGGTAGATACCACAGAATTAGAGAGCCCTCTCTTTTTCAGAATGTGGGCTTCAATAGCCAGGCCGTCAAACCTAGGGCTGGTAAGGAAGGGTGGTATATCGGTCCTTGCGACAGCAGGTCCGGACGAAGTGGGAGGGTCCAAGGACTCCTCACTGACATTTTTACAATCTCCGCGTACCATGCCCTTCGGGGCCACGCTGGAGCCACCAGAATCACTGGTTTCTTTTCTACCCTGATTCTGCGGAGTAATCGTGGTAACAATTGTGGCGGTGGGAATGCATATATCAGCTTGAACCGATCCCAAGGGAACACTAGGGCATCCGAGCCGCAAGCTAGGGGATCCCTTGTGCGAGACACAAACCTGTCCACCTTTGCGTTGAATCTGGATGCTAGCAGATCTACATCCGGTGTTCCCCACCGCTGGCATATTGCCTGGAAAACCTCGGGGTGAAGAGACCATTCCCCCGGGCATAATTGTTGGCGACTTAGAAAGTCCGCTCTCCAATTTTCCACTCCTGGGATGAAAACCGCGGATATGGCTGGGACATATCTTTCTGCCCACTCCAGGATGCAATTTGCTTCCTTCTGGGCTGCACGACTTTTGGTGCCACCCTGATGATTGATATATGCCACTGCCGTGGCATTGTCTGATTGAATTCTGACAGGGGACCCCTGGAGTTTGGATGTCCATGCTACTAGGGCATACCGGGCTGCTCGTATCTCTAAGAGATTGATGGGCAGGGCCTTTTCTGCTTCTGACCACCTGCCCTGGAGAGACCATTGCTCCAGCACTGCCCCCCAGCCGATGAGGCTGGCATCTGTAGTGACCACCTTCCAAGAAACCGGACTGAAGGGTTTCCCTCTTTCCAGATTCTGGGGCACCAACCACCAATGGAGGCTCTTGCGAACGGAAGGGGACAGGGACATTGGTAAGTCTAAAGCCTGAACTTTTTTGTTCCAGGCTGACAGTATGGCCCTTTGCAAATTCCTTGAATGGAATTGACCGTAGGGTACCGCTTCGAATGAAGCCACCATCTTTCCCAGCAGCCTCATGCAGAGACGTATGGATGGTTTTCTTTTTGTACCCACTAAGTGGGTCAAATTTCTTAAAGACGACACCTTCTCTGGAGGTAAGAAAATCTTTCTCTGATTTGAATCCAGCCTTAGCCCTAAGTATTCCAGACTTTTGACTGGTCTTAGAGCTGACTTGTCCCGGTTGATAATCCAACCGTGATATTCCAGATACTCGATTGTCTTGTGAATAGCTACTTCCAGCTTTTCCACTGAGTGGTCTATTAGTAGCAGGTCGTCTAGATATGCCATTATCGTTACACCCTGTGTTCTTAGATTGGCCAATAATGGGGCCAGAATTTTTGTGAACACTCGTGGTGCTGTGGCCAGACCGAAAGGTAAGGCTCTGAACTGAAAATGGCGCCCTTCTACTGCAAAGCGTAGAAATTTCTGATGGGCCGGAAAGATGGGAATATGCAGATAAGCATCCCTTATGTCGATCGAGGCTAGCCATTCCTGCCCTTGTAGGGCGGTGGCCACTGATCGGATCGACTCCATCCGAAAGGTCCTGATATTTAGGAACTTGTTTAGCCCTTTTAGATTTAATATGGGC
The DNA here is from genome assembly GCA_029206835.1 of Rana muscosa. Classification (NCBI taxonomy): domain Eukaryota; kingdom Metazoa; phylum Chordata; class Amphibia; order Anura; family Ranidae; genus Rana; species Rana muscosa. Next base: position 68,151,675 of record CM055119.1, read on the forward strand.
CTCACGTCCCCATTTGGTTTGGGGACTGTGAAAAGGTTCGAGTAAAACCCGAATCCGCTTTCTTCCAGGGGAACCTTCATGATTACCCCTTGGAGCAATAGTTGTTCTAGTGCCAGAAGGAGGGATCCTCTCTTTTGGGGATCTCTTGGCACGTTTGACCTCATAAATTGGGCAGGAGGAGTGCCTTTTAACTCCAGCTTGTATCCCAGACTTACTGCGGAGAGCACCCATCTGTCTCTGATGGTGTCCCGCCAGGTCTCTGTGAACAACTGAAGTCTTCCCCCCACCCGATTGAGCGGGGGCAATACTTCATGCCTTAGGGGGAGGTTTTGTACCTCTCTTGATCCAGGGCTTCTTGTTACCCTGTGATTGTCCCTGATTTCTGCCCCCTGAATTTGACCGCGGAGGCCGTCGGAACTGCTTCACAGCCGATGTGCCCGGGACTGGAGAGGTAGGCCTCTTAAAAGAAGGACTTCTACCCTTGTTCTTAACCGGTAAGAGTGAACTTTTACCGGCAGAAATTTTCTGGATATATTTGTCCAGATCTTCTCCAAATAAGCGTTCTCCATGAAATGGGAAGCTAACCAGCAGTTTTTTACAGGGAGCTTCAGCAGACCAGTTTTTGAGCCACAGAAGCCTACGCATATGTACTATAGACAGCGTAAAGCGGGAGGCCTGTTGGATTGTATCCTTTATGGCGTCCACCGCAAAACACAAGGCTCTAGGCAGGTCAGCTAGGGCATGAGCCTGCTGATCTGGTAAGTCCCTTAAGACTTGTTTCAACTGATCTTTCACTGCTTGGCAGACTCCAATCGCTGCTACCGCAGGTTGTGTCACCATACTTGCTGTAGAGAAAGCAGATTTTAGTAAAGACTCCAATTTTTTATCTATTGGGTCTTTGAACATTGGAACATTATCTACTGGACATGTCAGTGATTTGTTAACAGAAGAGATGGCTGCGTCCACTATAGGGACCCTCCATTTTCTTATGAACTTATCCTCCATGGGATAGATCACCGGAAATCTCTTGGGGGGAGCAAATATTTTATCAGGATGCTCCCAATCCTGGTAAATAAGCCCTTCTAATAAAGGGTGGATTGGGAAGGAACAGACCGCCTGGGGAGCTTTTAGCGACCCCAGCGAGGAAACCGTAGTGGATGGTGGTTCCGCCAGAGGCATTTTAAATGCTGATCGGACCATGTTAGTCAGAGACTGAACCCATAATCTTTCAGCCTGAGAAGCTGAGAAAGGTTCTTCCACTGTTGATTCCTCTATAAGTGAATCAACCTCATCCTGATCCCCTTCAGGTAGGTCGATCTCTGTGTGGGGCTGTTCCTCCACTAACAGGCACTCTGAAGGAGGAGACGGAGATCGGACGCGCTTTTCCTGTGACAGGGAAGCAGCGATCAATGCTGTTAATCTCTCTTCCAATCCTCCCAGAGTTGAGGATAAAACCTCCTCTGTTATATATACAGGAGCTGGTGGACTGGGGACAGCCGCAGCACCAGGCATTCCTGCGGGGTTTCTACGGCTACTGACCTCTGCATTCTCAGGGGAGATTGGTGCAGTGCAAGCATGCCCAATATCCTCAGAGCCCGATGGAGACCCCTTTGGCTTCCTGGAAGATCTATTTCCGGAGCGTCTGGACGACATATCCCTTAAGCACAAAGCTGAGGTATTCCCGTCGTCATACACCAATTTTTGCTGGTAATAGTCTAACACAGGTGCTGCTATATACCAGCTGGTGTCCACTAAAGTGCCTTTCTATGGGGATGCCTGCATCAACCGCCTCTGTGTGCCACTGTTTGTTGCTAGCTCTGTTTGCATGCAGCTGACACTTGTACTGTGTCTTTTAACCATGCTGGGACGCCCGCACATGCGCAGAAGCGCCGCGGCGCGCATCGAGCGTCATCCACCCGCCCCGCCCCTTTTTTTTCATAGGAGGCGCGTGCACGCGCCCGCGCGCGCGCCCGTGCGCCAATGGCGCCCTTTTCGAAAACCAACAGAGGACTAGGAGCCAGGGCCCTTTTTGCCGGAGGGCCTGTGCGGTGGATGAACGCAGCAACAGGGCAGAGGAAGTGGATTCCCTCAGAGAAACTTACCAGCTGCCTGGATCTTTTGAGTTGAGAAAACCAAAGATCCACATTTACAAGAAAAATGGACTACAGCGGCCTCTAGTGGTTTAACACAGGTACCGCGGTCCCTGTTTTTTTTTTTTTTTTTTTTGACTACTATTAAAATTTTACATTTTCAGTAGTTATAGGCAAACACAGATATTTAGCGGGAATACCGTTAGGTAACAGACAGAAAGACAAATTAGGCTTGGGGGTCCCCCAATAGAACCAAGTTCCTGAGGGCCCCCACTTACCTGATCCCCGCCGCAGGACTTTGTTTGGTCCACAAAAGTCCAAACTTCACCTATCACGGCAGGCATTGTAATTAAACCTTCAGGGACCGGGTTCCCAAGGATTCCACTCCCCTGGACCTGTATAGCACCCTGCACAGACAGCGTCTTGGTCGTGGGTATGACCAGAGCTCTGGATCCCAGGGTCCAGCCCTCCTAAGAGAAGCATTACAGGCAAAACCTTGCTCTTCTGCTGCAAGGCCCGGGTACCGACCGTTTAGCTATGAAGCTTTTTTGGTGGGATCCGGAACAGCTTACTAAGGCCCAAAAGAACCTGTACGCAAGCCCAGTGAAAACACATGTTACTCTTTGGCCAACACCTTAGACACTGGCAAAAAACTGAGGTGCTCCCGGGTGGGAGGGGCTTATATAGGGGAGGGTACTTCCGGTTTGGAATTGGCCAGTGCCAACACCTGAAGGTAAACTATATAACCCATTAGTAATGACTAAGTCGCTCTGTGTCCCGTGATGTACGAAAAAGAAAGAGGGGGTATTGCAGCTGGGGATGTTAGAGACATTTCAAAACAGTTGGCAGGGCTTGTTACTTTTACCAGCACCCGGCCAGAAGATTAAATTCCTGTGCTGCAGTCATCCCCCATTCAAGAGGCTCCACCCTTTGAGTCTCTGTCAGAAGACATGAAGGAGTCAGCATGGTTCACTGATGGTTCAGCCATAATCACCTCGTCTGGGCGTAAATGGACAGCAGCAGCCTAAAACCCAAGTACAGACACAGTCCTGCAGGAGTCCAGGATCGGAGGGTCCAGTCAGTATGCAGAGTTGAAAACTGTAGTGATGACTTTTCAGGAGGATCCTTCTTCCCATGTCACTATCTACACTGATAGCTGGGCGGTTTTAAAGGACTGACAACTTGGATGCCCACGTGGAAGTCCAATGAATGGATGATTCATGGAAAGGTGGTGTGGGGAGGCAAGGAAGTCTGGGACTACATCTGGAAGGAAGCTCAATCCCGCACCATAAAAGTGGGGCATGTTGATGCACATGTGCCCCTAGTACCAGACTTTGAGAACTATAACAGAGTTGCAGATGAAATCGCAAAAGTGAAGGCAGTTGTGCCAATTGATCCTGTTTTGATGAACTTGGCCAACTGGGCCCACAAGTAGGGATGGGCCCGGTGCTCGATTCGAACCCATGTTCGAATCGAGCATCGGGCGTTCGCTCGCTCGTCGAGCCCAGAACTATTTGGGCCGTTCGCATCACATTCGTGTGATGCGAGCGGCCCCGCAATGCATTGCGGCCGGCGCGGCCGGCGCAGTGCATTGCTGGCTGATGATTGGCCAAGCATGCACTGTGACCCCGCATGCTTGGCCAATCACAGCGCCCGAAACTCGGAGAGCAATAATTGGCTACAGGCAGGACGGCTGTAGCCAATTACAGCTCAGGGGCTTTAGTACACGCCCCACCATTTAAAAGGCCGCCACGCCATCGGCCCCGGTCACATGAGTTCCGGCTTTAGGAGAGATTAGTCTGCTGATTCTGTCTTTGCTTGATACTGAAAGATTTGCTCTTCTTTGCTAAACCATTGGCTATTTCTTTGCTAAACCATTGCTACCTAAGTCATTGATCGTTCATTGCTGCTGATTGCACAGTTAGTGTGTTATTAGCTGCTGCTGGGGATTAGTCTGGTGCGTGCTTACTGTTAGTACAGTATTGCAGTAGTACCAACCGCAGTGCTGTTAGCACAGCATTGCACCCCAACAGCACCCATAGGACTTCTAGTGTGTTAGTGGCAGCAAACAGAGCTCCTATATTTTCTTCTCAGCAGCACCCATAGGACTTCTAGTGTGTTAGTGGCATCACACAGAGCTCCTATATTTTCTTCTCAGCAGCACCCATAGGACTTCTAGTGTGTTAGTGGCAGCAAACAGAGCTCCTATATTTTCTTCTCAGCAGCACCCATAGGACTTCTAGTGTGTTAGTGGCAGCAAACAGAGCTCCTATATTTTCTTCTCAGCAGCACCCATAGGACTTCTAGTGTGTTAGTGGCAGCAAACAGAGCTCCTATATTTTCTTCTCAGCAGCACCCATAGGACTTCTAGTGTGTTAGTGGCAGCAAACAGAGCTCCTATATTTTCTTCTCAGCAGCACCCATAGGACTTCTAGTGTGTTAGTGGCAGCAAACAGAGCTCCTATATTTTCTTCTCAGCAGCACCCATAGGACTTCTAGTGTGTTAGTGGCAGCAAACAGAGCTCCTATATTTTCTTCTCAGCAGCACCCATAGGACTTCTAGTGTGTTAGTGGCATCACACAGAGCTCCTATATTTTCTTCTCAGCAGCACCCATAGGACTTCTAGTGTGTTAGTGGCAGCAAACAGAGCTCCTATATTTTCTTCTCAGCAGCACCCATAGGACTTCTAGTGTGTTAGTGGCAGCAAACAGAGCTCCTATATTTTCTTCTCAGCAGCACCCATAGGACTTCTAGTGTGTTAGTGGCAGCAAACAGAGCTCCTATATTTTCTTGTCAGCAGCACACATAGTACCTATAGTGTGTTAGTGTCAGCACCCATAGGACCTACAGTGTGTTGTGAGCACACATAGGAGTTCTATTTTTTATACTATATACACTACCGACTACAATGGCTGGAAGACCGCCAAGGAGAGGCAGAGCGTGCCGAGGCAAGAACACAGGGCAGGCAGGCTCTGTTTCTAGAGACAACAGTGCTGGCCGTGGACGTGGTCGTGCATCGTCATCAGCACGTGGCCATGAGACACGCTTGTCTTTGTTTTCGGCAGCTGGACATGTGGAGCCGCATCATGCCGAAGGCTTGGTAGAATGGATGACCAAGCCCTCCTCATCCTCCTCATCCTCTCTCACCCAGGCTCAGGGTACTGGCAGAGCAGCTGCCAACGCGTACTCAATGGCATCATCAGCCACCCCTTCCCTAGACCCACCATGTCCTCCTGAGGAGTCCCCCGAACTGTTTGAGCACAGTGTTGGGTACATGCTCCAGGAGGATGCCCAACGATTCGAAGGCTCGGATGATGATACCCAGCTTGAGGAAGTCAGTAGTGTGCGCGCAGAGAGAGGGGATGCTGAAGGACAGCAATCTGGCAGTAGTGTTCCACCAGCTGCAGCTTACTGCCAGGTTTGCTCTAGTGGTGAAGAGGGAGGGGATGATGAGGTCACTGACTCCACGTGGGTGCCTGAAGGGAGAGAGGAGGAGGAGGAGGAGGATGCAGCGTCACATGTCCAACGAGGCAGGATGCCCCCTGGAGGCCAGCTAGAGGCCAGCACAGCAACTGTACCACACCGCAGAGCTCCGCCTGTGCAGGGCGCTGCCTCTGCACGTTATCACAAAAGTTCTTTGGTGTGGGCCTTTTTTGAGACGAGTGCATCAGATCGCACCACTGCTATTTGCAATATTTGTCTCAAGCGTATCTCGCGTGGCCAAAACATCAGCCGCTTGGGCACCACAAGCATGAGCAGACATATGTCGACCTGCCATGCAGCTCGTTGGCAAGCACACATAAAAGACCCACACCAAAGAACAAAGCGGACCTCTCCTTGCTCCTCATCAGCTGGGATCTCCATCCCCACTATATCTTCAGTCCTCTCTGAAAGCTGCTCTGAGAGGACTGAAGGTGTAGAATTAGGTGTGTCACAACCAAGTACTTGCAGTACACCGACGTCCGATTGTAGCAGGCAAATTTCCCTGCCCCAGCTGCTGGACCGTCGAAAGAAGTATACTCCCAGCCATCCACATGCCCAGCGGTTGAATGCTAGCTTGGCTAAATTGCTAGCACTTCAACTGCTGCCTTTTCAGTTGATAGACTCGGCCCCCTTCCGTGAGTTTGTTCAATGTGCGGTTCCTCAGTGGCAGGTTCCCAAACGCCACTTTTTCTCACGGAAGGCGATTCCGTCTCTCTACTGGCATGTGGAAGGCAATGTCCATGCCTCGCTGGACAGGGCGGTCAGCGGTAAGGTGCATATTACCGCTGACTCATGGTCCAGCAGGCATGGACAGGGACGTTATCTTTCTTTCACGGCCCATTGGGTCACTCTATTGGTAGCTGGGAGGGATGCAGGACAAGGTGCAGTAGTGTTGGAGGTTGTTCCGCCACCACGCCTCCAAAATGCTACTACTGGTTGTGACACACCTCTCTCCTCCACCCCCTCCTCTTCTTCTTCCTCCATGTCCTCTTCGAGTGCTCTGTCCTCGGAACCAGCGGTGCTCCGTAGGCGTACAAGGGGCTACGCGAGTACGCAGGCAAAAAGATGCCATGCCGTGCTTGCGCTGGTGTGTTTGGGGGACAGGAGCCACACTGGGCCAGAGGTTCTGGCAGCTCTGCAGGGGCAGGCCGAGAGGTGGTTGACGCCACGCCAGCTTAAGCCAGGAATGGTCGTTTCTGATAATGGCACCAACCTCCTCTCCGCCCTGCGACAGGGGCAGCTCACCCATGTGCCCTGTATGGCTCACGTCCTCAACCTGGTGGTGCAGCGGTTCTTGGGCAGGTTCCCAGGCTTACAGGATGTCCTGAGGCAGGCCAGGAAAGTCTGTGTGCATTTCCGCCGATCTTATAATGCCAGTGCTCGGCTGACTGAGCTGCAAAAGGAGCTGAACCTGCCCAAGAACCGCCTAATATGTGACATGCCCACCAGGTGGAACTCAACGTTGGCCATGCTGCAGCGACTGCACACGCAGCAGAGGGCCATCAATGAGTACCTTTGCGACTACGGCACCAGGACAGGGTCAGGGGAGCTTGGCTTTTTTTCCCCACGCCAGTGGAGCATGATCAGGGATGCATGCACTGTCCTCTCACCATTTGAGGAGGCCACGAGGATGGTGAGCAGTGACAGTGCATGCATCAGTGACACTGTACCTCTTGTCCACCTGTTGGAGCATACGCTGCGTGGGATAATGGACAGGGCACTTGAGGCAGAACAGAGGCAGGAAGAGGAGGACTTCCTTGTCTCTCAAGGCCCCCTTTATCCAGACAATGTTCCTTCTGTCCCACCCATCACACAGGAAGAGGAGGAGGAGGAGGAGGAGGAGGAGGATTGTGTGAGCATGGAGGTGGAGCCTGGCACTCAGCATCAGCAGCAGCAGTCTTTTAGGGATGATGTACAGTCCCAACAAACCAGTGGACTTGTACGTGGCTGGGAGGAGGTGGCTGGCGATCATGTCATCCTCAGTGACCCAGAAGACTCCGGACCGAATGCCTCAGCTAACCTACGCTGCATGGCCTCCCTGATCCTGCAAAGCCTGCGGAAGGATCCTCGTGTTCTTCGGATCAAGGAGAGTGACCATTACTGGCTGGCCACTCTCCTTGATCCACGGTACAAGGGTAAGGTTGCGGACCTTATCTTGCCGTCGCAGAGGGAGCAGAGGATGAGACATCTCAGGGAGGCCTTGCAGAAAGGTCTGTGCAACGCGTTCCCAGAAACTGGGAGGTTACAAACTCCTGGTCCTGGACGACAAGTTGCTGAGGCTTCGGTCAGTAGCAGAAGGAGCGGTGGGGAAGGTGGACGTCTGACCGATGCGTTCAGACAATTTTTTAGTCCGCAGCCCCAAGGTATGATCGGTTCCAGCAACCATCGCCAGCGTCTGATATACATGGTGCAGGAATACCTAGGGGCAAGGTCAGACTTGGACACCTTTCCCACCGAAAATCCTCTGGCTTACTGGGTCCTGAGGATGGATCACTGGCCAGAGCTTGCACAGTATGCAATTGAGCTACTGGCCTGTCCTGCATCCAGCGTTCTTTCCGAACGCACATTCAGTGCTGCTGGAGAATTTGTCACCGATCATAGGGTGCGCCTGTCCACCGACTCGGTTGATCGACTGACCTTCATAAAAATGAATCAGTCTTGGATCACCACCAGCTACCAGACACCTGAAGCGGATATAACGGAATAATTTATAATGTCACATCCCTTCAAGACTGCCTATGCTGATGCTGAGTGACTGTCCTGTTATGTTCACTGACTATCCTCTTCCTCCTCCTCAATGATCCATGCCACCACACCAGTGCCTAAGGCACAATTTTTCAGCCCCTGTATAACAGGGGCGTGTAATTACAATTTTTTAAAAAGATGCTTCGCAACAGGTGTGACTGCTGTGCTCAGAGTACAGTATCTGTGAGGGGTTGCAGTGTTGTGGCACCAGCACCAGTGCCTAAGGCACAATTTTTCAGCCCCTGTTGGGGCGTGTAATTACAATTTTTAGGCAATGCTTTGCAACAGGTCTCATTGCTGTGCTCAGAGTACAGTATCTGTGAGGGGTTGCAGTGTTGTGGCACCAGCACCAGTGCCTAAGGCACAATTTTTCAGCCCCTGTATAACAGGGGCGTGTAATTAAATTTTTTTAAAAAGATGCTTCGCAACAGGTGTGACTGCTGTGCTCAGAGTACAGTATCTGTGAGGGGTTGCAGTGTTGTGGCACCAGCACCAGTGCCTAAGGCACAATTTTTCAGCCCCTGTTGGGGCGTGTAATTACAATTTTTAGGCAATGCTTTGCAACAGGTCTCATTGCTGTGCTCAGAGTACAGTATCTGTGAGGGGTTGCAGTGTTGTGGCACCAGCACCAGTGCCTAAGGCACAATTTTTCAGCCCCTGTATAACAGGGGCGTGTAATTACAATTTTTTAAAAAGATGCTTCGCAACAGGTGTGACTGCTGTGCTCCAAGTACAGTATCTGTGAGGGGTTGCAGTGTTGTGGCACCAGCACCAATGCCTAAGGCACAATTTTTCAGCCCCTGTTTAACAGGGGCGTGTAATTACAAATCTTGATCTAATAGTTCACAGCAGGGCCCATTCCTGCGCCCACCAAGAGTAACTATGAGGGCCTACAGTCTTGTGGCAACACCGTCCACCACCACCACCACCACCAAAGGCCCAATTTTTCTGCCCTGTTCAACAGGTGCATGCAATTACAAATCTTGATCTAATAACTCACAGCAGGGCCCATTCCTGCACCCACCAAGAGTAACTGTGAGGGCTTACAGTCTTGTGGCAACACCGTCCACCACCACCACCACCACCACCAAAGGCCCAATTTTTCTGCCCGGTTCAACAGGTGCATGCAAGTACAAATCTTGATCTATTAACTCACAGCAGGGCCCATTCCTGTGCCCACCAGTCTTGTGGCTACACCAACATCTAATAGGGCAAATTTCTGCAGAGTATATACGGCAGGCCCCTACTTTCAAACATCCAACTTACAAATGACTCCTACTTGCAAACGGCAAGAGAAAACAGGAAGTGAGAGGAAATCTACCCCTAGGAAGGAAAATTCTATCCTGTTAGATTTAATTTGGGAAAAAGGTATCTCCTCTCTACTGATGCTTTATCACCAATCCTTGTTTCAATTAAAACCCCACTTTTCCAAAAACATTTGTCATTGGGACGGAAAGTGAGGTGACATGTTCTGAACAGATGTGCAAAGACAGCAAATGTTACAGGGGTGATAACCCCTCCCTATGTTCTCCAAAAAGCTTAAAAATTGATTTTTTTGGGATGTAGCTACACTTCATAATGTACCTGTTCAGATTCTACTTAAGAACAAACCTACAGTCCATGTCTTGTTTGCACCACCTATATACTGCTGTTCAGAGTATATAGGGTTGTAGGTATAGGGTTTTATTTTGGGTGCGGGGTCCCCCTTAGTATCCATACAAGACCCAAAGGGGCTGGGGTGGGGGGGGGGTGATGGGGTAGCCATGCCATTTTTCTCAAGGATTTTCAGCCATATGGCGGCCAGGACAAGACATGACATTAAAGCCGCAAGTGGTTTTAAATGGCTTCTTTTTTTCCTTTACAAATGTCATTTTGTGCAAGGACAGTTCTAAACACGGGAAACACATGCCACTTCACAGGCATACTTTAGACACCCCCCAGGTACCATATTTAAAGGAAAATTTCACTTTTTTTTTTTCACTTTATGCATCATTAAAATGACTGCTCCCGAAAAAACTTTAGTTTTTAAAATTTCTTTTTGCATTGATATATGTCCCCTGGGGCAGGACCCGGGTCCCCAAACCTGTTTTATAACATTAACATGCATATTGGCCGTTGTAATTAGCAATTTTGATTTCGAACGTTCGCGTCAATTATAACGAATAGGGTTCGAAAATTCGCGCGAACTTTCGGTCCGTTCGAAGGTTCTGGTGCGAACCGAACCCGGGGGTGTTCGGCTCATCCCTACCCACAAGCAATCTGGACATTTGGGGCAGAAAGCAACATATGAATGGGCACAGCAGAGAGGATTGCCTATACCCATGGACATGATAAAGACTGTAATAGAGAACTGTACAGTGTGTGGAGAAGTGCGACAATGGCCATTGCAAAAGTACTCCACTGGGTCGATTAAGAGGGGTGAGAGGCCTGCAGAGATCTGGCAGATTGACTTCATCGGTCCCCTGCCCCGGGGAAACAATGGACTGAGATATTGTTGCACTGCAGTGGACACCTATTCAGGACTTATGCTTGTTCATCCTTGCAAACGTGCAGATCAAGCCGCAACGCTTCAACTGCTTCAGAAACTTGTCGTTGCTTATGGTTGTCCCAAACAAGTCCAAAGTGATAATGGCTCACACTTCACCGGATTAACAGTACAGCAGTGGGCCAAAGATTCTGGAGTGTACTGGTTGTGCCACATCCCATACCATCCACAGGCAGCTGGTTTGATTGAAAGATACAACGGGCTATTGAAGGACCAGATACGCAAAATTACACCCACACATACACTAAGGGGGTGGGATCGGGTCCTCACACAGGCAGTCATGTTGTTAAATTCTAGGCCAATAGCCAAAAGCACACCATATGAGAGGATGGTAGGGGCTGAGGCACAGATTCCACAGCTGGAGTGCAGAGTTCAGTATTTATGTAAAGTTCCTGAAAGAACAGGGTTTAACAGATACCATGTTACTGCTTCCCATGACATAGAAACCAAGAGTGACGTATCTGAAGCTGAAGCCTATCTAGGAATGAGAGGGAATCTGGCAGGAAGGTTTGAAGTTATATTTGCATTGGCAGATGAGCTTCAAGACAGTGGCTGGGACTCTGACTGGTTAGTGGATACTTCTCAGCAAGAGTGGAAAGTGAGGCTACATAACATCAAACCTTCCAAAATAAACAGCAGTGATTTTCTGGGAAATATCAGTATATTTCCTCTCCTCCCTATTGATGTTCTTTGGGAGGGTCAGAGGTGCATACAGGCAGGTGGCAAAGTATTAGTCAGATATCCAGGCAAGAAGCCATTTAGAGGAGAGATTGTAGCTGAAGGGCCAGGATCTACTGTTTATGTATTGTTAGAAGGAACAGATAATCCGCTTTGTTTTCCACTCCACAGGCTGTCTCCAATTTGATCCATAGGAAGACCAGAGAAAAGTGGTTACATGATGGAAAGAATGACAGAAGATCGCAAGAGCTGTGGAGAACAAGGCCTTTGATGTATTCCAAGCCTGGACTTGTTTCTAAAGAACTTTAGAATGGACTTTCTAATGAACTTTTATCCAAAGACTGAAACACCTTCCCAGTGACAGAAATATGGGAGGGGTTGCATTTAAGGAAAATTCATGTGTATATCGAGTTTTTAGTAATGAAGAGATTTTCTGTGTGTGGTCTGAGAGAGAAAAAAAATAAAAATCATAGGGCGGAATGTATAGCGTTTGTTAAAAATATGATTTTTATTATATTAATCAGACATAGGATACATGGGACAATTTTGTAATAGTGAGTTGGTCAGATTACCTGTCAGCATTTGGTTTAAGTAGATTTCTCAAACAAATGACAATGGGATTAGATACCATTATTGTATTTTAGTACATTACCTGTTTGAGATTTCTTTCAGCTCTCAAACTGAAAAAGAAATTACAGTTTAGATTACAGGTTTCATTTTGAGTAGACAATAGGTTAGATACCATTGTTGTATCCAATTTGCTAATGTCTCTATAGACATTACCTGTTTGAGATTTCTTTCAGCTCTCAAACTGAAAAGAATTACAGTTTAGGTTTCGTTTCAGTAGACAATAGGTAGATAGCATTGTTGTATTCAATGCTATTGTTGAAATACATCTATGTTTTCTGTTTTGGTAACAATGGTAAACAGCCTGACACACATAAAAGCAGTAAGCACACACACACAAGACACACCATGTTGCTGTAAGAGAGGAGAAGCCACTCATCATGAAGAAGAACAGGACCTGATCTCCAAGAAGAATCATTGCCAATGGAGATCATGAACAAAGCATAATCCAAGTTAAGTAACCTTTAAATGTATTTGTAGTTATAGACCATAGGCTGTTCTATTTTCTAGGCATTTTGCTTGTTATAGATATATGTCAGTCTTGTAGTGTATTCCTAATATTGTAATAGTTTTGTATGTACAGCATCTTGTATAGTAAAAGCACATTTACACACTGCAGAAGTCTCAGCTTCCTTGTTATACCACAGAGTAACCTTGATAGATAGACGCAAGTGAAACATAACCCCACATAAAAAACAACAATGTTCTCCCCTGCCATGTTAATGTGCCCTCTCGGCACTTAGAATTTTCAGCCGTATGTGTGTTACAATCCATAATCCACAATCCATATGTGTTTTTGATGGTCTGTGGGCTATATGAAAAGTTGTAGGATTATATTGGAATTTTTTTTTTCTTATTTTCCACTTGGTGGTTGTTGGTCCCTTCCCGCTGACATCACTACCGTGGAGAGTCATGGCTTCCACCTGCCAACCACTTCAGAAAATGCTACCATAGAATTACACCTCCGGATATCCCTGAGACTCCAGAATGCTGAACCACCTGCCATATTACTAATATGATGTGCTCCTACCAATCCACCCTTTTGTAGGTGTTTTTAAAGCTTTTGGGAATTATAAAGTTTTACTTCTGCGCTTAGAGCAGGGATATGCAATTAGCGGACCTCCAGCTGTTGCAAAACTACAAATCCCATCATGCCTCTGTCTCTGGATGTCATGCTTGTGGCTGTCAGAGTATTGCTATGCCTCATGGGAATTGTAGTTCTGCAACAGCTGGAGGTCCGCTAATTGCATCTCCCTGGCTTAGAGGCACCTTTTTTTGATTTTCTGTTCTATTATACAGTAAAACCTTGGATTGCAAGCATAATTCGTTCCGGGAACATGCTTGCAATCCAAAGCACTCGCATATCAAAGCTAATTTCCCCATAAGAAATAATGGAAACTCAGATTATTTGTTCGACAACCATTTATTTATAAGTCCTTCAGTCTATAGTCCATATAAAAATATGATAGCAGGTTAAAATGTCCGTCCACAAATGGAAGCCTCCACAAGGGGATTAGAAGCAAAATCCAGCAGGAGCTACAGAGTATAAAATAGAAAGAGGCGCCTCTAAGTGTAGAAATATGGTTACATTTAATGAAGGTACAGCATTTAGCAACTCACATTGTTGATGATTAAATGTTGTAACTTTATTAAATGTAACCATATTGCTACACTTAGAGGCACCTTTCTTCTCTTATATACTCAGTTGTGAAATGATGCTACTTGTATATCAAGACATCACTTGTTTATCAAGCCAAAATTTATAGAAAAATTTAGCTTGCCTTGCAAAACGCTCTCAAACCAAGTTACTCTCAATCCAAGGTTTTACTGTATTCTATTATATTTGTTTCTGTTCCTTTATCTTCTATTTTTGTTTTCTAATTCTATTCAAATTCAATTTGAATCCGAATTTTAGCCAAAGTTTGTTTTATTATTTTTGATTCGTTTAAATTTGTTACTATTGTAATTTGGAAATTTGAATACATCTAAATCTCGAAATAATGAAAAATTTAAGCCACAGTGCCTTGGAAATCCTGCATTTTAATTTTAACCACTTGCCAACACATCAATGTACATATACTGTGGCGGGGCAGTATGTGTCGAGGCACAATCACGTACATGTATTCCATGTGCCTGCTCTGGGTTTAGGAGCTTGCTGCGCACCCCTCCAAGACTGCTATGTACACTGGACATCCCGGTACTCGGAGACCAGTGATCATGTGTTTGTGTGTCAACAAAGCTGTTACTGTATGCTATTTCAATGTGCTTGTTATCAGCGGAATCACCCTTCCTTTCCCTACTTTTGCATACCATTACGGAGATCCGCAGGATGGAATATCTTACTGCTTCTGTCAATCACACCCTCCCTCAATTCAACAGAATCTGGGAAGCTTTGGATCAGTCTGAACACGGCAACCCTATAAATACACTCTGAAATGCACCTCCAAGCATCTTTGTTCTTCTCTGAACCTCTTTTACACTCCAGGTTCCTAACTCACCTATCCCTTCTAGCCCAAGGTATGCCGCATACGAAACTTGTTCCTCTTGTCCCTGATTTCCTAAGTTGCAGATTATTCTTCTGGTAATCCTGTTTCAATTCCTTGTTTTAATTATATATTTGCCCTGACCTTGTGTGTTAAATATTTAGAATCGTTAACACTTGTTCCTCCTATACTGAGGTTTTTATGCATTGATGTTTTGATATAGCTACGAAACTATTACCTTTGTATGTTTTTTTTTTGGAAACCTTCAATAAATACATAATTATAAAAAAAAAGAAGCTGTTATGAATTAACAGCTGTGTTTCCTATGCTCTGATTGTCCCACAGCCATTACATGGTACCTGGGCCAATTACAGCACCCTGTACCATGTGATTAGCTGTAGCCAATGACAGTGTCCCGTACCTGATGAGGGAGCCCAACGTGCAGGGAGTGACCTCTCGTAACCCCTGGCTCGAGAGCCCCTGATAGAGCAGACAGGGGCTCCGGAGGACAGAGGGCACAAGTGCCTGGTTGGTGAGCAGGGTAGAAGGCAGATGCAGCAGCAGATGGTGCACAGCGAACTGGAGCAGGCTTATGGCAGCTGGGAGGTGCACGGTGAAGCTAAACTGGATACAACAGCAGGTTGGAGTATTAGAGTCCAGAACTAATCTGCAGCAACAAGGAGGTGTGCTGTAGTCCGGGCTGAACTGCAACAGTAAGGAAGGTACTTGTAATCCAGGCTGATCTGCTACAGCAAGGAGGTGCACTGTAGTCCGGATAGAGCTGCAACAGCAGGGATGTGCACTGTAGTCTGGGGTTGTACTGCAACAGCAGGGAGGTGCACTGTAGTCTGGGTTGTACTGCAACAGCAGGGAGGTGCACTGTAGTCCAGATAGAACTGCAACAGCAGGGAGGTGCACTGTAGTCCGGATAGTACTGCAGCAGCAGGGAGGTGCACTGTAGTCCAGATAGTACTGCAGCAGCAGGGAGGTGCACTGTAGTCCAGCTTGTACTGCAACAGCAGGTCAGTGCGGGTAAGCAGGTTCAGGCCAGGCCAGTTTATCAGGCCAGCAGCGACTAGGTTCAGGGGAGACCGGGAGAGTAGTCAAGACAAGCCGAGGTTAGGGCAGGCAGCAATCGGAGGTAACAGAGGCAAGCCGGGTCAGATAACTTGTATTCAGGATCAGAAGTCAAATAGCAGGGGTCTCAGGAACGCTGTAGACCAGACAGCAAGGAGCAGAATGTCAGAGTAGTTTAAATGCCATTTCTGGCGCCAAACGCTGTCACTGTGCGCGCTCCCGCACACCTGCACGCTCGCCTGCGCGCGCCGATTGCGCTATCGCGCACACGCATGCGCCGGATGGTCTTTCCGCGCAAAGGTGTTCTCCTGGCAACACTGTTGCCAGGCAGAGTATGGAAACATCTTTCCTGACATTGCCCCCCCCCAAGGGGCAGCCTCCGGATGCCCAGCTGGGCCATCTTGTCTGGGTGAGACCTCTTGAAGTCCCCAATTAGCCTTGCAGCATGGGCGTTCGTTTCCGGTTCCCATGAGTTCTCCTCTGGGCCGTAGCCCTTCCATTTTACCAGGTATTGAGTCTGGTTGCGTCTCCTCCTGCAATCCAGAATGGACTCTACCTCAAACTCCTCTTCTCCATCGATGAGCACTGGTTCGGGGGGACCGGTGTTCCGGTTGGTAAAGGGATCAGGGACCGTAGGTCTGAGCAGGGCCACATGAAAAACTGGGTGAATCCGGAAGGACTCTGGCAGTTTCAATTCGTAAGCCACCTCGTTAATCTTCCTTGTTATTGGGAAGGGGCCCACAAATTTAGGACCCAACTTTTTGGATGGGCATGTCAGCCTTAGATTCAGGGTAGATAGCCAAACTTGGTCCCCGGGTGCCAGGTTGAGCTCCCCTCTCCTCTTTCTGTCAAATACCTCTTTGTTGTACTTCTGAGCCTTAGTCATTGTCTCCTGGAGTAATTTGTTGTTGGCAGAAAAGAAATTTAAGGTCTCCTGGGCGGCTGGTACTGGACATTCAGGCATATTGTTGGACAAAAACAAGGGGTGGAACCCATATTTTGCGAAGAACGGGGATTGTTGGATGGCAGAGTGAACCGAGTTATTATAGGCGAACTCTGCCAGGGGCAAAAGAGAGGCCCAATCATCCTGGGAAAAACTTGAAAAGCAGCGCAGATACTGCTGGAGTGTTTGATTGGTGCGCTCTGTTTGGCCGTTGGTCTGGGGGTGGTAAGCTGAGGAAAAGAACAGATCGATCTTCAGAGACTTGCATAGTGCTCTCCAAAACCTTGATGTAAACTGCACCCCACGGTCAGACGTGATGTTAGCAGGTATTCCGTGGAGCCTCACTATCTCCCTGATGAAAATTTTAGCAGTCTCAGAGGCCGAGGGAGTACCCACCATAGGCAGGAAGTGGGCCATCTTGGAGAGCCTATCAACTACTACGAAGATGGTAGTAAATTCTTCTGAAGAAGGTAGTTCGACTATAAAGTCCATGGAGATCATCCTCCATGGTCTCTCCGGGACGGGTAGTGGCTTTAGCAACCCCCAGGCTCTGGTCCTGCTGCCTTTGTTCTGGATGCAGGTGATGCAGGACTCTACATAGCTCCGGCAATCTTGGAGTAGTTGCGGCCACCAGAATGTCCGCTGGAGGAGCTCAGAGGTCTTGTGAACACCAAAATGGCCGGCCAACTGGTGATCATGACAGGATTTCAAGACTGCCACCCGTAGCTGCGGAGGCACAAAAATCTTGTCCTTGTTCCACAGCAGACCGTCTTTAAACTGAAGGGCAATGTCTGGAGATTGAGGAGGTTCCGAAGAAGCTTGTCTGATTTGGGACAAGAGATCCTCCTGCAAAAGGAGGAAGTTACCGGGAGCTAAGATGGTATCTGGAGGTGAAAGAACTTCAGGTTCGGCAAACATCCGGGAAAGGGCGTCCGGTTTGGTGTTCTTGGATCCTGGTCGGTAAGTGATGTGAAATGAAAATCGGGTGAAAAAAAGTGCCCACCTGGCCTGGCGTGGTCTTAGTCTCTTGGCAATTTTCAAGTACTCCAGGTTCTTATGGTCGGTATAAATCAGGATAGGGTGTGCCACTCCCTCCAGGAGATCGCGCCACTCCTCGGGTGCAGATTTTATGGCAAGAAGTTCCCTGTCCCCGACATCGTAGTTCCTCTCAGCCTCCGTTAGCTTACAGGAGAAGAATGCAACTGGGTGCAGCAAGGCCTTTGGGTCCTGTCTCTGGGAGAGTACGGCTCCAACTGCCACCTCAGAGGCATCCACTTCTAGAATATAAGTTAAGGCCGGATCGGGGTGCTTCAGGAAAGAGGCTGAGATAAACAGGTTTTTGAGAGTAGTGAAGGCGGCCTGAGCTTTGGGCGACCAGTGGAACCGGATACCTTGTCTGGTTAAACTGGTGATAGGGGAAATGATTGAGGAGAATCCCTTGATAAACTTCCGGTAGAAGTTTGCAAATCCCACAAAGCGTTGGATCCCCTTCTTATTGGTGGGGGCTGGCCAATCGAGAATGGCTGTGATCTTCTGGGGGTCCATTTTAATGCCCTCCACCGAGATGATCAGTCCTAAGAACTGAATATGCTGTCGTTCGAATTCACATTTCTCAGGTTTGGCGTACAAGCCATGTTGGTGAAGCCGAGCTAATACCTTCCAGACATGTTCACGATGGTTGGACAAGGAAGAGGAGAAGATCAGGATGTCGTCTAGGTAGATTATGATGAATAAGTCTAGATAGTCTCTAAAGATGTCGTTTACGAAGTGTTGGAAGGTGGCGGGGGCGTTGCAGAGGCCGAAGGGCATGACCAGATATTCGAAGTGCCCGAATCTGGTGCGGAACGCTGTCTTCCACTCGTCGACACTCCGAATGCGGACCAAGTTGTAGGCCCCACGGAGGTCCAATTTAGTAAAGATGACGGCTGTTCCAAGTCTTTGGAATAGTTCAGGTACCAGTGGAAGGGGATATCTGTTTTTAATAGTTATTTTGTTTAAGTCTCTGTAGTCCACGCAGGGGCGTAGAGAATGGTCTTTCTTCTCTACAAAGAATATACCGGCTCCTGTGGGTGAGGTGGAGGGACGTATGAATCCCTTCTCTAGGTTGTCGTCCAGATACGTTTTTAGAGTCCCGAGCTCCAGTTCAGATACGGGAAAGATCCTACCAAAAGGGACCTCTGCCCCAGGGAGGAGTTCAATAGGGGAGTCATAGGGCCGGTGTGGGGGCAGAGTCTCTGCGCCCTTTTTACTGAAGACATCCAGAAAACTGTGATAGGCCTCTGGGACTAAATGACGGTTCTCCATGTTACTCTCCAGGCATAGTAGTGGAGACGGGGTCTCGATGGGTTCTGGGAAGCAGTGTTGGCGGCAGTAAAGAGATGGAAAATGAACTTTCCTGGAATTCCAATCGATCTGTGGATTATGGGCCCTCAGCCATGGCATCCCCAAGATGATTGGGAAAAGAGGGGATTCTATAATGTCCAGGCAAAGTAGCTCTTGGTGATTATCAGCGATGATAGTACTCAAGGGGACTGTTTCCTGCGTAACAGGGCCGGATCTGATGGCCGATCCGTCGGCTAGATGGACCGCAAGCTCCTTGGACCTAGGCCTTAGAGGGATTTGATGTTTCAAGGCGAAGGAGTGGTCCATAAAGCCGCTGCAAGCACCGGAATCAATAATTGCGGAAGCCCGGATGTTCCTTCCTGGAAGCTGCAGAGAGACGGAAATTGTCAGGTGAGTGGTATTGTTAGACTGAGCAGGCAACGCAGAAGAGGAGAGATAGGAGCACTTACGAAGCTTGGCGGGGCACAACCTCACATACTGCCCTGGTTCCCCACAGTAGAGGCACAGATTGTGAGCCCGGCAGCGTTGGCGCTCCTCAGGAGTGAATGAGGGTCAGATCAATCCTAGTTGCATAGGCTCGGAGGTGTCGGCAGCTGAGCGCAGGGAAGTCGAAGGAGCGGAATGCGGAGAGTTGGGTACCCGTGGAAGCATCCACACCGGGCGAGAAGGTCCTGCTGTCCGCTCGGCTCTTCGCTCTCTCAACCGCCTATCGATCTGGATGGACTGGAGGATCAAGGCGTCAAGCGTGTTAGGTATGCCGACCCGGGCCAGCTCGTCCTTTAGGGATTCAGATAGTCCCAAACGGAATTGATGTCGCAGGGTGGCGTCGTTCCAGCTGGTATCGGAACTCCAGCGCCTGAAATCTGACACATAGTCCTCTGCGGCCCTGCAACCTTGCTGTAGGGAGCATAGTGCTGCATAGTGCTGCTTCAGCGGTGGCTGCCAGTTGTGGATCCTCATAGAGGAGGTCCATGGCCTGAAAGAACGTACTCAGACAGTCAAGGCAAGTGTCTTTCTGTTCTAGGAGGCGATGGGCCCATGTCTCAACAGGGCTATGACAAAGCCCACCTTGGTGGATTCAAGGGAAAAAGTCCTGGGCTGAAGCGCAAAGAAAAGTTCACACGCGTTGCGGAAGGCCCTATACTTGCTGTGATCCCCAGAAAGTCTCTCCGGAGTGGGGACCCTGGGTTCAGGTGGCAACATGACCACTGAGGGTGCAGAGGAGGTTCTGGAAGATCCAGGGCCTGTGGAAGACAATGTCTGGACCCGCTCTTCCAAACGGGTGTAACCTTCCTGCACGTTTCTGACTGCTGTGGTAAGACCATCCAAGTGACGGCACAACTCCTCCATGAGAGAGGCTCCCTGCGTGGGCTCAGACATGGCTGTCTGGTACTGTCACGTACCTGGTGAGGGAGCCCAACGTGCAGTGAGTGACCTCTCGTAATCCCCTGGCTCGAGAGCCCCTGATAGAGCAGACAGGGGCTCCGGAGGACAGAGGGCACAAGTGCCTGGTTGGTGAGCAGGGTAGAAGGCAGATGCAGCAGCAGATGGTGCACAGCGAACTGGAGCAGGCCTACGGCAGCTGGGAGGTGCACGGTGAAGCTAAACTGGATACAACAGCAGGTTGGAGTATTAGAGTCCAGAACTAATCTGCAGCAACAAGGAGGTGTGCTGTAGTCCGGGCTGAACTGCAACAGTAAGGAAGGTACTTGTAATCCAGGCTGATCTGCTACAGCAAGGAGGTGCACTGTAGTCCGGATAGCGCTGCAACAGCAGGGAGGTGCAATGTAGTCCGGGGTTGTACTGCAACAGCAGGGAGGTGCACTGTAGTCCGGGTTGTACTGCAACAGCAGGGAGGTGCACTATAGTCCGGATAGAACTGCAACAGCAGGGAGGTGCACTGTAGTCCGGATAGTACTGCAGCAGCAGGGAGGTGCACTGTAGTCCGGCTTGTACTGCAACAGCAGGTAGGTGCGGGTAAGCAGGTTCAGGCCAGGCCAGTTTATCAGGCCAGCAGCGACTAGGTTCAGGGGAGACCGGGAGAGTAGTCAAGACCAGCCGAGGTCAGGGCAGGCAGCAATCGGAGGTAACAGAGGCAAGCCGGGTCAGATAACTGGTATTCAGGATCAGAAGTCAAATAGCAGGGGTCTCAGGAACGCTGTAGACCAGACAGCAAGGAGCAGAATGTCAGAGTAGTTTAAATGCCATTTCTGGCGCCAAACGCTGTCACTGTGCGCGCTCCCGCGCACTCGCCTACACGCGCCGATTGCGCTATCGCGCACACGCATGCGCCGGAGGGTCCTTCCATGCACAGGTGTTCTTCTGGCAACACTGTTGCCAGGTAGAGTATGGAAACGTCTTTTCTGACACACAGATCCCTAGTGATCACAGCTATCATGAATTCACATACATGACAGTTGAAAACTTTGCGGTTACAATTATCTTCATTGTAACAACAAACAAAGTGTAAAAAAAGAATCCCTGATCACCTCCGCAGAGTTACTATGGTGACACTGAACTACTACTGATGAAAGTATTTAAAAAAAAAGGAAAAAAAAAAAAAAAGGAAAAAAAATTTAATAAATAGTGTATATATATACTTATATATATATATATATATATATATATTTTTTTTTAAATACTGTTACCAGTCAGTGTCCCTGGTCACCACCACATCAGTCATATGATGATGCTGTACTGTATTGTACTGTAAAAAAAAAACCATTTTATTCAATTTCTTCAGGACCAATGGGTGTCTGAGTTGGACAGGCTGGTGAAGCAGGAAGTAGAGCTGGACAATCGGTATCGGGCTCTGCAATGGCATGCAGAGTAGGATAATTTAGGGGAGACAACAGAATGTTCTCCGGAGGGATATGACTTTGGCGGCCCTGAATTGCAGTGAGAGAGCCTAATGTCTCGTACACACGACCGGTTTCCCTGACATGCCAAAAACGGACGTTTTTCCCAACGTGATTCCTCTCAAGCCTGCCTTGCATGCACACGTTCAAGTAAAAAAACGCTTGACCAAAGCGCGGTGACGTACAACACGTACAATGGCACTATAAAGGGGAAGTTCCATTCAAATGGCGAAACCCTTTGGGCTGCTTTTGCTGATCCTCGTGTTAGCAAAAGTTTGGTGAGAGACGATTCGCGCTTTTCAGCCTCATGCTTTTCAGTCGGTTACAGCGTGACAAATGTGCTATCTCCATTACGAAAGCTAGTTTTGCCAGAACGAGCGCTCCCGTCTCATACTTGATTCTGAGCATGCGTGTTTTTTTTTCACCTCGGAAAAGCATACACCCGAGCGGTTTTCACAATGAGAAAAAGACTGACGGGAAACACAACGGGAAAAAATTGAGCAGGTTCTAAATTTTTTGGGGGCAGTTTTCTTGTCGGGAAAACTGCTATGGAGCATACACACGACCGGTTTTCCCGACCAATCTAAAAAATGGCAGGTTTCTCCTTGGGAAAACCGGTCGTGTGTACGAGGCATTACAGATTGTTTTGTGTTTGGAGATGAAGGGGAACCTACCCTTGAGGACCTGCGACAATACAGAGAGGCTATGCTTGGTCTTGCAGGGGTCTCAGAGCTCAAACCTGATCTGGAATATATGGGGCAGTCAGCACAAGGTCCTCCAGAGCATTAATGTTCTTTACTTTATTAAGCCACATAGCAATAGAAGGAGGGTTAGCTTCTTTTCAGCACAGAGTGATACAGGCTTTGGCGGCATTAACCAAGTGATGAATAATTGACTTCTTGTACTTCTTCAAGGGAATTTGTGAGCAGTAGAGCAAAAAGAAGGCAGGACCCTTTGGTATTGGAAATCATTAAATTGTTAAGTGATCTTTTTCACATCCGACCAGTACTGTTTAAGTTTTGGACAAGTCCAAAAAATATGAATCAGGGTCCCCTGTTCCTCTTGGCACCTCCAACAGCAATCTGAGGCCTCTGGAAAGAATCTGCACAGAACCAAGTATAATACCAGTGCGTTAGTAATTTGTAATTGATTTCCTGAGTGCGCATACATATGTATAATTTCAAAGCAAGGTGAATGATGTTCTGTCGTTGGTTAGGCGTGAAAGTCCTATCTAAAGCCCTCTCCCATTTACTAAGACCAGACATAACAAAGTTATCGGGTGGGGAGACTAGTAATGCGTACATCTTAGAAAGGGGGTGGGGAAGAGGGTCACTGTCCTCACAATATGTTTCAAACATTGTCAACGCAGAAACCGAGGGCCAAGCATCGGAGTTTAAAAAATGAGAGGCTTGAAAATAACGGCTCTCTGGAAGACCCAGAGTGACCCCATCGCCGGGGCGATGTACCTGGGGGGAAACTAGGATTTCCCAAGATGGGGAACAACGGCCATTGAGGGGAGGAGAGCTCAGGATTGCAGCAAACTAAAGAGCAGATCTAGAGTGTGGGGCCTATAGTGGGGTGTGACTTGAGAGATGTCAGTAGAGCCACGAAACTCCATGGAGCCCTGCGCAGGGGGACAGTTTAAGATCTCTGTGTCTACACCAATCATTAAGCCAATATGGGACAGCTACTCCTCCATGACATTTAGGCAATGTCAGGAGACGTCTCCAGAGCCTGGATCGTTTATGAGCCCTTATAAATTTGTTAAAAAGAGCATTAATTTGGCGAAAGAAAAATAGGTGATTGTCTGGACGAGATACAAGAACTTTGGTAGGATACTCATCTTGATGATGTTACAGCGACCAAACCAAGAGTGTAGTCCTTAGTGCCACTTGTCTAGAAGGGTGCGAACTTTACTAAGTAGAGGTGGGAAATTAAAAGCAAAAAAATATCTGCTGGGTTTGGCAGTATGGGAGTTCCTAAGTATTTTAAAGCAGAAGGCAACCATTTACAATTAAAATTAAGTTGTAAAGTGTGACGTAATGGAGAAGGTAGGGCAACTCCCATTGCTTCCGATTTAGAGAAATTGATTTTCAGGTTTGATAAGCCTCCATTAGCGGTAAAATTCCTCCAAAAGATTGGGCAACTTTCCTATCATTTTAAAGCCTCAAGAAATGAGGTATACAGTATCTCACAAAAGTGAGTATACCCCTCACATTTTTGAAAATATTTTATTATATCTTTTCATGTGACAACACTTAAGAGATGACACTTTGCTACAATGTAAAGTAGTGAGTGTACAGCTTGTATAACAGTGTAAATTTGCTGTCCCCTCAAAATACCTCAACACCCAGACATTAATGTCTAAACCACTGGCAACAAAAGTGAGTACACCCCTAAGTGAAAATGTCCAACTTGGGCCCAATTAGCCATTTTCCCTCCCTGGTGTCATGTGACTAGTTAAGCCATGTACACACGATCGGATTTCCGATGGATTCTAATCCGATAGATTTTTTAATCGGAAATCCGATGAAGCTGACTTCCATCAGTCTTGCCTACACACCACCAGTCAAAAATCCGACCGTCCCAAACACCGTGAAGTAAAACACTCCGACAAGCCGAGAAAATGAAGTTCAATGCTTATGAGCATGCGTCGACTTGATTCTGAGCATGCGTGGGTTTTTTGTCCGATGGAGTTCCACACAGACGATCGGAATTTGCTATCGTTTTTTTTTTCCATCTGATAAATTTAAAACAGGTTCTATTTTTTCACACCGATGGAAAATAGACCGATGGGGCCCATACACGATCGGTTTGTCCGATGACAAAAGTCCATCGAACTGTTTTTATCGGTAAAACCGATCGTGTGTACACGGCTTAAGTGTTACAAGGTATCAGGTGTGAATGGGGAACAGGTGTGTTAAATTTGGTGTTATCACTCTCACTCTCTCAAACTGGTCGCTGGAAGTTCAAAATGGTACCTCATGGCAGAAGAACTCTCTGCGGATCTGAAAAAAAGGATTGTTGCTCTACATAAAAATGGCATATGCTATAAAAAGAGTGCCAAGACCCTGAAACTGAGCTGCAGCATTGTGGTCAAGACCACACAGTGGTTTAAACTCTTAAAAACAGATTTTTAGCAGGACTGCAATGTTGCGGTGGACAGATCGGACACTTTGGACACTTTTTTGGAACCATTGACATTTATACAGCGATCAGAGCTAAAAATAGCCACTGATTAATGTGTAAATATCACTGGCAGGGAAGGGGTAAGGGGAAGGGGTAACACTAAGGGGCGGTCAAGGGGTTAAGTGTTCCCTAGGGAGGTATTTCTAACTGTGGGGGCAGTGTAGTGACTGGAGATGGAGACAGATCGCTGTTCCTAATCACTAGGAACAGAAGATGTTTTTCCTCGCCTGACAGAATGGGGATCTGTCTGTTTACATTGACAGATCCCCATTCTGTCTCTCTCAGGAGCGATCGCAGGTGGCCGGTGGACATCGCGGTTGTCGGCCATGCGCATCAGCTCCGGCATAGCGTCACACACGCGCGCCCCTTAGTGGTTTTAAGGCGCCCAACGTACAATGACGGCGATTCACCCAAGAGAGCCAACCTGCCGCAGTACAACTGTGGCGGCTGGTCTTAAAGTGGTTAACAGGACAGGTTTCACTCAGAACAGGCCTCGCCATGGGCGACAAAAGTGTAAGCCAGTGCACATGCTCAGCGTCATATCCAGAGGTTGTCTTTGTGAAATAGACGTATGAGTGCTGCCAGCATTGCTGCAGAGGTTGAAGGTATGGGGGGTCAGCCTGTCAGTGCTTAGACCATACACAGCACACTGCATCAAATTGGTCTGCATGGCTGTCATCCCAGAAGGTAGCCTCTTCTAACTGCAAACAGTTTGCTGAAGACAAGCAGACTAAGTACATGGATTACTGGAACCATGTCCTGTGGTCTGATGAAACCAAGATAAACATATTTGGTTCAGATGGTGTCAAGCGTGTGTGGCAACAACCAGGTGAGGAGTACAATGACAGGTGTGTCTTGCCTACAGTCAAGCATGGTGGTGGGAGTGTCATCGTCCGGGGCTGCATGAGTGCTGCTGGCATTGGGGAGCTACAGTTCATTAAGGGAATCATGAATGCCAACATGTACTGTGACATACTGAAGCAGAGCATGATTCCCTCCCTTCGGAGACTGGGCCGCAGGGCAGTATTCCAAAAGGATAATGACCCCACACACCTCCAAGACGACCACTGCCTTGCTGAGGGTAAAGGTGATGGACTGACCAAGCATGTCTCCAGACCTAAACCCTATTGAGCATCTATGGGGCATCCTCAAATGGAAGGTGGAGGAGCGCAAGGTCTCTAACATCCACCAGCTCTGTGATGTTGTCATGGAGGAGTGGAAGAGGACTCCAATGGCAACCTGTAAAGCTCTGGTGAACTCCATTCCCAAGAGATTTAAGGCAGTGCTGGAAAATAATGGAGGCCACACAAAATATTGACACTTTGGGAGCAATTTGGACATTTTCTCTTAGGGGTGTACTCACTTTTGTTGCCAGCGGTTTAGATATTAATGGTTCTGTGTTGAGTTGTTTTGATGAGACAGCAAATTTACAGTGTTATGCAAGCTGTACACTCACTACTTTAGATTGTAGCAAAGTGTGATTTCTTCAGTGTTGTCACATGAAAAGATATAATAAAATATTTACAAAAATGTGAGGGGTGTACTCACTTTAGTGAGATACTGTATATACCATAGTTTGTATATACACTAATTGGGATGTTTACCAAAGACATATAGCAGAATACATTTTGGCCTAAATTTATGATGACATTTGATTTTATTAGATATAACAGAAAGCCAAAAGAAAGCTCTAAAGCTCTATCTGTGTGAAAGAAAATTATACAGATTTGATTTACATATAGTATTGCATGATGCGCATGCGCGGAGTCTCCAAGATGGCCGCTTGAGCCGGAGCTCTGTCACACCTAGCTCTAGCGCCGCTCACAGCACCGCACAGAGGGATCACCGACGAGCCACAACGGGCGATCCGGACCCCCAGTTCACCAGGGAATCCCGCCGCATGAGTGGAAGCTAGGTACGGAGAGATCTCGGGCCGCAATTTGATCGGGTTCAGCCGCCTGGGTGTACCAAGATGGCCGCCGCGGCCCAGCTACACGTTGCAAACATGGAGGGACATGCAGAGCAGAGGCAAGTGTTGGCGCCCGCCACCCTGTCATACACCCCAGCTAGTCAAAGCCTGCTCATGCAACAAATGACCCCATCCCCAGCGTCTACTGAATCGCTACTTAGCAGACACTTTGGGGACAATGCCGTCCCTTTAGCCGGGACGCCCTTTTATGCACATCAAGGGGGCCCCTACCTTACATCCCCGACTAATGAAGAAAGTCCCCATCACGATGATCTATTCCAGAAGTTATCAACTTTACTGGAGAGGGGACTTGCCAATACAGCAGCCAAGATTACTGGCGATATAAAAGCTGACTTCCAGAACCTAGGTTCCAGGATGGAAGCCATAGAGAACAAGCTGGATTTAACAGTAGCAACCACTAACCAGAATTCTAGCCATATCCAGACACTTCAAGATAGGCTCGACTCAGCCCTACTGAGAATCGATGAACTCGAAGATAGATCCAGAAGATACAACTTCAGAATCAGGGGTCTCCCTGAAACCTTTACAGAGGTCTCACAAGCGACACAAGAAATAATTAAATCCCTGATCCCTAACATACCGCAACACCGCCTGGAATTGGACAGGGTTCATAGAGCCCTGGGCCCTCCTAGAAAAGATGGTTCCCCCAGGGATGTAATCGCTAAACCTCACTTACCAGGTAAAAGAGGAAATAATGAAGCAATCCAGAGCGGCGAAACAGATCTCACATCAAGGTCACCCTATCCAAATTTTTGCTGACCTATCCCCCTCCACGATCCAGAGAAGAAGGGCCCTGAAACCTCTCTTAGGGATCCTGGCCCAGAAGGACATCAAATACTGGTGGACATTCCCATTTGCCGTAAATTCATTTTCAAGAGTAAACCCTACTCGTTCTCCAACTTCCAAGATGGAGAGAAGACACTCCTTTCACTGAAGCTGATCTCGCTAGAATCGGATATGGACACATCAAACCTAGCCAACAACTCGACTAAACGGCCACCACCCGCCAGCCCCCTGACGCCCCTGTGGAACAACCCGAAATCGAAGAAAGCGAAAGACATTCGCCCGACCTGAGTATTGCCGGCAATTAATTTTATTTTTCTATTTCCTACTCTCTACCTTTGCTCCCAAAGGGAGTACTCGTCAGAGACTTCCTCTTCTTCTGAAAGGGGCAATTGCCCCCCAAATTCTATTGAACAAACTTTCTTCATTTTCAGTCTATTAAGATATTGATCCGATCTCGGGTATCCCCCAATTGATCTTGCTTATAGTCCTGGTTAAGGCCTTAAACGAACCTGTTGTCTCATTATTACCATCTGTTAGAAGACAGAAACCTTATGTTTCTCATTTTGTAGTTTCTATGAGTTGGGCTCATAGTGGCCCCCTAATGTTAGTAGGTTAGTTACTGAACTAAATGTTTCCCCTCAATTATAATAGATAGTAGCTCTAAGATGTTCACCACATTGCCTGCTCTGAGAAGGGGCGGGTGAGGGGTAGTTATCCAGATGCTCATCCCAGGGGACTGGAGGTCCTTCCTTTATGGGACTTTAAACCCTCTGTGCTAGTTATTTCTAAATGAACAAAAGTTAGTTGAGCGCCGTGGAGCTGGGTGCTCAGCATGTGCCTCCGCCTATCCCTCAGTCTCGCGAAGATTTGTGGGGTGGGTTGTCTGCCCACAGTGGTGCAGACGCTTTTTGTAAGGTCTGGCCCGGGGGAAGGGTTATTTCCCCAGGGAGCTGACCGTCTTTCTCTGAAGAGGCTGTCTATGGTCTCTTCCTCTCTCTTTCCTATCTTGCTCTTTCTGTATCCCCCTTCCCTCTCCCTCCTCCCCTCCCCCTTCTATGTACTAAGATGATTAACAATTGTGTGTCTCTCAGAATCCATCCAGGTTATCACTGAGGTTCCTAATCAAACTAAACCATCTCACAGAAGATCCATACAGAAGACAACTAGAGGTCTGGCTCACCTAAAGGTAAGTGACGCAGAGATAGACAGCACACACTCAACTCCTCTCCATGGCTAATGCACCAAAACCTATACTTAAAATAGCTACCCACAACGCCCAGGGTCTTAATTCTCCATTAAAAAGGAGAAACATGTTTGACAGTTACAAATCCCTCAAACTAGATGTGGTATTGATTCAAGAAACCCACTTCCCTAAACGGTACAGCCCTGCCTTTTTACACCACCACTTCCCAGTTTTTTATTTGGCAAAGGCGGAAGACAAATCAAAAGGGGTTGCAATTTTATTTTCAAAATCTTGCAATTTCTCTTGGCAAGCCGAGTACAAAGACCCAGAAGGCAGGTTTCTCTTAGTGAAAGGCCTAATTGAGGGACACGTTTTCTCCTTTATTTCATACTATGCTCCAAATAAAGGGCAACTGAAGTTTTTTCAATCAATGATGTCAACCCTGAGCCCTATGTTGGAGGGGACTCCCATATTTGGGGGTGATTCCAACATGGCGCTTGATCGTGGGCTAGATAAGTCCAACCCAGCCAAACCCATCCTAACTCGCCCCACCAGGGCCAGCCTAAAATTTGCTAGACTACTCCATGCTCAATGTTTGGCGGACGTTTGGCGTGAACAGAACCCAACGACAAGAGATTATACCCATTTCTCTAACCCCCATCAATCCTACGCCAGGATAGATCACATTCTCATCCGCTCACATCATCTTCCACATGTCAATGATGCCCGGATTATAGACACGTCACTCTCGGATCACTCTATTGTGTCAGCATCTCTCGACTCACTCTCACACAGACCCAAACATTTCCAGTGGAGGCTTAATGAGTCAATTTTGTCAGACCCCATTAACGTGATCGAGATTAATAAAGCACTAACCGAATACTTCTCTTTAAATAATGATGGGGAGGTATCCGCAGAAGTACTCTGGGCAGCCCATAAAGTAACCGTCAGAGGTAAACTTATCCAACTCGCATCCAAAATCAAAAGAGAAAGAATGGCTGATATAGTTAGATTGGAAAGAATCCTAGCGATATGTCAGCGGCTGGCTACCCCAGCACCACCTCAAACATTGGAATTTGAGAGACTACATAGAGCCCTGGGACCCCCTTCGGTAAATATCGATAGACCAAGGGATGTCATAGGCCATTTTCATCGATACGCACATAAGGAACTAATAAGTCGCATGGCCTGGGAAAAGGGTGAAATAGAACATGAAGGATTTAGGGTAAAAATCCTGCCAGACCTCTCACGAGCTACACTCCAGCGTAGGGCTGTTACGCCCGCTCCTGGATAAAATTAAACTACTGGGGGGGTCATATCGGTGGGGATACCCCATTGCTTTGATAGTGAAAAAGAACTCCCATACATTTACTTTGCGGCACCCGGGGGAATTACTAGATTTTTTTTCCTTTATGGAGATGGAAGCTATAGAGATTCCAAACTGGCTGCAGGAAATTCCAGGAACTGGGAGAAAAATGGAGACAATGGGGGACAGGAGATCTAAGGCTTCAAGGGGAAGGGGAGAAGGAAGCAATAAAGAACCCACCCCCCAAAAATAAAAGAGTACAGGGGTAACGGGGGCCGGACTAATGTTTTCCTCTCTCTGCCCCCTTTTTTTTCTCTCCCTTTTTTTTTATTTTTATTTTATTTTATTTTTTTTCAGTAACATCAGGGCTAGATCCACAAGAATTCCTCTGAAGGAGACTTGCCCTGGTACCCTCCCCCCCTCTGGGAGAGGAAAAGGGGAAATGCCCCTCACCCCCCTTTTTTTTTTTTTTTTTTGCTTTGTCTCCTTACTTTGGGTAATTTTATTTTTTGGTTTTTCTTCTCTCCTGACTGGGTTTTTTTCCTGTTCTGGGTATTCCCCCAGTGAACCCCCTCGGTAAACCCCCCGGTCCCCCTTCTTTTTTTTTTTCTTTTTTTTTTGAGGAAACCCCAAGAGGGAATGAGTGGGTTGCTCTAGGAGGGAATATAACCCACTGGAGACAGTCACAGCCAGGGCTTAAATATATACCCCCCTCTTCTTTTTTTTTCCCCCTTCAAGAGACTTTGGGAGACTTTGGGAGCATGGAACTTTGGGGGAATGCCTCCGCTCCTTCTCATTTACTATTATTGCTGAACAGAAAAGAAAGAAGAAGAAAAAAAGGGAGGGAGAAGGGAGGAAAAATAGAGAGAAGAGAAGAGAGAAAACAATTTTCTTTTTCTTTATTTTTTTAATGGAGTGGGGTTTTTTTTTTTTTTTTTTTTTTTTAGAAGTTAGGATATAGGGGACACTGTAAAGGGTGATGGGAAACAGGATGTGTTACATTGGAAGATACTGCAAAATGTAAGATGTAAGTTATGACAGCTGTGACCACCCTGCAGGTTTACATACACTTATTGCCCCCCCCCCCCATGGGGACGGAGGGGAGCCCTTGGGGGGGAGGGACTTATTCCCTCCCCCCCAATTTAGGGATTTATATACACTGGAATCATTGGGTGGTATAGTGTTTTTTTTTTTTTTTTCTCTCGGTCGGAGTTAGAAGGAGCTTAGAAGATATAATGTACGAAGTTTAAATAATGTATAAATAATGTGACAAAATGTAGAAAAAGAAATAAACGGGACTATAGCGGTGCTAGCGTTAGTATTTAGACAACAGTGGAAGACTCAGTTCATTAGATTAAAAAAAAGGGGATTTATCCATTTATTGAACAGGTAGTACAAAATATTTAATAAAATTACATATGTATATATATAAGCGTTTTCACAAAATTTCAAAAATAGGGCATAGCTGATATGGTGGTTAATTAGATGTTAAACCAAAGAGATCATACGTGGTCCCAACATGTTTCGCCCATCGGGGCTTCGTCAGGGGAAGTATGTCTCAAATGTGAGAGTACATCGAACATAGCACCATTAAAGCCCTAGATGAAATAAATGGGGGTGGAGACAAGAGAAACCTCTGCACGCTAATAGAGGAAGGAGAGGGATCTCCTCCTCGGTGTAAGACGTAGACGGAGCTCCGAGCATACAAACCCTCACAGTGACCGCTTAAGAGACATTAAAATCAAAATTGAGAGAAAAAAAAAGAGAAAAATAGAGCGGATGAGATGATGCCTGATTATCCACTGGATACAAAATATCCGATTAAGATGCATTCATAGGACATGAACCTTCAGAGAACTTTAGTCCAGTGAAGAGAAAGTTCCAGAAGATGAAATTATTATTGAAACAGAGTTTGGTGCGGTTTGGTGAGGCAGCCTGATATTTATCCACAACTCTGTTTCAAGAATAATTTCATCTTCTGGAACTTTCTCTTCACTGGACTAAAGTTCTCTGAAGGTTCATGTCCTATGAATGCATCTTAATCGGATATTTTGTATCCAGTGGATAATCAGGCATCATCTCATCCGCTCTATTTTTCTCTTTTTTTTCTCTCAATTTTGATTTTAATGTCTCTTAAGCGGTCACTGTGAGGGTTTGTATGCTCGGAGCTCCGTCTACGTCTTACACCGAGGAGGAGATCCCTCTCCTTCCTCTATTAGCGTGCAGAGGTTTCTCTTGTCTCCACCCCCATTTATTTCATCTAGGGCTTTAATGGTGCTATGTTCGATGTACTCTCACATTTGAGACATACTTCCCCTGACGAAGCCCCGATGGGCGAAACATGTTGGGACCACGTATGATCTCTTTGGTTTAACATCTAATTAACCACCATATCAGCTATGCCCTATTTTTGAAATTTTGTGAAAATGCTTATATATATACATATGTAATTTTATTAAATATTTTGTACTACCTGTTCAATAAATGGATAAATCCCCTTTTTTTTAATCTAATGAACTGAGTCTTCCACTGTTGTCTAAATACTAACGCTAGCACCGCTATAGTCCCGTTTATTTCTTTTTCTACATTTTGTCACAAATTTGGGATGAGGTGCGTTATATTGGGTGTCTACCCTTAGTCAGACCACAAAACCATTTATCTGTATAAATAATGTATAAATGCATAAATAATGTACAAATAATGTATGATGAAATGAAGGGGGGAGAAGGATTTGATCTGATTTGACTTTGAAAAGGAGGGGGTATAGGAGGGAGATAACAATAAGCAGGGGGGTTTAGAAATAAGAAGATAGGAGAAGAGATCAATAGAGACCAATGGAGTATTTGAGAGAAGAGAAGGGGAGGGAGAAGGGGGAAGAGGGGGAAAAAGAGAGGAGAAGGAGAGGAAGAGAGAAGGAGAGGGGAAGAGAGGAGTAAAAGGGAGAGGGGTTCCTATAATGGAATGGAATATTCCAGTAAGGGTAGTGGCCTGAATAGAAGAAAGCGAAGAAAATGCCAAGTGTGGGGGGTGCAAATGTTATAGATACCACACACTTACTTTTGTAGACTTAGAGAGACACATATAAGACACGTATACATATAATATCGGGAATAGGTTGTGAGGTATTGGTTAAGAAAGGAGTAGTTAGGAGCCAAACACATAGACACAAGGGGGAAGTAGGGAAATAGGGAGGTAGACAGAGGGTAGACTGAGATAACAAGGGTGGAAGGGGGGAGAATAAATAAGGGTTGGGGGTCAGGAATTAGGGGGGTTCACGAGAAGAAAGATTTTTAGAGAGTAGGAGGAGGGGGGCACTTACACATCACATTACACATGAATACAATAGGATAAAATAGGTGGTACACACACTTGGACATAACCGGATATAACTGAGGAGGCCAGTGGCTAGAAAGAGGTGGGAGCCCCAAGCAGGAAATAGGAGTAAGTTAGTACCCAGAAGATCCACCATTAGGGAAGAAGGAGGAGGGGGGGTAGAGGGATTAGGGTTTAAGAAGCAAAGGGAAATAGTACAGAGGGAATGGGAAGAAAGGTGAGAAAGGAGGGAAAATGGCCCTGGTATACGCTCCTTAAATTCAGTTATACTAAAATCTCCAAAGTAAGAAGGTATTATATGTACTATATGTAAACAATTACAAACAAACACAAATGCAAAAGTTACATAAAGGATAAATATTATTTGTTTATTTATTAGGATGATAAGGGGAAAAATTAGGATAATTTAGGGTAAAATTAAAGGATGGAGGCCCCCTCGGATTTAAGGCTCTATAAAGTAGAAGAAGGTGAGGGGAAGAGAAGAGAGGAGAGGGGAGAGAGGAAAAGGGAGAAAGGATGGAGAGAAGAGCTGGAGAGAGATAGATGAAAGGGGTGTCCGGGGTGGAGAGAGGGGGGTGTACCTCTGCCGTACCAACCCAACACCCCAATTAGGCATGCACCCACCTGAACCATAAGGTTAAAGGTCCAGAAGTGGGTGCCTCCCTTGGGGGCGGGGGTAAGGGGGGAGGGGTTAGTTGAATATTTAAGGGAGGGAAGTTGAATAGGGAGGGCTTGGTTTTAAGGGTTTTTCCTTTTTTTTTTCCCTTTCTCTCTCCCCTCTCCCCCACACTCCATCCTCTGAATCTTTAGGGATGGAGGAATTAAAGATAACCACCATTAATGCTAAAGGACTTAATGTCCCACAAAAAAGGAGAATGCTCCTGAGCGAGTTAAAACGAACCCGCTCAGACGTAGTATTTGTGCAGGAAACACACTTTAAGATGGGCGGACTCCCATACCTACAAAATAGGTTCTACCCATGTACATACCATGCATGTAGTCAGATATCAAAGTCAAAAGGGGTGTCAATTTTAATCTCCAATAGGATACCTTGGTCCCTGTTGGATAAACGAGTAGATGTAGAGGGCCGTTTTATTTTTTTAAAAGGACAGATTGGAAGTACAAAGGTGACATTGGCGACCGTTTACGCACCAAATACACATCAAGACGCCTTTTTGAGTAAAACCTTGGATAAGTTGGTAGGGTTTGCAGAAGGGAAGCTGATAGTAGGGGGAGACCTTAATACAACATTGGAACCTAAGGTAGATACATCAACGGGGGTATCCTTCATACCAGGGGGGACTAGGAGGAATATCTTGCAGAAGTTGCGGGAATTGCAGATGGTAGATGTATGGAGATTATTACATATCGGGGAAAGAGATTATACATTCTTTTCCAACCCACACCAACTGTATTCTCGTATAGACCTCTTCCTGGTACCACATTATCTGCTGACGGCGGTGAAGGAAGTAAAAATTGGGAATATAACATGGTCGGACCACGCACCAGTGACGCTACACATTGCGTTGTCCGACTCATCTACGGCTCCGGTGTGGCGTTGGCGTCTGAATGAGAGTTTGCTGCAGATCCCCGAAGTTCAGGAAGATGTAGCAAAAGAAATGGAGGCATACTTCCGGACGAACGACACCCCGGGGAGCGACCCGGGAATGATATGGGAAGCGCATAAGGTAGTAATGAGAGGGGTTTTGATAAAACATGGTTCCCGATTAAAAAGAGCACGAGAAAGACAGATAGTCAACTTGCTAAAAGAAATTCAAGCATTAGAGGTACAACATAAGAAAGTACAGATACCGCTAGTGGGGACAGAACTGGCACACCTGAGGAGACAACTGACAGACTTACTTAGATATAAAGCAGAAGCGGCAATACAAGTAGGGAGAAAAGTAACCTATGAACTTGGGGAAAAATGTAGTAAAATATTAGCGGGGAAACTTAGAGAGAAAGGGAAGACAGTATATGTACCCCATATAAAGGGAAAAAACGGGCAGTTGATTTCACTACCTAAAAAGATCGCGCAGAGATTCAGAGAATACTACTCATCCCTCTATAATTTAACCCCAACTCAGGTGCCTCAGGCCAAGATGGAAGAATACCTCCTCTCAGCAAACCTGCCTAGGTTGGCCTTAGAAGACCGTAATAAACTGGAGATACCTATTTCAGTGGGGGAACTGGAGACAGTGATAAAGACAGTTAAACGAGGGAAGGCGCCGGGTCCGGATGGCTTCACTATCCAATACTACAAATATTTTCTCCCAATATTAGGGGTCCATATGACAAAGGCATTCAATGAGATTGGCCGGGCTCCCGCACTACCGCCGGATGCCCTTATGGCACATATTTCGGTTATCCCGAAAGAAGGGAAGGACCCGGCGGAGTGCGGGAGCTATCGCCCGATCTCACTGTTAAATACAGATTTAAAACTTTTCACTAAACTACTTGCCTCCCGTCTCCAGCCGTTTTTGAATCAGTTGGTACATCAAGACCAGGTTGGGTTTATCCCAACCCGCGAGGCCAGGGATAATACCGTAAAGGTCCTCAACCTGGTACATTATGCTAATATTTAAAAAACGCCTAGTATTTTTTTGAGTACCGACGCTGAGAAAGCGTTTGATAGGGTCAGCTGGCGATTTATGTTTGAAGTATTGAGGCAAATGGGACTGGGAGAACATATACGGAGTTGGATAGCGGGGATCTATGCTACGCCCCAAGCCTCAGTAAAAGTGAACGGAGTTTACTCTGAGACATTTAAAATCTCAAATGGTACGCGTCAAGGGTGCCCACTCTCTCCGATGCTGTTTTCTCTCTCTCTAGAACCCCTACTAAATAGGATTCGGCAAAACCCAGATATTCAGGGACTGCAAATAGGTGATCAAGAATATAAAATCTCTGCTTATGCAGATGATTTGATGTTCTCTCTATCACGACCCCATGTTTCACTGCCAAATTTGATGAAGGAAATAGAAGGATATGGGACATTAGCAAATGTAAAAATTAACTACACAAAATCGGAAGCGATGGGGGTAGCCCTTCCCATAGAAGTTCAGCAAAATATACAACCAAATTTTAACTTTAAATGGGTAGGGTCCTCACTAAAATACTTAGGGATAAATATACCATCAAGACTAGAGAAAGTTTTCGCTGTAAATTTCCCCCCACTATATAAAGTAGTTAGATCCCTACTGGATAAATGGCAACAGGGATTCCACTCATGGTTTGGCCGATGTAACGCTATTAAAATGAATATTCTGCCCAAATTCTTGTATTTATTTCAAGCTGTACCAATTAGAATTGATAAGGCCTACTTTCAGCAAATAAATGCACTCTTTACTAAGTTCATATGGGCCAACAGGCGACCACGGATTAGCAGAAGTCAAATGACCCTCCCCAAATGCTATGGGGGCTTAGCAGTCCCAGATGTATCTAAATATCACCAAGCAGTTCATTTGGGAAGGGTCATAGACTGGTGCAGACATAAATAACTTAAATTATGGATAAAATTGGAGCAAGAGATTGGTCAGATACCATTGGGTAGAGCACCTTGGTGCTATACAAAACTATCAGACGCACTCAAAAAACATCATTTGATAGGACCAACACTGTCTATAGGGGCCAAAATATGCCTAAACCCTAAATATTCGTCAAGATACTCTCCACTTTACCCAATACTGGGAAACCCAAGTTTCGAGCCGGGGATGGAGATAAAGGCATTTCGGAGACTTCGAGAGAAGGGATATACGCAGGTATCGCACTTTATGCAATCAGAAATATGGCCCACAATAGTGGAATTGACGAAATCAGGAGGCCAATTCGAAGTAGAGTATTGGCAAGCAATACAACTTCGACATTATTTGGAGACACTAGGTCCAATGAGTAACTTTAAATGGGAGCTAACTAGGTTTGAAGTATACTGTGAGGAGAAGGATCCCATCAACCGAATAATATCAAAGATATATATGATGCTAATGACTCCACCAGATAACTATGAAATGCCAGCAATTAGAAAGTGGGAAAGGGACCTTGGTAGGACTTTTACACCAGCTCAATATCAGAAGATAATATATCTTGCGCTACACTCATCAGTAAGTACTAAAACGCAAGAATCAAATTACAAATTACTGACGAGGTGGTACTATACGCCCTCAAAACTGGGTAGGTTCTACCCTGATGCCTCAGATCAGTGTTGGCGATGTAATGGGGAGCGGGGAACTTTGTTCCATATATATTGGACATGTTCTCGAATTAGACAATATTGGATAGAGGTACGGAGGATTGCCCAAAAAATTGAGTCTTACCCTGTGCCGGACGATCCAGGCTTCTTCCTATTGCACGAAACGCAAATACCCACACAGACTTATAAAAACTCAGTATTATGCCACCTGGTCAATGAGGCCAAGGCATGTATTGCGAGAGGCTGGAAAAGCTCCAGCCCTCCAACAATTGCAGATTGGCTCAATAGGGTTGGGAAAGTGGGGGCCATAGAGGAGTTGGTGTTTTCGGGCCCAAGACAGGAATGAGCAACATATTAAGATCTGGTCATCATGGAATAAATTTATGCAGACAGAAGAAGGGAAAAGATTAATGGGGAAGTAAGTCCGCCCGGTCAGAGAAGTATTTAAGAGGTTGTGGTTTACTTAATGGGGAAGGGGGATGGAGGGGGGAGGGGAGGGAGAAAATTTTTCGTTCGTCCCTGTTTTTTTTTTTTTTTCTCGATTAGGTTTGCTTTGGGAGGGAGGCAGGGTGGGAATAGATAAAAACGCAAGGGAGAATAAGTAAGGTCGTGAAAATCAAAGATAACTAAATAGAGTAAGGGACTTGGTGTGTTTCTCCCTTTAAGGAGAGACATATAAAGGACATAAGGGCAGGGAACCCATTGACACTGAGGTTTTGAGGCGAGACTGATGTTTAGTTAAATAAGATTTAAGTAACGGATTGGGATGAGAAATATATTATGAATAGAAATGCAATTGAAAATGTATAAATAATGTATTAGATGTATCTCCCTTTTTGAAATATAAATAAAGAATATTTAAAGGAAAGAATGTACGCTTCTCTCAGAGCCCAACATAAAAAAGATCCGACCAGAATTAGCATGACACAAATAGACTCAGTCAGACTGCAACTTAACTTAGCCCTAACAACACGAGCTGAAAAATTGATCCGATGGAGCGGAGCTAAATTTTACACCCAGAAGGACAAATTAGGCAAGATGCTGGCCAATAAACTCACCCCCCAGGGTGAGGCTAAACACAATCCCTAGGATCAAATCTCATAATCAGACCACGACTTCTGATCCCTCCAAAATCCTTACAGCTTTCAGAGAGTTCTATGACAAGCTTTATAGTGCTGGTCAGCAGGTATCCGCTAGTTCCATCTCACATTTTCTAGACACCCTTCCTATTCCTAAACTCTCTGATGAACACAAAACCATCATGGAGGACCCAATTTCAGTGGAAGAATCCATGGAGGTTATCAAAAACCTAAAGGGGGGAACAGCTCCAGGTCCGGATGGTCTATCGGTCCCCTACTATAAAACCTTCTCAGCGATAGTAGCGCCCTTTATGACAAAAAATTTTTAACGAAAAAACCTCCGGCTGCCCCCTAAAACCTGACCTAAACTCAGCATACATTACTGTTATCCCGAAGCCCGATAAAAATCCAGAAGAGGTAGCTAACTACAGACCAATATCGTTGATAAATAACGATTTAAAGATCCTCACCAAAATCCTAGCAAACAGACTAAACTCATTCATCAGCTCCTATATACACAAAGACCAAGTGGGATTTATCCCAGGTAGACAGGGCCCTGACCAAACTAGAAGAGCTATTGATATAGTCTCGATCTTACAGTCTAACTGGCCAGGAGGACCTAAGCAACAGGGAATGCTACTTTCCCTGGACATACAAAAAGCATTTGACACTGTGTCCTGGCAGTACATCTTTGCCCTGTTAGAGCATTGGGGCTTTGGGAATCAATTTATCGGAACCTTGAAAGCACTATACTCCACGCCTACGGCGCGTATTCAAATTCAAGGACATTACTCCTCCCCGATCCACATAGCAAGGGGAACAAGGCAAGGTTGCCCGCTGTCACCCGTAATCTTTGCATTGGCCATAGAGACATTGGCGATAGCTATACGAGAGAATCCTGACGTAAAGGGGGTTTCTTGTGGGCCCCAAATGCACAAATGTAGGTTGTTTGCGGATGACTTAATACTCTTTATTACCTCCCCTCTAACCTCCCTACCTAATTTGAATAAAATTCTTTCCTCTTTTGCGACAGTATCAGGTTTGCAGGTTAACTTTGCCAAATCCCAAGCCCTAAACATCTCTCTTAACCCCGAGATGGTCTCCCTACTTAAAATGAATTTTAAATTTGCCTGGAATGAATCCGACATCAAATATTTGGGTATCTCCCTTACTTCTAAATTTGAGTCCCTGTACGCTAAAAACTTCCCTCCCATGTACCACAAGTTAGAGCAAGACCTAAAGCTATGGTCAAAACAAAATTTATCTTGGTTGGGAAGAATAAATGCTGTCAAGATGACACTATTGCCTAGATTGCTCTACCTCTTCCGAGCTCTCTCCATCCCACTGAGGAGGGACCATCTCAAGTCGCTCCAGAGCAAAATTATACAATTTATTTGGGGGGGATCGGGCTACAGGATCAATCAACAGACTCTTTACCACTCTAGAAAACGAGGAGGACTAGGTGTGCCAAACTTGTATAGATATTTCTTAGCATCAAGACTGTCCCAGTTCTCCACTGTATATACTAAAGGGAGAAAACCAGATTGGATACAAATCGAACGTCAGGCGGTTCCACATCATACCCTGGATTACCTATTGTGGTGTTCACCTAAAAATAGACCCCCTATTTTGGCCCCCACTCTCTCACACTCCTTTGCTTTGTGGGATAAACTGAAATTGAATCCTAACCTTACCTCAGCCATGCAACCCCTCTCACACCTATTCCGTAACCCGAATTTCCCCCCAGGGATAAACATGAAGGCCTTTCAATGGTGGCTGGACAGAGGGCTGTACCGTATAGGCCATTTCTTCACGTCTAGAGGCCCACTTTCTCTGGCTTACTGCGTAAGCAATCTCGACCTTCCTCAGTCTGAGAGATTTCGGTTTCAGCAAATAAGCCGCTTCTTGCATAGAATATGGCCCGAAAAGCCTAATCCTCCCAAATTTTCAAATTATGAACTCTGGTGCAGTCAACCCATGGAGCAGAGGGGAGGCATTTCAGTCATCTATGCGTCACTTTCCCAACCGACTGATAAATCCCCTTACATGTTAGCCTGGGAGGGAGACTTCCAGTTTCAGTGGAGCTTGGAGACCTGGCAATCTGCTCTAACCACAGCGTATAAAGGAATCATCAATACATCTCTAATGGAAGCAAATTTAAAAATTATGACTAGATGGTATATGACACCAACACGACTAGCCAAGATTTTTCCAACAGCTGACCCGTTATGCTTCCGGGGATGTCATCTGAGGGGCACAATCGCCCATGTGTGGTGGGAATGCCCTAGAATCAGGTCCTTCTGGAGAAAGATATTAACTCTCATTAAAAGAGTCACAGGTTGCGAGATTCCCAGGTCTCCGGAAACCATTTTACTAAATGCTCATATTCCCAAGATATCCAAACACGATCGTATACTAATCCACTATATAGGAGCCAAAATTACACTAGCCAAGGCGTGGAAGCACCCAAATGTCTCCACTAAAGCAGCGATCAGGAAAGTATCTTGGATCATGGCCCAGGAAAAGCTTGCCAGTATCATTAACGATTCAACATGTAAATTTGAGATGGTTTGGGAACCCTGGGCTCAGTTCTTAGGTATTTCTCTAGTTCCTGGATTAGCTCACAATCAAAACCTGGATTAAATTAAGCAATTAGTGAACCTCGCTTCCCTTCCCTACCTCCACCCTAACCTAATCCCCGTCTTCCCTCCCTTTCTTCTTTCTGACTACCTCTCCTTTCTTCTAACAGGGTAACGAATTACTAATAATGGTACAACAATGGAGGTCCTCTTAGGAGTGAGTCAGTCCCATCTGGGGTTTCCCCCCTGGGGGGGATGGGGGTTCCCTCCCTTTGGCACAGCGTGTTCCCTTTTGGGGTGCCGGAGGGCGGGAGCTCCGTGGCACCTTCCCTGCCCCGGATGTGGGGGACTGAAAGAGAGAATTTAGGACCCCAGGTTCTGTTGCTAAGGCGAGTATGGGAGGGAGTGTACCTATAATTAAACTCTGTATGGCAGGTGATATGATTAATTACTTGACAGAATTGTTTACGATTACAGACCTTGCTCAATTTTTGCACTTTCACTGTGTATTTCTTCAGCCCGCCCATGCTATTGGCCAAAAACTTTTACCTTTTATATTGCTATCGTGATTGTTACTCTGTATTTACCTATTTTAAAATAAAATACTTTGAAAGTAACATATAGTATTGCATGACCACACTTTTTGCCAAATAAAGAAGCACAGTGCTGAAAAACAAAAAAAATGCCCTGGTCATGAAAGGGGTAAAACCTTTCAGAGCTGAGGTGGTTAATATTCAAATGAAGTCGTTCATAGAGTTTTTTTTGTAAACAAAGGACATACAGTATATATATATTTTTGTTTCAATAAGTTTTTTTATTGAGTTTTAGTGTATACATAAACAATATATTTTCAACAAGAACACAATATTCAAAGACAACATTTGAGATACACAGTAAAGCAGTCACTGTAAAGAATAATAATAGCAAGATTATCATCAGACATAAGAGCACAATGTCTTAAAGAGAAAATATTACTACTCAGTGGTTGTAAAGGGAGGAATCTAACAATTTCAAAGGCTGGGTAGAAGCACTCATGGATTAAAAATGTGAGGAACACCAGTTATTCCAAGATTGCCACAATTGAGACACGTGGTCTGCTCTTCCAGAGCAGGAAGCCATCATCTCTGAATAAGAACAGTGGAGTTGAGTCAGGTCTAGTACTTCTAGTAATGTGGGAGGATTAGGCGTCTTCCACTTTATAGTAATACTTAACCCCACTGCGAGGAGGATGTGTATGATTGTGTGCTGTAATTTATGTGAGAGAGCTTTAGTACTAAGGGATAATAGTGCCAGGCCTGACACTGGAGGAATGGGTACAGAGGGGAAAATAAATATTTGATCCAATGCAGATTTTGTAAGTTTTTCCACTATAACCTATAATTTTTATCATATGTGTATATTAAATGATAGAGACAGAATAGCAACCAAAAAATCCGGAAAAAACACATGATACAAATGTTATAAATTGAGTTGCAGTTCAGTGAGTAAAATAAGAATTTTATCCCCAAGCAAAACATGACTTAGTAAAGGGAGAAACCCTTGTTGGGGCAAGCACAGAGGTAAGATGTTTCTTGTAGTTGGTTACCAGATTTGCACACATCTCAGGAGGGATTTTGATCCACTCTTCTTTGCAGATCTTCTCGAAATCCCTAAGGTTTTTTGGCTGCCGTTTGGCAACTTTAAGTTTTAGCTCCCTCCATAAACATTCTATAGGATTAAGGTCTGGAGCCTGGCAAGACCACCCCATGACCTTAATGTGCCTTTTCTTGAGCCACTCCTTTGTTGCCTTGGCGGTGTGTTTTGGATCACTGTCATGCTGAAAGATCTATCCAGGACACATCTTCAGTGTTCTGGCTGAGGGAAGAAGGTTCTCCTCCAAGATTTTACAATTCATGGCCCCATCCACTGGCCCCTCAATGCAGCAAAATTGGTCTGTAACTTTAGCAGAAAAGCAACCCAAAAGCATAATGTTTCCACCTCCATGCTTGACTGTAGGGATGGTGTTCTTAGGGTAATAGTCTGCATTTTTTTTTCTCCAAACACTGAGTTCCCCTCCTCAAGAAGACCAATGTACAGTCATGCCAATGAACATGTAAATGATTCAGAGAAGGATTTGGAGAAAGTGCTGTGGTCAGATGAAACCAAAATTGAGCTCTTTGGCATTA
This sequence comes from Rana muscosa, assembly GCA_029206835.1. Lineage (NCBI taxonomy): Eukaryota > Metazoa > Chordata > Amphibia > Anura > Ranidae > Rana > Rana muscosa. The sequence continues at coordinate 68,195,347 of CM055119.1, forward strand.
ACTTAATTAATTTGCCGTGTTTGGAGGAAGAAAAATGCAGACTATGACCCTAAGAACACCATCCCTACAGTCAAGCATGAATGATTTGGTTTCATTGGCTTTATCATGGAAGACTTTGCTGAACCACATGAGGACCTTGTGTACCTCTGTTAGGGATGATGTAGGGTCAGTTAGCTTAAGTATCACGTCATCAGCAAATAAGCTGATCTTGTGCTCTTGCAATGCAACATTAATTCCAGATATTTTTATATTGGTTCTAATATGGTCTAATATTGGTTCTAATATGGTTCCTTCACTAGATTGAAAATTAGGGGAAAAGGGGGCAGCATTGCCTCATACCATTGGAGATTTGGAAAGGAGACCATAAGGTATTAGAGGTATAAACTCATACAGATGCCCTTGAAATCCCAACTTGCTCAGAGCCAAGGAGAGATTTAAGCATAATGTATACCATTAATCAACCATCTTGTAGCATCAGAAGTTTGACAGCCTTTAGTTAAATCCGATTGGTCTCTGTGTATCAGAGATGGAAGGGTATCTACTAGTATGTTGGCTAAGAATTTTGCATAGATTTTGAAATCTAGATTGAGTAGTGAGAATGGGCAAAAGTTTTGGGGAACTGTCAGTTCTTTTCCTGGCTTTGGGAGGGTTACCACAAGTGCGCTAAGCATTTCAGTAGGAAGGGAAGAAGAGGAGGCAACGTGGTTGTAAACTGTGCATAGGTGTAAGGCTAAGAACTGATGGAATGTTTTGAAGTATTCACTCCATTCAAGCCCATCTAGGCCTGGAAATTTGGAATTAGGTAAAGCTCTGATCCCTTTTGTAATTTTGTCTGTGGAGAAGGGTTCATTAAGAGATGAAAGTTGTTGTGCCGATAATGTGTGGAGTTTAATATGGTCAAGGAAAAACATAATCTATAAAGTAGGTTGATGAGTGTTTTTTGTCCTTGTGGATATTATAGAGGTTGCTATAATAACAACTGGAAGGCATCAGCAATAGATTGGGGATTGAGAGGTTTTTCGTTAGTAAGTGGGTGGCAGAGGTGTGTGATTTTAAATTTAAAGCGGTGGTGTTTAATACGTAGGGCCATGGTCTTCCCTGCTTTGCTGTCAGTACCATATGTTTTTCAATTTTTTTTGTTCAATTTTTTTTTTCCTTCAGAGTTTCCATAGCAGGGCTCCAGGGGGCGTATCCGGAATGGCACTGGGCGGCGTTACCCCAATTACATCTACTCGCTGCAGCCGCCGCGAGTAGATGTAATGTAACACTAACTAACCACAAGCCGCCGTCTGCCTACCTGATCAGCGTGTCATGCAGACAGATGGCGGCCATTGCAGTGTTCAAAAGCCACGCCTCCCGAGTCCTCGTCGTCTGTGATAGGCGGAACACTCAATTTCACAGCAGGCAGTGTTCAGCCTATCATGGACATCCTCTCATCCTTGTCTGTGTTATGAGGATGAGCGGATGTCCATGATAGGCGGAACGCTGAATGCAGGGATATTGAGTGTTCCACCTATCACAGACGAGGAGGAGGCACGGCTTTTGAATACTGGAACGGCCGCCGGTGTAGCAGTAAAATCCGTATCCCATGAAAATCTGCATCAGGTATGGGCACAGTGATTGAAGCATGGGCACAGTGAGGCATTGGGCACAGTGAGGCATAGACACAGTGAGACACGGGCACAGTGAGGCATGGACACAGTGAGACACGGGCACAGTGAAGAATGGGCACAGTGAGGCACGGGCACAGTGAGGCATGGGCACAGTTCAATTCAACTAAGAGTAACCTCAAGATTTTTTGTTGTTTTATTAGCTAAATCCAAATACAGTATTAATAATTTGGATGTTTAACAATCTTTGTTGCACACTGACTTTGCAGTTAGAGGAAGGGTTTGCCTTTGCAATTTTGTTTGTTGATGCACTTTAATTAATATAATAATAATAATTTAAAAAAAAATCGAATCGTAAATCAAGTTTTTTATAAAAAAATCGCAGATTTTTTTGGGGGGGAAAATCACCCAGCCCTAGGGAGATGTGGATATTACAGTGGGGAGCGATGTGGATATTACAGTGGGGGGAGATGTGGATATTACAGTAGGGGAGATGTGGATATTACAGTGGGGGAGATGTGGTACTGTGGGAGAGATGTGGATATTACAGTGGGGAAGATGTGGATATTACAGTGGGGGAGATGTGGATATTAAAGTGGGGGAAGATGTGGTACTGTGGGGGAGATGTGGATATTACAGTCTTACATAAAATGCACACATTTACTTGTATTTAGTTTTAAACATATTGTATGGCTCTCACGGAATTACATTTTAAAATATGTGGCATTCAGGGCTCTCTCAGCCAAAAAGGTTCCTGACCCCTGCTCTAGAGTCTAATTGAATAAAATTTCCCCATATGTAGGCTTTATGAGTATTCCACAGTACCTCCGGGTCAGTCACTGAGCCTGTATTGGTGGTGAAGAAGTATTTGAGTTGTTTAGAGAGAGATGCTGTATGTGCAGGGTTTTGTAAAAGAAAATTGTTAACTTGCCACGTATAAGTATGTGGTTGCGAAGGTTTGTTGGCTATACTGATGGTTATAAACCCACATCGCAAAAAAAACAACAAAAAAAACAAAGACCTGCAAGACAAAGGCATAATGAGTTAGTATGCACAGCATACTAGCTCATTATGTAATACTCACCTGAGATCAAAGCCCTAGCTGAGGTGCCCGACACAGCACCGGCCGGTGACATCTCTCCTGGAGTTACTTCCGGGTATCGCGGCTCCGGCGCTGTGATTGGCCAGAGCCACGATGACATCACTCCCACGCAAGCATACGGAGCCGCTGGTTACGGCACACTCGCTGAAGCAATGGCACGTACGTGCCGTTGCTTCAGTGCACATTTGCCAATTACGTCAGCACATGCAGATACAGGGGATATCTCCTAAACCGTGCAGGTTTTATAGGCTTACCTGTAGCAAAAAGTGGATTGTAAGAGTGATTGTAACTACTTTAAAGGGGATTCATATCTCTTTGGCCCAGAGGAGGTATCCAGCTTGTTATCAGGCACTAAGTTAACCACTTCAGCCCCCGGAAGCTTTTCCCCCTTAATGGTCAGGCCATTTTTTACTATATGGCACTGTCATTTTAAATGACAATTGCACAACTGTGCGACGTTGTACCCAAACAAAATATATTTTATTTTTTGCGCCATAAACAAAAAAAGAGCGACAATTTTGAAAAAAAAAAAAAAAATTTTACTTTTTGCTATAATAAATAGCCCAAAAAATATAAAAAAATATATTTCTTCATCAGTTTAGGCCAGGCATGTCCAAAGTCCAGTTTTGAATGGCGCGCCTGGTAATTTGAACATGTATATCTTTTGTGGTCCCCAATGAATCCCCGAGCACCGCGGGCCACAAAAGATATACATGCTTGGCTGCCAGGGAGGAGGCGGGACGAGTGCTGTACATACAGGTGAATTTCTTGTTTGCACGGCGGCCTCTGTAATAGGAAGTTCCGTCTCCTGCGCTGCCATTGGATGACTGTTCTGTCCATCAGGCCCCCGAGAATACAGATTCTGCTGTATGTAATCTGTTGGTGCTCAACCCTCCCTGTCCCATCCGAGGTTGCAGATGAGCATCAATCAGGCTGCACTGATGGAAATGGTAAATCTGCATTCCTGGCAATGGGGGTGCTGCATTCCTGGCAATGGTAAGGCATGCCAATGGTAAGACTACATTCATGGCAACGGTGGGGCAGCATTCATGGCAACGGTGGGTCTGCATTCATGGCAACAGTGGGTCTGCTTTCAAGGCAATGGTGGGTCTGCATTAATGGCAACAGTGGGTCTGCATTCATGGCAACAGTGGGTCTGCATTCATGGCAAATGGTAGGTCTGCATTCATGGCAACGATGGGGCAGCATTCATGGCAATGGTGGAGCTGCATTAATGGCAATGATGGGCCTGCATTCATGGCAACGGTGGGGCTGCATTCATGGCAGTGGTGGGGCTGCAGATGGGCACTGATTAGATTGCATTCATGGGCACTGACCCTTATTTGAATACGGTATATCCAAATAACACGCCCAAGCTCATCTCTTCATCACGCACAGCCACAAAGGCAAGAGAATTCTTGTTGGGCAGTGTATTAGTGCTCGGACGAACACACTTAGACCAAATTTTAATGGTTCAAAGAATTCAGGCAAAATGGTCGGCTCTCATGCACATTTACTCCATCAAATCTGGCCCTCTTTCAAAAAAGTTTGGACACCCCTGGTTTAGGCCAATATATATTCCTCTACATATTTTTGGTAAAAAAAATCGCAAGAAACATACAGTATATTGATTGGTAGGGATGAGCCAAACACACCCCGGTTCGGTTCGCACCAGAACCTGCGAACGGACCGAAAGTTTGCGCGAATTTTAGAACCCTATTAAATACAATGGACGCGAAGGTTAAAAATCAAAAGTGCTAATTATAACGGCTAATATGCTAGTTATTGTCCTAAAAAGGATTTGGGGACCCCGGTCCTGCCCCAGGGGACATGTATCAATGCAAAAAAAGTTTTAAAAACTGCTGTTTTTTCGGAAGCAGTGATTTTAATGATGCATAAAGTGAAAAAAAAAAGTTAAATATTCCTTTAAATATTGTACCTGGGGGGGGGGGGGTGTCTAAAGTATGCCTGTGAAGTGGCACGTGTTTCCCGTGTTTAGAACTGTCCCTGCACAAAATGACATTTCTAAAGGAAAAAAAGTAATTTAAAACTGCTTGCGGCTTTAATGTAATGTCTGGTCCCAGCAATATGGATGAAAATCATTGAGAAAAATGGCATGGGTACCTTCCCCCCAGCCCACTACCAGCCCCTTTGGGTCTTGTATGGAAAAAAAAGGCCCTATATACTCTGAACAGCAGTATACAGGCGGTGCAAACAAGACAGGGACTGTAGGTTTGTTCTTAAGTAGAATCTGTTTGTAATTTGGAACAGGTACATTTTTTAAGTGTAGCTCCAGCCAAAAAATACATTTTTAAGCTTTTTGGAAAACATAGGGAAGGGTTATCACCCCTGTAACATTTGTTTTGCTGTCTGTGCACCTGTTCAGAACATTTCACCTCACTTTCCGTCCCAATGACAAATGTTTTTTGAAAATTTGGGTTTTTTATTGAAACAAGGATTGGTGATAAAGCATCAGTGGAGAGGAGACACCTTTTTCCCATATTAACTCTTACAGGAGAGAATTTCCCTTCCTAGGGGTAGATTTCCTCTCACTTGTCTCCTTCCGTTTGCAAGTAGGAGTCGTTTGTAAGTTGGATGTTTGAAGATGTTTGAAAGTAGGGCGCATGCGCGGCTCTTGGACATGGCGGATGTGTAGAGGCTGAGCTCCGGATCCCGCACGCACTCCTGACCCCTGTAAAGCTTCCACGAAACAACGATCGCCACGGGGGTAAGCGCATTTCCATCCGGTAAGCTTATAGCACCCCATGGGTAAAATCGGGCAGCAAAAACAGTTTTACAAACTGCAAACAGACCCACGCACGCTGACCGCGATGGACAGATTCGTCACTAGGCCGCAATCCCCGGCCTTGCCTGCACTAGCGGAACCGCTCACGGCCATGGATCCCTCGCGGGGGATAGAGGACATGGAGAGTCATGCTGCACAAAGCTCACAGTCTGGGGGCACTCGGACACCCCCCGTAGTGTCTTCCCATACTGTTCAGAACATTCTAACCCCAGAACTCATGGATGAAAAGCTCCAGGCTCTCCTCATGCAGATGACACGCAATATGGCTGCTGAAATGGGAAAACTCTCACAGGAGTTAAGGAGTGAAATAGCTCAAATTGGGGACAGAACTGACGCTCTTGAGTATAAATTTGACGACTTGGTCAATTATGTGCAGGAATTGGAGGAGGAAACTTCCACATTGAAAAACTCTTTCTCACAACTCCAACTGCAACAGGAGGACCAGGAGAATAGGGAGAGGAGACAGAACCTGAGATTCCGAGGAATACCGGAGTCAGTGGGAGACAACAATCTTCGCCAGTACTTGCTGGGGTTGCTTAACACCTTAGCCCCCAGAATTGCAGATATTGATTGGCGCATGGACCGAGCACATCGATCCCTGGGTCCCAAACCGCCCGTTGGTAACAGGCCAAGGGATGTCATAGTACGTTTTCATTACTATGAGAGCAAGGAGGCACTGACCCTTGCTACACGTAACAAATCAGCAACTGAATATAATGGGGCTAAAATACAGATCTACAACGATCTGTCTCCAGTGACCCTGGCGAAACATAGGAACCTGCGCCCCATCACATCCCATCTGCAAAACCTGCGCGTCCCATACTTCTGGGGTTTCCCCTTTCGTTTGATTGTACCCCGAGATGGAAATCAACACTGTCTCCGTGATATGCATGAGGGTGAAGCATTCATTAAAAGTCTAGGCCTACCTCCCTTGCCTGAAGAGCTGATGCCGATTCCAGCAATCCAGCAAAATCGAATTGCACCAAATACGCCTTCCAGAGAATGGACCCCAGTCCGCAGAAAGCAGATGAAATCCTTCTCCACTCCACATCGTGGCTCCAGACGCCCCCCTTGAAAGGTCAAGAAGTCAAGGCTGGCTCTAATCTTTTTGTGGCTGAAATAGCCTATACCCTGGTGTCAGATAATTGACCTGTGTTCTATTTGCTGTTTTTTTTTTGTTTGTGTTGCAGCCACCAATCTGAACAACCAGTGGTCAAGATACCCGACATTTGGAGTTCCAACTCTGCTCACCCATGGGGTAAAGTTTTTTTTCTTTTTTGGAAGTTTTTGAAAGTCTCTTTCTATCTTTATTGAGATGACACTAGTGGGTTTGATAGCCCTATTAATCTTACTTTCATGAGAGTTTCCTTTTTGTTTTCTTTTTGCTGGAGAGCGGGGGGATCCCCCTCTTCACGTCTCCATGTGATGGGAGTTGCCAAGTGGCCCCAATTGGTCCCAGGCTTCGGTATGGGAATCCTGAGTGTTTTCTACTACTCAGGTGTAACAACTTTGACTCTTATGTTTTTTTTTGTTCAGAACCCCCCTGGGTTCATTCGTTAATATTTTTATTTTGCTTTCTTCCAATATATCTCTACTACTACATACCAGTGCTGATTGCTTGTTAAGGTATAGGGCAACTTTATGTTCAAGAGTTATACAGGTGATATGTTTTCAAGGTTTACAATGCAGTAGTTTTAATGATTCATTATGGCTTTGAAGATAGTATCTTACAACGTTAAGGGACTGAACTCAATTTCAAAACGTTGGATTGCTCTTAAAGATTTTCGACGGTCAGGGGCGGACATAATACTAGTTCAGGAAACTCACTTCCGTACTGGGGGTTCGATGAAATTTGCATCTAAATTCTATCCCACATCCTATGTTGCATCTGCTCCTTCTGGCAAAGCTGGAGTGGCTATTTTGATAAAAAAATCATGCCCGGTAAAGGTCAGAGAAAAATACATCGACCCCCAGGGGAGGTTTGTCATCCTGATTTGTGAATACATGTCGTCTACATTTACTTTGGTCAATGTATATGCGCCCAATTCGGGCCAAATGGTATTTCTGAACGATTTTTTTGATAGGCTTCAAAGGTACTCTAATCCATTCATGATATTAGGGGGAGATTTCAATCTGATTATGTCCCACAGGCGCGATCGTCATACGCTCTTTGGGGACACCCCTTCCCAACGGGTGATATCTCAATCCGCCTCCTTTAGGAAACTGGTCAGAGCACACAGACTGCTGGATTCATGGAGAATCAGACATCCGATCCAAAGACAGTACACCTTCTGTTCTATGGCGCATAAGATGTACTCAAGACTGGATCATTTCTTTATTACGTCCCCTTTACTCCCTCTCCTAGTAGACTCCAACATTTCTCCTATTACATGGTCGGACCATGCTCCTATTTCACTAGAACTACTATTGCATGACTCGCCCTCTAGGACTTGCCACTGGAGACTTAATGAACACTTACTCAGTTCACCCCCCATTAGGGATAGACTGACCAAAAGCTTGAATGAATATTTTGAACTAAATGTGGGTTCCGTACATAAGGTTTCTACCCTTTGGGAGGCTCACAAGGCTTGTTTGTGTGAAACATGTATTGCCGAGGGCTCTCGTCTGAAGAAGGATGGCGAGAGTCGTCGGATCTCCCTATTAGCTGACTTGAAGCGGGCGGAGCGGGTTCTGCTGGGATCCCCAACAGTTGGGGCTCTCCGTAGGGTTGTAGCTCTTCGCAACCAACTGAAAACGTTAGAGTATAGTAAGGCAACAAAATCTCTTATGTGGGTGAAACAAAAATTCTACGAGTATTCTAACAAGCCACATAGGATGCTAGTGAACAAACTTAGACCACGTCCATTCCATTCCTTCCCTGAATTGTTGATCCAAAGAGATGGCACCCCCACTCATTGTCCCCAAACTATGACCAAAGTTTTTGGTAACTTTTACAAAGAATTATACAATTGTCTTACCCCCGAAAATAATTTTCAGTTTACTCAGGATAGGTTTGACCAGTTCGTTCAGACTCTCCCCTTGCCGAAGTTGTCCTCCTCAGATCTGGAAAAGCTTAATGCCCCCATCACGCCTGAGGAGCTTACAAAAATTATCAAAGACCTACCCACGCTTAAATCTCCGGGACCCGACGGCCTCACCTACCTATACTACAAGACCTTTTTACCTACCCTATTGCCACATATGATAAATTTGTATACATCACTTTTACGAGGAGAAATTCCACATAGCCAGTTTACACATTCATATATTTCAGTGATTCCAAAGCCGGGGAAGGATCCTTCCTTACCGGACAACTATAGGCCTATAGCCCTATTAAATTCGGACTATAAAATTTTCACGAAACTTCTCTCATCTAGATTGTCCCAGTTCATTCCCAAATTAATTAACAAAGATCAAGTAGGATTTGTTCCTTCCCGACACGCTGGAGACAACACAAGACGTACTGTGGACTTGATTGACCTGATAAACAAATTTCCCCACCCAATGCTTATACTGAGCTTGGATGCACAAAAGGCGTTCGATCGCTTAAGCTGGCCCTATATGTTTTCTGTACTGCGGAGATTTGGGTTTGACGGTCCTTTCTTTAAAGCTATACAGGCCTTGTACACAGGCACGTCTACTCAGGTACAAATGGCCTCTTTTCTGTCCCCATATATACCTATGTCCAATGGTACTAAACAGGGGTGCCCGTTGTCCCCCCTCCTTTTTATCCTTTGTTTGGAGCCATTGGCAGAGGCTATTAGATGTCACCTAGATATTAAGGGGGTACTGATGAGACATAGAGAATATAAATTATCCCTTTTTGCGGACGACATCCTCTTGACAATAACGAGCCCTATTACGTCACTCCCCTCTCTACATGCACTCCTTCAGAATTTTGGGTCTATATCAGGCTACAAAATAAACACGACTAAAACGGAAGTACTCCCCATACATGTCCCGCCAGATCTGTTGTTACAATTACAAAACATATACCCTTATAGGTGGTGTTCTCATGCCTTGACATATTTGGGCGTGAAAATTACCCCCTCGTACAGTACAATATACGCTGCAAATTTTCCCCCTCTGTTCCAGGACATCTATAAAAATTTACGTCAGTGGGCTGCATACCCTATTACTATGCTGGGCAGAATTAATGTACTAAATATGTCTGTATTGCCTAGACTTCTCTATCTTTTTGATACGCTCCCTGTAGCCATTCCTACCAGTCAGCTTAAAGCTCTTCAGAGAGGGTTTTTGAAGTTCATATGGAATAATAGCACACATCGGATAGCCAGCACGGTGGTATTTTCCTTGCGGTTACAGGGGGGAATGGGAGCACCTGACATCATTAGATATTACCTAGCCACTCATTTAAGGGCGGTTGTATCCTGGTCATGTCAGAGCAGCCCTAATAGGTGGTCGGAGATAGAGAAAGGTGCCATCTATCCGGTACATTTGTGCTCTTTAGTGTGGTCTAGACTCTTACACGGCGACCCCATACTGAAGAGAATGTGTCTTGCACCTATGCTATTCACCATTTCCATTTGGAATAAATGCAAATCAAAATTTCCGCTTGCATCATTGTGCCCTCCTCTTACTAACGTACTACTGAATCCAGTATTGCCTGATAGTTTGGTCTATGGCCGTCTGTTACCATGGATGCAGTCTCCATTGTTTCAGTTGCGAAATTTGGTTAACCCGGTCACTCGCAAATTTCTTGATTTCGCAACCCTTCAAAACAAATACTATATCCCCCAAAAGTTATTTTATTTCTATCTTCAGGTTAGGCACTTTTTTCAGTCCCTGTCCCCTAATCTTACCCTAGAAAGGCCGACTCCTTTTGAACGTGTGTGTGCGGAAGGCCCTCATCAATTACATCTTATATCATCCATATATCACATTTTACACGAATCTAAAGATTTAACGGCTGACACGCACCTATACATGCGCAAATGGAATCTGCTAATGGAGCGCCCTATCCCTTTGCAAATGTGGACCGCAATATGGTCTTCAACTTTTAAATCCTCTAAATGTGTAAATCAGAGGGAAACAGCAGTGAAGGTTCTGATGTTTTGGTATAAAACCCCTGATAGACTTCATCGAGTTAACCCTACCCTCCCCCCTACATGCTGGAGATGCAAAATTGAGATAGGTTCACACTTTCACATATTTTGGTCCTGTACACTTATACGGTCATTCTGGACGGAGGTTATGCAAACTCTTCAGTCTGTAACATGTCTATCTCTCCCTCTAGACCCTATTCACTATTTGCTTGGACTTCCCTTTCCGGGGGTCCCAAAATCTGTTAAACGTTTAATCTCATATATACTTTTGGCTGCTAAAAGGGCTATACCGATGTGTTGGTTGTCCACCACCCCCCCCCCCCTCTCCTCTCACCTGCAGTTTCTGCAATTAATTGCAGATATTCGGAGAATGGAATCTCTTACGGCTAGAGTACATGACACAGCGATTCAATTTGACAGGGTTTGGGAACTTTGGGACTCCTCGAGTTATGGGGAACAGGAGATTTAAGATTAGACTTTCTGTACGGATCCCTTCGTTGCGAGCTGCCTTACACTGTCTCTGTAACCTGTAATCGTTCATAATGTCCTCTGCAATTTCTATTTGTTAATGACATGTATGCAATTTGTACTGGTATGGTTTTTATATTATCTTTTTTTTTTTTTTTTTTTTTAATTCAATGGTCTTTATTAAGTATAATAGGTATATAACAGACATACATTCATTACACACAGCGCGCATGCGTTGTTCAGGTTTAGCAAGTACAAATACAACATGTTTAATATAGCTAAGTTATCCACTATAAGCTGTATATAGCAAGAAACATTTAGACACTATAAACTGACATAGCAATTATTCGATTTTGTATTTATCAGTCCACAATCTCCAGTTAGAGTCAAAATTGTTACACTTCAGGGACTTAATAGCCAGTAGGCGTTCGAATGTGTGGTTTCTGTTAACTAACTTGATCACTTCCGAGAGGTTGACGGCCACTGAGTTTTTCTAGTTTCTAAGAATAAGGGTACGTGAGGCTAACAGTATATGGGTGACGATTGGTCTGAGATCCTGTGGATATTGGTCTGCACCAATGTGAAGAATTGCTAATGCAGGGTTTGGGGTCATTAGTATTCCAGTGATTGATGAAATCAATCTGAACACATTGTTCCATAGACTTGTCACACTAGGACATGTCCATAAGGTGTGCAATAGGTTGCCTATGTGACCACATTTCCTCCAGCATAGAGGCGATGAAGCCGGATAAAAGGTTGCTAACCTATAGGGTGTGTAGTGCCATCTGTTAGTAAGTTTAAGCGTCATTTCCCAATGTGATACACAGTGGGAATGTTTGTGTATTTCCTTGAAGGCGCGTGTCCATTGTTCTTCAGAGAAAGTTTTGTTGAGGTCAGTTTCCCACTTCCTAAGTGCAGCTGATTTCTTGAAAGTATGTTTATCATGGATGAGGTTATAAAATATTGAAATGCCTTTAGCAGATTGAGGAGCTTTTGTATAAAAACGCCATGCTATAGCAGAAAGTTTTATTTTTGGTATAGAATGTGCCCTTAAGAAGTGGGAGAGGCGTATGCATGAGAATAACATATGGCTGGGTAAGTGGTGGTCAGTCACTATTTGCTCTATTGATTTTGGTGTTTGTCCAGTATATAAATCTTGTACATGTTGAATTCCTAGTGCCTGGAGTCTCGTGGTTGGAAGCATAGGTATTTTTGCCCCTAAGAGGGCAATAGGGAAGTCGTACTGTATTTCCTGCAGATCAGCACTATCTAGTGTCTGTAGGAATCGCCATGCCTGTAAAGACACTTGTACGGATGGTGATAGCCCCTTAGTTGCCCATGGTTCCCATATATCGCCCATGAGAAAAGTAGTCGTATTCCTGGTCGGGATAGCCGAACGTTCTATTTCCACCCATAGGGGGCTGTCCGTGTCGTGAAACCAGTGTTTAAGTTGGTCAAGTCTCGTAGCCCACAGGTAGTCTTGGATGTCTGTGAATCCCGCCCCCCCCCACCCTCCTATGTGGAAGAAGGTTGTTCCGTGAACACCTAGCTTTTTTACCTCCCCATGTGAATTTCCATACAATTTTTGATAATGTATTTAGGTAGCGGGACGGTACGGGGATCAATAGGGAGCGGAAAATATAGAGAATTTGTGGTAGTATGGACATTTTAAATGCCGCTATTTTACCTAACCAGGATATCTCCCTCTTGGATATGTCCATTAATTGTAGTTCAATTTTGCCTATTAGCGGTTTAAAGTTAGCCTCTGCTAAGGATGCAGTATTGTCAGTTAGGGTGATGCCTAGGTACGATATGCCCTTTGCGCTCCATGAGTAGGGTAGGGACTTTTGCAGATATTGTTTTGAAGTATGTGAAACTCCTAAGTTAAGAATCTGGGACTTCGTAAAGTTGACCTTATAATAAGATACTGCGCCAAAGTCGGTTAGCACTTGGTGGGCCTGCGGGAGGGAGGAGTTCGGGTGTGTCAGTAGGAGTATAACGTCATCAGCAAATAAGTTTATGACGTGTTTGTCAGATCCGAAAGTGAAGCCTGTGATGCCATTGTGTGCTCTAATGGATTCGGCCAGAGGTTCAATCATAAGATTGAATATTGTGGGGGAGAGAGGGCAGCCCTGGCGTGTGCCATTTGATATGCAGAACTGTTTGGATAGGAGACCTGAAGTATAAACTTGTGCCGATGGACAGGAATATAAAGCCAGTATTGCCTTGAGAATCGGGCCTGTAAAGCCGAATTTAGCCAACACCATTTCCATGTACGTCCAGTGGACCCTATCGAACGCCTTCTCTGCGTCTATAGATAGCAGCAGAGAAGGCGCTCTCATTTGAACAGCGTGGTGAATGATATTAATGATACGTCTAGTAGCGTCTGAGGTTTGTCTCCCCCTCACAAATCCCATCTGATCACGTTTTATGAGTAGCGGAATAATATCTGATAATCTCTTGGCTAGCAATTTTGAATAAATTTTTATGTCGGTATTAAGAAGAGATATCGGCCTAAAGTTTGCTGGTGTAGTAGGGTCTTTCCCCGGTTTTGGTAAAGTAACAATGTGGGCTCTCAGCATCTCTTGTGGGAAAGCAGAAGTTTCTTCCGCCTTTGTGAATACCCGCTGTAAGTGAGGAGCAATGATTTCTTTAAATGTTTTAAAATACTCGTTTGCGAAACCATCCGGTCCCGGTGACTTGCCATTAGGCAATGTCGATGTAATCTGTTCGATTTCCTGAGGGGAGAAAGGTGTGTTCAACTTCCTAAGTTGGTCCTCTGTCAGTGACGGGAGTTGTATTTTCTGTAAGAAGTGTTGTATGGTGTCAGTGGTTGGTTGTTGTGTGGCCGTATTATCACGTAAATTGTACAGTGCCCCATAATAGTCTGCAAATTGATTTGCTATGTCTTGTGGGTTAGTGATTTTGTGGTGTAAGGTATCATGAAGGAGGTATGCAATTCTCGACTTTGTGCGAGCAGCCTTAATTCTGTTAGCCAGATATTTTCCTGCTCTATTTGCGTTAGCGTATGAATTCGCTTGTAAGCGTCTGAAATGTTTGTCGTGTTGTTGTGCGAGAATCTCTCTTAGACTTTCTCTAAGCATAGAGAGTGTGTTTGCCACTGCCGTTGTTGGAGACTGTTTATTGTGGGTTTCTAATCTATTAATGTCAGACATTACTTGATTTAGTTTGGCAGCCTGTTGTTTCTTTTCCCTAGCCCCTAACTGTATTAATATGCCTCTCATATACGCCTTATGTGCGTTCCATAACGTGAAGGGATCTATCAGTGGTGTGCAGTTGTATTGAAAAAAATCTTGGAGATGCTGAGAGATCACTGGAAGAATTCGGGGTTCTTGTAAGAGCCTAACATTGCAACGCCAGACATGGGATGAGGGGGAGACACCCTTTTCAGCAATAGTCATAGACACTGCTGCGTGGTCTGACCACGTAATACCCCATATTCGTGTTGCCTGAACACGTTGCAAAAGCCACTGGTCAGTGATAAACATATCTATTCGTGAATATGAGCAGTGTCTAGTAGAGAAAAAAGTGTAATCTCTTTCGTTGGCATGGAGGCACCTCCATGCATCGAACAGTTCCTGTGTATGTAGCAGATTACGGAGGTGAGCAGATCTCTTCGGTCTATCCGTAGTAGTGTCCAAAATAGGATCTGATATTAGATTAAAGTCGCCTCCTATGATGATATTGCCGTATTGCATGGACTTAGTCCTTTTAATCACTTTCCTTAGGAAGCGGATTTGGTGGGTGTTCGGGGCGTATAAAGTAACCAGTGTGTACGGGTTAGAGTTGATTTCTCCAGTTACTATTATATACCTGCCCCCTTCATCAATATAAGATTCTTTGAGTTGGAAAGATAGAGAGTTCCTTAAAGCTAGCATCACTCCTCCTTTTTTGCTATCTGGTGTATCTGCCAAAAACACGTGTGGATATTCCCTGTGAGTGCATTTAGGGGTTTTTTGTTTCTGAAAGTGTGTCTCCTGTACGTAGAGAATGTCAGCCCGGTGCCTACAGGCCTCCTTCCATACCGAGAATCTCTTGGCCGGGTGATTCAGGCCTTTTGCGTTAATAGATAGACATGTGATAGTCATTTGTGGTGTTGTAGTGTATAGCGTCTGGTCTCGTGGTGCAAATACTCACTGTGTCCCTGGGTGTGAGACGTAACATCTTTTCCATTGAGGCCTGAGGCTGCAGGAGATTCATCTTCTGTACGTAGTGGACGTTTCTTGCTATGAAGATTGCTGTGTGCAAAAAATAGGTAACGTAGAAAACAAAAAAGAAATAGAAAAAACAAGAGATAAGAAAGTATCTTTGAATGCGTAAAAAGGGATCTTACAACGGATCCACGTGCAGACATAACTGCTGAACTCGTTAACGGGGGTTATAGGAGGATAAATTTAAACTCCTTTTTACCGGAGAGATAAAAGAATAATTTTGCGGTTTTGTTATGAGCCTCCGCTGGCTTGTTTCTTATTGGTGCGTTTGTGTGACACCACCTGCCATTCGTTTTGAAGCCTCTGCGGTTGTGGAGTAGGGTTGAGTTGTGAGGCCTGGTCTGGGAGTATTCCCCATTGGCGCAGAGTTGAAAGGCCTTCCTCCAATGTGTTTACGGAAGTTGTGGTCCCATTATGGGTGATGGAAAGAGTGGCCGGATACCTCCATTTGTGCAGGATTTTGTGGTTCCTCAGGGCCTTGGTTATAGTCGCCAGGTTGCGACGCCTCTGTAGTGTGTGCCTGGATAGATCTGGCAACAATTGGAGGGTTGCGTACTGCGGAGGGACAGTGTCAGGTCTGCGGGCTGCTTGTATGATTTGTTCCTTCACATGGAAGAAGTGGACCCTCATTAGTATGTCCCTTGGGGTGCCTTCTGGCAGGAAGGACGGTTTAGGAATCCTGTGGATTCTGTCTATTATGAGGTCCTGCGCATTCAGAGCTGGGACCAGGGTGGAGAACAAAGCGTGGACATACTGTAGGAGTTGGGTGGCTGGAATAGATTCTGGTACTCCTCGCAGCTTTAGATTATTCCTCCTTGACCTGTCCTCAAGGTCAGCGACCTTGTCCTTTAGCCACGCCATATCCTCTCCCTGGGCCGCATGTGCGTCCACCATATTATTGTATGTAGCAGTATACTCGTCCATCCTTTGCTCTACTCTATCCACTCTGACCCCAATAGCCTGTACCTCCTTGTGACACTGGTTAATCCCTCTGACCAAATCTGTTTGTAGGGAGGATCTGAGCGATAGCAGCATCTCCTTCAGCATAGTGTCTGAAATAGGCCTGTCGGCAGTAGGAAAGTCCGCTATGGGGTCAGCTGTGTGTTGGGCCTGAGCAGCGGTGGTGCCTGGTGTCCCGCTTACCTCCATGTCCTGCGTGCATATCCGCCTGACAGGGGAGTCCATCCGTGGCTTTGACTTAGCTGGGCTCCGAGTGGATGGGCTGGACGAGCCTGAGGACGATCCGCTGTGCAGTGGGTCACGAGAGGACTGTACACGGAGCTCTCCGTGTCCGTTGCTTTGGATCGCGGCCTTCACCTGTTGTTGTGCAGACGAGCCGCCGCCATTTTGATGGAGCCCGCGGGGCTGCATCGCAAAGATGCTTGTCAGTTTTTGTGGCATCGGCGGGTTCTTTCTGCGCCTCGTCATTCCCCTGTCCTCTGGCAGTCCGGCCGTGTTGTTTCTAGCCGCAGATGTGCCTTGGAGGCTCTGATGTGTCTGGATCTCTCCGGCGGCCGAGCGGAGCTCTCAGCTAGGCTTCCATCTTGGAGCTCGGTCGCCACGCCCCGTTTTTATATTATCTTGAGTGTACTCTTAAATATGTACCAACTGCCTTTCAAATGTACTAATGTCTCTCAGATAATTGCCTTGAGATGTTTATGTTTATTACGTACTGTAACTTTTTTTCTTTTGAACTAATAAAAATTACAATTATAAAAAAAAAAGATGTTTGAAAGTGGGGCCTGCCATATATACTCTGCAGAAATTTGGCCCTTAGGTGTTGCCACAACACTGTAAGCCCTCACAGTTACTCTTGGTGGGTGCTGGAACGCCCTGCTGTTAACTATTATATCAAGAATTGTAATTACATGTCATTGTTGAACAGTAGTAGGAAAAATTGGGCCTTTGGTAGTGGTGGTGGTGCTGGTGCCACAACACTTTAAGTCCTTACAGTTACTCTTGGTTGGGCGCAGGAATGGGCCCAGCTGTGAAATATTAGATCAAGACTTGTAATTACATGTCCCTGTTGAACAGTGGTAGGAAAAATTGGGCCTTTGGTGGTGGTGGTGGTGGTGGTGTTGCCACAACACTGTAAGCCCACACAGTTACTCTTGGTGGGCGCAGGAATGGGCCCTGCTGTGAACTATTAGATCAAGAATTGTAATTACATGCCCCTGTTGAACAGTGGTAGGAAAAATTGGGCCTTTGGTGGTGGTGGTGGTGCTGGTGCCACAACACTGTAAGCCCTCACAGTTACTCTTGGTGGGCGCAGGAATGGGCCCTGCTGTTAATTATTAGATCAAGAATTGTAATTACATGCCCCTGTTGAACAGGGGTAGAAAAATTGGGCCTTAGGCACTGGTGCCACAACACTGCAACCCCTCACAGATACTGTACATGGAGTGCAGCAATGTGACCTGTTGCAAAGTATTGCATCAAAAATTGTAATTACACGCTCCTGTTAAACAGGGGCTGAAAAATTTGGCCTTAGGCACTGGTGCTGGTGCCACAACACTGTAACCCCTCACAGATAATGTACATGGAGCGCAGCAATGAGCCCTGCTGCAAAGTATTGCATCAAAAATTGTATTTACACGCCCCTGTTAAACAGGGGCTGAAAAATTTGGCCTTAGGCACTGGTGCTGGTGCCTCAACACTGCAACCCCTAACAGATACTGTAGTTGGAGCGCAGCAATGAGCCCTGCTGCAAAGCATTGCATCAAAAATTGTAAATACACGCCCCTGTTAAACAGGGGCTGAAAAATTGGGCCTTAGCCACTGGTGGCGGTGCCCAGAACCAAAAATGTTCTATCAAGCTATCAGCATGATCATTGAGGACAAAGATTATGGTCACTCAGCATAACAGGATAGTCACTCAGCATCAGCATAGGCAGTCTTGAAGGGATCTGACATTTCAAAAAAAAATATTTTGTTACATCAGCATCAGGTGCTTGGTAGCTGGTGGTGATCCAAGACTGATAAATTTTTATGAAGGTTAGTCGATCGACCGAGTCGGTGGACAGGCGCAACTTGTGATCGGTTACAAAGCCACCAGCAGCACTGAATGTGCGTTCCGAAAGAACGCTGGATGCAGGACAGGCCAGTACCTCAATTGCATACTGTGCAAGCTCTGACCAGTGATCCATCCTCAAGACCCAGTAACCCAGAGGATTTTCGGTGGGAAAGGTGTCCAAGTCTGATCTTGCCCCTAGGTATTCCTGCACCATGTAAACCAGACAATGGCGATGGTTGCTGGAAGCGATCATACCTTGGGGCTGCGTACTAAAAAATTGTCTGAACGCATCGGTCAGACGGCCACCTTCTCCACCGCTCCTTCTTTGACTGACCAGAGCCTCAGCAACACATTGTCCAGGACTAGGAATTTGTAACCTCCAAGTCTCTGGGAACGCGTTGCACAGACCTTTCTGCAAGGCCTTCTGAAGATGCTTCATCCTCTGCTCCCTCTGGGACGGCAAGATAAGGTCCGCAACCTTACCCTTGTAACGTGGATCAAGGAGGGTTGCCAGCCAGTAATGATCCCTCTCCTTGATCGCACGAATACGAGGATCCTTCCACAGGCTTTGCAGGATCAGGGAGGCCATGCAGCGTAGGTTTGCTGAGGCATTCGTGCGGAGTCCTCTGGGTCACTGAGGACGACATGATCCGTGGCCACCTCCTCCCAGCCATGTAAAAAGTCCATGGGTGTCTTGGGACTGTAATTGATCCCTTGAAGACTGCTGCTGATGCTGAGTGCTAGGCTCCACCTCCATGCTGACAAAATAATCCTCCTCCTCCTCCTCCTCCTCTTCCTGTGTGATAGCCGGGCCAGCAGGAACACTCTCTGGATAAAGGGGGCCTTGAGAGGTAAGGAAGTCCTCCTCTTCCTGCCTCTGTTCTGCCTCAAGTGCCCTGCCCATTAATCCACGCAGTGTGTGCTCCAACAGGTGGACAAGAGGGACCGTGTCACTGATGCATGCACTGTCACTGCTCACCATCCTTGTGGCCTCCTCAAATGGTGCCAGGACAGTGCATGCATCCCTGATCATGGCCCACTGTCGTGGGGGAAAAAATCCAAGCCCATTGATGGCCCTCTGCTGCATGTGAAGCCGCTGCAGCATGGCCAACGTAGAGTTCCACCTGGTGGGCATGTCACAGATTAGGCGGCTCTTGGGCAGGTTGTAATCCTTTTGCAAGTCAGCCAGCCGATCACTTGCATTATATGACTGGCGGAAATGCCCACAGAGTTTCCTGGCCTGCTTCAGGACCTCATGTAAGCCCGGGTACCTGCCCAAGAACCGCTGCACCACCAAGTTAAGGACGTGAGCCAAACAGGGCACATGGGTCAGTTGTCCCTATCGGAGGGCGGAGATGAAGTTAGTGCCATTGTTGCAAACCACCTTTCCTGGCTTAAGCTGGCGTGGCATCAACCACCTCTGAGCCTGCCCCTGCAGAGCTGACAGAATCTCTGCCCCAGTGTGGCTCCTGTCCCCCAAGCACACCAGCTCAAGCACCGCATGGCATCTTTTTGCCTGCGTACTTGCATAGCCCCTTGAACGCCTAAGGAGCACCGCTGGTTCCGTGGACAAAGCACAGGTAGAGGCCATGGAGGAATAAGAAGAGGAGGGGGTGGAGGAGAGAGGTGTGTCAGAATCACCAGTAGTAACATTTTGGAGGCGTGGTGGCGGAACAACCTCCAACACTACTGCACCTTGTCCTGCATCCTTCCCAGCTGCCAGCAGAGTCACTCAATGTGCCGTGAAAGATAGGTTACATCCCTGTCCATGCCTGCTGGACCATGAGTCAGCGGTAATATGCACCTTACCACTGATTGCCCTGTCCAGCGAGGCCAAGACATTGCCTTCCACATGCCGGTAGAGAGCCAAAATCGCCTTCCGTGAGAAAAAGTGGCGTTTGGGAACCTGCCACTGAGGAACCGCACAATCCACAAACTAACGGAAGGGGGCAGTGTCTACCAACTGAAAAGGCAGCAGTTGAAGTGCTATCAATTTAGCCAAGCTAGCTTTCAACCGCTGGGCATGTGGATGGCTGGGAGCGAACTTCTTTCGGCGGTGCAGCAGCTGGGGCAGGGAAATTTGCCTGGTACAATCGGACGTCGGTGTACCGATAGCAGATTGTCCGCAAGTACTTGGCTGTGACACACCTAATTCTACACCTTAATTCCTCTCAGTGCAGGTTTCAGAGAGGACTGAAGGTATAGTGGGGTTGGAGATCCCAGCTGATGAGGAGCAAGGAGAGGCGCGCTTTGTTATTTGGTGTGGGTCTTTTAGTTAAGCTTGCCAATGGACTGCATGGCAGGTCGACATATGTCTGGTCAAGCACATGGTGTCCAATCGGCTGATGTTTTGGCCACACGAGATACGCTTTAGACAAATGTTGCAAATGACAATGGTGCGATCTGCTGCACACGTCTGAAAAAAGGTCCACACCAAAGAACTTTTGGAATAACGCACAGAGACAGCAGCGCCCTGCACATGCGGAGCTCTGCTGTGTGATACAGTCGGTGTGCTGCCCTTAAACTGGCCCCTGGAGGGCATCCTGCCTCGTTGGAGATGTGCCTCTTCCTCCTCCTCCTCTCTCCTATCAGGCACCCACGTGGAGTCAGTGACCTCATCATCCCCTCCCTCCTCATCACTGGAGCAAATCTGGCAGTATGCTGAATCTGGGGGAACATGACTGCCAGATAGCTGTCCTTGTTGGGCACCCCCTCTCTCTGGGCTCACATTACTACCCCCTCTCTCTGGGCTCACGTTACTGCCTTCCTCCAGCTGGGTTCCATCATCGGAGCCTTAAAACTCTCCAAGTCTTGGGCATGTTGCGGCTCAACATGGCCATCTGCCGAAAAGAAGGAAAAGCGTGTCCCACGGCCACGTGCTGATTAGTATGCACCGTGTCCACGACCAGCAGCACAGTTGCCTCTAGACACAGAGCTGCTTGCCCTATTTTATTGCCTTGTGACTTTCTGCCTCTCCTTGTTTGCCTTCCAGACATACTAATGGCCTGCAGTGAGATGTAGCTGCACAAAGGTGGAATGTATATATGTATATATATATATATTGTGAGGGGGTTAGCTCGGCAGCGGGTGTGTGTGACCCCCGGGATGGGCTCCCCACACAAAACAGGCCCAGCAAACGGAGGTTGTGGTTTTCAAAATCAAAAGGGTGCGGTTTATTTTCTATTTACAGTGACAAAACACAGCAAAGCAAAAGAAACATAACCAAAATAAATCCTGGTCAAGTTGACCTCTGACTAAACATACAGGTTTCCTAACTAACAACTGGGATCAGCCTAGTGCTGTCCTAGTCCCTAAGTCCCTGGTTTTAAATGTCCAAGCAAATAGCCACACAGGCTTTGTCTCACCGCACAGGGGTTCACTCTCCCTAGACAGTCCACACAGGTCTGGTTCCAGGCATGAGCTAACATCTAATGAAGCTGGGAGTTCTTATAGAGGCCTAAATGAGCTGACAAGCTTCAGCTGGTCTCATCAACTCCCTGTCTGCACGACGCCCAGCCCTCTCCCTAGAGGTATGAGTCATCCATGAGCCCACTAGCCTTATACAACTCTCCACCTAGTTGTATAAGTCGGCGTAAAGCCTGAATCTGGGCGAAATATATCTACCCCCCTGGATGCAACCAGGTGACTTTACCTTCCTGCTGTCACATACCCCCCCCCTCTTGTTTTAACCTCGGGGTTGGAACACCAGCAATCAGGCATTCATGTACTCGAGACAAAGCATCCACATTCCCCATTTGAACGCCAGGGCGATGCTTTACTGTGAAGTTGAATTCCTGGAGGGCCAGGAACCACCTATTCACTCTTCTATTTGTTTCCTTGTTTTGAGCCATCCACTTTAACGGAGCGTGATCCGTAACCATGTCAAAGTGCCTACCTAGCAGATAGTACCGAAGGGAATCTAGAGCCCACTTCACCGCTAAACACTCCTTTTCAACCGTGGCGTAATTTACCTCATGGGACTTCAACTTCCTGCTGAGGTAAATGACTGGGTGCTCTTCCCCGTTCCAGACCTGGGACAATACTGCTCCTAACCCCACATCTGACGCATCACTTTGTACGACAAAGTCTTTAGAGAAGTCGGGTGAGTACAACACTGGCTGGCTACATAAGGCTTGTTTCAAGAATTGGAATGCTGCCTCAGCCTCGGGGGTCCATTTAATCATGACCGACCCTTTCCCCTTCGTCAGGTTGGTTAGGGGCACAGCCTTAGAAGCAAAGTGGGGAATGAATCGCCGATAATACCCAGCGATTCCCAGAAAGGCTCGTACCTGCTTCTTGCTGTTGGGACGTGGCCAACTCTGGATGGCCTCGACTTTGTTGAGTTGGGGTTTTATTACTCCCCTCCCAATGGTGTACCCAAGATATTTGGCCTCCTCCTGCCCAATGGTACACTTCTTGGGGTTAGCCGTAAACCCCGCTTCCCGAACAGAGTCCAGGACTGCTTGCACTTTTGGCAGATGTGAGGCCCAATCTGTGCTATGGACAATTACGTCATCCAGGTAAGCCGCAGCATACTTCCGATGGGGCCTCAGCATCTGGTCCATTTTCCGCTGGAATGTGGCCGGCGCATTCTGTAACCCGAACGGCATTCTTTTATATTGGAACGCCCCGTCTGGGGTTACAAATGCGGTTTTCTCTTTGGCCGACTTGGCCAGGGGGATTTGCCAATACCCTTTTGTGAGGTCAAGAGTCGTCATGTATCGGGCTGTTCCCAGCCGGTCGATCAACTCATCTATACGTGGCATGGGGTAGGTGTCAAATTTTGTAACTTTGTTCAACTGACGAAAATCGTTACAAAATCGCCAGCTCCCATCCGGTTTAGGCACCAACACGATGGGACTAGACCAATCACTTTGGGACTCCTCTATCACCCCTAAGTTCAGCATTTTCTGTACTTCCTCCCGTATTGCCTCCCGTCGAGCCTCTGGGATCCGATAGGGTTTTAACTTCACCCTTTCACCGGGCGGGGTAATGATGTCATGCTCTACCCCAGATGTTTGTCCCGGCAGCTCAGAGAATACCTCCTTGTTGCGAAGCACAAACTCCTTAACCTCCTGTTGTTGGGGTTGTGACAAGGTGGCTGCTATTCCAACCTCAGGAATCCCGCAACCAGTTTGAGCTGGTGACCAAGTGTCTGCGACTAGGGACTCTCTATCCCTCCAGGCTTTCAACAGATTAACGTGATAGATCTGTTCGGGCTTTCGCCTTCCTGGTTGTCTGACCTTGTAATTTACTTCGCTCACTTTTTCCATTATCTCGTAGGGGCCTTGCCATTTGGCAAGGAATTTACTTTCAACCGTAGGGACAAGTACCAATATCCTATCCCCCGGGGAAAAGGTACGGGTCTTGGCTCCACGGTTGTACACTCTCTGCTGTGCCAACTGCGCTTGGGCAAAATGTTCCTTCACGATGGGCATTACCTGTGCAATTCGATCTTGCATCAGGGCGACATGCTCAATCACACTCCTGTGGGGAGAACTCTCACTTTCCCAAGTTTCCTTGGCAATATCCAACAGCCCTCTTGGGTGTCTCCCATACAGTAACTCAAAGGGGGAGAATCCCGTAGAGGATTGGGGCACCTCCCTAATAGCAAACATCAAATAAGGAAGTAAACAGTCCCAATCCTTTCCATCTCTATCCACCACTTTCTTCAACATTTGTTTTAGGGTTTTGTTGAATCTTTCAACCAGCCCATCGGTTTGGGGGTGATACACAGACGTACGCAATTGCGTCACTTTGAACAATTTACACAGCTCTTTCATAACCCGGGACATAAAGGGTGTACCTTGGTCCGTAAGCAGTTCTTTACAAATACCCACCCGGCTAAAAACAAGAGATAGCTCTTTGGCTATGGTTTTGGCCGAGGTATTTCGGAGAGGGATCGCTTCTGGATAACGGGTGGCATAGTCCATTATAACTAATATGTACTGGTGCCCCCTAGCGGATTTGATTATAGGACCTACCAAATCCATGGCGATCCTCTCAAACGGGACCTCAATGATGGGTAGAGGGACCAGCGGGCTACGGAAATGTGGCATCGGGGCCAACCTCTGACACACAGGGCAGGAGGAACAATAATTTTCTACGTCCTTCATCACCCCCGGCCAATAGAATCTCTGTAATACCCTCTCTCGGGTTTTCTCTGTCCCCAGATGACCTCCAAGAATGTGCCCATGGGCCAACTCCAACACCAACTTCCTGTAAGGTTTGGGCACCACAAGCTGCTCAACGGTTTCTTCTGCCCTTTTTGCCACCCGATACAGTAGGTCCTTCTCTACGCTGAAGTATGGGTAAGTGCAGGTATTATCTGGGTTCACTAACTCGCCATCTATTTTCACTACGTTTTCCCGTGCCTTTATTAGGGCGGGGTCTTTCAACTGTTCTGTGGCAAAGTTTTCCCTGTGAACCTCAAGATCAGAAAACTCCACAGACGGTAGGTTTTTGTCTGAGGAGGTGGGCTCCTCTCCAGTTTCTTGAGTCTCCCCTGCCAATACTGATAAGGGAAATTCCGGAGAGTCCTCACCACTCTCAGGGGAGTTCTGGCTATCACATTCCTGGTACATAGGGGCACCAGTGAGGGGCTCAGGATCATCCCACAGTTCCCAGAACTTCGGAAAATCCCTTCCCACAATGGCGTCATGCGGTAACTGAGATACTAAGCCCACTGGATGAGAGAGGGTACCTTTGGGGGTCTCGAAACACACTGTAGTCACTGGATACTCTCGGGTGTCCCCATGCACACAAATAACAGCTACCTTGCTATTCCCAGAGACCTCTGTTTTAACTAACTCAGCCTTTATCAGGGTCACAAGGCTACCTGAATCCAGCAATACCACAACATTTCTACCATTAACACACATTTTGCATAAATGTTTCTCAGTTCCTCGAATGGCAGTGCATGCGACTGTCGCACACAGCGACTGACGTCTGCCCGTCAGAAAGTCACACTGCATGGGTTCCTCCACAACCGGGCAATTGGCTGCAATATGTCCCGCTTGCCGGCAGCGGTAGCAAACGATCCTTTTTGCTGCCTCTTGAGCCGCTGATTTCCCAGGCTGTTCTCGCCAAACTTGGGGTAGAGCTCCCACCCTCTCACTCTCTCCACCCTCACCCCTTGGAATCCTCTTATCCGCCCCTGGGGATGGTCTGGTCTTAGGGTGGAAAGTCCGAGTGTCTCTGGAAGAGGCCGTCAGGTTCTCTGTAGCCAAGTATTTCTCCACACGATCCACAAGACCATCGGCCGTCTCTGGGTCTCCATGGCTTACCCACTTTTGGATGGCAGTAGGAAGAGCTCTCAAAAACCGATCCATTACAACACGTTCCACAATCTTTGGTGCGGACAAAGTCTCTGGCTGTAGCCACTTTCTGCTCAGGTGAATGAGATCATACATTTGAGACCTGGGGGGTTTTCCAAGCTGGAAAGTCCAGTTATGCACACGCTGAGCCCGGACAGCCTGGGTGACACCCAGCCTTGCCAAAATTTCAGCTTTTAGCATCACATAGTCTTTTGCTTGGTTAGGCTCTAGGTCATAGTAAGCTTTCTGCGATTCACCAGTTAACAGAGGAGCCACCAGTCCAGCCCACTGCTCCTCAGGCCACTTTTCTCTTTCAGCGGTCCTTTCAAATGTGGTCAAAAATACCTCTGGATCATCCTCTCCAGTCATTTTTGTCAATAAACGCCTCACCCCAAAGGACGCGGTATTAGTGGGATGGCTTTCCTCACTGGTCTGCGGACGTTGCTGCATTACTGCTTCCATTTGTTGTAGTCTCTGCTCTTGCTTCTGTAACAGGTCTATGAAGCGGGCCTCAGATTGCTGCTGGGCTTGTTGCTGAGCTTCCAGACTCTGTTGGTGAGCTTGCTGCTGGGCTGCAAGGCTCTGTTGATGAGCTTGCTGCTGGGCTGCCAGGCTCCTTTGCAAACCTGCATTTGTCTGCTGTTGATTGGCATTTGCTAGAGCCAGCTGTTTCAGTATCTCCTCCATGCTGGCTTAAAAAAAAACTGCCACTGGTTCTCCACCAACTGTGAGGGGGTTAGCTCGGCAGCGGGTGTGTGTGACCCCCGGGATGGGCTCCCCACACAAAACAGGCCCAGCAAACGGAGGTTGTGGTTTTCAAAATCAAAAGGGTGCGGTTTATTTTCTATTTACAGTGACAAAACACAGCAAAGCAAAAGAAACATAACCAAAATAAATCCTGGTCAAGTTGACCTCTGACTAAACATACAGGTTTCCTAACTAACAACTGGGATCAGCCTAGTGCTGTCCTAGTCCCTAAGTCCCTGGTTTTAAATGTCCAAGCAAATAGCCACACAGGCTTTGTCTCACCGCACAGGGGTTCACTCTCCCTAGACAGTCCACACAGGTCTGGTTCCAGGCATGAGCTAACATCTAATGAAGCTGGGAGTTCTTATAGAGGCCTAAATGAGCTGACAAGCTTCAGCTGGTCTCATCAACTCCCTGTCTGCACGACGCCCAGCCCTCTCCCTAGAGGTATGAGTCATCCATGAGCCCACTAGCCTTATACAACTCTCCACCTAGTTGTATAAGTCGGCGTAAAGCCTGAATCTGGGCGAAATATATCTACCCCCCTGGATGCAACCAGGTGACTTTACCTTCCTGCTGTCACAATATATATATATATATATATATATATATATATTGTGACAGCAGGCAGGTAAAATCACCAGGTTGCATCCAGAATGGTAGGTATGTATGCCCTAGATTCAGGCCTTATGCAGATTCATACCACTAGGGGGAGTGCTGGGAGTCTTGCGGGGAAGAGTTAATGAGCCCAGCTGAATCAAGTGGCTCATTAAGGCCTTTACAAGAACTCCCAGCATGCTAAGGGAGATGCTCCATCCTGGAACCAGATCTGTGTTGTGCAAGACTGGGGAGTGTGTTTCTGTCCTGTGCGGTGAGACAAAGCCTGTGTATCACCCCCAAACAGATGGGTTGGTTGAAAGATTCAACAAAACCCTAAAACAAATGTTAAAGAAAGTGGTGGATAGAGATGGAAAGGATTGGGACTGTATAATTCCCTATTTAATGTTTGCTATTAGGGAGGTACCCCAATCCTCTACGGGTTACTTTATGGGAGACACCCCAGAGGGCTGTTGGATATCGCCAAGGAAACCTGGGAAAGTGAGAGTTCTCCCCACAGGAGTGTGATTGAGCATGTCGCCCTGATGCAAGATGGAATTGCACAGGTAATGCCAATCGTAAAGGAACATTTGGCCCAAGCGCAGTTGGCACAGCAGAGAGTGTACAACCGTGGAGCCAAGACCCGTACCTTTTCCCCGGGGGATAGGGTATTGGTACTTGTCCCTACGGTTGAAAGCAAATTCCTTGCCACATGGCAAGGCCCCTATGAGATATTGGAAAAAGTGAGCGAAGTGAATAACAAGGTCAGACAACCAGGAAGGCGAAAGCCCGAACAGATCTATCACGTTAATCTGTTGAAAGCCTGGAGGGATAGGGAATCCCTAGTCGCGGAAACTTTGTCACCAGCTCACTCTGATTGCGTGATTCCTGAGGTTGGAATAGCAGTCACCTTGTCAAACCCCCAACAACAGGAGGTTTACGGAGTTTGTGCTTCGCAACACGGAGGTTTTCTCTGAGCTGCCGGGACAAACGTCTGGGGTAGAGCATGATATTATTACCCCACCCGGTGAAAGGGTGAAACTAAAACCCTATCGGATCCCGGAGGCCCGACGGGAGGCAATACGTGAGGAAGTACAGAAAATGCTTAAGTTAGGGGTGATAGAGGAGTCCCAAAGTGATTGGTCAAGTCCCATTGTGTTAGTGCCTAAACCGGATGGGAGCTGGCGATTTCTTTTTCGTACATCACGGGACACAGAGCGACTTAGTCATTACTAATGGGTTATATAGTTTACCTTCAGGTGTTGGCACTGGCCAATTCCAAACCGGAAGTACCCTCCCCTATATAAGCCCCTCCCACCCGGGAGCACCTCAGTTTTTTGCCAGTGTCTAAGGTGTTGGCCAAAGAGTAACATGTGTTTTCACTGGGCTTGCGTACAGGTTCTTTTGGGCCTTAGTAAGCTGTTCCGGATCCCACCAAAAAAGCTTCATAGCTAAACGGTCGGTACCCGGGCCTTGCAGCAGAAGAGCAAGGTTTTGCCTGTAATGCTTCTCTTAGGAGGGCTGGACCCTGGGATCCAGAGCTCTGGTCATACCCACGACCAAGACGCTGTCTGTGCAGGGTGCTATACAGGTCCAGGGGAGTGGAATCCTTGGGAACCCGGTCCCTGAAGGTTTAATTACAATGCCTGCCGTGATAGGTGAAGTTTGGACTTTTGTGGACCAAACAAAGTCCTGCGGCGGGGATCAGGTAAGTGGGGGCCCTCAGGAACTTGGTTCTATTGGGGGACCCCCAAGCCTAATTTGTCTTTCTGTCTGTTACCTAACGGTATTCCCGCTAAATATCTGTGTTTGCCTATAACTACTGAGAATGTAAAATTTTAATAGTAGTCAAGAAAAAAAAAAAACAGGGACCGCGGTACCTGTGTTAAACCACTAGAGGCCGCTGTAGTCCATTTTTCTTGTAAATGTGGATCTTTGGTTTTCTCAACTCAAAAGATCCAGGCAGCTGGTAAGTTTCTCTGAGGGAATCCACTTCCTCTGCCCTGTTGCTGCGTTCATCCACCGCACAGGCCCTCCGGCAAAAAGGGCCCTGGCTCCTAGTCCTCTGTTGGTTTTCGAAAAGGGCGCCATTGGCGCACGGGCGCGCGCGGGCGCGTGCACGCGCCTCCTATGAAAAAAAAGGGGCGGGGCGGGTGGATGACGCTCGATGCGCGCCGCGGCGCTTCTGCGCATGTGCGGGCGTCCCAGCATGGTTAAAAGACACAGTACAAGTGTCAGCTGCATGCAAACAGAGCTAGCAACAAACAGTGGCACACAGAGGCGGTTGATGCAGGCATCCCCATAGAAAGGCACTTTAGTGGACACCAGCTGGTATATAGCAGCACCTGTGTTAGACTATTACCAGCAAAAATTGGTGTATGACGACGGGAATACCTCAGCTTTGTGCTTAAGGGATATGTCGTCCAGACGCTCCGGAAATAGATCTTCCAGGAAGCCAAAGGGGTCTCCATCGGGCTCTGAGGATATTGGGCATGCTTGCACTGCACCAATCTCCCCTGAGAATGCAGAGGTCAGTAGCCGTAGAAACCCCGCAGGAATGCCTGGTGCTGCGGCTGTCCCCAGTCCACCAGCTCCTGTATATATAACAGAGGAGGTTTTATCCTCAACTCTGGGAGGATTGGAAGAGAGATTAACAGCATTGATCGCTGCTTCCCTGTCACAGGAAAAGCGCGTCCGATCTCCGTCTCCTCCTTCAGAGTGCCTGTTAGTGGAGGAACAGCCCCACACAGAGATCGACCTACCTGAAGGGGATCAGGATGAGGTTGATTCACTTATAGAGGAATCAACAGTGGAAGAACCTTTCTCAGCTTCTCAGGCTGAAAGATTATGGGTTCAGTCTCTGACTAACATGGTCCGATCAGCATTTAAAATGCCTCTGGCGGAACCACCATCCACTACGGTTTCCTCGCTGGGGTCGCTAAAAGCTCCCCAGGCGGTCTGTTCCTTCCCAATCCACCCTTTATTAGAAGGGCTTATTTACCAGGATTGGGAGCATCCTGATAAAATATTTGCTCCCCCCAAGAGATTTCCGGTGATCTATCCCATGGAGGATAAGTTCATAAGAAAATGGAGGGTCCCTATAGTGGACGCAGCCATCTCTTCTGTTAACAAATCACTGACATGTCCAGTAGATAATGTTCCAATGTTCAAAGACCCAATAGATAAAAAATTGGAGTCTTTACTAAAATCTGCTTTCTCTACAGCAAGTATGGTGACACAACCTGCGGTAGCAGCGATTGGAGTCTGCCAAGCAGTGAAAGATCAGTTGAAACAAGTCTTAAGGGACTTACCAGATCAGCAGGCTCATGCCCTAGCTGACCTGCCTAGAGCCTTGTGTTTTGCGGTGGACGCCATAAAGGATACAATCCAACAGGCCTCCCGCTTTACGCTGTCTATAGTACATATGCGTAGGCTTCTGTGGCTCAAAAACTGGTCTGCTGAAGCTCCCTGTAAAAAACTGCTGGTTAGCTTCCCATTTCATGGAGAACGCTTATTTGGAGAAGATCTGGACAAATATATCCAGAAAATTTCTGCCGGTAAAAGTTCACTCTTACCGGTTAAGAACAAGGGTAGAAGTCCTTCTTTTAAGAGGCCTACCTCTCCAGTCCCGGGCACATCGGCTGTGAAGCAGTTCCGACGGCCTCCGCGGTCAAATTCAGGGGGCAGAAATCAGGGACAATCACAGGGTAACAAGAAGCCCTGGATCAAGAGAGGTACAAAACCTCCCCCTAAGGCATGAAGTATTGCCCCCGCTCAATCGGGTGGGGGGAAGACTTCAGTTGTTCACAGAGACCTGGCGGGACACCATCAGAGACAGATGGGTGCTCTCCGCAGTAAGTCTGGGATACAAGCTGGAGTTAAAAGGCACTCCTCCTGCCCAATTTATGAGGTCAAACGTGCCAAGAGATCCCCAAAAGAGAGGATCCCTCCTTCTGGCACTAGAACAACTATTGCTCCAAGGGGTAATCATGAAGGTTCCCCTGGAAGAAAGCGGATTCGGGTTTTACTCGAACCTTTTCACAGTCCCCAAACCAAATGGGGACGTGAGGCCCATATTAAATCTAAAAGGGCTAAACAAGTTCCTAAATATCAGGACCTTTCGGATGGAGTCGATCCGATCAGTGGCCACCGCCCTACAAGGGCAGGAATGGCTAGCCTCGATCGACATAAGGGATGCTTATCTGCATATTCCCATCTTTCCGGCCCATCAGAAATTTCTACGCTTTGCAGTAGAAGGGCGCCATTTTCAGTTCAGAGCCTTACCTTTCGGTCTGGCCACAGCACCACGAGTGTTCACAAAAATTCTGGCCCCATTATTGGCCAATCTAAGAACACAGGGTGTAACGATAATGGCATATCTAGACGACCTGCTACTAATAGACCACTCAGTGGAAAAGCTGGAAGTAGCTATTCACAAGACAATCGAGTATCTGGAATATCACGGTTGGATTATCAACCGGGACAAGTCAGCTCTAAGACCAGTCAAAAGTCTGGAATACTTAGGGCTAAGGCTGGATTCAAATCAGAGAAAGATTTTCTTACCTCCAGAGAAGGTGTCGTCTTTAAGAAATTTGACCCACTTAGTGGGTACAAAAAGAAAACCATCCATACGTCTCTGCATGAGGCTGCTGGGAAAGATGGTGGCTTCATTCGAAGCGGTACCCTACGGTCAATTCCATTCAAGGAATTTGCAAAGGGCCATACTGTCAGCCTGGAACAAAAAAGTTCAGGCTTTAGACTTACCAATGTCCCTGTCCCCTTCCGTTCGCAAGAGCCTCCATTGGTGGTTGGTGCCCCAGAATCTGGAAAGAGGGAAACCCTTCAGTCCGGTTTCTTGGAAGGTGGTCACTACAGATGCCAGCCTCATCGGCTGGGGGGCAGTGCTGGAGCAATGGTCTCTCCAGGGCAGGTGGTCAGAAGCAGAAAAGGCCCTGCCCATCAATCTCTTAGAGATACGAGCAGCCCGGTATGCCCTAGTAGCATGGACATCCAAACTCCAGGGGTCCCCTGTCAGAATTCAATCAGACAATGCCACGGCAGTGGCATATATCAATCATCAGGGTGGCACCAAAAGTCGTGCAGCCCAGAAGGAAGCAAATTGCATCCTGGAGTGGGCAGAAAGATATGTCCCAGCCATATCCGCGGTTTTCATCCCAGGAGTGGAAAATTGGAGAGCGGACTTTCTAAGTCGCCAACAATTATGCCCGGGGGAATGGTCTCTTCACCCCGAGGTTTTCCAGGCAATATGCCAGCGGTGGGGAACACCGGATGTAGATCTGCTAGCATCCAGATTCAACGCAAAGGTGGACAGGTTTGTGTCTCGCACAAGGGATCCCCTAGCTTGCGGCTCGGATGCCCTAGTGTTCCCTTGGGATCGGTTCAAGCTGATATATGCATTCCCACCGCCACAATTGTTACCACGATTACTCCGCAGAATCAGGGTAGAAAAGAAACCAGTGATTCTGGTGGCTCCAGCGTGGCCCCGAAGGGCATGGTACGCGGAGATTGTAAAAATGTCAGTGAGGAGTCCTTGGACCCTCCCACTTCGTCCGGACCTGCTGTCGCAAGGACCGATATACCACCCTTCCTTACCAGCCCTAGGTTTGACGGCCTGGCTATTGAAGCCCACATTCTGAAAAAGAGAGGGCTCTCTAATTCTGTGGTATCTACCATGATCAATGCCAGGAAACCGGTATCCAGGCAGATCTATTATAGGATCTGGAAAGCGTACATTACGTGGTGTGAGACCAAGAAATGGCATCCACGTAAGTACATGATAGGGAGGATTCTGGACTTCCTACAGTGGGCTGTAGATAGGAAGCTGGCCTTGAGTACTATCAAGGGTCAGATTTCGGCCTTGTCAATATTTTTTCAAAGGCCCTTGGCTTCGCATTCACTAGTCAAAGCCTTTATACAAGGAGTGATGCGTATTAGCCCTCCGGTTAGTATTCCCATATGTCCTTGGGACTTAAACCTGGTTCTGTCGGTTCTACAGAAACAACCGTTTGAACCATTACAACACATTTCCTTGGTTCTTCTCACCAGGAAATTGGTTTTCTTAGTAGCCATTTGTTCGGCTAAAAGAGTGTCGGAATTAGCAGCTATGTCCTGTAAGGAGCCATATCTGGTTGTCCATAAGGACAGAGTAGTATTACGTCCTCATCCAGCCTTTCTTCCTAAGGTGGTATCGAGGTTTCATTTGAACCAAGATGTGGTTCTTCCTTCTTTTTTCCCCAAACCTAGCTCAGTAGAGGAAAAGTTATTACATTCTTTGGATGTGGTAAGAGCAGTTAAAGCTTATCTAAAAGCCACTGCTCAGATTCGCAGAACGGATTCTTTGTTTGTTCTGCCGGAAGGCCCCAGAAGGGGTCAGGCAGCATCAAAATCTACTTTAGCCAAGTGGATTCGACAGGTCATAATACAAGCCTATGGCTTGAGAAAGAGACCGCCTCCGTTCAAAGTTAGGGCGCACTCCACAAGAGCGGTTGGAACTTCATGGGCAGTGCATCACCAGGCCTCCCTGGCTCAAGTATGTAAGGCCGCAACATGGTCTTCGGTACACACGTTTACTAGATTCTATCAGGTAGACGTTAGAAGTCAGGAGGATGTCGCCTTTGGGCGCAGTGTGTTGCAGGCCGCAAAAGATCCTCATGCCTGATGGCGCCCAGCTTATGTACCCCCCCCTCATTTGGCATTGCTTTGGGACGTCCCATTAGTAATGACTAAGTCGCTCTGTGTCCCGTGATGTACGAAAAAGAAAAAGGGATTTTTATAACAGCTTACCTGTAAAATCCTTTTCTTGGAGTACATCACGGGACACAGAGCTCCCACCCCTCTTTTTGGGACACTTATTGCTTGGCTACAAAACTGAGGTGCTCCCGGGTGGGAGGGGCTTATATAGGGGAGGGTACTTCCGGTTTGGAATTGGCCAGTGCCAACACCTGAAGGTAAACTATATAACCCATTAGTAATGACTAAGTCGCTCTGTGTCCCGTGATGTACTCCAAGAAAAGGATTTTACAGGTAAGCTGTTATAAAAATCCCTTTTTTGTAACGATTTTCGACAACTGAACAAAGTTACAAAATTTGACACCTACCCCATGCCACGTATAGATGAGTTGATCGACCGGCTGGGAACAGCCCGATACATGACAACTCTTGATCTCACAAAAGGGTATTGGCAAATTCCCCTGGCCAAGTCGGCCAAGGAGAAAACCGCATTTGTAACCCCAGATGGGGCGTTCCAATATAAAATAATGCCGTTTGGGTTACAGAATGCGCCGGCCACATTCCAGCGGAAAATGGACCAGATACTGAGGCCCCATCAGAAGTATGCTGCGGCTTACCTGGATGATGTAATTATCTATAGCACAGATTGGGCCTCACATCTGCCAAAAGTACAAGCAGTCCTAGACTCTATCCGGGAAGCTGGGTTTACGGCCAACCCCAAGAAGTGTACCATTGGGCAGGAGGCGGCCAAATATCTTGGGTACACCATTGGGAGGGGAGTAATAAAACCCCAAGTCAACAAAGTCGGGGCCATACAGAATTGGCCACGTCCCAACAGCAAGAAGCAGATACGAGCCTTTCTGGGAATCGCTGGTTATTATCGGCGATTCATTCCCCACTTTGCTTCTCAGGCTGTGCCCCTAATCAACCTGACAAAAGGGAAAGAGTCGGTCATGGTTAAATGGACCCCAGAGGCTGAGGCAGCGTTCCAATTCTTAAAAAAAGCCTTATGTAGCCAGCCAGTGTTGTACTCACCAGACTTCTCTAGGGACTTTGTCGTACAAAGTGATGCATCAGACGTAGGGTTAGGAGCAGTATTGTCCCAGGTCTGGAACGGGGAAGAGCACCCAGTCATTTACCTCAGCAGGAAATTGAAGTCCCATGAGGTAAATTATGCCACAATTGAGAAGGAGTGTTTAGCGGTGAAGTGGGCTCTAGATTCCCTTCGGTACTATCTGCTAGGTAGGCACTTTGACATGATTACTGATCACGCTCCTTTAAAGTGGATGGCTCAAAACAAAGAGACAAATAGAAGAGTGAATAGGTGGTTCCTGGCCCTACAGGAATTCAACTTTACAGTAAAGCATCGCCCTGGCGTTCAAATGGGGAATGTGGATGCTTTGTCTCGAGTACATGCATGCCTGATTGCTTGTGTTCCAACCCCAAGGTTAAAACAAGAGGGGGGTACAGTATGTGACAGCAGGCAGGTAAAATCAACAGGTTGCATCCAGGATGGTAGGTATGTATGCCCTAGATTCAGGCTTTATGCAGATTCATACCACTAGGGGGAGTGCTGGGAGCCTTGCGGGGAAGAGTTAATGAGCCCAGCTGAATCAAGTGGCTCATTAAGGCCTCTACAAGAACTCCCAGCATGCTAAGGGAGATGCTCCATCCTGGAACCATATCTGTGTTGTGCAAGACTGGGGAGTGTGTTTCTGTCCTGTGCGGTGAGACAAAGCCTGTGTGGCTAAAACCTTTAAAAAACAGAGAGATAGGGGCTGGGGCAGCACAAGGCTGCACCTAGTTGTCAGACAGGGAACCTACGTGTGTAGTAAGCGGTCAAGCTGACCAGGATTTCTTTTTTATGTTTCTTTTTGTTTTGCTGTTTTTCCCCTGTAAATAGTTTAAATAAACCGCACCTTTTGTTTTTGCAACTATAAACTCTGTCTGTTGTGCCTGTTTTTGTGTGGTGAACCCATCCAGGGGGTCACACACATCCGCTGCCGAGCTAACCCCCTCACAATATATATATATATATATATATATATATATATCTGTACTGATAATGCAGCTATCAGAATCAACTGCCTGCTGTGGTATTAGTATGGGGAAAGCAGCAATTGTCTTCAGTTAGTTTTAGGTGAAAACTGTGCAGAGAGGGACACAGTACGCTAACTGAAAATACTTGCAGCTCTCTGCCTGTGGTTTAATTATGAGAACACCACTATTAGTCACTAACTGTATTCAGGTAAGCTTTACGTGAACGCTATGCAAATCACGCAGTACACTAAATGAAACACTGTCTGCAGCTAGCACAATCACCTGCCTGCCTGTCACAGTATAGAGAATAACAGGAATGGATCTAGCTAAACTGAATACAGTGTATAAATATGTATACAACACCTAGGATGCATATATATCCTCTACACACTGTAACTGCAGCTAACTGACTCGCCTGCCTGCCTGCTCTATCTAACTCAATATAAATGACACTGTCTGTCTCTGTAATCTCTCATTAAACAACTCCAACACACTACACAAGGCCGCCAAGCCGGCGGCCTTATATAGTGTGGGGCGTGTACTAAACCCCCTGAGCCATAATTGGCCAAAGCCACTCTGGCTTTGGCCAATTACGGCTCTCCGTTTTTTCTGTGCTGTGATTGGCCAAAGCATGCGAGTCATAGTGCATGCTTGGCCAATCATCAGCCAGCAATGCACTGCGATGCCGCAGTGAATTATGGGCTGTGACGCGCCACTCAAATTTGGCGCGAACGGCCCATAATGTTCACAATTCGGTGAACAGCCGAACAGCCGATGTTCGAGTCGAACATGGGTTTGATTCGAACATGAAGCTCATCCCTATTGATTGGTTTGTGCAAAAGTTATAGTGTCTACAAAATATGGAATAGATTTATGGCTTTTTTTTTTGTATTGGCGGAAATCTGCGATATTTAGCAGGACTGCAACATTGTGGTGGATAGATCGAACAGATCGGACACTTTTGACACATTTTTTGGACCATTGACATTTTATACAGTGATCAGTGCTATCAGTGTTAACACTAGGGAGCGATCAAGGGGTTAAATGTGTTCCCTCATGTGTGTTTCTAACTGTGGGGAGCCTTGTATTTCTTTGTATTTCCCTTTGATTATACATACACTTGAAAATACTCTAATACTTACTATACATTTATATTTAGGCACGCTTTGAACCTTGGCAAGTTACCCCCACCAAATAGATAACAGTTTTACTGCGCCTGTGACGTGGGGTTAGTGCTGGATATTTTCTACGCCCTCTGTGGGCCAAACCGTCCATCGGGACCAGACCATCTGGACTTAGGGTCCACCGTTGTCACCCGTCGGTCCGACCTTAAAGGGAATAACAGCATCATCAAATCAGAACTACAGTGCTTTTTTATTATTTTTTATTGCTACTACCAAGTAACACGTATGCACCCAACACATAGGGTTAGTATTCAAAAAAGCTCTTGAGAATGTATTGTGTATTTGTGTACAGTTTGGAGTTTAATATGTGTCCCCATAACCAACAGCCTATAGAATATCTTTCTCTCGCCCCTCTCTCTCCCCCCATCAATGTTATTTGCTTATTTATCATATCTTTTTGTTCCATATCCTGATTTTGTACTATTTCTTGAATACAGATATCATTCATCACTAAAAGGTGCAGCACCCCACCCCTGAAGAAGAGGCTGTACAATCAAAAGGCCTTGAAACGTTGGGTACCTGTCCCACCCTTGAGACATAGCCGGGTCCTGTACTACATTCTTCCTTCCGTTTCTATGCGTTGTGATTGTTCCTTTTTCATCATGTATACACTGGTCATTTGGATACGTGTTGTGCGTATAGAGTAGCAGCCCTTCATATTATATATTTTTGTATAAAACTTTTTCAAATAAACAAGTCTTTATGACAAATACTTTTGTACTTCATTACTTTGTATAGAGGTTTTCAACAGTCACCCTAAAAAGTCCCACTGAGGAACCGCCCTCTTCGGAGCGCACTCTTTTTCTGTATGTATTTAGGGATGTGGGTAGACTGACCTCTTCATATCCGTGCATCTGAGACACCGCTCTTTGCTAACTGTGGGGGGTGGGATTGACTGGAAGATGAGACACATCGCTGTTCCCAATCACTAGGAACAGCAGATCTGTCTCTCCTCTCCCGTCAGAACGAGGGATCTATGTGTTTACATACACAGATACCCATTCTGGCTCTCGTGCCCACGATTGCAGAGGGCGCACGCTATCACCCTTAAAGGTGCCCACTTACACCTACGGCGATTTGTGGGAATGACCCGACCTGCCACAGTATAATGACGGCGGCTGGTCGGCAAGTGGTTAAAGTCACCACAGATTAGTAAATGTCCCTTTTGGAGACTAAATGTGAATGTAAAAATATTGTGCTACCCCAAAACAAAAACCCTAAGAAAAGGGGGGGGGAGGGAGGTTAAGCAGCTGCACAAGAATGTGACAAAATTCAAAAGAAGTGTGGGTGAATGTGTAGCCCTACGTATTAGTGTAAAAACACCAAATAATGTATACTCAACAGTGTATAACCATAAAATAATAATGTACAAAAAAACAATAAGTCCATGTAAAAATTCAACGTGATAAATTATCCATCGTGGGTAAATAACATAGTGAAGAAGATGTCATGAGATTGAATGAACCATCCCAACGAGAATCTTCAGATGAGAGATGTAATTATGAATGTGCTTATCGAAACCGTTGGACCCGACTGTCGCACGACAACAGGTCAATCGAGCTTAAGGTATCCAACCGGCTTTTCAACGGGACTGTCGGCGAGGATCCAAGAAAAAGTGGAATGCACCTCCTTGGTGTCCAGAATACGTCAACCCAAGGCAAGGTCGATGAGCCCGATATTCCTCAGCCGAAGGTGACTCCAATGAAGGTATTTCAACCATGGAGTAGGTAGAGAAATCGTGGAGATCCACAAAACAACTGAAAACAGCTTGGTTCAAGCAAGCAACAGCCCTTAGTAGGGTAATGGGGACCAGCTGGAGACACTCAAAAAACTTTTTCTTCACAGAGCATGCAAAGAAAAGAAAAAATAGGGGCCCTGATGGTGCAGGTCAATAAAAGAAGGTTTTAATGATAATGATGATTTTTAGAGGAGTACGATCGATTCAGGGTCAAATAGCCCCTAATATGATGGATCCACCTAAAACGGTTGTGTTCTTCCAGGATTGCAAGGGATATTTCCCATGCCGTAAGTGCAATGTGTGTTTGCATAACATCAGTGGCAAACGCAGGAGTGACACTTTTCAATCTACTGTCACCTTGCACCCAATGAAGCGCTTTACCACCTGCGTTACACAATACATTGTTTATCTTTTGGCGTGTCCTTGCAAAAAGCAATATATAGGACGCACGATTAGTACTTTTTTCATTTGTGTCAACGAGCATATTGCTAATATCAAAAAGGGCAAAACCAATCATAGTGTCCCACGTAACTTTTTACAACATCACGATCGTAGAGGTAGAGGGACACAATTTTTGGTAATAGATCAGTTTGTCCCTCATTGGAGAGGAGAATCCAGTGTATGCGGGGTTTCTCGTCTTGAAACCTATTGGATTTTTGAGCTGCGTACCTACTCGCCGTTCGGTATGAACGTCGAGTGGGACGTTAATTCTTTCATCAATACAGCTTAAATCATCCTGATATTTGGGAGGTATAAGTTCTTCTTTATTTTCCTCACTTGCTTTATCCTGTTTTAATTTTAGACGGGCTGTGATGGGACGGGAGATGTCTCTACACATGCCTATATCAATTTACATCATCTTCTATTCTTGTTGGTCCTTTGAGATGCTTTTTATTTCTACACCTCTAGGTGGCACTGTGGACCTCATCCATGCTCTTTTCATTTATTACACATTGTTATGATGCGGGTCTTCAATATATTTTAGATGTGCATGTTTTAAAATGATTAGACAAATTTTAGATATATTAGTTTTTTTACATTTGATATCCCAGCGCCAGTGGTATACCATCCTAGTGCTGGATCAATACTTCTTCCAGCACTGGCGGAAGTTTCTATACAAATGGGAGGAAGGGGTTATCGTTGTACAATAGGGGAGTGAGATGTTACCTCCCCACACCATCCATGTGTGGCATAGGACGCCACTCCTATCATGTGATCGCTGCGTGATTAACGTCGCCCGCGCTGTTCTTTTCATGTCTGCTGACACGATGAGTGCGGCGCAATCCTGGTCACATGATCGCTGTGCGAGTGACGTTGCTCCAGTCATGTGATCGCCGCACCTGCGCACCAATGGTTGATACCCTGATAGGGCTGCCGTGGTGATGCAGGGCACATGTCAGAGTGCGGGCATACTTTGGATTTGTACCTAATGAGATTACCTCCCACTTCACCTCACACACTATTGGATGCTTGGGGCATGCTTGACCGTTAACCCATGAACCCTCTTTTACTGTGGTGGTGAGTGAATGAGAGGTGTCACATGATGCTTTGGCGGGCTTTTTGAAAATTTGTTTGCCATGTGTTAGTATAAGTCCCCTCCTGGTTCGATCTATGAGTCATATCCGAATCCGGAAGGACTTTACATTTCTATATGTGATTGGCTTGATAGCTGAGAATTTGAATCTTGGTCTATCATGTGACCAGCTCCTGGCCAATCATGAGTTTTATCAATTAAATTTTGTGTGATTGGCCAGCCACTGAATATGGCCTTGTATGTTTAGTATATATATTTGTGTAATATGGGGGAACAGGTTGATGCCCCAGTAGAAGTCCTTCATGGAACGAAACGCTTGGGGCCAGGTACACCGCTCCCCATATTGCTTTTATGAATTTTTGAACTGTGATCACTTTTTTAACTTGTATGTTGGTTTTTATCATTAAAATCTTCTTTTGTTGACCTGCACCATCGGAGCCCCTATTTTTCTTTTCTTTGCATGCTTTGTGGAGGAAAAGTTTTTTGAGTGTCTCCAGCTGGTCCCCATTACCCTACTAAGGGCTGTTGCTTGCCTGAACCAAGCTGTTTTCAGATGTTTGGTGGATCTCCACGATTTCTCTACCTACTCCATGGTTGAGATACCTTCATTGGAGTCACCTTTTGGAGACTCTTCACTTTCTTGAGAGTTGTCTTGAGAAAAGACATTTGGTGTTGGTTGGGAACATAAAGAGACACCAGTGTGTACTGGGTGTTGTCTATAGTGCAGAGTAAAGTAATATAGCAGCCCTCTGGATCAAGAATGCAATGTTGCAGTTGGAGGAGTGTCACGAATGGCAATTACCATTCCTTGTTGCTTTCACGGACAGCAAGCTTTGAATATATGTAGGAAAGTTTTATGTTGGCGCATCATCCTGGGCAAATTGTGTTTCTTGAACGCAAAGGACGTTACACTTATGTGACAAGGCTGTTTTCCATAGGGACGCTCGCAGGATTGTTCAGGCCTTTTGCAGTCAGAGAAAGAATGGTGAAGGACATAGTGGGGTGTAAGTGGCTCATGCAGTATATAAAGCTCCTCAAAATGATGTAGTAGAGACATGTGGGATATGCCTAGTAGATGAGTTCCAGTAGTGAAGCAGTGTAGTACTGTGTCTATTAGCGGTGCGTGGTAAAAGAAACAGGGTTAAACATTGAACTGTGTGAACAAGGTTACAGGAACCTGTCACTTGCTGTTATATGCAATGTGGAAAAAAACTGAAAAACAAGAAAAAATAAATGTCAGCGAAGTAATGCTTCAATAGCCGCTGACCAATTGTTGGGGAAAGGTCAATCAACAAGTGTAGTCAAGCTGGTTGCCTGACTGGAGAATAAGGCTTAAGTTGGGTAAATACATTACAGGACCAGTAATTTGACTTGTACTTGTAGTTCCCGCGACGGTGGTATCCATGTTGAGGTGGCTTGGAGCTTTGGACGGAATTGTAGTCACCTCTTTGAATCTCTGAAATGATACCCCAAGAATGCAGGAGCTTTATTCCATCTTTGAGGTTGGAAATCTTGTGAGAAGCGCTATTGGGTGTGGCCAGTATAGTGGCAGGGTCAAACCATTCGTACGTTATTTTGTGGTTGTTGAGGACTTTGGTTACTGTTTTCAGTTGTCTCCTTAATTTAAGAGTGTACTAAAACAGGTTTGAGTAGATTTGCACCCCAATGTAAGGTGCAGGGACAACGTTAAGTGCTCTTGCTTTAGATAGAAATTGCTCTTAAACTGGGTAGAGTGGAGTCCTCCAGGTGTTTAGGTGTTTTGGTTTAGGAAGTCTGTGTATGCAGTCTATTATGTGCGTTCTATTGCTGGTACATAAGGTAGTAAAGCTGAGATCATATTACTGGCATATTTGTGCAGGTCTGAGGAAGGAATAGATTCAGGGATGCCTCGCAGTTTGACATTATTGCGGCGTGAGCGGTCTTCAAGATTCGGTAGCTTTGCCTTTATCAATAAGTTGTCATCATTTTGTTCTACATATGCATTAATTAAATCATTCACTGTCGTGTTGCATTCCTCCTTTTCGCTTTCAATGTAATGCACTCTCTCCCCCATGCATTGCATGTCAGTAGTGAATTTGTGAATTAGGGAGGAGAGGTCTGCCATAAGGGAGGATTGTAGTGAGAGGAGCACATCTTTCATAGTTGTGTCCCAGACTGGTTGCTCGGGCGTAGGGAAGGTAGACTCTAAATTATTGCATATGCTTAATGAACATGAGTTTGACTCGAACATGAGTTTGACTCGAACATCGGCTGTTCGATCGTTTGACGAAGATCGAACATTATGGGCCGTTTGCGCCAAATTTAAGCGGCGCGTCACGGCCCATATTGCACAGCGTCATCTCAGTGCATTGATGGCTGATGATTGGCCAAGCATGCACTATGACCCACATGCTTTGGCCAATGACAGCGCCGCCAGCGAAGAGAGCAATAATTGGCCAAAGGCACCCCACACTATATAAGGCCGCCTGCACGTCTGCCTTCTGTAGTGTGTTCTGGCAGAGAGAGAGATAGAGAGAGAGTGTCATTTCATTTACTTTGAGCAGGCAGGCAATTCAGTTAGCTCCAGTGTATTTAGTATATATATATGCATCCCGGTTTTGTATATATATATATATATATATATATATATATATATATATATAAATGAGGTAAAATAATAAAACAGAGCAAATTACTGCGACATTACTTCACACCAAACAGCGCTAAAATTAAACCTAAAATAGTAAATAGACTCGTGGACAAGCCAATAATAAAAGTCCAAAACGTAGTGATGTAACTGAGCCAGTCCAGAGAAAAATATGGTGTGTAACAGCAATTGTCCATATGTGTGTGCACCTTCCACCACCAAAGAAATCAATTGCAATCCACCGCGTGATGAAGCAATCCCCTTAGGGGTTCAAACTCACCAGAACAACAATAAAATTGTGCCTTGAGTAATAAGGGTACATCCGCTACTCTGTTGTGGCTCGTCACTTCTTACAGAGATCCACCAGTGCACTGGGCTCCACAGCAGGTCATAAAATAACAGAGAATGACAGCAAACATAGCGTAATCATGTTTATTGAAAAAACTGCTTCCCATACATCAGAAGACCCCTTTAACTAACTACGTACAATATTAAAGCATAGAGTGGCCTCAGAGGGCGCTATCACCGTGATCAGCCGTAACTCAGAGCGTTCGCAGGTCCTGCACACACTTCCGGGTAGAGGTGAAGGGCGATGGAACGCAGCCTTGGAGCGCACTCGTCACTTCCGGGTCGCGTGTTGTAGTAGTTACGCCCTGACGCGTTTCATCATCCGACTTCGACAGAGGGCGTAACATAACGACACACACGCGATCAATATATCACCCTGCTCATAGAGTGACTACCAATCAGCGTCCATGGCAACAGATGACAGGTACTAGAAGCTGTCGCCTGATAGGACGCTGGTGGTGCACTCTCTACACATAGAGCGTGGAGGTAAATGATAGGCACAATGTAAACATAGATTAAAAGGTAACCATGGATAATTAGAAAAAAACAAATATATAAACCACATCCAGTAAATAACATTGCTAGAATATGTTGAACTATAGAGAAAATGTGATATTTTGATCACCTTAAATGAGTATGTGATACAGCCGCTGATAATATAAACATCAGAGGCACTACCTCTTACATAGGGAAAAAAGAAAATATATATATATATATATATATTTCCAAGGTGAATAATAATGCGCTACTTGCTCTATCATCAAATGACAGATAATGAGCGAATAGACATGATAACACATCTATTAAATTCCACATATACTAAGTGTCTAGCAATGTCAGTGATAGAGCCCGGAGAACGCACATCAAAACAGACTCATCACTGACATGCAAATAACAGAGCAGACTGGCGCTATTGTGTCCAATAGCAGTCAATCATTAAATAAATTCATTTTTATACAATAACGAATAAAACATATATGTGGATATAACCAATATCATAAATATAAAAACAAAAATAAGAAGCAAATGATCATACTAAAATCATGGTAGGTATATAAAATTATATATATATAAAAATTGATATAAAAATATACAAAATTACATATATAAAAATATATATGAAAATTAGATATAAAAAGGAGAGATAAGACCAAGTATATAAGACAACATATAAAATAAATTAATATGTGTCTTTTTTA
This sequence comes from Rana muscosa, assembly GCA_029206835.1. NCBI lineage: Eukaryota > Metazoa > Chordata > Amphibia > Anura > Ranidae > Rana > Rana muscosa. The sequence goes on from CM055119.1 coordinate 68,239,723, forward strand.
TATAAAAACTGTCAATCTTCGTTAGAAAGATGACATTAATTGATATACGTTTATAGCTGATACTACAAGAGGGCAGTGGATATCTAATTATACCAAGATGTTGCCTGCCATAAAGAGAAGAATATATGGGTCAATAATCACTGATAAAGCAATTTATGTCTAGGTCAACATTCAACCCTTTCGGAGATAATGTGTCAATCAAGAAAATCCACTGGGTTTCACGCTTGGAGAGTTCCCGTACAAGATTTGATCCTCTCCAAAAGGGTTTGAGATGATCAATACCCCAAAATTTTAACCCAATGGGGTCCTGATTGTGATACAGCTTAAAATGAAGTGACACATTATGGTCCTTGAAACCTAACTTAATGTTGGCTATATGCTCAGCAATGCGGATCCTCAGAAGTCTCTTAGTGCGGCCAATGTAGATCAAACCACATGGACATTGCAGAGCATACACTACATATGTTGTGTTACAGGTTATGAATTCTTTAATCTTGAATTCTTTCTTGTTTGAGGTGGACGTAAATCTATTTAATGCTCTTATTGGTGTTCTGACCTATTTACATGCACGACATTTCCTGCATGAGTAAAACCCATCCTGGTCCCAAATGGAGGGGGGTCTGGATGGAGGATCAATGACCTTTTTTTTAACTTTCGATGTTTATTATTTTTCAAAGATAGAGAGTAGTACAAAAAAACATCGCCAATTGGGCATACCCTGGCGTTAAATTTGCGTACATAAGAGACAAGTGAGAGCAAAGAGAGCAAACGGATAGTAACGAATGGCATCTATTTCGTTATCAAAGGATGAAGATTTATGAGTAGTCAAACGGTATAGAACAATCCTACAAATAGGCATAAAGTATCAGTGTAATGAACACTTGGGGAACTATGTTAAGAGAGTAACCACAGTGATGCAGTAAAACAAAGCAAAAAGAGCTGTTGTAATTATCACAATTACGTCTTTTGTGGATAGGCCGAGTAGGGCTAGGGGGAGGTACCTGTCTTGCAAGGGAAAAAGTAAGGCAACTAACCCAGTGGTGAGCTTCTAGAGTCATTGATCCACAGTTCCCAGGCTTTGTTGAATTGGTTTGTGGATAAATTGGCTCTGGCAAAAGAAAATTCCATTAGGAAGTGTTGGTTGAGTAATTGAATGGCGTCTTTTAGTAAGGGCGGATGCGTCGATTTCCATTTTTTTGCGGTCGCTAGTCTTGCTGCTATGAGGATGTGTGTCACCAGAGTTTGTAGGTGCTTCGGCCACGAGGGGATAGATAGACCCAGGAGCAGATCAAGTGGGGACATAGGGATGGATATGCCACACAGAGAAAAGATTAGATTCTGCACTTTATTCCAGAACCTCCTGATAGATGGGCAATCCCACCAAATGTGTGATAGGGATCCAGTTGTTTCACAGCCTCTCCAACATTTGGGTGAGGTATTTGGGTATATTTTTGCGAGTCTTTCTGGGGTGTAGTACCATTTGTGGAACAGCTTCTGTACTGATTCCCAGTGGGTAAGGCAGTGAGATAATCGTAGGGGTAATGTGAGGGCTTTCTGCCATTGTGTAGCCGGGGGTGTCTGGTCTAGCAAAGAGGACCAATATTGAGCGGAGGAAGAGAGTAGGTCTGGAGAAGGGTTGGTAAGCAGCTTGTATATCAGAGAGATGCCTTTGGTTTTGGATGCGTCAAGGCTGTAATATTTTATCAGCGGGAGCGACAGAGAGTCTGAATTTGACCAGCAGATTTTTGAAAGACAGGATCTGATCCGCAAGTAAAGAAAGAACGTTTGGTTGGTTAGACCAAATTTTTGTTTTAGGTGGGCGAAGGAGTGCATTTCTGATGCTGAGAAAAGCATACCTATGTTGGTGACGCCTGCTTTGTTCCAGACCGATAAGGGCAGGTCCGGGGATATAGGGTGTATCGCTTCAAGGGGTAATGATGATAGGACGTCTGTTGTTATTCCTTTCGTAGGTTGCAGAATTGCTGCCCAGATCCTTGTGGAGGCCGTGATGGTATCCAGTGGGTAGTGCTTAGGGACAAAATTAGAGTTGAGCCAAGCGGAGGCCAGGAAAAGTTTAGGGTTAGTAAAAAGTACAGTGGCTTCTATTTGTTTCCAGGTTGTGTGGCATTTATCTGACCACCAAGACTTCAATTGGTCTAGGAGAGTTGCTCGGTAATAGGCCTGGATGTCCGGTGCGCCTAAACCTCCATTTCGAACTGGGGTTAAAAGGATGTTTCTTTTCACACGGGGACGTTTCTGTTGCCAAATAAAGTTGTTAATAATTCCCTGGAGCTTTTTAATTTGATTTTGTGCCAGTGGAAGAGGTATCGTACGAAAAAAATATAATACATGCGGGAGTAAATACATTTTTGCCTGAGCCACCCTTCCAGCCCAAGAGGCCGGAACGTGACTCAGATCTTTCGCTAGCCGAGTGAGCCTGCCCATGAGGTCTTCTAGGTTGGATCTTAGTAGTATATGGCTTGGGAACGTCAAGTGTATTCCTAAATACGGAAGGAAGGAGTTGGGTGTCCAAGCAAAGGGGGAATTAGCGGAGATGGAATTAGAGGTTTGAGGGTCAAGGCCGAGGTTAAGCATAAGTGATTTACTATGGTTCAGTTTGTACATGGAAATTGCACTAAACGTTTCTAGGACTCGTTGAGTTTCCGGTAAGGACTTTAAGAGAGTGGTGAGGGCTATGATCACATCATCGGCATAAAGGCCAATTTTATGGTCTACGGTTCCAATTTTTATACCCGAAATCGCTGGATTAGATCTTATGGATTCTGCTAAAGGTTCCATTATCATGGCAAAAATTAAAGGGGACAATTGGCACCCTTGCCTGGTGCCGTTAGTAATTTTGAAGGGATTGGAGACGACGCCCGAAGTCCAAATGCGTGCTGTTGGGTGAGTGTATAGACCTAATATGGCAGTGAGAAAGGTGCCCGACAATCCAAATTTACGAAGAACTGCTTCCATGTATGGCCAGTAGACCCTGTCGAACGCCTTCTCTGCATCCAAAGACAGGAAAAGAGAAGGCGTTCGAGTGTGTTCTGCCCACTGGATTAGGTCAATAAAACGTCTAGTTCCGTCTGAGGCCTGTCTGCCGGGCACGAATCCAACTTGATCGGGATGTATAATTTGGGGGATGACCTCGGAGAGACGCTGTGCAAGGAGTTTAGCGTACAGTTTTGTATCCGTGTTAAGGAGTGAAATCGGGCGATAATTAGCGGGGTTATCTGGGGTTTTTCCTGGTTTGGGGATGGTGACCACTAAGGCATCAAGGGATTCTTTAGGTAGTTTACCCGTGGTAGCAAATTGGTTGTACATATTGCAAAGGTGAGGGACTAGGGGTTGGGCAAAACGTTTATAGTATTCATTGGACATTCCATCAGGGCCTGGAGCTTTGTGTAGTGGAAGGTGTTGGATCAGTTTGTGGATTTCAGCATGTGAGAACGGAGTTGCAAGGGAGTCAAGTTGTTCTGGAGAAATAGAGGAGAGGGATATGGAGGATAAGAAGTTTGATATGTCCGCCTGGGAAGGTGGGGGTAGGGGATCTGTTTCCTTGAGATTGTAGAGTTTGGCGTAAAAGTTGCTAAATTCATTGGCAATGTCAAGGGGGTTGGTTAAGCGCTTGCCATGGGAGTTAGTGAGATGTGAGATTTTTTTGTTAGAGAGTTGCCTCTTGAATTGTTTGGCCATAAAGGCCCCCGGTTTATTGGCTGCTGAATAGGTTTGTAGTCTGAGTCTTTTGATATAATAGTCAAAATTTTTGCGAAGGTGGTCACTAAGCTGGAGTCTAAGATTTCTAAGTTCTGAGGAGATAGCATTGGAGGGGGATCTTTTGTTTAAGGATTCTAGGGATTGAATCTGTTTTAGGAGGGACTCTGTGATGACGGAGTATTTTTTTTTGCGCGGGCCCCAAATTTTATAAAAAGACCTCCTAGGCATGCCTTATGAGCATTCCAGATTATAGCATGATCAGTTACAGAGTTTACATTGTCATGGAAGTAAGTCTCAATCTCGGACTGTATTTGATTCTCAAACGTGGGGTTGTTGAGGAGGGAGGTGTTTAGTCTCCAGATCGTGTGGCTAGGAGTTTGGGATGGGGAGGCTAGCTGGATAGTGACCGGAGCGTGGTCAGACCAGGATATTGTTCCTATGCGGGAAGCAGTGATGGACTGAAGCAGGTGTTTGTCGGTAATGAATAAATCAATCCGAGAGTAAGACTGATGTGGGGGGGAGAAAAAGGTGCAGTCTTTCTCTGTATCATGCATGCATCTCCAGGCGTCATATAAATCATCCCGTTTAAGGAGGGTAGATAATGCAGAGGGTCTACATCTGGAAGCATTGGAGGTATCGAGCGTGGGATCAACCACTTCATTGAAGTCTCCACAAATTATCAAAGGTGAGGATCTATAGGGAGTCAATTTGGAGAAGAGGGTAGCAAAGAATTTTTTTGGGCTGTATTAGGGGCATAAACGTTGACTAGGGTAAGGGGCGATTATCAATCGTGGCCGACAGGATTAGAAACCTGCCATCTTCATCATATTCACAGTGATGTAATGTGAAATTCACTGCCGCGCTTATGGCAATCATCACCCCTCTTTTCTTCTTAGAGGCATTCGCAAAGAAGCAATGAGGGTATCTTTTGTGGTTACATTGGGGTTGTTTTAGTTTGGAAAAGTGGGTCTCTTGTATACAGTGAACATCCGCATGATGATTTAATGCTTCTTTCCAGAGAAGATTGCGTTTAAAAGGCGAGTTTAGACCTTTGACATTTAGGGAGGTGATCGTAATGGTCATGGTGGAAAGTTACTTCAGGAGAGAGGGTAGAGGGAGAAAGACTACACCCACTAGTGGTACTTGAGAAGTATACACAGATAAACAATAAAAACAACTGTCAATACCGTATTTGCAGGTATAGGCTGACAAGTAACTAAAGAGTTACTAATACACTAAATAGATGTACTTATGTAAAAAAAAAACAAGAAGGCAATAAAACAATTCTAAATAACTTATATGTGAACAAGTTTAACAGAAACGTGTGCCTAGCACACTATTAACCTGGGGGTGGAGAGGAAAAAAGGAAGGTAAATCGCCCAGGCCGGATATGGGTGGGCTGAGGACCTGGGTTGAGATAAAGATCATATTTTATCAACCGGATTGGATGACAGATTCCTGGAATCAGATGATATGCGAGAGGAGCTGTTTTGCCCTGAGTCTCCAGGAGAAATAGGGAGGAGTCCCCAATTGGTCAGCTTTTTGTAGCCATCTTTAGGATTGAGTATAGGGACGATCTTCTGTTGGTGTGAGACCAGCAATTTTATGGGGAAGCCCCATCTATAAGCAATTTTTTTTTTGTTGGAGAATAGAGGTGACGGGGGAGAAAGCTCTGCGCATCTCCATTGTGGCAGGAGATAAATCAGTGTAAAGCTTAATATTGGCGTACGGGTCTGGCAAGACTTTTGCAGATCTGGCGGTGGAGAGAATTTGTTCCTTGATATGGAAGAAATGTATGCGGGCCAACACATCCCTAGGGATGTCATCTGGGAGGTGTGATGGTTTAGCAATTCTGTGGGCCCGATCAATCAATGTATCACGAGCATTGAGGCGTGGGAGTAAGGTTGCGATGAGTTGTTGCAAGTATGGAGTTAATTCGTTCGGTTTGATCGATTCCGGGATGCCTCTGAATTTGATATTATTTCTCCTGGAACGATCTTCTAAATCTGCTAATTTCAGTTTGATTTGGTGGATTTCCCCCGCTTGGTGCTCATGAGCATCTAACAAATCATTATGTGCTTTGGAGTAATCCTGCAAGTTGTCTTCCAGAGCATCTGTGCGAGTTTCTAAGCAGTCTATTCTGTCATGCATCTGGGACATTGATATCTGAAGCTCCCTGTGTAAATCTTGCTGCAATGTGAGGAGCATAGATTTTAGAGTTGCTTCTGAGACAGTGTTGTCAGTGACAGGGATAGAAGCCAGTGAGGGAGCATCTTGGGATCCATGTGGCCCTGTAACAACAGAGGCCCATAAATGTTTTTTTGCCTGCGGCTCCTTGTGAGGGGAGTTTGCAGGGGAGGTAGCCAGTCTCTTACCTCTATCAGCCTGCTGTCCTCCTGTGTTGGTTTCTGGAGGAGGGAGGGTGTCCATGTTGTCTCTGATGGGAGCAGTGGATGGGTCTCCTGGAGGATGCAGCGGTGGAGATCTGGCTGGCAGGCTCACAGAGTCAGCGCGGTTTATGTTGCTGGTGGCGGCACCATCTTGGGGCCTATGCATGGCGGCAGCTGACGGGTAGTAATCGGTCAGGCGGCGGGGAATCGGCGGGTTGTAACACCGTCTCGTCATACCCTGAGGTGTCCCCGGTCCTCTCCCGCTCTGGTGGTGTGAGCTGCGGGGAGGAAAGTAGCGGAGGGTTGCTGTTATCCAGGCCGTGGAGCGGAGCTCGGATTTCAGGCAGCCATCCTGGTCCGCAGCAGGCCACGCCCCCGGATCAATGACCTTTTTAACAATCTTATCAGCATAGTTGAGTGATCTTCTATAAATGAAGCCAGGAGTTTTTGGTAATGAGGGTTTCAATATTCTGTCCATTAATAAAACATGCCAGTGGTTGGTGAAAATTGCTTCCACTTCCTTATACTGGGAATGGAAGCCTGACACAAAGCTCCATTCCTGTTTGTTGCTGTTAGGTGTCTGGATTGTTTCAGCCAAGAGGTTTGTTCTGGTTGCCAGAGAGATATCTTCAATAATTCGATCTAGGACATGTTCCTGGTAACCCTTTTCAACTATTTTTTTCTTGATGGCCAAGGCTTGTGACTTATAGTCTGCTATTTCTGTACAATTCCTTCTTATTCTGGTCAATTGGCCCTTAGAGATATTTCTTAGCCATAACGGATGATGACCACTTTGCATTGGGAGGTAACTGTTAGAATCTGTGGGTTTAAAATAAACTGAGGTCCCTAGCTTATCTCCACATCTATATATATTGACATCAAGGAAATGGATATTGGTATCACTAATTTCACAAGTACTGTAAGTTTAATATTGTTGGTGTTGTCATTTAGTTCTTCCAGGAATGTTTGTAAAGATGATAAGAATCCTGACCAGATGAAGATAAGATCATCAATATAACGTCTGTACAGTAGTAGTGCATCTCTTTTAACGGCAAAAATGGTTTTATCCTCCCATTCCCCCATGAAGAGGTTAGCTATGCTCGGGGCGAACTTCGCGCCCATCGCAACCCCTCGTTTCTGTAGGTAGAAGTTGCCATCATACCAGAAATAGTTATGTACTAAGCAGAAATCCAAAGCATTCCTTAGGAAGATCTTATGGTTATGTGTGATGTCTTCTCTCTGACTGAGGCCCCAGTTCAGAACTAGAAGGGCATCATCATGCTGAATGATTGTATATAGGGAGGAGACATCAGCAGTCACCAAATATACTTCATTTTTTTCCGTTAGATCTATTGTTTGTAAAAGTTGAAATAAGTTTTTAGTGTCGCGCAAATAAGCCTTGGTCAAAACAACACTCTTTTGAAGAAATACATCTAAATATTGTCCAACTCGTGCCGAAACAGATCCTATTCCATTCACTATAGGTCTCCCAGGGGGGGAATGGACATCTTTATGGATTTTCGGTAAGGTATATATTGTCGGTATCCTACAACTGCTTGGAACAAGATATCTTCTTTCCTTGTCTGTCAGCACCCACTTGTAATAACCAGATTGAATTAGTATTTCTAGATCAGATTCATATTGTGGGGTGGGATCCCTCTCTAACTTTTTATATGTATCATCACCAGTCAGCATTTCAAGTAATTGTTTATGATAAAAATCTTTAGTCAATAAAACAATCCCTCCTCCTTTATCAGCTGGTCGTATCACCAGATCTTTTCGTTTCTCCAACAGTTCAATCCCCTGCTGTATATGGCGTGGGTTCACATCTTTTTTGGGGACCAGGCCTTCCAGATCGCGGAGTATTAAACCTTTAAAGACATCCACTTGTTGATTAGCAGCATTGAGGGGATTGAATAGTGACTTATTCTGAAGTCCACTATCGGTAGATACAGATGCTAGATTAGTAGTTGGTTGTGAATTCTTATTAAGGAAATATTTCTTCATATTTAATTTCCTTACATATTTATGGACATCAATGAATACGTCAAACTTGTTGACTGGTCTTTTCAGACCACATTTGAGGCCAAGATGTAGGATATTTGTTTCCTTATGGGTCAATTGGACATCTGTTAAGTTAAAAATTCCTCCTATTCCCTCTCTCTCCTTCTTTTTCTGGAGCCTTCTCCCGGCTCTACACCCTCTTGGTCTCCTCTCCTTAGGTCTTGGTATGGGGCTTGTTCTCTCTCCCACCAGGGTGGTTCCCTCCATTGGGGTCCCCTTTGGTCCGATGTGGGCTGTGACTGCATCGGTGTCCTCCCTCTGTGTGGGGGGTATCCTCAAACCCCTTTTCTGCCATCCTCTCCCCCTCCCTAAAAAAAAGGACGTGGGGATTGGTATCGTTCTCTATCTTCATATTGTTGAAACGTGTCATACCTATTGTATACTGGTACTTGATATTGGTTACTATGGTACTGTGAGTTCACAGGTACAGCCCTAGGTGGTCTACCTCTTCCTTGGTAGACACCATTCCTTATAGGGGTGGAGTGTCCTACTGGAGGGTGCGGGGGTATAACCGCTCTCTGTTGGGCACATGTGGGTACATCTTGGGTGTTAGATGGTTGTGGTCGCTCTGTAGGGTTATCAACCTGTGCCACTTCCATATTCAAATCACCAGTCATAGGACCCTTTGTTTGTTGCCATAAATAAATGGTATTAGAGCGGAAATCTCCCATGTCCCTGTGGAATTTCTTGATTTTCTTTCTCTGTGTATCTTTATCTACCTTCTCAAGCTTCTTTTTTATTCGTATATTGAAATCAATAACTTGCTGTGAATCTTTAATGGGTTCAAGTTGTGCCTCAAGCTCATTTATTCTTGTTTCTAAACGTACCATCTTTGTGCGTTTTCTTTTTAAAATGAGTTCTTGGAGCCTGAAACCCATCCCATTAAAGAATTCAAGCCATTCATTCATGGACTCAGGGTCATCTAAACCGTCCTGTGGGACTACCTCCCACCTTAGACTTCTAATGATAATTTTCTCTTTTATATATTGTTCCAAAGTACAGATATCCCACCATGTACGAACTTGTTTTTCCAATATGTTACCAAGAGCAGTTATAGCTCCATTAAAATTTGTTTGTGCTGTAGTGAGCTCATTAACTGCAAATACACTATTGATATCTATGTTTCTACTGCTAAGAAACCGTAGGGCATCCATGGCAGCCAAGAAATCAGTAAAAATAAAATGAAGAGAGGGTTTGTTCAAAACGGCCTAATGTGACACACACTTAGCGCCAGTTCAATCCCACAATATCAGCAGTAGCACACATATATAAAAAATAAAATAAAATAAAATGATTTACTCAGAGTATTTTAAATACTAAGCAGCTGTTTAAAACAGAATAAAGATATAAAAATGAGGTAAAATAATAAAACAGAGCAAATTACTGCGACATTACTTCACACCAAACAGCGCTAAAATTAAACCTAAAATAGTAAATAGACTCGTGGAAAAGCCACTAATAAAAGTCCAAAATGTAGTGATGTAACTGAGCCAGTCCAGAGAAAAATATGGTGTGTAACAGCAATTGTCCATATGTGTATGCACCTTCCACCACCAAAGAAATCAATTGCAATCCACGCGTGATGAAGCAATCCTCTTAGGGGTTCAAACTCACCAGAACAACAATAAAATTGTGCCTTGAGTAATAAGGGTACATCTGCTACTCTGTTGTGGCTCGTCACTTCTTACAGAGATCCACCAGTGCACTGGGCTCCACAGCAGGTCATAAAATAACAGAGAATGACAGCAAACATAGCATAATTCATCACGCGGTGGATTGCAATTGATTTCTTTGGTGGTGGAAGGTGCACACACATATGGACAATTGCTGTTACACACCATATTTTTCTCTGGACTGGCTCAGTTACATCACTACGTTTTGGACTTTTATTAGTGGCTTGTCCACGAGTCTATTTACTATTTTAGGTTTAATTTTAGCGCTGTTTGGTGTGAAGTAATGTCGCAGTAATTTGCTCTGTTTTATTATTTTACCTCATTTTTATATCTTTATTCTGTTTTAAACAGCTGCTTAGTATTTAAAATACTCTGAGTAAATCATTTTATTTTATTTTTTATATATGTGTGCTACTGCTGATATTGTGGGATTGAACTGGCGCTAAGTGTGTGTCACATTAGGCTGTTTTGAACACACCCTCTCTCCATTTTATTTTTACTGATTTCTTGGCTGCCATGGATGCCCTACGGTTTCTTAGCAGTAGAAACATAGATATCAATAGTGTATTTGCAGTTAATGAGCTCACTACAGCACAAACGAATTTTAATGGAGCTATAACTGCTCTTGGTAACATATTGGAAAAACAAGTTCGTACATGGTGGGATATCTGTACTTTTGAACAATATATAAAAGAGAAAATTATCATTAGAAGTCTAAGGTGGGAGGTAGTCCCACAGGACGGTTTAGATGACCCTGAGTCCATGCATGAATGGCTTGAATTCTTTAATGGGATGGGTTTCAGGCTCCAAGAACTCATTTTAAAAAGAAAACGCACAAAGATGGTACGTTTAGAAACAAGAATAAATGAGCTTGAGGCACAACTTGAACCCATTAAAGATTCACAGCAAGTTATTGATTTCAATATAAGAATAAAAAAGAAGCTTGAGAAGGTAGATAAAGATACACAGAGAAAGAAAATCAAGAAATTCCACAGGGACATGGGAGATTTCCGCTCTAATACCATTTATTTATGGCAACAAACAAAGGGTCCTATGACTGGTGATTTGAATATGGAAGTGGCACAGGTTGATAACCCTACAGAGCGACCACAACCATCTAACACCCAAGATGTACCCACATGTGCCCAACAGAGAGCGGTTATACCCCCCAAACCTCCCGTAGGACACTCCACCCCTATAAGGAATGGTGTCTATCAAGGAAGAGGTAGACCACCTAGGGGTGTACCTGTGAACTCACAGTACCATAGTAACAAATATCAAGTACCAGTATACAACAGGTATGACACGTTTCAACAATATGAAGATAGAGAACGATACCAATCCCCGCGTCCTTTTTTAGGGAGGGGGAGAGGATGGCAGAAAAGGGGTCGAGGATACCCCCCACACAGAGGGAGGACACTGATGCAGTCACAGCCCACATCGGACCAAAGAGGACCCCAATGGAGGGAACCACCCTGGTGGGAGAGAGAACAAGCCCCATACCAAGACCCAAGGAGAGGAGACCAAGAGGGTGTAGAGCCGGGAGAAGGCTCCAGAAAAAGAAGGAGAGAGAGGGAATAGGAGGAATTTTTAACTTAACAGATGTCCAATTGACCCATAAGGAAACAAATATCTTACATCTTGGCCTCAAATGTGGTCTGAAAAGACCAGTCAACAAGTTTGACGTATTCATTGATGTCCATAAATATGTAAGGAAATTAAATATGAAGAAATATTTCCTTAATAAGAATTCACAACCAACTACTAATCTAGCATCTGTATCTACCGATAGTGGACTTCGGAATAAGTCACTATTCAATCCCCTCAATGCTGCTAATCAACAAGTGGATGTCTTTAAAGGTTTAATACTCTGCAATCTGGAAGGCCTGGTCCCCAAAAAAGATGTGAACCCACGCCATATACAGCAGGGGATTGAACTGTTGGAGAAACGAAAAGATCTGGTGATACGACCAGCTGATAAAGGAGGAGGGATTGTTTTATTGACTAAAGATTTTTATCATAAACAATTACTTGAAATGCTGACTGGTGATGATACATATAAAAAGTTAGAGAGGGATCCCATCCCACAATATGAATCTGATCTAGAAATACTAATTCAATCTGGTTACTCCAAGTGGGTGCTGACAGACAAGGAAAGAAGATATCTTGTTCCAAGCAGTTGTAGGATACCGACAATATATACCTTACCGAAAATCCATAAAGATGTCCATTCCCCCCCTGGGAGACCTATAGTGAATGGAATAGGATCTGTTTCAGCACGAGTTGGACAACATTTAGATGTATTTCTTCAAAAGAGTGTTGTTATGACCAAGGCTTATTTGCGCGACACTAAAAACTTATTGCAACTTTTACAAACAATAGATCTAACGGAAAAAACTGAAGTATATTTGGTGACTGCTGATGTCTCCTCCCTATATACAATCATTCAGCATGATGATGCCCTTCTAGCTCTGAACTGAGCCCTCAGTCAGAGAGAAGACATCACACATAGCCATAAGATCTTCCTAAGGAATGCTTTGGATTTCTGCTTAGGACATAACTATTTCTGGTATGACGGCAACTTCTACCTACAGAAACGAGGGGTTGCGATGGGCGCGAAGTTCGCCCCGAGCATAGCTAACCTCTTCATGGGGGAATGGGAGGATAAAACAATTTTTGCCGTTAAAAGAGATGCACTACTACTGTACAGATGTTATATTGATGATCTTAAACGATGATGGTCTTTCGCGCTACTAAAGAGTAAATGAAAAGCAGGTGAAGTGTATCGTGCTAAAGCTGCAAAAACAAATTGTGTTCACTATACACACTAGTAGAAATAAAAAAAGGGGGGGTGTTTTTGCGCTGAAAGCCAGCAATAAAACTTCATAAAGTGCAAAAAGCCAAATTACTATTAAATAAAGTGCTAGAATATTTGGGTCTATATTAATAGTCCTTAATCCAATAATGAATAAAGTGCACAAATATAAATATAGCGGTGCAATACTTATATATAAATAAGTGAATTGTGGTATGAAGACATGAATAATAAAGTGCACCAGTGCTATCTATATATATATGAACCACAACAATGCCAAAAAAAAAAAAAAAATGTATTAGTCCGTATTCAAAAGTCCTTAAACGTGAGTGTTCAAACAGAATGAACTGATGTGAAATACAAATCCTCTGCTGCATAGAAGGATAGGAATATCTCTAATATGTCCATGCAGTGGTCTCACAAAACTCTCACCTCCATTAGAACATAACATGTATGTTTAGGCAGTAAATCTCCTTAATGGTGGTTCTTCTGATCTGTGTTGTTGCTACTCCCAACCTAGTCTCCTCTGTTAGTGATGTTATTGCAGTTCCTAAGGAGAGAAGGAGGGGGAGGGGAGTGCAGCTCCAAGGGGATAGGATAGGAATAAGGAAGAGAGAAGGGCCTCCAATAGTGTAGTATATTGGTCCAAAACTGGTTTATTAAATGATAATATGTAATGCTCGTACATTAAAACAAAAATCGTGTGGCTAAAAAATAACAACAGCGGCGATATACGCCGTCTTACTCGTCCTCCGGGTACTTCCGGTCTGTGGTACCTCGTGATGTCCCCGTGTCATCACACGATACACAGCGCCCTTTTGTGGACAGGGAGAGGAGGGATCACTCTCCCCGGAGACAGATACAAGATCCCAACCATTCTCCACGGAGACAGGTACAAGATTACAACCGATCACCCAGGAGACCGCCCCGAGAGGACAGATAAAGAACAAGCCCCATACAAAGAGAGGAAACAGAGCAGGAAAGAGACTTAAAAAGAAAAAGATACGGTTAGGAGAAAATGTGGTGAACCTGAGTGACACTGCCTTATCAGTAGAAGAACTGGCAGTACTCACTAATGGACTGAAACATGCACCAATCAAGAATTTAAATAAATTTGACACCTATGTTGGAATACAAAAGTACATAAGGAAGATGAACATAAAGAAGTACATCATGAACAACCCATTCCAAATAACAAAAGGTGTAGAGAAGCCACAAACTTCAGTAGCACAAAGCACTTTAAGAAATAACTCAGTCTTTAATCCTCAAGTAACAAACGGTCAAAATATAGAAGTCTTTAAAAGACTAGTTCTACAAGATCTAGAATCTCTAGAATTAAAGAAAAAATTTGACCCCCCACACCTGAAGAAGGGAATGAAACTTTTGATGGCACGTAAAGACATAGTTATTCGCCCAGCGGATAAAGGAGGGGCGGTAGTAATTCAAGGAAAAGAACAATATTTAAAAGAAATAGATAGGCAATTACAACAAGAAGATACCTATACTAAATTATTGGGCAATCCTACTCATAAATACAAAAAAGAGCTTAAGTTATTAATTGATTTAGGAATAAAAAAGCATGTCCTAAATGTAAAAGAATCTAGATTTCTCATACCAGAAACATGCAGAATACCTATTATTTATACTGTACCAAAAATACACAAGGACAAGGAAAACCCTCCAGGTAGGCCAATTGTTAACGGCATTGAGTCATCAACATCTAGACTAGGCCAATATATCGACTTCTTTATGCAACCAGCAGTTCAGAATACCCGGGCGTACTTGAAAGATACTAAACATGTACTCCAATTGATAGACAAGATACCAACATTGGAAGGCCGGACCATACTAGCAACTGCCGATGTAGCATCGCTATATACAATCGTTCCACACCATGCTGCCTGCTACGCCACCAAATGGCTGTTGAAGAATTATAGTGAATTGATATGTAAGCAAAGGAAATTCCTATTAAAGAGCTTAGATTTTTGCCTGAAGTATAATTACTTTTGGCACAATCAATCATATTATAAACAAGGTATAGGGATAGCCATGGGAGCCAAGTTCGCACCTAGTGTGGCGAACGCATTCATGGCACAATGGGAGGAAGAGGCGGTATACACCAAGACTCCCTCAGAACTAACCCTATACAAACGCTATATAGATGACTTGATCATCGTTTGGAATGGCAGCAGAGAAAAATTAGAGGAATTTTTGGAAAATCTCAATAATAATGACAAAAATATAAAACTGGAGTGGAATATAGACACAAAAGCAGTCAATTTCCTCGATTTGACTATACAACTGGAGGGAAATAAAATTACTACTAAGACATATTTTAAGGCAGTAGATACCAATAGTTATTTATCAATAGCCAGCTGTCATTATAAAGCGTGGTTATACAATATTCCGAAGGGCCAATTAGTACGCATCAAAAGAAATTGCACCAGTGAAGAAGATTTTAAGCAACAAGCCGAACTAATAGGCAAAAGATTTATAGAAAAAGGGTATGAAGATATCTGGATCAAAAAACAAATCGAAAATGTAGGTGGGATGGATAGGAGGGATATGTTAGAAGACCAAAAGAAACAGTCTCCCTTTCAAGATGCCCCTTGTTTAATCCTTGATTACAACGTGCAACATAAAGATGTGGCCAAACTCATTGAACGACACTGGCACATTTTAAAAAATGATAAAGACTTGAAACTTATTTTACCTGAAAGGCCGAGAATTATTTATAGAAGAGCGCCCACTCTGAAGGATTTAATTACAAAATCTGTGGTGGTTTCCCCACCTAAACCCGGTTTCTCTTTTTTTAATGGGAAAGGCTTTTTTCCGTGCAGAAATTGCTATGCCTGCCGCCATGCTAGAAAATTCCAGGGCAAACGCACAGAATTTATAGGGACCAATACAGGCCAATCTTTTAAGATAAAAGATTTTATAAGCTGTCACTCAGAAGGGGTGGTTTATATATTACAGTGCAGCTGCAACCTCCAATATGTTGGTAGGACCAAAAGGGCCCTGAAGGTTCGAATCAAAGAACATGTGCAGAACATTATTAATGGATTTCCCAAACATAATGTCTCCAGACATTTTGCACAATTCCATAACCAAGATCCCTCCCAATTACAGTTTTGGGGCATAGACAAATATAAAGCAAACTGGAGAGGAAGTCATAAAATTAGAGCAATCAGTCAAAAAGAGTCTAAATGGATTCATACTTTGAGAACTCTAGTACCTGGAGGAATGAATGTGGAATTCGACTTAAACTGTTTTTTAAGCAATTTTTAGTCCATTAATATCAGAATCCACCAATAAACCATACATAAATATCATTACCTCCAGAATATTTTAATATTTTATTACTGCTCTAAATTACACCATATTTTAATGGATCATATAGCCAAGAGTCTCAGGTTTTTTAATTTTTTAATTTCATATATTTAATATTTTAATGATTTATTTGCCGGTATTTTATGATGTGTTTTAATGTCTTATTGAACACTATATGAATATGATTATATTATGTTATTCTAAAAGGGTACATCCGGTCTGCGGTAACCTACATACATCATGCAATATGACAGAGTGGTAGTACCCAGACTTCAACATATCCAGTTGATTTTAACACCTGATCATGACTATCCAGAATTAGGATCTTCGTAGATTAAGTTTTATCCCATATTTTTAATAACATTTTTTCATTTAATTGTAATTAATATATTAGATTGCCATTTCATTTAAAATTATGTATTGCTATGCCATTGACAGTAGTACCCATCTGTATCCTTTAGATGGCACTGTTGCAGGTACTCTACGTGTATTGTACACACAGTCAGCTAACTGCTGGTCCCTAATACATGGAGTACACTGCTTTAGCCCTCTTTAATGCCTAGATTATCTCTGCACTTAGCCTTTACTATGGTATAATAACAGACGAATAATTAGGAAATAGTTAGATGTGTGTCCTTAGATTATGGGCAAGCGCGCTAATGGGATACCACTTCCAAAATGGCGACGTCCTAATATACATAAGAGGCCACAAGAAAATGCCCGCCCCAATACTTCCGGTTTCCGTATATATAAACAAATCCTCAATAGCCAATCGGGCTCCCCTGATGAAGTCACGAGGGGCGTGACGTAACGACGTAAAAAAAGGGACATCACGAGGTACCACAGACCGGAAGTACCCGGAGGACGAGTAAGACGGCGTATATCGCCGCTGTTGTTATTTTTTAGCCACACGATTTTTGTTTTAATGTACGAGCATTACATATTATCATTTAATAAACCAGTTTTGGACCAATATACTACACTATTGGAGGCCCTTCTCTCTTCCTTATTCCTATCCTATCCCCTTGGAGCTGCACTCCCCTCCCCCTCCTTCTCTCCTTAGGAACTGCAATAACATCACTAACAGAGGAGACTAGGTTGGGAGTAGCAACAACACAGATCAGAAGAACCACCATTAAGGAGATTTACTGCCTAAACATACATGTCATGTTCTAATGGAGGTGAGAGTTTTGTGAGACCACTGCATGGACATATTAGAGATATTCCTATCCTTCTATGCAGCAGAGGATTTGTATTTCACATCAGTTCATTCTGTTTGAACACTCACGTTTAAGGACTTTTGAATACGGACTAATACATTTTTTTTTTTGGCATTGTTGTGGTTCATATATATATAGATAGCACTGGTGCACTTTATTATTCATGTCTTCATACCACAAATCACTTATTTATATATAAGTATTGCACCGCTATATTTATATTTGTGCACTTTATTCATTATTAATATAGACCCAAATATTCTAGCACTTTATTTAATAGTAATTTGGCTTTTTGCACTTTATGAAGTTTTATTGCTGGCTTTCAGCGCAAAAACACCCCCCCTTTTTTTATATTGATGATCTTATCTTCATCTGGTCAGGATCCTTACCGTCTTTACAAACATTCCTGGAAGAACTAAATGACAACACCAACAATATTAAACTTACTTGTGAAATTAGTGATACCAATATCCATTTCCTTGATGTCAATATATATAGATGTGGAGATAAACTAGGGACCTCAGTTTATTTTAAACCCACAGATTCTAACAGTTACCTCCCAATGCAAAGTGGTCATCATCCGTTATGGCTGAGAAATATCTCTAAGGGCCAATTGACCAGAATAAGAAGGAATTGTACAGAAATAGCAGACTATAAGTCACAAGCCTTGGTCATCAAGAAAAAAATTAGTTGAAAAGGGTTACCAGGAACATGTCCTAGATCGAATTATTGAAGATATCTCTCTGGCACCCAGAACAAACCTCTTGGCTGAAACAATCCAGACACCTAACAGCAACAAACAGGAATGGAGCTTTGTGTCAGGCTTCCATTCCCAGTATAAGGAAGTGGAAGCAATTTTCACCAAACACTGGCATGTTTTATTAATGGACCGAATATTGAAACCCTCATTACCAAAAACACCTGGCTTCATTTATAGAAGATCACTCAACTATGCTGATAAGATTGTTAAAAAGGTCATTGATCCTCCATCCAGACCCCCCTCCATTTGGGACCAGGATGGGTTTTACTCATGCAGGAAATGTCGTGCATGTAAAGAGGTCAGAACACCAATAAGAGCATTAAATAGATTTACGTCCACCTCAAACCAGAAAGAATTCAAGATTAAAGAATTCATAACCTGTAACACAGCATATGTAGTGTATGCTCTGCAATGTCCATATGGTTTGATCTACATTGGCCGCACTAAGAGACTTCTGAGGATCCGCATTTCTGAGCATATAGCCAACATTAAGTTAGGTTTCAAGGACCATAATGTGTCACTTCATTTTAAGCTGTATCACAATCAGGACCCCATTGGGTTAACATTTTGGGGTATTGATCATCTCAAACCCTTTTGGAGAGGATCAAATCTTGTACGGGAACTCTCCAAGTGTGAAACCCAGTGGATTTTCTTGATTCACACATTATCTCCGAAAGGGTTGAATGTTGACCTAGACATAAATTGCTTTATCAGTGATTATTAACCCATATATTCTTCTCTTTATGGCAGGCAACATCTTGGTATAATTAGATATCCACTGCCCTCTTGTAGTATCAGCTATAAATGTATATAAATTAATGTCATCTTTCTAACGAAGATTGACAGTTTTTATATAAAAAAGACACATATTTATTTATTTTATATGTTGTCTTATATACTTGGTCTTATCTCTCCTTTTTATATCAAATTTTTATATATATTTTTATATATATGTAATTTTGTATATTTTTATATATATATAATTTTATATACCTACCATGATTTTAGTATGATCATTTGCTTCTTATTTTTGTTTTTATATTTATGATATTGGTTATATCCACATATATGTTTTATTCGTTATTGTATACAAATTAATTTATTTAATGATTGACTGCTATTGGACACAATAGCGCCAGTCTGCTCTGTTATTTGCATGTCAGTGATGAGTCTGTTTTGATGTGCGTTCTCCGGGCTCTATCACTGACATTGCTAGACACTTAGTATATGTGGAATTTAATAGATGTGTTATCATGTCTATTCGCTCATTATCTGTCATTTGATGATAGAGCAAGTACCGCATTATTATTATTCACCTTGGAAATATATATATATATATATTTTCTTTTTTCCCTATGTAAGAGGTAGTGCCTCTGATGTTTATATTATCAGCGGCCGTATCACATACTCATTTAAGGTGATCAAAATATCACATTTTCTCTATAGTTCAACATATTCTAGCAATGTTATTTACTGGATGTGGTTTATATATTTGTTTTTTTTCTAATTATCCATGGTTACCTTTTAACCACTTAAGCCCCGGACCATTTGGTAGCTAGAGGACCAGAGGTGATTTCAGAATTTTGCACTGCGCTGCTTTAACTGTAAATTGTGCGGACATGCAATGTTGTACCCAAACGAAATTTGCATCCTTTTCTTCCCACGAATAGAGCTTTCTTTTAATGGTATTTGATTGCCTCTGCGATTTTTATTTTTTGCGATATAAACGGAAAAAGACCGAAAATTTTGAAAAAAAATGATATTTTCTACTTTTTGTTATGAGAAAAATCTTAAATAAATTTTAGTCATACATTTAGGCCAAAATGTATTCAGCCACATTTCTTTAGTAAAAAAATGTCAATAAGCGTATATTTATTGGTTTGCGCAAAAGTTATAGCGTTTACAAACTAGGGTACATTTTCTGGAATTTACACAGCTTTAAATTTATGACTGCCTATCTCATTTCTTGAGGTGCTAAAATGGCAGGGCAGTACAAACCCCCCCCAAATGACCCCATTTTGGAAAGTAGACACCCCAAGGAAATTGCTGAGAGGCATGTTGAGCCCATTGAATATTTTTTTTTTGTCCCAAGTGATTAAATAATGACAAAAAAAAATAAAAAATTACAAAAAGTTGTCACTAAATTATATATTGCTCACACATGCCATGGTTATTTGTGGAATTGCACCCCAAAATACATTCTGCTGCTTCTCCTGAGTACGGGGATACCACATGTGTGGGACTTTTTGGGAGCCTAGCCACGTACGGGACCCCAGAAACCAAGCACCGCCTTCAGGATTTCTAAGGGCGCAAATTTTTGATTTCACTCCTCGCTGCCTATCACAGTTTCGAAGGCCATAAAATGCCAAAATAGCACAAAACCCCCCAAAATTACCCCATTTTGGAAAGTAGACACCCCAAGCTATTTACTGAGAGGCATGTTCAGTCCATGGAATATTTTATATTTTGCCACAAGTTGCGGGAATATGACAAACTTTTTTTTTTTTTGCACAAAGTTGTCACTAAATGATATATTGCTCACACATGCCATGGGCATATGTGAAATTACACCCCAAAATACATTCTGCTGCTTCTCCTGAGTATGGGGATACCACATGTGTGGGACTTTTTGGGAGCCTAGCCGCGTACGGGACCCCAAAATCCAAGCACCGCCTTCAAGGTTTCTAAGGACATAAATTTTTGATTTCACTCCTCACTACCTATCACTACCTATCACAGTTTTGAAGGCCATAAAATGCCAAGATGGCACAAACCCCCCCAAATGACCCCATTTTGGAAAGTAGACACCCCAAGCTATTTGCTGAGAGGCATGTTGAGCCCATTGAATATTTTTTTTTGTCCCAAATGATTGAATAATGACAAAAAGAAAAAAAAAATGTACAAAAAGTTGTCACTAAATGATATATTGCTCAAACATGCCATGGTTATATGTGGAATTGCACCCCAAAATACATTCTGCTGCTTCTCCTGAGTACGGGGATACCACATGTGTGGGACTTTTTGGGAGCCTAGCCGCGTACGGGGCCCCAAAAACCAAGCACCGCCTTCAGGATTTCTAAGGGCGTAAATTTTTGATTTCACTCCTCACTACCTATCACAGTTTTGAAGGCCATAAAATGCCAAAATAGCACAAAACCCCCCAAATTACCCCATTTTGGAAAGTAAACACCCCAAGCTATTTACTGAGAGGCATGTTCAGTCCATGGAATATTTTATATTTTGCCACAAGTTGCGGGAATATGACAAACTTTTTTTTTTTGCACAAAGTTGTCACTAAATTATATATTGCTCACACATGCCATGGGCATATGTGAAATTACACCCCAAAATACATTCTGCTGCTTCTCCTGAGTACGGGGATACCACATGTGTGGGACTTTTTGGGAGCCTAGCCGCGTACGGGACCCCAAAAACCAAGCACCGCCTTCAAGGTTTCTAAGGGCATAAATTTTTGATTTCACTCCTCACTACCTATCACTACCTATCACAGTTTTGAAGGCCATAAAATGCCAAGATGGCACAAAACCCCCCCAAATGACCCCATTTTGGAAAGTAGACACCCCAAGCTATTTGCTGAGAGGCATGTTGAGCCCATTGAATATTTTGTTTTTGTCCCAAGTGATTGAATAATGACAAAAATAAAAAAAAATAAAAAATGTACAAAAAGTTGTCACTAAATGATATATTGCTCAAACATGCCATGGTTATATGTGGAATTGCACCCCAAAATACATTTTGCTGCTTCTCCTGAGTACGGGGATACCACATGTGTGGGACTTTTTGAGAGCCTAGCCGCGTACGGGGCCCTGAAAACCAAGCACCGCCTTCAGGATTTCTAAGGGCTTGATTCTTGATTTCACTCCTCACTTCCTATCACAGTTTTGAAGGCCATAAAATGCTAAGATAGCCCAAAACCTCCACAAATGACCCCATTTTGGAAAGTAGACACCCCAAGCTATTTGCTGAGAGGCATGGTGAGTATTTTACAGCTCTCATTTGTTTTTGAAAATTAAGAAAGACATTTTTTTTTTTTTATTCAATTTTCAAAACTTTGTGACAAAAAGCGAGATCTGCAAAATACTCAACATACCTCTCAGCAAATAGCTTGGGGTGTCTACTTTCCAAAATGGGGTCATTTGGGGGGGGGGTTTGTGCCATCTGGGCATTCCATGGCCTCCGAAACTGTGATAGGCAGAGAGGAGTGAAATCAAAAATTTACACCCATAGAAATCCTGAAGGCGGTGCTTGGTTTTCGGGGTCCTGTACGCGGCTAGGCTCCCAAAAAGTCTCACACATGTGGTATCCCCGTACTCAGGAGAAGCAACAGAATGTATTTTGGGGTGCAATTCCACATATAACCATGGCATGTTTGAGCAATATATAATTTAGTGACAACTTTTTGTACATTTTTTTTTCTTTTTGTCATTATTCAATCACTTGGGACAAAAAAATAAATATTCAATGGGCTCAACATGCCTCTCAGCACATAGCTTGAGGTGTCTACTTTCCAAAATGGGGTCATTTGGGGGGTTTTAAACTGTCCTGGCATTTTATGCACAACATTAGGAAGCTTATGTCACACATCATCCACTCTTCTAACCACTTGAAGACAAAGCCCTTTCTGACACTTTTTGTTTACATGAAAACATTTTTTTTTTTGCAAGAAAATTATGTTGAACCCCCAAACATTATATATTTTTTTAAAGCAAAGGCCCTACAGATTAAAATAGTGGGTGTTGCATTTTTTTTTTCCACACAGCATTTGCGCAGCGATTTTTCAAACACATTTTTTGGGGGGAAAACACACTTTTTTTATTTTTAATGCACTAAAAAACACTATATTGCCCAAATGTTTGATGAAATAAAAAAGATGATCTTAGGCTGAGTACATGGATACCAAACACGACATGCTTTAAAATTGCGCACAAACGCGCAGCGGCGACAAACTACATTCATTTTTAAAAGCATTTAAAAGCCTTTACAGGTTACCACGTTAGATTTACAGAGGAGGTCTACTGCTAAAATTACTGCCCTCGAGCTGACCTTCGCGGTGATACCTCACATGCATGATGCAATTGCTGTTTACATATGACGCTAGACCGACGCTTGCGTTCGCCTTTGCGCAAGAGCAGGGGGGACAGCGGTGCTTTTTTTTTTTCTTTTTTTTTTTTATTATTTATTTTGCTTTTTTCTTTTATTTTTAAACTGTTCCTTCCATATAATTTTTTTTTTTTTTTTACCATTTTTATTGTTATCTCAGAGAATGTAAATATCCCCTATGATAGCAATAAGTAGTGACAGGTACTCTTTTTTTGAAAAAAAATGGGGGGTTAGACCCTAGATCTTTCCTCTGCCCTCAAAGCATCTGATCACACCAAGATCGGTGTGATAAAATGCTTTCCCAATTTCCCAATGGCGCTGTTTATATCCGGGGGGGGCATTCCCTCCCACTGCTTGTAAAAGCAGTCTAGAGGCTAATTATCTGCTAGAATTGCTTTTACATGAAAGCCGGCCACTGGCTGAAAAGAATGATACCAAGATGATACCTAAACCCGCAGGCATCATTCTGGTATAAACATTCAAAGTCCAGCAACATACCAGTACGTTGCTGGTCCTTGTTGGACATGTATTGTAATCTTTTTTTTCATGCAGCCTGTTGGCTGAACGAAAAAAAGAGATTGATCGGTGGGTATGCCCACCATTAGAATACCTCCCTTCACCCACCCACTTCTAATGATGGGCATATATGCCGAAGCATGGGGGCATCCTCCCGCAAAAAAGTTATGCCGCGTACACACGGTCGGACTTTTCCACGGGCAAGCCTTCGTCGGAATTTCGACCGCATGTACGTGGCATAAAAGGTTATGCCGCGTACACACGGTCGAACTTTTCCACGGGCAAGCCTCCGTCGGAATTTCGACCGTATATACGCGGCATTAGGAGCAAAATCGCTCCTCCGCCCCTGCTGCCCCCATGCTTCGGCATATATGCTCTTTTTTTTAACTGTGGTGGTGAAATCACCTCCTACAGCGTTGGAGTCACGGCTTTATGTATCGTGGGAGCAAACGCTGTTGCTGTCAAGATAAATAAATCTGCGATGCAACTGAATGGCGTACCTGCTAAGCAAATGATGGTTAACATTAAAACAAAGTAACATTACAGTACAACAGTAAGACCTTACCATACCATACCTGCAAAGCAAATACCAAAACCTAGTAAAAAATAAAACATTTTTTTAACGCAACCTGTGCCTAAAATATATATATGCCGAAGCATGGGGGCATCCTCCCGCAAAAAAGTTATGCTGCGTACACACGGTCGGACTTTTCGTCGGAATTTCGACCGTATGTACGCGGCATTAGGAGCAAAATCGCTCCTCCGCCCCTGCTGCCCCCATGCTTCAGCATATATGCTCTTTTTTTAACTGTGGTGGTGAAATCACCTCCTACAGCGTTGGAGTCACGGCTTTATGTATCGTGGGAGCAAACGCTGTTGCTGTCAAGATAAATAAATCCGCGATGCAACTGAATGGCGTACCTGCTAAGCAAATGATGGTTAACATTAAAACAAAGTAACATTACAGTACAACAGTAAGACCATACCATACCTGCAAAGCAAATACCAAAACAAAACCTAGTAAAAAATAAAAAAAATTTTTTAACGCAACCTGTGCCTAAAATATATATATGCCGAAGCATGGGGGCATCCTCCCGCAAAAAAGTTATGCCGCGTACACACGGTCGGACTTTTCCACGGGCAAGCCTCCGTCGGAATTTCGACCGTATATACGCGGCATTAGGAGCAAAAACGCTCCTCCGCCCCTGCTGCCCCCATGCTTCGGCATATATGCTCTTTTTTTAAACTGTGGTGGTGAAATCACCTCCTACAGCGTTGGAGTCACGGCTTTATGTATCGTGGGAGCAAACGCTGTTGCTGTCAAGATAAATAGATCCGCGCTGCAACTGAATGGCGTACCTGAAAACAAAAAATTACATACCTGAAAAGCAAGCATGATAAAACATTGCAGAATAGAATACAGTAAAAAAGAGCAGAACAATAGAGAGAAAATAGAGAGAGAGAGAGAGAACAATAAAACGACAACTATTTTTTTTTTTGTGTTTTGTTTTTTACGTTTTTTTTTTTCTTTTTTACACTTTTTTTTGTAACTTTAACAACTGTAATGGTTCGGGTCTCTCAAAATGTAATGGCATCTTGGGAGACCCTGTGTAAGTGTGTCCTAGTCTGTGAAATGCTGTACCCTACGCTAAAACTTTACTTTTGAGTGGTAGCGATCAAAACATTCACCAAGGCAAAGACCAGGTTTGTCAGGACAGAGTGGACAAAAAACACGGGTGTCACGCCTAAATCCTTGCTTGCTACAGACACGACATCTTTTTTGGGGGTTCGTTGGGTAGGGGTACTCGGGAGGGCATACGGATAATGCCTCTCATGCAGCCGGCTTACTGCATTTGGTAGGGGATGGTGAGGTGCAGAACCGCCTGGATACAGGAGTTCTGTGACTATCTCATTCTGGAATTTTAGAAGAGATAACGTCCCGCCTGAAGCTCTGTATAGCACATGAGCATTCAGCAAAACCAATTGGAATAAGGATAGAGACACTTTTTTGTACCAGCGTCTCGCCTTACGGTCAATTAGATACGGCGCCATCAACTGGTCGTTGAGGTCCACCCCTCCCATATTTTTGTTGTATTCGTGAACACAGAGGGGTTTCTCCACAACACCAGTCGCCGTACGAATTTGGACTGTCGTGTCTGCATGAAGGGAGGTAAGAAGGAAAACATTCTTATTGTCCCTCCACTTCATAGCGAGCAAGTTATTACACTTCACGCAGGCTCTCTCCCCCAGCCTAAGACGGGCATCTACAAGCCGCTGGGGAAAGCCCTGGCGATTAGGTCGCACGGTGCCACATGCTCCAATCTGATGATCAAACAAGTGACTAAACAGTGGCACGCTCGTGTAATAATTGTCCACATACAAGTGGTACCCCTTTCCGAATAAGGGTGACACCAATTTCCACACTATCTTGCCAGCGCTCCCTATGTAATCCGGGCAGTTGACCGGCTCAACCTGACTATCTTTTCCCTCATAAACCATAAAGCTCCATACATAGCCTGTTGCCCTGTCACAGAACTTATAGAGCTTGACCCCGCATCTGGCACGCTTGCTGGGAAGGTACTGCTTGAAAGCCAAGCGGCCAGAAAATTTAATCAGGGACTCATCAACGCAGACAACTTGATCGGGAATAAACAAGGCTGCAAAACATTCGTTGAAGTGGTTTATGAGGGGCCGAATTTTATAGAGCCGGTCGTATTCAGGGTCCCCACGTGGACGACAAAGTTCATTGTCGTTGAAGTGCATGAACCGCAAAATCTGCTCGTATCGTGTCCTGGGCATGGAGGCAGAGAACACGGGCATGTGGTCAATTGGGTGCGTGGACCAATAAGCACGCAATGACGGGAATTTATGTTTGCCCATGTTGAGGGAAAGGCCCAGAAAGGTCTTAAATTCGGAAACCGTAATTGGTTTCCAATCTTTGGCAATTTTAGGCAACTGGGGGTTAGCGGCGATGAATTGACCAGCATACAAATTACTCTGGTCCACAATAGATCTATAGAGATCTTCCGTGAAAAACAGCGAATAATAATCGATTGGCATAAAATGAGCTGTTTCCACCTGAATAACGGGTTGGGCAGTGAATGGGGGAAGTACGGGTTCTGCAGAAGTGGTGGGGACCCAATCAGGATAGGCGAATTCTGCAGGAAGGACACTATGGGCACAATGGGCCTGCCTTTGTCTTCTTGGTGGCAGCGGGACACTACTTGTGCTTGCCACCTCGCCAGCTTGAACTGCACTTATGGGACTCGCCACGTCACCACGTGATACTGCAGTGCTGGATGTATGCCCAGGCTGTACTAGGCCGCTGGTGCTTGCCAATTCACCAGAAGGAATAGCGGCGCTAGTACTACTCTGCTCCATGATACGAGAGCCCTGCGGTTCTTGCTCCTCAACAACCTCAGAAGATCGGGATCGGGTACGCCTGACCTTAGCAGGGACCTCAACTTCGTCGTCAGAGCTATCTGACGTGGGGCCGCTGACGTCACTGTCTTCTACAGGAAGATATTCTGAGCCTGAATCTGACAGATACGTGACCTCCTCTTCACTATCTGTCATGCTCAGAATCTCGTAGGCCTCTTTACTAGTGTACCTTCGTCTTGCCATTTTGGGCTCTAAATTTAGGGGTACACTAGTAAGATTCACAGGTAAAAAAAGCACCTGACTGTCACCAAATGTATCAAACACTACCAAAAAAACTGTTAGCGATCGCAGGGATCAGGACTGTCTCTGCGAACGCTGCAGTTATGTGTGTTGTGTTTGGTAAGTGACAGTGATCGATCGATACTGCACTTGGGTGGGCTGGGCTGGGCTGGGCTGGGCGGAAGGGCTAAACGCAGGTACTAGCAGGTATCTGGGCTGATCCCGCTAACACTGCGTTTTTGGGAACCCTAAACCGCTGGGGACGCTAGTATAGATCTGATCAGATACTATACCACTAAGGGAGGTGTATGCTTTGCGCGTGGGTGTTAGCGTTACTGGCACTAACCTAAAGCTGCCTAGGGCGACGCAGACCCTCTCTGGCGCTAAAACCTAATTGATATCACCCGCCGGGCGATCAGGGGGTTAAACCTTTATTGGGTTATATACGGCGGGTGCCCTGATGCTATAAAAAGCAAACTAACCAACCAGCGTCACCTGTAACCTTTATATGGTGATCACTGGTGAAAGGGTTAACTAGGGGCAATCAGGGGGTTAAAACCTTTATTAGGTTAAATATGGGGGTACCCGACGCTATATAAAAACCTGACGGGTTACCTAAATAACGAAATAACTCACTGGGTAACCAGTGTCACCAGTGATGCTTATACGGTGATCACTGGTGAAAGGGTTAACTCTAGGGGCAATCAGGGGGTTCAAATAATATATGGGGGTACCTGACGCTAATAAAAACCTGCGGCGAACCTAAAAATAATTAACTGGCTATCTAGGACACCAGCGACAAGAAAAAAGTGATCGGAAAAACGATCGCTTAGTGACGCTGGCGTTAGGGGGTGAAAGGGTTACCTGGGGGGCGATCAAGGGGTTAAACCTTTATTAGGGGGGGTTAGGGGGCTACCTTGGACCTAAAGGGGCCTAATCCTAACTGCCCTGCAACTTTTTACAGTCACAAATGACACTGATTGCAGTGATCAGTAAAAAAAAATATCACTGCAAACGGTGCACTGTGACTGGGGGTACTGGGGGTGATCTGGGGGGTGATCTGGGGGTGACTGGGGGGTGATTTGTGTGCCTACGTGTACTGGTGTCAGTGGGCTGTTGGTGCACTTACCGTGAGATGTCTTCACTCCTCGCCGGATCGAAAAGACCGACACGAGGAGAGATGACATCACTTCCTCTGCCTGTGTTTACATTACACAGGCAGGGGAAGCTCTCTCATTCGCCGGGAGCGATCGAGAGGGGGTGGCCGGAATCGAACGGCCGTCCCCTCATGCCGGATCGCTCCCGAACACTTAACCACCGCTCACTGTACAGAAGGGGGGTCCGATCGGACCCCACAACTATACAAAGGACGATCACATACATATACGTGATTCTGCCTGTCGGTGCCATTCTGTCGACGTATAATTACAGTGGGCGGTTGTTAAGTGGTTAATCTATGTTTACATTGTGACTATCATTTACCTCCGCGCTCTATGTGTAGACAGTGCACCACCAGCGTCCTATCAGGCGACAGCTTCTAGTACCTGTCATCTGTTGCCGTGGATGCTGATTGGTAGTCACTCTATGAGCAGGGTGATATATTGATCGCGTGTGTGTCGTTATGTTACGCCCTCTGTCGAAGTCGGATGACGAAACGCGTCAGGGCGTAACTACGACAACACGCGACCCGGAAGTGACGAGTGAGCTCCAAGGCTGCGTTCCACCGCCCTTCACCTCTACCCGGAAGTGTCTGCAGGACCTGCGAACGCTCTGAGTTACGGCTGATCACGGTGATAGCACCCTCTGAGGCCACTCTATGCTCATTTTATGCTTTAATATTGTACGTTTTTTCAATAAACAGGATTATGCTATGTTTGCTGTCATTCTCTGTTATTTTATGACCTGCTGTGGAGCCCAGTGCACTGGTGGATCTCCGTAAGAAGTGACGAGCCACAACAGAGTAGCGGATGTACCCTTATTACTCAAGGCACAATTTTATTGTTGTTCTGGTGAGTTTGAACCCCTAAGGGGATTGCTTCATCACGCGGTGGATTGCAATTGATTTCTTTGGTGGTGGAAGGTGCACACACATATGGACAATTGCTGTTACACACCATATTTTTCTCTGGACTGGCTCAGTTACATCACCACGTTTTGGACTTTTATTAGTGGCTTGTCCACTAGTCTATTTACTATTTTAGGTTTAATTTAAGCGCTGTTTGGTGTGAAGTAATGTCGCAGTAATTTGCTCTGTTTTATTATTTAACCTCATTTTTATATCTTTATTCTGTTTTAAACAGCTGCTTAGTATTTAAAATACTCTGAGTAAATCATTTTATTTTATTTTATTTTATTTTTTATATATGTGTGCTACTGCTGATATTGTTGGATTGAACTGGCGCTAAGTGTGTGTCACATTAGGCCGTTTTGAACACACACTCTCTCCATATATATATATATATATATATATATATATATATATATATACACTGTATCCAGTTTAGCTAGATCTCACTGCAGACCGTTCCTGGTGTACTGTTTCTAAAATACTTCAGGCAGGCAGTTGATTCACTTTGCTACAGTGTATTTAGTATATATATGCATCCCGGTTTTGTATATATATATATATATATATATATATATATATATACAGTCAGGTCCATAAATATTGGGACATCCACACAATTCTAATATTTTTGGCTCTATACACCACCACAATGGATTTGAAATTAAACACACAAGATGTGCTTTAACTGCAGACTTTCAGCGTTAATTTTAGGGTATTTACATCCAAATCAGGTGAACGGTGTAGGAATTACAACAGTTTGTATATGTGCCTCCCACTTTTTAAGGGACCAAAAGTAATGGGACAATTGGCTGCTCAGATGTTCCATGGCCAGGTGTGTGTTATTCCCTCATTATCCCATTTACAAGGAACAGATAAAAGGTCAAGAGTTAATTTCAAGTGTGCTATTTGCATTTGGAATCTGTTGCTGTCAACTCTCAATATGAGATCCAAATAACTGTCACTATCATTGAAGCAAGCCATCATTAGGCTGAAAATCAAAACAAACCCATCAGAGAGATAGCAAAAACATTAGGTGTGGCCAAATCAACTGTTTGTAACATCCTTAAAAAGAAAGAACGCACCGGTGAGCTCAGCAACACCAAAAGACCCGGAAGACCACAGAAAACAACTGTGGTGGATGACCGAAGAATTCTTTCCCTGGTGAAGAAAACACCCTCCACAACAGTTGGCCAGATCAAGAACACTCTCCAGGAGGTAGGTGTATGTGTGTCAAAGTCAACAATCAAGAGAAGACTTCACCAGAGTGAATAGAGAGGGTTCACCACAAGATATAAACCATTGGTGAGCCTCAAAAACAGGAAGGCCAGATTAGAGTTTGCCAAACAACATCTAAAAAAGCCTTCACATTTCTAGAACAACATCCTATGGACAGATGAGACCAAGATCAACTTGTACCAGAGTGATGGGAAGAGAAGAGTATGGAGAAGGAAAGGAACTGCTCATGATCCAAAGCATACCACCTCATCAGTGAAGCATGGTGGTGGTAGTGTCATGGCGTGGGCATGTATGGCTGCCAATGGAACTGGTTCTCTTATATTTATTGATGATGTGATTGCTGACAAAAGCAGCAGGATGAATTCTGAAGTGTTTCGGGCAATATTATCTGCTCCTGTTCAGTGAAATGCCTCAGAACTCATTGGACGGCGCTTCACAGTGCAGATGGACAATGACCCGAAGCATACTGCAAAAGCAACCAAAGAGTTTTTTAAAGGAAAGAAGTGGAATGTTATGCAATGGCCAAGTTAATTTACCTGACCTGAATCCGTTTGAGCATGCATTTCACTTGCTGAAGTGAAAACTGAAGGGAAAATGCCCCAAGAACAAGCAGGAACTGAAGACAGTTGCAGTATAGGCCTGGCAGAGCATCACCAGGGATAAAACCCAGCGTTTGGTGATGTCTATGCGTTCCAGACTTCAGGCTGTAATTGACTGCAAAGGATTTGCAACCACGTGAAAGTTTGATTTATGATTGTTAATCTGTCCCATTACTTTTGGTCCCTTAAAAATTGGGAGGCACATATACAAACTGTTGTAATTCCTACACCGTTCACCTGATTTTGATGTAAATACCTTCAAATTAAAGCTGACATTCTGCAGTTAAAGCACATCTTTGTTTCATTTCCAATCCATTGTGGTGGCGTATAGAGCCAAAAAGATTAGAATTGTGTAGATGTCCCAATATTTATGGACCTGACTGTATATATATATATATATATATATATACAGTTTAACTAGATCTCACTGCAGACCGTTCCTGGTGTACTGTTTCTAAAATACTTCAGGCAGGCAGTTGATTCAGTTAGCTGCAGTGTATTTAGTATATATACATGCATCCCGGTTTTGTATATATATATATATATATATATATATATATATATATATATATATATATACACTGTATCCTGTGCAGCTATATCTCACTGCAGACCGTTCCTGGGGTACTGTTTCTAAAATTCTTCAGGCAGGCAGTCGATTCAGTTAGCTGCAGTGTATTCAGTATATATATACATCCCAGCTTTGTATATATATATATTTATATACACTGTATCCTGTGTAGCTAGTTCTCACTGCAGGCCAGTTCTGGTGTCCATATTAAAATACAAGTTCAGGCAGGCAGGCCAGGCAGGTGATTCAGTGATCTGCAGTGCATAAAATATATACTGTCTCCTACATATATATTCACGGCATTGTACTGTAGCCAAGCCTATATCTGACTGTAGGCCATTCCTGGAGTACGTGTTCAAAGACACTTATATTATTATAAAAATGTAATTTGGGTACAGTGTTGTATGACCACTAGGGATGGGC
The DNA here is from genome assembly GCA_029206835.1 of Rana muscosa. Classification (NCBI taxonomy): domain Eukaryota; kingdom Metazoa; phylum Chordata; class Amphibia; order Anura; family Ranidae; genus Rana; species Rana muscosa. The sequence goes on from CM055119.1 coordinate 68,271,889, forward strand.
CGAACACCCCCGGTTCGGTTCGCATCCAGAACATGCGAACGGCCCGAAAGTTTGCGCGAACATTCGAACACCGTTAAAGTCTATGGTACTCGAACATGAGAAATCAAAAGTGTGAATTTTAAAGGCTAATATGAAAGTTATTGTCCTAAAAAGGGTTTGGGGACCCGGGTCCTGCGGCCAATTTAAATAAAAAATGGCGTGGGGTTCCCCCCAAATATCCATAACAGACCCTTCAGGTCTGGTATGGATTTTAAGGGGAACTCCGTGCCAAATGTAAAAAAAAAATGCCGTGGGGTTCCCCTTAAAAATCCATACCAGACCCTTATCCGAGCATGCAACCTAGCAAGCTGCAGGAAAAGAGGGGGGATGAGAGAGCGTCCCCCCTCCTGAATCGTACCAGGCCACATGCCCTTAACATGGGGAGGATGTCCCCATGTTGATGGGGACAAGGGCCTCATCCCCACAACCCTTGCCCGGTGGTTGTGGGGGTCTGCGGGCGGGGGGCTTATCGGAATTTGGAAGACCCCTTTAACAAAGGGGACCCCCAGATCCCGCCCCCCTATGTGAATTGGTAATGGGGTACATTGTTTCCCTACCATTTCACAAAGAAAGTGTAAAAAATAAAAAATAAACACACAGTTGGGATAAGTCCTTTATTAATTTAATTTATTTATTATTCCTGCGATAATTCCTGCGATGGATGATCTCTCCAGGCTCCAGCGACGAGGAACAGCACACGATCCTCTCTTCACTGGAGTGGAGACACCCCGGGAATGACGCGGCTTCAGCCAATGACAGCTCTTATGTAGCTGAGGGCAGGGCCACCCGTCATGTGACCCCGTCCCCCTCAGCTACAAAAGAGCTTTCAATGGTGAAGAGAGGATCGTGTGCTGTTCCTCGTCGCTGGAGCCTGGAGAGATCATTCATTGCAGGATACCGACATCGCTGGAGAGGAGATCGAGAGTGGACTACCACCGCTGGAGTCTTTTTTTTTTCTTTTTTTTTTTTTAATAAAGGACTTATCCCAACTGTGTCTGTGTGTTTTTTTACACTTTCTTTGTGAAATGGTAGGGGTACAATGTACCACATTACCAATTCACATAGGGGGGGCCGGGATCTGGGGTTCCCCTTTGTTAAAGGGGTCTTTCAGATTCCGATAAGCCCCCCGCCCGCAGACCCCCACAACCACCGGGCAAGGGTTGTGGGTATGAGGCCCTTGTCCCCATCAACATGGGCACATCCTCCCCATGTTGAGGGCATGTGGCCTGGTACAGTTCAGGAGGGGGGGGCACTCTCTCGTCCTCCCTCTTTTCCTGCGGCCTGCCAGGTTGCGTGCTCGGATAAGGGTCTGGTATGGATTTTTGGGGGGAACCCCACGCCATTTTTTTTTTACATTTGGCGTGGAGTTTCCCTTAAAATCCATACCAGTCCTGAAGGAATATTTCACTTTTATTGTTTCACTTTAAGCATTATAAAATTACTGCTCCCGAAAAAAATGCAGTTTTTAAAACTTTTTTTTTGCATTGATACATGTCCCCTGGGGCAGAACCCGGGTTCTCAAACACTTTTTATAACAATAACTTTCATATAAGCCAATAAAATTAGCACTTTAAATTTTTCATGTTTGTGTCCCATAGACTTTAACGGGGTTCGGATGTTCGAACAAATTTATTGCCTGTTCGTATGTTCTGGTGCAAACCGAACTGGGGGGTGTTCGGCTCATCTCTAGTGGACACAGATGAGGTGCCTCTTCCTCTTCGGGACCAATGTTCCTTACACAGAAGCCGGTGATCTGCTTTTTTTCCTCCTCACGCTGTCAGTGTGAGGATAAATAAAAAAACTATTACCGATCTTCTGTTTACATCACGTGATCAGCTGTCATTGGCTGACAGCTGATCACGTGGTAAGGGGTTGGGATCGGCCTCTTACTCCGGTCTGTGATCATCCGAGTCTCATTGACTCAGTGATCACAGAGCGTGCAAAAGGGGAGGACGTCTATTGACGGCCACCCGGCAATGTAGGTCCACGCTGTAGCCATCATTCGGCTATAGCACGGATGGGAAGCGGTTTAAGATGAACTAACACTTTAAGGTATACTACATGTGCGATAAAGTCTGTCACTAGCATTGACACAGTAGCCTTTGTTTTTTGAATCCCCCCTGTAATATAGTTTATTACCTGGTGAACCAGCCAATAAGTTTGTTGTTTTTCAACTTATTTTAACAGACCAAGCTGTTCAAAAAAGTGAAAGTTGGGGGTAAAGGAAAACCATTAAGCACAGATATAGGTGCTTAAATTGGTCAGCTATTATTTATTTACGCAAAACCTATATCCCAAAAGAAAAAAATGCTATTGCTATAGCTGCTTAACTACTTAAAATCTCTGGAAGGTTTTACCCTATTCATGACCATATCATGTTTTGCTATTCAGCCTTGTGCTACTTTGACTGGCAATTGCATGGTCATGCAACATTGTATGCAAATTAAATTCATGAGGTTTTTTTTTTGTGGTATTTTTTCAGGCTCCATTCATTTATATTTTTTTAAGCATTTTTGCATTTTTTCACAAGCTTTTTTTAAAAACATTTTAGAAGCATATTACAAGCGTTTTACAACCTTGTTTAGCAAATAGAAAGCACTAGGGGGAGGAGAGGGAGAGGAAATTAGGGGTGGAGAGCTGATATTTGAGCAGAAAATGCTCCAAAAATGCTTGTAAAAAGCTAAATTCAGGCGTTTCTATTGAAGTCCATGGGGCCAAAAAGAAGCCCATGTACATTTTTTTAGCTTCAGGCGTTTTGCTTCAGGTGACAGAAATCTCAGATGTGAACAGGGGCCATTGAAATGAGTGGGATTTGGTTTGTTGAGTGTTTTAGAGTCACAAGCTTCAAGCAAAAAAGGCCTCAGCACTGGGTTTTTGTTTTAAATTTATTTTTATTCAAATTTTTTTGTACATACATATCATATCATATATCATTCATATCATTACCAATTAACACATTACATTACAAAAATTACAAAAATTACAAAAGACAATACAAACACTTTCAACAATATATACACAATATGGGTCAATCCTGTAGCCTCATTTACTCTTCTCCCCTCTCTTCCTTACCCCTTAATTAACTTGCATGGCCTCTATGTTATCTTTCTCCTTTTTTCCTCCCTTTTTCCTTCCCCCCCATCTCACATCTCACATATTAGATTTTTAAGTGCCTAGTGTCCTCATTCCCCTTCCCTGTTCTACCCTTCCCTTCCCTCCCCCCCCCCCCCCTTGAATTAATATTTGTATCCTCTAAGTTGTCTTTGGTTTATGAGGAGACATGAGTATCTCTCTCTGTCTCCAAAAAAAAAAAAAGTGTGGATTAAGTTAAATTATATTTGTGAGAGCCATACAAACCCCCCTCTCTAGTTTTAAACTTAAGAGTGCAGCGTGCCCTCCCTCTCCCCTTCCCTTCCCCTACCTCCATCCCTCTTTCCTCCTCCTCCCCTATTTATTAACTACCGTGACATTAGTGTTTTTATTTATACAAAGTTTTAATTATCATTTACATCAATCCAACTCCCTCAAAAGAAAATAAGATAAACTCCCTACCTACTCACATTTTAAACTTTAAAGTGCTGCGTGCCCCCTTGCCCTTTTTATTCTCCCTTCCCTTCCTCCCTCTCTCATCCTCCTCCCCTTCCCTCCCTTCCCCCTCCTTTTATGTGACTTCCTTGATATTTGTGTTTTTATTAATTAATGGGGGGAGACGGGTATCTTGGGGGGGGGGGGGGGAGTGGGACATTGCTCCCTCACCAGGGGATCTGACCCAAATTCCTTAGGAGTTGCCTTCTCTTCTCATGTAACCTTCGTATACCATTGAATGTCTAAATTCCTCCCAGCCCTTCCAAATTCTGGTAAATTCAGTTTTAGAATCCTTATGCAAATATGTTACCTCTTCCATACATCTTGTTTTATTTACTTCCCTCAGCCATTCCTGTATCGTTGGGGCTTGCTTTAACCTCCATTGTCTCGGAATTAATATCTTTGCTGAGTTCAATAAAATAGGGATAATTGCTACTCTGTATTTTTTCCTTGCATGGAACAAACATTGCCATGGGTCCATTCTAATTTCAGTCCCACTAATCATCTTAATTAGATCTAATATTTCTTCCCAGTATGGTTGGATCTTGGGGCATTGCCACCATATGTGGGCATGCGTTCCCTCTTCCCCACATTCCCTCCAGCATAGGGGTGATGCCTGGGGATTCATCTTATGTAATTTCACTGGGACATAGTGCCACTTAGTTAATAATTTATAGTTCATTTCCGCATTATCCGTGCATCCACATAGGTGGAATGAACATAGTCTAAAACTCTACCCCTCATTGTCTCTGGCAATGAGAGATTTAGTTCCAGCTCCCAACTCTCCGTTGGGCACACGGGTCCTCTATCTGGATGTGTTATCAACACTTTGTATAAGCTAGAAATTCCATGCCTATCTGTCCCTCCTTGATCTGCCAATTTTTCCCATACATTCAAGCTGTCCATCCCCCGAAGGGGTTTTAGGAGGGATTCTACAAAGCGTTGAAGTTGTTTGTATCTCCAGACATCCCATGGGGTTGTCCCGTATCTTTCACGTAATTCCAAAAGGGAACAAAGAGCATTCCCTTTCATGACATCTTTTAATCTCAAAAAGGTCGATGTGGTCCATTTTAAATATAATTTATTGTCTTTCCCCGGTGGAAAGTAATTATTGCCTGTTAGGGCCATTAAAGGGCTATTATATTGTCCCTGTATATTTTTAATTAGTTTATCCCACATTCTTAGTGCTTCTAACGTGATTGGTGCTGCATCTACTAGAGAACCTCTATACTGCCTTGGAATCCAAATTATCTGTCCTAGCATCAGTTTACTTATATTTTCCTCCAATTCCACCCATTTTTTTTGCCATGGAGCGTGGACCCAGTCCATGACCCTCCGCAAAACTGCCTATTTTTCGAGGTCGAGGAGGAATATACCTCCCTTCTCTTTTGATCTTGTCAATGTCTTACAGGCAATGTGATTATTTCTATTGTTCCACACAAATCTCTGTATTATTGATCTCAGGGTTTTAAAGTACGCCACCGGAACATCTATTGGAAGACTTTGAAAAATATACAAGGCTTTTGGTAGAGTCATCATTTTAATCACACTTATTCTGCCAAACCATGACAGTCTATGTGCGGGATATCCTTTCAATTCACTTTTAATTTTATTCAGGAGGGGTAAGTAATTATCTTGATATACGTCTGATGTTGATTTTGACAGGAATACTCCCAGATATTTCAGTTCCCTGTGTTTCCACGTAAAGGGGTACAGTTCTCTAAGATCTCTACTTTCATTCAAGGGGACTGAAATATTTAATATCTCTGTTTTTCCCATATTTATCTTTAAATTTGATACCCTCCCATAGTTATCCAGTTCTTCCATAATCTTTGGGAGTGTCTGTCTAGGGTTTGTTATATAGACCATAATATCATTCGCAAAAGCAGACAGCTTATGCTCTTGATCCCCGACCTCTATACCATGGATCTCCTGATTTGCTCTTATTAATGCTAAAAAAGGTTCTAATTAAAACACAAAAAAGTAAGGGAGACAATGGTCACCCCTGACGTGTGCCGTTGAAAAGTCAAAAAGTTTCAGAGAGGGTTTCATGTACTTGAATTTGTGAGGTGGGATTTGAGTACAATGCCTCTATCCATTTAGGCATACGGGGTCCTATGCCAAATTTGTGTAGTGTCTGCAGCATAAAGTCTCAATCCAGCCTATCAAAGGCCTTCTCGGCGTCTATTGACAGAAACAAGGCTGGCTTCTTCCCTTTCTTAGCCTCATGAATTAAGAGGGTTGTTTTTAGTATATTATCCCTGGTCTCCCTCCCAGGGACAAAACCTGCTGGATCTTTCCCTATATATTCTGGCATGTAGGGCTTTAGTCTTTCGGCCAGTATCCTTGCATAAATTTTTACATCCTCATTTATCAATTTATCAGGGATATTGGCCTAAAGCTTGAGCACATTGTGGGGTCTTTTCCTTCTTTTGCTAAAAGAGATATATAGGCACCCAAGACTTCCCCTCGTATCTTAAGGCCCCCCCATTGAATTCATATATGAATGATAGTGGGGAGTCAAGATTCCAATACATTTTTTAAAGTATAGGGACGTATAGCCATCCGGCCCGGGGCTTTTTTCTCCCTTACTGTTTTTAATTGCCTGCTCTATTTCCTCTTTAGAGATATCACTATCCATTATCCTTGACTCCTCTTCTAATATTACAGGCAATTTAATCCCCCTTAAATACTGTTCTATTTTATTTTTTCTATTTTGTACATCCCCGGGATCTTGTGAATCATTCACTTTGTACAATGATTGATAGTACTCCGTTAGTATTTTGCTGATGTCCCTGGTGGAGTACTTCATCTCCCCTTTTTTATTTTTTATTTTTACTATGAAATTCGGGTTTCTCCTAGGTTTAATTTGTCCCGCCAACAATTTCCCTGATTTATTCCCAAATTTATATTGTTTATTTGCCATTCTAATAAAGGCCTGTTTGGTATCCTGCTCCATCAAATCCCTCAGGGCTTCGCGTTTTCCTGTTAGTTCCACCATTACCTCACTATCATTTGCTCTCTTATGTTTCTGTTCCAACTCCTGGATTTCCTGTAAAAGGGACTGTTTTTTGGCCGTCCAAATTTTTTTTCTCTTAGCACCTTCCGCTATTAATCTCCCTCTCATAAAAACTTCATGAGCTTCCCACAAAGTCGTTGTTGCAATAACCTGTTAATATGACCAGTTTGTGTAAAAATAAAAATAAATCCTAATTTTCCCAAGAATTGTGGGAAAAAAATACAACTTCAAAAAACTCACCATGCCTCTTAGTAAATACCTTGGACTGTCTACTTTCCAAAAAGGGGTAATTTTGGGGTATTTGTACTTTCCTGGCTTGTTAGTGTCTCAAGAAATAAGATAGGCCTTCAGTACATCAGGCGTGATCACATGTGTCCAATTTTCAGTGATTGGCACCATAGTTTGTAGACTCTATAACTTTCACAAAGACCAAATAATATACACTAATTTGGGTTATTTTTACCAAAGATATGTAGCAGTATAAATTTTGGCACAAATTTATGAAGAAAAATTACTTATTTGCAAAATTTTACAATAGAAACTAAAAAAAGTGTGTTTTTTTTAAAAAAAATGCTGTTTTTTTGCTTATATCGCAAAAAATAAAAAACCCAGTGGCGATTAAATACCACCAAAAGAAATCTCTATTTGTGAGAAGAAAATTATAACAATTTTGTTTGGATACAGTGTGGCATGACTGAGTAATTGTCATTCAAAGTGTGAGAGCGCTGAATGCTGAAAATTGGTCTGGGCGGGAAGGTGCATAAGTGCCTGGTATTGAAGTGGTTAAAGAGGTACTAGAATATATATATAGTTTACGTATATATACAGTATATACAAAGTATACTGATTTTTTTTTTTTTATGTACAAATGTGTACATATATAGGCTGTTACATCTGCTTTCATACATTTACTGAAAAAAGAGTCTCTTGCTTTAATTAACTTACAAATATTTAATTAGTTATATGCTTTTGGATCTAATCCTTAAACCCGAGTTTAATCAACCCTATTTGTATTTGTTCATCCATCTGTTTGCAACTATGTCCTTCATTGTCAATTAATAAATTGTGTTCTTCTAGGGGTTAAGGTTAGGGTTAGGATTTAGTGTTTAATGAAGGTTAAGTTATTATGTTTAGGTTTAAAGTGTATAGTTAGGGGCAAGTGTTTAAAGTTAAAATTATGTTTTAAGGACATTTTCCATCACTTTCTTTTTTAGAGATACCACCAGAAGAGTGGTACTTTCTTAGTCAGTTACCAATGGAAAAGATTTCCCCATTGGAGGACTTTACCTTACCCCCTTTTCTGGTGATAACTATAAAAGATTTCTCATCACTTTCTATCCCTATGACAGTGGTCTCCAGGATAAATTGAGAAAGTGAATCTCCTCTTCAGGTCTGGCATAGATTTTAATAGGGATGCAACACTAAAAAAACAAAAAAAAAGGACAAGGTCCCCCTAAAAATCCATGCCAGATCCTTAATCTGAGCATGCAGCCTGGCTGGCCAAGAAAGGGGGAGACAAGCATGGGCCTGAATCATATCAGGCCAAATACCCTCAACATGGGGGGTACCACTATTGAAGCTACAGTAGATTTACATCACTGGATGATATGATGGATGATGGCTTAACATTGAGGAACATTTTTTAGATTTTTTTTAGGGGTAACCCCATTTTGTTTCACCTTCCCTTCTAAAGTGGCAGTGCACAGTAAAAAGGGGGAAATAGCATGGTGTTCCTCCTAAAACCCTCTTAAAACAGGCTCTTAATCAAACATATAGCCTGGATAGCCAGGAAAGGGGAAGGGAGAATGCACAACCCTTTCCATACCATACCAGGCCACAATATAGGGACGTTACCTTGCAAGGGGGGGGGGCACTAAAGGTGGGAGGCACCTTGCTTCCTTGTTGAGAGGTAAAGGACATTTACTGCACATCTGATCGCCAAGATGATGTGGGGTGTGTGGGGCTTATTTTTTTTAGCTAAATCTCGCCACATATCAACCTGACTGATTTTATCTCCTTCAGATTTATGAACAAACAATGCCGTTCTAAGGCCTATATAAATAATACATTTATTTTATAGGCCAGGGGTATTACATTAAAATTTTAGGTGGTCTGGTCACTAAAATTTTCTTCTGGCCGAGGTCCGAATCTCAAGTCTGTGCTATGAAAGATTGTAAACGTCTAGTTTCCTTTTTTTGGTGCGCTCTCTGCTGCTTTTGTTACTATTTCCTCCACACACTCTGGTAATACTCTGTAAATGTCCACATTTGTCCCCAAATGTCGGTTCGCGGCAGAACATGCGAACTGACCGAATGTCTGCGCGAACTTTCGAACACTGTTAAAGTCTATGGGACTCGAACGTCAAAAATCAAAAGTGTGAATTTTAAAGGCTAATATGCAAGTTATTGTCCTAAAAGGTGTTTGGGGACCCGGGTAATGCCCCAGGGGACATGTATCAATGCAAAAAAAAGTTTTAAAAATGGCAGTTTTTTCGGGAGCAGTGATTTTAAGAATTAATAAAGTGAAAAAATAAAAGTGAAATATTCCTTTAAATATCAACCTGGGGGTGTCTATAGTATTAGTAGAAATCAACAGTGCAGCGCTATAACGTAAATAGTAGTGTGGAAAACCACTATATAATGTAACAACTAAGGATCTAAACGATTGACCATGAACCTAGAAACAAATTGAAGCAATAAATTGACAACAGCATGTGTACAACAGTGATAGTGACTCCTATGTTTCAGGCAGTCCGCACACTGAATGCCAATGCAAAGTGAATAACTTAATGAAAAATGTATTATATGAGTCCAAAATGTGTACAACAATGTTGTGAATGACTTCTGTGAGTGAAAAAAGTCCATAAACCATAAACGCACTCAGTGAAAATCTTCCCACAAGATGACTGAAGTAACAAAGACAACACATTGACTGTTGTAATTAGACGTTTGAAATAATGGAAAGATGGGGTACTCTTACCGCAACAGGTGGACTCATCAGTCATATGTCAGTGAGTCAGAAAGGCTTGAGGTCTCCACGACCAAATAGTAGGAACAGGATCTGTGTACCTTGAACTTCTCAACCGGAATCCATGGGACAGAATCTCTGTGAATGCCGTAGGCGTCTCAAGCAATCCTGGAGGGGATGATCCAATCGATAGGGATGCAGGTGCAACACTCTTCCAGCATGCAAGCTACAAAAAACATGGGAACAGAAAAAAGGAGACAAAGAGGGAATGCTCCCAATGGTGCAGGGCAAAAAACCTTCAGGGTTTATTGAATAAAAATGTCATACAAAATAGCAGACAAATATAAAAGTGATCACAAATATTAAAAGCAATGCGGGGTGCAAGGATGTGTATAGTATGGATATAGAAAGGAAACCCCTAGTCTGGGCAGTATATGGGACTATAAAGATGCTTATTGATGATATTGAGTAATTATTCCCAATACGAGTGAGTAAATATCCAGAAGTGATACAATAAACCCCTATAGTGGCTAACCGTCCAAACAATATCCACTAAAAAATCTAAACAGAAATAAAGATACAAATGAGTATAGAGAAAACAAGCAAGTTAGAAAATGCAGAAAGAAGGATGAAGACGATCATCCAGCCTGCATAATTCAAATAAGCAAATAGGATTTTTTAGTGGATATTGTTTGGACGGTTAGCCACTATAGGGGTTAGATTCCCCGCTCAAATGCAAATCATACCCCTATGTGATCACGCAGTGCAGTCTGGGCTCCCCAGCTACTCAAAATTCCACCAATACGTATGTAAGTGTGATTTTTTAATCTAACTCAACAATGAATATTATTTTATTTTACTTCCTTTCCTTTGATGTTGTTGCTGTATCTCTGATGCGGTGCATCCTTTAAAATCTTGTTTGATCAACCAATATGCATTCAACAACTCTGATTATCAGCTTTCTTTTCTTCTTTTTGTTTTTTGTTTTTTCTTGCTTGTATATATAAAGGTATTTGACATATTATTTTTTCTCATATATATATAGAACTTACATATTGGAATTGTGGTAAAATTTCCCGTGTACACTCATTTGCGGCATCTTTCTCATTGTGGAACGCCTGTAGGGTGAGGTATACATCAACTCATTCCAGCTGTTGAGAGGAGTTATACTCTGGCTCGACATGAGGTGGCTACTCGTGAATTACTAGGTACTTGTCTTTGTCTTAGAGTGAACTTCTTTGAATGTAATGCAACGTGTAATATATAAAATAGTTTGATTCACAGTAAAACTAATGAAGGCTTTTCTGCATTTGAACTTTACATTAAATAAATTTTCATGTATCTTTGTAGATTTGTGTGTATATGTCCCTGATGAAGCCTGTATATAGGCAAAACTAGTAGGACCAGCAGCACGCAACATTGTAGGAACAAATGCATTACGGTGTATTTATGTATTCCTTCTTTCTCTTTATGTTCTTTTAAAAATATGTAATTGTGTATCTGAAATAAATAAATTTTATTATATCACTTCTGGATATTTACTCACTCGTATTGGGAATAATTACTCAATATCATCAATAAGCATCTTTATAGTCCCATATACTGCCCCGACTAGGGGTTTCCTTTCTATATCCAATTTAACAGGGATGTAGATTAGGGATGAGCTTCGAGTTCGAGTCGAACTCATGTTCGACTCGAACATTGCCTGTTCGCCCGTTCGCCGAACAGCGAACAAATTGGGGTGTTCGCGGCAAATTCGAAAAATCTATGGGAGAAATCTAAAGTGTTAATTATAAAGGCTAATATGCAAGTTATTGTCCTAAAAAGTGTTTGGGGACCCGGTTCCTGCCCCAGGGGACATGTATCAATGCAAAAAGAAGTTTTAAAAACGGCCGTTTTTTCGGGAGCAGTGATTTTAATAATGCTTAAAATGAAAAAATAAAAGTGAAATATTCCTTTAAATTTCGTACCTGGGGGGTGTGTATGATATGCATGTGAAGTGGCGCATGTTTCCCGTGCTTAGAACTGTCCCTGCAAAAAATGTCATTTTTGAAAGAAAAAAAGTCTTTTAAAACTGACTCGCGGCTATTAATGAATTGTCGGCTCCCGGCAATACATACAAAAGTCATTGATAAAAAAAAAAAAAAAGCGTGGGGGTTCCCCAGAATTCAATTACCAGGCCCTTCAGGTCTGGAATGGATATTAAGGGGAACCCCGCCGCAAATTTAAAAAAAAATTGACGTGGGGTTCCCCCAAATATCCATTCCAGGCCCTTCAGATCTGGCATGGATTTTAAGGGGAACTCCACCCCAAATTGAAAAAAAAAATGGCGTGGAGTCCCCCTAAAAATCCATATCAGACCCCTTATCCGAGCACGCAACCTGGCCGGCCGCAGGGGAAAAGGGGGGGACGAGAGAGCGGCCCCCCTCCCTCCTGAACCGTACCAAGCCACATGCCCTCAACATGGGGAGGATGTCCCCATGTTGATGGGGACAAGGGCCTCATCCCCACAACCCTTGCCCGGTGGTTGTGGGGGTCTGCGGGCGGGGGGCTTATCGGAATCTGGAAGACCCCTTTAACAAAGGGGACCCCCAGATCCCGCCCCCCTATGTGAATTGGTAAGGGGTACGTTGTACCCCTACCATTTCACGAAGAAAGCGTAAAAAAATGTTTAAAAAAACACACAAACACCTTGGGTGGGAGCGTGATCTGTTTTAAGGTGAGTGTAGTGATGTCAATTTGGAGTATATCCTAACTTGGCATCGCTACATAGATGATGTTTTAATGATCTGGGCAGGATCAAAAGAGGAACTAATCTCTTTTCTAGAAGGGCTTCAAATCAACAACTACAACCTCAAATTCACATACAACTTCAGTCAGGAACGAATCATGTTTCTAGACGTTGAATTGTTTGTTGATGAAACAGGCAACTTGTGTTCTACTTTATACAGGAAAGCTACAGCAGGCAACACTTTGTTGCACGCCACTAGCTCACATCCTAAACCCCTTGTAAATAGTATTCCCTTTAGTCAATACCTTCGTCTGAGACGCAATTGCTCGGAAGAAGCTGACTTTAAACGGGAATCCAATCTACTTTATAGCCATCTTAGAGTGAGAGGATACACCAAAACTTGTCTGAGAAAGGCCTTTAATAGAGTTAGAACCATGGATAGGAACACATAAATCTTTAAGCCCAAAGAACTTATACAATCAAATTCCACTAGAATAATAACTCTGTATAATAGACAACATGCGTCCATCTGGAAGATTTATAATACATTTTGGTACCTGTTGATGTCAGGTGACAAGATCAACAAATACATCAAAAGTTACCCAGAAATTACGTTTAAACATTCTCGCTCTATTAAGGACACTGCAGTTTCTAGCCACTATACAAAACTAATTACTCCGAAATCCATTAATACAAGCACTTTCCCATGTGGTAAGTGCAATTTTTGTCGGTATATATTGGGAGGTACAAGTATAGGCTTACCCAATGGGAATGTCTGTAAACCCAAATTTAGGGCTACATGTCAGACGTTGGGGATTATCTATTTAATGAAGTGTAACTGTGGAGCATTCTATGTGGGAAAGACTAAATTATTTTTTTTTGCAGAATACGCGATCATGTGTCTGCTATATCCAAGAAAAAAATGGAAACACCTATTAGTAGACATATGGGGCTTTTTCACTCCCACAATCTGAAAATGCTAGGATTTTAAGCATTGGAACATGTGTCCCTTAACGAGAGAAGCGGTGACGCTGATCGTCATCTTCTGCAATTAGAAACAAAATGGATATACTCTCTTCAGGCCACCCAATACTCGGGCCTGAATGAGAATATAAGCTACAATCCGTTTCTTTAAATTTTTATTTATTTGGATATCTCATGCACTCCATGAGGTCTCTCTCATTTCCACTTCCGCAACCTTTCTCTTTCCTCTCCCTATTTCCATTGCACAGGAATGCACTATTTGTGTAGGATGTTATACGTTGGCCTAAACAAGCTTTGGACCTTGGGATTATGTCCTGAGATGGGAGTGGGATCGCTACTGTCCAGGGTGGTCATTATCACTACCTTTGGACAAACAGTCGCGCATCCCTCCTCCACCTCTTCCCATATACAGTCTGAGTTGTGATTAACATATATAACAATTATTGTTGTAACAGTGTCATGACTGTATATTTCTTTGAATGATTATTTTTATCTATTGAATTTTGATATATGATTTATTATATGCTGATTTTTTATTAATCTTCTTTTGTAATGTTTGGTTCCTTTCACTTTAGGCAAGACAGCTACCTTGGCCTGAAGTCTTTTTTGACACTCTTGACTTCCATTTTGGCCCTATTCGTGCACAGGACAAGCGCAGCTACTCGTATGGTAGTGCTTGCGCCGTGACACCCTGTGGATGCCCTCGGTGTATCCCCACATAGATCACTCTCAGGCTTCCACAATTCTATCTCCATCATGGACTAGTACGGGTGCCCAGGGCTATCATCAGTGGCTAATGTTGTCACTGAACCCTAGCGGAGGCAAGGATGCTATGATGGTCCAATCAGTGCGGTGATATGTGGTGAGCCTATGGCGGCATTGGTCCATGACGTACAGCCGAATCCGTTCAGCCCCTTTACACGCTGGAGTGGCAATCCACCCTCCCCTTTCTGGACGCATGCGCCTCCTTTTCCTCCACCTCCATCTGGAGGGCAGCTCCCACTCACACCAGGCACCAGGATTCGCCTGTACTCATGATGTGATCCGATCGCGTCATTGACGTGATCACGTGATCGCGTTGGTCCCGCTGTTACGTAACCGCCACTCGGGACATAAATAGTCCCAAGCGGTTGACAGAAGCCGCGACGGGGAGAGCTGGGGGAGCCGCACTCTGCACAAGTGAATCACAGGTAACATGAACTTTTACTCTTTTGTATAAGGCAATCCTTGACCCCTTTGGAATGGGGTCATAGAGTGTTGCTGATGGAACATTATACCCTGGATTTATCTGTGTGCATTTTTTATGTGCTTATAGATTCCAGGAACAACTGACTATACATGCTCCGCATGAATGGCCGTTCATAGATTATAGGTAAATTTATTCTTTGTGACTAATTAGCTCACCGTCTTGGATACTCATTGCAAGTAATACAGCGATGTAGTACTCATGTTCAGTGTAGCTTATTTGAATTATGCAGGCTGGATGATGGTCTTCATCCTTCTTTCTGCATATTTCTAACTTGCTTGTTTTCTCTATACTCATTTGTATCTTTATTTCTGTTTAGATTTTTTAGTGGATATTGTTTGGACGGTTAGCCACTATAGGGGTTAGATTCCCCGCTTAAACGCAAATCATACCCCTATGTGATCACGCAGTGCAGTCCGGGCTCCCCAGCTACTCACAATTCCACCAATACGTATGTAAGTGTGATTTTAACTCAACAATTAATATTATTTTATTTTACTTAATTTCCTTTGATGTTGTTGCTGTATCTCTGATGCGGTGCATCCTTTGAGATCTTGTTTGATCCATCAATATGCATTCAACAACTCTGATTATCAGCTTTCTTTTCTTCTTTTTGTTTTTTGTTTTTTCTTGCTTATATATATAAAGGTATTTGACATATTATTTTTTCTCATATATATATATAGAACTTACATATTGGAATTGTGGTAAACTCCCCGTGTACACTCGTTTGCGGCATCTGTCTCATTGTGGAACGCCTGTAGGGTGAGGTATACATCAACTCATTCCAGCTGTTGAGAGGAGTTATACTCTGGCTCGACATGAGGTGGCTACTCATAAATTACTAGGTACTTGTCTTTGTCTTAGAGTTAACTTCTTTGAATGTAATGCAACGTGTAATATATAAAATTGTTTGATTCACAGTAAAACTAATGAAGGCTTTTTGGATTTGAACTTTACATTAAATCAGTTTTCATGTATCTTTGTAGAGTTGTGTGTAAATGTCCCTGATGAAGCCTGTATATAGGCAAAACTAGTAGGACCAGGAGCACGCAACATTGTAGGAACAAATGCATTAAGGTGTATTTATGTATTCCTTCTTTCTCTTTATGTTCTTTTAAAAATATGTAATTGTGTATCTGAAATAAATACATTTTATTTTATCACTTCTGGATATTTACTCACTCGTATTGGGAATAATTACTCAATATCATCAATAAGCATCTTTATAGTCCCATATATTGCCCTGACTAGGGGTTTCCTTTCTATATCCAATATAACAGGGATGTAGATGCTATTGATCATGCCACTTGACTCATGCTTGCTCTGAATGCTATTTATTTTGATGTCTATAGTATGTCTATAGTATGCCTGTAAAGTGGCGTGTGTTTCCCGTGTTTAGAACAGTCCCTGCACAAAATAACATTTCTAAATGAATAAAAGTCATTTAAAACTGCTTGCGGCTTTAATGCAATGTTGGGTCCTGGCAATATAAATGAATATGAATGAAAATTATTGAGAAAAACGGCATGTTGAATCTGTTTGTAATTTGGAACAGGAAAATTTTGTAAGTGTAGCTCCAGCCAAAACATCTATTTTTAAGCTTTTTGGATAACATAGGGAAGGGTTATCGTAACCCCTGTAACATTTTTTTTGCTGTCTATGCCCCTGTTCAGAAGATTTCACCTCACTTTCTGTCCCAATGACAATTGTATTTTGAAAATTTGGGGTTTTAAGGAAATCATCTGTTTTCCCTGGTTGATGCAATGCATATGATATTTATTACTCTCCATGTATGTTCGAGCATGCTCAAGCTCATCTATGCATGTTTTATGCATGTTTTCCATAGATTAATACACTTCAGCATTCCATCCAGCTTCTTTCAAATTCACCCTATCCTGAGATATCCTCCAATTATGACCATCTCTGGCATTCAAACTTACGAATAAGGTATGTTCTACTATGAGTAGACATGTGCACACTGAAATATTTTGTTTCGGAATTTCGTTTTCGTCCGAAAAATAAATTTATTTAGTTACTCCCGAAATTCGTTTTTATTTATTTCGTTTTTCGTTAGAAATTGCATTCGTCCGAAAATCTGAATTAATTAAGGTCGAATCTGTCATTGAAGGCTTATGGTGTCTGTCGAATGTTCAAAGAAGATTCGACGGAGCAGTGAAACTGTACGACGCTGCAATCATACATTTCCGGTCGAATGTTCCGCCCACAAGCTATAGAAGAATTCTAATGTTGTATGACTAGTAATAATTATATTTATTCATTACTATTACTAGTCAACCAACATTAGAATTCTTCTATAGCCTATGGGCGGATGCATTTGACCGGAAATGTACGATTGCAGCGTCGTACAGTTTTGCTGCACCGTCGAATCTTCTAACTTTCGTTGCTTTGTCGAATCTTCATCATTCTAGCTATTTTACTGCTGCTCCTCTTTGGTTACAATTAGCCAATAACATTCATCATCAACTTTATTTTTATTTTACTTCCCCCACCCAATTCCAGCAGTGATCTTTTCTCTCTATGTCGAATCTTTTCTCTCTATAATAACAAATCTTTTCTCTCCTATGTCGAATCTTTTCTCTCCTATGTCGAATCTTTTCTCTCCTATGTCGAATCTTTTCTCTCTATAATGTCGAATCTTTTCTCTCCTATGTCAAATCTTTTCTCTCCTATGTCGAATCTTTTCTCTCCTATGTCGAATCTTTTCTCTCCTATGTCGAATCTTTTCTCTCCTATGTCAAATCTTTTCTCTCCTATGTCGAATCTTTTCTCTCTATAATGTCGAATCTTTTCTCTCCTATGTAGAATAATCTTGGACTAATAGAGTTAAGGTTAGGCACATTCGACCACAGGTTCGATAGACACAGATTGTTATTGTCAGCGTCACGTCGAATCTCCTATCTATATCGAACTGTTGTAGCAACGAAAACGAAAATAAAGCATTTGTTTATGTCGGATCTTTCGGTTTTCGGATTCTGTGCTTTCGTTTTCGTTTGTTAAAACGATAACGAAAATAGCTGAAATTCAGACGAAAATGCATTCAGACGAAAACGAATGCACATGTCTAACTATGAGTCCTTTCTCTACTGTTTGTTCGATCATTATATGCCCTCCTGTGTGTGTGGACATGTGTGATTGAATTGATATTAGTGGTACACGGGATACACACTAATTATGCTAATTATGCTATACAATACTAGATTTGGATTGACTCAGCCGCATGGGTGTGGACGCCTGATCCTGGGTCCAGTGTGTGCTCCATCCACAGCTCCCCCTCTTGGTCTCTATTTGCGTCTCGACTGTTCGGTGCATCGACCCACCCTGGTGTTGCTCCATTCGTTACAGATAGAGCCATTTCCTTCTCCTCTCTCTCCCCAACTGGTACAGATTTCCTCTTTTTTCAGTTTTTTCTGTTTTTGGTCTTTTTGTAATTTTGATGTTAGATATTTAAATGTCTGCCCTTTGCTGTGTCAGCTGGCAGATAATGTACATATTTTATGTTACGCTGTTTGTCTATGAATTCATTCTGTTTGTTTTCATTCATGTATGCCTATATCATATATTTATACTTACCCGTATAAATTATAAATCATAAACAATTGAACACCACATGCTCCTGAGTCCTGACAAAGAGGATATACCTTCAAAACCTCGAAACGCGTAGAGCTGCACTGTGTATATTCATACAAGAGTGTTATAAATAGTTGTTGTTTTATGTTTTTTTTATATGGTTATGTCAATTGGGAATTTGAGTTTCTTTATAAGGACCCTTCCATATTGATGTTTTAAAGACTTTGTAATACATTTAATTTCTTGATACATTTACAGTTGTATATTTATTTGGGTGGAGTGATTGCCTTTAAAGTCCCAACAGAGGGTTTTCTCTTGTATTTTTGACTTACCACTGGGATGTTGGCAGTCTCCAACTTTTCCCACTTGAGTTGAACCCCCCTTTTTTCTAAAGCATCAGTGGAGACACCTTTTCCCCATATTAACTCTTACAGGAGAGAATTACCCTTCCTAGGGGTACATTTCCCCTCACTTCCTGTTGTCTCCCTCCGTTTGTAAGTAGGAGTCATTTGTAAGTCGGATGTTTGAAAATAGGGGACCGCCTATATATACTATACGGGCTGCCCTATATACTCTGCAGAAAATTGGGCCTTAGGTGTTGGTGGTACCAGAAAATTGTGAGCCCTCACAGGTACTGTTGGTGGGTGCTGGAATGGGCCCTGCTGTGAAATATTATATCAAGAATTGTAATCACATGCCCCTGTTGAACAGGGTAAGAAAAGTTGGGCCTTAGGCAGTGGTGGTGGTGGCACAACACAGTAAAGCCTCACAGATACTCTTGTTGAGCGCAGGAACGGGCCCTGCTGAGAAATATTAGATCAAAAATTGTAATTACGCGCCCTGTTAAATCACTGAATCACCTGCCTGGCCTGCCTGCCTGAGAGTGTCTTTGAATACGTACACCAGGAATGGCCTATAGTCAGGTATAGGGTTGGCTAGACTAAAATGCAGTGGATATATATGTAGGAGACAGTATATATATTTTATGCACTGCAGATCACTGAATCACTTGCCTGGCCTGCCTGGCCTGCCTGCCTGAAAGTGTATTTGAATATGTACACCAGGAATGGCCTATAGTCAGGTATAGGCTTGGCTACAGTACAATGCAGTGGATATATATATAGGAGACAGTGTATATATATTTTATGCACTGGAGATCGCTGAATTACCTGCCTGGCCTGCCTTCCTGAAAGTGTCTTTGAATACGTACACCAGGAATGGCCTGTAGTCAGGTATAGGCTTGGCTAGACTAGGATGCAGTGGATATATATGTAGAAGACAGTATATATATTTTATGCACTGCAGATCACTGAATCACCTGCCTGACCTGCCTGGCCTGCCTGCCTGAAAGTGTCTTTGAATACGTACACCAGGAATGGCCTATAGTCAGGTATAGGCTTGGCTAGACTAGAATGCAGTGGATATATATGTAGGAGACTGTATATATATCTTTATGCACTGCAGATCACTGAATCACCTGCCTGAAAGTGTAGTTGACAACGTACACCAGGAATGGCCTGCAGTCAGATCTAGCTACACAGGATACAGTGTATATATGTATATATATATATATATATATATATATATATATATATATATATATGTAGCGATACCCCCAGTTAACAGGGCTGCCTGTATTGATTTTGGGCCCTGTAGTGCACTGCTGTCAACCCCTGGCAATTGGCTCTAACCTCCCTTGGCACAGTTAGTAGGGGATGATAGGATTGTGAGGCCTGTAACTCACAGCGGCACAATCCTATGGCAAGAATACACAGTAATGTTCTAAAACTTCCTTTACCTATTTCTTCTGCAAAGTAAAGAACACAGACACCAATGTACTTAACCCTGGTATGTTTACTTAGATTAGTGGGTAAGCAATAAAACAGGTGGGTACATGTCATAAGCAGAGCCCTGCAATAAACAGTGTTAACAAGCAAACAAGTATTCAACGTTATGCAACTCTAACAGTCCCCTTTGCCGCTACTTCCCCTCGTGGGCAATATGGCGCCCAGGAATATATACGCTACCCAGTCAGGCCTGACTGAACTAAAGTGGAAGTCCTGTAGGGAAATCTTCGCTAGCAACGGTGGTGCACTTGAAGAACAGAATTGTAATCCACCAAGGTAACAAAGGTACTGTGTCTATTTGTGAGCAGGTGCTCTCTCACCCAACCGGACCAGTCCACGTCCGTTTTTTCCGCTGCGATGCCTAAACACACGATCCCTCGATATCCGGGTCTTCGGTCCTCCTGGCAAAGGCGCAGTATCAAAGGAGAGACATCCCTCAGGTTCCTCGATGCGCGCGGAAGGCTCTTTGGAGAAAACGGCTAGGCTTCTGGCCTAAAGTCACAGGAGCTCAGACTGCAGTTCAGCTTGCTGGGCGGGCGGTGTCCAAAGAGAAAGAACTGGGCCCTGCCTCTCCCTTTTAAAGTCCGCCCCAGCAGTCCTTGCGCAGGCAAGGCACCCTGGGTGCCTAAAAGTGTACTGGGTAATGTAGTTTCCGAGGGATTTAAAGAGCAATACCCCGCTACACACTCCCCCCACTTAGAATCTTTGGTCCCCAAAGACAAGATTAACAATGTGTACAGACAAAGTCATTAAGTGCTGCAAGGGAGGTCGGCAGGGGAAGCTCCCACCAAAAACGCGGAGGGGGGTTGCCCTGCCCACAGGTCACGTCAGTGATTGTGGCCTGCCTAACTGTGCCAGAAAGTGAGCTGGGGTTGCCCTCCACCAAATGCACAGTGGAGGGATCAGGCTTTTGTATTGTCCTTCTTGCGGTAGTTACAGTGTCCTCAGAGCTTTCTTCCATCTGTGTATAGGTCAACTTCCGGGGAGGACATATGGTTCTTTTAGCTCTTTGTTCCCTGGGGGTCAATGCCTCAGATACCACAGGTTCTTCCACTCGGATAGGTATAGTAGTTTCTTCTGTGTCTGAGGCACCCGAATCAGATGCAGAAAGATACATGGAGTCCCTTGGATCGTCAACAGGGAAGGATTCTATAGCATCTTCCCACCCCTCCATCTGAGCATAGGACATAACAAACTCAGTGGCTTCCGGATTCAAAGTATCATCAGGGGCATCCTCAGAGGGTGGAAGGTCAATGGACAAAGATTCAGGTACCTGAGACGGCCACAACCATTTAACTTCCAGTTCCTCATCTTCACTCTGAGTGGCGATATCCGTTCCTCCTGACAGAGTTGTCTGAGACCTAGTGTTGGGTCTGGGAGTATTTGAGCTTGAAGGTAGCTCCAGGGAATCCGGGGTAGAAGGCATCCTGACTGCTTCAGAAAGGGGTAGCAGATGGTTTCCTTGCCAGATCTTCAGCGGTCCCACTCTTCCTTCAGGCTTCAGCTGGTACACGGATAGACCAGGCAGCTTCTTACAAATCACATAAGGTTCTGATCTCCATCTGTCTGCCAACTTGTTCTTCCCTGGGACTCCTAGATTCCTCAGCAACACTCTGTCTCCAGGTTGTAGATCTTGAATACGGACTCTAAGGTCAAAGTTCCGTTTGTTCCGGGCTCCTCTCTGCTCAGAAATTGATTGGGCCTTCTCATAGGCCAGTTTCAAGCTCTTCCGCAATCTGTCCACGTATCCTTTGTGTGAGGTGACAGATGTATGGTCCATGGAGGTACCAAAGGCCAAGTCTACTGGTAGTCTGGCCTCTCTTCCAAACATTAGTCTGTAAGGGGAATATCCTGTGACATCGTTGGCTGTACTGTTATCGGCATGCACTATGGCAGCTATGTGCTTACCCCAATGTTGCTTCTCCTCACTGTTCAGAGTCCCCAACATATTTAACAGAGTCCTGTTGAATCTTTCAGGTTGGGCATCACCCTGAGGGTGATAAGGGGTAGTACAGGGTTTTTTTATGCCTAAAGAGTCCAGCAACTTCTGAATCAGTCGGCTCTCAAAGTCCCTCCCTTGATCTGAGTGAAGGCGTTGAGGTAACCAGTAGTGTACAAAGTATTTCTCCACCAAGATTTTAGCTACAGTGGAGGCCTTCTGGTCTTTAGTTGGAAAGGCCTGGGCATAACGGGTGAAATGGTCGGTTATCACCAGAACATTTCCATGTCCACTCAAGTCAGGTTCCAGACAGAGAAAGTCGATGCATACCAAGTCCAAGGGCCCTTGACTCTGCAGATGGACCATTGGGGCAGCTTGACGTGGCAATGTCTTCCTCTGTATGCAGCGAGCACATGAGTGACAGTACTCCTCCACTTCAGCTTGCATACAAGGCCAATAGAATCTACTCCTTACAAGCTGGAAAGTTTGTTCGGCCCCTAAATGGCCATGGTTATCATGTAGGGCAGCCAGGACAGTTCTTCTGTGTTTTTCTGGCAGAAACAGCTGCAACTTCTCTTCCAGGTCATCAGAGGGGCCCCTTTTGGTAGACCACCCCTTGATGTACCTGTAACTTATCCCATTCTTTGTGGATTAATCGAGCCTCCTTTGAGGGATTTTGCAGGAGCCTGTCCGGATCCTGGTCTTCTAGAGCTTATAAAGCCAATCTTCCCCAGGGGTCTTCCAACTGATCCCTTCTTATGTCCTTCTTGGATAATTTTGGCAAATCGTCTTCGCCAATCTGGGTAACATCACAATAGCATTTGGGCACCCCCACTGCCGAAACTCCAATCTCTTCTGCCCTGGATCCCTCACTAGCTTGAAGTTGGGCTCCTTGACATAAAGCCTGCACCACATCTGGGGTTACCTGGGTCCAGTCTTCTGTATGGTAAGTGGGAGCATGAGACCTTCTGGACAATGCATCTGCATCCCTGTTTCCAGTTCCCGGCCTATTCTTGAGGCTAAAGTTGAATCCAGAAAGGGCTGCCAACCAACGATGGCCAGTGGCATCCAGCTTGGCTGTGGTGAAAAGGTAGGTGAGTGGGTTATTATCTGTCTTTACTGTAAAGTCCGCTCCATACAGGTAGTCTCTGAGTTTATCCACAACTGCCCACTTCAGGGCCAGGAACTCCAATTTGTGGGTGGGGTAGTTCTTCTCCGCTGGTGTTAGACTCCTACTTACATAGGCGACCGGCCTGAGTTGTCCTTCATACTCCTGGTACAGTACACCTCCCAGCCCATCATGGCTAGCGTCCACATGCAGTTCATATGGTCTTTTAGTATCAGCATAGGCCAAGACCGGGGCAGTGGTCAGGCTTTTCTTTAGCATTTCGAAGGCCTCTTCACACTTCTCTGACAACTGGTCTTCCACGGACTCTCCAGCTTTCCTGGGGCCAGTATCATCCTCCTCTCCTTCTGTCTTCAGTAACTCATTCAGAGGTTTGGCAATTTTTGCAAACCCTTCCACAAACCTGCGGTAGTAGGAGCAAAAACCCAGGAAGGATCTGAGCTCAGTCACTGTAGTTGGTCGGGGCCAGGAGGTAACTTCTTCCAGGTTGTCAGGGTCTGTAGACACTCCTTCTTCAGACACTATGTGTCCCAGATAGTGAACTGAGGACCGGTAAAACTGACACTTCTCCCTGGAGAGTTTAAGTCCCTCTTCACTGAGTCTCTTCAGGACTTTCTCCAGTCTCTCTTTGTGCTCCTCCAGAGTCTTCCCGAAGACAATGATGTCGTCTAGGTACACCAAGACTTCAATAAGATTCATGTCTTCTCCATCAACCTCTGGAAAGTGGCAGGGGCCCCTGACAGGCCCTGAGGCATTCTGTTGAACTCTGTCAGGGCTCAGCCCTTTCTTCTCTGTGCTGGCAGCTCAGCTGTCAGTTAATTGCCAGCTTCCATCTCTCCAGTGATCCACCTGTTGTGGATCTACTCATCAGCTGCCTACTTAAGGACTTCCAGTTCATTTGATCTTCGCCTGTGTTAACATCACTACAGACTTTCTCCTGCGTTCCAGCTGAAGACCTGCTTGTCTGCTGTTCCCTCTGGCTATGGATCCTGCTTGCTGTCCTTTACCTACCTCGTTGGCTCTTGGACTTTGGCTCGGCTGACTACCTGATCTGGTTACCGAACTCTTGCTATGTTTTTGACTATGCTTACTCTATTTACCTTTTATTATTTATTATTAAACTAGTGTGATTTAACTGCACTTCTGTCTCTGTCTGATTCATGGTCCCTGACAGTAGGCGAAGGCCATGAATTCAGAAGATGCAGCCAATCCACTTGTCAATAAAAAAAAATCCAGATTGGATGACCTGGATCATCGCATGGATCAGTTTGCCATGGCAATACAGACACTCCTGAGTCGCACAGCTCGTCCAGAGTCTCCCACTGTGGCCGCTCCGGTACTCTCTGTGCAGGCACCCGCCTCGAGTATTACCTCTATTAGAGGTATGTCTGGTTCCGCTCTGCTTCCCCAGCGATTTGGGGGCGATCCAG
Organism: Rana muscosa; assembly: GCA_029206835.1. NCBI lineage: Eukaryota > Metazoa > Chordata > Amphibia > Anura > Ranidae > Rana > Rana muscosa. Next base: position 68,296,393 of record CM055119.1, read on the forward strand.
TCCAATGCAGAGGTTTTCTCAACCAGGTTGAGATATATTTTGAGATGCTGCCCCAGGCGTTTCCCACGGACAGAAACAAAGTAGGTTTCATGATATCTTTGATTTCTGAGAGAGCCTTGGCCTGGGCAAACCCTCTATGGGAGACGCAAAAACCTGTGGTCCTGAGTTACCCCGAATTTGTGGCTTCCTTCAAAAGGGTATTTGACGTTCCCGCACGCTCCGCTTCTGCTGCCAAGAGCCTCATGTCCATCAAACAGAGTACGAGGACGGTTGCCGATTACGCCATTGAATTCCGTACTCTGGCAGCAGAGGTTGCGTGGAAAAATGAGGCCCTCGTGGTTTTCTCGTGCCATCCTCATTGACTCCAGACTCAGAGAAAGACCCTCTGTTAAGGAGCGCTTGCGGAAGCCTCCTGTATGTTTGTCTCCGAGCTTTGCAGTCCCACCCTTGCCTCCCTCACCTCCCATGCCTCCTGGTACCGAGTCGGTCTGTGAAGTTGAACCCATGCACTTGGGCTTCACGCGTCTCTCTGCAGATGAGAGAGCCTTGAGGAGGAGGGAGAGATTGTGCCTTTATTGTGGCAAGGCCGGTCACTTTTTGAAGTCTTGTCCTACCCATCCAGGGAACGCCCGAACCTTGAGGTCCTGTCATGGACAGACCTTAGGTGGCGTTGTTTCGTCTCCTGTTGCCCAGAAGGATAAGCCCCTGGTTTCGGTTACCCTGTCTTGGGCTGAGTCATCCATCGAGATACAGGCTCTAATCGACTCCGGGGCTGCAGGCCTGTTCATTGATGCTGCCTTTGTGTCTAAGCACTCGATTGCTCTGCAGCTGCGTGACACTCCAATTGCTATTGAGGCTCTTGACGGGAGACCTCTACAGCCTGCCCATGTGACTCATGAGACTGTTCCATTGTCTATGGCCATAGGGGCTCTTCACCATGAGATAATCCAATTCCAGGTTATTTCCTCACCTAAGTTTCCGCTGGTTATTGGTTATCCTTGGTTACAGAGGCACAACCCGTCTTTTGATTGGCTCCGTGCTAAGGTTCTGTCCTGGTCGCCACAGTGCAGTGAGAGATGCTTCCAGAGGGTAGCCAAGGTCCTGTGCACCTCTCCACTTTCCTCCCTGCCGGAGGAGTACTGCGATTTTAGCAATGTCTTTGATAAAGGTCAAGCCGGTACGTTGCCTCCACACCGGTCATATGATTGCGCAATTGACCTTCAACCTGGTGCCATACCCCCTCGTGGCCGGGTTTACCCTTTGTCGGTCTTGGAAGATAAGGCCATGGAGGAGTATGTTGCAGACGCACTTTCTCGAGGTTTCATCCGCAAATCCTCGTCTCCTGCTGGAGCTGGCTTCTTTTTCGTGAAGAAGAGTGGTGAACTGAGACCTTGTATTGATTATAGGGGTCTCAATCGTCTCACCATTAAGAATGCCTATCCGATTCAATTGATTACAGAGTTATTTGACCGCCTCAAGGGAGCAACGGTCTTCACGAAGCTTGATTTGAGAGGGGCATACAATCTCGTCAGGATTAAGGAGGGCGACGAGTGGAAAACTGTGTTTAATACCAGAACAGGTCACTATGAGTACCTCGTAATGCCTTTTGGCCTCTGTAATGCTCCTGCGGTTTTCCAGGAGGTCATTAATGATGTCCTCCGAGATTTGTTGCAGTTATGTGTGGTGGTTTATCTCAACGATATCCTCATATTTTCCAAGTCCCTGGAGAGCCACTACACAGATGTCCGTCATGTGCTTCAGAAATTAAGAGACAACAATCTCTATTGTAAACTGGAGAAGTGCGAATTCCATTGTGAACAGGTTAAGTTCCTGGGTTATGTCATTTCCACTGCTGGCTTTTCGATGGACCCAGAGAAACTTTCTGCAGTGTTACAGTGGCCTCGACCCGTGGGTTTACGTCCTCTGCAGCGCTTTCTTGGCTTTGCCAACTATTACCGGAAGTTTATTAGTAACTTCTCGTCTCTGGTCAAGCCCCTGACTGATATGACCAGAAAACAAGTAATACAGGCGCAATGTACAAGTACCTCAGTATATGGATAGAAAATAAAGTACCGAATAGTCCAAGGCCAGTAAAAAAGAGGTTGTACTCTCAAATGTATTAATGGGGGAGGGCAGTCAGGGCAGCCACCAACAGGACCAGAAGCTGGTTTTCCAGTGAGCTAAAACAAAAAAAAACAACAAGGAGAGGGGCGCCCCTCTCCTTGTTTTTTTTTTTATATGACCAGAAAGGACGGTAACCCACAGAGTTGGTCTCCAGAGTCCATTAAGGCTTTTGAGAGTCTTAAGACCACCTTTGTTTCTGCTCCTGTGTTGGCACATCCTGATCCCACGTTGCCTTTTATCCTTGAAGTCGATGCTTCTGAGACTGGAGTAGGCGCCCTTCTGTCTCAACGTCCTAGCTCTGATGGCGCTATGCATCCGTGTGGCTACTTTTCCAAGAGATTGTCACCTGTGGAGTGCAATTACGAGATTGGTGACAGGGAGCTTTTGGCGATCATTTTAGCCCTGAAAGAATGGAAACATCTCCTCGAAGGCACCAGTGTCCGGGTTCTTATTCTTACTGACCATAAGAATCTGACATTCTTGTCTGAAGCTAAGCGCCACTCTCCCAGAAGGGCACGATGGTCTGTTTTCTTGTCGAGTTTCAATTACATTGTCTCGTTCTTACCCGATACTAAGAATGTAAGGGCTGACGCCTTGTCACGACTATTTTCCTCCACTTCCAAGATGGAGTCGGTTCCGGTTCCTGTGATTCCTCCTGATCGTATTCTGGCTACGGTTCGCACCAGTCTCACTTCTCCTTTGGGAGACAGAATTCTGGCTGCTCAGGTCGATGCCCCTCCTGAGAAACCTTGTGACCGCTGTTTTTTTCCAGAGAGTCTCCGCACTGCCGTGCTCCAGACTTACTATTCTCCCAAGGCTGCTGGCCACCCTGGGAAGAATCCACTCCTTTGGGCCATTTCCCAACAATTCTGGTGGCCTAGTCTATGGGCCGATGTAGCCGCCTTCGTAGCTGCCTGTTCCGTGTGTGCTCAGTGTAAGACTCCACGACACCTTCCAGTGGGCCTGCTACAACCCATACCCTATGGTGAGAGGCCCTGGACCCACCTGTCTATGGATTTCATTGTGGAGTTACCCAACTCCCAGGGCAACACAGTTATCCTTATGGTGGTAGACCGGTTCTCGAAAATGTCTCACTGTATTCCACTTAAGAAGTTGCCTACGTCTAAGGAACTGGCTTCCATTTTTGCTCGGGAGATCTTTCGCTTACATGGCCTACCCAAGGTCATTGTCTCAGACAGGGGAAGTCAGTTTGTGTCCCAGTTCTGGCGAGCCTTTTGTGCACAGTTGGGAATTCAGCTTGCTTTCTCCTCTGCGTATCACCCACAGTCTAATGGGGCTGCAGAACGAGCCAATCAGTCCTTGGAGCAATTCCTGCGTTGCTATATTTCTGACCATCACAACAACTGGTCAGACCTCTTACCATGGGCGTAGTTTGCTCACAATAGCGCTCTGAATTCTGCTTCCCGGTTGTCCCCATTTATGGCGAATTGTGGTTTCCAACCTTCCATGTTGCCTGACTCGTTTGTTCCTCAGAGTATTCCTGCGTTAGAGGAACATCTCCGTGGCCTTCGTTCCACTTTAGTACAAGTCCAGGAGGCTTTGGGACAGGCTAACGAGAGGTACAGACTCCATGCTGACCGCAGACGCCTGCCTGCGCCTTCCTACCTGGTCGGGGACAGGGTCTGGCTGTCATCTCGCAACCTGCGACTTCGTGTTCCTTGCCTGAAGTTCGCACCTCGGTTTATTGGGCCTTTCCATATCCTTCGCAGGATAAACCCAGTGGCTTACGCGTTGGACCTTCCTTCCAGTATGCGTATCTCTAATGTGTTTCATGTCTCCTTATTGAAACCTTTGGTCTGCAACCGTTTTACCACCTCGGTGCCACGTCCTCACCCTGTACAGGTTGAGAACCATGAGGAGTATGAGGTACAGTCCATTGTTGACTCCCGTAGGTTCCGTGGGCGCATACAGTACCTGGTTCATTGGAGGGGCTACGGTCCGGAGGAACACTCCTGGGTCCCATCCTCGGATGTACACGCCCCTGTCCTCCTCCGTGATTTCCATTAACGTTTTCCCCTCAAGCTCCTGCCTCCGAGGGGGAGGGGTCATTGAGGAGGGGGTACTGTCAGGGCTCAGCCCTTTCTTCTCTGTGCTGGCAGCTCAGCTGTCAGTTAATTGCCAGCTTCCATCTCTCCAGTGATCCACCTGTTGTGGATCTGCTCATCAGCTGCCTACTTAAGGACTTCCAGTTCATTTGATCTTCGCCTTCGCCTGTGTTAACATCACTACAGACTTTCTCCTGCATTCCAGCTGAAGACCTGCTTGTCTGCTGTTCCCTCTGGCTACAGATCCTGCTTGCTGTCCTTTACCTACCTCGTTGGCTCTTGGACTTTGGCTCGGCTGACTACCTGATCCGGTTACTGAACTCTGGCTATGTTTTTGACTATGCTTACTCTATTTACCTTTTATTATTTATTATTAAACTAGTGTGATTTAACTGCACTTCTGTCTCCGTCTGATTTATGGTCCCTGACAAACTCATAGAATCCCACTGGGGTAATGAATGCTGTCTTCTCTCTGTCATCAGGGTGCATTGGGATTTGGTAATACCCACTCTTCAGGTCCATAACGCTGAACCACTTGACTCCAGACAGACTCTGTAAAGCATCTTCTATCCTGGGGGTGGTATACTGGTCGGGTATGGTCCTTCTGTTGAGAGTCCTGTAGTCTATGCAAAGTCTCAGCGACCCATTCTTTTTCTGGACTACCACGATAGGGGAGGCGTATGGGCTCCTGGACTCCCAAATAACCCCAGTTCTCTTAAGCTCTGTCAACTGTTCACGTAAACTTTCTAAGTCAGCCAGGGGGACTCGCCGGACGCTCTCCCGGTAAGGTTTGTCTTCCTGCAGACGGATCTTATGGGTGGCACTCCTTGCACACCCTATGTCGAACTCGTTCTTCGAGAATATTTCTCTCCATCTAGCCAGCTGGGCCTTGGCTCTCCCTTTCCACACTGGTGGCAGAGCGGTGTTCTCTAGGCAGAGATTCTCTAGAGTGTGTTCTCCTCCTTCAGTCTTCTCCAATTCGGACAGGGCCACAGGGGTGGCAGGGTTTACTCTCCCCAGCAACATCCGGGCCGGAATCTTCATGGGAGAACTGGTGACATTCCTGATGCTCACTGGAATTTGACCCCTTGCCTTCTTCAATGCCCTCAACGGGACCACTTCAGGGATCACTCTCAATCCTGGGTGGGTGTCTTGGGGGTCCGGCTCCAGGACCACAAAGGGGCCAGGCTGCTCCCATGATAACTTTACAGTAGCCTGCAGGCAAGTCATCTCACCAGGCTGCAACATCTTCTCTCTCCTTGACAGTCTCCAGACTTTCCCCACCCCCTCTTCCGGGGCCTTCTGTTCCAGTACCAACTTCCGGTAGACCTGCTGCAACATGGGTGTATCCTGGCTTCTGAAACACCCTTTTCCAGTACTAGAGGAGTCAGCAGTCTCCTGACTAGGGATGAGCCGAACACCCCCCTGTTCGGTTCGCACCAGAACCTGCGAACAGACAGAATGTTTGCGTGAACTTTAGAACCCTATTAAATACAATGGACTCGAACGTTCAAAATCTAAAGAGCTAAATATAAAGGCTAATATGCAAGTTATTGCCGGGAGCCGACAATTCATTAATAGCCGCGAGTGAGTTTTAAATAACTTTTTTTTCTTCTGAAATTACATTTTGTGCAGGGACAGTTCTAAGCACGGGAAACAAGCGCGACTTTACATGCACATTATACACACCCACCAGGTATGAAATTTAAAGGAAAATTTCACTTTTATTTTTTCATTTTAAGCATTATTAAAATCACTGCTCCCGAAAAAACGGCAGTTTTTAAAACTTTTTTTGCATTGATACATGTCCCCTGGGGCAGGTATCAATGCAAAAAAGTTTTAAAAACTGCAGTTTTTTCGGGAGCAGTGATTTTAATAATGCTTAAAATGAAAAAATAAAAGTGAAATTTTCCTTTAAATTTCATACCTGGTGGGTGTGTATAATGTGCATGTAAAGTCGCGCTTGTTTCCCGTGCTTAGAACTGTCCCTGCACAAAATGTAATTTCAGAAGGAAAAAAAGTTATTTAAAACTCACTTGCGGCTATTAATGAATTGTCGGCTCCCGGCAATACATAGAAAAGTCATTGATAAAAAAAAAAGCCGACAATTCATTATAGCCACGAGTGAATTTTAAATGACTTTTTTTCCTTCAGAAATGACATTTTGTGCAGGGACAGTTCTAAGCACGGGAAACAAGCGCGACTTTACATGCACATTATACACACCCCCCAGGTATGAAATTTAAAGGAATATTTTACTTTTATTGTTTCACTTTAAGCATTATTTAAATTACTGCTCCCAAAAAAAAGTCCGTTTTTAAAACTTTTTTTGCATTGATACACTTTTTATGACAATAACTTGCATATAAGCCTTTATAATTAGCACTTTAGATTTCTCCCATAGACTTTTTGACTTTGCCGCGAACACCCCAAATTGTTCGCTGTTCGGCGAACGGGCAAACACACAATGTTCGAGTCGAACATGAGTTCTTCTCGAACTCGAAGCTCATCCCTACTCCTGACCAGATCAGTGTTGGTCCCTATGACCAGGGAATTCCTGTTGGCTCCTGGTGGGCGAAGGCAAACGACTGCCAGGGTGTTAAAGACTTCTGTCTTTCCTGTCACAGATGGGTCGAAGGCCAGCCTGATTGAAACATAACCGTCGTATGGAAACTTGTGAGTACCAATTCCCCATATCTCTAAGTCTTTCAGCTTTTGTAGGGGCACGTGACTCAGGTGTTTCTGGTAAAAGTCTTTGTACAACAGAGTCACTTGGGCTCCTGTATCCAGAATGGCTTTGGTGTAGACTCCCTCCACTTAAATGGGAACTAGGGGAGAGTGCCCTATTAACTTGGCTGGAATACTCTTCTGAGGGGTCTCTTTCTTTGGACTCTTGGACTTTCCTTTTGAGGTTTTCTTTTTCTTCCATTTCTCTCCGGATCTCAACCCTTTTTGGGCCTGGTATGCATTGATTTCCCTCAGATTGTCAAATTTCAACTCCCGACTGGTGGCACTTGGTGTTTTAGGTGGAACATTGTTTCTCTTTTTGTTTGCCTCTTCTGGCTTTTGAATCTTTTTGGAGCTTTCTGTAAATAGTGGGCGCCCGGCTGACTCCTTCACCGGGGCCCTCTGAAGTTTTCCGCCAGCTGGTAGTAAGTGCCTCGGTTCTTCCTCGGACTGGGGCACACTCTTCCAAGGTGGCCAACTCCTCCACAGTCTTCCCTGTGGGGATGTTGGGGTGGAAACGACGCTCTGGCGTGGTTCATTCCTGATCTCCTGTTGCTCCATGGCTCCTGAGTTCTTAGCCAGTAGAGAGGTTAATAGATCCAGCACTTGAGCCATCTGGGACTTTAAGGTCTCCACTTCTGAGTCTCGTTCAGTGGTTACTGCTGTTCTGACTCCCACTGAGGGGGGAGGAGTGGTCTTCTCAACCGCCTGTTGGTCTTTCAACAGGGCTTCTTCATCCCTTATGATCCGCACAAGGTCTGGGTAACTCAAAGCCATGACTCCTTCAGAGGTTTTCAGGTGGAGCCAAACTGGATCCGAACGCAAAGCTCCCCTCAGGATCTGCTTCATCCTAGTTGCGTCTATAACTTGTGGCAGCATTCCCTTTTTGAGTACAATTTGGCACAGCATTCTGTTTAGCCTCCGGACATACTCAGATAATTTCTCTCCCGGCTTTTGGAGGGTATGCTCGAACTGGTACATTAGTTCCGTCACCTTCTCCAGCTGCCCAAATTCCTCCTGCAACATAGACAGATAATCATATGCAGTACAGGCAGCATTGCTTAACCTAAGATTCCTCACAGCCTCAGCAACAGCGCCCTTCAAGCTTTCACTGATGCGCTGCTTCTTCTGTGCTTCTGGTACTTCCCATCCTTCTACTGCCTGCATCGCCTGCTCAATCCAGGTGTCGAAGTCTTCCTCCCCGGAAGGCACAGGTAGCTTTCCTGAAAAGATCCGGAGCTTCCGGTACCCAGGTTCAACATGTACTGTGTTGCTCTTCTGGCACTTAGTGACAAAGTCTCCCAGAGCATTCAATAGTTCCGGCCCTATGGCTGCCAGTGATGTCCCTGGGGCTATCGTATCCCGAGTGCTTTCCTTTTTGTGGGAAAGTATCGGGGATGATAGCGGGGAGATTTTGGGAGATTTCTTCTTCTCTGCCCTCGTATGCACTAAACAGTATATTTGACCATCTGTGGCTTTTAAGCTCTGACCTCTAAAGTCTTCCGTAACTTCTCCTCTCCATTCTACTAGTGCGTACGTGCACAAGATATCTGGCCTTACGTCCATCACCCATGCCTTTTGGTTCGGGGACAACAACATTATGAGCTGCTTTATCTCGTTTTCTTGCCAGATTCCACTACCGCCTCGGTTGAATCTGCTCCAACCGCTGCGCACCACTGTGACATTGCTGGCGGGTCCATGCTGGTACTTCTGACCGGCTTGATTGCAGCGTGCAGTAACATGAATCTCGGACCCGAGCCCCCACATGTAGCGATACCCCCAGTTTAGAGGGCTGCCTGTATTGATTTTGGGCCCTGTAGTGCACTGCTGTCAACCCCTGGCAATTGGCTTTAACCTCCCTTGGCACAGTTAGTAGGGGATGATAGGATTGTGAGGCCTGTAACTCACAGCGGCACAATCCTATGGCAAGAATACACAGTAATGTTCTAAAACTTCCTTTACCTATTTCTTCTGCAAAGTAAAGAACACAGACACCAATGTACTTAACCCTGGTATGTTTACTTAGATTAGTGGGTAAGCAAAAAAACAGGTGGGTACGTGTCATAAGCAGAGCCCTGCAATAAACAGTGTTAACAAGCAAACAAGTATTCAACGTTATGCAACTCTAACAGTCCCCTTTGCCGCTACTTCCCCTCGTGGGCAATATGGTGCCCAGGAATATCTACGCTACCCAGTCAGGCCTGACTGAACTAAAGTGGAAGTCCTGTAGGGAAATCTTCCCTAGCAATGGTGGTGCACTTGAAGAACAAAATTGTAATCCTCCAAGGTAACAAAGGTACTGTGTCTATTTGTGAGAAGGTGCTCTCTCACCCAACCGGACCAGTCTGCGTCCGTTTCTTCCACTGCGGTGCCTAAACACACCGATCCCTCGACATCCGGGTCTTCGGTCCTCCTGGCAAAGGTGCAGTATCAAAGGAGAGACTTCCCTCAGGTTCCTCGATGTGCGCGGAAGACTCTTTGGAGAAAACGGCCAGGCTTCTGGCCTAAAGTCACAGGAGCTCAGACAGCAGTTCAGCTTGCTGGGCGGGCAGTGTCCAAAGAGAAAGAACTGGGCCCCGCCTCTCCCTTTTAAAGTCTGCCCCAGCAGTCCGTGCGTGGGCAAGGCACCCTGGGTGCCTAAAAGTGTACTGGGTAATGTAGTCTCCGAGGGATTTAAAGAGCAATACCCCGCTACATATATATAGATATATATATATCTATATATACACAAGCCGCGTTGTATATATATATATATATACTAAATGCACTGCAGCTAGCTGAATCCCCTGCCTGCCTGAAGTATATTAGAAACAGTACACCAGGAACGGTCTGCAGTGAGATCTAGCTACACAGGATACAGTGTATATATATACAGTGGGTACGGAAAGTATTCAGACCCCCTGAAATTTTTAACTCTTTGTTATACTGCAGCCATTTGCTAAAATCATTTAAGTTCATTTTTTTCCTCATTAATGTACACACAGCACCCCATATTGACAGAAAAACACAGAATTGTTGACATAATTTTTGCAGATTTATTAGAAAAGAAAAACTGGAATATTACATGGTCCTAAGTATTCAGACCCTTTGCTGTGACACTTATATATTTAACTCAGGTGCTGTCCATTTCTTCTGGCTTCACAACAACTCCGTGACTGTTCTTGAATGGCCCAGCCAGAGCCCTGACTTAAACCCAATTGAGCATCTCTGGAAAAAACTAAAAATGGCTGTCCACCAACGTTTACCATCAAACCTGACAGAACTGGAGAGGATCTGCAAGGAGGAATGGCAGAGGATCCCCAAATCCAGGTGTGAAAAATTGGTTGCATCGTTCCCAAAAAGACTCATGGCTGTATTAGATCAAAAGGGTGCTTCTACTAAATACTGAGCAAAGGGTCTGAATACAATTTAAGTGTCATTTCATGAGATAATTTGTGGGCTTGTTTAGGGGTGGGATTAGGGGTGGGATTAGGGGCGGGGCATGGTAGGGGTTGGGCCCGGCAACTGGTGGCGAGTAACCTTAGAGGTCTGGCTAGTAGCTCAGGATTTTGAGCCCTGCAGTATATATATATATATATATATATATATTGTGAGGGAGTTAGCTCAGCAGCGGGTGTGTGTGACCCCCGAGATGGGCTCCCCACACAAAAACAGGCCCAGCAAACGGAGGTTGTGGTTTTCAAAATCAAAAAGGTGCGGTTTATTTTCTATTTACAGTGACAAAACACAGCAAAGAAAAAGAAACATAAACAAAATAATTCCTGGTCAACTTGACCTCTGACTAAACATACAGGTTTCCTAACTAACAACTGGGATCAGCCTAGTGCTGTCCTAGTCCCTAAGTCCCTGGTTTTAAATGTCCAAGCAAATAGCCACACAGGCTTTGTCTCACCGCACAGGGGTTCACTCTCCCTAGACAGTCCACACAGGTCTGGTTCCAGGCATGAGCCAACATCTAATGAAGCTGGGAGTTCTTATAGAGGCCTAAATGAGCTGACAAGCTTCAGCTGGTCTCATCAACTCCCTGTCTGCACGACGCCCCACACTCTCCCTAGACAGTATGAGTCATCCATGAGCCCACTAGCCTCAGCTGGGCTTATACAACTCTCCACCTAGTTGTATAAGTCGGCGTAAAGCCTGAATCTGGGCGAAATATATCTACCCCCCTGGATGCAACCAGGTGACTTTACCTTCCTGCTGTCACATACCCCCCCTCTTGTTTTAACCTCGGGGTTGGAACACCAGCAATCAGGCATTCATGTACTCGAGACAATGCATCCACATTCCCCATTTGAACGCCAGGGCGATGCTTTACTGTGAAGTTGAATTCCTGGAGGGCCAGGAACCACCTATTCACTCTTCTATTTGTTTCCTTGTTTTGAGCCATCCACTTTAACGGAGCGTGATCCGTAGCCAAGTCAAAGTGCCTACCTAGCAGGTAGTACCGAAGGGAATCTAGAGCCCACTTCACCGCTAAACACTCCTTTTCAACGGTGGCGTAATTTACCTCATGGGACTTCAACTTCCTGCTGAGGTAAATGACTGGGTGCTCTTCCCCGTTCCAGACCTGGGACAATACTGCTCCTAACCCCACATCTGACGCATCACTTTGTACGACAAAGTCTTTAGAGAAGTCGGGTGAGTACAACACTGGCTGGCTACATAAGGCTTGTTTCAAGAATTGGAATGCTGCCTCAGCCTCGGGGGTCCATTTAATCATGACCGACCCTTTCCCCTTCGTCAGGTTGGTTAGGGGCACAGCCTTAGAAGCAAAGTGGGGAATGAATCGCCGATAATACCCAGCGATTCCCAGAAAGGCTCGTACCTGCTTCTTGCTGTTGGGACGTGGCCAACCCTGGATGGCCTCGACTTTGTTGAGTTGGGGTTTTATTACTCCCCTCCCAATGGTGTACCTAAGATATTTGGCCTCCTCCTGCCCAATGGTACACTTCTTGGGGTTAGCCGTAAACCCCGCTTCCCAAACAGAGTCCAGGACTGCTTGCACTTTTGGCAGATGTGAGGCCCAATCTGTGCTATGGACAATTACGTCATCCAGGTAAGCCGCAGCATACTTCCGATGGGGCCTCAGCATCTGGTCCATTTTCCGCTGGAATGTGGCCGGCGCATTCTGTAACCCGAACGGCATTCTTTTATATTGGAACGCCCCGTCTGGGGTTACAAATGCGGTTTTCTCTTTGGCCGACTTGGCCAGGGGGATTTGCCAATACCCTTTTGTGAGGTCAAGAGTCGTCATGTATCGGGCTGTTCCCAGCCGGTCGATCAACTCATCTATACGTGGCATGGGGTAGGTGTCAAATTTTGTAACTTTGTTCAACTGACGAAAATCGTTACAAAATCGCCAGCTCCCATCCGGTTTAGGCACCAACACAATGGGACTAGACCAATCACTTTGGGACTCCTCTATCACCCCTAAGTTCAGCATTTTCTGTACTTCCTCCCGTATTGCCTCCCGTCGGGCCTCTGGGATCCGATAGGGTTTTAACTTCACCCTTTCACCGGGCGGGGTAATGATGTCATGCTCTACCCCAGATGTTTGTCCCGGCAGCTCAGAGAATACCTCCTTGTTGCGAAGCACAAACTCCTTAACCTCCTGTTGTTGGGGTTGTGACAAGGTGGCTGCTATTCCAACCTCAGGAATCACGCAACCAGTTTGAGCTGGTGACCAAGTGTCTGCGACTAGGGACTCTCTATCCCTCCAGGCTTTCAACAGATTAACGTGATAGATCTGTTCGGGCTTTCGCCTTCCTGGTTGTCTGACCTTGTAATTCACTTCGCTCACTTTTTCCATTATCTCGTAGGGGCCTTGCCATTTGGCAAGGAATTTACTTTCAACCGTAGGGACAAGTACCAGTATCCTATCCCCCGGGGAAAAGGTACGGGTCTTGGCTCCACGGTTGTACACTCTCTGCTGTGCTAACTGCGCTTGAGCCAAATGTTCCTTCACGATGGGCATTACCTGTGCAATTCGGTCTTGCATCAGGGCGACATGCTCAATCACACTCCTGTGGGGAGAACTCTCACTTTCCCAAGTTTCCTTGGCAATATCCAACAGCCCTCTTGGGTGTCTCCCATACAGTAACTCAAAGGGGGAGAATCCCGTAGAGGATTGGGGCACCTCCCTAATAGCAAACATCAGATAAGGAAGTAGACAGTCCCAATCCTTTCCATCTCTATCCACCACTTTCTTCAACATTTGTTTTAGGGTTTTGTTGAATCTTTCAACCAGCCCATCGGTTTGGGGGTGATACACAGATGTACGTAATTGCGTCACTTTGAACAATTTACACAGCTCCTTCATAACCCGGGACATAAAGGGTGTACCTTGGTCCGTAAGCAGTTCTTTACAAATACCCACCCGGCTAAACACAAGAGATAGCTCTTTGGCTATGGTTTTGGCCGAGGTATTTCGGAGAGGGATCGCTTCTGGATAACGGGTGGCATAGTCCATTATAACTAATATGTACTGGTGCCCCCTAGCGGACTTGATTATAGGACCTACCAAATCCATGGCGATCCTCTCAAACGGGACCTCAATGATGGGTAGAGGGACCAGCGGGCTACGGAAATGTGGCATCGGGGCCGACCTCTGACACACAGGGCAGGAGGAACAATAATTTTCTATGTCCTTCATCACCCCCGGCCAATAGAATCTTTGTAATACCCTCTCTCGGGTTTTCTCTGTCCCCAGATGACCTCCAAGAATGTGCCCATGGGCCAACTCCAACACCAACTTCCTGTAAGGTTTGGGCACCACAAGCTGCTCAACGGTTTCTTCTGCCCTTTTTGCCACCCGATACAGTAGGTCCTTCTCTACGCTGAAGTATGGGTAAGTGCAGGTATTATCTGGGTTCACTAACTCGCCATCTATTTTCACTACGTTTTCCCGTGCCTTTATTAGGGCGGGGTCTTTCAACTGTTCTGTGGCAAAGTTTTCCCTGTGAACCTCAAGATCAGAAAACTCCACAGACGGTAGGTTTTCGTCTGAGGAGGTGGGCTCCTCTCCAGTTTCTTGAGTCTCCCCTGCCAATACTGATAAGGGAAATTCCGGAGAGTCCTCACCACTCTCAGGGGAGTTCTGGCTATCACATTCCTGGTACATAGGGGCACCAGTGGGGGGCTCAGGATCATCCCACAGTTCCCAGAACTTCGGAAAATCCCTTCCCACAATGGCGTCATGCGGTAACTGAGATACTAAGCCCACTGGATGAGAGAGGGTACCTTTGGGGGTCTCGAAACACACTGTAGTCACTGGATACTCTCGGGTGTCCCCATGCACACAAATAACAGCTACCTTGTTATTCCCAGAGACCTCTGTTTTAACTAACTCAGCCTTTATCAGGGTCACAAGGCTACCTGAATCCAGCAATACCACAACATTTCTACCATTAACACACATTTTGCATAAATGTTTCTCAGTTCCTCGAATGGCAGTGCATGCGACTGTCGCACACAGCGACTGACGTCTGCCCGTCAGAAAGTCACACTGCATGGGTTCCTCCACAACCGGGCAATTGGCTGCAATATGTCCCGCTTGCCGGCAGCGGTAGCAAACGATCCTTCTTGCGGCCTCTTGAGCTGCTGATTTCCCAGGCTGTTCTCGCCAAACTTGGGGTAGAGCTCCCACCCTCTTACTCTCTCCACCCTCACCCCTTGGAATCCTCTTATCCGCCCCTGGGGATGGTCTGGTCTTAGGGTGGAAAGTCCGAGTGTCTCTGGAAGAGGCCGTCAGGTTCTCTGTAGCCAAGTATTTCTCCACACGATCCACAAGACCATCGGCCGTCTCTGGGTCTCCATGGCTTACCGACTTTTGGATGGCAGTAGGAAGAGCTCTCAAAAACCGATCCATTACAACACGTTCCACAATCTTTGGTGCGGACAAAGTCTCTGGCTGTAGCCACTTTCTGCTCAGGTGAATGAGATCATACATTTGAGACCTGGGGGGTTTTCCAAGCTGGAAAGTCCAGTTATGCACACGCTGAGCCCGGACAGCCTGGGTGACACCCAGCCTTGCCAATATTTCAGCTTTTAGCATCACATAGTCTTTTGCTTGGTTAGGCTCTAGGTCATAGTAAGCTTTCTGCGATTCACCAGTTAACAGAGGAGCCACCAGTCCAGCCCACTGCTCCTCAGGCCACTTTTCTCTTTCAGCGGTCCTTTCAAATGTGGTCAAAAATACCTCTGGATCATCCTCTCCAGTCATTTTTGTCAATAAACGACTCACCCCAAAGGACGCGGTATTAGTGGGACGGCTTTCCTCACTGGTCTGCGGACGTTGCTGCATTACTGCTTCCATCTGTTGTTGTAGTCTCTGCTCTTGCTTCTGCAACAGGTCTATGAAGCGGGCCTCAGATTGCTGCTGGGCTTGTTGCTGAGCCTCCAGACTCTGTTGCAAAGTTGCGTTTGTCTGCTGCTGGGCTGCAAGGCTCTGTTGATGAGCTTGCTGCTGGGCTGCGAAGTTCTTTTGCAAACCTGCATTTGTCTGCTGTTGATTGGCATTTGCTAGAGCCAGCTGCTTCAGTATCTCCTCCATGCTGGCTTAAAAAAAAACTGCCCGCATTCTCCACCAACTGTGAGGGAGTTAGCTCGGCAGCGGGTGTGTGTGACCCCCGAGATGGGCTCCCCACACAAAAACAGGCCCAGCAAACGGAGGTTGTGGTTTTCAAAATCAAAAAGGTGCGGTTTATTTTCTATTTACAGTGACAAAACACAGCAAAGAAAAAGAAACATAAACAAAATAAATCCTGGTCAACTTGACCTCTGACTAAACATACAGGTTTCCTAACTAACAACTGGGATCAGCCTAGTGCTGTCCTAGTCCCTAAGTCCCTGGTTTTAAATGTCCAAGCAAATAGCCACACAGGCTTTGTCTCACCGCACAGGGGTTCACTCTCCCTAGACAGTCCACACAGGTCTGGTTCCAGGCATGAGCCAACATCTAATGAAGCTGGGAGTTCTTATAGAGGCCTAAATGAGCTGACAAGCTTCAGCTGGTCTCATCAACTCCCTGTCTGCACGACGCCCCACACTCTCCCTAGACAGTATGAGTCATCCATGAGCCCACTAGCCTCAGCTGGGCTTATACAACTCTCCACCTAGTTGTATAAGTCGGCGTAAAGCCTGAATCTGGGCGAAATATATCTACCCCCCTGGATGCAACCAGGTGACTTTACCTTCCTGCTGTCACAATATATATATATACACCAGGAACGGTCTGCAGTGAGATCTAGCTAAACTGGATATAGTGTATATATATATATATATATATATATATATTGTGAGGGGGTTAACTCGGTAGCGGGTGTGTGTGACCCCCTGGTTGGGCTCCCCACACAAAAACAGGGCCAGCAGACGGAGGTTGTGGTTTTCAAAATCAAAAGGTGCGGTTTATTTCTCTATGTACAGTGACAAAAACACAACAAAGCCAAAAAGAAACATAAACAAAATAAATCCTGGTCAGCTTGACCTCTGACTAAACATGCAGGTTTCCTAACTAACAACTGGGATCAGCCTGGTGCTGTCCTAGTCCCTAAGTCCCTGGTTTAGTCAATGTCCAAACAAATAGCCACACAGGCTTTTTCTCACCGCACAGGGGTTCACTCTCCCTAGACAGTCCACACAGGTCTGGTTCCAGGCATGAGCAAGCACCTAATGAATCTGGGAGTTATTATAGAGGCCTCAAACGAACTGACAGGCTTCAGCTGGTCTCATCAACTCCCTGCCTGCACGACGCCCAGCCCTCTCCCTAGAGGTATGAGTCATCCATGAGCCCACTAGCCTCAGCTGGGCTTCATCAACTCCCTCCCTAGTCATATAAGTCGGCATAAAGCCTGAATCTGGGAGAAATATATCTACCCCCTGGATGCAACCAGGTGACTTTACCTTCCTGCTGTCACATACCCCCCCTCTTGTTTTAACCTTGGGGTTGGAACACCAGCAATCAGGCATTCATGTACTCGAGACAAAGCATCCACATTCCCCATTTGAACGCCAGGGCGATGCTTTACTGTGAAGTTGAATTCCTGTAGGGCCAGGAACCACCTATTCACTCTTCTATTTGTCTCCTTGTTTTGAGCCATCCACTTTAACGGAGCGTGATCCGTAACCATGTCAAAGTGCCTACCTAGCAGATAGTACCGAAGGGAATCTAGAGCCCACTTCACCGCTAAACACTCCTTTTCAACCGTGGCGTAATTTACCTCATGGGACTTCAACTTCCTGCTGAGGTAAATGACTGGGTGCTCTTCCCCGTTCCAGACCTGGGACAATACTGCTCCTAACCCCACATCTGACGCATCACTTTGTACGACAAAGTCTTTAGAGAAGTCGGGTGAGTACAACACTGGCTGGCTACATAAGGCTTGTTTCAAGAATTGGAATGCTGCCTCAGCCTCGGGGGTCCATTTAATCATGACCGACCCTTTCCCTTTCGTCAGGTTGGTTAGGGGCACAGCCTTAGAAGCAAAGTGGGGAATGAAGCGCCGATAATAACCCGCGATTCCCAGAAAGGCCCGTACCTGCTTCTTGCTGTTGGGACGTGGCCAACTCTGGATGGCCTCGACTTTGTGGAGTTGGGGTTTTATCACTCCCCTGCCAATGGTGTACCCAAGATATTTGGCCTCTTCCTGCCCAATGGTACACTTCTTGGGGTTAGCCGTAAACCCCGCTTCCCGGATAGAGTCTAGGACTGCTTGCACTTTTGGCAGATGTGAGGCCCAATCTGTGCTATGGACAATTACGTCATCCAGGTAAGCCGCAGCATACTTCCGATGGGGCCTCAGTATCTGGTCCATTTTCCGCTGGAATGTGGCCGGCGCATTCTGTAACCCGAACGGCATTCTCTTATATTGGAACGCCCCGTCTGGGGTTACAAATGCGGTTTTCTCTTTGGCCGACTTGGCCAGGGGAATTTGCCAATACCCTTTTGTGAGGTCAAGAGTCGTCATGTATCGGGCTGTTCCCAGCCGGTCGATCAACTCATCTATACGTGGCATGGGGTAGGTGTCAAATTTTGTAACTTTGTTCAACTGACGAAAATCGTTACAAAATCGCCAGCTCCCATCCGGTTTAGGCACCAACACAATGGGACTAGACCAATCACTTTGGGACTCCTCTATCACCCCTAAGTTCAGCATTTTCTGTACTTCCTCCCGTATTGCCTCCCGTCGGGCCTCTGGGATCCGATAGGGTTTTAACTTCACCCTTTCACCGGGCGGGGTAATAATATCATGCTCTACCCCAGATGTTTGTCCCGGCAGCTCAGAGAACACCTCCTTGTTGCGAAGCACAAACTCCTTAACCTCCTGTTGTTGGGGTTGTGACAAGGTGGCTGCTATTCCAACCTCCGGAATCACGCAACCAGTTTGAGCTGGTGACCAAGTTTCTGCGACTAGGGACTCTCTATCCCTCCAGGCTTTCAACAGATTAACGTGATATATCTGTTCGGGCTTTCGCCTTCCTGGTTGTCTGACCTTGTAATTCACTTCGCTCACTTTTTCCATTATCTCGTAGGGGCCTTGCCATTTGGCAAGGAATTTACTTTCAACCGTAGGGACAAGTACCAATATCCTATCCCCCGGGGAAAAGGTACGGGTCTTGGCTCCACGGTTGTACACTCTCTGCTGTGCCAACTGCGCTTGGGCCAAATGTTCCTTCACGATGGGCATTACCTGTGCAATTCGGTCTTGCATCAGGGCGACATGCTCAATCACACTCCTGTGGGGAGAACTCTCACTTTCCCAAGTTTCCTTGGCAATATCCAACAGCCCTCTTGGGTGTCTCCCATACAGTAACTCAAAGGGGGAGAATCCCGTAGAGGATTGGGGCACCTCCCTAATAGCAAACATCAGATAAGGAAGTAGACAGTCCCAATCCTTTCCATCTCTATCCACCACTTTCTTCAACATTTGTTTTAGGGTTTTGTTGAATCTTTCAACCAGCCCATCGGTTTGGGGGTGATACACAGATGTACGTAATTGCGTCACTTTGAACAATTTACACAGCTCCTTCATAACCCGGGACATAAAGGGTGTACCTTGGTCCGTAAGCAGTTCTTTACAAATACCCACCCGGCTAAACACAAGAGATAGCTCTTTGGCTATGGTTTTGGCCGAGGTATTTCGGAGAGGGATCGCTTCTGGATAACGGGTGGCATAGTCCATTATAACTAATATGTACTGGTGCCCCCTAGCGGACTTGATTATAGGACCTACCAAATCCATGGCGATCCTCTCAAACGGGACCTCAATGATGGGTAGAGGGACCAGCGGGCTACGGAAATGTGGCATCGGGGCCGACCTCTGACACACAGGGCAGGAGGAACAATAATTTTCTATGTCCTTCATCACCCCCGGCCAATAGAATCTCTGTAATACCCTCTCTCGGGTTTTCTCTGTCCCCAGATGACCTCCAAGAATGTGCCCATGGGCCAACTCCAACACCAACTTCCTGTAAGGTTTGGGCACCACAAGCTGCTCAACGGTTTCTTCTGCCCTTTTTGCCACCCGATACAGTAGGTCCTTCTCTACGCTGAAGTATGGGTAAGTGCAGGTATTATCTGGGTTCACTAACTCGCCATCTATTTTCACTACGTTTTCCCGTGCCTTTATTAGGGCGGGGTCTTTCAACTGTTCTGTGGCAAAGTTTTCCCTGTGAACCTCAAGATCAGAAAACTCCACAGACGGTAGGTTTTCGTCTGAGGAGGTGGGCTCCTCTCCAGTTTCTTGAGTCTCCCCTGCCAATACTGATAAGGGAAATTCCGGAGAGTCCTCACCACTCTCAGGGGAGTTCTGGCTATCACATTCCTGGTACATAGGGGCACCAGTGGGGGGCTCAGGATCATCCCACAGTTCCCAGAACTTCGGAAAATCCCTTCCCACAATGGCGTCATGCGGTAACTGAGATACTAAGCCCACTGGATGAGAGAGGGTACCTCTGGGGGTCTCGAAACACACTGTAGTCACTGGATACTCTCGGGTGTCCCCATGCACACAAATAACAGCTACCTTGTTATTCCCAGAGACCTCTGTTTTAACTAACTCAGCCTTTATCAGGGTCACAAGGCTACCTGAATCCAGCAATACCACAACATTTCTACCATTAACACACATTTTGCATAAATGTTTCTCAGTTCCTCGAATGGCAGTGCATGCGACTGTCGCACACAGCGACTGACGTCTGCCCGTCAGAAAGTCACACTGCATGGGTTCCTCCACAACCGGGCAATTGGCTGCAATATGTCCCGCTTGCCGGCAGCGGTAGCAAACGATCCTTCTTGCGGCCTCTTGAGCTGCTGATTTCCCAGGCTGTTCTCGCCAAACTTGGGGTAGAGCTCCCACCCTCTTACTCTCTCCACCCTCACCCCTTGGAATCCTCTTATCCGCCCCTGGGGATGGTCTGGTCTTAGGGTGGAAAGTCCGAGTGTCTCTGGAAGAGGCCGTCAGGTTCTCTGTAGCCAAGTATTTCTCCACACGATCCACAAGACCATCGGCCGTCTCTGGGTCTCCATGGCTTACCGACTTTTGGATGGCAGTAGGAAGAGCTCTCAAAAACCGATCCATTACAACACGTTCCACAATCTTTGGTGCGGACAAAGTCTCTGGCTGTAGCCACTTTCTGCTCAGGTGAATGAGATCATACATTTGAGACCTGGGGGGTTTTCCAAGCTGGAAAGTCCAGTTATGCACACGCTGAGCCCGGACAGCCTGGGTGACACCCAGCCTTGCCAATATTTCAGCTTTTAGCATCACATAGTCTTTTGCTTGGTTAGGCTCTAGGTCATAGTAAGCTTTCTGCGATTCACCAGTTAACAGAGGAGCCACCAGTCCAGCCCACTGCTCCTCAGGCCACTTTTCTCTTTCAGCGGTCCTTTCAAATGTGGTCAAAAATACCTCTGGATCATCCTCTCCAGTCATTTTTGTCAATAAACGACTCACCCCAAAGGACGCGGTATTAGTGGGACGGCTTTCCTCACTGGTCTGCGGACGTTGCTGCATTACTGCTTCCATCTGTTGTTTTAGTCTCTGCTCTTGCTTCTGCAACAGGTCTATGAAGCGGGCCTCAGATTGCTGCTGGGCTTGTTGCTGAGCCTCCAGACTCTGTTGCAAAGTTGCGTTTGTCTGCTGCTGGGCTGCAAGGCTCTGTTGATGAGCTTGCTGCTGGGCTGCGAAGTTCTTTTGCAAACCTGCATTTGTCTGCTGTTGATTGGCATTTGCTAGAGCCAGCTGCTTCAGTATCTCCTCCATGCTGGCTTAAAAAAAAACTGCCCGCATTCTCCACCAACTGTGAGGGAGTTAGCTCGGCAGCGGGTGTGTGTGACCCCCGAGATGGGCTCCCCACACAAAAACAGGCCCAGCAAACGGAGGTTGTGGTTTTCAAAATCAAAAAGGTGCGGTTTATTTTCTATTTACAGTGACAAAACACAGCAAAGAAAAAGAAACATAAACAAAATAAATCCTGGTCAACTTGACCTCTGACTAAACATACAGGTTTCCTAACTAACAACTGGGATCAGCCTAGTGCTGTCCTAGTCCCTAAGTCCCTGGTTTTAAATGTCCAAGCAAATAGCCACACAGGCTTTGTCTCACCGCACAGGGGTTCACTCTCCCTAGACAGTCCACACAGGTCTGGTTCCAGGCATGAGCCAACATCTAATGAAGCTGGGAGTTCTTATAGAGGCCTAAATGAGCTGACAAGCTTCAGCTGGTCTCATCAACTCCCTGTCTGCACGACGCCCCACACTCTCCCTAGACAGTATGAGTCATCCATGAGCCCACTAGCCTCAGCTGGGCTTATACAACTCTCCACCTAGTTGTATAAGTCGGCGTAAAGCCTGAATCTGGGCGAAATATATCTACCCCCCTGGATGCAACCAGGTGACTTTACCTTCCTGCTGTCACAATATATATATATACACCAGGAACGGTCTGCAGTGAGATCTAGCTAAACTGGATATAGTGTATATATATATATATATATATATATTGTGAGGGGGTTAACTCGGTAGCGGGTGTGTGTGACCCCCTGGTTGGGCTCCCCACACAAAAACAGGGCCAGCAGACGGAGGTTGTGGTTTTCAAAATCAAAAGGTGCGGTTTATTTCTCTATGTACAGTGACAAAAACACAACAAAGCCAAAAAGAAACATAAACAAAATAAATCCTGGTCAGCTTGACCTCTGACTAAACATGCAGGTTTCCTAACTAACAACTGGGATCAGCCTGGTGCTGTCCTAGTCCCTAAGTCCCTGGTTTAGTCAATGTCCAAACAAATAGCCACACAGGCTTTTTCTCACCGCACAGGGGTTCACTCTCCCTAGACAGTCCACACAGGTCTGGTTCCAGGCATGAGCAAACACCTAATGAATCTGGGAGTTATTATAGAGGCCTCAAACGAACTGACAGGCTTCAGCTGGTCTCATCAACTCCCTGCCTGCACGACGCCCAGCCCTCTCCCTAGAGGTATGAGTCATCCATGAGCCCACTAGCCTCAGCTGGGCTTCATCAACTCCCTCCCTAGTCATATAAGTCGGCATAAAGCCTGAATCTGGGAGAAATATATCTACCCCCCTGGATGCAACCAGGTGACTTTACCTTCCTGCTGTCACATACCCCCCCTCTTGTTTTAACCTTGGGGTTGGAACACCAGCAATCAGGCATTCATGTACTCGAGACAAAGCATCCACATTCCCCATTTGAACGCCAGGGCGATGCTTTACTGTGAAGTTGAATTCCTGTAGGGCCAGGAACCACCTATTCACTCTTCTATTTGTCTCCTTGTTTTGAGCCATCCACTTTAACGGAGCGTGATCCGTAACCATGTCAAAGTGCCTACCTAGCAGATAGTACCGAAGGGAATCTAGAGCCCACTTCACCGCTAAACACTCCTTTTCAACCGTGGCGTAATTTACCTCATGGGACTTCAACTTCCTGCTGAGGTAAATGACTGGGTGCTCTTCCCCGTTCCAGACCTGGGACAATACTGCTCCTAACCCCACATCTGACGCATGACTTTGTACGACAAAGTCTTTAGAGAAGTCGGGTGAGTACAACACTGGCTGGCTACATAAGGCTTGTTTCAAGAATTGGAATGCTGCCTCAGCCTCGGGGGTCCATTTAATCATGACCGACCCTTTCCCTTTCGTCAGGTTGGTTAGGGGCACAGCCTTAGAAGCAAAGTGGGGAATGAAGCGCCGATAATAACCCGCGATTCCCAGAAAGGCCCGTACCTGCTTCTTGCTGTTGGGACGTGGCCAACTCTGGATGGCCTCGACTTTGTGGAGTTGGGGTTTTATCACTCCCCTGCCAATGGTGTACCCAAGATATTTGGCCTCTTCCTGCCCAATGGTACACTTCTTGGGGTTAGCCGTAAACCCCGCTTCCCGGATAGAGTCTAGGACTGCTTGCACTTTTGGCAGATGTGAGGCCCAATCTGTGCTATGGACAATTACGTCATCCAGGTAAGCCGCAGCATACTTCCGATGGGGCCTCAGTATCTGGTCCATTTTCCGCTGGAATGTGGCCGGCGCATTCTGTAACCCGAACGGCATTCTCTTATATTGGAACGCCCCGTCTGGGGTTACAAATGCGGTTTTCTCTTTGGCCGACTTGGCCAGGGGAATTTGCCAATACTCTTTTGTGAGGTCAAGAGTCGTCATGTATCGGGCTGTTCCCAGCCGGTCGATCAACTCATCTATACGTGGCATGGGGTAGGTGTCAAATTTTGTAACTTTGTTCAACTGACGAAAATCGTTACAAAATCGCCAGCTCCCATCCGGTTTAGGCACCAACACAATGGGACTAGACCAATCACTTTGGGACTCCTCTATCACCCCTAAGTTCAGCATTTTCTGTACTTCCTCCCGTATTGCCTCCCGTCGGGCCTCTGGGATCCGATAGGGTTTTAACTTCACCCTTTCACCGGGCGGGGTAATAATATCATGCTCTACCCCAGATGTTTGTCCCGGCAGCTCAGAGAACACCTCCTTGTTGCGAAGCACAAACTCCTTAACCTCCTGTTGTTGGGGTTGTGACAAGGTGGCTGCTATTCCAACCTCCGGAATCACGCAACCAGTTTGAGCTGGTGACCAAGTTTCTGCGACTAGGGACTCTCTATCCCTCCAGGCTTTCAACAGATTAACGTGATATATCTGTTCGGGCTTTCGCCTTCCTGGTTGTCTGACCTTGTAATTCACTTCGCTCACTTTTTCCATTATCTCGTAGGGGCCTTGCCATTTGGCAAGGAATTTACTTTCAACCGTAGGGACAAGTACCAATATCCTATCCCCCGGGGAAAAGGTACGGGTCTTGGCTCCACGGTTGTACACTCTCTGCTGTGCCAACTGCGCTTGGGCCAAATGTTCCTTCACGATGGGCATTACCTGTGCAATTCGATCTTGCATCAGGGCGACATGCTCAATCACACTCCTGTGGGGAGAACTCTCACTTTCCCAAGTTTCCTTGGCAATATCCAACAGCCCTCTTGGGTGTCTCCCATACAGTAACTCAAAGGGGGAGAATCCCGTAGAGGATTGGGGCACCTCCCTAATAGCAAACATCAAATAAGGAAGTAGACAGTCCCAATCCCTTCCATCTCTATCCACCACTTTCTTCAACATTTGTTTTAGGGTTTTGTTGAATCTTTCAACCAGCCCATCGGTTTGGGGGTGATACACAGATGTACGCAATTGCGTCACTTTGAACAATTTACACAGCTCTTTCATAACCCGGGACATAAAGGGTGTACCTTGGTCCGTAAGCAGTTCTTTGCAAATACCCACCCGGCTAAAAACAAGAGATAGCTCTTTGGCTATGGTTTTGGCCGAGGTATTTCTGAGAGGGATCGCTTCTGGATAACGGGTGGCATAGTCCATTATAACCAATATGTACTGGTGCCCCCTAGCGGACTTGATTATAGGACCTACCAAATCCATTGCGATTCTCTCAAACGGGACCTCAATGATGGGTAGAGGGACCAGCGGGCTACGGAAATGTGGCATCGGGGCCGACCTCTGACACACAGGGCAGGAGGAACAATAATTTTCTATGTCCTTCATCACCCCAGGCCAATAGAATCTCTGTAATACCCTCTCTCGGGTTTTCTCTGTCCCCAGATGACCTCCAAGAATGTGCCCATGGGCCAACTCCAACACCAACTTCCTGTAAGGTTTGGGCACCACAAGCTGCTCAACGGTTTCTTCTGCCCTTTTTGCCACCCGATACAGTAGGTCCTTCTCTACGCTGAAGTATGGGTAAGTGCAGGTATTATCTGGGTTCACTAACTCGCCATCTATTTCCACTACGTTTTCCCGTGCCTTTATTAGGGCGGGGTCTTTTAACTGTTCTGTGGCAAAATTTTCCCTGTGAACCTCCAGATCAGAAAACTCCACAGACGGTAGGTTTTCGTCTGAGGAGGTGGGCTCCTCTCCAGTTTCTTGAGTCTCCCCTGCCAATACTGACAAGGGAAATTCTGGAGAGTCCTCACCACTCTCAGAGGAGTTCTGGCTATCACATTCCTGGTACATAGGGGCACCAGTGGGGGGCTCAGGATCATCCCACAGTTCCCAGAACTTCGGAAAATCCCTTCCCACAATGGCATCATGCGGTAATTGAGATACTAACCCCACTGGATGAGAGAGGGTACCTTTGGGGGTCTCGAAACACACTGTAGTCACTGGATACTCTCGGGTGTCCCCATGCACACAAATAACAGCTACCTTGCTATTCCCTGAGACCTCTGTTTTAACTAATTCAGCCTTTATCAGGGTCACAAGGCTACCTGAATCCAGTAATACCACAACATTTCTACCATTAATACACATTTTGCATAAATGTTTCTCAGTTCCCCGAATGGCAGTGCATGCGACTGTCGCACACAGCGACTGACGTCGGTCCGTCAGAAAGTCACATTGCATGGGTTCCTCCACAACCGGGCAATTTGCTGCAATATGTCCCGCTTGCCGGCAGCGGTAGCAAACAATCCATTTGGCTGCCTCTTGAGCCCCTGACTTCCCAGGCTGTTCTCGCCAAACTTTGGGTAGAGCTCCCACCCTCTCACTCTCTCCACCCTCACCCCTTGGAATCCTCTTATCCGCCCCTGGGGATGATCTGGTCTTAGGGTGGAAAGTCCGAGGGTCTCTGGAAGAGGCCGTCAGGTTCTCTGTAACCAAGTATTTCTCTACACGATCCACAAGACCACCGGCCGTCTCTGGGTCTCCATGGCTTACCCACTTTTGGATGGCAGTAGGAAGAGCTCTCAAAAACCGATCCATTACAACACGTTCCACAATCTCTGGTGCGGACAAAGTCTCTGGCTGTAGCCACTTCCTGCTCAAATGAATGAGATCATACATTTGAGACCTGGGGGGTTTTCCAAGCTGGAAAGTCCAGTTATGCACACGCTGAGCCCGGACAGCCTGGGTGACACCCAGCCTTGCCAATATTTCAGCTTTTAGCATCACATAGTCTTTTGCTTGGTCAGGCTCTAGGTCATAGTAAGCCTTCTGCGATTCACCAGTTAACAGAGGAGCCACCAGTCCAGCCCACTGCTCCTCAGGCCACTTTTCTCTTTCAGCAGTCCTTTCAAATGTGGTCAAAAATACCTCTGGATCATCCTCTCCAGTCATTTTTGTCAATAAACGACTCACCCCAAAGGACGCGGTATTAGTGGGACGGCTTTCCTCACTGGTCTGCGGACGTTGCTGCATTACTGCTTCCATTTATTGTAGTCTCTGCTCTTGCTTCTGTAACAGGTCTATGAAGCGGGCCTCAGATTGCTGCTGGGCTTGTTGCTGAGCTTCCAGACTCTGTTGGTGAGCTTGCTGCTGGGCTGCAAGGCTCCTTTGCAAACCTGCATTTGTCTGCTGTTGATTGGCATTTGCTAGAGCCAGCTGTTTCAGTATCTCCTCCATGCTGGCTTAAAAAAAACTGCCACTGGTTCTCCACCAACTGTGAGGGGGTTAACTCGGTAGCGGGTGTGTGTGACCCCCTGGTTGGGCTCCCCACACAAAAACAGGGCCAGCAGACGGAGGTTGTGGTTTTCAAAATCAAAAGGTGCGGTTTATTTCTCTATGTACAGTGACAAAAACACAACAAAGCCAAAAAGAAACATAAACAAAATAAATCCTGGTCAGCTTGACCTCTGACTAAACATGCAGGTTTCCTAACTAACAACTGGGATCAGCCTGGTGCTGTCCTAGTCCCTAAGTCCCTGGTTTAGTCAATGTCCAAACAAATAGCCACACAGGCTTTTTCTCACTGCACAGGGGTTCACTCTCCCTAGACAGTCCACACAGGTCTGGTTCCAGGCATGAGCAAACACCTAATGAATCTGGGAGTTATTATAGAGGCCTCAAACGAACTGACAGGCTTCAGCTGGTCTCATCAACTCCCTGCCTGCACGACGCCCAGCCCTCTCCCTAGAGGTATGAGTCATCCATGAGCCCACTAGCCTCAGCTGGGCTTCATCAACTCCCTCCCTAGTCGTATAAGTCGGCATAAAGCCTGAATCTGGGAGAAATATATCTACCCCCCTGGATGCAACCAGGTGACTTTACCTTCCTGCTGTCACAATATATATATATATATATATATATATATATACAAAGCCTGGATGTATATATATAATAAATACACTGCAGCTGAGCTAACTGAATCGCCTGCCTGCTCAAACTAAATGAAATTACACTCTCTCTCTCTCAACGCCACCAACACTACACACGGCCGACTTGCAGGCGGCCTTATATAGTGTGGGGCGTGGACTTAAACCTGCCTTTGGCCAATTATGTCTCTCTTTGCTGACGGCGCTGTGATTGGCCAAAACATGTGGGTCATAGTGCATGCTTGGCCAAACATCAGACAGCAATGCGATGTCGCAGTGCATTATGGGTCGTGACGCGCCGTTTGAATTTGGCACGAACGGCCCATAATGTTCGAATTTCAACGAACGGGCGAACCGGCAATGTTCGAGTCAAACTCATGTTCGACCCGAACAGAAAGCTCATCCCTAGTGACGATATTAGTTGAACATCATATTGCCATTGGCTTACATAGTGACATACTGTAGTTAGGTTGAAAACAAACACAAGTCCATCTAGTTCAACCAATAGAAAAGAAAACAAACAAACAAACAGTAAATCCAGTGAACAAAGCAATATTTTTTTTTTTTATCTCAGACAGCTTTAGTTCTTTCTTACTAATTTTACCTAACTAAAATTAACCACGAAAACCCATTTTGTTAAGATATTCTGTCAGTCTCTAAAGGCTTTTTGCTATTTTTTATGCAAAAAATGTTGGTATGTTATTATTTTATTGCATACTGTATATAAACATGCACCACACTAAGTACGCTGTATTTTAATTTTAGTTTACTAGAAAAGGCATTACATTAAGTGATAACAATCTCAGAAATTAATACAATATTAGGCAAGTACTTGGTTTGCATTTTACATGCATTTCTAAACTAATTATGTTAATTATGTTAGAAATGAAATTACAGTAACATGTTAGGCAAGTTTATTTTATAATTAGAAAGGCTGAACTAATGAAATCTGACAGTATTAAATGTTGAGATGCTTTAGTCATTACATGTACACTTGTAAAATGATTTATTCATTTACAGCAAACAATTAAATTTTTCCATGCTTACCTATTATTTTTTTCATTTTTAAATACAAAAAAGAGTTTTCTTAACATGAATCTAAACCTCAAAACAAAAATGTGCTATATTGCAGCTTACTAGTTCTTAACCACTTCAGGGATCCCGCCTACATCATTGGTTATTCCCCGGCAAGCGGGGAAAGCTGGGGCTTACCCTATGATGTGACGGGTGACCCTGCCCCCTCGTACTTCATGGGGGTTTCGTGTGGAGTGGAGACTGGAGGAGACTGCAGCGATGGACATCGGATCACCGCAGGACATAGAGTACAACGCTGGACAGACTGGATTACATCGCTGGAATGGGTTTTTTATTTTTATTTTTTTTATTTTTAATAAAGGACTTTCCCAACTGTGCCTGTGTTTTTTTTTTTTTTTTACACTTTCATTGTGAAATGGTAGGGGTATAATGTACCACTTACCAATTCACAGAGGGGGGGCAGGATCTGGGTGTCCCCTTTGTTAAAGGGGTCTTCCAGATTCCGATAAGCCCCCCGCCCACAGACCCCTTCAACCACCGGGCAAGGGTTGTGGGGATGAGGCCATTGTCCCCATCAACATGGGGACATGGTGCTTTGAGGGGTCACAGACCCCCAAAGCATCCTCCCCATGTTGAGGGCATGTGGCCTGGTACAGTTCAGGAAGGGGGGGGCGCTCTCTCGCCCCCCCTTATTTTCCTGCGGCCTGCCAGTTTGTGTGCTCGGATAAAGGGTCTGGTATGGATTTTTGGGGGGAACTCCACGCCATTTTTTTCACTTTAAGCATTATTAAAATCACTGCTCCCGAAAAAACTGCAATTTTTAAAACTTTTTTTTGCATTGATACATGTCCCCTGGGGCAGGACCCAGGTCCCCAAACCCTTTTTAGGACAATAACTTGCATATTAGCCTTGATAATTAGCACTTTTGATTTCAAACGTTCGAGTCTATTGTATTTAATAAGGCTCTGGTGCGAATCGAACCGGGGGGTGTTCGGCTCATCCCTATTCCTGACCAGAGCACTTTTTACAATTTGGCACTGCGTCCCTTTAACTGATAATTGCGCGGTCATGCAATGCTGTACCCAAACTACATTTGCGTCCTTTTTTTTGTATTTGATTGCCTCTGCGATTTTTATTTTTTGCAATATAAATGGAAAAAGACTGAAAATTTTGAAAAATATATATATATTTACAATTTTTTTGCCGCGTACACATGATCGGAAATTCCGACAATCGTGGATTTTTTTCAGACGCAATGTTGGCTCAAACTTGTTTTGCATACACACGGTCACACAAATCTTGTCGGAAATTCCGAATGTCAAGAACGCAGTGACGTACAACACGTACGACGAGCTGAGATCAATGAAGTTCAATAGGCAGTTCGGCTTGTCTGCTTAATTCTGAGCATGCGGGTTTTTTTGTGCGTCGGAATTGCATACAGACGATCGGAATTTCCGACAAGAACTTTTCTTGTCGGAAAATTTGAGAACCAGCAAATGTTTGTTGTCGGAAATTCCGACAGCAAATGTCCGATGGAGCCGACACACGGTCGGGATTTCCGACAAAAAGCTCACATCGAACATTTGATGTTGGAATTTCCGATCGTGTGTACGCGGCATTTGTTATAAAAAAATCCAATAAACTCAATTTTAGTCATACATTTAGGCCAAAATGTATTCAGTCAATACGCATATTTTTATTGGTTTGTGCAAAAGTTATAGCGTCTACAACCTAGGGTACATTTTCTGGAATTTACGCAGCTTTTAGTTTATGATTGTTGAGGTGCTAAAATGGCAGGGCAGTACAACCCCACACCCCAAATGACCCATTTTGGAAAGTAGACACCCCAAGGAAGATGCTGAAAGGCATGTTGAGCCCATTGAATATAAAAAAAAAATTGTCACAAGTGATTGAATAATGACAAAAAAATGAAATAAAAAAAAAAAACACAAAGTTGTCAGTAAATTATATATTGCTCATACATGCCATGGTTATATGTGGAATTAATATAAACAAACTGAGCTGCGCTGCAAATTAATTATATAAAAATGGCATGTGAATCATAAATATAATTCTAATAAATATAGGAAACGGCACTGTGAGACTGATATTACAAATAATGTGACATCAAAATCGTGAAATAAAGTAATATGTGAAACATTGTCCAAATAAATAAAAATTGATAATTCTTTTAAATCCGAAGTGACTTGACAAAAACAATAGTGGGCCCAGATGGTGCATGTATTTCACATAAAACCAAAATCAATGCCCTTTCAAATGTCCATGTCACTATAGTCAATGATAAAATAAACAGTAGATTCCACACTGTAAGTGATAGGACACAGTTCTAAAAACAGTTCTTCCATTTTTTTTTTTATCAACGGTGACTTCAAACAGATAAGCACCCAAGAAGAAGTGATGAAATATAGAAAAGGATCCTCCACCTTTTATATGAAAGCTGCTTACCAGCTATATGGATCTCTTGTCAGGAGATCATAACCGCTTTTGGCTAATTACCCCAGCCCTGGGTCTCTTAACGGTATACTGCAGACACTCCTGAATCCTCTGCGCCTGAAATCCTCAGTTTTCCTCAAGATTAGAGTTGAGCGGACACCTGGATGTTCGGGTTCGGCATGCTGACAAAGCTTTTCCACATTTCGGCCATGCTAACCCTGCCTTCTGAGGTGCTGGCGGTGCCCCAGCTGCGTTGGCGACCTCTTCCTCCTCCTCTGCCTTCGCCTTGTGCTTCCACTGTGCCCCCGTTGCTGTCAGGTGGGAATGCCACCAGCAGCGCGTCTACCAGCGTGCGCTTGTACTCGCGCATCTTACGATCACACTCCAGTGAGGGAATTTAGGACGGTACGTTGTCCTTGTAACAGGGATCCAGCAGCGTGGCCACCCAGTAATCAGCACCAGTTAGAATTTGGGCAACTCGGTGGTCGTTGCGGAGTAGGCTTGTGCAATTCATTTCGTAACGAATCAAAATTCGTCCGAATTTAGCAACTTTCGGACATTCGGAAGCATTCGAATTTCCGAACAAAGCAATTGCGAATAAAACCGAATCCGAAATAAATTATATCGCAAATAGCGAATGCCTGAATGTCTTCGGCATAATTCGTTATGAAAAAAGTTACGAATGTACGAATCCATTCGAAGCACAATAACACTCTGCTCTGCTCTCTGCTTCTCCCTCACCGTGCTAAACTCCCACTCAAAATGGTGTACAGGGGCGGAGGCTATAGCCGTATGTAAAAATCGAAAGTAAAATACGAGATTTCGAATCCATTCGAAGCACAGTAACACTCTGCTCTGCTCTCTGCTTCTCCCTCACCGTGCTGAACTCCCTCTCAAAATGGTGTACAGGGTCGGAGGCTATAGCCACATGTAAAAAACGAAAGTAAAATATGAGATTTCGAATCGTTACAAATAACCGCTATGTATTTAGAAAAGTACAAATCCATTCGAAGCACATTAGGGCATAATAGGCAGCGTCGTTGTGAGAGAGACACGGAAAATTACGAATCAACGAACCCAAAAAAAGTTTCGAAAGTAGGAGTTGTGTCCAGAATCAATGAAAAACAATGTACTCTACCGAAAGTACGAATTATAAATCAACTAAAAATAAGGCTTACATTAATATGAATCATTCCAATTCAACGAAAAATGTTGCTTGCGAAAATACGAACTAGTCCAAACACGAAAAATCCCGTCTAGCAAAATTACGAACGATTACGAATCAACAGGACCGAAAAGAAACGAACCGAAACTAAACAAATTTTTCCGTTGTGCACAAGAAACGAACCAAAACTAAACAAATGTTTCCATTGTGCACAAGTCTATTGCGGAGACACTGCAGCATGTAATCGCTCATGTGTGCCAGACTGCCCAGAGGCAACGAAAAGCTGTCCTCTGTGGGAGGTGTATCGTCTGTGTCCTCTGTATCCCCCCAGCC
The DNA here is from genome assembly GCA_029206835.1 of Rana muscosa. Lineage (NCBI taxonomy): Eukaryota > Metazoa > Chordata > Amphibia > Anura > Ranidae > Rana > Rana muscosa. Next base: position 68,328,909 of record CM055119.1, read on the forward strand.
ATGCACCAGTGATGGCCATGAGCTGGTCTGGGTGCCACCCTGCTGTGAACATGGTTCCTCCTCCTCCATCTCCTCCTCCTCATCCTCCACCTCGTCATCCTCCAGAACTGTGCCCTTGTGTACCTGGCGTTTGTTGGTGCAGGAACCCACCCTCTGAGCCACTTGTGAATGACTGCCCTGAAAGTCTTGGAAATGATCCCTCTTCCTCCTCCTCCTCCTCCTGTGCCACATCGTCTTCCATCATCGCCCGAAGCGTTTTTTCAAGGAGGCATAGAACTGGGATAGTAATGCTGAGAACGGCGTCATCGGCACTGGCCATGTTGGTGGAGTACTCGAAACAGCGCAACAAGGCACACAGGTCTCGCATGGAGGCCCAGTTATTGGTGGTGAAGTGGTGCTGTTCCGCAGAGCGCCTCATGCGTGCGTGCTGCAGCTGAAACTCCACTATCGCCTGCTGCTGCTCGCACAGTCTGGCCAGCATGTGCAAGGTGGAGTTCCACCTTGTGGGCACGTCACATATGAGGCGGTGAGCGGGATGGCCGAAGTTATGCTGCAGCGCTGACAGGCGAGCAGCAGCAGGATGAGAACTCAGAAAGGGCGCACCGACGGCCCAAACTTTCTGCAGCAGCTCTGGCATATCGGGGTAATTTTTAAGGAACCTCTGCACCACCAAATTCAGCACATGCACCAGGCATGGGATGTGCGTCAAACCGGCTATGCCCAGAGCTGCTACGAGATTTCGCCCATTATCGCACACCACCAGGCCGGGCTTGAGGCTCACTGCCACCAACCACTCATCAGTCTGTTTTTTCCATGTCCCTCCACAACACCTGTGTGGTGTGGGGTTTTTCCCCCAAACAGGAAAGTTTTAAAACTGCCTGCTGTTGTTTACCCTTGGCTGTGCTGAAGTTGGTGGTGAAGGTGTTACGCTGACCGGATGAGGAGGCGGTAGAGGATGAGGAAGCGGAGTAGGAGGAGTTATCAACAGGAGGCAAACTGAAGCACCCTGCAATCCTCGGTGGTGGAAGGACTTGCGCCAAAACTGCTATACGCCTCAGACCCAGCCGCCACTGCATTTACCCAGTGTGCTGTTAGAGAGATATAACATCCTTGACCGTGCTTACTGGTCCACGTATCCGTAGTTAGGTGGACCTTGCCACAGATGGCGTTGCACAGTGCACACCTGATTTTGTCCCCCACTTGGTTGTGCAGGGGAGGAATGGCTCGCCTGGAAAAGTAGTGGCGGCTGGGCACGATGTACTGTGGGACAGCCAATGCCATCAGGCTTTTAAAACTCTGCATCTCCACCAGACGGAATTACAGCATTTCAAAGGCCAGGAATTTTGAAATGCTGGCATTCAGGGCCAGGGATCGCTGGTGGGTAGGGGGGTACTTCCTCTTGTGCTCCAGTGTTTGGGAGATAGAGAGCTGAAAGCTTCCACTGGACATTGTGGAGATGGTTGGTGACCCAGGTGGTAGTGTTGCTGGCAGATCCTCTGTTTGCGGGGTGGCAGGTGCCACTGTCACTACAGAGGTGGATGAAGAGGCCGAGACTGCAGAAGAAGAGGAAGCAGAAGGAGCCAGAGACCTTTCTTGGTTTTTGAGGTGTCTACTCCACTGCAGCTTGTGCTTTGCACTTAGATGCCTGGTCATGCAGGTTGTGCTCAGGTTGAGAACGTTTATGCCTCGCTTCAGGCTCTGATTGCACAGCGTGCAAACCACTCGTGTCTTGTCATCAGCACATTGTCTGAAGAACTGCCACTCTAGGGAACTCCTTGGACATGTCTTTGGTGTGCTCGGTCCCTTGCTGCATTGGGCAGTAGCAGGCATACTGTCTAGGGGACGGACGCTCCGCTTTTGCACCCGGTTCCCTCTTCTGCTGTGCTGGTGGCTCTGTGCGACCACCGCCTCTTCCTCCGAACTACACAGGTCACCTGCATGACGTTGATTCCATGTGGGGTTGAGGACCTCATCGTCCTCCACATCATCTTCCACCCAGTCTTCACCCCTGCCCTCCTTGTCGGTCTGCACAATTGCGAAAGCAGCAGCAGTCTTCAACGTCTTCATCTTCCGAGACGTGCTGCGATGGTCCTCCCATGTACTCATCTTGAAACATAAGTGGTTGGGCATCGGTGCACTCAATCTCTTCCACTTCTGGGGCAGGGCTAGGTGGATGTGAAACCCTGTTAAAAGAGTCATCAAAAAGCATAAGAGACTGCTGCATGACTTGGGGCTCAGACTGCTTGGCTGATTTGCAAGGGGCTGAGGTGAAAGACTGATGGACATCGGCTGCAGGTGCCAACTCTGATCTTTCAGCAGGAGACTGGGGGGGAGACAATGTGAAGGAACTGGAGGCACTGTCAGCAACCCAATCTACTATCGCCTGTACTTGTCCTGGCCTCAACATTCGTAGAGCCGCATTAGGCCCAACCAAATACCGCTGCAGGCTCTGTCGCCTACTCACACCTGAGGAAGGTGTTTCACTTGTGTGTGTAGCTGGCACAGATCGACCACATCCTCTCCCTGCAACAGGAGCTCCACCAGCAGCACCACGACCGGGGCCACGTCCCTTATTTGACGTTCTCCTCATATTTCTCAAATTTAGGATCTTGCCCTAAATGGTTGTTATTGGAATAGCAGAATAGAACAACAGTATCTAAAGGGTGTATCTCACATGTACAGATATGCAGTAAATGCTGCAAAATTCATTTTTTTTGCCCTAAATGGGTGTTTTCAGAATAGCAGAATAGAACAACAGTATCTAAAGGGTGTATCTCTCACGTACAGATACAGACTAGGCCTCAATTTAAGATTTTCCACCTAAATGTGTTTTTTTGAATAGCAAAATAGAGCAACAGTATTTAAAGTGTGTATCTCACAAGTACAGATATGCAGGAAACGCTGCAAATTATTATTTTTTGCCCTAAATGTGTTTTTTTTTTTAATACCAGAATAGAGCAACAGTATCTAAAGGGTGTACCTCACACGTACAGATACAGACTAGGCCGCAATTTAAGATTTTCTCCCTAAATGTTTTTTTTTTTTTGAATAGCAGAATAGAGCAACAGTATCTAAAGGGTGTATCTCACAGGTACAGATATGCAGAAAACGCACCAACAAAAATTTTTTTTTGCCCTAAATTATCATTTTTTGGAATAGCAGAATAGAAGAACAGTATCTAAAGTGTGTATCTCACACGTACAGATATGCAGAAAACGTTGGCAACATTTTTTTTTTGCCATAAATTTATTTTTTTGAATAGCAGAATAAAACAACAGTATCTAAAGGGTGTATCTCAAAGGTACAGATATGCAGAAAACGCACCAAAATGTTTTTTTTTGCCCTAAATTATTATTTTTTGAATAGCAGAATAAAACAACAGTTTCTAAAGTGTGTATCTCACACGTACAGATATGCAGGAAACACTGCAAAATATATTTTTTTGTCCTAAATGGGTGTTTTTAGAATAGCAGAATAGAGCAACAGTATCTAAAGGGTGTATCTCACACGTACAGATATGCAGAAAACGCACCAAAAAATTTTTTTTTGCCCTAAATTATAATTTTTTTGAATAGCAGAATAGGAGAACAGTATCTAAAGTGTGTATCTTACACGTACAGATATGCAGAAAATGTTGTCAAAATTTTTTTTTTGTCCTAAATTTTTTTTTGGAATAGTAGAATAAAACAACAGTATCTAAAGTGTGTATCTCACTAAATACAGATATGTAGGAAACACAGCAAAATATTTTTTTTTGCCCTAAATGGGTGTTTTTAGAATAGCAGAATAGACCAACAGTATCTAAAGGGTGTATCTCACAGTAACATATGCAGTGCTGGTGCACTGAGCTTGCATAAAATGCCCGCCGACGCCAACCTAACTAACAGACAGATAAAAGTTATCTTTTCTCTGGCACTGGGCTCAGGGCAGGGTAAAAAGATTGTGCACTGCACCCACACAACAAAATCAAGGTAGATCGCTGGGTAATTTGATTTCTGAATCAGGATCAAATTCTCTCCCTCAAAGCAGCAGCAGCAACCTTTCCCTACACTATCTAAAGCAGAGTGACGTGCTGTGCTATGTGCCTCTAGCTTATATAGAGGCTGGGTCACATGCTGCACTGGCCAATCACATCCATGCCATTAGTAGGCATGGCTGTGATGGCTTCTGAGGGCAAACGTGTTAAACGAATGTTGATTGGCTGCGATGCAGCTTTTTAAAATGCAACATTACATTGCAGAACACCGAACTTGAACCCGAACATACAGTAAATTGTTCGGGTTCGGGTCCGGGTACCAAAAACCCAAAATTCCGGTACGAACCCGAACTTTACAGTTCGGGTTCGCTCAACCCTACTCAAGATTAGTGGTTCCCCATGCAAATATAAAGGCTACCATAGTGTGATACTGTATTGATTTTATTTTATAAAAAACACGGATGTACACTTACAATTAGGTTGTAGATAAAAAAGCATGCCATAAAATTCAAGCCGGCCGGCTCTCACTATTCGCTCGTTCCTTCGGGACAGATGCGTTGTATCGCGGTGACGTCAGTACGCCGCTCCTCACTACGCCGTTTCGTTACAAATTACGTTGTCCAGGGGCATGAGCGGCTTGCTGACTCACCGCTATTTCTATCCTAAACAATCAAAGAGAACGCCCAGCTCTGAGGTCTGGGAGTCCAAGATGCAACACAACCATTTTACCACAGGGCAGTTGCCAATACTGTGTCCAGGTTCACCCAGCTTTGAACTCCGGGAAACCATGATGTTGAATCCGCCATCATTAGATGGGGCAAACTCCAGCAATGTGTGACCATTTAGGGACGCCAAACAGTACACACAAAGCCACATTTAGATCAATGTGTATTAAATCTAAGGGGAAATTGTATCAACCCAGAACAGTGATGCCGGATATATTAAATTAAAAGTAGTTATAAAATTACATTTTAAAATAAAGGGAACCAAACGAATACTGTCTGTTAGCAGGGCCTATCTCATAATATATAGAAAAACAATCACCCCACCACTCCAATGTAACTTAAAGCAATATATGTAGTGTCCTATGCTGTAAGATTGAATACATGGAGCAAATGCACTGGGGTTTATATTGGATGCTCTCAGAGCCTTTATAATAGTATTTAGATGGTCACCCATCTGATCAAATAAAAATAAATATAAATAATAATAATAATAATAATAATAAGTATAGGGGCATAATGTTGATTGATTCAAAAAGAAACTGAATCAAAACTGGCTTAATGCAGCTTCAAGATGTATGCTAAAATAGTTGTGAGTAGGGATGAGCTCGGTGTTCGAGTCGAACATACGTTCGACTCGAACATCGGCTGTTCGAACGTTCGACGAAGATCGAACGTTTTGGGCCGTTCGCACCAAATTCGAGTGACGCAAACGGCCCACAATACACTGCGCCATCGCAGTGCAATCCCGGCGCTGTGATTGGCCAAGCATGCACTGTGACCCCGCATGCTTGGCCAATCACAGGCAGCGAGGAGAGCCATAATTGGCCACAGGCAGGGTTTAGTACACGCCCCACACTATAAAAGGCCGCCAGCGCGGAGGCCTTGTGTAGTGTGTTCCGGTTCAGGGAGAGAGAAGGATAGGCAGGGACAGTGTTAGTGATATTTGTTCATTTACCTTATGTGTAGGGAGAGAGAAGGATAGGCAGGGACAGTGTCAGTGATATTCTGCTAAACCTTGTGTGCAGGGAGAGAGAAGGATAGGCAGGGACAGTGTCAGTGATATTCTGCTAAACTTTGTGTGCAGGGAGAGAGAAGGATAGGCAGGAGACAGTGTCAGTGATATTTTTGCTAAGCCTCCTGCACAGTATACACCTGAAGCTAGCCCTTATTGCTGTGTTTTCCAGTTGTGTAACACAGGCAGGCATCTGCAGCAGTTATAGCAGGCGTAGTGTGCTTCCTGCAAAATATACAAAATATACACCTGAAGCTAGCCCTTATTGCTGTGTTTTCCTGTTATGTAACACAGGCAGGCATCTGCAGCACTTACAGCAGGCGTAGTGTGCTTCCTGCAAAATATACACCTGAAGCTAGGCCTTATTGCTGTGTTTTCCTGTTGTGTAACACAGGCAGGCATCTGCAGCAGTTATAGCAGGCGTAGTGTGCTTCCTGCAAAATATACACCTGAAGCTAGGCCTTATTGCTGTGTTTTCCTGTTGTGTAACAAAGGCAGGCATCTGCAGCAGTTATAGCAGGCGTAGTGTGCTTCCTGCAAAATATACACCTGAAGCTAGCCCTTATTGCTGTTTTTTCCTGTTGTGTAACACAGGCAGGCATCTGCAGCAGTTATAGCAGGCGTAGTGTGCTTCCTGCAAAATATACACCTGAAGCTAGCCCTTATTGCTGTTTTTTCCTGTTGTGTAACACAGGCAGGCATCTGCAGCACTTACAGCAGGCGTAGTGTGCTTCCTGCAAAATATACACCTGAAGCTAGGCCTTATTGCTGTGTTTTCCTGTTGTGTAACACAGGCAGGCATCTGCAGCACTTACAGCAGGCGTAGTGTGCCTCCTGCAAAATATACACCTGAAGCTAGGCCTTATTCCTGTGTTTTCCTGTTGTGTAACACAGGCAGGCATCTGCAGCACTTACAACAGGCGTAGTGTGCTTCCTGCAAAATATACACCTGAAGCTAGGCCTTATTGCTGTGTTTTCCTGTTGTGTAACACAGGCAGGCATCTGCAGCACTTACAGCAGGCGTAGTGTGCCTCCTGCACATTATACACCTGAAGCTACCCCTTATTGCTCGTAGTTTTTTTTTCTTTTGTGTTACACTAACAGGCATCTGCAGCACTTACAGCGGGTGTAGTGTGCTTCTTGCAAAATATACACCAGAAGCTAGCCCTTATTGCTGTGTTTTCCTGTTGTGTAACACAGGCAGGCATCTGCAGCAGTTATAGCAGGCGTAGTGTATTTCTTGCAAAATATACACCTGAAGCTACCCCTTATTGCTGGTTTTCCCATCTCCCTGCAGGCCTTTAGAATGTCTGGAAGGCAAACAAGGAGAGGCAGACAGTCAGGAGCCAATAAAAGAGGGCAAGCAGGCTCTGTGTCTAGAGACAACAGTGCTGGTCGTGGACACGGTGCATCGTCATCAGCACATTGCCATGGGACACGCTTGTCCTTATTTTCGGCAGCTGGACGTGTTGAGCCGCATCATGCCGAAGACTTGGTAGAGTGGATGACCAAGCCCTCCTCATCCTCATCATCCTCTCTCACCCAGGCTCAGGGTACTGGCAAAGCAGCTGCCAAAGCGTCCTCAATGTCATCATCAGTCACTCCTTCCCTAGACCCACCGTGTCCTCCTGAGGTGTCCCCCGAACTGTTTGAGCACAGTGTTGGGTACATGCTCCAGGAGGATGCCCAGCATTTCGAAGGGTCTGAAGATGATACCCAGCTAGAGGAAGGCAGTAGTGTGAGAGCAGAGAGAGGGGATGCTCAAGAAGGACACCAATCTGGCAGTCATGTTCCAGCAGCTGCAGCATACTGCCAGATTGGTTCCAGTGATGAGGAGGGAGGGGATGATGAGGTCACTGACTCCACGTGGGTGCCTGATAGGAGAGAGGAGGAGGAGGATGAGGAGGAGGCACATCTCCAACGAGGCAGGATGCCCTCCGGGGGCCAGCGTAAGGGCAGCACACGGCTGAATCACACCGCAGAGCTCCGCCTGTGCAGGGCGCTGCCTCTGCCCGTTATTCCAAAAGTTCTTTGGTGTGGGCCATTTTTGAGTCGAGTGCATCAGATCGCACCGTTGCTGTTTGCAACATATGTCTCAAGCGTATCTCGCGTGGCCAAAACATCAGCCGCTTGGGCACCACATGCTTGACCAGACATATGTTGACCTGCCATGCAGCTCGTTGGCAAGCCTACCTTAAAGACCCACACCAAAGAACAAAGCGGACCTCTCCTTGCTCCGCATCAGCTGGTGAACTTCAACCCCACTATACCTTCAGTCCTCTCTGAAACCTGCACTGAGAGGAATGAAGGTGTAGAATTAGGTGTGTCACAGCCAAGTACTTGCGGGCACTCTGCTAGCAGTACACCGACGTCCGATTGTAGCAGGCAAATTTCCCTGCCCCAGCTGCTGGACCGTCGAAAGAAGTTCACTCCCAGCCATCCACATGCCCAGCGGTTGAATGCTAGCTTGGCTAAATTGCTAGCACTTCAACTGCTGCCTTTTCAGTTGGTAGACTCGGCCCCCTTCCGTGAGTTTGTGCAATGTGCGGTTCCTCAGTGGCAGGTTCCCAAACGCCACTTTTTCTCACGGAAGGTGATTCCGGCTCTCTACCGCCATGTGGAAGGCAATGTCCATGCCTCGCTGGACAGGGCGGTCAGCGGTAAGGTGCATATTACCGCTGACTCATGGTCCAGCAGGCATGGACAGGGACGTTACCTTTTTTTCACGGCCCATTGGGTCACTCTTTTGGCAGCTGGGAAGGATGCATGACAAGGTGCAGTAGTGTTGGAGGTTGTTCCGCCGCCACGCCTCCAAAATGCTACTACTGGTTGTGACACACCTCTCTCCTCCACCCCCTCCTCTTCTTCTTCCTCCATGGCCTCTTTCTGTGCTTTGTCCTCGGAACCAGCGGTGCTCCGTAGGCGTTCAAGGGGCAACGCAAGTACGCAGGCAAAAAGATGTCATGCTGTGCTTGCACTGGTGTGTTTGGGGGACAGGAGCCACACTGGGGCAGAGGTTCTGTCAGCTCTGCAGGGGCAGGCCGAGAGGTGGTTGACGCCACGCCAGCTTAAGGCAGGAATGGTGGTTTGCGACAATGGCACCAACCTCCTCTCCGCCCTCCGACAGGGACAACTGACCCATGTGCCCTGTGTGGCTCACGTCCTTAACCTAGTGGTGCAGCGGTTCTTGGACAGGTACCCGGGCTTACAGGATGTCCTGAGGCAGGCCAGGAAAGTCTGTGTGCATTTCCGCAGATCATATAATGCCAGTGCTCTGCTGGCTGAGCAGCAAAAGGAGTTGAACCTGCCGAAGAACCGCCTTATATGTGACATGCCCACCAGGTGGAACTCAACGTTGGCCATGCTGCAGCGGCTGCACACGCAGCAGAGGGCCATCAATGAGTACCTGTGCGACTACGGCACCAGGACAGGGTCAGGGAGCTCAGGTTTTTTTCACCACGCCAGTGTGGCATGATCAGGGATGCATGCACTGTCCTGGCACCATTTGAGGAGGCCAATAGGATGGTGAGCAGTGACAGTGCATGCATCAGTGACACTGTACCTCTTGTCCACTTGTTGGAGCATATGCTGCGTGGAATAATGGACAGGGCACTTGAGGCAGAACAGAGGCAGGAAGAGGAGGACTTCCTTGCCTCTCAAGGCCCCCTTTACCCAGACAGTGTTCCTTCTGTCCCACCCATCCCACAAGAAGAGGACGAGGAGGAGGAGGATTGTGTCAGCATGGAGGTGGAGCCTGGCACTCAGCATCAACAGCAGCAGTCTTTTAGGGATGATTTACAGTCCCAAGAAACACGTGGACTTGTACGTGGCTGGGAGGAGGTGGCTGCGGATCATGTCGTCCTTAGTGACCCAGAGGACTGCGGACCGAATGCCTCAGCTAACCTACGCTGCATGGCCTCCCTGATCCTGCAAAGTCTGCAGAGGGATCCTCGTATTCTTCGGATCAAGGAGAGGGACCATTACTGGCTGGCCACTCTCCTTGATCCACGGTACAAGGGTAAGGTTGCGGACCTTATCTTACCGTCGCAGAGGGAGCAGAGGATGAGACAACCCTGGGAGGCCTTGAAGAAACGTCTGTGCAATGCGTTCCTAGAGACTGGGAGGTTACAAACTCCTGGTCCTGGACAACGAGTTGCTGAGGCTTCGCTCAGTCAAAGAAGGAGCGGTGGGGAAGGTGGCCGTCTGACCAATGTGTTTAGACAATTCTTTAGTCCACAGCCCCAAGGTATGATCGGTTCCAGCAACCATCGCCAGTGTCTGATATACATGGTGCAGGAATACCTAGGGGCAAGGTCAGACTTGGACACCTTTCCCACCGAAAATCCTCTGGCTTACTGGGTCTTGAGGATGGATCACTGGCCAGAGCTTGCACAGTATGCAATTGAGCTACTGGCCTGTCCTGCATCCAGCGTTCTTTCGGAACGCACATTCAGTGCTGCTGGAGGATTTGTCACAGGTCATAGGGTGCTCCTGTCCACCGACTGGGTTGATCGACTGACCTTCATAAAGATGAACCAGTCTTGGATCACCACCAGCTACCAAGCAACTGAAGCTGATATAACAGTATAATTTATTTTCAAATGTCACGTCCCTTCAAGACATCCCTGATGCTGAGTGACTGTCCTGTTATGTTGACTGACTATCCTCCTCCTCCTCAATGATCCAATTCATGATGATAGCTTGGAAGAACATTTTTGTTTATGGGTGCCGCCACCAGTGGCTAAGGCCCAATTTTTCAGCCCCTGTTTAACAGGGGCATGTAATTACAATTTTTGATGCAATGCTTTGCAGCAGGGCTCATTCCTGCACTCCAGCTAGTGTATCTGGGAGAGGTTGCAGTGTTGTGGCACCAGCACCAGTGCCTAAGGCCCAATTTTTCAGCCCCTGTTTAACAGGGGCGTGTAATTACAATTTTTGATGCAATGCTTTGCAACAGGGCTCATTACTGTGCTCCAAGTACAGTATCTGTGAGGGGTTGCAGTGTTGTGGCACCGGTGCCTAAGGCCCAATTTTTCTGCCCCTGTTTAACAGGGGCATGTAATTACAATTTTTGATGCAATACTTTGCAACAGGGCTCATTGCTGTGCTCCAAGTACAGTATCTGTGAGGGGTTGCAGTGTTGTGGCACCAGTGGCTAAGGCCCACTTTTTCAGCCCCTGTTCTACAGGGGCATGTAATTACAATTATTGATCTAATAATTCACAGCAGGGCCCATTCCTGCGCCCACCAAGAGTAACTGTGAGGGCTTACAGTGTTGTGGCAACACCACCACCACCACCACCACCACCAAAGGCCCAATTTTTCAGCCCCTGTTCAACAGGGGCATGCAATTACAATTCTTGATCTAATAATTCACAGCAGGGCCCATTTATGCGCCCACCAAGAATAACTGTGAGGGCTTACAGTGTTGTGGCACCAGCACCACCACCAAAGGCCCAAATTTTCCTACCACTGTTCAACAATGGCATGTAAATACAATTCCTGATATAATAGTTCACAGTAGGGCATTCCAGCGCCCACCAAGAGTCTGGCCTCGTACACACGACCGATTTTCTCGTCGTAAAAAACACGTCGTTTTTTTCGACGAGATTCTTGTTAAGCTTGTCGATTTTCTCGTCAAGCTTTCTATGCGTACACACTGTCATTTCCCAATTTCCTCGTGGTTCTCTGCGCTCACGTCCAGCACGTACGACGGCACTATAAAGGGGAAGATCTTTTTTCTTGGCGCCACCCCTTGGGCTGCTTTTGCTGATCTCGTGTTACCGCGTGTGAAGTAAAAGTTTGGGAAGAGACGATTCGCGCTTTTCAGTCTTCGTACTTTTCAGATCGTTTTCTGCCGTTCAGTTTGTGCTTGTGGGTTCGTATCTTGACTTTCAGGGCGTCTAGGCAGGTCGTATCTGTTTTACAGTGCGTTCTTGCCTGTTCGTTTCTGAATTTCAGTTCGTTATTCATAGGCCTTGCTGTTCTAAAGTGCGTTCTGTTCTGTACGTTCTGATTAGACGACCGTTTCCTAGCCATGTCGCCTGGACGTTCTCGTCGTCGAGTTCGTGCTGTGCGTGCGCTTGGTGTTGGTCTGCTTGTTTTGGACCAAGACCAGTCCATGAATGGTGTGAGGAGGAGTTCATGGACCAAGAATTGGTTGCTCCAGCGGGACCAATTCTGCCACATGCCTCTGCTGCGGGAGATCGTCGAGAATAATCCTGAGGACTACAGGAATTTTCTGAGGATGTCTGACCCCGTTTTTCAGGAACTTTTGGCTTTGGTGTCCCCCTATATTACCAGGAAGGACACCGTTATGCGGGAAGCCATCAGTGCTGAGCAGAGGCTCATCGCCACGTTGCGTTACCTGGCGACAGGGAGAAGTCTTCAGGACTTGAAGTTCACCACAGGCATCTCCCCCCAGGCTCTGGGCCTCATAATCCCAGACACCTGTTCTGCTATTATACAAGTCCTGCAGGAGGACTATATTAGGGTAAGTTTTCTCCCTTCACATCACATTTTATGTATTACATGTATGCTAATGTATTGTATTTCTTTCATCCTTTCCTAATTACCATGATTGTAATATGCTGAGAATGTCCCCTTTGTCCCCATGCATGCTGGAAGTTTTTAAATGCCCCTTTTTTATCCTCCCTAAATATTTCCCCTCACTAACTTTTCCAGCAGGGGCGCCTGTTGCTCCAAATGTTGGGGGGTTACAACCCCAATTTCGGAAATAAACTTCCTCCTTTTTTGCTCTGTTGCCTAATAAACGCCCCCAGTTGTCCCCTCCAATGCAGCCATTTAGTCCCCTCTATTGCAGCCAGTTTCCCCCCAGCCCTGCACTTACCTTCTTGTGGTCAGCGCCATCCTTCTTCTGTCCTTGATGTCTTCTCCTTCCCTTCATGTTGCATCAGCCAATCATGTTACCATTAAACAGACTTGGTGAACATGATTGCCAGAGCTGCCTGTCAGTGTTTACACAAGGAATGCCCCCTCCTTGTGTCCCCGATTTTTCTTTGAGGAAGCCAATTACATCCCTCAGGTTGTAATTTGCAAGACTTTTTTAATACCTGTTTCTGCTCTGCAATTTTAACCCCCTAAATGACGCAATTAATCATATGTCGGTCGCTTTACAAGAGGCCATCCACCTGAATAGTGTGCGGCATAGACAATACATAGGTTCATGCAACGCATGAACCTATGTATTGTTCTGAGTGATGGGCACAGGAGAGAGGGGACAGTGCTCCAGCGCCCACTCTGGACGCACCGCCACTGCAATGCTATCCTGTGGCCAAACACATCTCCCCCCCCAAAATAATTTAGTAATGGCCCATCAGAGGGGGTGATGAATATGATAAATGAGCCTTCCATTATACTTTTTTTACACACCTTAATAAACGTATAATTAGATTGATGTTGGTCTCTAATTTTTTGGTCTTGAATTTGCTTGTAATGTATGCCTTTGTTTTTCTAATATTATTTCATCTTGTTTCACTCCACAGCTTCCTTCAACGCCACAGGAATGGCAGACTGTGGCATCGGAGTTTGCCACGCGGTGGGACTTCCCCAACTGCGGTGGTGCCATAGACGGGAAGCACGTCCGCATCGTGCCGCCACCCCGTTCTGGATCCTACTACTACAACTACAAGGGGTTTCATAGCATTGTGCTGATGGCGGTGGTGTCAGCACGGTATGAATTCCTCTATGTTGATGTAGGGAAGAATGGCCGGATGTCCGATGGGGGATCCTTCATCCAGACGGAGTTTGCCCTCCGTCTCCAGAGTGACGACCTTGCATTGCCACCGGATGCAGGGAATATTGAAGGACTCCCCTTTGTTTTCTTGGCTGATGAAGCCTTCGGACTCGGACGGCATCTTATGAGGCCATTTCCACAGAGGACCCTGACCCCAGAGAAGAGTGTGTTCAATTACCGGCTGGCCAGGGCCCGAAGAGTCGTTGAAAATGCCTTCGGCATAATGGCCAGCCGGTTCCGCCTTTTTATGACTTCCATCCACTTGGCGGACTACAAAATAAACTATGTAGTGTTATGCTGCTGTGTGCTACACAATTTTCTTTGCCGCAAAGCGAATTCATATATGGCCTCAGTTTTGCCAGAGGCTGGACTTTCCCCTGCAAATCCCCTTCCGGGCCTGGAATCTGCCCGTCTTGACTTGCCCCCCCAAAATGCCCGTGTGGTTCGGGACAAATACATGGAGTATTTCACGGGTAGGGGGGCAATTCCTATGCCAGCCTATGTCTAAGTATCCCAATAAAAATCTTGTTTAAACCTTTAATTATTTGTTCTTTCCTGTCTCCTAGTTTGTCTTTGTGCATTTGTAGTGGCAAGTGTATTTTACTTTAGTAAATAACAACCAATTTCACTATGTTACCTTACAAAAGAACCAAATAAGCTTAGAGTGTATTATAAAAAGAAGCTACACGTTGTTTGTGGTCAAATATTTTACTCTCTGCACATTTTTTTTTGTTTTACTTTGGGGTTGGCCTGACCACAACCCGTCAAATTTTGGCTTATGAAAATACAAAAATACCACTTGCATTTCTAAAATGACAACATTGGATACCTCTGAGCAATCTGAGACATTCAGTTACACAAACTATGTCTCTATGTGCCCGTCCTAATATGGGGTCCTGCCACCCCTTGCCCAGCCAAAAATTCAATATGCACACATTTTTACTTTTTTGCAAATAGGAAGTTTACAATCCTGATCCCTATTGTCAACATGTGCTATCTGCCATCAGGGGTGATCAATGGATGTGTTTTGGGGGTGCATCCCCTTCCTCAGTTCACCGACTTTTGATACGAGGAAGGGGTTGCACCCACAAAAGACGTACATGGATATCCCCTGATGGCAGATAGCACATGTTCACACACTGTGTGCATATTCAATTTTTGGCTGCTTTGTTACTCAAAAAATTAGTAAAAATATAAAAACAAACATGTAAAAACAAATGTGTTTGGATGGCTTATTGAATTCTCCCCAAAACATCGAGAATGTCTTTAAATGTTTGTTCCATCACATGGATTCTTTGTTTAATTAGGTCCAGTTCCGTGCTACATTCCATCACTTGCTGGATGAGGCGGAGGGCACTGTCAGCAGAGAACGGTGTGCTATCCTTCACAACATTTCCATCCCCTAAAAACCATAAAAAAAAATTAATAAAACTCTGCAGGCCTACCTCGCTTACCTTAAGCTGTGGTGTCAGATACTGACCTGTTGTGGTGACCAGATCCACAACGTCATCCACCTCTCCTTCCTGCACTTCTCCTTCCTCCACCTCAACTTCCTGCACATCTTTTGGTTGTGGATCTTTGGGAGTTTGGGGTTTCTTGGAAGTTGTGGGGTGCATGTGCTCCCTGGAGTGTCCTCCTCCCAGTCTTCTCTCCCCTATGAGAATAAAACCAAAGGTCTATTTATCACACTGTAAAAATCTCATTTTTAAACTTAAAACAGGCTAAATTGTTTGGAAGTGGGGTACAAGTGTGTGTTTGTGCGGAATTTAAAGAAAAATGCATTCTTTATGACCCCAAATATGTTTATTATTCACATTTGGATGTCATTTTTTGGACATGGAGGCACCACAAATAAACTCTGATGCACCTGTGTGGGACACCCAAAAAAGGCGGGTCTGGTGGCCCACACTATAGTGCTCCAAAGTACAGATGTGGAAGCAGCTGCTGAGTGTCCTCTCCTTTACACTGATTAAAGTTTGCATTTCATTCTCCTTACAAACACATCATCTAGACTTAAAAATTATCCACAATACTTGATCAAAAATGGCAGATGTCTAATTACTTTTGGGGGTCTTAAATAAGCCAAAACCACGGATAGTGGCCGAACGAAGTGTCGGTAACGTAACGAACGATTACTGTGCCCAACCTAGTTCAAAATAATACATTTTGGAAGGGAGTCCAATATGCTTTAAAAAAAAAAAAAGTCAGTTTCTAAAAAGATTAATAGGAGAAAGGTCGTCATTTTACTTACTTTTAGCGAGCATCCTCTTTATGCTCCTCAACTGGTCTGGCTCCCTCAGTTTGAGGTCTGACCACCTCTTTCTGAGCTGCTCATTTGAGCGTTTCACCCCGAACTTCGCCCTCAGACTCTTCACAACTTTAGTGAGGATTTTGGCCTTCCTTCTATTTGGTTTGCTATACGGCCCATGCTTGGCATCATAATCAGCCTTGACCAAGATGTCCACCATCTCCGCCATCTCCGCCAAAGACATATTCGATGCCTTGAATCTCCTCCTTGATCGTGACGTGTCCTCGGTCTCCGGGCTTGTCTCCTCGCTAGTTGCGGAATTATCAGACACCTGCTGTAACTCCGCCATATCTGTCTGCGCGCCGAAAGAGAAGGGGCGGGGAAAAGATGTTAGTTAGAACGTCATGGGCGGGCGACGTGTGCGGAGCGACGTGTTCGAATTTGGACGCATGCGTGGTGTGTATATAGCAAACACACATGTGACTATAGTACGTTCGGTGTGCGGAGAGAGGAGTTCAAGTGACGGACGTGCGAACGAAGGTATGTGATTTTGTGAGACTTGTTAAAATTGTTGGCCTATACTGTCTTGAGATTGTTGGAGGATATATATGGTGACTAGGATGTGAAGGAGGTTAGACTGTTTGCCTCACATTATTTAAATATAATTTATTTTACTTGCAGATACAATATGAATGTATTTATTAGCGACAAAGTGTTCCTGGCGGAATTTATTGACCGGGTAAGGGAGCTGCCGGCTCTGTGGGAGACCAAAAACCCCATCCATAAAAAAAAAGGGGTGAGAAAAGCAGCGCTGGAGAAGCTGCTCCCATTTGTGCATACCAAGGTGCCCACAGCCACAGCAAAACAAGTGGACACTAAAATTGGGAGCTTGAGAGGTACCTACAGGACTGAACGCTCTAAGGTGCTGGCTTCTCAGAGGTCAGGAGCAGCAGCAGATGATGTTTATGTCCCGGTTTTGTGGTACTACAGCAGGATGTCCTTCCTGGATGACCACATTGAGCCAAGGCCATCACTCTCTACTCTTCCCCC
Organism: Rana muscosa; assembly: GCA_029206835.1. NCBI lineage: Eukaryota > Metazoa > Chordata > Amphibia > Anura > Ranidae > Rana > Rana muscosa. The sequence continues at coordinate 68,345,676 of CM055119.1, forward strand.
CAGACTTCCCTGCAGCCAACCTGAGCCTTCTCTGGAGCAAGAGGAGGCAGCCATCCTGGATGATCCTGATTTGGCCATCTGGAGCCAGGTATAGTATTAACTGAAAATGTAGTGGGATAAAATTAATGTTTCCCAAATATGTCAGGATGAGAAACATACATTATTTTGTATTCAACAAGTGAAATCATGATCTGTAGACATTATTCTGCACTTAATTGTGTGGTAAATAGTCAAGCTGATGAAGTGGTAAATTTAAAGCAAGTATTTATGCATTTACATTCTAATTGCTTCCATCAGGATTACAAAGTTTGATGCAAAGATTAAACCAACATATTAAACTATGTTTCTTTTTCATACACAGGATGAAATCAGCCAGGAGGAGGGTCTGGAAACTGTCAGGCAGGAGGAGGAAGGGCCCAGTGGCAGCCAGGAGGTGGCAGGGCCCAGTGGCAGCCAGGAGGTGGCAGGGCCCAGTGGCAGCCAGGAGGTGGCAGGGCCCAGTGGCAGCCAGGAGGTGGCAGGGCCCAGTGGCAGACAGGAGGTGGCAGGGCCCAGTGGCAGCCAGGAGGTGGCAGGGCCCAGTGGCAGACAGGAGGTGGCAGGGCAAAGGAGAAGCACCAGATCCCAGGTGCCTCCCATCAGGCTTCACAAAAGAGGCAGGAGGGACAGGACCACCAGTGAGGCAGCAATGGCCCTTATTAAAGAGGCCCATGCCACCCTCAAGGAGCCCACATCCCCTGAAGAGGCCATTGCCGGCCTAGTGGAGGCTAAGTTCAAGGTGATGAGCATGGAGCAACGCCTCCTATGCGAACCCCTGCTCATCACCTTGCTCAACAAGGGGGTGATGGAGCAAATTACCCCCAATACCGCCATATGTGAGGTGGCCCAACTGACCCAACCTCAACCTCCACCTCCACCTTCCTCTTCTGCCCCACCCCCTTCTGCTACCCCTCCACCTTCTGCCCCACCCCCTTCTGCTACACCTCCACCTTCTTCTTCTGCCCCACCCCCTTCTGCTACACCTCCACCTTCTGCCCCACCCCCTTCTGCTACACCTCCACCTTCTGCCCCACCCCCTTCTGCTACACCTCCACCTTCTTCTTCTGCCCCACCCCCTTCTGCTACACCTCCACCTCCTCCTCCTGACAGGAGTACCCCTCCAGTGGGCCAGCCTCCAGCTAAACGAAGAAGGAAGGCTTCAGTAAAGGCTGCAGGGAAGGTTGCCAGGAAGTAGAGGAAGTGATGGCCTTGCTTCATTGTGGTCGCACTGGTCGGACAGAAGGCAGCCTGTTGTAGTACCACACACTTGGGACATATATCTCACCTGCTGCTGTTCCTGACCTCTGGGAGGCCAGCATCAGATTGTGTTCTGAAATGTGGGCCTTCTCAAGCTCCCAATTTTAGTGTCCACACAGGGTTGCTGTGTGCTCTGGGGTCCCTGGGATGCACAAATGGCAGCAGCTTCTCCAGCGCTGCCTTCTCTTTATTTAATTTATAAACATGAATAAATGTGTTTTTTGTTTAAGTTCATACTTGACTATGTGTATTTTTAAATAAAAAAAAACAAGCTTTGGAGTAAGCAGATACATTTGACTGACAATAAAAGGCACAGATATCACCCCCCCAAAAGAATAACTAAATCTGATTAGCTCAAAAACATGGTGTGAAATTTTAAAAATATAGATTAGAAAATTAAATGGGAGATCGCTATCAAAACATTGAGAAATTATAATTAACATCATTTTGAAAAATCTAACCATTTAAATTATTCCTAAAAACTTGCACGATATAATACACATAAATCTTATAAAGAGCAGCATGAAAAAGGTTAAAAATAAGGCATAACTCTGTGTGAATATCAGCAGCAAAAGAAGGTCTCTCGTTTTGATTAATGTAACATTCTAACGAAGAATTCAATGCAGAACATTTAAACGATGAAATATTTATGAGCGTGACGAATGTGCTCTCTCCATTATGAAGGCTTGTTTTACCAGAAGATGCGCTCCCGTCTCATAGTTGCTTGTGAGCATGCGCGCTTTTGGAAGAGTCGTAAAAGCATACACACGAACCATTTTCTCGTCACAAAACAGGCCGACGAGAAACACGACGAGGAAATCTGGACTCCTGACGAGAAAATAGAGAGCAGGTTCTCTATTTTCTCGTCGAGATTCTCGTCAAGTTTCTCGTCGTAAAACCATACACACGAACGTTTTTCTAGACAAAAAAACTCTCGCGGCACTTTTCTTGACTGTTTACGACGAGAAAATCGGTCGTGTGTACGAGGCCTAACTGTGAGGGCTCACAGTGTTGTGGCAACACCAACATGTAAGGGGCAAATTTCAGCAGAGTATATACGGCAGGCCCCTACTTTCAAACATCCAACTTACAAATGACTCCTACTTGCAAACGGAAGGAGACAACAGGAAGTGAGAGGAAATCTACCCCTAGGAAGGGAAATTCTCTCCTGTAAGAGTTAATATTGGAAAAAGGTGTCTCCTCTCTACTGATGCTTTATCACCAATCCTTGTTTCAATAAAAACTCCACTTTTCAAAAACAGTTGTCATTGGGACGGAAAGTGAGGTGAAATGTTCTGAACAGGGGCACAGACAGCAAAACAAATGTTACAGGGGTGACAACTAGTGATGAGCCGAACACCCCCGGGTTCGGTTCGCACCAGAACCCGCGAACGGACCGAAAGTTCGCACGAACTTTAGAACCCTATTAAATACAATGGATGCGAACGTTCAAAATCTAAAGTGCTAATTATAACGACTATTATGCATGTTATTGTCCTAAAAATGGTTTGGGAACACGGGTTCTGCACCAGGGGACATGTATCAATGCAAAAAGAAGTTTTAAAAACTGCAGTTTTTCTGGAGCAGTCATTTTAATGATGCATAAAGTGAAAAAAAAGTCAAATATTCCTTTAAATATCGTACCTGGGGGGTGTCTAAAGTATGCCTGTGAAGTGCCACGTGTTTCCCGTGTTTAGAACTGTCCCTGCACAAAATTAAATTTCTAAAGGAAAAAAAGTCATTTAAAACTGCTTGCGGCTTTAATGTAATGTCTGGTCCCGGTAATATGGATGAAAATCTTTAAGAAAAATGGCATAGCTACCCCATCACACACCCCCCCCCCTACCCCAGCCCATTACCAGCCCCTTTGGGTCTTGTATGGATATTAAGGGGAACCCCGCACACAAAATAAAAAAGGCCCTATATACTCTGAACAGCCGTATACAGGCGGTGCATACAAGACAGGGACTGTAGGTTTGTTCTTATGTAGAATCTGTTTGTAATTTTGAACAGGTACATTGTTTAAGTGTAGCTCCAGGCAAAAAATCTATTTTTAAGCTTTTTGGAAAACATAAGGAAGGGTTATCACCCCTGTAACATTTGTTTTGCTGTCTGTGCAGTGTGCACCTGTTCAGAACAGTTCACCTCACTTTCCGTCCTAATGACAAATGTTTTTTTGAAAATTTGGGGTTTTTATTGAAACAAGAATTGGTGATAAAGCATCAGTGGAGAGGAGACACTTTTTTCCCATATTAACTCTTACAGGAGAGAATTTGCCTTTCTAGGGGTAGATTTCCTCTCTCTTCCTGTTGTATCCTTCCGTTTGCAAAGAGGAGTGGTTTGTAAGTTGGATGTTTGAAAGTAGGGGCCTGCCGTATATACTCAGCTGAAATTTGCCCCTTACATGTTGGTGTTGCCACAACACTGTGAGCCCTCACAGTTACTCTTGGTGGGTGCATGAATGGGCCCTGCTGTCAATTATTAGATCAAGAATTGTAATTGCATGCCCCTGTTGAACAGGGGCTGAAAAATTTGGCCTTTGGTGGTGGTGGTGGTGGTGGTGTTGACACAACACTGTAAGGCCTCACAGTTAGTCTTGGTGGGCGCAGGAATGGGCCCTGCTGTGAATTATTAGATCAAGAATTGTAATTACATGCCCCTGTTAAACAGGGGCAGAAAAATTGGGCCTTAGGCACTGGTGCCACAACACTGCAACCCCTCACAGATACTGTACTTGGAGCACAGCAATGAGCCCTGTTGCAAAGTATTGCATCAACAATTTTAATTACACGCCCCTGTTAAACAGGGGCTGAAAAATTGGGCCTTAGCCACTGGTGCTGGTGCCACGACACTGCAACCACTCTCAGATACTCTAGTTGGAGTGCAGGAATGAGCCCTGCTGCAAAGCATTGCATAAAAAATTGTAATAACATGCCCCTGTTAAACAGGGGCTGAAAAATTGGGCCTCAGCCACTGGTGGCGGCACCCAGAAACAAAAATGTTCTTCCAAGCTGTCATCATCAATCGGATCATTGAGGAGGAGGAGGATAGTCAGTCAACATAACAGGACAGTCTCTCAGCATCAGCATCAGTCTTGAAGGGATGTGACATTTGAAAATAAATTAGTCTGTTATATCAGCTTCAGGTGTTTGGTAGCTGGTGGTGATCCAAGACTGGTTCATCTTTATGAAGGTCAGTCGATCAACAGAGTCGGTGGACAGGCGCACCCTGTGATCCGTGACAAATCCTCCAGCAGCACTGAATGTGCGTTCTGAAAGAACGCTGGATGCAGGACAGGCCAGTAGCTCAATTGCATACTGTGCAAGCTCTGGCCAGTGATCCATCCTCAAGACCCAGTAAGCCAGAGGATTTTCGATGGGGAAGGTGTCCAAGTCTGACCTTGCCCCTAGGTATTCCTGCACCATGTATATCAGACGCTGGCGATGGTTGCTGGAACCGATCATACCTTGGGGCTGCGGACTAAAGAATTGTCTGAACGCATCGGTCAGACGGCCAGCTTCCCCACCGCTCCTTCTTTGACTGACCGAAGCCTCAGCAACTCGTTGTCCAGGACCAGGAGTTTGTAACCTCCCAGTCTCTGGGAACGCGTTGCACAGACCTTTCTGCAAGGCCTCCCGGAGTTGTCTCATCCTCTGCTCCCTCTGCGACGGTAAGATAAGGTCCGCAACCTTACCCTTGTACCGTGGATCAAGGAGAGTGGCCAGCCAGTAATGGTCCCTCTCCTTGATCCGAAGAATACGAAGATCCTTCCGCAGACTTTGCAGGATCAGGGAGGCCATGCAGCGTAGGTTAGCTGAGGCATTCGGTCCGGAGTCCTCTGGGTCACTAAGGACGACATGATCCGCAGCCACCTCCTCCCAGCCACGTACAAGTCCACTGGTTTCTTGGGACTGTAAATCATCCCTAAAAGACTGCTGCTGATGATGCTGAGTGCCAGGCTCCACCTCCATGCTGACACAATCCTCCTCCTCCTCTTCTTCCTGTGCGATGGGTGGGACAGAAGGAACACTGTCTGGGTAAAGGGGGCCTTGAGAGGCAAGGAAGTCCTCCTCTTCCTGCCTCTGTTCTGCCTCAAGTGCCCTGTCCATTATTTCATGCAGCGTATGTTTGAACAGGTGGACAAGAGGTACAGTGTCACTGATGCATGCACTGTCACTGCTCACCATCCTCGTGGCCTCCTCAAATGGTGCCAGGACAGTGCATGCATCCCTGATCATGCCACACTGGCGTGGTGAAAAAAACCCGAGCTCCCCGGACCCTGTCCTGGTGCCGTAGTCGCACAGGTACTCATTGATGGCCCTCTGCTGCGTGTGCAGCCGCTGCAGCATGGCCAACGTTGAGTTCCACCTGGTGGGCATGTCACATATAAGGCGGTTCTTGGGCAGGTTCAACTCCTTTTGCAGCTCAGCCAGGCGAGCACTGGCATTATAAGATCTGCGGAAATGCACACAGACTTTCCTGGCCTGCCTCAGGACATTCTGTAAGCCCGGGTACCTACCCAAGAACCGCTGCACCACCAGGTTAAGGATGTGAGCCACACAGGGCACATGGGTCAGTTGTCCCTGTCGGAGAGCGGAGAGGAGGTTGGTGCCATTGTCGCAAACTACCATTCCTGGCTTAAGCTGGCGTGGCGTCAACCACCTCTTGGCCTGCCCCTGCAGAGCAGACAGAACCTCTGCCCCAGTGTGGCTCCTGTCCCCCAAACACACCAGCGCAAGCACGGCATGGCATCTTTTTGCCTGCGTACTTGCGTAGCCCCTTGAACGCCTACGGAGTACCGCTGGTTCCTAGGACAAAGCACAGGAGGTGGACAGAGGTGTGTCACAACCAGTAGTAGCATTTTGGAGGCGTGGCGGTGGAACAACCTCCAACACTACTGCACCTTGTCCTGCATCCTTCCCAGCTGCCAAAAGAGTGACCCAATGGGCCGTGAAAGAAAGGTAACGTCCCTGTCCATGCCTGCTGGACCATGAGTCAGCGGTAATATGCACCTTACCGCTGACCGCCCTGTCCAGCGAGGCCAAGACATTGCCTTCCACATGCCGGTAGAGAGCCGGAATCGACTTCCGTGAGAAAAAGTGGCATTTGGGAACCTGCCACTGAGTGAGGAACCGCACATTGCACAAACTCACGGAAGGGGGCCGAGTCTACCAACTGAAAAGGCAGCAGTTGAAGCGCTAGCAATTTAGCCAAGCTAGCATTCAACCGCTGGGCATGTGGATGGCTGGGAGTGAACTTCTTTCGACGGTCCAGCAGCTGGGGCAGGGAAATTTGCCTGCTAGAATCGGACGTCGGTGTACTGCTAGCAGAGTGCCCGCAAGTACTTGGCTGTGACACACCTAATTCTACACCTTCATTCCTCTCAGAGCAGGTTTCAGAGAGGACTGAAGGTATAGTGGGGTTGGAGATCCCAGCTGATGCGGTGCAAGAAGAGGTCAGCTTTGTTCTTTGGTGTAGGTCTTTAAGGTAGGCTTGCCAACGAGCTGCATGGCAGGTCAACATATGTCTGGTCAAGCATGTGGTGCCCAAGCGGGTGATGTTTTGGCCACGCAATGTACGCTTGAGACATATGTCGCAAACAGCAGCTGTGCGATCTGATGCACTCGACTCAAAAAAGGCCCACACCAAAGAACTTTTTGAATAACGGGCAGAGGCAGCGCCCTGCACAGGCGGAGCTCTGCGGTGTGATTCCGTCGGTGTGCTGCCCTTACGCTGGCCCCCGGAGGGCATCCTGCCTCTTTGGAGATGTGCCTCCTCCTCATCCTCCTCCTCCTCCTCCTCTCTCCTATTAGGCACCCACGTGGAGTCAGTGACCTCATCATCCCCTCCCTCCTCATCACTGGAGCCAATCTGGCAGTATGCTGCAGCTGCTGGAACATGACTGCCAGATTGGTGTCCTTCTTGAGCATCCCCTCTCTCTGCTCTCACTCTACTGCCTTCCTCTAGCTGGGTATCATCATCAGACCCTTCGAAACAATGGGCATCCTCCTGGAGCATGTACCCAACACTGTGCTCAAACAGTTCGGGGGACTCCTCAGGAGGACATGGTTGGTCTAGGGAAGGAGTGACTGATGATGACATTGATACCAGGGAAGAGGACGCTTTGGCAGCTGCTTTGCCAGTACCCTGAGCCTGGGTGAGAGAGGATGAGGAGGATGAGGAGGGCTTGGTCATCCACTCTACCAAGTCTTCGGCATGATGCGGCTCAACACGTCCAGCTGCCGAAAAGAAGGACAAGCGTGTCCCATGGCCACGTGCTGATGGCGATGCACCGCGTCCACGACCAGCACTGTTGTCTCTAGACACAGAGCCTGCTTGCCCTCTTTTATTGACTCCTGACTGTCTGCCTCTCCTTGTTTGCCTTCCAGACATTCTAATGGCCTGCAGGGAAATGGGAAAAGCAGCAATACAGGCTAAGTTCAGGTGTAATATGGTCAGGAGGCACACTCCGCCCGCTGTAAGTGCTGCAAAATCCTGTTGGTGTAACACACCAGGAAAAAGCAACAATACAGGCTAAGTTCAGGTGTAATATGGTCAGGAGGCACACTCCGCCCGCTGTAAGTGCCGCAAAATCCTGTTGGTGTAACACACCAGGAACAATCAGCAATACAGGCTAAGTTAAGGTGTAATATGGTCAGGAGGCACACTCCGCCCGCTGTAAGTGCCGCAAAATCCTGTTGGTGTAACACACCAGGAAAAAGCAGCAATACAGGCTAAGTTCAGGTGTAATATGGTCAGGAGGCACACTCCGTCCGCTGTAAGTGCCGCAAAATCCTGTTGGTGTAACACACCAGGAAAAAGCAGCAATACAGGCTAAGTTAAGGTGTAATATGGTCAGGAGGCACACTCCGCCCGCTGTAAGTGCCGCAAAATCCTGTTGGTGTAACACACCAGGAAAAAGCAGCAATACAGGCTAAGTTCAGGTGTAATATGGTCAGGAGGCACACTCCGCCCGCTGTAAGTGCTGCAAAATCCTGTTGGTGTAACACACCAGGAAAAAGCAACAATACAGGCTAAGTTCAGGTGTAATATGGTCAGGAGGCACACTCCGCCCGCTGTAAGTGCCGCAAAATCCTGTTGGTGTAACACACCAGGAAAAAGCAGCAATACAGGCTAAGTTCAGGTGTAATATGGTCAGGAGGCACACTCCGCCCGCTGTAAGTGCCGCAAAATCCTGTTGGTGTAACACACCAGGAAAAAGCAGCAATACAGGCTAAGTTAAGGTGTAATATGGTCAGGAGGCACACTCCGCCCGCTGTAAGTGCCACAAAATCCTGTTGGTGTAACACACCAGGAAAAAGCAGCAATACAGGCTAAGTTCAGGTGTAATATGGTCAGGAGGCACACTCCGCCCGCTGTAAGTGCCGCAAAATCCTGTTGGTGTAACACACCAGGAAAAAGCAGCAATACAGGCTAAGTTAAGGTGTAATATGGTCAGGAGGCACACTCCGCCCGCTGTAAGTGCCGCAAAATCCTGTTGGTGTAACACACCAGGAAAAAGCAGCAATACGGGCTAACTTCAGGTGTATAATGTGCAGGAGGCTTAGCAACAATGACACAGACACTGTCCCCTGCCTATCCTTCTCTCTCCCTGCACACAAGGTTTATCAAAGTATATGACACTGACACTCTCCCTGCCTATCCTTCTCTCTCCCTGCACACAAGGTTTAGCAAAGAATATGACACTGACACTGTCCCCTGCCTATCCTTCTCTCTCCCTGCATACAAGGTTTATCAAAGTATATGACACTGACACTCTCCCTGCCTATCCTTCTCTCTCTCTACACACAAGGTTTAGCAAAGAATATGACACTGACACTCTCCCTGCCTATCCTTCTCTGTCCCTACACACAAGGTTTAGCAAAGAATAGATTTGACAAGATTTGACACTGTCCCTGTCTATCCTTCACTTTCCCTGCTCCGGAACACACTACACGAGGCCGCCGCGCTGGCGGCCTTTTATAGTGTGGGGCGTGTACTAAACCCCCTCAGCTATAATTGGCCACAGGCATCCTGCCTGTGGCCAATCATTGCTCTACTCGCTGCCGGCGCTGTGATTGGCCAAGCATGCAGGGTCACAGTGCATGCTTGGCCAATCACAGCGCCGGGATTACACTGCGATGGCGCAGTGTATTGTGGGCCGTTCGCGTCACTCAAATTTGGCGCGAACGGCCCAAATCGTTCGTTGTTCGCCGAACGCGTAAACAGCCGATGTTCGAGTCGAACCTATGTTCGACTCGAACACCGAGCTCATCCCTAGTGATAACCCTTCCCTATGTTTTCCAAAAAGCTTAAAAACATATTTTTTGGCTGGAGCTACACTTAAACAATGTACCTGTTCAAAATTATAAAACAGATTCTACTTAAGAACAAACCTACAGTCCCTGTCTTGTTTGCACCGCCTGTATACTGCTGTTCAGAGTATATAGGGCCTTTTTTTTTTGTGTGCGGGGTTCCCCTTAATATCCATACAAGACCCAAAGGGGCTGGTAATGGGCTGGGGTGGGGGGGGGGTGATGGGGTAGCTATGCCATTTTTCTCAAAGATTTTCATCCATATTACCGGGACCAGACATTACATTAAAGCCGCAAGCAGTTTTAAATGGCTTTTTTTCCTTTAGAAATGTCATTTTGTGCAGGGACAGTTCTAAACACGGGAAACACATGCCACTTCACAGGCATGCTTTAGACACCCCCCCAGGTACGATATTTAAAGGAATATTTGACTTTTTTTTTTTCACTTTATGCATCATTAACCACTTCCTACCGGGTCATAGACATATGACGCCGGCAGGAACCCTCCCTCCCTCCGGGCGGACGTCATATGACGTCCTTTTTTCCCGGCCGTCTATGGGGCGGGCGCGCGGCAACGCTCGTGACCCGGTGAGTGTGCCCGGCGGCCGCGATGTCCGCTGGGCACCCGCGATTGCCCGCGATCACGGCAGAAGTGTGGATCTGTGTGTGTAAACATACAGATCCACCTCCTGTCAGAGGTGAGGAGACCGATGTGTGTTCCCAGTACAGAGGAACACAGATCGGTCTCCTCCCCTTGTGAGTCCCCTCCCCCTACAGTTACAATCACTCAATAGGGAACATATTAACCCCTTGATCGCCCCCTAGTGTTAACCCTTTCCCTGCCAGTCACATTTACACAGTAATTAGTGCAGTTTTATAGCACTAATCGCTGTATAAATGTGAATGGTCCCAAAAACGCGCCAATAGTGTCCGATGTGTCTGACGCAATGTCACGGTCACAATAAAAATCGCAGATCGCCGCTATTACTAGTAAAAAAAATAAAAAAAATAAAAATGCCATAAATCTATCCCCTATTATGTAGACGCTATAACTTTTGCGCAAACCAATCAATATACGCTTATTGCAAAAAAAAATTACCAAAAATATGTAGAATACGTATCGGTCTAAACTTAGAAAAAAAATTGTTTTAAAAAAAAAATTGTGATATTTATTAAATCAAAAAGTAAAAAATATTGCATTTTTTTCAAATATGTCGCTCTTCTTTTGTTTATAGCACAAAAAATAAAAACCGCAGAGGTGATCAAATACCACCAAAAGAAAGCTCTATTTGTGGGGGAAAAAGGACGTCAATTTTGGTTAGGTTCAACGTTGCACGACCGCGCAATTGTCAGTTAAAGCGACGCAGTGCTGCATCGCAAAAAGTGCTCTGGTCAGGAAGGGGGTAAATTCTTCCAGGGCTGAAGTGGTTAAAATGACTGCTCCCGAAAAACGTCCATTTTTAAAACTTCTTTTTGCATTAATACATGTTCCCTGGGGCAGAACCCGGGTCCCCAAACCCTTTTTAGGACAATAACATGCATATTAGTCGTTATAATTAGCACTTTAGATTTCGAACGTTCGCGTCCATTGTATTTAATAGGGTTCTAACGTTCGCGCGAACTTTCGGTCCGTTCGAAGGTTCTGGTGCGAACCGAACGGGGGGGTGTTCGGCTCATCCCTAGTTGTGAATAGGGATGAGCTCGGTGTTCGAGTTGAACATAGGTTCGACTTGAACATCGGCTGTTCGCGCGTTCGGCGAACAACGAACGATTTGGGCCGTTCACGCCAAATTTGAGTGACGCGAACGGCCCACAATACACTGTGCCATCGCAGTGTAATCCCGGCGCTGTGATTGGCCAAGCATGCACTGTGACCCTGCATGCTTGGCCAATCACAGCGCCGGCAGTGAGTAGAGCAATGATTGGCATCCTGCCTGTGGCCAATTATAGCTGAGGGGGTTTAGTACACGCCCCACACTATAAAAGGCCGCCAGCGCGGCGGCCTTGTGTAGTGTGTTCCGGAGCAGGGAAAGTGAAGGATAGGCAGGGACAGTGTCAAATCTTGTCAAATCTATTCTTTGCTAAACCTTGTGTGTAGGGACAGAGAAGGATAGGCAGGGAGAGTGTCAGTGTCATATTCTTTGCTAAACCTTGTGTGTAGGGAGAGAGAAGGATAGGCAGGGAGAGTGTCAGTGTCATATACTTTAATAAACCTTGTGTGCAGGGAGAGAGAAGGATAGGCAGGGGACAGTGTCAGTGTCATATTCTTTGCTAAACCTTGTGTGCAGGGAGAGAGAAGGCTAGGCAGGGAGAGTGTCAGTGTCATATACTTTGATAAACCTTGTGTGCAGGGAGAGAGAAGGATAGGCAGGGGACAGTGTCAGTGTCATTGTTGCTAAGCCTCCTGCACATTATACACCTTAACTTAGCCTGTATTGCTGCTTTTTCCTGGTGTGTTACACCAACAGGATTTTGCGGCACTTACAGCGGGCGGAGTGTACCTCCTGACCATATTACACCTTAACTTAGCCTGTATTGCTGCTTTTTCCTGGTGTGTTACACCAACAGGATTTTGCGGCACTTACAGCGGGCGGAGTGTGCCTCCTGACCATATTACACCTTAACTTAGCCTGTATTGCTATTTTTTCCTGGTGTGTTACACCAACAGGATTTTGCGGCACTTACAGCGGGCGGAGTGTGCCTCCTGACCATATTACACCTTAACTTAGCCTGTATTGCTGCTTTTTCCTGGTGTGTTACACCAACAGGATTTTGCGGCACTTACAGCAGGCGGAGTGTACCTCCTGACCATATTACACCTCAACTTAGCCTGTATTGCTGCTTTTTCCTGGTGTGTTACACCAACAGGATTTTGCGGCACTTACAGCGGGCGGAGTGTGCCTCCTGACCATATTACACCTTAACTTAGCCTGTATTGCTGCTTTTTCCTGGTGTGTTACACCAACAGGATTTTGCGGCACTTACAGCGGGCGGAGTGTACCTCCTGACCATATTACACCTTAACTTAGCCTGTATTGCTGCTTTTTCCTGGTGTGTTACACCAACAGGATTTTGCGGCACTTACAGCAGGCGGAGTGTACCTCCTGACCATATTACACCTTAACTTAGCCTGTATTGCTGCTTTTTCCTGGTGTGTTACACCAACAGGATTTTGCGGCACTTACAGCGGGCGGAGTGTGCCTCCTGACCATATTACACCTGAACTTAGCCTGTATTGCTGCTTTTCCCATTTCCCTGCAGGACATTAGAATGTCTGGAAGGCAAACAAGGAGAGGCAGACAGTCAGGAGCCAATAAAAGAGGGCAAGCAGGCTCTGTGTCTAGAGACAACAGTGCTGGGGATGATGAGGTCACTGACTCCACGTGGGTGCCTAATAGGAGAGAGGAGGAGGAGGAGGAGGAGGATGAGGAGGAGGCACATCTCCAACGTAGCAAGATGCCCTCGGGGGGCCAGCGTAAGGGCAGCACACCGACGGAATCACACCGCAGAGCTCCGCCTGTGCAGGGCGCTGGCTATGCCTGTTATTCAAAAAGTTCTTTGGTGTGGGCCTTTTTTGAGTCGAGTGCATCAGATCGCACAGCTGCTGTTTGCAACATATGTCTCAAGCGTATATTGCGTGGCCAAAACATCACCCGCTTGGGCACCACATGCTTGACCAGACATATGTTGACCTGCCATGCAGCTCGTTGGCAAGCCTACCTTAAAGACCCACACCAAAGAACAAAGCTGACCTCTTCTTGCATCGCATCAGCTGGGATCTCCAACCCCACTATACCTTCAGTCCTCTCTGAAACCTGCTCTGAGAGGAATGAAGGTGTAGAATTAGGTGTGTCACAGCCAAGTACTTGCGGGCACTCTGCTAGCAGTACACCGACGTCCGATTGTAGCAGGAAAATTTTCCTGCCCCAGCTGCTGGACCGTCGAAAGAAGTTCACTCCCAGCCATCCACATGCCCAGCGGTTGAATGCTAGCTTGGCTAAATTGCTAGTGCTTCAACTGCTGCCTTTTCAGTTGGTAGACTCGGCCCCCTTCCGTGAGTTTGTGCAATGTGCGGTTCCTCACTCAGTGGCAGGTTCCCAAACGCCACTTTTTCTCACGGAAGGCGATTCCGGCTCTCTACCGGCATGTGGAAGGCAATGTCTTGGCCTCGCTGGACAGGGCGGTCAGCGGTAAGGTGCATATTACCGCTGACTCATGGTCCAGCAGGCATGGACAGGGACGTTACCTTTCTTTCACGGCCCATTGGGTCACTCTGCTGGCAGCTGGGAAGGATGCAGGACAAGGTGCAGTAGTGTTGGAGGTCGTTCCACCGCCACGCCTCCAAAATGCTACTACTGGTTGTGACACACCTCTCTCCTCCACCCCCTCCTCTTCTTCTTCCTCCGTGGTCTATTCCTGTGCTTTGTCCTCGGAACCAGCGGTGCTCCGTAGGCGTTCAAGGGGCTACGCAAGTACGCAGGCAAAAAGATGCCATGCCGTGCTTGCGCTGGTGTGTTTGGGGGACAGGAGCCACACTGGGGCAGAGGTTCTGTCTGCTCTGCAGGGGCAGGCCGAGAGGTGGTTGACGCCACGCCAGCTTAAGCCTGGAATGGTAGTTTGCGACAATGGCACCAACCTCCTCTCCGCTCTCCGACAGGGACAACTGACCCATGTGCCCTGTGTGGCTCACGTCCTTAACCTGGTGGTGCAGCGGTTCTTGGGCAGGTACCCGGGCTTACAGGATGTCCTGAAGCAGGCCAGGAAAGTCTGTGTGCATTTCTGCAGATCTTATAATGCCAGTGCTCGCCTGGCTGAGCTGCAAAAGGAGTTGAACCTGCCCAAGAACCGCCTTATATGTGACATGCTCACCAGGTGGAACTCAACGTTGGCCATGCTGCAGCGGCTGCACATGCAGCAGAGGGCCATCAATGAGTACCTGTGCGACTACGGCACCAGGACAGGGTCAGGGGAGCTCGGTTTTTTTTTCACCACGCTAGTGGGGCATGATCAGGGATGCATGCACTGTCCTGCACCATTTGAGGAGGCCACGAGGATGGTGAGCAGTGACAGTGCATGCATCAGTGACACTGTACCTCTTGTCCACCTGTTGGAACATACGCTGCGTGGAATAATGGACAGGGCACTTGAGGCAGAACAGAGGCAGGAAGAGGAGGACTTCCTTGCCTCTCAAGGCCCCCTTTACCCAGACAGTGTTCCTTCCGTCCCACCCATCGCACAGGAAGAAGAGGAGGAGGAGGATTGTGTCAGCATGGACGTGGAGCCTGGCACTCAGCATCATCAGCAGCAGTCTTTTAGGGATGATTTACAGTCCCAAGAAACCAGTGGACTTGTACGTGGCTGGGAGGAGGTGGCTGCGGATCATGTCGTCCTTAGTAAAACAGAGGACTCCGGACCGAATACCTCAGCTAACCTACGCTGCATGGCCTCCCTGATCCTGCAAAGTCTGCGGAAGGATCCTCGTATTCTTCGGATCAAGGAGAGGGACCATTACTGGCTGGCCACTCTCCTTGATCCACGGTACAAGGGTAAGGTTGCGGACCTTATCTTACCGTCGCAGAGGGAGCAGAGGATGAGACAACTCCGGGAGGCCTTGCAGAAAGGTTTGTGCAATGCGTTCCCAGAGACTGGGAGGTTACAAACTCCTGGTCCTGGACAACGAGTTGCTGAGGCTTCGGTCAGTCAAAGAAGGAGCGGTGGGGAAGGTGGCCGTCTGACCGATGCGTTCAGACAATTCTTTAGTCCGCAGCCCCAAGGTATGATCGGTTCCAGCAACCATCGCCAGCGTCTGATATACATGGTGCAGGAATACCTAGGGGCAAAGTCAGACTTGGACACCTTCCCCACCGAAAATCCTCTGGCTTACTGGGTCTTGAGGATGGATCACTGGCCAGAGCTTGCACAGTATGCAATTGAGCTACTGGCCTGTCCTGCATCCAGCGTTCTTTCAGAACGCACATTCAGTGCTGCTGGAGGATTTGTCACGGATCACAGGGTGCGCCTATCCACCGACTCTGTTGATCGACTGACCTTCATAAAGATGAACCAGTCTTGGATCACCACCAGCTACCAAACACGCTGATATAACAGACTAATTTATTTTCAAATGTCACATCCCTTCAAGACTGATGCTGATGCTGAGAGACTGTCCTGTTATGTTGACTGACTATCCTCCTCCTCCTCAATGATCCGATTGACGATGATAGCTTGGAAGAACATTTTCGTTTCTGGGTGCCGCCACCAGTGGCTAAGGCCCAATTTTTCAGCCCCTGTTTAACAGGGGTGTGTTATTACAATTTTTATGCAATGCTTTGCAGCAGGGCTCATTCCTGCACTCCAACTAGAGTATCTGGGAGTGGTTGCAGTGTCGTGGCACCAGCACCAGTGGCTAAGGCCCAATTTTTCAGCCCCTGTTTAACAGGGGCGTGTAATTACAATTTTTGATGCAATACTTTGCAACAGGGCTCATTGCTGTGCTCCAAGTACAGTATCTGTGAGGGGTTGCAGTGTTGTGGCACCAGTGCCTAAGGCCCAATTTTTATGCCCCTGTTTAACAGGGGCATGTAATTACAATTCTTGATCTAATAATTCACAGCAGGGCCCATTCCTGCGCCCACCAAGACTAACTGTGAGGCCTTACAGTGTTGTGTCAACACCACCACCACCACCACCACCAAAGGCCCAATTTTTCAGACCCTGTTCAACAGGGGCATGCAATTACAATTCTTGATCTAATAATTCACAGCAGGGCCTATTCATGCGCCCACCAAGAGTAACTGTGAGGGCTCACAGTGTTGTGGCAACACCAACATGTAAGGGGCAAATTTCAGCTGAGTATATACGGCAGGCCCCTACTTTCAAACATCCAACTTACAAACGACTCCTCCTTGCAAACGGAAGGATACAACAGGAAGTGAGAGGAAATCTACCCCTAGGAAGGCAAATTCTCTCCTGTAAGAGTTAATATGGGAAAAAAAGTGTCTCCTCTCCACTGATGCTTTATCACCAATTCTTGTTTCAATAAAAACCACAAATTTTCAAAAAACATTTGTCATTAGGACGGAAAGTGAGGTGAACTGTTCTGAACAGGTGCACACTGCACAGACAGCAAAACAAATGTTACAGGGGTGATAACCCTTCCCTATGTTTTCCAAAAAGCTTAAAAATAGATTTTTTGCCTGGAGCTACACTTAAACAATGTACCTGTTCAAAATTACAAACAGATTCTACATAAGAACAAACCTACAGTCCCTGTCTTGTATGCACCGCCTGTATACGGCTGTTCAGAGTATATAGGGCCTTTTTTATTTTGTGTGCGGGGTTCCCCTTAATATCCATACAAGACCCAAAGGGGCTGGTAATGGGCTGGGGTAGGGGGGTGGGGGTGTGTGATGGGGTAGCTATGCCATTTTTCTTAAAGATTTTCATCCATATTACCGGGACCAGACATTACATTAAAGCCGCAAGCAGTTTTAAATGGCTTTTTTTCCTTTAGAAATGTAATTTTGTGCAGGGACAGTTCTTAACACGGGAAACACGTGGCACTTCACAGGCATACTTTAGACACCCCCCAGGTACAATATTTAAAGGAATATTTGACTTTTTTTTTCACTTTATGCATCATTAAAATGACTGCTCCAGAAAAACGGCCGTTTTTAAAACTTCTTTTTGCATTGATACTTGTCCCCTGGTGCAGAACCCGGGTTCCCAAACCCTTTTTAGGACAATAACATGCATAATAGTCGTTATAATTAGCACTTTAGATTTCGAACGTTCGCATCCATTGTATTTAATAGGGTTCTAAAATTCGTGCAAACTTTCGGTCCGTTCGCGGGTTCTGGTGCGAACCGAACCCGGGGGTGTTCGGCTCATCACTAGTTGTGAAACATAAGCATCACAATGTGAGGCCGGCACCTACTGATAGTACCCTTAGGTGGGTCCTCTCCCTTCTGGGGAGGAAAAAGGAGGGGGAGGATCCCCATGGTTCTACTTAGGTCCTCTAATTGTAACTATACTGCACTAACATCCCCATGCTGGTGTTGATCACCCAACATTAAAGACATCAGTGTACTAAAAAAGACAAAATTATTTAAAAAATATTATTTTAAATAATAAAGAGAAAAATGGGGAGGGGAAAGATCAAAAAGGGACAATGAACCAAAAGTGTACTGCCGTACACCCTTCCACAGAGTGGGTGGCAGTAAACCCTCTGGGGACCCGAAAAGAGTGAATCTTAAATTCATAAATGGAAAATATAAAGCGGAAAAAGAACATAGATCTGAGGGTGATGTTAATGGATAGTCCCAAGCCTATCTGGCTACATTTATCTATTGGAAACCTACCTATCGCCCCCTGTGGCTACATAGCAACAAAAGGTTAGCTTATGTAGCTCCAAATTTAAAATGGAAGGGCCTAAGTTTGTCCTCCAGTTTTAATGAGTGGAGAAAGGTGGTCAAAAATACTAAAAACAGGAGAGTCTACCCGAAACTCAGAGCTAGTTCACAAAAATCCTCAATTGAGGCTGATTCATGTCAACACTAGTTAACCATTATCTATAAAAGCGTTAACGTCAGTGTCTATGTTTAAGCCGTGAGGGGTATAACACCGCACCCTATAAATCCATGTCATCTCAAGTCTAGAGAGCTTCCTAACTAGCGAGCTACCCCTCCAATGAGCACTAAATTTGTCAATCCCCAAAAATAATGTGTTGGCTGGATTACAGTTGTGGTGAGTGTCATAATGTTTGGATACCGAGTGATACTTGAAACCTGTTTTGATGTTAGTTATGTGTTCTCCCAACCGGACCTGCATGGACCGTTTGGTTCGGCCTATATACTGGAGCCCACATGGGCATTGTAACAAGTATACAACACCCATTGAGCTACAAGTGATAAAAGGCCCAATAGTATGTTGTTTAGATGTAGTGGTAGAAAAGAAGGTCTCTGTTTTCTTACTTTTGATCTTATTCAGTGTACACACTTGACACCTACGACACTGGTGGTAACCTGAAAGATTCTGAAAAAAGGATAACTTTTTTGTAGGTGGATTCACTAAATTCGGTGCCACCCTATGCCGAAGGGAAGGGACCCCTCTGAAGATCACCTGTGGGTTGACTGGTAAAAAAAGTTTTGACTGTCCTGTCATTTCCCAAATAGCGCTGGGTCGAGAAAGTTGTGATAAACGGTATAAGGGGCCTGTACCTAGCTTTCTTGGGACCAACATCCAATAAGATTGATCTATCAATCCTCGCTACTTCTTCAATGATGGCCTCTAACGAGTCTAAATCATAGCCCTTCTCCTGCAGCCTCTTTTTTTTTTTTTTTTTTTATATTCTTTCAATACTTTTTATTAGTTTTGACATAAGAAAACATGTTACAGTATATATAAAACACTGTTGAGAAACGCATAAGTATACAGACGGGAAGTACATATGACAGCAGGATAATTGAAGCCTGGTTGTGTAAATCACAGCAGGTTATTAGACACTTAACAGAGCATTCTCAAGAATCAAAACATCCTGGTGCACCGACAGAAACTAATGCTTAAACCAATGGAACCATAGGGAGGCCATCAAAAAATAAGAAAGACAAAAAAAAGAGAAAAAGAAAAAGAAAAATCCCCCCAGGAGGGATAAAAAAAGACCAGGTTGCAGACAACAGTCTCTTGGACGACGACCTAGGGCAACCGAAACTTTATAACGAGCGGGTCAAAGGTACTACCAGGAGCATCACCCACCCACTCCCTATTATATGTGAAGGAGAGGGTGAACAGGGGCACCCCCTGCCGCCCCGTGAGGGATCCCCCCCACCCTCCCCCCCCAGACATCAGCCCTGTATTTTTATAAGACAATTATCATTTAAGTAAACCAGGTTCAGCGGTCGAAAAACTTGCAAAACCATAACGCAAAACTGACTTATAACCTTCAGTGTAGATTTAACGGTGGAAGAGACACAGACCTCCGGGGCCTAGAAAGTACGGGGGTTCCTGGCTCCATCAGCGCATAAAAGCGGTGACAAGAAAAACGCTCATATTGTGCAGAAGCTTGCTCCATATTGTAGCCCTAAAGGCCAACATACAAAAGGAACGAAACAAGGATAGATCCAGGATCAGTCAATGTTTGCATAAGAATGCAGCGTCCAGGAGGAGATAGAGGTGAGAAAGAAGATAGGAGCGAGGAGGAAAGAAGGGAAGAGAAGGGAGAGGAACAGAGAAGAGGAAAGGGGAGAAGAGTGAGGTCATCCGGCGGGGATCCTGTGAAGTGGACTTATAGTCCCGGGAAAAGGGGTATGTTCTGGAATGTGGCCCAGGGTTCCCAAATATTTTCAAATGTGCGCGATTTATCCTGGATGATACCGACAATTTTCTCTTGTGCCATTATCCAAGAGATTTTGCGTTTTACCTCAGCGAAGGGGACCGAGGCCTTTTTCCAATGAGCCGCTATGGTGATTTTGGTGCCCAGGAAGATAAAAAAAATCAAGGCCTGAGAAAATTTATCCACCTTGTCCACTTTAAGATTAAGTAGAGCTACCTCTGGAGATTGGGGTACCTGAACAGATAGTAACTTGCGAATTAGAGCAAAAACCTTGTTCCAGAGGCCCCTTATGCGTGGGCAAGACCACCATATGTGGAGTAAAGAGCCTACGTGACTACAGCCACGAAAACACAGCGGAGACGCGTCAGGATAAATCTTGGCCAGGACAGCTGGAACCCTGTACCAGCGGATTATTATTTTAAGGCTCGCTTCAATCAGAGAAACGTTAAGAATGCCTTTAAAGGAGCGTTGAAAGCAGGAGAACCATTTCTCCCGGTCCCAAGATATGCCCAGGTCGTTTTCCCAGGAGAGGGCATAGGGAGGTTTACAATGTGTCGTGGCCAGGGAGGAGTATATGACCGATATCCCGCCCCTCTGATCCGTGACGTCAGCACACCAAGACTCATACAGTGAGACTACCGGGGGGTCGGGTTTATTGGGCCAAATGGAATGGAGGAAATGTAATAGTTGGGAATATCTGAACCTTTCCGATTGGGGCATCTCCAATTTGCTAGTGCAATAAGCAATAGAGATGGGGCCTGAGGAGTTGAAAAAATTTCCAATTCTGAATAGTCCTTTATTGAGCCACCAGCTAAACGCTAGGATATTCATACCTGGAGGGAAGTTTGGATTGTGAAAAACATGTGTTAATGGGCGGAGAGCCGAGACCAGTGAGGGGTTTTTGTGTAATTGATCACAAAGGGCCAGCGAGTGAGAAAGGGTGGGAGCCATAATAGGGGGTCTAGATTTAGGGGGAGACCATATCAGGAAGTCGATGGTGTGAAGAGGAATTGCCTGTCTCTCCATGTAGACCCAATCAGGTTTGGGTCCCCGAGAATATACTATGGAAATCTGAGCTAATTGTGCTGCCTGGTAGTACCACCATATATTCGGGAGTGCTAAGCCCCCTGATTTTTCAGTCTATACAGGAGGTGTTTTGAGCCTCTACACCCTTTCGGGCCCCAGATAAATTTCAGGATTTTAGACTGAAGGGTTTTGACCTTCATTTCCCTAACAGGGATAGGGAGAGATCTGAAGAGGTAGAGGAGGCGAGGGAGAAAGGTCATCTTGATCGCATATATGCGACCTAACCAGGATAAACCAAGTTTAGACCAGATCACTAGGTCCGCCGCCATTTTATTAAACATGGTCGGATAGTTAGTAGGGTAGAGCGAATCGATACTAGAAGTAAGGTTAATCCCCAGGTATGGTAATGTTGAGGGACACCAAGTAAATGGGAAGTGACTTTGTAAGGAGCCTAAGATGTTTGGGGGAACTGTGATATTTAATGCTAAGGATTTTGAAGTATTCACCTTTAGGCCAGAAACTGTGCCAAATTTTTCAAGTAGGGAGAATATGTTGGGCGTCGAAATCAATGGGGAAGTGACAAATAGAAGCAAATCGTCAGCGAACAAGGCGCATCTATGTTCCTGCTGTCCGCAGAGGACTCCTTTGATATCGGGGTGAGCTCTGATGGCTATGGCCAGGGTCTCAATCGCGATAGCGAAGAGAAGGGGAGAGAGTGGGCAACCCTGTCTAGTGCCTCTTTCTATTGTAAAGATGTCAGAGTAGCATCCCTGTAATCGGACCTGCGCGCTGGGATTAGAGTATAAAGCACGTAGCGTCCCTAGAAAGCGAGGGCCAAAGCCCCATCTCTCTAGGACATTAAATAGATAGGGCCACGAAATTGTGTCAAAGGCCTTTTGGAGATCAATTGACAAAAGATAACCTTCCTGGGAAGGACCACCATCCCAACGGGATTTAAGGAGGGAGATGACATCAACCGCCCTCCTTATCTGATCAGGACCCTGTCTCCCCGGGATAAATCCCACTTGATCCTTGTGGACATAAACAGCAATAAATGAGGAGAGTCTATTGGCTAAAACCTTTGTTAGAATTTTGAGGTCGTTATTAATGAGCGATATCGGACGATAGTTAGAAACTAGGGACCCATCCTTCCCAGGTTTAGAAATGACCGAGATAAAAGCTAAATTTAGGGCTTTGTCGAGGGGAGAACCAGAGCGGATAGAGTTAAAGAAGGAGACCATGTGTGGGGCGAGGGTCGTCACAAATTTCTTATAATATCCCACCGAAAAGCCATCTGGACCAGGGGCAGAATTAGGCTTAAGCCGTTTGATAACCTCCAGTACCTCCGAAACCGAGATCGGCTCGTCCAGGAGGTCAGCATGGTCTGCAGACAATTTCGGGAGTGGGGTGGCATTTAGGAAATCGTCTATGAAAGTCGGAGGGGCTGCCTGATCATGTTTATAAAGGGAAGCGTAGAATTTGTGGAACGTGTTCATAATGCGCAGGGGATTTTGTGTCAGATCACCCGCAGAGTCTCTGATCTTGGGAAACGCGAAGGACCGAGGCTTAGGAGAGAGCTTAGCCGCGAGCTTGGCTCCGATTTTGTCCTTTTGAGAGTAAAAGCGCGCTCCTAACCATCGTAAATGCTTCTCGGCCTCGGTGGTAAGAGCCAGGTTCAGAGACGTTCTAGCTAATTCAAGGGAGTTCAAAGAATCCAAGGTTGGATTGCGCTTGTGTTTTTTGCTCAAAAATTGGAATTCCGTGGAGAGCTTATCTATGTCTGCCTTACGTTCTTTCTTAAGCTGGGAGGAAATCTGAATAATCCTCCCCCTGATAACCGCCTTGTGCGCAGCCCATAGAGATTCTGGGGAAATTGTGTCAGTTTTGTTCAGTACAAAATATTCTTGAATGTCCCTTGAGAGAATTGTTCATTGGACCGGGTCACTTAGGAGACCTTCGTTAAGACGCCACGTAAATTGCCTGCAGGGATTGTGGGATCGTCGCATATATAAAAGGACCATAGAATGGTCCGAAATTGCAGTGTCCCTAATAAGTGCCTTTGAAACTGAGGGTATGGAGTTGGATTGGACGAAGATGTGGTCAATTCTAGTATAGACTTGGTGGGGGGCCGAGAAATGAGTGTAATCTTTAGATTTGGGGTTCATTTCCCTCCAGATGTCCACCAGGCCCAACGAGTGGAGCGTCATTGCTATTTTAGTACTATGTTTCGGAGGCTTCCATAAGCGTGGGGTGCCCTTCCCCGACTTGTCCAGGGAATGATCAAAAGGGAGATTAGTATCCCCTCCCAGTATAACCTTACCTTCAAATAATGAACCCAGAGTGGACATCATGGAGGCAAAGAACGAAGCTTGGCCTTTGTTAGGGGCGTAGTAAGAAAGAAAGGAGTATTGTGTCCCGTCTATAGAACCCTTTACTAGAAGGAATCTACCCTCCTCATCTCTAACAATGGCAGACGGTGAGAATTTCAGGGACTTGGAGAGACAAATGGCTACCCCTTTCGTTTTATTGGGGGCGTTGGAGAGGAAAAACTGGGGGAATTGCCCATGGAGAAAGGAAGGGTTGTAAGAGGATGGAAAATGCGTTTCCTGTAATAATAAGACATCTATTTTCTGTGACTGGTAACATTTGAAGAGTTTCCTCCTTATAACCGGGGAGTTCAGGCCCTGAACATTGTGCGTAGCAACACAGAGGTCAGGGGGCGCATTGGTGTCAGACATCACGGATCAGAAGAGGGGAAAAACGCATCAAAAGTAAATATCTTACCATAACCTCCCGGGAGTACTGCAGATTTCCTGCCATAGTCGGCTGCAGAGATTGAAACGGTATCTGAGGTGATAAAACGATCCCCGGGATGACCCAGAAAAAAGGGAAGAGGAGAGAGAGAAGAAAAGGAGGAGAAAACTGATCCTGGAAGAGAAAGGTACAAAAGTTAGACTTAAGCACAAATCTTGGAGCAACAGACCAAAAATAAAGAGAAAAAAATAAAGGCAGCCAATATAGGAATAAAGAATCCCTACAGGGGAAGGAAGCCGCCATCGTTCCCCAGCAGGTTTTCCCTAGTAAAAATAGAAAATGACCAAATAAAAAAGTCCCCAACCAGAGGGGGTATTTAGGAGTCTCCGAGTGGAGGGAAAGCGCCACTCCGAGACAGGTGGAGGTGCAGTGCACACCACTCCAACCTAACCGCACACCATATATAAGGATAAAACAAATAAGCAAACAGAATTAGCCAAACAGAGGATGGATTCAAATGTAACTAAGTTCAGATGTACAAAAAAAATAAAAATAAAAAGGGGGGGTACATCTGTCGCAAGATGGATGCCGATGAGAAGCACGGAGCTCCCGAGATCAAGATCTAGGCAATGCAAAAGCCCCACTATAAGTAGGGGGAGGAAGAGCAAACAAAAGGGAAGAATAGTTCCTCTCATGGTGGATGACCGTCCTTGGGTCTCTTCGCTTGTTTCCTTTGCCATAACGGTTTGGTGGGGCTTGCGGGGGGGGCCTCTTCGTGGAGACAGGTGTCTTGGGGTCCAGGGAGGGTCCCGGAGAATTGGAGATTAACCCCAGTTGTAGCAGGAGGCGTTCCCCGTCAGCGAAATTTGCGAAGCTGTATGACTTGTTGGAAAATGTGAAGGTCAGGCGAAACGGGAAGGCCCAGCGATATGTGATTGAATTCTGAGTAAGGACTAGCAGGAGAGGCTTTAAGGATCTTCTCATCTGGATCGTGTACGGGGAGAGGTCAGAGAAAATTTGAATTGGATGTCCCTGGAAGGAGAGGTTTTCCGCCTCCCGGGCCCTGCGCATGACCTCCTCTTTCACTTTAAAAAAATGGGGTTTGACCACGATATCCCTGGGAAGACCATCCTGACGTGGAGGCTGGAGAGCTCTGTGAGCGCGGTCCAACTCTAGACGGTGATCCGGAAGATCAGGGATTAAGGAGGAGATAAAAGCACGCACAACAGTATCTGTGTCCTTAAAGGATTCAGGGAGGCCTCTGAGTCTAAAGTTATATCTCCTATTCCTGTTTTCAAGGTCATCCAGCTTATAGTAAGCAATATCCAGTTGTTCGTGGAGCTCAGAAATCCTGTCAGTATTCTGTAAAGCCATAGCTACCGTCTGGTCAGTTTTGGCCTCAATAGCCTCTATTCTGGCCCCCAGGTGCTGCAAGTCAGCTTGTATAGTGGAAGTGATGTGAGAGGCATTCTGGGCTAGGCCTTTAGATAGCATTGTGGAGAAAGTGTCCATGAGGGAGGCAAAGTCTATGGGGGCGGAGGGAAGAGAACCCAAGGGAGGTCTATGATGGACAGGAGAATTAATGAAATCCTCCATAGGGGTGAGGGGAGAACCCCCATGCATTCGCCCCAGCAGCGACTCCGTGGATGTGGGGGATAAAAGGGGAATCTGGGGGTTACTCACTGCGGGAGGAATCTGCTCAGCGCTGTGAGGGCGAGATGGAGACTGATCCGCGATGGATTCAGCTGGTTCTTGCTGTAGGCCGTGCGGTGAATGAGCAGCCGCCATCATGGCGGAGGCCTCGGCCGAGAGATCCGGAAAGAGCTGTCGGCTCAGATTGCGTCTCGCCGTGATCCCGAACCAGCGGGCGGGTTGCCCGAGACCCCAGCTACAGGTAGAGTGGCAAGGCTATGAAATCCTCCTCTGTAAGGCGGTATGATGGGCAGATCAGGCCGGAGTGGAGCGGAGCTCTCAGGACTTGCGACCATCCATGGGGCTGTGGCGCATGCGCCTCCTGCAGCCTCTTTTTTAGTATGTCAGCTTGGAATTTGTAGCCCTCCAAAGCTGTGCAGTTCCATTGCATTCTGACGAACTGGCTCTTGGGGACTGACTTTAGCCAAGATTCATTGTGACAGCTCCCTAGAGGTATAAACGAGTTACGATCGGTCTGTTTGAAATACGATTTTGTCTTAAAGAAGTCATCACCTCTCGTTATTGTAAGGTCCAAAAAACAGATTTTATCTTGACTCGCCTCATGGACAAATCGTATGCCATCGTTATTATTCAGGGAGGAAAAAAAACTCATCCAGTTCTGAGCTGGTGCCCTCCCATAGGAGGAGGACATCATCAATTGTGATAAGTGTATATGTGGGGTAAGTGGCGCTCCCAATGGAGAGTGTGTATTATATAAATCAAGGTGAAAGAGCCGCGTTTAAACCTGGGTAATACCAAAGTATTGGAACCCCAGGACAGTGAACCAAAAAACAAAATAACAATAAGTGGGTCAATGTGACCTCTCCCTGACCCCAAGTCTAGATTGGAAATAAGTGCTAGTATAGAATCTAAAGTGCTATGTGCATAAGTGCATATTTGCCAGCCACTATAAGAGTGACAAAGAATAAGGGGGGTAAAAACCCTCGTAATGGATTAGGCCAAGCTACCATGTGATGTGTATTACACCGTACCAAAAACAAATATATGTGAAGGAGAAAAAACATATATATAAAAAAAAAAAAAGAATATAAGCAAAAAATTGTCCCAGTGTGAAACAGTTAATCAAAATAGTCCACCATAGCAACATGTATGAAATCTTGGTAATAAGTGCAACATAGGATTTAGTGCGTAAATTTTCCACAATAATGTCCAATCAGGAACAATTCAACAGGTGACTTATGTGAGGGTCCTTGCATCTAGTGGAATCCAGGTGACACTTGTGCTCCCCCTTAAGATACCCTACTCAGCAGAAGATGGAACCCCTGCAGGGGTACAGAGCATGTAGGTGAGTGGTTTGATGACTTGGGGTGATGCCGTGGATCTTTCCTGGTCCTGGAATTCCTATGCGTCCCTGGGCTAGCCGCTCCAGCATACAGCAATACTCCTCAGGAAAAAAGAGCAGGAGCCACCATAGCGTGATCCAGATTTATTTAAAAAAGGTAGTAAACATCCATAAAAGAACCAACATCTACTAAGTAGATATATGTTGGACAAAAGTAAAAATTAAATAAAGTAAAAAATTTAAATTAAAAGTAGGAATAGACCGGATTGGAGTCCAAGTACTGGTCTTTAAACCTTCACTGCTGAAGGTAAGAAGTTTGTAATTCCCGCACTTGGTCCCTGCATCTATCACAGCCGCGGTGTATGTTCGGCGTGCGCTCCACCGCTCAGAACCAAGAGACCGGAAGTGACGTATCGGCGTATCGACGTGAGTGGACCAAAAGGTCAAATGTGGGCTCCGGTTCATGTAGATGACGTCCTCCTCCCACTTACCCATGAATAAATTTGCAAGGCTGGGGGCATACTTAGCCCTCATAGCCACACCACATTGCTGTCTATAATACTGATGGTCAAACCAAAAGTAATTGTGGTTTGCTGAAAATTCAAGATAATCCATAATGAAAGATTGTTGTTGTTTAAGTATTTTTGAAAACAGATCAAAATAATAGTTAACTGCGGATATCCCCAGGTTATGCGGAATTATGGTGTACAATGATGTGACATCCGCTGTCACCATCCAGATTTGACCGCTGGGTTTTAATTGAGACAGCAAGTTAATAACATGCCTAGTGTCCTTCAGGTATGATGGTAATTGTTGTACCAAAAGTTGAAGAAAGTGGTCTATATACTTGCCCACTCGGGACGTGATGGAGTCAATGCCACTTTCAATCGGGTGTCCCGGGGGGCAAGTCAGACTCTTATGGATTTTGGGTAGACAATATAGCACTGGTTACCCTTGGGGCCTTGGGTTTGAGAAAAGTTTGTTCCTTCTCATTGAGTTTACCCAATTCCCAATACCCAATATTTGGAATTACACCCCAAAATACATTCTGCTGCTTCTCCTGAGTACGGGGATACCCCATGTGTGAGACTTTTTGGGAGCCTAGTCATGTACAGGACCCCAAAAACCAATCACCGCCTTCAGGCTTTGTGTCACGTACCTAGTGGTGGAGCCTGAATTGCAGGGGGAGGCCTCTCTTATGGCTCCCACTCGTGACCCCTGGTAAAGTAACAGAGGGCACAGGAGTGAGGAGTTTTACGAGTGCCTGGCAGGATCAACAGCTGAGGAAGTAGTCCAGTCATCCAGGAATTCCTTCCAGGAACCAGAAGACAGGAACTGGAATAGCTGACAAGCTGGCAGGCTGGAGCAGGACTGGACCCAGGAGCAGACTGGAACAGCTGACAGGCTTAGCAGACAGGAACTGGAACAGCTTAGCAGACTGGAACAGCTTAGCAGACTGGAACAGCTTGGCAGACTGGAACAGCTTAGCAGACTGGAACAGCTTAGCAGACTGGAACAGGACTGGACTGGAACCAGGAACACACAAGAGTAGTCAAGCAGGCCGGGTCGGATATCAGGCGGGCAGCAAAGGAACAGAGGAGCAGGCAGGAAAGTAGTCAAAAACAGGCCAAGAATAAGGTGCAGGCGGATAGCTGGGATGTTCGCAGGTAAGCCGGGTATTCACAGGTATAAGTCACAGATCAGGTTAAAGGCACACGGAATGCTGTAGGGCAGACAGTGAAGTTGAAAGGGACAGGCAGGCTTAAATAGCCCGCCTGACGCTAACAGGCGTGTGCGCGCACGTTCCTGAAAACAAATCACTGCCTTCTGGCTTTCTAAGGGCGTACATTTTGGATTTTACTCCTCACTACCTATCACAGTTTTGGAGGCCATGAAATTCCCAGATAGCACAAACAACCCCCCCCCCAAATGACCCCATTTTGGAAAGTAGACACCCCAAGATATTTGCTGAGAGGCATGTTGAGTACTTTGCAGATCTCGCTTTTTGTCACAAAGTTTGGAAAATTGAAAAAATAAAATAAAATAAATATTTTTCTTTTCTTTCTTAATTTTCAAAAATAATCAAGAGCTACAAAATTCTAACGATGCCTCTTAGCAAATACCTTGGGGTGTCTACTTTCCAAAATGGGGTCATTTTGGGGGGTTTTGTGCTATCTGGACATTTCAGGGCCTCTGAAACTGTGATAGGTAGTGAGGAAGTGAAATCACCATTTTACACCCTTAGAAAGCCTAAAGGCGGTGATTGGTTTTCGGGGTCCTGTACACGGCTAGGCTCCCAAAAATCCCCGTACTCAGGAGAAGCAGCAGCATGTATTTTGGGGTGTAATTCGACATATGCCCATGGCATGTTTCAGCAATAGATAATTTAGTGACAACTTTGTGCAAATATTATTATTTTTTGTCATTTTCCTGAAACTTGTGGCAAAATATAAAATATTCCATGGACTCAATATGCCTATCAGCAAATAGCTTGGGGTGTCTATTTTCCAAAAAAGGGGCATATGGAGGGGTTTTGAACTGTCCTGGCATTTTATGCACAACTTTAGAAGCTTATGTCACACATCACCCACTCTTCTAACCACTTGAAGACAAAGCCCTTTCTGCCACTTTTTGTTTCATATGACACCAGACTGATGCTTGCGTTCTCCTTTGCATGTAAGCAGGAGGGGACAGGGGTGCTTTTTTTATTATTATTATTATTATTTATTTTGCTTTTTTTTTTTTTTTTAAACTGTTCCTTTCATTTTATTTTATTTTTTATAATTTTTATTGTTATGTCAGGGCATGTAAATATCCCCTATGATAGCAATAGATAGTGACAGGTACTCTTTTAAAAAAAAAAAATGGAGTCTATTAGACCCTAGATCTCTCATTTGCCCTCAAAGCATCTGACCACACCAAGATCGGTTTGATAAAATGCTTTCCCGATTTCCCAATGGCGCTGTTTATATCTGGCGAAACCTAAGTAATGAAATACTTAGCTTCCAGGTTCTTTGGTCATAGAGATGATTGGAGCCCTTCTGGTCTTAAATCAGCTCTATGGACAGCTGGCGGAACCAGCGGCTGCATTTTCAGGTTCAATGTTAGAGACAGGAGAGCGTTGGGAAGGTGGTGCACAGCACCGTCTGGAAACAGAAGGGCTGTGACGATCTCTTCCTGGAATTTAAGGAAGGATCCAGTTCGTTCTGACGCTTTGTATAGCACATAAGCGTTCAGAAGAGCCAATTGGAATAAGTATATAGACACTTTTTTATACCTTATGGGCAATTAGGTACGGCGCCAACAACTGGTCGTTGAGGTCCACCCCTCCCATATTAAGGTTATATTCGTGGACACAAAGGGGTTTCTCCACAACACCAGTCGCTGTAGGAATGTGGACCATCGTGTCTGCGTGAAGGGAGGACAGAACGAAAACATTCTTATTATCCCTCCACTTTACAGCAACCAAATTATTACACTTCAAGCAGGCTCTCTTCCCCAGCCTAAGATGGGAATCTACAAGCCGCTGGGGTAAACCGCTGGGATAAGCCCCGGCAATTAGATCGCACGGTGCCAAATTCGCCAATTCCATGATCAAACAAGTGACTAAAAAGTGGCACATTCGTGTAATAATTGTCCACATACAAGTGGTACCCCTTTACGAATAAGGGTGACACCAAGTCACAAACAATCTTACCAGCGCTCCCTATGTAGCCTGGGCAGTTTTCTGGCTCTACGTAACTATCTCTTCCCTCATAAACCATAAAACTATATGTATAGCCTGTTGCCCTGTCACAGAGCTTATACTTCTTGACCCCATATCTGGCACGCCTGCTGGGAAGATACTTTTTGAAAGACAAGCGGCCAGAAAACTTAATCAGGCACTCATCAATGCAGACAACTTGATCAGGAGTAAACAAGGCTGCAAACTGTTGGTTAAAGTGGTTTACGAGGGGCCGAATTTTGTAGAGCTGGGCATATCCAGGGTCACCCCGAGGACAACAGAGTTCATTATCATTGAAGTTCATGAACGGCAAGATCTGCTCGTATCGTGCCCTGGCCATGGAGGCAGAGAAAAGGGGCATATGGTGAATTGGGTCAGTGGACCAATATGACCAGAAAGGTCTTAAATTCGGAAACCGTAATAGGTTTCCATTCTCTGGCAAGGGTCAAATGGGGATTAGCGGAGATGAATTAACCAGCATATAAATTGATTTGGTCCAAAATAGATCTATAGAGATCTTCCGTGAAAAACAGCGAATGAAAATCAAGTGATGTAAAATCAACTGTTTCCACCTGAATTCCGGGTTGGCCAGTGAATGGGGGAAGTACGGGTGCTGCAGAAGTGGTGGGCTCCCAATTGGGATTGGCAAATGCAGCAGGAAGGGCACAATGGGCTCAACAGGCCTGTCTTTGTCTTCTTGGTGGCTGTGGGACACTAGATGTGCTAGCCACCTCACCAGCTTGAACTGCACATATTGGACTCGCCACGTCACCACATGCTACTGCAGTTCTAGTTTGACTACGAGTATGACCAAGGTTGTACTAGGCCGCTGGTGCTTGCCAGTTCACCAGAAGGATGAGCAGCACTAGTCCTGGCTATCTGCTCCATACAAGAGCCCTGCGGTTCTTGCACCTCAATAACAGCAGAAGAAAGGGGTCAGGTACAACTAACCTTGGCAGGGATCACTACTCCATCGTCAGAGCTATCTGTCAGGGTGCCACTGCTGTCTACCGGATCATATTCGGAGCCTGAATCTGACAGATGGGTGACTTCCTCTCCACTATCTGTCATGCTCAGAAACATGTAGGCCTCTTCACAAGTGTACCTTCGATTTGACATTTTGGTCTCTAAATTTACTGGTACACTAGTGAGACTCACTAGAAAAAGAGCTCCTGACTGTCAGCGACTGATTCAAACGCTACCAAAAAAACTGTTAGCGTTCGCAGGGATCAGGCCTGACTCTGCAAATGCTGCAGTTATGTGTTTTCTTTGATAAAAAATAACCCAAATGAGTGTATATTATTTGGCTGTGTGGAAGTTATAAAGTCTACAAGCTATGGTGCAAATCATTAAAAATTGATCACACCTGAAAGGTCAGGACAGTACAAATACCCCCCAAATGAACCCCTTTTTGAAAGTAGAGAGTCCAAGTTCTTTAGTAAGAGGCATGGTGAGTTTTTAGAAGTTGTATTTTTTTTCCCACAATTCTTTGGAAAATTACGATTTTTTTTACACAAAATTGTCATAACAAGTTATTTCTCACACACAGCATAAGCATATTTCCAATAACACCCCAAAATACAATCTGCTACTCATCCTAAGTATGGTGATACTACATGTGTGAGAATTTTCACAGCCCACCAGGCATTCTAAAAACATAAATTAAACATCTAATTTCATTCCTACCTATCACACTGGAGAACCAGGAGCGTGGAATTACCCACAGAATTACCCAATTTTGGAAAGCAAACACCCCAACATATAATCTATGAGGCATTATGAGTCTTTTGAACATGTCATTTTTTTCCACAAGTTTTTGGAGTATGTGGAAAGAAAAAGAAAACATATTTTTTCTTACACAAAGTTGTCAATTTATAACAAATAGCATGTACATAGCAAAAATTGCACCCCAAAATACATTCTGCTACTTGAGTATGGCAATGCCACATGTATGAAACTTTTACACAGGGAACATGCAGGGAGCACCTTCAGGCGTTCTGGGAGCATAAATTACACAAATAATTTTCTGATGGCCTATCACTAGGGATGAGCTTCGTGTTTGAGTCGAACCCATGTTCGACTCGAACATCAGCTGTTCGATCGTTCGACAAAGATCGAACATTTTGGGCCATTCGCGCCAAATTCGAGTGGCGCGTCACAGCCCATAATTGACTGCGGCATCGAAGTGCATTGCTGGCTAATGATTGGCCAAGCATGCACTATAACCTGTATGCTTTGGCCAATCACAGCGCGGTAATAATGGAGAGCCGGGGTTGCTTTGACCAATCATATATATACACATCCCACCTTTGTGCAGCTACATCTCACTGCAGGCCATTAGTATGTCTGGAAGGCAAACAAAGAGAGGCAGACAGTCACGAGGCAATAAAGGAGGGCAAGCAGGCTCTGTGTCTAGAGGAAACAGTGCTGGTCATGGACACGGTGCATCCTCATCAGCACGTGGCCATGGGACACGCTTGTCCTTCTTTTCGGCAGCTGGACATGTTGAGCCACAGTATGCCCATAATTTGGTAGAGTGGATGACCAAGCCGTCCTCATCCTCCTCATCCTCTCTCACCGAGGCTCAGGGTACTTTGTCTGGCAAAGTGGCCTCTTCCCTCGGCTCAATGGCATCAGTCACTCCTTCCCTAGCCCCACCATGTCCTCCTGAGGAGTCCCCCAAACTGTTTGACCACAGTGTTGGGTACATGCTCCAGGAGGATGCCCAGCGTTTTGAAGGCTCCGATGATGGAACCCAGCTAGAGGAAGGCAGTAACGTGAGCCCAGAGAGAGGGGGTAGTAAGGTGAGCCCAGAGAGAGGGGGTGCCCAACAAAGACAGCTATCTGGCAGTCATGTTCACCCAGCTGCAGCATACTGCCAGATTTGCTCCAGTGATGAGGAGGGAGGGGATGATGAGGTCACTGACTCCACATGGGTGCCTGATAGGAGAGAGGAGGAGGAGGAGGAGGAGGCACATCTCCAACGAGGCATGATGCCCTCCAGGGGCCAGCTTAAGGGTAGCACACCGACTGCATCACACCGTAGAGCTCTGCTGTCTCTGCACGTTATTCCAAAAGTTCTTTGGTGTGGGCCTTTTTTCATATGTGTGCATCAGATCGCACCATTACCATTTTCAACATATGTCTGAAGCGTATCTCACGTGGCCAAAACATCAGCCGCTTGGGCATCACATGCTTGACCAGACATATGTCGACCTGCCATGCATTCCGTTGGCAGGAGTACCTAAAAGACCCACGCCTAAGAACAAAGTGGACCTCTCCTTGCTCCTCATCAGCTGGGATCTCCAACCCCACTATACCTTCAGTCCTAGGGATGAGCTTCGAGTTCGAGTCGAACTCATGTTCGACTCGAACATTGCCTGTTCGCCCATTCGCCGAACAGCGAACAAATTGTGGTGTTCGCGGCAAATTCAAAAAATCTATGGGAGAAATCTAAAGTGCTAATTATAAAGGCTTATATGCAAGTTATTGTCCTAAAAAGTGTTTGGGGACCTGAGTCCTGCCCCAGGGGACATGTATCAATGCAAAAGAAGTTTTAAAAACGGCCGTTTTTTCGGGAGCAGTGATTTTAATAATGCTTAAAATGAAAAAATAAAAGTGAAATATTCCTTTAAATTTCGTACCTGGGGGGTGTGTATGATATGCATGTGAAGTGGCGCATGTTTCCTGTGCTTAGAACTGTCCCTGCAAAAAATGTCATTTTTGAAAGAAAAAAAGTCATTTAAAACTCACTCGCGGCTATTAATGAATTGTCGGCTCCCGGCAATACATACAAAAGTCATTGATAAAAAAAAAAAAAAGCGTGGGGGTTCCCCAGAATTCAATTACCAGGCCCTTCAGGTCTGGAATGGATATTAAGGGGAACCCCGCCGCAAATTTAAAAAAAAATTGACGTGGGGTTCCCCCAAATATCCATTCCAGGCCCTTCAGATCTGGCATGGATTTTAAGGGGAACTCCACCCCAAATTTAAAAAAAAATGGTGTGGAGTCCCCCTAAAAATCCATACCAGACCCCTTATCCGAGCACGCAACCTGGCCGGCCGCAGGGGAAAAGGGGGGGACGAGAGAGCGGCCCCCCCTCCCTCCTGAACCGTACCAGGCCACATGCCCTCAACATGGGGAGGATGTCCCCATGTGTTTGTGTGTTTTAAAAAAAAAAAAATTACGCTTTCTTCGTGAAATGGTAGGGGTACAATGTACCCCTTACCAATTCACATGGGGGGGGGCGGGATCTGGGGGTCCCCTGCGTCATTCCCAGGGTGTCTTCACTCCGGTGAAGAGAGGATCGTGTGCTGTTCCTCGTCGCTGGAGCCTGGAGAGATCATCCATCGCAGGAATTATCGCAGGAATAATAAATAAATTAAATTAATAAAGGACTTATCCCAACTGTGTGTTTATTTTTTATTTTTTACACTTTCTTTGTGAAATGGTAGGGGTACAATGTACCCCTTACCAATTCACATAGGGGGGGCCGGGATCTGGGGACCCCTTTGTTAAAGGGGTCTTCCAGATTCCGATAAGCCCCCCGCCCGCAGACCCCCAACAACCACCGGGCAAGGGTTGTGGGGATGAGGCCCTTGTCCCCATCAACATGGGGACATCCTCCCCATGTTGAGGGCATGTGGTCTGGTACGGTTCAGGAGGGAGGGGGGGCCGCTCTCTCGTCCCCCCCTTTTCCCCTGCGGCCGGCCAGGTTGCGTGCTCGGATAAGGGGTCTGGTATGGATTTTTAGGGGGACTCCACGCCATTTTTTTTTCATTTGGGGTGGAGTTCCCCTTAAAATCCATGCCAGATCTGGAGGGCCTGGAATGGATATTTGGGGGAACCCCACGTCAATTTTTTTTTAGATTTGCGGCGGGGTTCCCCTTAATATCCATTCCAGACCTGAAGGGCCTGGTAATTGAATTCTGGGGAACCCCCACGCTTTTTTTTTTTTTTTTTATCAATGACTTTTGAATGTATTGCCGGGAGCCGACAATTCATTAATAGCCGCGAGTGAGTTTTAAATGACTTTTTTTCTTTAAAAAATTACATTTTTTGCAGGGACAGTTCTAAGCACGGGAAACATGCGCCACTTTACATGCATATCATACACACCCCCCAAGTACGAAATTTAAAGGAATATTTCACTTTTATTTTTTCATTTTAAGCATTATTAAAATCACTGCTCCCGAAAAAACGGCCGTTTTTAAAACTTTTTTTTGCATTGATACATGTCCCCTGGGGCAGGACCCGGGTCCCCAAACACTTTTTAGGACAATAACTTGCATATTAGCCTTTATAATTAACACTTTAGATTTCGAACGTTCGAGTCCATTGTATTTAATAGGGTTCTAAAGTTCACACAAACATTTTGTCTGTTCGCAGGTTCTGGTGCGAACCGAACAGGGGTGTGTTTGGCTCATCCCTGTTCAGTCCTCTCTGAAACCTGCACTGAGAGGAATGAAGGTGTAGAATTAGGTGTGTCACAGTCACAGCCAAGTATTTGCGGGCAATCTCCTTTCGGTACACCGACGTCCGATTGTATCAGGCAAATTTCCCTGCCCCAGCTGCTGCACCGCCGAAAGAAGTTCGCTCCCAGCCATCCACATGCCCAGCGGTTGAATGCTAGCTTGGCTAAATTGCTAGCGCTTCAACTGCTGCCTTTTCAGTTGGTAGACTCTGCCCCCTTCCATGAGTTTGTTGAATGTGCGGTTACTCAGTGCAAGTTTCCCAAACGCCACTTTTTCTCACAGAAGGCGATTCCGGCTCTCTACCGTCATGTGGAAGGCAATGTCTTGGCCTTGCTGGACAGGGCGGTCAGTGGTAAGGTGCATATTACCACTGACTCATGACCAGCAGGCATGGACAGGGACGTTACCTATGTTTCACGGCGCATTGGGTGACTCTGCTGGCAGCTGGGAAGGATGCAGGACAAGGTGCAGTAGTGTTGGAGGTTGTTCCGCCACCACGCCTCCAAAATGTTACTACTGGTGATTCTGACACACCTCTCTCCTCCACCCCTCCTCTTTTTCTTCCTCCATGGCCTCTACCTGTGCTTTGTCCTTGGAACTAGCGGTGCTCCGTAGGCGTTCAAGGGGCTACGTATGTACGCAGGCAAAAAGATGCCATGCGGTGCTTGAGCTGGTGTGCTTGAGGGACAGGAGCCACACTGGGGCAGAGATTCTGTCAGCTCTGCATGGGCAGGCTCAGAGGTGGTTGATGCCATGCCAGCTTAAGCCAGGAAAGGCGGTTTACGACATTGGCACCAACCTCCTCTCCGCCCTCCGACAGGGACAACTGACCCATATTCCCTGTTTGGCTCACGTCCTTAACTTGGTGGTGCAGCGGTTCTTGGGCAGGTACCCGGGCTTACAGGAGGTCCTGAAGCAGGCCAGGAAACTCTGTGGGTATTTCCGCCGGTCATATAATGCCAGTGCTCGGCAGGCTGACCTGCAAAAGGATTACAACCTGCCCAAGAACCGCCTAATCTGTGACATGCCCACCAGGTGGAACTCTACGTTGGCCATGCTGAAGCGGCTGCAGGCGCAGCAAAGGGCCATCAATGAGTATCTGTTGCAATATGGCACCAGGACAGGGTCTGGGGAGCTTGGATTTTTTCTCCATGCCAGTGGGCCATGATCAGGGATGCATGCACTGTCCTGGCACCATTTGAGGAGGCCACGAGGATGGTGAGCAGTGACAGTGCATGCATCAGTGACACTGTCCCTCTTTTCCACCTGTTGGAGCACATGCTGCATGGAATAATGGACAGGGCACTTGAGGCAGAACAGAGGCAGGAAGAGGAGGACTTCCTTACCTCTCAAGGCCCCCTTTATCCAGACAGTGTTCCTGCTGGCCTGGCTATCACACCGGAAGAGGACGAGGAGGAGGAGGAGGAGGATGATTATTTTTGTTTTAGCATGGAGGTGGAGCCTAGCACTCAGCATCATTAGCAGTCTTCAAGGGATCAATTACAGTTCCAAGACACCCATGGACTTGTACGTGGCTGTCGTCCTCAGTGACCCAGAGGACTCTGCACCGAATGCCTCAGCAAACCTACGCTGCATGGCCTCCCTGATCCTGCAAAGCCTGCGCAAGGATCCTCGTAATTGTGTGATCAAGGAGAGGGATCATTACTGGCTGGCAACCCTCCTTGATCCACCTTACAAGGGTAAGGTTGCGGACCTTATCTTGCCGTCGCAGAGGGAGCAGAGGATGAAGCATCTTCGGGAGGCCTTGCAGAGAGGTCTGTGCAACGCGTTCCCAGAGACTGGGAGGTTACAAATTCCTGGTCCTCGACAACGTGTTGCTGAGGCTCCTGTCAGTCAAAGAAGGAGCGGTGGAGAAGGTGGCCGTCTGACTGATGCGTTCAGACAATTTTTTAGTACGCAGCCCCAATGTATGATCACTTCCAGCAACCATCGCCAGCGTCTGGTTTACATGGTGCAGGAATACCTAGGGGCAAGATCAGGCTTGGACACCTTTCCCACTGAAAATCCTCTGGGTTACTCGGTCTTGAGGATAGATCACTGGCCAGAGTTTGCACAGTATGCAATTGAGGTACTGGCCTGTCCTGCAACCAGCGTTATTTCGGAACGCACATTCAGTGCTGCTGGAGGCTTTGTAACCGATCACAGGGTGTGCCTGTTTACCGACTCGGTCGATCGACTGACCTTCATAAAAATGAATCAGTCTTGGATCACCACCAGCTACTAAGCACCTGATGCTGATGTAACCGAATATTTTTTTGGGAAATGTCAGATCCCTTCAAGACTGCCTATGCTAAAGCTGAGTGACTATCCTGTTATGCTGAGTGACTATCCTCTTCCTCCTCAATAATCATGCTGATAGCTTGAAAGAACATTTTTGGTTCTGGGCACCGCCACCAGTGGCTAAGGACCAATTTTTCAGCCCCTGTTTAACAGGGGCGTGTATTTACAATTTTTTTTTTTCTTGAATCATTCTTTATTGAGAAAATTTTTATATAATACATGAACATTTAACAATGTTTGTCGTGCAACGACGTTATTAAATGGTAGAGTATAGAAAGGTACATGTAAATAAGATTGGCACAGTGATGCAGAATTTAAACTTGAAAGTAGCTGTTTTAGGTCCTCTCTCCTCCAGGTCCACCCGAATTGGAGCACTGCTGTGTCCCGGGAGGAGGGACGACCCCGGTCGATACACTAATAGGGTACATAGTCTTACTTGCATGGTTTCAAAAATACAATACAGGTGGTATCCAGGTGCGATAGCAGGTTGTGATCTACATATTGCTCGGTCAAGAAATATATAACTAACCAGGGAGTTTTATGAAGCAAGCACAGCTCCGGACCAATTGGTCCACGGGACCCAGGCTTTCCGGGTTTTTTCAGCCTGACCATTGCTACCTGCTATAACAGATTCGTAGCCATAGTGTAGACTTACAAGGTCAATAGTTTGGGAAGTATCCGGAACCCTTTCTGATCTCCATAGTCTTGTGATACTTAATCTGGACGCCAGGAGAATATGGGACACAACATACCAATATGTCTGAGGGATCTTCTCTATCGTAAGGTTTAGGATCGCCAATCCTGGTGTTGGGGGTATATCACAATGAGTGATTTGATACAGGAGATTAAATATGTTTACCCAGAATGGTTGTATGCGGGGGCAGGCCCAGAGTATATGTAGCAGGTCACCTTTATGTAATTTGCACCGCCAACATGTGTCAGAGGTTTGTGGAGAGAAATATGCTAGTCTGGCAGGTGTTAGGTACCAGCGCAGGGTGATTTTTTGGGTAAGTTCCCATAAGGCCGAACATTTGGTGGAAGAGTATATGGACTTTAGAGCTGAGGTCCATTGATCTGTGGAGAAGCAGCAGTTTAGGTCTGCCTCCCAGCGTAAGTGCGAGGACGATTTAGAAAATTGTTGTTTACAGTGAAGGAGGTTGTAAAAGTGAGAGATGCCTTTAGTTTTGGAAGGAGCATTTGTGAGGAAATCCCAAGTTTTGGGTGGGATGGCATATAGGGGAGTAGGCACTGTATTTAGGCAGTGGCCAATTCTGAGGTAGGTATAATGTTCCCTATCAGGGAGATCAAATTATTTTTGTATGTCAACAAAAGGGTTTGATACGGGGTCCTATGAGAAGAGATTGTAGGAAACCTATGCCTTTACCTGACCAGTGTGTCAGTGATAGATCGGGGGATAGAAATCGGAGCGATTCCAGTGGAATTTGGAATAATGGTTTGGGGGGAATGTAGCTGGAGTGCAAGATTAATTTTTCCCAGGCATGCGCTGTCGCTTTCATGGTGGGGGGGAAGGCTGATGGGATGATTGACCCAAATGGGATACTCATTAGCCAAGATTTCAGGTCCGAGCGAGGAAGGAAGGAGTTCTCAATTTGTCCCCAAAGTGTGGTGGGATGAATACGGAACCAATCTTGTAGTTGGGCTAGAATGGCAGCAAGATAATAGTCTGCAAAGTCTATAGAACCTACTCCACCTGTTAATTTGGATTTAATCAGCTTAGTGTGGGCACATCTGGGTTTTTTACCCTTCCACAAGAGGGTATTCAGGACATGTTGAAGGGATCTGAAGTATGAGGGAGGGATAAGGATGGGGAGCGTTCTGTAATAGTATAGAATTTGTGGAAGGCAGATCATTTTAAAGGCCGCTAACCTGCCCGACCAGGATAATTCATGATGGGCTATATTTTGGGATTCTTCTTGAATTTTAAGAAGCAGGGGTAAGAAATTGGTGGAGAATAAAAGTGCAGTTGTTCTGGTCAGTTTAATACCTAGGTAAGAGATTTCTTTCTCTGCCCATGTGAAATTGTGTTGCATTTGGAGTAAGTTTTTTGTTGTAGCATCTAGGTTGATGTCAAGAATGAACGATTTTGTTGTATTGACCCTGTAATAGGAGATTTCGCTAAACCAGGTAAGTATTTTTTGTATCTCTACCAGGGAAGAAGCCGGGTTAGTGAGGATCAATATCACGTCGTCTGCGAAAAGGCTTATTTTATGTGAGGTCTGGCCTATTTGCATGCCCGAAATGGATGCGTGGTCTCTAATTCGCGCTGCTAGGGGTTCCATAAGAAGATTGAAGATAAGGGGTGATAGGGGGCATCCTTGACGGGTGCCATTAGTTATGGGGAATGGGTGGGAAGTCATACTCGTCGTAAACACTGTGGCCGATGGGGAAGAATACAGTGCCATGATAGCATTAAAGATATACCCGGCAAATCCGAATTTCTGTAGTACTGATCTGAGATAGGCCCAGTGTACTCTATCGAACGCCTTCTCTGCATCCAAAGAGAGGAGCAGAGAAGGCGTTCCAGTAATTTCCGCCCAATGGATAATGTTTATCATTCTCCTCGTGGCGTCAGATGCTTGCCTACCCTTCGTAAAGCCTGATTGGTCGGCATGGATCAGTGTGGGCATTATGTTGATCAACCTTGCTGCGATTGTTTTAGCGTAGAGCTTTATGTCTAGGTTTAGAAGGGATATCGGGCGGAAGTTTTGGGGACTGGTCGGCTCCTTCCCTGGCTTGGGTATTGTAATCACAAGAGCATTCAGCATGTCATTTGGGAACTGAGAAGAAATTGCAGCGTTGTTGAATATGTCAATCAGATGTGATATTAGTTGGTCAGAAAATTGTCTATAGTACTCTCCTGATAGTCCGTCTGGGCCTGGGGCCTTGTCAGCGGGTATAGATCTAATTGTTTGCCTAATTTCCTGTTCTGAGAATGGCGCATTAAGATGTTTGAGTTGGTCGGGTGTCAAAGCAGGTAGGTGTAAGTTCCGAAGAAAGCGATCGATGTCGTCCTGCGAGGGTTGGGGGATGTTCGGGTCAGTATTCAAGTTGTATAGGTCAGTATAATAGTCACTAAATGCATTGGCGATGTCCTGGGGATTAGTCAAAGGAGTGTGGGTATGGGGATGGTATAGTTGTTGTATTTTCGGTTTTAGCGCGCCTGCCTTTAAGGCGTTGTGCCATGCGTTTCCCAGCTTTATTAGAAGTTGAGTAAGTGGTGGCTTTTAATTTCCTCTGGGTACAGTCATAGGAATGTAGTAGTAGGGTACGGAGCTCCTGTCTCAGGGACGTTAGCTGGTCAGGTAAAGGGGCGTGAGGGTTTGTTTTGTGCTGTCTTTCTAGGTCAGCTATTTGGGAAGAGAGATCATCTATACGCTGCGTTCTCTTCTTCTTTTGTACAGCATTGATTTTCATTAGTATTCCCCTCATATATGCCTTGTGCGCATTCCATACCATGTTAGGGTCGGACACTGAGCCGTCGTTTAATCTAAAAAATTCGCTAATGTGTTCTGCTATTTCTGAAGCGTAGTCTTTGTGTTGCAGGATATAGTTATTAACTCTCCAGATAAATGAATTGTGAGTGTGTTTAGAATTGTCAATGGAGAGCGAGATTGGGGCATGGTCCGACCATGTAGTGGCATGGACTGCGGAGGCAACTATTTTTTGTAGAATCCATTTGTCAGATAGAAACAAATCGATTCTCGAGTAAGAATTGTGAATATGCGAGAAATAAGTGTAGTCCTTTTCTGTACTGTGGTGACATCTCCATACGTCGTATAAATCATGAGCTGTTAGCAGTCCTTTCAAAGGGGAAGGTCTCCTTTTTGCAGCAGAAGTGGAGTCCAAGTGTATATCTGGAACTATGTTAAAGTCCCCACACACTATTAGGTGACCTTTCTTAACAGAGTCAGTGAGTCTGAGGATCTTGCGGATAAATTTACTTTGGTGAGCATTAGGAGCATAAATGTTGACGATGGTATATGGCGTCTTGTCGATGGTGCACACCAGGATTATGAAGCGCCCGTCCGGGTCTAGGAGTTCAGAGGATAGTTGGAATTCTATTGTATCTCTGATTGCTATCATTACACCTCTAGCTTTAGAGGTGTAATGTGCATGAAAAACGTTAGGAAACAATCTGTTGGAGCATAGCCGTATGTCGGCTTGTAAAAGGTGAGTCTCTTGGATGCATACCACGTCGCTGTGAAGATCTTGGACAGTTTTCCACAGGGAGTAGCGTTTAGCTGGGTGGTTTAGCCCATTGGTATTTAATGAAAGAAAGTTGATCGGCATTGTGGTAGTGTGGGCAAGGCTTATGGAAATAGATTTGCACTTACAGTTAGTTGTCGGTACCAGGTGTATCTTAGGTGCGTCTAGATTGTTGTGTCTTGGAGAAGAAAGGGTCCGGATCTTCTCCTGAGGTGGGTGCTAGAGCCGTGAATAGAGCAATATGTTAACAATGGAAAAATGCAAAAATGCAAAAAAAAAAAAAAAAACTGTAGGGGAGACCAATTTCTGGTTATATTCGGTGTGTTGCAAGACGTAGAGGTGAGATTCTTAGGAGCATACACTGTGCTAAATAGGAGTAATAACTGTAGCCAAAGTTCACTGATGCTGTGGTGGTCAGCGAAAGTGGTATGTAGAGGTGGAGCGTCACTCCGCTGCGACCTCTTAACGGGGGTAAAAAAAACAGTCTGAACAACGAGAACTGAAGTATTCAACAACAACTCATACATCCCAGAGACGTAATCATATAAGAAGAAAAGAAAATGCAAGTAGCTTGGCCCACTTTAGTAGTGGTTCTGGTGGCCTCCTATTTGAAATTTTGGTCCAGGTTGTGGCGTGCTTGGGTATTACCGGTACGTGGTGGAAGTGGAGCGGGTGGTTTCGTCAGTATTCCCCAAGCATGGAGCAGCTTCATCCCTTCAGTAAGTTCACTCACTACGTGTGATTTGCCATCTTTGGTGATGAGAAGAGTGGCCGGGTGTCTCCACTTGTATTGGATTTTGTGATTTTGGAGCCCCTTTGTAATTGGGTTTAGTTGTCTTCGGAGTTGAAGCGTGTATTTGGACAGATCCGGGAACATTTGAACTCCGGCAAAGGGAGCAGGAAGGGGGACTTTTGCTCTAGCCCCAAACATGAGATTCTCCTTGATGTGGAAAAAATGCACCCTCATAAGTACATCCCTGGGGACGGTGGCAGCTAGATGAGAAGGTTTGGGAATTCTGTGAATTCTGTCTACTATCAGATCCCTGGGTGACGCTTCAGGTAGTATGATATGCATGAGCTCTTTAGCATATTTGGGTAAATCAGCTGGAGGTATTGTTTCTGGGACCCCTCGCAGTTTAATGTTGTTCCTGCGAGATCTGTCTTCTAAATCGGACAGCTTGGCGCGCAGCCATGCTTATTCCTCTCTAATGTCCGCATAAACGTCTATGACCCCATTCACTGTGGATGTACATTCAGTCATTCCTCTTTCTATGGTTGTTACTCTGTCATCTAGAGAGTGGATGTCAGCTGTGACTTTAGTAAAGAGTGAGGAGAGGTCTGTCATTAGTGATGCTTGTAGGGATATCAGCATACCCTTCAGGGTTGAGTCTAATACAGGCTGCCCTGAGGTGGGGAAGGACGCCATGGAGGAGCGCAGGGCCTGGTTTGAGGAGAAGGGGTTGAAAGCCTGGGCCTCAATTTGTGTCATTGGCGTCTGTTGCGGCGGCGCCTCTAGGCGCATTTTAGCTTTCGCGGGGCTGCTAGTTAGGGGGTCACAGTCCGGGTGGTGATCGGAGCCTCCTGGGGTGTCAGGGTGATGTGTATTAGCCGGCTCAGCGTCCGGGAGGTCAGTGTATGAGGCCCGCAGTTCCCCTGGTGCGGCGGAGCCGGCGCCATCTTTGAGCACACTGACCTTCTCCGCCGGTTTGAACGCAAATTCAGTCAGTTTCTGCGGGTTGTAGTCCGTTAATCTCTTCCTGGACATGATGCCTGGGTGGAGGAGATCTTTAGGAGTAAGGATGGCCGTGGATTGTGTAGCTGTGTGGGCCGTAGTTGCGCTGCTGTCGTCTCTGGGATGTGGAGCTCCTCACTTAAGCAGCCATCTTCAGCTCCGTTCGGCCACGCCCCCCCGTATTTACAATTTTTTGATGCAATGCCTTGCAGCATGGCTCATTGCTGTGCTCCATGTACAGTATCTGTGAGGGGTTGCAGTGTTGTGGCACCAGCACCAGTGCCTAAGGCCCAATTTTTCTGCACCTGTATAACAGGGGCGTGTAATTAAATTTTTTGATGCAAAACTTTTGCAACAGGGCTCATTGCTGTGCTACAAG
This sequence comes from Rana muscosa, assembly GCA_029206835.1. Classification (NCBI taxonomy): domain Eukaryota; kingdom Metazoa; phylum Chordata; class Amphibia; order Anura; family Ranidae; genus Rana; species Rana muscosa. Next base: position 68,390,229 of record CM055119.1, read on the forward strand.
TAAAGTATCTGTGAGGGATTGCAGTATTGTGGCACCAGTGCCTAAGGCACAATTTTTATGACCCTGTTCAACAGGGGTGTTACGGAGCTCCAACGTCCGCTGGGAAATCCTTGAAGCTGAGGAAGTACTGACTTATCCAAGGCAACCTGTTACCCCCCCAGTAACTGGACGACACACAGTTCTGGGAGTAAATCAACGCTTTATTTTGCCCAGGCTGGCTTTTTATATCATTTCCCATGCAAGGGTTTTCTTAACTCATTTTACAGGGGCTTTCCCTTCAACAATTAACAGATGACAGCGATTTAATTACCTGGGACTATTTCTAACCACCTGGGATGTGTGAGACGTTGGTCTCTGCATATTTACCCATAACAATGAAACCGTGCCAGACACATTACTAGGAGTGTAATTACATCCCGTAGCAGATAATAGGTGGGGTCATTAACACACTGACAATAGATGAATAGAACGCTACCTCAGACCCCCAATTAACCCAATTTACTTATTCAGACATCAGTAGACATTCTGTCTCTACATTTCCTGGAATGAATCTTTGCTGTCACCTCTGAAGTGATCCAAACCATATTCTCAGTTTCAGCATTTTGCTACACTGCTCCCCCTTACCCACAAGCCGGCATACACAGTCTGATCCTTAACGGATCGGCTTGGGGATGTCCGGGGAGTACTCACGGATCACTTTTCCAGTTCAGTTTGCCGCGATAATCCGTCAGCATTGCCGTTCTGTTTCCCGGGGCGGTAGTGGATAGTAAAGTCATACGGTTGTAACGCCAGACTCCAGCGCAACAACCGGGCATTGTCCCCTGCCACTCGATTTAGCCATACCAACGGGTTGTGGTCTGTGAGTAGGGTGAACTGTTGTCCGTACAAGTAGGGCTGAAGCTTCTTTAGGGCCCACACCACAGCCAGGCATTCTTTTTCTATGGCGGCGTAGCTCACTTCCCTGGGGAGAAGCTTCCTGCTCAAGTAAACTACGGGGTGTTCTCCGCCATCTGCTCCAACCTGGCTCAATACCGCGCCCAATCCAAACATTGAAGCATCGGTGTGAACAAGAAATCGTTTAGATGGATTGGGAGCAGCTAGTACCGGACTGTTAACCAGGGCCTGTTTGAGCTGTTGAAATGCCTGTTCACACTCTGGGGTCCATTCTACTTGGCGGGGTAGGTTTTTCTTTGTAAGGTCAGTGAGGGGTTTGGCCAGGGTGCTGTAGTTCGGGACAAATTTTCGGTAGTAGCCAGCCATTCCGAGGAATGCTAAAACCTGTGTTTTGGTACGGGGGGTTGGCCACTGGGCCACTGCCTCGACTTTGGCGGGTTCAGGCTTTTGTTTCCCACACCCAACCCGGTGTCCCAAGTACTGTACTTCCACCATACCAATATGACATTTACTCGGTTTGAGGGTTAGGCCGGCCTCTTTGATTCGGTCTAGCACCGCTCCTACATGGCCCAGATGCTCCTCCCAGGTCTCACTAAAAATCGCGATGTCATCCAAGTATGCACATGCATAATCCTGGAAGCCATCAAGCAGCCGGTCTACCATCCGTTGGAACGTGGCTGGGGCGTTTTTCATCCCAAATGGCATGACCTTAAACTGGTACAGGCCAAATGGGGTGACAAAGGCCGACTTGAGAATGGCATCTGGGGCAAGGGGAATTTGCCAATAGCCCTTACATAGGTCGATGGTCGTGAGGTATTGCCCTCTGGCCATTCGATCTAAGAGCTCATCTATCCTGGGCATTGGGTACGCGTCTGATACTGTTTTGTCATTGAGTCGCCGGTAGTCTACACAGAAGCGGGTAGTTCCATCCCGCTTTGGTACCAAGACCACCGGAGAAGCCCAAGGACTATCTGACGGCTCTATGACCCCGAGACGGAGCATCTCTTGTATCTCCTGTCTCATGTGCTCCCTGACCGCCTCAGGTATTCTATAGGGCGTCTGTCTGAGGGGTGGTTGTTCTGAGGTGTCTACTCGGTGCATTGCCAGCCAAGTGCATCCAGGGATGTTTGAGACAGTTGCTCCCTTAGTGACTAGCAATTGCCGTGCCTGGATGCGCTCTTGGGGGCTTAACCGTTCCCCCAGCTGAACCTCATCTAAAGTGCCCAGCGTCTCATCCTCCCCCAGAAGGTCTGGTAAAGGAAGACTTTCGAACTCGTCGAAGGCAGGCGCGCATATGGCAGCCACCTCCTCTATTCTCTCATAGTACGGTTTGAGCATGTTCACATGTAGCATGCGTCCACCCCCATTTCCAGAGCAAGGACCTATCATGTAAGTGGTATCGCATCTCTTCTCCACCACTTGGTATGGGCCCTGCCAGGCGGCCTGTAGCCTGTCGTGGCGAACAGGTTTTAAAATAAAAACCTTTTGGCCAATCTGAAAGCTACGTCCTCTGGCGCCCCTGTCATACCATTGGCGCTGGCGAGTCTGCGACGCCTGGAGGTTAGTACGCACCTTCTGAGTCAGTTCCTCCAAGCGGTCATGGAACTCCAACACATAGGGTATAACAGGGGTACCCTCCTCCCCTTCTGCTCCTTCCCAGTGTTCCCGGATTAAATCTAGGGGTCCCCGTACTTTTCGTCCGAAAAGTAGTTCAAAGGGGGAGAATCCTGTAGATTCCTGTGGCACCTCCCTGTAAGCAAACAGAAGGTGGGGCAGGAATCTTTCCCAGTCCCGACTCGTGTCTGTGAAAGTCCGGAGCATTTGTTTTAACGTGCCATTGAACCTTTCACATAGGCCATTTGTCTGGGGGTGATAGGGGGAACTCATAATTGACTTGATGCCACACAGTCTCCACAGCTGCTGGGTGACTTCCGCAGTGAACTGAGTGCCCTGGTCCGAGACTATCTCTCTGGGAAAGCCCATCCGAGAGAAGACCCGCATCAGCGCCTCAGCCACGGTCTCCGCGTGTATATTGGTCAGAGCTACCGCCTCGGGATACCGTGTTGCATAGTCCACTATTGTCAGAATGTACTTTTTGCCGGAGGGGCTGGGTTTGGCGAGGGGTCCTACAATATCTACGGCTACCCGTCCGAACAGCTCCTCTATAATGGGTAGGGGTTGTAATTTGGCCTTGTGGCGATCCCCCCGTTTCCCTACCCGTTGACAGGTGTCACACGTTTGACAATACTGTCTCACGTCTTTGGAGATGCCAGGCCAAAAGAAGGTGTGGGTAAGCCGGTATCTTGTGCGGCTGACCCCTAAGTGTCCGATCAGGGGAATATCGTGAGCTATCTGCAATAATTCTCTCCTGTATTTCTGAGGGACCACTAATTGTCGGGTTTGGACCGGTAAGGATCCGGCTGCGACTCTCTCGGAGTCGCGGTACAATAGCCCCCGGTGCCAGGAATATTTCTCTCCCTCTAATCCAGCTTGCGACTGGGTTACTTTGTCCCTATAGATCTGTAACGTGGGGTCGCTACGGGTTTCCTGCCCAAATGCTGCGGGGGTATCCCAGGGAAGGGGTTTAACAGTTGGGGGAAGTGTTCTTACCAGAGCCTCAGAGGGTGCGCTGTTTTCCGTGGTGTGGGCCTGGGACCGGGTGGTAACGGGGTAGATCTCGTTGGTAACCGGGGCTGATGCAAAAGCAGAAGTCAACTGGCCGAGATCGTTCCCCAGCAGGACATCAGCGGGGAGCTCCTGGATCAACCCCACCTTAATTAATCCGGAGCCGGCACCCCAGTTCAGGTGTACTCTTGCCGTGGGTAGCCTGTGTACTGCTCCCCCTGCAACCCGCACGGCTACGGAACTCCCGGTGTGGTCGGCCTCTGGAACCAGGTGTCGTTTGACCAGTGTGAGGGTGGCGCCGGAATCTCGTAGACCTTGAGCAGTCTTCACGTTCAGCTGTACTGACTGGCGATGGTGTTGCCTGTTGTCGGTAGCCGCCTGTACTGGGTCAGCCTCATGTAGGATACTCCAGTGTTCTTCCAATTCTTCCGCTCTGCGGTTGACCGGGGCCGCTTCCGTGTGATAGCAATGAGCGGCAGCCCGTGCTGGAGGGGGTGGCCCTGGTCGGATCCATGCAGCTTGGTCCTGGTTCTGAGTGCAATCTCTCTGATAGTGCCCAAATTGCTTGCATGGATGGCACTGCACTCCCTTGCGCCCGAGGTATCGATTTGCAGGGGGGTTAGGGATTAGCCCGGGTCGTTGTGTAGCTGGGGGCCCTGGGTTATGGTTCAGTGGTCTGGTGCTTGTTCGGAAGCTAGTCTGTGATGGCCGGCGGGCATCTTGATATTCGTCAGCTTGCCTGGCCGCTTCCGAGAGAGTGGTAGGTTTGCGATCCCTTACCCACTCCTGTACCTCTGGGTTTAGTCCATTAAAGAATTGCTCCAGTAAAATCAGCTGGGTGATCGCGTCTGCTGTGGTTGCCTGACTGGCTTGCAGCCAAGCTAGGGCTGCCCTCTGCATTCGGCAAGCCCATTCGGTGTGGGAGTCCTTCTCCTGTTTCTTTGTGTCCCGGAAGCGTCTCCTGTATGCTTCTGGGGTGATGGCATACCTTGCCAAAATAACTTCCTTTACCCGGCTATAGCTTGCGATTTCCTCCTCTGGCACGGCTCTGTAGGCTTCTGCTGCACGGCCTGACAGCTTACCAGCTAAGATCCGTACCCAGTCTGTCTGGGGTACTTGGTACAGCTTGCATTGCCGTTCAAAATCCTGCAGGAAGCTATCGATCTCTTCCTCTGCTTCCATAAACTTTTTAAAGGCATCATGGGGTACTTTTAGTTTTGTCTCTGGTGCCGGTGTAGTCGTTAGCAGTCTCTCAGAGGCACGCTGTTCCGCCAGCCAGAGTTGGGTCTCCCGTTCTTCTCTCGCCGTGATAAAAGCATCCACTTGGGCTAACGTTGCCTGTACCAGCTCGGTGGAGGGGTTTTCTCCATAAAACGCTAGCCTGCGTTTCACTTCTTGGTCAAACTCGGTCTCCATGGCTTCTGTAGCCATACTGTGTGCCCGATCTCCCTCGGTCAGTTCTGCAATCAGCTCGGCTTTAGTTTTATTGCTGGCGATCTTCCCTCTTGCTTCCAGCAAATCCTTTAACGTTGCTTAATTTAATCCAGCATAGTTTGTCTCCAGTCACACTTCCATTCGTGTAACCGAATTTGCATGAACGCTGCTTCCTCTTGCTGCAAGGCTTTAATCCCACTGCTGCCACCAGTGTTACGGAGCTCCAACGTCCGCTGGGAAATCCTTGAAGCTGAGGAAGTACTGACTTATCCAAGGCAACCTGTTACCCCCCCCAGTAACTGGACGACACACAGTTCTGGGAGTAAATCAACGCTTTATTTTGCCCAGGCTGGCTTTTTATATCATTTCCCATGCAAGGGTTTTCTTAACTCATTTTACAGGGGCTTTCCCTTCAACAATTAACAGATGACAGCGATTTAATTACCTGGGACTATTTCTAACCACCTGGGATGTGTGAGACGTTGGTCTCTGCATATTTACCCATAACAATGAAACCGTGCCAGACACATTACTAGGAGTGTAATTACATCCCGTAGCAGATAATAGGTGGGGTCATTAACACACTGACAATAGATGAATAGAACGCTACCTCAGACCCCCAATTAACCCAATTTACTTATTCAGACATCAATAGACATTCTGTCTCTACATTTCCTGGAATGAATCTTTGCTGTCACCTCTGAAGTGATCCAAACCATATTCTCAGTTTCAGCATTTTGCTACAAGGGGCATGTAATTACAATTCTTGATCTGATAATTCACAGCAGAGCCCATTCCTGCGGCCACCAAGCGTAACTGTGAGGGCTTACAGTGTTGTGGCAAGACCACCACCACCACCACCAAAGGCACAATTTTTCTGCCCCTGTTCAACAGGGGCGTGTGATTACAATTCTTGATGTAATATTTCACAGCTGGGCCCATTCCTGCACCCCCCAAGAGTAACTGTGAGGGCTTACAGTGTTGTGGCACCAGCACCACCACCACCACCAAAGGCCCAATTTTTCCTACCACTGTTCAACAATGTCATGTAATTACAATTCTTGATCTAATATTTAACAGCTGGCCCCATTCCTGCGGCCACCAAGAGTAACTTTGAGGGCTTACAGTGTTGTGGCACCAGCACCACCACCACCACCACCAAAGGCCCAATTTTTCCTACCACTGTTCAACAATGTCATGTAATTACAATTCTTGATGTAATATTTCACAGCTGGGCCCATTCCTGCACCCCCCAAGAGTAACTGTGAGGGCTTACAGTGTTGTGGCACCAGCACCACCACCACCACCAAAGGCCCAATTTTTCCTACCACTGTTCAACAATGTCATGTAATTACAATTCTTGATCTAATATTTAACAGCTGGCCCCATTCCTGCGGCCACCAAGAGTAACTTTGAGGGCTTACAGTGTTGTGGCAAGACCACCACCACCACTAAAGGCCCAATTTTTCTGCCACTGTTCAACAGGGGCATGTGATTACAATTCTTGATTTAATATTTCACAGCTGGGCCCATTCCTGCGCCCACCAAGAGTAACTGTGAGGACTTACAGTGTTGTGGCACCAGCACCACCACCACCACCACCAAAGGCCCAATTTTTCCTACCACTGTTCAACAATGCCATGTAATTACAATTCTTGATCTAATATTTAACAACTGGGTCCATTCCTGCACCCACCAAGAGTAACTGTGTGGGCTTACAGTGTTGTGGCAACACCACCACCACCAAAAGCCCAATTTTTCTGCCCCTGTTCAACAGGGGCATGTAATTACAATTCTTGATCTAATAATTCACAGCAGGGCCCATTCCTGTGCCCACCAAGAGTAACTGTGGGGGCTTACAGTGTTGTGGCAACACCACCACCACCACCACCACCACCAAAAGCCCATTTTTTCACCCCTGTTCAACAGGGGCATGTATTTACAATTCTTGATCTAATAATTCACAGCAGGGCCCATTCCTGCACCCACCAAGTGTAACTGTGAGGGCTTACAGTGTTGTGGCAACACCAACACCTAAGGGCCAAATTTCTGCAGAGTATATATGACAGGCCCCTACTTTCAAACATCCAACTTACAAACGACTCCTACTTGCAAACGGAAGGAGACAACAGGAAGTGAGAGGAAATCTACCCCTAGGAAGGCAAATTCTCTCCTGTAAGAGTTAATATGTGAAAAAGGTGTCTCCACTCCACTGATGCTTTATCACCAATCCTTGTTTCAATAAAAAACCCAAATTTTCAAAAAACTTGTCATTGGGATGGAAAGTGAGGTGAAATGTTCTGAACAGGTGCACAGACAGCAAAACAAATGTTACAGGTGTGATAACCCTTCCTTATGTTTTCCAAAAAGCTTAAAAATAGATTTTTTAGCTGGAGCTACACTTAAAAAATGTACCTGTCCTAAATTACAAACATTACTTAAGAACAAACCTACAGTCCCTGTCTTTGCACCGCCTGTATACTGCTGTTCAGAGTATATAGGGCCTTTTTTTAATTTGGGTGCGGGGTTCCCCTTAATATCGATACAAGACCCAAAGGGTCTGGTAGTGGACTGGGGGGGTACCCATGCCATTTTTCTCAATGATTTTCATCCATATTGCCGGGACCAGACATTACATTAAAGCCGCAAGCAGTTTTAAATTACTTTTTTCCTTTAGAAATGTAATTTTGTGCAGGGACAGTTCTAAACATGGGAAACGTGTGCCACTTCACAGGCATACTTTAGACACCCCCCAGGTATGATATTTAAAGGAATATTTCACTTTTTTTTCACTTTATGCATCATTAAAATCACTGCTCCCGAAAAAATTGCAGTTTTTAAAACTTCTTTTTGCATTGATACATGTCCCCGGGGGCAGGACCCGGATCCCCAACCCTGTTATACTTAGCACTTTTGATTTAGAACGTTCACGTCCATTGTATTTAATAGGGTTCTAAAGTTTGCGCAAACTTTTGGTCCGTTCGCAGGTTCTAGTGCGAACCGAACCGGGGGGGTGTTCGGCTCATCCCTACCTATCACATCTTTGAAGGTCCTTTAGCACCAGGACAATGGAATTACCCACAAAATTACCACATTTTGGAAAGCAAACACCGCAACGTATATTTTATGAGACATAATGGGGGTGATTTACTATCAACAGTGCGCTGCGTTGGTTCATACCTTAATTGGTGCGCCGGATAAATCCTTAATTGAGCGCATGAACCGGCAGCGCACTGCTATAGTAAATAAAAATGTCAGTAGTGCTCTATTGAAAATGAATGTTTCCCTATGGGAGCCCATTGATTTGAATAGAGGTCGCCCGGGAAGTCGGATGAAGACGATCCGACTTGCGGGGCGACTCGTGTGGCGGTTGACAGAAGGACAGCGCGACTTTGCGAGGCAACTTGGACACGACTTGAGCGTGAAGCAGCCGCTCAAGTCGTGTCCTAGAGGTGACTACCTGCCCGAGAATGTCTCCAGTGTGATGCCATCGCGCTGGTTCTCGGCGACAGGGTACTGCAAGCCTCGCGCTCGCTGTCCCCTGTGTTTGGTATGAATCATGAAGGGGAACTCCACGCCAAATTTTAACTAAAAAAACAGCATGGGTTCCCCTCCAGGAGCATACCAGGCCCTTAGGTCTGGTATGGATTTTAAGGGAAACCCCCTACGCCGAAAAACGGCGTGGGGGTCCCCCCAAAATCCATACCAGACCCTTATCCGAGCACGCAGCCCGGCAGGTCAGGAAAGGGGGGGCGAGCGAGCGTGCCCCCCCTCCTGAACTGTACCAGGCCGCATGCCCTCAACATGGGGGGGTTGGTGCTTTGGGGCAGGGGGCGCCCTGCGCTCCCCCACCCCAAAGCACCTGCCCCCATGTTGATGGGGATAAGGGGCTCTTTCCGACAACCCTGGCCGTTGGTTGTCGGGGTCTGTGGGTGGGGGCTTTTTGGAATCCGGGAGCCCCCTTTAATAAGGGGGCCCCCAGATCCCGGCACCCCCACCCTATGTGAATGAGTATGGGGTACATCGTACCCCTACCCATTCACCTGGTGGAAAAAAAGTCAATAAAAAACACAATAAATAATATAATTTATTAGGCAGCTCCGGAGGTCTTCTTCCGACTTCGGGGGTCTTTCTGCCGGGCGCCCCGCTATCTTCTTCCAGCTCTTTTGCTAGCGGGGTCCCGGTCTTCATCGTCGTCTTCTTCCGACTTCGGGGGTCTTTCTGCCGGGCGCCCCGCTATCTTCTTCCAGCTCTTTTGCTAGCGGGGTCCCGATCTTCATCGTCGTCTTCTTCCGACTTCGGGGGTCTTTCTGCCGGGCGCCCCGCTATCTTCTTCCAGCTCTTTTGCTAGCAGGGTCCCGGTCTTCATCGTTGTCTTCTTCTGACTTCGGGGGTCTCTTGTTCTGTTCTCCGGTGTCGTCTCCGCGCTCTCCGGTTCTTCTCCAGCTCTCCGGTGCCTTCTCCACGATCTCCGGTTCTTTCTGCCTTCTGCCGGGCGCCCCTCTATCTTCTTCCAGCTCTTTTGCTAACGGGGTCCCGGTCTTCATCGTTGTCTTCTTCCCTCTTTTCTCCGCCCGATGTTGCCTCATCGCTGTCTGCCGCTACAATGCTGTGTCCGCGGAGAGCACCCAGTTATATTGGCATGGGGCGTGGTCACCGGGTGATGCCACCAGCTGACCCCGCCCCCGTATGACGTCACAGTCCCGGGGAATGATGGATGACTATAAAGACTGGGACCCCGCTAGCAAAAGAGCTGGAAGAAGATAGCGGGGCGCCCGGCAGAAAGACCCCCGAAGTTGGAAGAAGACGACGATGAAGACCGAGACCCCGCTAGCAAAAGAGCTGGAAGATGATAGCGGGGCGCCCGGCAGAAAGACCCCCGAAGTTGGAAGAAGACGACGATGAAGACCGGGACCCCACTAGCAAAAGAGCTGGAAGAAGATAGCGGGGCGCCCGACAGAAAGACCCCCGAAGTCGGAAGAAGACCCCCGGAGCTGCCTAATAAATTACTTTAAAAACCTGTGTTGTGTTTTTTTAATGACTTTTTTTTCCATCAGGTGAATGGGTAGGGGTACGATGTACCCCATACTCATTCACACAGGGTGGGGGGCCGGTATCTGGGGGCCCCCCTTATTAAAAGGGGCTCCCGGATTCCAATAAGCCCCCCGCCCGCAGACCCTGACAACCAACGGCCAGGGTTGTCGGGAAGAGGCCCTTGTCCTCATCAACATGGGGGCAGGTGCTTTGGGGTGGGGGAGCGCTGGGCGCCCCCTGCCCCAAAGCACCCACCCCCCCATGTTGAGGGCATGCGGCCTGGTACGGTTCAGGAGGGGGGCTCACTCGCTCCCCCCCCCCTTTCCTGACCTGCCGGGCTGCGTGCCCGGATAAGGGTCTGGTATGGATTTTGGGGGGACCCCCACGCCATTTTTCTTTTTAATTTGTTTTTTTTTTTCGCAATTTTTTTTTTAGAGACGGCAATGTTTATTTTTTTTACATTTCCTTTAACAACCAGCTATAAACAGGTTAAAAAAAACACAAATCGCCGCAAAATCGCGGTATTTGCGTTTTGGATGCGGGTCCATTGAATTCTATTACATCCAAAACACTGTTTTTGGCCTGGAAAAAAAAAATCTGCAGTTGCGTTTAACCTCGTTTTTCACAAAGCCAAAAAATGCCTTCAGACGCCAAAGATTTCCACGTTTCAGATGCGGTACCAGCGTTTAGCCGCGTTTTCGTTTAGAAGCGTTTTTAAAGGTGACCTCTTTTTTTTTCATTGATAAACTCAAAAATTATGGCAAATGAGGAAAAACCATTAAAAAAAAATATATATATAAAAAATATGTAATTGCTTCCATTGCATTGTGGACAAACCACAACTTGTGGCAGGTGACATGTCAAGTGGACAATCCACAACTTGTGGCAGCTGACGTGGCAAGTGGACAATCCACAACTTGGGGCAGCTGACGTGGCAAGTGGACAATCCACAACTTGTGGCAAGTGATGTGGCAAGTGACACGCTAAATACAAGTACACTGCTGCTCTCTCAGCTGCTGCTACTCACTCTGGTCTCACAAAATAGCTGAAATGGTTAATAATGCTGTTTTTGGAGCTTAGGGCGGCTCCTTATGATGTTTCCTAACTAAACTCATATAGACGCAAATGTGGTAAAATGCGGCATGCAAACGCGACAAAGCGCGCCTTTCTATACGCCGCTTTCAACCTTAGTTCTGAACACTTTGCACCAGCGTCCCGTGTACATGGGGCATAAAAACGCCTGTGCCATTTACAGCTCAAAAATGCCATGGTGGCCATGAGGCCATAGGCTAACATGGAGAGCCGTTTTTAAGCTGCAAAAAACGCTCAAACAAGCGGCTGGAAAAACGTCTATGTGCATGTAGCCTTATATTAACCACTTGCTTACTGGCCACTTAAACCCCCTTCCTGCCCAGACCAATTTTCAAATTTCAGCGCTGATGCACTTTGAATGACAATTGCGCGCTCATACAACACTGTAACCCAATGAAAATTTATTATTTTTTTGCACACAAATAGAGCTTTCTTTTGGTGCTATTTGATCACCTCTGCGTTTTTTTTTTCTATAAATCCAAAAGAGACTGACTAAAAAAAAAAAAATGTCAATCTTTTAATCACTTTTAATCACTAAGCACAGGGCCTATTCTGGCACTTCTCTGCTTCATGTAAAAAAAAAATCATAATTTTATGGCTATAAAATTACTTCAAAACCCCAAACATTATATTTGTTTTTTTTAGCAGGCACCCTAGGGAATAATATGGCGGTCATTGCAAATTTTTATTGCGCAAATATTGTGGGATTTGCGCAATAAATTTTCAAACGCCTTTTTTTGGGAAAAAAATGGTTTCATTTTTAAAAAAAAAATTACAAAACAGTAAAGTTAGCCAAATTTTTTGGTATAATGTGAAAGATGTTGTTATGCTGAGTAAAAAGATACCTAACATGTCATGCTTTAAAATTGCGCACACTCATGGAATGACACCAAACTTCAGTACTTAAAAATCTCCCTAGGCGATGCTTTAATTTTTTTTACACGTTACCATTTTCGGATTACAGAGGAGGTCTAGTGCTAGAATTGTTGCACTCGTTCTAACGCACGCAGCAATACCTCACATGTGTGGTTTGAACGGCGTTTACATATGTGGGCGGGACTTAAGTGTGTGTTCGCTTCGGAGCGCGAGCTACCGGGGACATGGGCGTTTTTTGTTTTTTTTATTATTTTTTTTTGTTTTTTCCTTTTTTTTTTTACTCTTTTTTTTACTTTTTTCTTTTTTTGATCACTTTTATTCCTATTACAAGGAATGTAAACATCCCTTGTAATAGGAATCTATTGTGACAGGTCCTCTTTATGGAGAGATGCAGGGTCAATAAGACCCCAAATCTCTCCTCCAGGCTGGAAAGCATGAGATCGGTCAAAAAAATTCACTGATCTCATGCTGACAGCCGAGATCACGGCTTTGTTTACATACGGGAACCCGGCGTGATGTCATAACGTCGCGCCCGGGCCTCCGACGGTCATAGAGATGACTGGTGACCATCTGGTCATCAGTCATCTCTATGCTTCCCATCCGGCACTGGATTATTCATTCACCAAGCCCCAGATGGTACGGGAGAGCCCGGAGAAGCACCGGATGGCGGCTGGAGGGGGGGGAATGTCCCCTCCAGCCGCCTATAAGAACGATCAAGCGGCGGAACTGCCGCTATGATCATTTTTATCGTGCACAGAATTGCCGGCTGAAAAGAATGATATCCGAATGATGCCTGCAACTGCAGGCATCATTCAGATGTCACCGCACAAAGCCAAGGACGTCATTTGACGGTGGGCGGTAGGAAAGTGGTTAATATTTCGAAATGTTTTAAAAAAGGTATTTTTACTCCTTCATTGATGTACACTGATGAGACTGCACTGATGGGCACCAATAAGGTGGCAAGGGTGGGCACAGAGGTGGCATTGCTAGTTGGCACTGGTGGGCATTGAGAAGTGGCACTGCTAGGTGGCAATGATAGTTGGCAGTGATGGCACTGATAGGCAGCACTGCTAGGTTGCACTGATTGGCACCAGTGGTGGGCATTGATAGGTGGCACTGGCAGGGGCTACTGATTGTCACAGATATGAGAATTGCCTCTTCCTCTTTGAGCCCGATGTCCCTTGCACATAAGCCGGTGATTGCCTTTTTTTATGCGCACGCTGTCAGCACAAGGAGAAAACAAAAACCATTACCCAGCTTTTGTTTACATCACGTGATCAGCTGTCATTGGCTGACAGCTGATCACATGGTAAGGGGCAGGGATCGGCCCCTTACTCAGATCTCTCATCACCCGAGTCTCAGTGACTCGGTGACCACAGCGCACGCACGAAGGGGAGGACGTCTAATGACGGACTCCCGGCAATTGAGGACCGTGCTGTGGCCGTCGATCAGTTATAGCGCTGATCTCAAGTGATTAAAGAGGGTCTAAATGGGCCATTGACATGCATCACAATTCAACTTAGGAATGTGTCTTTGCAAAGATAAACTAAATAAAATCCTTTCTTATTTTTGCTTGGGGATAGAGTGCAGAGGGATTAGAAGTCTAGACAGTTTTTGGGGATGTCTGCACCCCTGATATTGTGAAGACAACTCCCAAATTTGGCCACTTTATCCTTCCAAATAATTCACTTCCTGTCACATAGCCACACAGGAAGTGAGGGTAAATCCCTACCAATGTCTTTCCTTGGGGACACACAGGTCAATCTAAATACTTTCCCCATTATGTACATTGCACTCCAGCATTTTGCGGGGTACACCCAAAATATTAGGTATTTTGAACTTTGGGGTTTATTTACTAAAGGCAAATCTACTTTGCACTACAAGTGCACTTGCTGGATATCCGAGGGGGACATGCAAGCAAACAAAGAAAAAAAACATCCTTGCTTTTACATGATTGGATGTTACAATCACCAGTGCTTCCCCTCAGATTTTCAGCAGCTACTCTTTTTCTGCACAGTATATTTGACTTTACTAAACCCCAAACTACCCAATGATTTGGGGTGTACACACCAAAGTGCTAGAGTGCAATTTGCTTAATGGAGACACTAGTTAGATTGATCTGTGTGTCCCCAAGAAAATACATTGGTAGGGTTTTAACTTCACTTCCTGTTTAGCTGTGTGACAGGAAGTGAAGCCAATTTTACTAAAAGGGACACAAAGCCCAACCTAAAAAAAAAACAAGCAGGGGTTCTAACACTTACTTGGTTTCCCTCAAAATGCCCACAATTAGAATCGTATTGCCTTGAGCTATTTTTAAGTGCAGTGCTATAAATCAGTGCTTCTCAAGTACCCCCAACAGGCCATGTTTGCAGGTGTTCCTTCATCTTGCACATGTGCTTTAAATCACAGTCAATGGTTTTGTATTTTGGACAGCAACTCTCGATAAGATAAATTCACAAAACATGTCCTGTTGGGGGTACTTGAGGACTGAGGCTGAGAACCACAGCAGTAAAAAGGAAAATGTAATACTTACCGCTCTGTATTTTTCATTTCCTGGTGACTATCCATGGCAGCACACAATACATGCATATGCTAGCATTTAGGCACCAGGTTAGACAAATCACACCTGTTTTGTTTTGACATGCCAATCAGCTGTCACATTTGTTGCATAGAAAACAAAAAAGAAACATCAAAACTTTGCATCAAATTTTATTGGTCAACAAAACAAAGGGAAGCCAAAATAAAAAACATGGTCAATTTGAAACATTAGCCATAACTAGAGTTGAGCGGACACCTGGATGTTCGGGTTCGACTGGTTCGGCCGAACTTCGGAAAAAAGTTCGGGTTCGGGACCGAACTTTAACCCGAACCCGAACCCGAACCCCATTGAAGTCAATGGGGACCCGGACTTCTAAGGACTAAAAAGGCTCTAAAAAAGTAATGGAAAGGGCTAGAGGGCTGCAAATGGCTGCAAAATGTTGTTAAGAGCATGGCAAGTGCTCTGCAAACAAATGTGGATAGGGAAACAACTTAACATAACATAAAAAAATAAAAAAATAAAAAAATATGCTGGAGGCCCCCTTTTCAGCAGAAGAGGTACGGGAAGTCATTAAGAACCTCAGAAACTCAACGGCACGATGCCACACATATGGTGGGAATGCCCCAGAATACGCCCTTTCTGGAATAAATTATTCAATTTAATGGATAAGCTAGTGGGAAAATAAAAAAACTTTGAAATAAAAATGTAGCGGGGTGCTAAATTTAAGGGAAGTGTTTGAGTGGTAAATAGGCTCAAACACCCTAATTCTGTAGGATTCATGGACCATTTTGTTCTCGGGGGACAGTATTGGTGTGCAGTTCCCTGCGGCCTACAGGTGGCGCTGCCATGGTAGGCTAGGGTTGAACCGCCGATACAGTGCTGTGCCTTTTGTGTCCCCTCTTGGCAGTAGTACAGCAGGGCGGGGAACCTGCTGTGCATGCCGGGAGAGCATATAAAAGGGGCAGACCTTTGGCCTGGGGGCTGATGTCCAGTGGGGTCCACGCCCAGGTGCCTTCGGCCTGGGTGCATGTGTTCCTGTTCCATCTCGGGTACCTTTAGCCCGGGGTGAGGTACTATCCTGGAGTTCCTGCTGCCCTGGGTATGGAGGCCTAGGTGCGGGAGTAAAGCCTGGAGTCCAGAGCCTTCGTCTGGAGTCCGCTAAGGGTCGAGGAGTCTTAGGGTGCCGCCTCGTGTAGGGGACCATGTTCCAGGGAAGGGAGGATCATTCTGATGGACCGATGAGGGAGTCACGGTGAAGGAAGGGTCTGTTGACTCCCTGGAGAGATGTCTTCCCCTTCATATGGGCTAGGTTCGTAGAAGGAGAAGCTCAAGGTCATCTTGACTGTATCAGAGGCCTTATTCACCCGGCCCGTGGCAGGGGCCTTATACACCCTGGTCTGTGGCAGAGACCAAAGTTCTCCAGGTCCGTGGCAGGGGCCTTGTACACCCGGTCTGTGGCAGAGACCAACCTCAAGGTCTGTGGCAGAGACCGTGCACCTAAAACTGTTTGAGAAACCTAAGCAGTGAAGTGAATGTGCTACGTTTGTGCCTGGACCTCCTCCACACCTTAAGCTGTCCTGTTTCTTTGCTCTAACCTTTTCTATCCGAGTAGAGTTTATTTTGCCATGAGAGAATAAGAGTTGTAATTTCAGCTGGTGTGGACATTGACTTTACTGGGAATTAAAGGACTTGCCTCTACCTACAGTAGAGGTGAGAATCATCCTCTGGAGGAGTTTTGACTCCGGCTGTGGACACGGCCCGTCAAGTACACCGCTCAACCTCTTTATATAGGAGGGTACGGGCTGGTAGTGCGGTGTACCTTTCTCCCTCCTGCGAAGAGCCAACAACATAAAGGCAGGTAAGGGGGAAAGGATCTGTGCGCTACAAAAAAATAAAATAAAAATTATAATCTTGACCTAGGAGGACGAGGTCCATATGGAGTAGGAGGTTGAGGTGGCGGTGGATGTGGCTGTGTAGGTGGAAGCGGCGGTGAAGGAGGACAAGGTAGCCAACACTGGTTCAAAAATACAACAATGGTTGGGTAAGGCCGGTGATGTGTTGAATTCTGTCCCCCGTCAAATAGTGTCCACCCTGTACTGAGCTTGCTCAGTATGTAGGACAAGTGGATTTCGAAAATCTCCCAAGACAAACGGCGCCTGCGTGGTGAGTTCAGGTGAAGGCCACACCATCCGTGGTTCAAGCCGAGCCAAGTGAGGCCGTGCCCGAAGCGTGGCGATCAAACCGAGCCCGTGACGGGCCCTGTTACTATGTGCTACCGTATGTCCACTTGGATGGTGGGGCTTGAACCTGCACTCACTGCGCAGGCGCCGTTCATCTTCGGAGATTTTGTGAATCTCCTTGTCCTCTGTACTGCGCAAGCGCTGCGCCTTCACAGTATGGGCCGGACACAATCCGATGGCCGGACAGTTTTTGTCACAACACCGGTATACATGTCTATTCTGCAGAAGGTACGGACAAGTCCTGTGGGATCCATGCCTGGTTCATTTTAATGAACGTGAGCTTGTCCGCATTGGCTCTGGACAGGCGGCTGCGCTTGTCTGTGATAACGCCCCCTGCCGTGCTAAATACACGTTCAGATAATACACTGGCTGCAGGGCAGGCCAGCACCTCCAAGGCATAAAGGGCAAGCTCAGGCCATGTGCCCAATTTGGAGACCCAGAAGTTAAAGGGGGCAGACCCGTCATCCAGTACGTGTAGGCCTGTGGACACATACTGCTCAACCATGTTAGTGAAATGCTGCCTCCTGCTAAGACGTTCCATCTCAGCTGGTGGTGCTGGTTGTTGTGGCGTGCTGACAAAGCTTTTCTACATTTCAGCCATGCTAACCCTGCCTTCTGAGGTGCTGCCGGTGCCCCGGCTGCGTTGGCGACCTCTTCCTCCTCCTCTACCTTCGCCTTGTGCTTCCACCGTACGCCCGCTGTCAGGTGGGAATGCCACCAGCAGCGCGTCTACCAGCGTGCGCTTGTACTCGCGCATCTTACGATCCCGCTCCAGTGAGGGAATTAAGGACGATACGTTGTCCTTGTAACGGGGATCCAGCAGGGTGGCCACCCAGTAATCAGCACCAGTTAAAATGTGGGCAACTCGGCGGTCATTGCGGAAACACTGCAGCATGTAATCGCTCATGTGTGCCAGGCTGCCCAGAGGCAAAGAAAAGCTGTCCTCTGTGGGAGGTGTATCGTCTGTGTCCTCTGTATCTCCCCAGCCACGCACCAGTGATGGCCACGAGCTGGTCTGGGTGCCACCCTGCTGTGAAAATGGCTCCTCCTCCTCCTCCATCTCCTCCTCCACCTCGTCATCCTCCAGAACTGTGCCCTTTCTGCCGGACAATTGTGTACCTGGCGTTTGTTGGTGCAGGAACCCACCCTCGTAGCCACTTGTGAAAGAACGCTGAGAACGGCGTCATTGGCACTGGACATGTTGGTGGAGTACTCGAAACAGCGCAACAAGGCACACAGGTCTCGCATGGAGGCCCAGTTATTGGTGGTGAATAGTGATGAGCCGAACACCCCCGGGTTCGGTTCGCACCAGAACCCGCGAACGGACCGAAAGTTCGAACGAACATTAGAACCCTATTAAATACAATGGATGCGAACGTTCGAATTCTAAAGTGCTAATTATAACAACTATTATGCATGTTATTGTCATAAATAGGGTTTGGGAACCCGGGTTCTGCACCAGGGGACATGTATCAATGCAAAAAGAAGTTTTAAAAACGGTCGTTTTTCGGGAGCAGTCATTTTAATGATGCATAAAGTGAAAAAAAAAAAGTCAAATATTCCTTTAAATATCGTACCTGGGGGGTGTTTAAAGTATGCCTGTGAAGTGCCACGTGTTTCCCGTGTTTAGAACTGTCCCTGCACAAAATGACACTTCTAAAGGAAAAAAAAGCCATTTAAAACTGCTTGCGGCTTTAATGTAATATCTGGTCCCGGTAATATGGATGAAATTCTTTAAGAAAAATGGCATAGCTACCCCATGACCCCCCCCCCTACCCCAGCCCATTACCAGCCCCTTTGGGTCTTGTATGGATATTAAGGGGAACCCCGCACATAAAATAAAAAAGGCCCTATATACTCTGAACAGCCGTATACAGGCGGTGCATACAAGACAGGGACTGTAGGTTTGTTCTTATGTAGAATCTGTTTGTAATTTTGAACAGGTACATTGTTGAAGTGTAGCTCCAGCCCAAAAATCTATTTTTAAACTTTTTGGGAAACATAGGTAAGGGTTATCACCCCTGTAACATTTGTTTTGCTGTCTGTGCCCCTGTTCAGAACATTTCACCTCACTTTCCGTCCCAATGACAACTATTTTTGAAATGTGGTGTTTTTCTTGAAACAAGGATTGCTGATAAAGCATCAGTACAGATGAGACCCCTTTCTCCCATATTTATTCTTACAGGAGAGAATTTTCCTTTCTAGGGGTAGATTTCCTCTCACTTCCTGTTGTCTTCTTTCGTTTGCAAGTAGGAGTCGTTTGTAAGTTGGATGTTTGAAAGTAGGGACCTGCCGTATATACTCTGCAGAAATAGGCCCCTTAGTTGTTGGTGTTGGCACAACACTGTAAGCACTCAGTTACTCTTGGTTGGTGCTGGAACGCCCTGCTGTCAACTATTATATCAGGAATTTTAATTACATATAATTGTTGAACAGTGGTAGTAAAAATTGGGGCTTTGATGGTGGTGCTGGTGCCACAACACTGTAAGCCCTGACAGTTACTCTTGGTGGGTGCAGCAATGGGCCCTGCTGTGAATTATTAGATCAAGAATTGTAATTACATGCCCCTTTTGAACAGGGGCTGAAAAATTGGGCCTTTCGTGGTGGTGGTGGTGGTGGCGTTGCCACAAGACTGTAAGCCCTCAGAGTTACTCTTGGTGGGTGCAGCAATGGACCCTGCTGTGAATTATTAGATCAAGAATTGTAATTGCATGCCCCTGTTGAACAGGGGCTGAAAAATTGGGCCTTAGGCACTGGTGGCACAACACTACAACCCCTCACAGATACTGTACTTGGAGCACAGCAATGAGCCCTGTTGCAAAGTATTGCTTCAAAAATTGTAATGACACGCCCCTGTTAAACAGGGGCTGAAAAATTGGGCCTTAGGCACTGGTGCCACAACACTCCAACCCCTCACAGATACTGTACTTGGAGCACAGCAATGAGCCCTATGGCAAATTATTGCTAAAAAAATTGTAATTACACGCCCCTGTAAAACAGGGGCTGAAAAATTGGGCCTTAGCCACTGGTGGCGGCACCCATAAACAAAAATGATCTTCCAAGCTATCATCATCAATCGTATCATTGAGGACTCGGAGGAGGAGGATAGCCAGTCAACATAACAGCACAGGCACTCAGCATCAGCATCAGTCTTGAAGGGATGTGACATGTTAAAATCAATTAGTCTGTTATATCAGCATCAGGTGTGTGGTAGCTGGTGGTGATCCAAGACTGGTTCATCTTGATGAAAGTGAGTCGATCAACCGAGTCGGTGGACAGGCGCACCCTGTGATCCGTGACAAATCCTCCAGCAGCACTGAATGTGCGTTCCGAAAGAACGCTGGATGCAGGACAGGCCAGTAGCTCAATTGCATACTGTGCAAGCTCTGGCCAGTGATCCATCCTCAAGACCCAGTAAGCCAGAGGATTTTCGGTGGGGAAGGTGTCCAAGTCTGACCTTGCCCCTAGATATTCCTGCACCATGTTTATCAGACGCTGGCGATGGTTGCTGGAACCGATCATACTTTGGGGCTGCGGACTAAAGAATTGTCTGAACGCATCGGTCAGACGGCCACCTTCCCCACCACTCCTTCTTTGACTGGCCGAAGCCTCAGCAACTCGTTGTCCAGGACCAGGAGTTTGTAACCTCCCAGTCTCTGGGAACGCGTTGCACAGACCTTTCTGCAAGGCCTCCCGGAGTTGTCTCATCCTCTGCTCCCTCTGCGACGGTAAGATAAGGTCCGCAACCTTACCCTTGTACCGTGGATCAAGGAGAGTGGCCAGCCAGTAATGGTCCCTCTCCTTGATCCGAAGAATACGAGGATCCTTCCGCAGACTTTGCAGGATCAGGGAGGCCATGCAGCGTAGGTTTGCTGAGGCATTCGCTCCGGAGTCCTCTGGGTCACTAAGGACGACATGATCCGCAGCCACCTCCTCCCAGCCACGTACAAGTCCACTGGTTTCTTGGGACTGTAAATCATCCCTAAAAGACTGCTGCTGATGATGCTGAGTGCCAGCCTCCACCTCCATGCTGACACAATCCTCCTCCTCCTCCTCCTCCTCCTCTTCCTGTGCGATGGGTGGGACAGAAGGAACACTGTCTGGGTAAAGGGGGCCTTGAGAGGCAAGGAAGTCCTCCTCTTCCTGCCTCTGTTCTGCCTCAAGTGCCCTGTCCATTATTCCACGCAGCGTGTGCTCCAACAGGTGGACAAGAGGTACAGTGTCACTGATGCATGCACTGTCACTGCTCACCATCCTCGTGGCCTCCTCAAATGGTGCCAGGACAGTGCATGCATCCCTGATCATGCCCCACTGGCGTGGAGAAAAAAAACCAAGCTCCCCTGACCCTGTCCTGGTGCCGTAGTCGCACAGGTACTCATTGATGGCCCTCTGCTGCGTGTGCAGCCGCTGCAGCATGGCCAACGTTGAGTTCCACCTGGTGGGCATGTCACATATAAGGCGGTTCTTGGGCAGGTTCAACTCCTTTTGCAGCTCAGCCAGGCGAGCACTGGCATTATAAGATCTGCGGAAATGCACACAGACTTTCCTGGCCTGCCTCAGGACATCCTGTAAGCCCGGGTACCTGCCCAAGAACCGCTGCACCACCAGGTTAAGGACGTGAGCCACACAGGGCACATGGGTCAGTTGTCCCTGTCGGAGGGCGGAGAGGAGGTTGGTGCCATTGTCGCAAACCACCATTCCTGGCTTAAGCTGGCGTGGCGTCAACCACCTCTCGGCCTGGCCCTGCAGAGCAGACAGGACCTCTGCCCCAGTGTGGCTTCTGTCCCCCAAACACACCAGCGCAAGCACGGCATGGCATCTTTTTGCCTGCGTACTTGCGTAGCCCCGTGAACGGCTACGGAGCACCGCTGGTTCATAGGACAAACCACAGGAAGAGGCCATGGAGGAAGAAGAAGAGGAGGGGGTGGAGGAGAGAGGTGTGTCACAACCAGTAGTAGCATTTTGGAGGCGTGGCGGTGGGACAACCTCCAACACTACTGCACCTTGTCCTGCATCCTTCCCAGCTGCCAAAAGAGTGACCCAATGGGCCGTGAAAGAAAGGTAACGTCCCTGTCCATGCCTGCTGGACCATGAGTCAGCGGTAATATGCACCTTACCGCTGACCGCCCTGTCCAGCGAGGCCAAGACATTGTCTTCCACATGCCGGTAGAGAGCCGGAATAGCCTTCCGTGAGAAAAAGTGGCGTTTGGGAACCTGCCACTGAGGAACCGCACATTGCACAAACTCACGGAAGGGGGCCGAGTCTACCAACTGAAAAGGCAGCAGTTGAAGCGCTAGCAATTTAGCCAAGCTAGCATTCAACCGCTGGGCATGTGGATGGCTGGGAGTGAACTTCTTTCGACGGTCCAGCAGCTGGGGCAGGGAAATTTGCCTGCTAGAATCGGACGTCGGTGTACTGCTAGCAGAGTGGCCGCAAGTACTTGGCTGTGACACACCTAATTCTACACCTTCATTCCTCTCAGTGCATGTTTCAGAGAGGACTGAAGTTATAGTGGGGTTGGAGATCCCAGCTGATGCGGTGCAAGGAGAGGTCCGCTTTGTTCTTTGGTGTGGGTCTTTGAGGTAGGCTTGCCAACGAGCTGCATGGCAGGTCAACATATGTCTGGTCAGGCATGTGGTACCCAAGCGGCTGATGTTTTGGCCACGCGATATACGCTTGAGACATATGTTGCAAACAGCAGCTGTGCGATCTGATGCACTAGCCTCAAAAAAGGCCCACACCAAAGAACTTTTTGAATGACGGGCAGAGGCAGCGCCCTGCACAGGCGGAGCTCTGCGGTGTGATTCCGTCGGTGTACTGCCCTTACGCTGGCCACCAAAGGGCATCCTGCCTCGTTGGAGATGTGCCTCCTCCTCATCCTCCTCCTCCTCCTCTCTCCTATTAGGCACCCACGTGGAGTCAGTGACCTCATCATCACCTCCCTCCTCATCACTGGAGCCAATCTGGCAGTATGCTGCAGCTGCTGGAACATGACTGCCAGATTGGTGTCCTTCTTGAGCATCCCCTCTGTCTGCTCTCACGCTACTGCCTTCCTCTAGCTGGGTTTCATCATCAGACCCTTCGAAACGCTGGGCATCCTCCTGGAGCATGTACCCAACACTGTGCTGAAACAGTTCGGGGGACTCCTCAGGAGGAGGACATGGTGGGTCTAGGGAAGGAGTGACTGATGATGAGTCTGACATTGATACCAGGGAAGAGGACGCTTTGGCAGCTGCTTTTCCAGTACCCTGAGCCTGGGTGAGAGAGGATGAGGAGGAGGAGGAGGGCTTGGTCATCCACTCTACCAAGTCTTCGGCATGATGTGGCTCAACATGTCCAGCTGCCGAAAAGAAGGACAAGCGTGTCCCATGGCCATGTGCTGATGACAATGCACCGCGTCCACGACCAGCACTGTTGCCCCCAGACACAGAGCCTGCTTGCCCTCTTTTATTGCCTCCTGACTGTCTACCTCTCCTTGTTTGCCTTCCAGACATTCTAATAGATGGCCTGCAGGGAGATGGGAAAAAAGCAATAAGGGCTACCTTCAGGTGTCCTTCTCTGTCCCTTGAAACAAGGACTTTGACAGTGAAAGAAACTGACACACTCTCCCTACCTACAGTTTTCTGTCCCTAGAAAAAATGTTTTTTTTAAGCACAATTTAGCACAAGGAGAATTCACTCACTGTCCTTCCAGGTCCCTGGAAACAAGGACTTTGACAGTGAAAGAAACTGACACACTCTCCCTACCTACAGTTTTCTGTCCCTAGAAAAAATGTTTTTTTTAAGCACAATTTAGCACAAGGAGAATTCACTCACTGTCCTTCCAGGTCCCTGGAAACAAGGACTTTGACAGTGAAAGAAACTGACACACTCTCCCTACCTACAGTTTTCTGTCCCTA
Source organism: Rana muscosa (assembly GCA_029206835.1). Lineage (NCBI taxonomy): Eukaryota > Metazoa > Chordata > Amphibia > Anura > Ranidae > Rana > Rana muscosa. The sequence goes on from CM055119.1 coordinate 68,413,862, forward strand.
GAAAAAATGTTTTTTTTAAGCACAATTTAGCACAAGGAGAATTCACTCACTGTCCTTCCAGGTCCCTGGAAACAAGGACTTTGACAGTGAAAGAAACTGACACACTCTCCCTACCTACAGTTTTCTGTCCCTAGAAAAAATGTTTTTTTTAAGCACAATTTAGCACAAGGAGAATTCACTCACTGTCCTTCCAGGTCCCTGGAAACAAGGACTTTGACAGTGAAAGAAACTGACACACTCTCCCTACCTACAGTTTTCTGTCCCTAGAAAAAATGTTTTTTTTAAGCACAATTTAGCACAAGGAGAATTCACTCACTGTCCTTCCAGGTCCCTGGAAACAAGGACTTTGACAGTGAAAGAAACTGACACACTCTCCCTACCTACAGTTTTCTGTCCCTAGAAATTTTTTTTTTTTTAAGCACAATTTAGCACAAGGAGAATTCACTCACTGTCCTTCCAGGTCCCTGGAAACAAGGACTTTGACAGTGAAAGAAACTGACACACTCTCCCTACCTACAGTTTTCTGTCCCTAGAAAAAATGTTTTTTTTAAGCACAATTTAGCACAAGGAGAATTCACTCACTGTCCTTCCAGGTCCCTGGAAACAAGGACTTTGACAGTGAAAGAAACTGACACACTCTCCCTACCTACAGTTTTCTGTCCCTAGAAAAAATGTTTTTTTTAAGCACAATTTAGCACAAGGAGAATTCACTCACTGTCCTTCCAGGTCCCTGGAAACAAGGACTTTGACAGTGAAAGAAACTGACACACTCTCCCTACCTACAGTTTTCTGTCCCTAGAAAAAATGTTTTTTTTAAGCACAATTTAGCACAAGGAGAATTCACTCACTGTCCTTCCAGGTCCCTGGAAACAAGGACTTTGACAGTGAAAGAAACTGACACACTCTCCCTACCTACAGTTTTCTGTCCCTAGAAAAAATGTTTTTTTTTAAGCACAATTTAGCACAAGGAGAATTCACTCACTGTCCTTCCAGGTCCCTGGAAACAAGGACTTTGACAGTGAAAGAAACTGACACACTCTCCCTACCTACAGTTTTCTGTCCCTAGAAAAAATGTTTTTTTAAGCACAATTTAGCACAAGGAGAATTCACTCACTGTCCTTCCAGGTCCCTGGAAACAAGGACTTTGACAGTGAAAGAAACTGACACACTCTCCCTACCTACAGTTTTCTGTCCCTAGAAAAAATGTTTTTTTTAAGCACAATTTAGCACAAGGAGAATTCACTCACTGTCCTTCCAGGTCCCTGGAAACAAGGACTTTGACAGTGAAAGAAACTGACACACTCTCCCTACCTACAGTTTTCTGTCCCTAGAAAAAATGTTTTTTTAAGCACAATTTAGCACAAGGAGAATTCACTCACTGTCCTTCCAGGTCCCTGGAAACAAGGACTTTGACAGTGAAAGAAACTGACACACTCTCCCTACCTACAGTTTTCTGTCCCTAGAAAAAATGTTTTTTTTAAGCACAATTTAGCACAAGGAGAATTCACTCACTGTCCTTCCAGGTCCCTGGAAACAAGGACTTTGACAGTGAAAGAAACTGACACACTCTCCCTACCTACAGTTTTCTGTCCCTAGAAAAAATGTTTTTTTTAAGCACAATTTAGCACAAGGAGAATTCACTCACTGTCCTTCCAGGTCCCTGGAAACAAGGACTTTGACAGTGAAAGAAACTGACACACTCTCCCTACCTACAGTTTTCTGTCCCTAGAAAAAATGTTTTTTTTAAGCACAATTTAGCACAAGGAGAATTCACTCACTGTCCTTCCAGGTCCCTGGAAACAAGGACTTTGACAGTGAAAGAAACTGACACACTCTCCCTACCTACAGTTTTCTGTCCCTAGAAAAAATGTTTTTTTTAAGCACAATTTAGCACAAGGAGAATTCACTCACTGTCCTTCCAGGTCCCTGGAAACAAGGACTTTGACAGTGAAAGAAACTGACACACTCTCCCTACCTACAGTTTTCTGTCCCTAGAAAAATTTTTTTTTTAAGCACAATTTAGCACAAGGAGAATTCACTCACTGTCCTTCCAGGTCCCTGGAAACAAGGACTTTGACAGTGAAAGAAACTGACACACTCTCCCTACCTACAGTTTTCTGTCCCTAGAAAAAATGTTTTTTTTAAGCACAATTTAGCACAAGGAGAATTCACTCACTGTCCTTCCAGGTCCCTGTTAACAAGGACTTTGACAGTGAAAGAAACTGACACACTCTCCCTACCTACAGTTTTCTGTCCCTAGAAAAAATGTTTTTTTTAAGCACAATTTAGCACAAGGAGAATTCACTCACTGTCCTTCCAGGTCCCTGGAAACAAGGACTTTGACAGTGAAAGAAACTGACACACTCTCCCTACCTACAGTTTTCTGTCCCTAGAAAAAATGTTTTTTTTAAGCACAATTTAGCACAAGGAGAATTCACTCACTGTCCTTCCAGGTCCCTGGAAACAAGGACTTTGACAGTGAAAGAAACTGACACACTCTCCCTACCTACAGTTTTCTGTCCCTAGAAAAAATGTTTTTTTTAAGCACAATTTAGCACAAGGAGAATTCACTCACTGTCCTTCCAGGTCCCTGGAAACAAGGACTTTGACAGTGAAAGAAACTGACACACTCTCCCTACCTACAGTTTTCTGTCCCTAGAAAAAATGTTTTTTTTAAGCACAATTTAGCACAAGGAGAATTCACTCACTGTCCTTCCAGGTCCCTGTTAACAAGGACTTTGACAGTGAAAGAAACTGACACACTCTCCCTACCTACAGTTTTCTGTCCCTAGAAAAAATGTTTTTTTTAAGCACAATTTAGCACAAGGAGAATTCACTCACTGTCCTTCCAGGTCCCTGGAAACAAGGACTTTGACAGTGAAAGAAACTGACACACTCTCCCTACCTACAGTTTTCTGTCCCTAGAAAAAATGTTTTTTTTAAGCACAATTTAGCACAAGGAGAATTCACTCACTGTCCTTCCAGGTCCCTGGAAACAAGGACTTTGACAGTGAAAGAAACTGACACACTCTCCCTACCTACAGTTTTCTGTCCCTAGAAAAAATGTTTTTTTTAAGCACAATTTAGCACAAGGAGAATTCACTCACTGTCCTTCCAGGTCCCTGGAAACAAGGACTTTGACAGTGAAAGAAACTGACACACTCTCCCTACCTACAGTTTTCTGTCCCTAGAAAAAATGTTTTTTTTAAGCACAATTTAGCACAAGGAGAATTCACTCACTGTCCTTCCAGGTCCCTGGAAACAAGGACTTTGACAGTGAAAGAAACTGACACACTCTCCCTACCTACAGTTTTCTGTCCCTAGAAAAAATGTTTTTTTTAAGCACAATATAGCACAAGCACAAAACACACTGACACTCTCCCTACCTATCCTTCTCTTTCCCTAAACTAAAGGAATCCAGGTTAAGCAAGAAAGAAATAAAAGTCACTGTCCCTGCCTATGCTGCTCTATCCCTGCTCCGGAACACACTACACTAGGCCGCCGTGCTGGCGGCCTTTTATAGTGTGGGGCGTGTACTAAACACCCTCAGCAATAATTGGCCACAGGCATCCTGCCTGGCATCCTGCGGGGTCACAGTGCATGCTTGGCCAATCACAGCGCCTGGATGACACTGCGATGGTGTAGTGCATTGTGGGCCGTTCGCGTCACTCGAATTTGGCGCGAACGGCCCAAATCGTTCGATCTTCGTCGAACGATCGAACAGCAGATGTTCGAGTCGAACGTATGTTCGACTCGAACACGAAGCTCATCCCTAGTGGTGAAGTGGTGCTGTTCCGCAGAGCGACTCACGCGTGATTGCTGCAGCTGAAACTCCACTATCGCCTGCTGCTGCTCGCACAGTCTGGCCAGCATGCGCCAGGCAAGGGATGTGCGTCAAACCGGCTAGGCCCAGAGCTGCTACGAGATTTCACCCATTATCGCACACCACCAGGCCGGGCTTGAGGCTCACTGACAGCAACCACTCATTGGTCTGTTGTTCCATGTCCCTCCACAACTCCTGCGCTGTGTGGGATTTTTCCCCCAAACAGGAAAGTTTTAAAACTGCCTGCTGTCGTTTACCCCTGGCTGTGCTGAAGTTGGTGGTGAAGGTGTTACGCTGACCGGATGAGGAGGCGGTAGAGGATGAGGAAGCGGAGTAGGAGGAGTTAGCAACAGGAGGCAAACTGAAGCGCCCTGCAATCCTCGGTGGTGGAAGGACATGCGCCAAACTGCTATCTGCCTCAGGCCCAGCCGCCACTGCATTTACCCAGTGTGCTGTTAGGGAGATATAATGTCCCTGACCGTGCTTACTGGTCCACTCATCCATAGTTATGTGGACCTTGCCACAGATGGCGTTGCACAGTCCACACCTGATTTTGTCCCCCACTTGGTTGTGCAGGGAAGGGATGGCTCGCCTGGAAAAGTAGTGGCGGCTGGGCACGACGTACTGTGGGACAGCCAATGCCATCAGGCTTTTAAAACTCTGCGTCTCCACCAGACGGAATGACAGCATTTCAAAGGCCAGGAGTTTTGAAATGCTGGCATTCAGGGCCAGGGATCGCGGGTGGCTAGGGGGGTGCTTCCTCTTCCGCTCCAATGTTTGGGAGATAGAGAGCTGAACGCTTCCATGGGACATTGTGGAGATGGTTGGTGACCCAGGTGGTAGTGTTGCTGGCAGATCCTCTGTTTGCGGGGTGGCAGGTGCCACTGTCACTACAGAGGTGGATGAAGAGGCCGAGACTGCAGCAGAAGAGGAAGCAGGAGGAGCCAGAGACCTTTCTTGGTTTTTGAGGTGTCTACTCCACTGCAGCTCGTGCTTTGCACTTAGATGCCTGGTCATGCAGGTTGTGCTCAGGTTGAGAACGTTTATGCCTCGATTCAGGCTCTGATTGCACAGCGTGCAAACCACTCGTGTCTTGTCATCAGCACATTGTGTGAAGAACTGCCACGCTAGGGAACTCCTTGGACCTGGCTTTGGTGTGCTCGGTCCCTTGCTGCGTTGGGCAGTTTCAGACATACTGTCTAGGGGACGGACGCTCCGCTTTTGCACCCTGCTCCCTCTTCTGCTGTGCTGGTGGCTCTGTGCGACCACCGCCTCTTCCTCCAAACTACACTGGTCACCTGCATAACGTTGATTCCATGTGGGGTCGAGGACCTCATCGTCCTCCACATCATCTTCCACCCAGTCTTCACCCCTGCCCTCCTTGTTTGTCTGCACAATTGCGAAAGCAGCAGCAGTTGGCACCTGTGTTTCGTCATCATCCGAGACGTGCTGCGATGGTCCTCCCATGTACTCATCATGAAAACATAAGTGGTTGGGCATCGGTGCACTCAATCTCTTCCACTTCTGGGGCAGGGCTAGGTGGATGGCCCTGGGAAACCCTGCTAACAGAGTCATCGAAAAGCAGAAGAGACTGCTGCATGATTTGGGGCTCAGACTGCTTGGCTGATTTGCAAGGGGGTGAGGTGAAAGACTGATGGACATGGGTTTCATGTGCCAACTCTGATCTTTCATCAGAAGAGTTGGTGGGAGACAATGTGAAGGAACCCGAGGCACTGTCAGCAACCGAATCTACTATCGCCTGTACTTGTCCTGGCCTAAACATTCGTACAGCCTCATTAGGCACGACAAAATACCGCCGCAGGCTCGGTCGCCTACTCGCACCTGAGGAAGGTGTTTCACTTGTGCGTGTATCTGGCACAGATCCACCACGTCCTCTCCCTGCAACAGGAGCTCCACCAGCAGCACCACGACCGGGGCCACCACGTCCCTTTGACCTTCTCCTCATATTTTCCAAATTTAGGATCTAGCCTTAAATGGGTGTTTTTGGAAGAGCAGAACACACCCACAGTATGTAACCGCTGAATCGCACAGCTACAGAACTGCAGAAAATGCTATTCAAAAAATATGTTTTTTTTTAGTATAGCACAGTAGAAGAAAACTATATAGAAATTGTTTATTTCACACACCTCCACATATGTATAACACACTGCAAAATATTTTTTGTGGCCCTAAATGGCGTTTTTTGGAAGACCACAACACACCCACAGTACGTAACCGCTGAATCACACAGCTACAGAACTGCAGAAAATGCTATTCAAAAAAAATGTTTTTTTTTAGTATAGCACAGTAGAAGAAAACTATATAGAAATTGTTCATTTCACACACCTCCACATATGTATAACACACTGCAAAATATTTTTTGTGGCCCTAAATGGCGTTTTTTGGAAGACCACAACACACCCACAGTACGTAACCGCTGAATCGCACAGCTACAGAACTGCAGAAAATGCTATTCAAAAAAAATGTTTTTTTTAGTATAGCACAGTAGAAGAAAACTATATAGAAATTGTTTATTTCACACACCTCCACATATGTATAACACACTGCAAAATATTTTTTGTGACCCTAAATGGCGTTTTTTGGAAGACCACAACACACCCACAGTACGTAACCGCTGAATCGCACAGCTACAGAACTGCAGAAAATGCTATTCAAAAATTATTATTTTTTTTAGTATAGCACAGTAGAAGAAAACTATACAGAAATAGTTTATTTCACACACCTCCACGTATGTATAACACACTGCAAAAAAAATTTGTGGCCCTAAATGGCGTTTTTTGGAAGACCACAACACACCCACAGTACGTAACCGCTGAATCGCACAGCTACAGAACTGCAGAAAATGCTATTATTTTTTTTTTTTTTTTAGTATAGCACAGTAGAAGAAAACTATATAGAAATTGTTTATTTCACACACCTCCACATATGTATAACACACTGCAAAATATTTTTTGTGGCCCTAAATGGCGTTTTTTGGAAGACCACAACACACCCACAGTACGTAACCGCTGAATCGCACAGCTACAGAACTGCAGAAAATGCTATTCAAAAATGTTTTTGTTTTTTTAGTATAGCACAGTAGAAGAAAACTATATAGAAATTGTTTATTTCACACACCTCCACATATGTATAACACACTGCAAAATATTTTTTGTGGCCCTAAATGGCGTTTTTTGGAAGACCACAACACACCCACAGTACGTAACCGCTGAATCGCACAGCTACAGAACTGCAGAAAATGCTATTAAAAAAAATGTTGTTTTTTTAGTATAGCACAGTAGAAGACAAATATATAGAAATGGTTTATTTCACACGCCTCCACATATGTATAACACACTGCAAAATATTTTTTGTGGCCCTAAATGGGTCTTTTTGCAAGCGTACATTAAAGTGCAAATTTTTTTTATTTTTTTTTTGCCCTAAACGGGTCTTTTTTTGCACGAGCAAAATAAAATGCAATTTTTTTTTTTTTTTTGCCCTTAATGGGTCTTTTGGAAAAGAGCACAATAAAGTGCCTTTTTTTTGCCCTAAATGGATCTTTTTCCAAGAGCAGAATACACCCACAGTATGGAAACGGTGTATCTCTCAACGTAATATATGCAGTGCTGGTGCACTGAGCTTGCAGATAAAAGGTAGATTTTCTCTGACACTGGGCTCATGGCAGTGTAAAAAGACTGCACTGCAACACAAACAGGTAAACCTATGCAGATCGCTGAGTTATATCTCTGAATCTGGACTCCTATTCCTATATAATATATCTCTCTCCCTGAAAGCACCATCAGGAACCTGGCCCTACACTACACTGCCTCTCTATCTTTTCCCTCAGATTCCAGAATCAGGACTAACTCATGTATTTTTCAATCTCTCCCTAAAAGCAGCAGCAGCAGACAAGATCCTCTCCCTATCTATTCTGAAGCAGAGTGACGTGTGTGCTGTGTGCCTCTAGCTTATATAGAAGCTGGGTCACATGTTGCACTGACCAATCACAGCCATGCCAAAAGGTGATTGGCTGGCCCCTGAAGCATTTCTAACTGCGCCATTAGATTGCCGAACCCGAACCCGGACTTTCACGCAAAGTCCGGGTTCGGGTTCGGGAAAAAGCTAAAGTTCGGTACGGACCCGAACTTTACAGTTCGGGTTCGCTCAACCCTAGTCATAACATCTTGAGAAAGATTTAGCAAAATCATGCAGCATAGACAATTAAATCAAAGTGAACTAACAACACACATTAACAACATCAAAATTATTTCAGGGGAACATTTCCCCCACACAAAAAAATACAATCAACAAAAGTAAAACAAACACCTGTTTTGCAAAGACATAACAAATAAAATACATGGTGTTACAAACTCGATAAGGACACCAAAATGTACTTTTTGCCAGGCACACACACACACACACACACACACACACTTGCCTCTTTTCAGGGCAAGGGAGAAAATGCTATCTGCAAGCTTTATATAACATAGGTTTGTGAGCTAATGAGGCAATTGAAAACACATGCATAATCCATAAAACACCCAAAATGAAAGTTCACCCAATGTATAGACTGAACTTCAAAGTGGGTACACCTGTTAAGGATGTCCTTCAATTACTAACCCATAAAAACACTCTCTGAGCATGCCCAGAAATATCCAGGTGCTGTTCACACACAAAAAGCAGCAAAAAAAAAAACAAAGTCCCTGGGCATGCTCAGACCAACACAAATGCAGCTAGCAGAAAATAACCCCCCCTCTCCAAAATTAAGCACATCATCCAGCATGTTACAAAATTAGAGATGAGACAACCCCCCCCCACCAACAAATACCATTGCAGTCTATGGGAACTGGCTTGTTAATTTTGCTAGTCCCCACTTGGCTGGCTTATCTTCTAGGTATTGGCCTTAAAATCGGGGCCCAGGTCCCACCCTAAGGGACATATATCAATGTCACCAATTTGGACAAGACCAAAAACAAAACAAGGAGAAGTGCCTTTAAATATGCCAAATTGCTTAAGGGCCATTTCACACCACATGCAGTCCATTGCGTTTTTTATGCATCAAAAATGCATGGAAAGTTGGTTGTATGGTTCTAAATCGCAGTGTTTGTTCCAGTGCGTTCCAGTTCCACAAAAAAGTAGAACATGCTGCATTTTACCTGCACTGGACTGTACTGGAATTCAGCAAAACGCATCAAAAACGCACTGGAATGCACCGGAACACATCTAAATGCACCAAAAACGCACTGGAACACACTTGTCCTTATCTATGGTTAATAAAAAAAGAGGGGTGAAAAAAAAGCACTGGACTGCATCAAAAACGTACCAAAAATGCACTGGAACGCATCAAAAACGTGCATGCAAAAAAGCACCTGGAACGCATCCGGATTGTGTTTCTATGGTGTGAACTGGCCCTAGTTCACACCATAGAAGTGCAGTCTGGATGCGTTCCAGGTGCTTTTCTGCATGCGCGTTTTTGACACGTTCCAGTGCATTTTTGATGCGTTTTTGATGCAGTCCAGTGTTTTTTCCCCCTCTTTTCACTTAGGACAAGTGTGTTGCAGTTCGTTTCTGGTGCATTTAGGTGCGTTCCGGTGCATTCCAGTGCATTTTTGGTACGTTCCGGAGCGTTTTTGATGTGTTTTACTGTGGTCCAGTACAATTCTGTACATAAAAAATGCAGCATGACCAATTTTTTTTATCCTTTCTGAAACGCACTGGAGGGACTGCAGTGGTGTGAACTATGCCATTGTCATTAATGTGATCAACTTTCTTTGCGTTTTTCATGCATCCAAAAAACGCACTGCACTGCATCCGGTGTGAACTGGCCCTAAATATCATACCTGCGGTGTGTCTATAGTATGCCTGTAAAGTAGCGCATGTTTTCCATGTTTATAACAGTTCAAGAGCAAAATTACATTTATTTTTTTCTTATATTTTTTTTATTCAAAGGTTTTTATACATACATACATACATATATCTTTTATATCATTGTCAGTCGACACATATACATTACAAAAACAAAACAATATTAACTGAACATACACTTACAACAAAAAAAAAAATGGGTCCATACCATAACATCGTTTACTCTTCTCCCCTCTCTTCTATCATTTTTGTTTAACCTACATGGCCTCTGTGGTATCTCTTACTCCCTTTCTTTTTTACCCTTCTTTCCTCCCTTCCCCTCCCCTTTCTCCTCTCACCTTCCAATCCCTTCCCCTATCTCAAAAAACAAAACAAAAAAACAAAAAAAAACAAACAAAAACAATTCTCTCTCTCTCCTCCCTCACAATCCTCCGCCCTCCGCTTCCTCCCTTCCCCTCCTTCCCTCTACTTTTAGTGCCGCCTAGTGCCCTCTTTCCCCTCCCCTGTTTCTACCCTTCCCCTCCCTTTTTCCCTTATAGATTAGCTATCGTGCATTCTGTGTTATCATTAATTTATGAGGGGACACAAGTACTTCCCTCTAGCTCAAAAAAAAGAAAAAAAAAAAAAAAGAAAAAAAGAAAAAAGAAAGAGGGGGGCAGACCACTCATTCCACCTATTTTCATTTCAAATTAGAAAAAACAAACTTGCCCAACTTACCCTTTTTTATTTGCCCTACCCAACCTCCCTCTTTCAACCTATTATCTTTTAGTGCCTAGTGCCCTCTTTCCCCTCCCCTATTTCTACCCTTCCTCTCCCTTTTTCCCTTTTAAGTTAACTATCGTGTGTTCTGTGTTATCATTAATTTATGAGGAGTCGTGAGTACCTCTCTCTGGCCCAAAAAAAATAAAAAAATAAAAATAAAAAAGGGGGGGCAGACCACTCACTCCACCTATTTTCATTTCAAATTAGAAAAAACAAAACGTGCCCAACTTACTCTTTTTTATTTACCCTACCCAACCTCCCTCTTTCAACTTATTATCTTTTAGTGCCTAGTGCCCTCTTTCCCGTCCCCTATTTCTACCCTTCCCCTCCCTTTTTCCCTTTTAAGTTAACTATCATGTGTTCTGTGTTATCATAGGAGTCATGAGTGCCTCTCTCTAGCTAAAAAAAAAAAAAAACACACAACGTGCCCTACTTACCCTTTTTATTTGCCCTACCCTACCTCCCTCTTTCGACTCCCCCCCCCTCTATGCAACTTCCGTGACCTTTGTGTTTTAGAGGGAGGGCCCGGGGGTAGCATGCGGAAGAGAAGAAAAAAAAAAGAAAAGAGGGAAAAAATAAATAATTTTTTTTTCCATCCCAGGGGATCCAGCCAAAATACCGTTAGGTGCTACCTTCTCTTCTCATATACCCTTCATATACCCACGAATGTCTAAACTCCTCCCATCCCTTCCAAATTCTAATAAAATCAGTTTTAGAGCCCTTATGCATATATGTTACCTCTTCCATATATCTTGTCTTTTCTACTTCCCTCAACCATTCCTGTATCGCTGGGGCCTGCTTTATCCTCCATTGCCTTGGAATTAATATCTTTGCTGAATTTAGTAAAATCTGGATAATTGTTGCTCTGTATTTCTTCCTTGGGGTATTTGTTACATGAAACAAACATTGCCATGGATCCAAACTGATTTCCGTCCCGCTGATCATCTTAATTAGGTCTAGTATTTCCTCCCAATATGGTAGGATCTTGGGGCATTGCCACCATATGTGGGCATGAGTTCCCTCCTCCCCACATTCCCTCCAGCATAGGGGCGATGTCTGGGGATTTATTTTATGTAATTTTACTGGGACATAGTACCACTTAATTAATAATTTGTCGTTCATTTCTTTTATCCGTGCGTCCACGGATGTGGAGTGAACATAATCCAAAACTCTGCCCCTCTTTTTTTCTGGTAGTGGGAGATTTAGTTCTAGCTCCCAGCTTGCCGTTGGACACACAGATCCTCCATCTGGGTGTGTTATCAACATTTTATATATGCTAGAAATTCCATACTTATCTGTCCCTCCTTGATCTGCCAATTTTCCCATACATTCATGCTACCCGTCCCCCGAAGGGGTTTTGGGAGGGACGCTACAAAATGTTGCAGTTGTTTATATCTCCAGACATCCCAAGGGGTTGTCCCATATTTTTCACGTAGTTCCAAAAGGGAGCAAAAAGCATTCCCCTTCATAACATCCCGTAATCTCAAAGAGGTTGATGTAGTCCATTTTAAATATAACTTATTATCTTTCCTCGGTGGGAAATAATTATTTCCTGTTAGGGCCGTTAATGGACTATTATATTGTCCCTGTATATTTTTAAATAATTTATCCCACGTTCTCAGTGCTTCTAACGTAATTGATGCTGCATCAACTAGAGGGCCTCTGTACTGCCTTGGAATCCAAATTATTTGTCCCAACTTCAATTTACTGATATTGTCTTCCAGTTCCACCCATTTTTTCTGCCGAGGAGCATGTATCCAATCCATGATCCTCCACAAAATTGCTGCCTCATGATATTTTTCGAGGTCAGGGAGGAATAAGCCTCCCTTCTCTTTGGGTCTAGTCAGAATCTTATAAGAAGTACGATTACTTCTAATATTCCACACAAATCTCTGTATTATTGATCTCAAGGTTTTAAAAAATGCCCCTGGGATACTAATTGGGAGGCTTTGAAAGATATACAAAGCTTTTGGCAGAGTCATCATTTTAATCACGCTTATTCTGCCAAACCATGACAGTCTATGCGCAGGGTATCCTTTCAGTTCACTTTTAATTTTATTCAGGAGAGGCATATAGTTATCTTGATATAAATCGAATCTTGATTTCGACAAAAATACTCCCAAATACTTCAGTCCTCTTTGTTTCCACGTAAAGGGATACAATTTTCTAAGATCTCTACTTTCGATCAAGGGAACTGAAATATTTAATATCTCCGATTTTTCCATATTTATCTTTAAGTTTGATACCCTCCCATAGTTTCCCAGTTCTTCCAGAATTTTTGGAAGGGTATGCCTAGGGTTTGTTACATAGAACATAATGTCATCCGCAAAAGCGGATAACTTATGTTCTTGGTCCCCAACCTCTATGCCTTGAATCTCCTGATTAGCTCTTATAGATGCTAAAAAGGGTTCCAATGAGATCACGAAGAGTAAGGGAGACAATGGGCACCCCTGACGTGTTCCATTGAAAAGTCTGAAACTTTCCGAGAGGTTTCCATTTACTAGGATTTGGGCCGTAGGGTTAGAGTACAAAGCTTCTATCCATTTGAGCATTCGGGGCCCTATGCCAAATTTATATAGTGTCTGCAGCATAAAGTCCCAATCCAGCCTATCAAAAGCCTTCTCGGCATCTATTGACAGAAACAGAGTTGGCTTTTTACCCTTCTTAGCTTCATGAATTAGGAGGATTGTTTTTAATATATTGTCCCTAGTCTCCCTCCCCGGGACAAAACCTGCCTGATCTTTCTCTATACATTCTGGCATGTATGGCTTTAGTCTCTCGGCCAATATCCTTGCGTAAATTTTTACGTCCTCATTTATCAGGGATATTGGCCTAAAGCTTGAGCACATTGTGGGGTCTTTTCCTTCTTTTGCTAGAAGAGATATATAAGCACCCAAGGCTTCCCCTCGTATCTCAAAGCCCCCCCCCTATTGAATTCATATATAAGTGGTACTGGAGAGTCAGGATTCCAATTAATTTTTTAAAGTATAGGGACGTATAACCGTCAGGCCTGGGGCTTTTACCTCCTTTACTATTTTTAATTGCCTGCTCTATTTCTTCTTTGGAGATGTCCCTATCCAATATCCGTGAGTCTTCTTCTAGTATTTCAGGCAAGTTTATCCCCCTTAAATACTGTTCTATTTTTCTTTTTTCTTTTTTTTATTCTGCACCTCCCCGGGATCTCGTGGGTCATCCACTTTATACAGTGATTGATAATACTCCATGAATATTTTACTTATGTCTCTAGTAGAATTTTTCATCTCCCCTTGTTTATTTTTCATTTTTGCTATGAAATTCGGGTTTCTCCTAGGTTTAATCTGTCCCGCCAGCAGTTTCCCTGATTTGTTCCCAAAGTTATACTGTTTATTCGCCACTCTCATAAACACTTGTTTAGTATTCTGCTCCAACAAATCCCTCAAGGCTTCGCGTTTTTTTGTTAGTTCAACCATTACCTCCTTATCGTTTGTTCTCTTATGTTTTTGTTCCAACCCCTGGATTTCCTGTAGCAGTAGTTGTTTTTGGGTCGTCCAGATTTTTTTCCTCTTAGCCCCTTCCGCTATTAGTCTCCCTCTCATAAAAACTTTATGAGCCTCCCACAAAATCGATGGTGCAATATTTTCAATATTGTTTTCTATAAAGAAAAAATTTAGTTCCCTTTCCAAATCACCCAAAATACCCTGATCGTATAAAAGTGATTCGTCCAGCCTCCAAGATCTTTGCCTCTCCGGTACATCCTTTAATTCCAAGCTGACTATAACCGGGGCGTGGTCTGAGAGGGTGATCGATTTCACCTCCGCCTTTAATAAGCCTTCAAGGAGCTGGTGGTCTAAGAAAACATAGTCAATTCTTGAATAAGAAGAGTGTACCTGGGAGTAATATGTGAAATCTCTCCCCCTTGGGTGCAAAATTCTCCATACCTCCACTAGTTGCTGTTGATGGAGTTTTTGCTTGACTAGCTTTAAATGTTTTCCCTCTGAACGGAGAGAGAGTGGTTGGGTATCCAAAGTTGGATCAAAAACAAAATTCAGATCTCCTGCCATTATCACTTTTCCCTCTCTGAAATTTTTCAATTTATTCAATACCTTTTTTAAAAATAAGCTAGGATGGACATTGGGACAGTAAATATTCACTAACGTATACTCTTTATTGAACAAAAACCCCATAACAAATAAATATCTTCCTTCAGCGTCTGACTCCATTGCTTTAAAAGTGAATGGTGTATTCCTATCAAAGCCTATTGCTATCCCCCTAGATATTTTATTGGGCGAATATCCATGAAACCAGACTGGAAAGTTTTTAGTGTTCAGTCCTACTCTAGTGGACCATTTAAGATGGGTCTCTTGTAAGAATGCTATATTTACTGCCCAACCTTTCAGTTCCTGCAATATTTGATGCCGTTTGTTAGGACTATTGAGACCTCTGACATTGTAGGTAGTTATTTTTAAGGGTGCCATCTCTTTAGTAGATGTTGCTCACATGTCCAGGTACCTTTAACCATATAAGGGGATAGCAATTTCTCAATTTTTCTGGTATTGACCCATCCAAGTAACATACAAAACATCATGACTAAACAACCAACATAATCCACATACAAAACCCCCCTCCCCCTCCCCCTCCCCAACTACATTGAGTATCAATGTTATGGCCCACCCTGCTGTCGGCCAAGTTGTAGGCGTTCAGCAGGGTAGGGCATATTCTAGGGGTATTTGAATGGCCATCCGGTCCTCCGGGTCTCATCCCTGTTACAGGGATGGTCCCCGACACACGGGTGGGCATTGCCTCACCCCAGTTCGCCCCCCCCCCCCGAGCAGATTCTTTTATCCTACTGACCTCCCCCCCCCCCTGGAGCTGCCGTTTATTTCTTTCTTAGTATTTTCCTACTATTTTTCCGCCCATCTACTTTTTATTACTTTTTATTCCATGACTGGTCCTTTAGCGTCTTCCATTCTGGGGGTTTCTTCTCCCAGTTTTCTAATTGGGGCATTAATATATCTAATTTACTGCAGAACTCTTTCAAGTCTTCTGGATATTGCAATGTAGCCGAGACCCCCTGATTGTTTGCTATTAGACAAGCTGGGAAACCCCATTTATATGCAATATTTTTATCTTGTGGTTGTTTTGTCGAGGGTTTCAATGCCCTCCTGCGGGCCAGGGTTTCTTGTGATAAATCTGTAAAAATAAGAATCTTGGTTCCCATATGTTCAATTGGTGAGGCTCTTCTCATACCCTGTGATACTTGTTGTTTTATTTCATAGCTTAAAAACCTTGCTATCACATCTCTAGTAATATCTGTTGATGTGGTAGATATTCTCTGTACTCTATGCACTCTTTCAAAGGACATGGGTGCTGCTGCTTCTTTTTTCAGTATCTTGTTGAATATCTCGCGAACCGTTGTTTCCAAATCATTGTTTTTAACGGACTCCGGTAGTCCCCGAATCCTCAAATTGTAGCGTCTATTGCGATTTTCTTGATCCTCAAGCCGATATCGGATATTCCTCATTTCTACCCACTCTGAATCTGCCCTATCACGCAACTCTGAGATTGCATATTTGTGTTCATCTAAATGACTTTCTGATTCTTCAACTCTTTGTAGCACGTTTTGTATGTCCGTTCGAGTAGCGCTCAGTTCTTTTTTAATCGTGCCTTCTAAGTGGGCCATCATCTCTACCATATCTTGTTTTGTAGGGAGAGCCTGAAGGTTATCCAATTCTTTCTCCATTTCCTTCTGTTGTTGGTCTTGTTGGTCTTGCTGTAAAATCTCCTCCTCGCCTAGATCTCGATTTTTCTTCTTCTGTCCTTCTGTGGAGGATGTTTTTCTTTCTATATTATCAATATTTTCTGCTGCTTGTTCTACCTTTTGGTCTACTTTATCTTGCACCATATAGGCTTTTATTGAGTTACTACTACCACTATCCCCTTGGTTAATTTTGGCTCCCCTTCTCCTCATTTTCCCTTCCCGCCTAGGGATTTCTTTTCTGGTCACTTTGAACCTCACCTACCATTTAACCTACCCCACAATCTATGCGATCTTTACAATCTGTATATATAGAGCTTTTTAGCGATATTATATTCCCTAAAACCAGTCAGAGTATCAATCCAACAATCCAACAGCAAAATGCGGGCAATCGGAAGGCAAAAAACAACAGTTGAAAAATGGCTAATAATTAGTAATAAAAATATCAGATATAGCTCTGCCAGATATATCTCTGCCCTGCTGGTATTTAATCTTTATATACTCATGCTGGTAACCTTTCTAATTTGGCTCTTTACTTATATACTAAACGGTGGAGCTATTTCACCCTCGGCATACAAGCAAAACCTACAAACAATGCAAAAAAAAAAAAACACCAACCACCACCTATATTAACTAAAAGTCCAAATAAATTTCAACTATGGCTGAACAGGTATATAATTACTTCTAAAGTCCTTTTTAAATTTTGCTTAATAGAAAGAGCTATTATAATGAAAAGTCATATCTTTTCCCTCTTCTTCTTCGACTTCTGCTTCTCCTTAACCTTGACAGTTCTTCCTATTGAAGCGTATCTTTAGTGCACAGAAAAAAAAAAAAACCCAGGAATATCTAACATCAAGCTTCAAGCGTGTGTATGCCGCTCTTCAAAGCCTGGGGGTAGTATAAGGCACGGATATAGCAAGGAACAAAAACAAGGGCAAGATTTCTTTCATGCCCCTTAATTTAAACAATCTAGGCAGGGTGGATTGGCCAATGTAGGCAATCAAAGTAGGCAGTCTAATTCGGCCAGCTGTAGAAAACTATTCCTGGGTTCGAAAGGTAGTGCTATATATAAAAAAAGAAGGAAGGCAAGAGTTCCTCAAAGTCTCCCCAGCACTCTGATATCTCTGACTGATATTACTGCCCCTTTCAAAAAAAAAAAAAAAGGTAGTGTCAGGTACTTTCCCCTTTCAGTTTAGGAAGGAGGGCAGCCTTTGTAGATTCAGAAAAGGGGGCTAGACGGAGAGAAACAGCATCTATGGCATTTCAGATATGCTTATCCCATAATAGGCAGTTTCTTTTTCTCATAGAGAGAGGGTTTCATTTTGCATGTGGAATCTTTCTGCAATTAAATGCGAATATATAATTTGGACTCTGCCTTTATGCAGATAGTAGCCGCTTAGGTGACCGACAGACCAATGGCAGGACCCCTCCTCTTATCCATTCAGCTGGACTGGTAGCTTTCCAAAATGCAGCTTCAGTTCATAAAGCTAAAACTCCAACACTTCCAGCTGACTCCAAGTCGACATAAAATGCAGTCTTATATGGCAGAGCAAATTTAGCAGAGTGTGTTTTTTTATTTTTTTTATTAAATTCAAACAGCGATCCACCTCTACTCCTGCTTCTTCGAAAGATACTTTATTTTTATCTCCGTCGTATAGTAAAAGCATTAAGTCCTACCAGATCTTCCATCTTCCATCTACAAGTTAGACAAGCCGGGTCACCTTCCTCCACCTTCTGTATCCTGAGACCAACCAAGGGATCTCCCAGCTACATGTACAGCTTTCAGAGCTATTCCCGATTCTTTAACCGATCCCCGACCAGCTCCAGGTCCTGCCTCCTCTCTCACCTCTCTCACCGTCCTCCCGTCGCCTAGCTCCGTTTGCCGGTATTCGAGCCCACAGCCTCTCACACTGTGGCCATACCGAAGCCTCCTCTGCCTTCACTCCACTCCCACTCCTCCTTCACGCTGCACGTTCATCCACTTCGACGGGGGGGGGGAGACAGGGATACAGATGGATGACCGGCCAGTCAGGTCCGAGAGCCAAGCAGGGACGCACTCACCACGGCGTTCAGTAGATCTTGGGGGTCAGCAGCTCAGCGGCACCTCCAGGCAGATTACCATCTCCTTTAGTTGAGACGCGGCAGGGGATACGGGTCAGTCAGTCAGTCGGATCAATCCTCTCTTACAGCCATGCTTAGTATCTGCTCGGGTGGAGCGCTCCGGAGCTCACTGCAACAGGCTGCTGCTGCTCGGCGCCATGTTGTAACTCAGCCCCTCGACAGCGCCCCTTACATTTCTAAAGTAAAATAATAGTCATTTAAAAGTACTCGCGGCTGTAATGAATTGCTGGTTCCCGTCAATACAGATAAAAGTCATTGAAAGTCTTTGAAAAAAAAAATGCGTGGGGGTTCCCCCAAATTCCATTACCAGGCCCTTCAGGCCTGAAGGGCCTGGTATGGATTTTAAGGGGACCCCCACGCCAAACTTAAAAAAAAATGGCGTGGGGGTCCCCCTAAAAATCCACACTAGTCCCTTATCTGAGCACGCAACCTGGCAGGCCGCAGGAAAATAGAGGGGGACGAGAGAGCGGCCCCCCTCCTTCCTGAACTGTACCAGGCCACATGCCCTCAAAATGGGGAGGATGCTTTGGGGGTCTTCCATATTCCGATAAGCCCCCGCCCGCAGACCCCCACAACCACCGGCAAAGGTTGTGGGGATGAGGCCCTTGTCTCATCCCCCCTCTTTTCCTGCGGCCTGCCAGGTTGCGTGCTCGGATAAAGGGTCTAGTGTGGATTTTTAGGGGGACTCCACGCCATTTTTTTTACGTTTGGCGCGGGGGTTCCCCTTAAAATCCATACCAGACCTGAAGGGCCTGGTACAGATTTTGAGGGGGACCCGCACTTCATTTAAAAAAAAAAATTGGCACGGAGTTCCCCTTAATATCCATACCAGACCTGAAGGGCCTGGTAAAATAATTTGGGGGGATCCCACGCATTTTTTTTTCTATCAATGGCTTTCAATGACTTTTCTCTATATTGATGGGAACCGACAATTCATTATAGCCGCGGGTGCTTTTAAATGCCTTTTTTTTTCTTTAGAAATTTAATTTTGCTGACGCACTGTTATATAACGGCAAGTTCAGAGCTGTGCCTGTTCAACTTATGCAAATTGATTTACGTGACTTGACATTTACGAACATTTTGCTGGCGCAGTGTCCCGGCGCATTTGAATGAGTGAAATTCCCGCGCTGAGCTCAAAAAAACCTCTCGCAGATCTAAACGTACTTGCCGGCACAGCAGGCTGGTTCTGAAAAAGTTACTTTCTCACTCTATTTTGAGCATATTTGTTACTTGGGCAGTTGTCACTAAAGTTCCTCACATCACCCCACATATCACCCCCATTATATTGGCACTTCCAGCTTCTTTATATTTTTATTTGAAGATGCCGTGCGCCAGGTCCATAGTGCTGCACTGAGCGCCTCCTCCCGTGTGCCGAGAACACTATAGTAAATGGGGAATTGCGCTGCGCTACCGGCGCAAATGTTTTGTAAATACCAAAACAGCCGTTGCGCACGCAGATGCGCCCATTATCATGGCGCAAACTTTTCGTAAATGAGTCTTTTCAATGTGTCCTTTTTTTCCAAACGTTTTTGGAAAACTTGGAAAGAAAATTACATTTTTTCTAACACATAACAGTACATAGCAACCCCCCCCCCCAAAAAAAAAAAAAATATTCTGCTACTCATCCTGAGTATGGCGATACCACATGTGTGAGACTTTTACACAGCCTGTCCACATAGAGAGGCCCAACACGCAGGGAGCACCATCAGGCCTTCTAGGAGTATAAATTACACATTTAGTTACCTGACAACCTATCACACTTTTGAAGGTCCTGGAGCAGGACAATGGAAACACCCACAAAATGACCCTATTTTGAAAAACAAACACCCCAACAAATATTCTATGAGGCATGGGCTGGTGAGAGGTACTCTGGTTCTCTGATGAGCTGGTGACAGGTACTCAGGTACTCTGATGGGCTGTTGACAGGCACTCTGGTTCTCTGATGAGCTGGTGACAGGTACTCAGGTACTCTGATGGGCTGTTGACAGGTACTCGGGTACTCTGATGGGCTGGTGACAGGTACTCAGGTACTTTTATGAGCTGGAGATAGGTACTCGGGTACTCTGATGGGTGGCGACAGGTACTTGGGTACTCTGATGGGCTGGTGACAGGTACTTGGGTACTTTGATGGGCTGGTGACAGGTACTTGGGTACTCTGATGAGCTGGTGACAGGTACCCAGGTACTCTGATGGGCTGGTGACAAGTACTCAGGTAATCTGATGATCTCACATAGGGTCGTTCTAATACTAGAGCCTTTGTTGAGCCTTCTTTGGATACTGTTTGACCCTGTGACCGAGAGCAGGACCTGCCCCCTTTGTCCTTGTGACTCTGCCTATGGGGATTGTAGTTCACGCCACGTATTCATCCTCGTACTGATGACACTGTGGCGTCGCCGCGCCCCTCTTTACGAGAGCGTAGGCACGCATGACACGTATTGCGAGATACATTGTGATAATTTTCCTTCCTTTGGCGATGACGCTGTGGCGTGGCAGCGCCACAGCATCATGGGAACGCATGCAGTATGACGTGCACCTGAATGACAGTCCTGCCCCGATCCTCACGGTGATTGGCTGAGTGGACATCATGTGGTTTGTACACGAGGACTGTGATATTACTGGCAAATGTGATCTGTGTGTATGGCTTCTGCCCCTCATTCATGGTGAGGCTTGGAGTACTTTTTGGAAAGTAGACAGTCCAAGTTATTTAATAAGAGGCATGGTGAGTTTTTAAAAGTTATAATTTTTTTCCCACAATTCTTTGGAAAATTACGATTTTTTTTTACACAAAATTGTCATAACAAGTTATTTCTCACACACAGCATAAGCATATTTCCAATTACACCCCAAAATATTAGTTATTGTCCTAAAAATGGTTTGGGAACCCGGGTCCTGCCCCAGGGTACATGTATCAATGCAAAAAAAAGTTTTAAAAAAGGCAGTTTTTTCGGGAGCACTGATTTAAATGATGCTTAACCACTTAAGCCCCGGACCATTTGGTAGCTAGAGGACCAGAGGTGAATTCAGAATTTTGCACTGCGCTGCTTTAACTGTAAATTGTGCGGACATGCAATGTTGTACCCAAACGAAATTTGCGTCCTTTTCTTCCCACAAATAGAGCTTTCTTTTAATGGTATTTGATTGCCTCTGCGATTTTTGCGATATAAACGGAAAAAGACCGAAAATTTTGAAAAAAAATGATATTTTCTACTTTTTGTTATAAGAAAAATCGAATAAACTCAATTGTAGTCATACATTTAGGCCAAAATGTATTCAGCCACATGTTTTTAGTAAAAAAAATGTCAATAAGCGTATATTTATTGGTTTGCGCAAAAGTTATAGAGTTTACAAACTAGGGTACATTTTCTGAAATTTACACAGCTTTAAATTTATGACTGCCTATCTCATTTCTTGAGGTGCTAAAATGACAGGGCAGTACAAAACCCCCCCAAATGACCCCATTTTGGAAAGTAGACACCCCAAGGAAATTGCTGAGAGGCATGTTGAGCCCATTGAATTTTTTATTTTTTTGTCCCAAGTGATTGAATAATGACTAAAAAAAAAAAAATTACAAAAAGTTGTCACTAAATGATATATTGCTCACACATGCCATGGTTATATGTGGAATTTCACCCCAAAATACATTTTGCTGCTTCTCCTGAGTATGGGGATACCACATGTGTGGGACTTTTTGGGAGCCTAGCCGCGTACGGGACCCCGGAAACCAAGCACCGCCTTCAGGATTTCTAAGGGCGCAAATTTTTGATTTCACTCCTCACTACCTATCACAGTTTCGAAGGCCATAAAATGCCAAAATAGCACAAAACCCCCCCAAATGACCCCATTTTAGAAAGTAGACACCCCAAGGAAATTGCTGAGAGGCCTGTTGAGCCCATTGAATATAATTTTTTTGTCCCAAGTGATTGAATAATGACAAAAAAAAAAAAATACAAAAAGTTGTCACTAAATGATATATTGCTCACACATGCCATGGTTATATGTGGAATTACACCCCAAAATAAATTTTTCTGCTTCTCCTGAGTACGGGGATACCACATGTGTGAGACTTTTTAGGAGCCTAGCCGCGTACGGGACCCCGAAAACCAAGCACCGCCTTCAGGATTTCTAGGCACAAATTTTTGATTTCACTCCTCACTACCTATCACAGTTTCGAAGGCCATAAAATGCCAAAATCGCACAAAACCCCCCCAAATGACCCCATTTTGGAATATAGACACCCCAAGCTATTTGCTGAGAGGAATGGCGAGTATTTTACAGCTCTCATTTGTTTTTGAAAATGAAGAAAGAAAAAATATATATATATATTTTTTTTTTTTCAATTTTCAAAACTTTGTGACAAAAAGCGAGATCTGCAAAATACTCACAATACCTCTCAGCAAATAGCTTGGGGTGTCTACTTTCCAAAATGGGGTCATTTGGGGGGGTTTTGTGCTATCTGGGCATTCCATGGCCTCCGAAACTGTGATAGGCAGTGAGAAGTGAAATCAAAAATTTACACCCTTAGAAAGCCTGAAGGCGGTGCTTGGTTTTTGGGGTCCCGTACGCGGCTAGGCTCCCAAAAAGTCTCACACATGTGGTATCCCTGTACTCAGGAGAAGCAACAGAATGTATTTTGGGGTGTAATTCCACATATGCCTATGGCATATTTGAGCAATATATCATTTAGTGCCAACTTTGTGCAAAAAAAAAAAAAAAAGAAATTGTCGTTTTTCCGCAACTTGTGTCAACATATAAAATATTCCATGGACTCGACATGCCTCTCAGTATATAGCTTGGGGTGTCTACTTTCCAAAATGGGGTCATTTGGGGGGGTTTTGAACTGTTCTGGCATTTTATACACAACATTAGGAAGCTTACATCCACTCTTCTAACCACTTGAAGACAAAGCCCTTTTTGACACTTTTTGTTTACATGAAAACATTTTTTTTTTTGCAAGAAAATTATGTTGAACCCCCAAACATTATATATATATTTTTAAAGCAAAGGCCCTACATATTAAAATGGTGGGTGTTGCATTTTTTTTTCTACACAGTATTTGCGCAGCGATTTTTCAAACGCATTTTTTGGGTTAAAAAATACACTTTTTTAAATTTTAATGCACTAAAACACACTATATTGCCCAAATGTTTGATGAAATAAAAAAGATGATCTTAGGCCGAGTACATAGATACCAAACACGACATGCTTTAAAATTTCGCACAAACGCGCATTGGCGACAAACTACATACATTTTTAAAAGCCTTTAAAAGCCTTTACAGGTTACCCCAGTAGATTTACAGAGGAGGTCTACTGCTAAAATGATTGCCCTCGATCTGACCTTCGCGGTGATACCTCACATGCATGGTGCAATTGCTGTTTACATATGACGCCAGACCGATGCTTGCGTTCGCCATTGGGCAAGAGCAGGGCAGGACAGGGGTGCTTTTTTTTTTTTTTTATTATTAATTTTGCTTTTTTATTTTATTTTTAAATTGTTCCTTCCAAGTATTTTTTTTTTATCATTTTTATTGTTATCTCAGGGAATGTAAATTCTCTTTTCCTCTTTTTTTGAAAAAACTGGGGTCTTCTAGACCCTAGATTTTTCCTCTGCCCTCAAAGCATCTGACCACACCAAGATCGGTGTGATAAAATGCTTTCCCAATTTCCCAATGGCGCTTTTTATATCCGGGGGGCATTCCCTCCCACTGCTTGTAAAAGCAGTCCAGAGGCTAATTAGCCGCTAGGATTGCTTTTACATGAAAGCCGGCCGCAGGCTGAAAAGAATGATACCAAGATGATACCTAAACCCGCAGGCATCATTCTGGTATAAACATTCAAAGTCCAGCAACATACCAGTACGTTGCTGGTCCTTGTTGGACATGTATTGTAATCTTTTTATTTCATGCAGCCAGTTGGCAGAACGAAAAAAGAGATTGATCGGTGGGTATGCCCACCATTAGAATACCGCCCTTCATCCACCCACTTCCAATGATGGGCATACACGCACCATTTATATATGCCGAAGCATGGGGGCATCCTCCCGCAAAAAAGTTATGCCGCACACACATGGTCGGACTTTTCCACGGGCAAGCCTCCGTCGGAATTTCGACCGTATGTACGCGGCATTAGGAGCAAAATCGCTCCTCCGCCCCTGCTGCCCCAATGCTTCGGCATATTTGCTTTTTTTTTTTAACTGTGGTGGTGAAATCACCTCCTACAGCACTGGAGTCACAGGGATCAGGCCTGTCTCTGCGAACGCTGCAGTTATGTGTGTTTTTGTTTTGTAAGTGACAGTGATCGATCGATACTGCACTTGGGTGGCCTGGGCTGGACGGAGGGGCAAAACGCAGGTGCCAGCAGGTATCTGGGCTGATCCTGCTAACACTGCGTTTTTGGGAACCCTAAACTGCTGGGGACGCTAGTATAGATCTGATCAGATCAGATATTGATCTGTTCAGATACTATACCACTAAGGGGGGTGTATGCTTCACGCGTGGGTGTTAGCGTTACTGGTACTAACCTGATGCTGCCTGGGGTGTGACTCAGACCCTCTCTGACGCTAAAACCTAATTGATATCACCCGCCGGGCGATCAGGGGGTTAAACCTTTATTGTGTTATATACACGGCGGGTGCCCTGACACTATAAAAAGCAAACTAACTAACCAGCGTCACCCGTAACACTTATATGGTGATCACTGGTGAAAGGGTTAACTAGGAGCAATCAGGGGGTTAAAACCTTTATTAGAGAATATATGGGGGTACCTGACGCTATAAAAACCTGCGGCGAACCTAAAAAAAATTACCAGCTACCGATCTGCATCACCGACACTAAGACAGCGTTTAGAAAAACGATTGCTTAGCGACAGTGGTGATGGGGGTGAAAGGGTTACCTGGGGGGGCGATCAAGGGGGTTAAACCTTTATTAGATAATATATTGGGGTACCTGACGCTATAAAAACCTGCGGCGAACCTAAAAAAAAATACTGGCTACGATCTGCATCACCGACACTAAGACAGCGTTTAGAAAAACAATTGCTTAGCGACAGTGGTGATAGGGGGTGAAAGGGTTACCTGGGGGGCGATCAAGGGGGTTAAACCTTTATTAGATAATATATTGGGGTACCTGACGCTATAAAAACCTGCGGCGAACCTAAAAAAATTACCGGCTACCGATCTGCATCACAGACACTAAGACAGCGTTTAGAAAAACGATCGCTTAGTGACAGTGGTGATAGGGGGTGAAAGGGTTACCTGGGGGGCGATCAAGGGGGTTAAACCTTTATTAGATAATATATTGGGGTACCTGACGCTATAAAAACATGCGGCGAACCTAAAAAAAATTACTGGCTACGATCTGCATCACCGACACTAAGACAGCGTTTAGAAAAACAATTGCTTAGCGAAAGTGGTGATAGGGGGTGAAAGGGTTACCTGGGGGGCGATCAAGGGGGTTAAACCTTTATTAGATAATATATTGGGGTACCTGACGCTATAAAAACCTGCGGCGAACCTAAAAAAAATTACCGGCTACCGATCTGCATCACAGACACTAAGACAGCGTTTAGAAAAACGATCGCTTAGTGATACTGGTGATAGGGGGTGAAAGGGTTACCTGGGGGGTGATCAAGGGGGTTAAACCTTTATTAGATAATATATTGGGGTACCTGACGCTATAAAAACCTGCGGCTAACCTAAAAAAAATTACTGGCTGCCGATCGGCATCACTGACGCTAAGACAGCGATCAGAAAAATTATCGCTAAGCGACAGTGGTGATAGGGGGTGAAAGGGTTATCTGGGGGGTGATCAGGGGGTTAAACCTTTATTAGGGGGGGTTAGGGGGCTACACTGGACCTAAGACTAAACTTTGGTGACACTTTTACAGTCACAAATGTCACTGATTGCAGTGATCACTAAATAAATGGTCACTGCAATCAGTGACACTGTGACTGGGGGCTGGGGGGGTGATCTGGGGGGTGATCTGGGGTGTCTGGGGGGGCCTGGGGGGGCGATTTATGTCCCTATGTGTCCTGGTGTCAGTGTAGTGTTGTGTGCACTGACCTGATATCTTCTCTTGTACGGCGCTCGGTATATGTGAGTGCCGCACCAGAGATGACATCACTTCCTCCTGCTCCCTCTGTCTGACACAGACAGAGGGGGCATTTCCATTCGCCGGGAGCAATCGCGAGGGGGTGGCCAGAAACGAATGGCTGCCCCCTCATCCCGGAACGCTCCCGGACACTTAGCCACCGCTCACTGTATAGAAGGGGGGTCCGATTGGACCCCCCAACTGTACAAAGGCAATCACGTACACTCTACGTGATTGTGCCTGTCGGTGCCATTCTGCCGACGTATATATACAGTGAGCGGTCGTTAAGTGGTTAAAGTGAAAAAAATAAAAGTGAAATATTCCTTTAAATATTGTGTGTTTCCCGTGTTTAGATTTGTCCCTGGACAAAATGACATTTTTAAAGGAATAAAAGTCATTTAAAACTGCTTGCGGCTTTCATGTCATGTCTGGTCCCGGCAATATGGATGAAAATCATTGAGAAAAACGTCATGGGTACCTCCCACCCGGGTACCCCCCCCCACCCCCCAGCCCATTACCAGCCCCTTTGGGTCTTGTATGGATATTAAGGGGAACTCTGCACCCAAATTAAAAAAAGGAAAGGCGTGGCCCCAGGCCCTATATACAGTACTCTGAACAGCAGTATACAGGCGGTGCAAACAAGACAGGGATTGTAGGTTTGTTCTTAAGTAGAATCTGTTTGTGATTTTGAACTGGTAAATTTTTAAAGTGTAGCTCCAGCCAAAAAAATCTATTTTTACGTTTTTTTGAAAACATAGGGAAGGGTTATTACCCCTGTAACATTTGTTTTGCTGTCTGTGCACCTCTTCAGAAGATTTCACCTCACTTTCTGTCCCAATGATATATATTTTTTTAAAGCTGGGGAACGTGACTGCCAGTTTGCTGTCCTTCTTGGGCATCCCCTCTCTCTGGGCTCACATTACTGCCTTCCTCAAGCTGGGTACCATCATTGGAGCCTTCAAAATGCTGCGCATCCTCCTGCAGCATGTACCCAACACTGTGGTCAAACAGTTCGGGGGACTGATGCCATTGAGCTGAGGGAAGAGGCCGCTTTGGCAGCTGCTTTGCCAGACAAATTACCCTGAGCCTGGGTGAGAGAGGATGAGGAGGATGAGGACGGCTTTATCATCCACTCTACCAAGTCTTCGGCATGTTGCGGCTCAACGCGGCCAGCTGCCGAAAAAAAGGACAAGCGTACCCCACGACCACGTGCTGATGAGGATGCACTGTGTCCACGACCAGCACTGTTGCCTCTAGACACAGAGCCTGCTTGCCCTCTTTTATTGTCATGTGACTGTCTGCCTCTCCTTGTTGGCCTTCCAGACATACTGTCTTTGATGTATTGGAATAGGTACACAAGAAATGGCCTGCAGTCAGATGTAGCTGCACAAAGATGGGATGTATATATATATACTGATTATACTGCAGCTAGCTGAATCAACTGCCTGGCTGCAGTATCTTAGCAACAGTAGTTCAGGAGGAACAGTCTGCAGTGTAGCTAAACTGAATACAGTATTACTGAGTGATATACTGCAGCTTACTCAATCAACTACCTACCTGTAGTCTCTTAGCAACAGTATTTCAGGAGGAACAGTCTGCAGTGAAGCTAAACTGAATACAGTATTACTGAGTGATATACTGCAGCTTTCTCAATCAACTACCTGCCTGTAGTCTCTTAGCAACAGTAGTTCGGGTCAGAGGAATAGTCTGCAGTGTAGATAAACTAAATACAGTATTACTGAGTGATATACTGCAGCTTTCTCAATCAACTACCTGCCTGTAGTCTCTTAGTAGTGATGAGCCGAACACCCCCGGGTTCGGTTCGCACCAGAACCCGCGAACGGACCGAAAGTTCGTACGAACATTAGAACCCTATTAAATACAATGGATGCGAACGTTCGAATTCTAAAGTGCTAATTATAACAACTATTATGCATGTTATTGTCCTAAAAAGGGTTTGGGAACCCGGGTTGTGCACCAGGGGACATGTATCAATGCAAAAAGAAGTTTTAAAAACTGTCGTTTTTCGGGAGCAGTCATTTTAATGATGCATAAAGTGAAAAAAAAAAAGTCAAATATTCCTTTAAATATCGTACCTGGGGGGTGTCTAAAGTATGCCTGTGAAGTGCCATGTGTTTCCCGTGTTTAGAACTGTCCCTGCACAAAATGACACTTCTAAAGGAAAAAAAAAGCCATTTAAAACTGCTTGCGGCTTTAATGTAATGTCTGGTCCCGGTAATATGGATGAAAATCTTTAAGAAAAATGGCATAGCTACCCCATGACCCCCCCCCCCTACCCCAGCCCATTACCAGCCCCTTTGGGTCTTGTATGGATATTAAGGGGAACCCCGCACATAAAATAAAAAAGGCCCTATATACTCTGAACAGCCGTATACAGGCGGTGCATACAAGACAGGGACTGTAGGTTTGTTCTTATGTAGAATCTGTTTGTAATTTTGAACAGGTACATTGTTGAAGTGTAGCTCCAGCCCAAAAATCTATTTTTAAACTTTTTGGAAAACATAGGTAAGGGTTATCACCCCTGTAACATTTGTTTTGCTGTCTGTGCCCCTGTTCAGAACATTTCACCTCACTTTCCGTCCCAATGACAACTGTTTTTGAAATGTGGTGTTTTTCTTGAAACAAGGATTGCTGATAAAGCATCAGTACAGAGGAGACACCTTTCTCCCATATTTATTCTTACAGGAGAGAATTTTCCTTCCTAGTGGTAGATTTCCTCTCACTTCCTGTTGTCTTCTTGCGTTTGCAAGTAGGAGTCGTTTGTAAGTTGGATGTTTGAAAGTAGGGACCTGCCGTATATACTCTGCAGAAATAGGCCCCTTAGTTGTTGGTGTTGGCACAACACTGTAAGCACTCACAGTTACACTTGGTTGGTGCTGGAACGCCCTGCTGTCAACTATTATATCAGGAATTTTAATTACATATAATTGTTGAACAGTGGTAGTAAAAATTGGGCCTTTGATGGTGGTGCTGGTGCCACAACACTGTAAGCCCTGACAGTTACTCTTGGTGGGTGCAGCAATGGGCCCTGCTGTGAATTATTAGATCAAGAATTGTAATTACATGCCCCTTTTGAACAGGGGCTGAAAAATTGAGCCTTTCATGGTGGTGGTGGTGGTGGCGTTGCCACAACACTGTAAGCCCTCAGAGTTACTCTTGGTGGGTGCAGCAATGGGCCCTGCTGTGAATTATTAGATCAAGAATTGTAATTGCATGCCCCTGTTGAACAGGGGCTGAAAAATTGGGCCTTTCGTGGTGGTGGTGGTGGTGGTGGTGTTGCCACAACACTGTAAGCCCTCAGAGTTACTCTTGGTGGGTGCAGCAATGGGCCCTGCTGTGAATTATTAGATCAAGAATTGTAATTACATGCCCCTTTTGAACAGGGGCTGAAAAATTGGGCCTTTCATGGTGGTGGTGGTGGTGGCGTTGCCACAACACTGTAAGCCCTCAGAGTTACTCTTGGTGGGTGCAGCAATGGGCCCTGCTGTGAATTATTAGATCAAGAATTGTAATTGCATGCCCCTGTTGAACAGGGGCTGAAAAATTGGGCCTTAGGCACTGGTGGCACAACACTACAACCCCTCACAGATACTGTACTTGGAGCACAGCAATGAGCCCTGTTGCAAAGTATTGCTTCAAAAATTGTAATGACACGCCCCTGTTAAACAGGGGCTGAAAAATTGGGCCTTAGGCACTGGTGCCACAACACTCCAACCCCTCACAGATACTGTACTTGGAGCACAGCAATGAGCCCTATGGCAAATTATTGCAAAAAAAATTGTAATTACACGCCCCTGTAAAACAGGGGCTGAAAAATTGGGCCTTAGCCACTGGTGGCGGCACCCATAAACAAAAATGATCTTCCAAGCTATCATCATCAATCGTATCATTGAGGACTCGGAGGAGGAGGATAGCCAGTCAACATAACAGCACAGGCACTCAGCATCAGCATCAGTCTTGAAGGGATGTGACATGTTAAAATCAATTAGTCTGTTATATCAGCATCAGGTGTGTGGTAGCTGGTGGTGATCCAAGACTGGTTCATCTTGATGAAAGTCAGTCGATCAACCGAGTCGGTGGACAGGCGCACCCTGTGATCCGTGACAAATCCTCCAGCAGCACTGAATGTGCGTTCCGAAAGAACGCTGGATGCAGGACAGGCCAGTAGCTCAATTGCATACTGTGCAAGCTCTGGCCAGTGATCCATCCTCAAGACCCAGTAAGCCAGAGGATTTTCGGTGGGGAAGGTGTCCAAGTCTGACCTTGCCCCTAGATATTCCTGCACCATGTTTATCAGACGCTGGCGATGGTTGCTGGAACCGATCATACTTTGGGGCTGCGGACTAAAGAATTGTCTGAACGCATCGGTCAGACGGCCACCTTCCCCACCGCTCCTTCTTTGACTGGCCGAAGCCTCAGCAACTCGTTGTCCAGGACCAGGAGTTTGTAACCTCCCAGTCTCTGGGAACGCGTTGCACAGACCTTTCTGCAAGGCCTCCCGGAGTTGTCTCATCCTCTGCTCCCTCTGCGACGGTAACATAAGGTCCGCAACCTTACCCTTGTACCGTGGATCAAGGAGAGTGGCCAGCCAGTAATGGTCCCTCTCCTTGATCCGAAGAATACGAGGATCCTTCCGCAGACTTTGCAGGATCAGGGAGGCCATGCAGCGTAGGTTTGCTGAGGCATTCGCTCCGGAGTCCTCTGGGTCACTAAGGACGACATGATCCGCAGCCACCTCCTCCCAGCCACGTACAAGTCCACTGGTTTCTTGTGACTGTAAATCATCCCTAAAAGACTGCTGCTGATGATGCTGAGTGCCAGCCTCCACCTCCATGCTGACACAATCCTCCTCCTCCTCCTCCTCCTCGTCCTCTTCCTGTGCGATGGGTGGGACAGAAGGAACACTGTCTGGGTAAAGGGGGCCTTGAGAGGCAAGGAAGTCCTCCTCTTCCTGCCTCTGTTCTGCCTCAAGTGCCCTGTCCATTATTCCACGCAGCGTGTGCTCCAACAGGTGGACAAGAGGTACAGTGTCACTGATGCATGCACTGTCACTGCTCACCATCCTCGTGGCCTCCTCAAATGGTGCCAGGACAGTGCATGCATCCCTGATCATGCCCCACTGGTGTGGAGAAAAAAAACCAAGCTCCCCTGACCCTGTCCTGGTGCCGTAGTCGCACAGGTACTCATTGATGGCCCTCTGCTGCGTGTGCAGCCGCTGCAGCATGGCCAACGTTGAGTTCCACCTGGTGGGCATGTCACATATAAGGCGGTTCTTGGGCAGGTTCAACTCCTTTTGCAGCTCAGCCAGGCGAGCACTGGCATTATAAGATCTGCAGAAATGCACACAGACTTTCCTGGCCTGCCTCAGGACATCCTGTAAGCCCGGGTACCTGCCCAAGAACCGCTGCACCACCAGGTTAAGGACGTGAGCCACACAGGGCACATGGGTCAGTTGTCCCTGTCGGAGGGCGGAGAGGAGGTTGGTGCCATTGTCGCAAACCACCATTCCTGGCTTAAGCTGGCGTGGCGTCAACCACCTCTCGGCCTGGCCCTGCAGAGCAGACAGGACCTCTGCCCCAGTGTGGCTTCTGTCCCCCAAACACACCAGCGCAAGCACGGCATGGCATCTTTTTGCCTGCGTACTTGCGTAGCCCCTTGAATGCCTACGGAGCACCGCTGGTTCCGAGGACAAACCACAGGAAGAGGCCATGGAGGAAGAAGAAGAGGAGGGGTTGGAGGAGAGAGGTGTGTCACAACCAGTAGTAGCATTTTGGAGGCGTGGCGGTGGAACAACCTCCAACACTACTGCACCTTGTCCTGCATCCTTCCCAGCTGCCAAAAGAGTGACCCAATGGGCCGTGAAAGAAAGGTAACGTCCCTGTCCATGCCTGCTGGACCATGAGTCAGCGGTAATATGCACCTTACCGCTGACCGCCCTGTCCAGCGAGGCCAAGACATTGCCTTCCACATGCCGGTAGAGAGCCAGAATAGCCTTCCGTGAGAAAAAGTGGCGTTTGGGAACCTGCCACTGAGGAACCGCACATTGCACAAACTCACGGAAGGGGGCCGAGTCTACCAACTGAAAAGGCAGCAGTTGAAGCGCTAGCAATTTAGCCAAGCTAGCATTCTACCGCTGGGCATGTGGATGGCTGGGAGTGAACTTCTTTCGACGGTCCAGCAGCTGGGGCAGGGAAATTTGCCTGCTAGAATCGGACGTCGGTGTACTGCTAGCAGAGTGGCCGCAAGTACTTGGCTGTGACACACCTAATTCTACACCTTCATTCCTCTCAGTGCATGTTTCAGAGAGGACTGAAGTTATAGTGGGGTTGGAAATCCCAGCTGATGCGGTGCAAGGAGAGGTCCGCTTTGTTCTTTGGTGTGGGTCTTTGAGGTAGGCTTGCCAACGAGCTGCATGGCAGGTCAACATATGTCTGGTCAGGCATGTGGTACCCAAGCGGCTGATGTTTTGGCCACGCGATATACGCTTGAGACATATGTTGCAAACAGCAGCTGTGCGATCTGATGCACTAGCCTCAAAAAAGGCCCACACCAAAGAACTTTTTGAATGACGGGCAGAGGCAGCGCCCTGCACAGGCGGAGCTCTGCGGTGTGATTCCGTCGGTGTACTGCCCTTACGCTGGCCACCAAAGGGCATCCTGCCTCGTTGGAGATGTGCCACCTCCTCATCCTCCTCCTCCTCCTCTCTCCTATTAGGCACCCACGTGGAGTCAGTGACCTCATCATCCCCTCCCTCCTCATCACTGGAGCCAATCTGGCAGTATGCTGCAGCTGCTGGAACATGACTGCCAGATTGGTGTCCTTCTTGAGCATCCCCTCTGTCTGCTCTCACGCTACTGCCTTCCTCTAGCTGGGTTTCATCATCAGACCCTTCGAAACGCTGGGCATCCTCCTGGAGCATGTACCCAACACTGTGCTCAAACAGTTCGGGGGACTCCTCAGGAGGAGGACATGGTGGGTCTAGGGAAGGAGTGACTGATGATGAGTCTGACATTGATACCAGGGAAGAGGATGCTTTGGCAGCTGCTTTTCCAGTACCCTGAGCCTGGGTGAGAGAGGATGAGGAGGAGGAGGAGGGCTTGGTCATCCACTCTACCAAGTCTTCGGCATGATGTGGCTCAACATGTCCAGCTGCCGAAAAGAAGGACAAGCGTGTCCCATGGCCATGTGCTGATGACAATGCACCGCGTCCACGACCAGCACTGTTGCCCCCAGACACAGAGCCTGCTTGCCCTCTTTTATTGCCTCCTGACTGTCTGCCTCTCCTTGTTTGCCTTCCAGACATTCTAATAGATGGCCTGCAGGGAGATGGGAAAAAAGCAATAAGGGCTACCTTCAGGTGTCCTTCTCTGTCCCTTTACTTAAGGATTTCTAAATATGGTTGAGGATGATTGCTTTTGCACAGAATAGCACAACGACAATTTCCCTGACTGTGCAAAAAAACAAGGATTTCAAAGATGGTTGATGAGGAATGCTTTAGCACACTATAGCACAAGGAGAATTCCCTCACTGTCCTTCCCTGTCCCTAGAAACAAGGATTCGCACAGTAAAAGACACTGACACTCTCCCTACCTATAGTTTTCTGTCCCTAGAAAATTTTTTTTTTTAAAGCACACTATAGCACAAGGAGAATTCCCTCACTGTCCTTCCCTGTCCCTAGAAACAAGGATTCGCACAGTAAAAGACACTGACACTCTCCCTACCTATAGTTTTCTGTCCCTAGAAAAAATGTTTTTTTAAAGCACACTATAGCACAAGGAGAATTTCACTCACTTTCCTTCTTTGTCCCTAGAAACAAGGTTTATCACAGTGAAAGAAACTGACACTCTTCCTTCCTATAGTTTTCTGTCCCTGAAAAAAAATGTTTTTTTAAAGCACACTATAGCACAAGGAGAATTCCCTCACTGTCCTTCCCTGTCCCTAGAAACAAGGATTCGCACAGTAAAAGACACTGACACTCTCCCTACCTATAGTTTTCTGTCCCTAGAAAAAATGTTTTTTTAAAGCACACTATAGCACAAGGAGAATTTCACTCACTTTCCTTCTTTGTCCCTAGAAACAAGGTTTATCACAGTGAAAGAAACTGACACTCTTCCTTCCTATAGTTTTCTGTCCCTAAAAAAAAATGTTTTTTTAAAGCACACTATAGCACAAGGAGAATTCCCTCACTGTCCTTCCCTGTCCCTAGAAACAAGGATTCGCACAGTAAAACACACTGACACTCTCCCTACCTATAGTTTTCTGTCCCTAGAAAAAATGTTTTTTTAAAGCACACTATAGCACAAGGAGAATTCCCTCACTGTCCTTCCCTGTCCCTAGAAACAAGGATTCACACAGTAAAAGACACTGACACTCTCCCTACCTATAGTTTTCTGTCCCTAGAAAAAATGTTTTTTTAAAGCACACTATAGCACAAGGAGAATTTCACTCACTTTCCTTCTTTGTCCCTAGAAACAAGGTTTATCACAGTGAAAGAAACTGACACTCTTCCTTCCTATAGTTTTCTGTCCCTAGAAAAAAATGTTTTTTTAAAGCACACTATAGCACAAGGAGAATTTCACTCACTTTCCTTCTTTGTCCCTAGAAACAAGGTTTATCACAGTGAAAGAAACTGACACTCTTCCTTCCTATAGTTTTCTGTCCCTAGAAAAAAATGTTTTTTTAAAGCACACTATAGCACAAGGAGAATTCCCTCACTGTCCTTCCCTGTCCCTAGAAACAAGGATTCGCACAGTAAAAGACACTGACACTCTCCCTACCTATAGTTTTCTGTCCCTAGAAAAAA
The DNA here is from genome assembly GCA_029206835.1 of Rana muscosa. Taxonomy (NCBI): domain Eukaryota; kingdom Metazoa; phylum Chordata; class Amphibia; order Anura; family Ranidae; genus Rana; species Rana muscosa. The sequence goes on from CM055119.1 coordinate 68,449,076, forward strand.
TGTTTTTTTAAAGCACACTATAGCACAAGGAGAATTTCACTCACTTTCCTTCTTTGTCCCTAGAAACAAGGTTTATCACAGTGAAAGAAACTGACACTCTTCCTTCCTATAGTTTTCTGTCCCTAGAAAAAAATGTTTTTTTAAAGCACACTATAGCACAAGGAGAATTCCCTCACTGTCCTTCCCTGTCCCTAGAAACAAGGATTCGCACAGTAAAACACACTGACACTCTCCCTACCTATAGTTTTCTGTCCCTAGAAAAAATGTTTTTTTAAAGCACACTATAGCACAAGGAGAATTCCCTCACTGTCCTTCCCTGTCCCTAGAAACAAGGATTCACACAGTAAAAGACACTGACACTCTCCCTACCTATAGTTTTCTGTCCCTAGAAAAAATGTTTTTTTAAAGCACACTATAGCACAAGGAGAATTCCCTCACTGTCCTTCCCTGTCCCTAGAAACAAGGATTCGCACAGTAAAAGACACTGACACTCTCCCTACCTATAGTTTTCTGTCCCTATAAAAAATGTTTTTTTAAAGCACACTATAGCACAAGGAGAATTTCACTCACTTTCCTTCTTTGTCCCTAGAAACAAGGTTTATCACAGTGAAAGAAACTGACACTCTTCCTTCCTATAGTTTTCTGTCCCTAGAAAAAAATGTTTTTTTAAAGCACACTATAGCACAAGGAGAATTCCCTCACTGTCCTTCCCTGTCCCTAGAAACAAGGATTCGCACAGTAAAAGACACTGACACTCTCCCTACATATAGTTTTCTGTCCCTAGAAAAAATGTTTTTTTAAAGCACACTATAGCACAAGGAGAATTCCCTCACTGTCCTTCCCTGTCCCTAGAAACAAGGATTCGCACAGTAAAAGACACTGACACTCTCCCTACCTATAGTTTTCTGTCCCTAGAAAAAATGTTTTTTTAAAGCACACTATAGCACAAGGAGAATTTCACTCACTTTCCTTCTTTGTCCCTAGAAACAAGGTTTATCACAGTGAAAGAAACTGACACTCTTCCTTCCTATAGTTTTCTGTCCCTAGAAAAAAATGTTTTTTTAAAGCACACTATAGCACAAGGAGAATTCCCTCACTGTCCTTCCCTGTCCCTAGAAACAAGGATTCGCACAGTAAAACACACTGACACTCTCCCTACCTATAGTTTTCTGTCCCTAGAAAAAATGTTTTTTTTAAAGCACACTATAGCACAAGGAGAATTTCACTCACTTTCCTTCTTTGTCCCTAGAAACAAGGTTTATCACAGTGAAAGAAACTGACACTCTTCCTTCCTATAGTTTTCTGTCCCTAGAAAAAAATGTTTTTTTAAAGCACACTATAGCACAAGGAGAATTCCCTCACTGTCCTTCCCTGTCCCTAGAAACAAGGATTCGCACAGTAAAAGACACTGACACTCTCCCTACCTATAGTTTTCTGTCCCTAGAAAAAATGTTTTTTTAAAGCACACTATAGCACAAGGAAAATTCCCTCACTGTCCTTCCCTGTCCCTAGAAACAAGGATTCGCACAGTAAAACACACTGACACTCTCCCTACCTATCCCTCTCTTTCCCTAAACTAAAGGAATCCAGGTTAAGCAAGAAAAAAATAAATGTCACTGTCCCTGCCTATGTTTCTCTTTCCCTGCTCCGGAACACACTACACTAGGCCGCCGTGCTGGCGGCCTTTTATAGTGTGGGGCGTGTACTAAACACTCTCAGCAATAATTGGCCACAGGCATCCTGCCTGTGGCCAATCATTGCTCTCCTCGCTGCCGGCGCTGTGATTGGCCAAGCATGCGGGGTCACAGTGCATGCTTGGCCAATCACAGCGCCTGGATGACACTGCGATGGCGTAGTGCATTGTGGGCCGTTCGCGTCACTCGAATTTGGCGCGAACGGCCCAAATCGTTCGATCTTCGTCGAACGATCGAACAGCCGATGTTCGAGTCGAACGTATGTTCGACTCGAACACGAAGCTCATCCCTATCTCTTAGCAACAGTAGTTCAGGACGGAGGAACAGTCTGCAGTGCAGCTAAACTGAATACAGTATTACTGAGTGATATACTGCAGCTTTCTCAATCAACTACCTGCCTGTAGTCTCTTAGCAACAGTAGTTCAGGACAGAGAAACAGTCTGTAGTGTAGCTAAACTGAATAAAGTATTACTGAGTGATATACTGCAGCTTTCTCAATCAACTACCTGCCTGTAGTCTCTTAGCAACAGTAGTTCAGAACAGAGGAACAGTCTGCAGTGCAGCTAAACTGAATACAGTATTACTGAGTGATATACTGCAGCTTTCTCAATCAACTACCTGCCTGTAGTCTCTTAGCAACAGTAGTTCAGGACGGAGGAACAGTCTGCAGTGTAGCTAAACTGAATACAATATTACTGAGTGATATACTGCAGCTTTCTCAATCAACAACCTGCCTGTAGTCTCTTAGCAACAGTAGTTCAGGACGTAGGAACAGTCTGCAGTGTACCTAAACTGAATACAGTATTACTGAGTGATATACTGCAGCTTTCTCAATCAACTACCTGCCTGTCTGTAATAGATTAGCTTAGCAACAGTAGGACAGGAACGGATCTAGCTAAACTGAATACAGTGTACATATATATATATATATATATATATATATTACAACTCCTAAGATGCATACATACTGCATACACTGTAACTGCAGCTAACTGACTCGCCTGCCTGCTCTATCTAACTCAAATGAAATGACACTCTCTCTGTCTCTATCTCTCTCAGCCGGAACACACTACACAAGGCCGATGCGCGGGCGGCCTTATATAGTGTGGGTCGTGTACCTAATCCCTGAGCCATGATTGGCCAAAAGCACACTGCCTTTGGCCAATTATGGCTCTCTTTGCTGTGGTTGGTCAAGCATGCGGGTCATAGTGCATGCTTGGCCAATCATCAGCCAGCAATTCACTGCGTTGCCACAGTGAATTATGGGCCGTGACACGCCACTCGAATTTGGCGCGAACGGCCCATATTGTTCGAAATTCGGCGAACAGCCGAACAGACGATGTTCGAGTCGAACATGAGTTTGACTCGAACACGAAGCTCATCACTAATGGTGATACTACATGTGTGAGAATTTTTCATTCCTACCTATCACAATTTTGAAGGTCCTGGAGAACCAGGACAGTGGAATTACCCACAGAATTACCGCATTTTGGAAAGCAAACACCCCAACGTATAATCTATGAGGCATTATGAGTCTTTTGAACATGTCATTTTTTTCCACAAGTTTTTGGAATATGTGGAAAGAAAAAGAAAACATATTTTTTCTTACACAAAGTTGTCAATTTATAAGATTTTTCTAACAAATAGCATGTACATAGCAAAAATTGCACCCCAAAATACATTCTGCTACTCGTCCGGGGTATGGCAATACCACATGTATGAGACTTTTACACAGCCAGGCCACATACAAAAGGCCAACATGCAGGGAGCACTGTCAGGCGTTCTAGGAGCATAAATTACACAAATAATTTCCTGATGGCCTATCACACCTTTGAAGGTTCTGGAGCACCAGGACAGTGGAATTACCCACAAAACGACCGCATTTTGGAAATCAAACACCCTAACGTATATTCTATGAGACATAATGAGTCTTTTGAACATGTCCTTTTTTTACAAAAGTTTTTGGAAAACTTGGAAAGAAAATTAAAACCTATTTTTTTTCTAACACATAACAGTACATAGCAACCCCCCCAAAAAAAATATATATTCTGCTACTTGTCCTGAGTATGGCGATACCACATGTGTGAGACTTTTACACAGCATGGCCACATAGAGAGGCCCAACATGGGAGCAGGGAGCAACATCAGGCCTTCTAGGAGAATAAATTACACATTTAGTTACCTGATAACCTATCACACTTTTGAAGGTCCTGGAGCAGGACCATGGAAACACCCACAAAATGACCCTATTTTGAAAAACAAACACCCCAACAAATATTCTATGAGGCATGGGCTGGTGAGAGGTACTCTGGTTCTCTGATGAACAGGTGACAGGTACTCAGGTACTCTGATGGGCTGGTGACAGGTACTCTGGTACTTTGATGAGCTGGAGATAGGTACTTGGGTACTCTGGTGGGCTGATGATAGGGACTCGGGTACTCTGATGGGCTGGTGACAGGTACTTGGGTACTCTGATGGGCTGGTGGTAGGTACTCGGGTACTCTCATGGGTGGCGACAGGTACTTGGGTACTCTGATGGGCTGGTGACAGGTACTCGGGTATTTGATGGGCTGGTGACAGGTACTTGGGTACTCTGATGAGCTGGTGACAGGTACCCGAGTACTCTGATGGGCTGGTGACAAGTACTCAGGTATTCTGATGGGCTCACAGAGGGCCGTTCTAATACTAGAGCCTTTGTTGAGCATTCTTTGGATACTGTTTGACCCCGTGACCGAGAGCAGGACCTGCCCCCCTTTGTCCTTGTGACTCTGCCTATGGGGATTGTAGTTCATGCCACGTATTCATCCTCGTACTGATAACGCTGTGGTGATGCCGCGCCCCTCTTTGCGGGAGTGTAGGCACGCATTACGTGTATCGCGAGATGCATCGTGATACTTTTCCTTCCTTTGGCGATGACGCGCCATGGGAACGCATGCACGTATGACGCGCATCCGAATGACGATCACGCCCGATCCTCACGGTGATTGACTGAGCGGACATCATGTGGTTTGTACACGAGGACTGTGATATTACTGGTGGATGTTATCTGTGTGTATGGCTTACGCCCCGTCGTTCATGGCGAGGCTTGGAGTGCAGTTTACCAAGTTCTCCACATCCGGCCAGCATTATCAATATTTAGGTTTTTCCTTTTTTATAAGAAAGGGTTAAATGGCACACAAAAAAGTTCTGGCATAATATAATATAAGTCCAAATGTCAATGAATGGAGTATGCACCAGCGGCAGCTACCATAAGCAGAAGCAGGCTCTGGAAGATAAAATGAGGAAAGGAAAGTGCGCCAACCTAAGTGCAGTAATAACGTTTTAATAGCAATCAATAAAAACAGCCAAATGGCTACTCACAAGTAGAAGGAAGTTATTAGGCATATAACATGTATAGGTGGTCCGGTGTCATCAACAGTGGTCCGCGGGGAAGATGTTGGTCCCGGATGAAAAGTAAAGCTGAAGGCAGGTAAGCACAGTCTGCAAGGAAAGTCCCGAGCATCAAGGCGCTGTAGCCGTGTGTGATGTAATAGCTCCTATGGTGAAGGAGGAACCAGGAAGATGCGCTTCAGCGTGGAGCGCAGCGTGCCGTCGGACCGGAAGTGACGTGGTACAGGGAACAGGCCAATAGGATGACGCGTTTCTTAGCATCCGCTGTTTCATCAGATCCATGGGGTACATGGCAATAGGTGGGCAATATATGACAGAGAGAAGCGCTGTGATTGGTTAACAGTACACATGCATTTGTGAAGGGGCGATATGATTGGTTCAATTAAAAGTACATGACATATATTTAATACAGGGATGTAAAACAGCATATCTAAAGATTGGGCACAGATATAAGGACACGAATGGACAAAGTGATAATAAAGGGTATAAATATATGTGATGAGTATATTAAAAAACGTAATTAAAGGGGAAGAGCGCTATTAGAAGGGAGGCACATACAGAGAATGGGAAATATAACAGGTCTGTGATATAACAGCATATATCGACATGGCTGGGATTTACGGTGTTTTTAGGGATATGAGAAGACAACAAAACCTCATAATGGCTGATATGAGGAGAGGAATAGTAATATATAAAAAAATAATATATTATTTAAATATATTGAAAAAAGGCTGTATATAATATACGCTCACACAATTGGAGATTGGGATATTAGGGGGGGTATCAAATTGGATCAAGAAAGAGGAGGGGGGTGGTTTGAGGTTTCTTTTTGAATAGTGATATGATGTAAAGTAACCCGTACATATACACATATACATAAGATGGCATAATAGTACAGTGTAAGGGGCCCTGTGGATAAACGGAGTTCGCATATACAGATGCAAGGCCTAGTGAGAGTGTGTATGGATAAGTCTGGCTCAGTCAGGGCATAGGGAATATATGTGGACACAAAATAGAAAAAAGAGAGAGAAGAGACACCTGAGTATATATAAAAAAGGGGGTATGGGGAATTGTAAAATATAAATATATAAATATATATATAAACATGCACATACACACATATACATACATATAAATATATATACAAGAAATACACATATATATATATATATATATATATATATATATATATATATATATATATATATATAAAATATATTGAAAAAAGGGCATATAAATAAATACACAATCAAAATGCTGATGAGAACAATAAAGGGACAATAGAGAGAAAATCAAACGAATAAAATAGACGCATGAATAAAAGAGACAATGAAACGCATAGGATGATACCAGAAATTAAAAATGTGAGAATTTTAAATTATGTTATTGGTTTCTATTTCTCCATTAAGGCCGTGAGGCGACATAGTGTTCAAAGCGTATATCCAATAAGTTTCTTGTCTGCAGAGACGTTGGAATCTCTCCGCTGCGGTGGGTGTTTCTGGTATGGATTCGATGATCCAAACTTGAAGGGCACTAGTATCTTTGTTATGGTGGGCTGAAAAATGGTGTGCCACACTGTACTTTGGGTTTCCTCCTTGGACTGCGCAACAGTGTTCTCCAAATCTGGCCCGTAGGGCTCTGATGGTTCTGCCTACGTACAGTAGGCCGCATGGACAAGAGATGCAGTAAACTACATAGGTGGTAGAATAGTTGTAGAAAGAGCTTAAATTAAAAGTCTTGTTGTCTTTTCATATCCCTAAAAACACCGTAAATCCCAGCCATGACGATATATGCTGTTATATCACAGACCTGTTATATTTTGCATTCTCTGTATGTGCCTCTCTTCTAATAGCGCTCTTCCCCTTTAATTACGTTTTTTAATATACTCATAACATATATTTATACCCTTTATTATCCCTTTGTCCATTTGTGTCCTTATATCTGTGCCCAATCTTTAGATATGCTGTTTTACATCCCTGTATTAAATATATGTCATGTACTTTTCATTGAACCAATCATAGCGCCCCTTCACAAATGCATGTGTACTGTTAACCAATCACAGCGCTTCTCTCTGTCATATATTGTCCACCTATTGCCATGTACCCCATGGATCTGATGAAACAGCGGATGCTGAGAAACGTTTCATCCTATTGGTCCGTTCCCTGTACCAAGTCACTTCCGGTCCGACGGCACGCTGCGCTTCACGCTAAAGCGCGCGCTGAAGCGCATCTTCCTGGTTCCTCCTTCACCATAGGAGCTATTATATCACACACGGCTACAGCGCCTTGATGCTCAGGACTTTCCTTGCAGACTGTGCTTACCTGCCTTCAGCTTTACTTTTCATCTGGGACCAACATCTTCCCCGCGGACCACTGTTGATGACACGATGAGAGACGATTAATTGATATAAACATCAATATAGACCTTATCTATGCTAAAATTAAACCTTTGCAAACTCACTCCTCCTTTCTAGATCGTAATGAAAAATGTAAGAATCACAAAGAACTCTTCAACTAAACAATTCTTTCTAAGAAAGAGTTAAAATTTCTAAGAGATAAACAAGCCTTCCATAAGGGTAAGGCATATAAGTGGTCTCAAAAGACAGGAGGGAGAAGTTTTCAGCGCAATCCAAAACAACACACCACATACTCAGATGTATCTGATACATCATCTGCGTCATCTAATGTTTCTCATACTTCTTTCAAACAGCAGAAAGGCCAAAAGACGCCAGGATGACGAGCATCCTCCATCAAGCACCTCCGGGCGCCATGCCGCCGACATCACAGGTCAGTGTCGGCGCCATGGGGCCAGTAACTGTGGAGACTGTTTCACAAACTCCTCTTTCTCTTGCCTCATCCAAAGTCCCTGTCATGTTTTTTCCAAAAAAACAGGGGAACCCCCCTGCACCCCCCACCCCAACACTTCCTTAAACCCACCACTCCCTTCCTCACAACTGAATGTCATTAACCTCTCAACACATACTCTCACCCCTGATGAAATCTCAGTCCTATCCAAAGGGCTTACTTTCTGCCCTAACAATAAACTTGACCAGTTTGTAGTTATAAAGGATTTGCACCCTTATACTCGCAAACTACTTTTGAAAAGTATGTTTGAGAAGGAAAAATCCGGCAGTGAAGGTTGTCGTACGTTCAGCGAATGACAAGCCTTAGACAATTTAAATTCCCTACTGGAGGGGAGTGAACCCAGGGACTTGATTGACATTGTCGATATAGAATTACTTTTAAAACAAAACTCTGACTTACCTCCAGTTGTCCCGCCAGCAAAATCTTCTTTGAAAAAAATGTCCTCTCTCTATCCAGCCCCTAGTTCCAATCATGGGATCAAAACCTTCTTAAAAATGACAACCCAAGAAATAAAGTCACTAACCCCCACTTCTTTACATCCAGGAAATCTAACGAGAAATTAAAAAATGGCTTTAAAAACACTATCAAGTAATCATAATGTAACAATTAAACCAAGCGATAAAGGAGGCAATATTGTCTTGATGGACAATGAGCATTACCATAGAATGTGCAATAACATTCTAAGTAACCGCAACTGGTACCGCCCAATCGGTGTTGATATTGTAGAGGCATTTAACAACCAATTCTATTCTTTTGTATACAATGCCTTCTCCAACAAGGTAATTTCTAAACAGACTTGGGATTTCATCCACATCCCCTACCCACGATTGGCAACTTTTTATTCTTTGCCTAAAATACATAAGAACACACTAGACCCTCCAGGCAGACCAATCCTTTCAGGCAATGGCTCTATCATGGAGAATCTTTCCAAACTGATAGATGAACACATTCGCCCTTTTGTATTGTCCATACCCTCATACATCCGCGATACGATACATCTCTTACAGATTATCGAGGATGTGCAGGTATCAAAAAACTGTATCCTGGCCACCATTGACGTGGAGGCCTTGTACAGTTCTATACCGCATACCAAAGGATTGGCCTGCATTCGTAGGGTACTATCACGAATAAGTCCCCATGAGTTTGGATTACATCCTAAACCACAAAAAAATTTCTTTTGATGGCCGTCTATTCCTCCAGGTACAGGGCGTAGCCATGGGCACTTGTTGTGCCCCTGGCTACGCCAAACTCTACCTGGGGGAGTGGTAAGATGTGATTTTCAGCGATGAGGGTCTCTCTATGTACCTGTGCCACGTTTTTATGTGGCACAGGTACATAGATGACATCTTCGTAGTTTGGAATGGTCCCCAATCTCTTTTATATGAATGCCTGGCCGCATTAAATGTTAACAAATTTAATCTCAAATTCACCATGAGTTCTGATCCTTCTAAAATCAAATTTTTGGACGTTGAAATTTTCAAAAATACAGACAATCTTCTGTCGTGTAAACTATTCAGAAAGCCCACGGCAGGTAATACGGTCCTACATTCATCCAGCTTCCATCCAAGGCCCCTTGTCAACTCAATTCCGTATGGGCAGTATTTACGTATCAAACGTAACTGCTCGAATCACCTAGATTTCTTGCATGAAGCAAAAAATCTGAAAAAACGCCTCCTTGAACGCGGCTATAGTCATAGATGCTTGAAAAAAGCATTCCAAGGAGCAGATGCCAACAACAGACATCAATTACTTGTTCAGAAAAAAGTCCAAAAATCTAATGAAGGTCCCAGAATAATCACTACTTTTTCCAATGACTATAATCAAATTCTACAAATCTGTAAAAAGTACTGGCATCTTTTGACGTCAGACCCTGCCATAGGACCATTTGTGCCTCCTAATCCATTGGTCACCTGTAGACGGGCCACCTCTGTTGGTGACCTGTTTGTTCAAAGCGAATACAAGGGCCCCAACAGAGGTGATCCATGTAAAATAGTGGGAACCTTCCCATGTGGATCATGTTCATATTGTAAGTATATGGACACCAGAAGAGATATTTATTTACCTAATGGTCCACATTTTCTTGCTAGACACCATTCTAATTGTCAAACAACCAACGTAGTATATTTACTCCTTTGCAGTTGTAATTGCTTTTACGTGGGCAAAACGGTACAGAAACTCTGGCAAGGCTAAACCGCCATGTGAAAGCTATGCAAACGGCAAACCCAGATCTGCCATTGGGCAGACATGTTGCACAGACTCATGCTGGAATTTGCCCTAAGATATATGTTTTAGTTTTGGACCACATTCATCCAGGCACCCGGGGGGGGTGACCTGAACAAAAGTCTCCTCCAACGTGAGCTTCGGTGGATATCAAACCTAAATGCCACCCATCCGCCAGGCTTAAATGAGGCGTTCAATCTTAGACCATTCCTGCCTGTTTTTTCAACTGGAGGTTTTGATAAAGATCAATAAGACACCCACCCTAATACATGTTTTTTTCATTCCTTTACTGGTCTGATGGTTTGTGCTCACCATTGTTCTTTGTATCCATATAAACTGTAGACTGTACATCTTATATGTTTAATATATTCACATACATATTCTCCATTTATTTTATAGAATATAATCTGTGATGCAACTAGATGTTGGTCCTGGATCAGGCATTTTTTGCATTGGAGGTTTAGTCCTCTTTACGCTTTTTTCTTTGCTTTTCCTTCGATTTCAGGGCTCCAGATTCCATGACCCCTAGCTGTGGTGGTTTGTCAGATCTCCCCGGCACAGGTAAGCCTCTATGCTTGTTTTGTGGCTGGAGGCTTTCTGTTTGTGGATCGCGGTCTCTCGCCCATGGGCCAGCCTTTTTTTCGCCGTCCGACGCATGAGCCTTGATCTTTTTCATCCTCCAATGTGAGCGCTGCGTTCCCTCCTGTGTCGGCGGCCTCTGTTGGTGTCTGACGTCACCGCGCATTACGACGCAGTGGCGCCAGACATTGCATCAGGCCGGGGAGCATTAGCATTAAGGCGGACCCGAGTCTTCGGCTGTACCCACGGAATGTCCATCAGACGGCGAATCACCCGCAGTTGGACTGGATCTCCTTACTATTGAAATTTGATTAAGACGCCAACACTATGGATTGGCGATCAAACCCAAACCACTCCCAGTCTGACAGGTATTTAACTAGGGCAGGTGCAGCTCACCTGTGCTGCACAGCCAATTGATTTCCGGTATTCATTTGAGACAAGCATTTTGCTGAGGTAAGGTAACACTACCCTTTCTCTTCCCTATAGATGTATCTCAGGGAGAGCCCTCATCTAATACCCTTCTGTTTTCAGGCTACTATATATATATTTACATATATCTTTTTAGGCCATTATTTTATTTTTTATTTTTCATTTAATTCAACCTATTTTATTCTATAAAAATTACTATATTTCCTTTTCAGGCTACTATTGTATGCTCTGAAAATCCCTTGTTATCTTTGTCCACTAGGTTCCTCACCCCGCTTTTGTTTTGCTCTCGTGAGCCCTGACTTTACCGCTTCCAGCCAGTGGGTCTAGGCTATGTTTAGCCACTGACACAGTTCTTGAGAGATTTTTTCTCACTGTGTTGCAAAGGAAACCAGCAATAATGCACTCCAAAGAGTCCAACTGTGTTGCTGGGAAATAAGTGAATGCATACTTTGATTTCCCCCGCGCTATATACATTGCAAGCTACCATTAAATACATCTCTTTGGTCTCCTGCTTTTTCCGGATCCGGGACACCATCTATCTGTACTAACGCTGTGCACCATATATCTATAAGGAACACATGATTTGTGAGTATTTGGAAAATGTTTTTGTAACATACATGTCTGCCTTCCTTTTCCTCTCTTTCGTCCTTTTCTTCTTTCTTTTCTCCTCTTTCTCTTTCTTTTTCTCTTTTCTTTTCTTCTTTCTTTTCCTTCTTCTTCTTTTTATTTTTATTTTTTATTTTTATTTTTTATTTTTATTTTTCTTTCTTTCTTCTTTGTTTTCCCATTTGGTTGGGGATAACAAACATTACATGACTTTTTTGTCATTTACTTGTATACTTTCTCTCTATAGAAACATATCAGCAAGGTCGCCTCAAACCCCTGAAGAAGGAATATACTCATCATAACAGGAATGATATGCCTTTTATGTTTTTCCGAAACATGTAGGGTTGACCGCATTTAACTTTTGTTTCTGATTTGTATCAGTACACTATGTAATGCGTCCTTGAGCAGCTGTTTATCATGTCTTGTTATTCCATGATTGTTTTTAGCATTATTTTTTTATATTTTTCATATTAAATTAATTTTTATACTACCTCCCTTTGTGTTCATCCTGAATCAGCTTCCTGCCCATACTATCCCTTTGGGGCCTCCATTTTCTCTCTCTACAATTTTGGGATGTGGTAGGAAGTCTCAGGATTAACTTCAATCTCATCATAGTTTCTCCCACATATTTTGACTGTTGATGACACCGGACCACCTATACATGTTATATGCCTAATAACTTCCTTCTACTTGTGAGTAGCCATTTGTCTGTTTTTATTGATTGCCATTAAAACGTTATTACTGCACTTAGGTTGGCGCACCTTCCTTTCCTCATTTTATCTTCCAGAGCCTGCTTCTGCTTATGGTAGCTGCCGCTGGTGCATACTCCATTCATTGACATTTGGACTTATATTATGCCAGAACTTTTTTTGCGCCATTTAACCCTTTCTTGTTGATATCTGAAGCCTTTTTTATGTGCTGCAATTTTGTTGCTGGTATAGTTATAATTTTATCTCTTTTATGTTTATCTCCTCTTTCTTTATAAGGAACTGTTTTATTGCTTTTATTGATTACTGTACAATTATTTGCCAATTCTATCATTACCACTTTTTATTGTTCCCCATTCTCCCCCCCCCCTTTTTTTTGCTGTGCACTTTGGTGCAATACATATGCATTTGCTGCTTTTGTAGCTTTTCATCACACATTCTTGTGTGGATATGGACATTATTGAACAAATAAAGAAACACAAATATGATCTATTGGATGAATTTTACACCTTTTTTCCTCCCAATTCCTTCAGTTCTCATGTCCATTCCCGTGCATGGCCGGATGCTAAATACAGGGATACATGCACGAGAATTAGACGGATAGAAGATCTCACCATATCGGCCAATCAACAATGGTGGGATTGCTTTTTTCTAAAACAATATTTTCTATCAAAAATCTCCCCCCGTGGACTCCGTGTCCTATAGGGTTGTTCCTTTCTTGACACTGATTCACGTACAGAATGGGAGGTCATAGCAGAATTCTGCACCCAAAAATGGATTAACATCCTCATCAATCATAGAGATCAACGTTATCATATCCTCAGACAAAAAATCCAAGACAACATCTCTAATCTTCACTCCTCTTACCCCTCCCTACCCATTGTATGGCTAAAAACTTTCAAAATTAACACCAAAAAAATTGAAGACTCTCTGATACAAAACAAACTAGGGAAATTCCGGAGAGACCTGGATGATTATACTAACAAAAGAGTTTTCAATTGGAAGAGAAACTTCTCTCATTCCACCCCTCCCCCTCTCCTGCCCCATTTATCCTTACCCAAACCTTCCCCTCTGCTTTCCGCAGGTATACCTGATCTCCTAGTACCTCATCCTGTCATTACTACTGCCCCTAGACCCACCAATCTGCCTAAAGTGATACCCACCCCTAGTCTTCCCCCGATACTATCAACCATAGATAGTTCCCCCACCATTACCACAACTATTATTAATTCTCTGGATCTGCCTTCTACCATACCACCCACTGCAGATTCTGTTTCCCATGATAACTCAGATATTACACCCATCATCTGCTCTCATGATCTGGCTAAACCTACACCCATTGACATCTCTGTATTTACCTTTGGAGGCCCATTGGCACCTATCCCCGCTTCTTTTTTAGTGCAGACCCCTCTGCTCAGCCTATCTCTTCCCAAAACCAAAAGAAAACACATAGAAGAGGAAAGAGAGGGAGAGGTGGGAGAGGGGGGCAACATAAATCTCCATCCATCATGCCCAGACAAATTGAGAAAACTATAAAGATTTACAATCTATCCTCCCTTACCTTAAATGCGCAAGAAACTTCATTACTGGCCAGAGGTCTGAACTTTGCCCCCACCACCCTTCCCAATTCTTTCACCATGTTCAAAGACCTCAATAAATTTATTTGGAACCTTACTCTTCAAAGATACTTCAATATGAAAACTGATAATACTACCAATACTTCTGCCACCCCCTCCGAGATCACATCAAACCTCTTAGACACCTCTGCGGACCAACAGGCGATTCAAGATCTTTGCGACCTATGGAACGTAGATGAAGAAGACGACCTGATAGTATGGTCACAATACACCCTATCCAATCCGTCCATAGCCCACACCTCATTCAGACCCAAATCCATCTTCAATCCCACCCAATCCCACAAAGGTCCTTACTTATCTAGCTTTTATCAAGTAGTCTTCAAGGAACTTACCGACCTGTGTGTATATGAATCCTCCAATTCTCAACGATATAACAATAATCTCAGCCCACCAGAATATCAAGCTTTGAAATCTCTTAGTACAAACCCTGACATCATCATTAGATCCGCAGACAAGGGAGGAGGTATAGTGCTACAAAATAAAATAGACTATATGAAAGAAACTACATGACTCCTCTCTGATAAAAAATACTTACGAAAAACTAAAAACGGACCCATTGCCAAAATTTACAGAAGAAGTTACCAACATCATCAAGCAAGCTTGCACTGATGGCATCCTCAACAAGTTAGAGGCTGCCTTTTTCTTAAAACCCTTTTTTCAAGTGCCATATCTATACCACTTACCCAAAATCCATAAAGATACCACCAATCCACCAGGCCGTCCTATTGTTGCCTCCATGAACAGTATAACCACCAGTTTTTCCATCTATATTGATCACTTTCTACAACCATTAGCCCAAGCTCTCCTGTCCTATATCTGCGACGGCACACATCTGATTGACCTCCTGAAACCCTACACTTGGGAACCCTCATACCTATGGGTATCCCTCGATGTATGCTCACTTTATACATCCATACCACATTCTGTGGGACTTGAGGCAGTGGCCCACTTCTTGAAAGATGATCCTGTTCTCAATACATTACAAATAGAATTCATCCTCTTGGCCACTCGTTTCTGTCTGGAGCACAATTACTTTCTGTTGGCTGGATAATGTTATCTACAAAAACTAGGTACTGCGATGGGCGCGAACCTTGCCCCTAGTTACGCCAATCTCACCATGGGGCTATGGGAGTCTAGATGTATCGAAGTAAACAACCCCTTCTCAGCCAATCTTGTCTTCTATGGTCATTATATAGATGACATTATCATCATCTGGGATGGGCCAGCCACCTCGGTTACCGAATTTCTAACTTACTGCAATTGCAATAACTTTGGACTTACTTTTACCTCAGCCATGGACCCTGAGTCCATATGCTTTTTGGATCTCAAGCTTTTTCACATAGATAACTCCATCTCTATAAAAAATTACACCAAACCCACAGCCGGTAACTCCTATCTACACTACTCCAGTTACCACCATCCTAGGTGGGTCAACAATGTTCCCAAAGGCCAATTCCATTGACTGAGATGCAATTGCACCAGACTAGAGGACTATACATCTCAAAGTATCCTTTTTAAAAACAAATTTATTGAAAAGGGTTATCCCCTCATTTGAGCGAAGAAGCTCGTGCTATCTACCTACAAGACTCCCTTCCCATCTCTAAAAAATCCAACTCAGAACCCACTACTCATTTTATCACCCAGTACCACACTAAACACAAGAAAATGGAAAATATCTTTAAGAAATATTGGACTATCCTTACTCAAGATCCTCACTTATCCAAATTTCTATCAGTTACTCCCAAGTTCGCCTACAGCAAGGCCCCTAACATCAAGAGTAAGATTGCTCCTAGCAAAACTAAAACAACGGATAACCACAAGAACTATATGCTAAAACAGCTTACTCTAATTCCCCTTATAGGGATGTTCCAGTGCAAAAAGGCTTTATGCCTAACCTGTTCCAATGTTACTCATGGCAAAAAATATTTTATGGCCAATAACAAGACTTTTAATTTAAGCTCTTTCTACAACTGTTCTACCACCTATGTAGTTTACTGCATCTCTTGTCCATGCGGCCTACTGTACGTAGGCAGAACAATCAGAGCCCTACGGGCCAGATTTGGAGAACACTGTTGCGCAGTCCAAGGAGGAAACCCAAAGTACAGTGTGGCACACCATTTTGCAGCCCACCACAACAAAGATACTAGTGCCCTTCAAGTTTGGATCATCGAATCCATACAGAAACACCCACCGCAGCGGAGAGATTCCAACATCTCTGCAGACAAGAAACGTATTGGATATACTCTTTGAACACTATGTCGCCTCACGGCCTTAATGAAGAAATAGAAACCAATAACATCATTTAAATATTCTCACATTTTCAATTTCTGGTATCATCCTATGTGTTTCATTGTCTCTTTTATTCATGCGTCTATTTTTTGCGTTTGATTTTCTCTCTATTGTCCCTTTATTGTTCTCATCAGTATTTTAATTGTGTATTTATTTATATGCACCTTTTTTATATATTTTTAATATATATATATATATATATATATATATATATATATATATATATATATGTGTGTGTATTTCTTGTATATATATGTATGTATATGTGTGTATATGCATGTGTATATATATATATATATATATATATATATATATATATATATATATTTATATTTTACAATTCCCCATACCCCCTTTTTTATATATACTCAGGTGTCTCTTCTCTCTCTTTTTTCTATTTTGTGTCCACATATATTCCCTATGCCCTGACTGAGCCAGACTTATCCATACACACTCTCACTAAGCCTTGCATCTGTATATGCGAACTCCGTTTATCCACAGGGCCCCTTACACTGTACTATTATGCCATCTTATGTATATGTGTATATGTACGGGTTACTTTACATCATATCACTATTCAAAAAAAACTCAAACCACCCTCCTCCTCTTTCTTGATCCAATTTGATACCCACCCTAATATCCCAATCTCCAATTTTGTGTGTGTATATTTTATACAGACTTTTTTCAATATATTTAAATAATATATACATTTTTTAAATATTACTATTCCTCTCCTCATATCAGCCATTATGAGGTTTTGTTGTCTTCTCATATCCCTAAAAACACCGTAAATCCCAGCCATGTCGATATATGCTGTTATATCACAGACCTGTTATATTTCCCATTCTCTGTATGTGCCTCTCTTCTAATAGCGCTCTTCCCCTTTAATTACGTTTTTTAATATACTCATCACATATATTTATACCCTTTATTATCCCTTTGTCCATTTGTGTCCTTATATCTGTGTCCAATCTTTAGATATGCTGTTTTACATCCCTGTATTAAATATATGTCATGTACTTTTCATTGAACCAATCATAGCGCCCCTTCACAAATGCATGTGTACTGTAAACTAATCACAGTGCTTCTCTCTGTCATATATTGTCCACCTATTGCCATGTACCCCATGGATCTGATGAAACAGTGGATGCTGAGAAACGCGTCATCCTATTTGTCCGTTCCCTGTACCACGTCACTTCCGGTCCGACGACACGCTGCGTTCCATCTTCCTGGTTCCTCCTTCACCATAGGAGCTATTACATCACACACGGTTACAGCGCCTTGATGCTAAGGACTTTCCTTGCAGACTGTGCTTACCTGCCTTCAGCTTTACTTTTCATCTGGGACCAACATCTTCCCCGCGGAGCACTGTTGATGACACCAGACCACCTATACATGTTATATGCCTAATAACTTCCTTCTACTTGTGAGTAGCCATTTGGCTGTTTTTATTGATTGCCATTAAAACTTTATTACTGCACTTAGGTTGGCACACCTTCCTTTCCTCATTTTCCTTTTTTATGTCCACCGATTATTGGGTGTTATATAGGGTGATATGCAAATATTCTCTGGCAGCCAGCCCTCTCAGACTCAGTTTGATATTGAGGCCTGAGGTGCATGCTACACACCGCACTTCCGGTCCCGATATGATGGGGTGGTCCCTGATAGTTATTTCATTCAGTTTACAGTCTATAAATTCAGCAGCAATGTGGGAAGACAAAGCTATGCCCCTGTTGAAGAACTTATAGTGTCGAAACGCGTCAGGCCAGCATCTTTACACTTCCCACATTGCTTTTTATTCATATTTTACCATTTGTGATCACTTTTATTCCTATATATCTTACATTGCTGTGTATGATCTCTTATCAATAAACCATGCTTGGTTGATCTGCACCATATGGAGCTCCCTTTTTTCATTCCATGATATGCATGGGCTTTAGTGACCCATTCTACCCCATCACCATCTTCTACATCCACGTGGCTGTCGGTTTCCCATTGGTTGTTTGGTCCTGTGGTTTGGAGTCGTAGGATTCACTATTCCATCCAGTGTGACATTCCTACAGCGTTGGAGTACCATCCCTACAACGTTGGAGTACCAGGAACTGAGAGTTCAAAGCTCATTTGACTCACTGTCATACGACATGTGAGTCCACCATATTCGGTAAGAGTATTCAATCTTTTATCTGAGAATCCCATTGAAGTTTCCTTATGCATTTGATCGGTTCATTTGGATTATATGTCTACACGCAACCTGGAAGTCTTTTACCTCCTTGAAGCATCTATTGGGACTTTGATGGTCATGATTTAAGAACTTTCATTGTGTTTATCACATATGCTCGCACACCCCTCTTGTGTCACAGTGAGTTCACTCTCACGATACTCAGTGTCACTGTGAGACCTTGGTGTTCACTGTTCACCATTCATGAGCTCACATTGTGTTTCATCACATTTTTTTCACTTTATATGTGCATATCCTTATGTGTTATAGTGTTTTTTTTTTCACATCATTCACTGTGATTGAGAACCGGTGGTTCACTATTTTCTGATATTTGTATACACTTTTCAGGTTTATACACAGATGTTTCTACTCATTTAATCACATCATTTAGCGCTACACTAATTTTTGTATATTGCTTGTAGACTTTGTTTGTTTGAGTGTCAGCTGCTTTCTTTTTTCTTTTTCGTACATCACGGGACACAGAGCGACTTAGTCATTACTAATGGGTTATATAGATTACCTTCAGGTGTTGGCACTGGCCAATTCCAAACCGGAAGTACCCTCCCCTATATAAGCCCCTCCCACCCGGGAGCACCTCAGTTTTTTGCCAGTGTCTAAGGTGTTGGCCAAAGAGTAACATGTGTTTTCACTGGGCTTGCATACAGGTTCTTTTGGGCCTTAGTAAGCTGTTCCGGATCCCACCAAAAAAGCTTCATAGCTAAACGGTCGGTACCCGGGCCTTGCAGCAGAAGAGCAAGGTTTTGCCTGTAATGCTTCTCTTAGGAGGGCTGGACCCTGGGATCCAGAGCTCTGGTCATACCCACGACCAAGATGTTGTCTGTGCAGGGTGCTATACAGGTCCAGGGGAGTGGAATCCTTGGGAACCCGGTCCCTGAAGGTTTAATTACAATGCCTGCCGTGATAGGTGAAGTTTGGACTTCTGTGGACCAAACAAAGTCCTGCGGCGGGGATCAGGTAAGTGGGGGCCCCCAGGAACTTGGTTCTATTGGGGGACCCCCAAGCCTAATTTGTCTTTCTGTCTGTTACCTAACGGTATTCCCGCTAAATATCTGTGTTTGCCTATAACTACTGAAAATGTAAAATTTTAATAGTAGTCAAGAAAAAAAAAAAAAACAGGGACCGCAGTACCTGTGTTAAACCACTAGAGGCCGCTGTAGTCCATTTTTCTTGTCATGTGGATCTTTGGTTTTCTCAAGTCAAAAGATCCAGGCAGCTGGTAAGTTTCTCTGTGGGAATCCACTTCCTCTGCCCTGTTGCTGCGCTCATCCACCGCACAGGCCCTCCGGCAAAAAGGGCCCTGGCTCCTAGTCCCCTGTTTGATTTCGAAAAGGGCGCCAATGGCGCACGGGCGCGCGCGCGGGCGCGTGCACGCGCCTCCTATGAAAAAAAGGGGCGGGGCGGGTGGATGACGCTCGATGTGCGCAGCGGCGCTTCTGCGCATGTGCGGGCGTCCCAGCATGGTTAAAAGACACAGTACAAGTGTCAGCTGCATGCAAACAGAGCTAGCAACAAACAGTGGCACACAGAGGCGGTTGATGCAGGCATCCCCATAGAAAGGCACTTTAGTGGACACCAGCTGGTATATAGCAGCACCTGTGTTAGACTATTACCAGCAAAATTGGTGTATGACGACGGGAATACCTCAGCTTTGTGCTTAAAGGATATGTCGTCCAGACGCTCCGGAAATAGATCTTCCAGGAAGCCAAAGGGGTCTCCATCGGGCTCTGAGGATATTGGGCATGCTTGTACTGCACCAATCTCCCCTGAGAATTCAGAGGTCAGTAGCCGTAGAAACCCCGCAGGAATGCCTGGTGCTGCGGCTGTCCCCAGTCCACCTGCTCCTGTATATATAACAGAGGAGGTTTTATCCTCAACTCTGGGAGGATTGGAAGAGAGATTAACAGCATTGATCGCTGCTTCCCTGTCTCAGGAAAAGCGCGTCCGATCTCCGTCTCCTCCTTCAGAGTGCCTGTTAGTGGAGGAACAGCCCCACACAGAGATCGACCTACCTGAAGGGGATCAGGATGAGGTTGATTCAGTTATGGAGGAATCAACAGTGGAAGAACCTTTCTCAGCTTCTCAGGCTGAAAGATTATGGGTTCAGTCTCTGACTAATATGGTCCGATCAGCATTTAAAATGCCTCTGGCGGAACCACCATCCACTACGGTTTCCTCGCTGGGGTCGCTAAAAAAGCTCCCCAGGCTGTCTGTTCCTTCCCAATCCACCCTTTATTAGAAGGGCTTATTTACCAGGATTGGGAGCATCCTGATAAAATATTTGCTCCCCCCAAGAGATTTCCGGTGATCTATCCCATGGAGGATAAGTTCATAAGAAAATGGAGGGTCCCTACAGTGGACGCAGCCATCTCTTCTGTTAACAAATCTCTGACATGTCCAGTAGATAATGTTCCAATGTTCAAAGACCCAATAGATAAAAAATTGGAGTCTTTACTAAAATCTGCTTTCTCTACAGCAAGTATGGTGACACAACCTGCGGTAGCAGCGATTGGAGTCTGCCAAGCAGTGAAAGA
Organism: Rana muscosa; assembly: GCA_029206835.1. NCBI lineage: Eukaryota > Metazoa > Chordata > Amphibia > Anura > Ranidae > Rana > Rana muscosa. The sequence goes on from CM055119.1 coordinate 68,470,260, forward strand.
TCAGTTGAAACAAGTCTTAAGGGACTTACCAGATCAGCAGGCTCTTGCCCTAGCTGACCTGCCTAGAGCCTTGTGTTTTGCGGTGGACGCCATAAAGGATACAATCCAACAGGCCTCCCGCTTTACGCTGTCTATAGTACATATGCGTAGGCTTCTGTGGCTCAAAAACTGGTCTGCTGAAGCTCCCTGTAAAAAACTGCTGGTTAGCTTCCCATTTCATGGAGAACGCTTATTTGGAGAAGATCTGGACAAATATATCCAGAAAATTTCTGCCGGTAAAAGTTCACTCTTACCGGTTAAGAACAAGGGTAGAAGTCCTTCTTTTAAGAGGCCTACTTCTCCAGTCCCGGGCACATCGGCTGTGAAGCAGTTCCGACGGCCTCCGCGGTCAAATTCAGGGGGCAGAAATCAGGGACAATCACAGGGTAACAAGAAGCCCTGGATCAAGAGAGGTACAAAACCTCCCCCCAAGGCATGAAGCGTTGCCCCCACTCAATCGGGTGGGGGGAAGACTTCAGTTGTTCACAGAGACCTGGCGGGACACCATCAGAGACAGATGGGTGCTCTCCGCAGTAAGTCTGGGATACAAGCTGGAGTTAAAAGGCACTCCTCCTGCCCAATTTATGAGGTCAAACGTGCCAAGAGATCCCCAAAAGAGAGGATCCCTCCTTCTGGCACTAGAACAACTATTGCTCCAAGGTGTAATCATGAAGGTTCCCCTGGAAGAAAGCGGATTCGGGTTTTACTCGAACCTTTTCACAGTCCCCAAACCAAATGGGGACGTGAGGCCCATATTAAATCTAAAAGGGCTAAACAAGTTCCTAAATATCAGGACTTTTCGGATGGAGTCGATCCGATCGGTGGCCACTAGGGATGAGCTTCGAGTTCGAGTCGAACTCATGTTCGACTCGAACATTGCCTGTTCGCCCGTTCGCCGAACAGCGAACAAATTGGGGTGTTCGCGGCAAATTCGAAAAATCTATGGGAGAAATCTAAAGTGCTAATTATAAAGGCTTATATGCAAGTTATTGTCCTAAAAAGTGTTTGGGGACCCGGGTCCTGCCCCAGGGGACATGTATCAATGCAAAAAGAAGTTTTAAAAACGGCCGTTTTTTCGGGAGCAGTGATTTTAATAATGCTTAAAGTGAAACAATAAAAGTGAAATATTCCTTTAAATTTCATACCTGGGGGGTGTGTATGATATGCATGTGAAGTGGCGCATGTTTCCCGTGCTTAGAACTGTCCCTGCAAAAAGTGTCATTTTTGAAAGAAAAAAATGCATTTAAAACTGACTCGCGGCTATTAATGAATTGTCGGCTCCCGGCAATACATACAAAAGTCATTGATAAAAAAAAAAAAAAAAGCGTGGGGGTTCCCCAGAATTCAATTACCAGGCCCTTCAGGTCTGGAATGGATATTAAGGGGAACCCCGCCGCAAATAAAAAAAAAATTGACGTGGGGTTCCCCCAAATATCCATTCCAGGCCCTTCAGATCTGGCATGGATTTTAAGGGGAACTCCACCCCAAATTTAAAAAAAAATGGCGTGGAGTCCCCCTAAAAATCCATACCAGACCCCTTATCCGAGCACGCAACCTGGCCGGCCGCAGGGGAAAAGGGGGGGACGAGAGAGCGGCCCCCCCTCCCTCCTGAACCGTACCAAGCCACATGCCCTCAACATGGGGAGGATGTCCCCATGTTGATGGGGACAAGGGCCTCATCCCCACAACCCTTGCCCGGTGGTTGTGGGGGTCTGCGGGCGGGGGGCTTATCGGAATCTGGAAGACCCCTTTAACAAAGAGGACCCCCAGATCCCGCCCCCCCCCTATGTGAATTGGTAAGGGGTACATTGTACCCCTACCATTTCACGAAGAAAGCGTAAAAAAATGTTTAAAAAAACACACAAACACCTTGAAAAAGTCCTTTATTTAAAAAAAAAAAAAAAAAACATTCCAGCGGTGAAATCCAGTGTCCCGCGGCGATCCCGATGTCCAGCGCTGTCCGTCATTGGTTGTGCCTGAGCGGACCTGATGGGGAACTCCCTCTCAGTATTTTAAATGTATAGACCCGCCCCTTCTAAAGTTCCCCATCAGGTCCGCTCAGCGGACCAGATGCGGAACATGAGAAGGGGCGGGTCTATACATGTATTACCAAAGTGAGAGCAGTTCCCCATCAGGTCCGCCTCCTCGGTATGTCGGACCCGCCTACGTCATTGGCTTGAGCGGGGAACTTCCTTCACTATGTAAATTTAAATTTACATAGTGAAGGAAGTTCCCCGCTCAAGCCAATGACGTAGGCGGGTCCGACATACCGAGGGGGCGGACCTGATGGGGAACTGCTCTCACTTTGGTAATACATGTATAGACCCGCCCCTTCTCATGTTCCGCATCTCGTCCGCTGAGCGGACCTGATGGGGAACTTTAGAAGGGGCGGGTCTATACATTTAAAATACTGAGAGGGAGTTCCCCATCAGGTCCGCTCAGGCACAACCAATGAAGGACAGCGCTGGACATCGGGATCGCCGCGGGACACTGTATTTCACCGCTGGAATGTTTATTTATTTATTTTTTTAAATAAAGGACTTTTTCAAGGTGTTTGTGTGTTTTTTTAAACATTTTTTTTACGCTTTCTTCGTGAAATGGTAGGGGTACAATGTACCCCTTACCAATTCACATAGGGGGGGGGGCGGGATCTGGGGGTCCCCTTTGTTAAAGGGGTCTTCCAGATTCCGATAAGCCCCCCGCCCGCAGACCCCCACAACCACCGGGCAAGGGTTGTGGGGATGAGGCCCTTGTCCCCATCAACATGGGGACATCCTCCCCATGTTGAGGGCATGTGGCTTGGTACGGTTCAGGAGGGAGGGGGGGCCACTCTCTCGTCCCCCCCTTTTCCCCTGCGGCCGGCCAGGTTGCGTGCTCGGATAAGGGGTCTGGTATGGATTTTTAGGGGGACTCCACGCCATTTTTTTTTTAAACTTGGGGTGGAGTTCCCCTTAAAATCCATGCCAGATCTGAAGGGCCTGGTAATTGAATTCTGGGGAACCCCCATGCTTTTTTTTTTTTTTTTTCTCAATGACTTTTATATGTATTGCCGGGAGCCGACAATTCATTAATAGCCGCGAGTCAGTTTTAAATGCATTTTTTTTCTTTCAAAAATGACATTTTTTGCAGGGACAGTTCTAAGCACGGGAAACATGCGCCACTTCACATGCATATCATACACACCCCCCAGGTACGAAATTTAAAGGAATATTTCACTTTTATTTTTTCATTTTAAGCATTATTAAAATCACTGCTCCCGAAAAAACGGCCGTTTTTAAAACTTCTTTTTGCATTGATACATGTCCCCTGGGGCAGGACCCAGGTCCCCAAACACTTTTTAGGACAATAACTTGCATATTAGCCTTTATAATTAACACTTTAGATTTCGAACGTTCGAGTCCATTGTATTTAATAGGGTTCTAAAGTTTACACGAACATTTTGTCTGTTCGCAGGTTCTGGTGCGAACCGAACAGGGGGGTGTTCGGCTCATCCCTGGTGGCCACCGCCCTACAAGGGCAGGAATGGCTAGCCTCGATCGACATAAAGGATGCTTATCTGCATATTCCCATCTTTCCGGCCCACCAGAAATTTCTACGCTTTGCAGTAGAAGGGCGCCATTTTCAGTTCAGAGCCTTACCTTTCGGTCTGGCCACAGCACCACGAGTGTTCACAAAAATTCTGGCCCCATTATTGGCCAATCTAAGAACACAGGGTGTAACGATAATGGCATATCTAGACGACCTGCTACTAATAGACCACTCAGTGGAAAAGCTGGAAGTAGCTATTCACAAGACAATCGAGTATCTGGAATATCACGGTTGGATTATCAACCGGGACAAGTCAGCTCTAAGACCAGTCAAAAGTCTGGAATACTTAGGGCTAAGGCTGGATTCAAATCAGAGAAAGATTTTCTTACCTCCAGAGAAGGTGTCGTCTTTAAAAGATTTGACCCACTTAGTGGGTACAAAAAGAAAACCATCCATACGCCTCTGCATGAGGCTGCTGGGAAAGATGGTGGCTTCATTCGAAGCGGTACCCTACGGTCAATTCCATTCAAGGAATTTGCAAAGGGCCATAGTGTCAGCCTGGAACAAAAAAGTTCAGGCTTTAGACTTACCAATGTCCCTGTCCCCTTCCGTTCGCAAGAGCCTCCATTGGTGGTTGGTTCCCCAGAATCTGGAAAGAGGGAAACCCTTCAGTCCGGTTTCTTGGAAGGTGGTCACTACAGATGCCAGCCTCATAGGCTGGGGGGCAGTACTGGAGCAATGGTCTCTCCAGGGCAAGTGGTCAGAAGCAGAAAAGGCCCTGCCCATCAATCTCTTAGAGATACGAGCAGCCCGGTATGCCCTAGTAGCATGGACATCCAAACTGCAAGGGTCCCCTGTCAGAATTCAATCAGACAATGCCACGGCAGTGGCATATATCAATCACCAGGGTGGCACCAAGAGTCGTGCAGCCCAGAGGGAAGCAAATTGCATCCTGGAGTGGGCAGAAAAATATGTCCCAGCCATATCCGCGGTTTTCATCCCAGGAGTGGAAAATTGGAGAGCGGACTTTCTAAGTCGCCAACAATTATGCCCGGGGGAATGGTCTCTTCACCCCGAGGTTTTCCAGGCAATATGCCAGCGGTGGGGAACACCGGATGTAGATCTGCTAGCATCCAGATTCAACGCAAAAGTGGACAGATTTGTGTCTCGCACAAGGGATCCCCTAGCTTGCGGCTCGGATGCCCTAGTGTTCCCTTGGGATCAGTTCGAGCTGATATATGCATTCCCACCGCCACAATTGTTACCGCGATTACTCCGCAGAATCAGGGTAGAAAAGAAACCAGTGATTCTGGTGGCTCCAGCGTGGCCCCGAAGGGCATGGTACGCGGAGATTGTAAAAATGTCAGTGAGGAGTCCTTGGACCCTCCCACATCGTCCGGACCTGCTGTCGCAGGGACCGATATACCACCCTTCCTTACCAGCCCTAGGTTTGACGGCCTGGCTATTGAAGCCCACATTCTGAAAAAGAGAGGGCTCTCTAATTCTGTGGTATCTACCATGATCAATGCCAGGAAACCGGTATCCAGGCAGATCTATTATAGGATCTGGAAAGCGTACATTACGTGGTGTGAGGCCAGGAAATGGCATCCACGTAAGTACGTGATAGGGAGGATTTTGGACTTCCTACAGTGGGCTGTAGATAGGAAGCTTGCCTTGAGTACTATCAAGGGTCAGATTTCGGCCTTGTCAATATTTTTTCAAAGGCCCTTGGCTTCGCATTCACTAGTCAAAGCCTTTATACAAGCAGTGATGCGTATTAGCCCTCCGGTTAGTATTCCCATATGTCCTTGGGACTTAAACCTGGTTCTGTCGGTTCTACAGAAACAACCGTTTGAACCATTACAACACATTTCCTTGGTTCTTCTCACCAGGAAATTGATTTTCTTAGTAGCCGTTTGTTCGGCTAAAAGAGTATCGGAATTAGCCGCCTTGTCCTGTAAGGAGCCATATCTGGTTGTCCATAAGGACAGAGTAGTATTACGTCCTCATCCAGCCTTTCTTCCTAAGGTGGTATCGAGGTTTCATTTGAACCAAGATGTGGTTCTTCCTTCTTTTTTCCCCAAACCTGGCTCGGTAGAGGAAAAGTTATTACATTCTTTGGATGTAGTAAGAGCAGTTAAAGCTTATCTAAAAGCCACTGCTCAGATTCGCAGAACGGATTCTTTATTTGTTCTGCCGGAAGGCCCCAGAAAGGGTCAGGCAGCATCAAAATCTACTTTAGCCAAGTGGATTCGACAGGTCATAATACAAGCCTATGGCTTGAGAAAGAGACCGCCTCCGTTCAAAGTTAGGGCGCACTCCACAAGAGCAGTTGGAACTTCATGGGCAGTGCATCACCAGGCCTCCCTGGCTCAAGTATGTAAGGCCGCAACATGGTCTTCGGTACACACGTTTACTAGGTTCTACCAGGTAGACGTTAGAAAGCAGGAGGATGTCGCCTTTGGGCGCAGTGTGTTGCAGGCCGCAAAAGATCCTCATGCCTGATGGCGCCCAGCTTATGTATCCCTCCCCTCATTTGGCATTGCTTTGGGACGTCCCATTAGTAATGACTAAGTCGCTCTGTGTCCCGTGATGTACGAAAAAGAAAAAGGGATTTTTATAACAGCTTACCTGTAAAATCCTTTTCTTGGAGTACATCACGGGACACAGAGCTCCCACCCCTCTTTTTGGGACACTTATTGCTTGGCTACAAAACTGAGGTGCTCCCGGGTGGGAGGGGCTTATATAGGGGAGGGTACTTCCGGTTTGGAATTGGCCAGTGCCAACACCTGAAGGTAATCTATATAACCCATTAGTAATGACTAAGTCGCTCTGTGTCCCGTGATGTACTCCAAGAAAAGGATTGTACAGGTAAGCTGTTATAAAAATCCCTTTATTCTTTTTTATTCATTTATTCCACTGTTTGGTTTAGCGCAGCTTTTTCCCCTTTTTTCAAATATTCTTAATCTGATGGGCTGGTGATAGGTACTCGGGTACTCTGATGGCCTGGTGATAGGCACTTGGGTACTTTGATGGGCTGGTGACAGGTACTCTGTACTTTGATGAGCTGGTGACAGGTACAAGGGTACTCTGATGGGCTGGTGACAGGTACTCGGGTACTCTGATGGGCTGGTGACAGGTACTCTAATGCTGGAGACAGGTACTCTGGGGCTGGTAACAGGTACTCTGATGCTGGTGACAGCTACTCTGGGGCTGTGACAGGTACTCGGGTACACTGATGGGCTGGTGGTAGGTACTCGGTTACTCTGATGGGTGACAACAGGTACTTGGGTACTCTGATGGGCTGGTGACAGGTACTCGGGTGCTTTGATGGGCTGGTGACAGGTACTTGGGTACTCTGATGAGCTGGTGACAGATACCCGGGTACTCTGATGGGCTGGTGATAGGCACTTGGTTCCTCTGATGGCCTGGTGACAGGTACTCGGGTACTTTGATGAGCTTGTGACAGGTAACTGGGTACTTTGATGGGCTGGGGACAAGTACTTGGGTACTTTGATGGGCTGGTGACAGGTACTCGGGTACTCTGATGGGCTAGTGACAGGCACTCTGATGGGCTGGTGACAGGTACTCTGATGCTGGAGACAGGTACTCTGGGGCTGGTGACAGGTACTCTGATGCTGGTGACAGCTACTCTCGGGCTGTGACAGGTACTCTGGAGCTGTGACAGGTACTCTGGGGCTGGTGACAGGTACTCTGATGGGCTGGGACAGGTACTCTGGGGCTGATGACAGGTACTCTGATGGGCTGTGACAGGTACTCTGGAGCTGGTGTCAGGTACTCTGGGGCTAGTGACAGGTCATCTGATGGGCTGGTGACAGGTCTTCTTTATTTGTGGAGCAATCGGGGCACATCACTGCAGAAGAAGCACATTTTTCTTCCAGGTCGCCTCCTCATACACTGAGGAGGAGAACCTAGAAATGGCACTACAGCCGTTTGTTGACATTTGTGACCGGCTGTGATTTCATTGGCTCTTTACCCTGATCAGGGATGGGATGTGTCCGAGGGACACGCCTTATCCCCAATCACCGTGCTGTGCACCCCGGGGGCGCGCACGAGCAGTGATTACGAGGACAACACATGTGACCAGCTGTGATTGGACACAGCCGGTCACGTGGCAAAGAGCCAATTTCATTCCGATCGCCGGGGGCCCGCAAGAGTGGTGAGAACCGAAGGATGCCATATGACGTCCACTTGGAGGAAGGAGATGTTCCTGCCGGTGTCATCTGTCTATGGCTCGGTATGGAAGTCAGCATAAGGATGGAAAAATATAGAGGAAAAGTGACAGACAGTACACCAGGATGACAGGTTGATAGATAAAACAGGGAAATATCTGATTGTTATTTAAACAATATGTAGTATACTGCATGATGTCAATGTGCATATTATTACAAAGGAAAAACTATTAGAATGTTATAGAACTGGATTTAGTAGTATCTTGGATCTATCGCCACAGTTGTCAGAGTTTTACAGTTCATTCAACATATTGGAAACACCCAAGGGAATGATGTGCAGGTAATCAATGCCTATTTTATGAATCCACAGAGTGGTGTGCCACACATACCCACACACATCATACACTATGGACTCCCTCCCAAAGGCAGATATGTAGGCACATTTAGGCACATTTAGGCACATTTAGGCAGGTGCATACAAATCCCTCATGGAGGTACCCCAAACCTGAAATAATTGCAACTAAGAAGAATAAGCTGCAAGATGATATCATGTTTCTTCCTTTGGAAGAGGTACTATTTACATAGGTAATGTCTTAATGCAGCAATGTGAGAATATATGTCAGTATTAAATAACAAAGGGTCTTGACAGTGATGCCCACCAACAGGCTACCTGTTTCATTTTCAAAGTAATATAAGTAATATATTCTGTTTAAGACACCCATTTTATCCAACGCAATGCATTTGCACCAACGGTTTTATCTGAGCATTAAAATACTTTCTCACTTTCCTTTCCTATGACCTGGTGTTTCTCCATTGGATATGCAGTGATCTTGCTTTGTATGGTGAAAAGGAGCAGCCCATATGAATTGGTGGTCATGTGGAAATGCTCTGTCATCGTTGACTGATGATATTTAGATGATGTTGTTGGTTTAAGCTGTAACACTCAAAGGAGACACCTTGTCCAGGATTAATAAACTTGTGGTAATTGCTTAGTAGTCCTAATGGGTGATATGAAAGGGCCACCAGGTAATATGATGAAACTTTCTTATGCTACAGTTAAAAGGAGTATACTCTGACTCAATATTACTCTCTCTATCTCTCTCTCTCTCTCTCTCTCTCTCTCTCTCTCTCTCTCTCTATATATATATATATATATATATATAGTGGGTACGGAAAGTATTCAGACCCCCTTAAATTTTTCACTCTTTGTTATATTGCAGCCATTTGCTAAAATCATTTAAGCTCATTTTTTCCTCATTAATGTACACACAGCACCCCATATTGACAGAAAAACACAGAATTGTTGAAATTTTTGCAGATTTATTTCAAAAGAAAAACTGAAATATCACATACCCAGACCCTTTGCTCAGTATTTAGTAGAAGCACCCTTTTGATCTAATACAGCCATGAGTCTTTTTGGGAAAGATGCAACAAGTTTTTCACACCTGGATTTGGGGATCCTCTGCCATTCCTCCTTGCAGATCCTCTCCTGTTCTGTCAGGTTGGATGGTAAACGTTGGTGGACAGACATTTTTAAGTCTCTAGAGATGCTCAACTGGGCTTAAGTCAGGGCTCTGGCTGGGCCATTCAAGAACAGTCACGGAGTTGTTGTGAAGCCACTCCTTTGTTATTTTAGCTGTGTGCTTAGGGTCATTGTCTTGTTGGAAGGTAAATCTTCGGCCCAGTCTGAGGTCCTGAGCACTCTGGAGAAGGTTTTCGTCCAGGATATCCCTGTACTTGGCCGCATTCATCTTTCCCTCGATTGCAACCAGTCGTCCTGTCCCTGCAGCTGAAAAACACCCCCAGAGCATGATGCTGCCACCACCATGCTTCACTGTTGAGTCTGTATTGGACAGGTGATGAGCAGTGCCTGGTTTTCTCCACACAAACCGCTTAGAATTAAGGCCAAAAAGTTCTATCTTGGTCTCATCAGACCAGAGAATCTTATTTCTCGCCATCTTGGAGTCCTTCAGGTGTTTTTTTAGCAAACTCCATGCAGGCTTTCATGTGTCTTGCACTGAGGAGATGCTTCTGTCGGGCCACTCTGCCATAAAGCCCAGACTGGTGGAGGGCTGCAGAGATGGTTGACTTTCTACAACTTTCTCCCATCTCCTGACTGTATCTCTGGAGCTCAGCCACAGTGATCTTTGGGTTCTTCTTTTTTTTTCCTCCATAAATTATTTTATTGACAGAAAAATTAAGGTTACATGTACATACAAGACATACAAGCTCATGAACATTTCAAGAATAACCAACATTTAAACAAAGCAATGTCCGGTAACTGAATGAGAGCAAGTAAACCTTCGTAAGAGTGCAAGGACCCACCGTAGACCAATATCAGCAGGCCTATCCGGGGTCATGGTAAAACTTCTTAATTCGGAAATTGCAATGGTCGTATAGGTGTTGGGAACCCCTAGCAAGGCTCCAGGCTATCATTTGGTCGGTTACATCGCAGTCGGGAAAGACATACAGAGAAAAATAATAATAATAATAAAAAAAAAAGGGGGGTAAAAGTAATCAGAAAGGAGGTTTAGATTGACATTGGTGGTGTGGGAGAGGAGTAAGATAAGAAGAAGAAGGGTAGGTAAAGGGTAGCAGTCAATAATAGAAAATAGAGAGTAGTGGGGAGAAGTGAGAAGTGGGGACAGCTCTCCGTCCTGGGCCCCCGCACCAGTTCAAAATGCAGGAAAGATCGCAGTGAGAACTGTATATACTTCAAATACTTTAAGACAGCGTTTAGAAGAAGGATTTATAGAAATTCAAGGTCCTAAAATGCGCCCAACAGGACCAGGTCAAACGAATTTTCTGTAAACGGTCATGGGCTGTATGTATCAATTCCTCCATCTCCTCTATCTTGGCGACTCTGATCAACCATTCTCAAATGGTCGGGATATCCTTTAAACGCCAATGTGTAGGAATGCAGAGTCTGGCTGCATTAACCATATGCATAGCCAATGATTTTTGGTAATTTTGTTTGGGAAGAGTAGTATGGTGTAGGAGGTATTGAGCAGGGGTATAGTCTAGAGTGAAAGTGGTGACCCGTGTAATGATGGAGTGGACCTCCCTCCAAAAAGGCTGGAGCAAGGTACACTCCCACTAAATGTGGATCATGGATCCTACCTCTTCTGTACACCTCCAACATGTATTCGGGATTGAGAGCGAGAATTTATGTAGACGAGTTGGAGTTCTATACCATTTTGTGATAATTTTATAACCATTTTCTTGGATCGCAACGTTCATCGAGCCTTTATGCGCAAGAGTGAATATGGATTCCCAGTCTTCGCCCTCAAGTGTGATTTGCATATCCCTTTCCCAAGAAGCACGTACATTCTGCATCGTGGGAGTACCAGGAACGTCCTGCAGTAGGGCGTAAATGTATGACACAAGGTGTCGTTGTGGTGCATTGCCTGAGCTAATTGCTTCAAATGATGTAAGTTGTTTATCCCACGTGACCTTCGCATCTTTAGAGGTAAGAAAGTGAGTCAGCTGTCTAAAAGACCAAAAAGGAAAAGTGTTAGTACGTGATTCAGAGGTAAGCTCCTCATAGGATCGTCTACGGCCTTTGTGAAAGAAATGACACACTAGAACCTCCTTGTGTGGCCATTCCATGTGGAGGAATGCGTTTGAATCTCCCGGAGGGACTTTGGGTTCTTCTTTACCTCTCTCACCAAGGCTCTTCTCCCCCAATAGCTCAGTTTGGCCGGACGGCCAGCTCTAGGAAGGGTTCTGGTCATCCCAAACGTCTTCCATTTAAGGATTATGGAGGCCACTGTGCTCTTAGGAACCTTAAGTGCAGCAGAAATTTTTTCGTAACCTTGGCCAGATCTGTGCCTTGCCACAATTCTGTCTCTGAGCTCATGATTCTTATTTGCTCTGACATGCACTGTGAGCTGTATGGTCTTATATAGACAGGTGTGTGGCTTTCCTAATCAAGTCCAATCATTATAATAAAACACATCTGGACTCAAATGAAGGTGTAGAACCATCTCAAGGATGATCAGAAGAAATGGACAGCACCTGAGTTAAATATATGAGTGTCACAGCAAAGGGTCTGAATACTTAGGACCATGTGATATTTAAGTTTTTCTTTTTCTAATAAATCTGCAAATTACATGTGTCAGTTAAGGTACATCCAGTGGGAGTGAGTACAACTGAGCTGCTTTATGATCTATACCAGTCTAATATATATAATAGCATTTCTGTTTTAATCGTTTTTATGAAAGGTTTTTACAATAGTGAATAAAGTAGAAAATGTAAAGGGTTTACGATTCACAATATGTAATCCAAAAGCAAGCAATGATACAGAGGTAGCAGAGCCTCTGCTGTGGAAAATACAGACATTATAAAACAGAAACAAAAATAGGTAAAGTCTAGGTAACTGTAGGCAAAAATGTAGGCAAAAATGTTGAAGGCATATACCAAATACCCAAACTAGCATAAAAGGCTACATTTCCATATCTACTACAAGCTTGTTTTTTAATCCACCTACCTTTAGCCTACCTTCAGCCTGAAGGTAATATCCGTTTGGTAATATACATTTCAATCTGAGACCTGACGAAATGCTCACGTTTGGTCCTGTGTTTCCCCCACATAATCACAGTATCAATCAGCCTCCCATATTGGAGGACAGAAACACCCTCTGAAACACGAGAACAAACCTGCTGCCAGACTTGTCTATAAAAAGAAACATATAGCAAAATGTAAGTGGGAGGCCAAGGATGGAGGCGTGCTAGAAAGAGAAAGAAAAGAGAAGCGAGAGGGGGAAGGCACCACACGCTCCAGTCTTCACAATCCAGACTGAAATCTAATCGGGTATAGTCCAGGGGTCATTGGTTAGATATTTGACCCAAGGATTCCATATTTTTTCAAACAGTTTCATTTTATCATTCAAAATACAGTGAAACCTCGGATTGCGAGTAACGCGGTTAACGAGCATTTCGCAATACGAGCATTTTTAAAAAAAATCCTGACTCGGTTTGCGAGTGTTCTCGCAAAATGAGCAGGATTCAAGCCACTGCGGTGTGCAGTATCGCATTTGGCCAGAAGTGTGGGGGCGCCAGAGCCGAGCAGAGCGGATCAGAGACGTTCAGAGTCGTTCGGAAATACTTGAAAAAACTCAGAAATACTCAGTTCCGGAGCCTTTCCGTGGTTTTCCGAGTTCAGCCGAGCTGTCCCCGAGTCTTTCAGAGTATTTCCGGTGCCCCCCCCACCTCTGGCCACATGTGGTATTGCATGCCATAGAAGTTAATGTGGAACGAATGCTTTTTGTTTCCATTGACTTCTATTGGGAAACTCCCTTTGATATGCGAGTGCTTTGGATTACGAGCATTCACCTGGAACGGATTATGCTCGTAATCCAAGGTTTCACTGTAGCTGATAAATGCTTGTTTATCATTATCCAGGAAAGTTTATGTTTAAACTGTTCGAAGGATATAATGGCTGACTTCCAGGACCTGGCTATAGTGATTTTTACAGATAAAAAAATAAAAGCAATGAGTTTCCTCTGAGGTCTTGGGGCTTCTTCCACAATGCATCCTAGTAGGGTATGCCTTGGAGATTAAATCAGATTAACTTGGGTGATGGTTTGTATAAAATTGTAGACTCTGATTCAAAAGGTCTCACCTTGGGGCACTGCCACCATATGGTCTGTGAGGGCACGCAGGTCTGTTGGTCTGCGAGTGCACGCAGATCCATTGGTCTGTGAGTGCACACTGGTCTGCGAGTGCACGTAGGTCTGTTGGTCTGCGAGTTCACGCGGGTCTGCGAGTGCACGTAGGTCCGCTGGTCTGCGAGTGCACGCAGGTCCATTGGTCTGCGAGTGCACACTGGTCTGCGAGTGCGCGCTGGTCTGCGAGTGCACGTAGGTCTGCGAGTACCTGTGTATTGTCTTGTTGAGTACCTGTGTATTGTCTTGTTGAGTACCTGTGTATTGTCTTGTTGAGTTGAAGTGTCAGGAAGCTAGTTGTTAGGTAATTTGGACAGGGTATAATCTCTAATCCTTATTAAATTAATAGGTACGATGCCCGGCGGGTTTTTGTGAGGCAAATCTGTGTACATCTTGCGGCATGTATGCGTTCCTTAATCATCTGATCAAGGGTGATTACTGCTGTGTAAAATGTAAGCACATTGTTTCCCTGGAAGCCCAGGTTCTGAATCTGGGGAAGTAACTGTCAGCACTGGGAAGACCCTCCACACTAAAGGAGAGCCGGAAATTTACCAGGCAGGAAATGGCAGGGGCCAGCACAGAGGTGGGTGGAGACAGAGGTGCAGGCACTAGAAAATAGTAGATGGGTGCCAGTCAGGAAGTGCCAGGGAAGCCGATCCAGGGCTGGAACATCCCAATAAGTATGCTCCATTGAGTGACATTGGTGAAACTAGTCAGGGATCAGCACTGCTGGAGCTGAGGGACTCTCCTAGCTGCCTAGGGAAGAACTTCTCCAGTGAGAGTGGTGGGGAAGCGAAGGGAAAGGAAAGACAGGTTCTGGTGGTAGGGGACTCAATTCTTAGAAGGACAGAGAGGGCAATCTGTAACAAAGACCTGAAGCGCGGAACTGTATGTTGTCTACCGGGCGCTCGGGTTCGGCACATCACGGATCTGGTGGACAGATTACTGGGAGGGGCTGGGGAAGAACCAGCTGTCATGGTGCACGTTGGCACCAATGACAAAGTCAGAGGCAGATGAGGTGTCATAAAGAAAGATTTTAGGGACTTGGGAGCTAAATTGAGGAAAATGACCTCCAAGGTAGTATTCTCAGGAATACTACCGGTACATCGAGCCACACCAGAAAGGCAGAGAAACAAGTGGCTGAGTAGCTGGTGTAGTAAGGAGGAGTTTGGGTTCCTGGAGGACTGGGCCGACTTCTCCGTCGATAACCAGTACTATAGAAGGAACGGACTGCACCTAAATGAGGAGGGTGCAGATCAGCTGGGAATAAGGATGGCCAAAAAGTTAGAGGGGTTTTTAAACAAGGCGACGGGGGGAGGGTCCAGAGATATAGATAGTCAGCGTGTTACATATTCCAGAGGGTAGTATTAGGGGCATTAGTGGTAGGGTAACCAAAGCACATAAACCCAAGGTAAGTATAGTAGCAAGTCCTAGTTGCAATCTCGGAACACCCAAGAGGATAGTATGTGACCGGTCAAAATATATTAATGCATTAAAGTGTTTGTTCACCAATGCCAGAAGTCTGCCAAACAAAATAGGTGAGTTGGAAGCTCTGGCGCATCAGGAGAGCTATAATGTAATTGGTATTGCTGAAACTTGTCTTCATTCCTCACATGACTGGGCTATTAATATTTCTGGCTATGCACTCTTTCAGAATGACAGGGTAAAAAGGAAAGGTGGAGGGGTCTGTCTCTATGTGAGCAGTGATCTCAAAGCGAGTGTGAAAGAGGACCTGGTGGATGGACAGTGTGATGAGTCTGAAGCATTATGGGTGGAACTGCATACAGATGTGCGTAGTTCAAAGTTAATCATTGGAGTTTGTTATAGACCACCCAATGTTAATGAGGAGGTGGAGAGTCAGCTCCTTTCACAGATGGAAAGGGCTGCAAGGGCTGGGACGGTGATAATAATGGGGGATTTTAACTACCCAGAAATTGACTGGAGTAATGGCACTGCTGGGACGGTTAAAGGGCAAAAATGTATAAGAACTCCATGACCCCCCACTACAGAGGATCAGGAGAAACTTTGAATGGATACAATCAGCTCCAGAAGAAACCAATATAGAAGCAATCCCAATCAGCGTGTTCCATGACAGTTCAATGGATCCCAGATTCATATGCCAGACCATGTAAGAGACATATAACCTCCATAGTGTAAAACAGTTACGGTTTTATTGGATAATAAAAGAATCACACTTACAATGTAGAAGCATAAAAACAGCCTAGAGCCTGCAGTGCCGGCCGGACACTCACAGGCAAACCCGTCCTTTCTGGATGGTGAGAATGGTGCGTGGTGATGTCAATGCGCCGCTCCGCCCTACGTCGTTTCGCAACAAGATTGCGTCTTCCAGGGGCGCATATGGTGGCATTACCTTTATTTTGGTGGTGGATTTCACTGGTCTCCTTCAATGAGAAGATTTCTTCATGAAATTTCATTATTAGAGACTTTTTATTTGCACGGGTGTATGCAACTTCACTTATGTTGTTATAACGCATAAGTTTATGGTTTGATTTTTTTATGAACTTTGACCCTCTGACCAGGGCAACTTATCATTCATATTTTTGGACCAATTCATTAGGCACCAATCATTCAACCTTCAATATATTATTTGTGTCACTTTTTCTTCTTGTCACAATTGAGCAGTATTTATTTTTGTAGGACATTTGCCATCACAATTGTTCACTTCTGTATTTACATTCATTTATTATGTTGATGTTCACAATGTTTTTGTATTAATTTGCATCTAGTTGTGATTCTCTGATTTAGGGTTAGCGCAACCATATTTTTTCCACTTTGCTTTCACAGTTTTTGTTCGCAGAAGGTTTTGCTGCTTCCCATTTATCCCAGTTCAATCACTGTGGGATTAGAGACCTACATATCTTAGCGCAATTTCTTTCCCCTTTTTTTCAAAAATGTATAAACCTATTGCAGGACAATTTATGGTCCAGTTTATTGAGGCCCCAACTAGGAATGATGCTCTGTTGGACCTGGTAATCTCAAACCATTCAGAGCACATTACTAATGTTCAGATAAAGGAACACCTGGGTAGCAGTGACCATAACATGATTTAATTTGTTGTTAGTTGTAAGCAAAAATCACATACAGGAAAGATAAAAACACTTAATTTCAAGAGAGCAAATTTTCCAAGGATGAGGGCTGCTCTCCAGGACTTAAGAAAAACAGAGAATAGAAAAGCGCAAAACAGGTTTATTGACAGGTATAACAAATCATATCCAACACTTACATTTTAGGTAAGTTCAGGCATGCTCCAGAAGAGTGAGCGTTCGTGCTGAATACAGGGTCTATGCAGCTTCTCCATGAGTGCCCCAAGTCCCTGCTGTAGCAGCCGCAAGTGGCCGGAGTGCGAGCTGGCTATGTCCGTGGTTGGAGATGGCGGCAGTCAGCCCGTGAAGGAGCGTGTGACGTCAGCTAAATCAGGTTGTATGGGGAACCACAACGTGTTTCAGAGCATGCGCGGCTCTCGAACAGAGCATGCGCGCTCCTTTCTCAAGTGTGCAGTCAGCCCTTCACGGGCTGACTGCCGCCATCTCCAATCACGGACATAGCCAGCTCGCACTCCGGCCACTTTCGGCTGCTACAACCGGGACTTGGGGCACTCGTGGAGAAGCTGCATAGACCCTGTATTCAGCACGAACGCTCACTCTACTGGAGCATGCCTGAACTTACCTAAATGTAAGTGTTGGATATGATTTGTTTTACCTGTCAATAAACCTGTTTTACTTAGAGGCGCTTTTCTATTCTCTGTTTTTCTTATGTCACTACCTTGAGTCGGCTTCACCTTGGAGAAGAGCTTCCCTGAGTACCTGTGTTATAATCAAAGACTTTCTCATCACCACCTGTTGCCTTTGAAGATCTTAAACTTATTTTGCCATTTCATTTATTGACTGGAATATCCGCTTTGCTTGTGGACACTCTCTCCTACATATGTTCCTTTGTTTATGGTGAATTTCTGTACATGCATTTTGAGCGCTGGCATTTTTAGCTTTTTTGTTGCTCTCCAGGACAAATTACGAAATATGAATTTTCGTCTAATACGAAACGGAACGGAACAAAACGAAACAAATTTATTGACGGCGCAAATGTCTAAGGTAAAGTTGATCCGGGAAATATCAGATTGCCTCTCTGGGAATCAGGAAGGATTTTTTTCCCCTGCTGTAGCAAATTGGATCATGCTCTGCTGGGGTTTTACGCCTTCCTCTGGATCAACTGTGGGCATAGTATTGGGTATATGGGATTGTATGATATTATTTTTTTTTTTTTATGGTTGAACTGGATGGACTTGTGTCTGACTAACTATGTAACTATGTAGGTCAAGAGTTTCGTTGAGGTCCTGTTCCCATTTACCCATATACAGTTGTGCTCATAAGTTTACATACCCTGACAAAATTTATGATTTCTTGGCCATTTTTCAGTGAAAATGAATGATAACACAAAAATTTTTCTTACACTCATGGTTAGTGTTTGGCTGAATCAATTTATTATCAATCAACTGTGTTTACTCTTTTTAAATCATAATGACAACAGAAACCACCCAAATGACCCTGATCAAAAGTTTACCTACCCCAGTTCTTAATACAGTGTATTGCCCCCTAACATTAATGACAGCTTGAAGTCTTTTGTGGTATTTGTGGATGAGGATCTTTATCTTCTCAGATGGTAAAGCTGCCCATTCCTCTTGGCATAAAGCCTCCAGTTCCTGTAAATTCTTGGGCTGTCTTGCATGAACTGCATGTTTGAGTGGCTCAATGATATTGAGGTCAGAAAACTTAGAAGGTCACTCCAGGAACTTCACTTTATTCTTCTGTAGCCAATGAAAGGTCAACTTGGCCTTGTGTTTTGGATCATTGTCATCTTGGAATGTCCAAGTACGTCCCATGCGCAGCTTCCTGGCTGATGAATGCAAATGTTCCTCCAGTATTTTTTGATAAAATACTGCGTTCATCTTGCCATTAATATTGACCAAATTTCCTGTGCCTTTGTAGCTCACATATCCCCAAAACAGAAAAATTCACTCTGAGGTGTGTGGATCCTCTTGTGGGACTTTAAATTGGGCGACTGTATAACCTCATATATAATAGTATACCAAAAGGCTCTTAATAAACATTTTATTGAAAAAGATAAACAAATGCTACTGAAATACATGACATATCCAAGAGAATATAGGCAACAATTGGAAAAAAGCACAATGCGCAGATAACAATTGTGAAATTACAATGACAATACATAAACCAACTCTGTTGACATGCATAGGACAGAAAGGAACCCAACGTTTCGTTGTTGTGTGAAGGTAGAACCTCTTCTTCAGGGGTAGGTAGTTGCACTAGGACAACAATAGTATCTGTAATCAGCAAAAAAGAAACAAAAAAGAAGAGACAAAACAACAATTATAAGAGCAAACCATATACCCAATGTTCATCATGTAACCATAACCACATATGTGGAGATAATGTAAATATCCTTAATTTTTTTTAAATTTATTTAAATATTTTTTTATAATTTTTTCCATCAAATATCAAAACAAGTTACAACATGATAAAAAGGATTTATGTGATTACATACAGTGTTTTAAGACAATTCTTGCTTGCCTACCCTTGCTATACCCCAGCAATGCCTTCGCTGTCTGCCATACCTTGCTGACCAGCTTCACAGTCAGGCACCTATGGACAAACGAGTCCGCCTCTAGAGCCTCCGCTAATAAATTGTGTGGGGCCCCCATTAGCAACATTCTGCCACTAGAATTCCCTATTATTGAGGTTCCGCAACCCGCTAGATGTTGTAGCTGGGATGCCCAAAAATATGATCTCGGATGTGGAACCGCCATGCCCCCCTCTTTTATCGGGAGTTGCATAGTCTGCAAACTAATCCTGGATTGGCCCCCCTTCCACATTAGTTCCCTAAAAAGGGATTCTATTCTCTTAAACCACTTTTGGCCTATCCAGATCGAACTGTGAAATAAATATAATATCTGCGGTAGCCATATCATGTTTATTATGTTGCAACGCCCTGCTACAGATAGAGGGAGTCGGTTCCAAATGTCGCTTTTTTGTTTTAATTTGAGTAGTAGAGGGGCTATATTATTGTTGACGTACTGGTTTATATGACTCGTAATCCAGTTATTTCAGTTTTGTAACTACTTTTAGTTGGGTGGTTCCGGGCGGAGTCTGGGCACCAAGTGGGTCAACCGGTAACAAGGCCGATTTTTCCCAGTTGATGACCAGGCCAGAGAATCGTCTGAACTCCCCAACTATTTGCATCATTGTGTCTAATGAATTTTCAACATCGCCTAAGAAGAACAGGACATCGTCCTCGAACAATGCTATCC
The DNA here is from genome assembly GCA_029206835.1 of Rana muscosa. Taxonomy (NCBI): domain Eukaryota; kingdom Metazoa; phylum Chordata; class Amphibia; order Anura; family Ranidae; genus Rana; species Rana muscosa. The sequence continues at coordinate 68,490,028 of CM055119.1, forward strand.
TGTCCTCCTCTAACTGCCTTCGGAACCCCTGTATACCTGTCCTTGTTCTGGTCATTATGGTCAATGGCTCCATGGCAAGGGCAAACAAAAGAGGGGAGAGGGGACAGCAGTGTCTCGTCCCTCTCTCCAGCTGAGTCTATTCTCCATTTCATCGAGCTTGGCCTGTATACCCGTTTGCTCCTGTAACCCCTTAAGTTCGCATTTTAACAGGTAGAGGACATGCTCCACCGTACTTAATCTCTCTTCCAGGGCGGTAGTCCTTTCCACAGTCCTGAGCAATTCCTGGTTCATTAAAAGTAATTCCTCCTTTAAATTCTTTAGCTGGTTCTCAAGACTAATAATAGAATCCTTACAGGCATTAAATGCACACAATACATCTCTCAATGTGGGCTCCTCCACCAGTACAGGGCCGGCCGCCATAGCGGTCCCAGACATCACAGGCATTGCAGATATAGATACAGTTCCAGACACTTCACCCACAGGCCCTTTGGTACTCACGGTTTTGGCGCCAGTTGTGTTGGTTGATTTTGAGGCTGCCGGGCCCTGGCTCTTTCTGTCTGGTGAAGACCCTGCCTGGGTCTTAGCTTGTGTTGCTGCCTGTGAGTGGCCCCCCTTTGCAGGTGACTGGTATTTTGTGTGTGCAAATCGCTCCAGCTTGGATGCCGCCGCTGCCGCCTGGTTCCCCTTCTCTTTCTCATTCTCTTTGGCAGATTGCGTGGTTTGGCCCCCCTCCTGAAGTTGCTGCTCTTCAGCCCCTCGTTTTCTAATCGTGGTGGACATAGTGGAGTTCATATGGCTTTGCCACAGCTGATATTAAAGGGGGGGTTAAGCCTCCTGTTAGGTAGCTCCGTTCCGCTTCTCTTATAGCTCCTCCTGTTAACTGTGGTGCCCCCTTTCCCTCTGCCGCCTTGCCTCCGTGTTGTATACTCCAATGCCACGCCAGCACGGTCAGTGCTGTCTGTGTCTGTGTTGAGATCCCGCGATCCCGCAAGATCTCGCGAGATTACGGAGTAGCGCGGCTTTGCGGCTACAGTTCTCTGCCTGGGCTGAGGGAAGCAGGGACACCTCCAATTCGGCTCCAAGCCTCCAGACATGGCAGGTATTTCCAAGGACGAATCAAACAGAGAGGGGAGAGGAGACACCTCACACACTCTCACTCACTCACAGCCGACCCTTGCATCCGGTCACGCCCCCGCAAAATATCCTTAAATTACTAACCATGAGCGCATAATATGCGTGTTAGTCAAGCATCAGCAGCAAATTTTATAAACAATAAAAACTGTATCAAAAGGTGATCGAAGTAAAACTCCCACTTCCAATCAGGGCCAGGAGGGGGCAGCCAACAAAGCCTAGGAGGTGGTAGGTTCCCCAGCCAAAACAGTTTCACAGAGGACGTAAGGACCATCCAGAGACCTCCAGAGGCGGACAAGGTGGGGCTAACTGTATGAACAGGGCCGGCCAGAGAGCCACTCACATCCCTAAATATAGGAAATTAAGTAAAATAATGAGCAATAAACTCATATCTGTGAGTTTACTGGAGAGAGCCATAAAAAGGTAGAGATAAAAAAGCCTACCTGGTGCAATTTCACTGTCCCACATGAGCCACACTGTAGAGATGGAAAAACTAGGCGATCAAATACCAAATTAATCCCTTAAGTGTAGGCAATAGGTTACCAGTTGCGGTTCTAAATAAAGAGATGTATACAAAGAGAGAATCAAAAAAGGGGTCTAATATGCCTTTCAACATCCCTATGGTTCACCAGGATAGTGGGATGTTGGCTTACCTGAATGTACCAAAAGGTTCCCTCAGGGTACTAAGCCAAACGCCTAGGTGCTGGCAGCCTGAATGTCTATTGAGATGCTACATAGAAAAATATATAAAAGAAAAGAGACACAGGGAGGATAAAGGATTAGAATATCCTTGTATATCCAGTGGACCAAGCAACAATAACATGGATGTATAGCTTACCTAGCTGCACCGAGGGTAATGTTTGGTGTGGCTCAACTGCTGACAGGAGTGAAATGCTCATGGATCCAAAACATCAGCGATCCACCTCCGTGTTTCACAGTAGGAATGGTGTACCTGTCATCATAGGCCTTGTCTCTGTGCTGTTTGGCATATTTTAAGCGGGATACTTTGTGGCATTTGCTTAGTAATGGCTTTTTTCTGGCGACTCAACCATACAATCCATCTTACTTCAAGTGCCTCCTTATTGTGCATCTTGAACCAGCCACACCACATGTTTTCAGAGAGTTATTTGTGGGTTTTTCTTTGCATCCCAAACTATTTTCCTGGCAAATGTGGCTGAAATTTTAGTTGGTCTACCTGACCGTGGTTTGGTTTCAACAGAACCCCTCATTTTCCACTTCTTGATTAGAGTTTGAACACAGCTGATTGGCATTCTAAATTCCTTGGATATCTTTTTATATCCCTTTCCTGTTTTATACAGTTCAACAACCTTTTCCCGCAGATTCTTTGACAATTCTTTTGCTTTCCCCATGACTCAGAATCCAGAAACGTCAGTGCAGAACTGGATGAAAGATGCAAGGGTCTGTCAGGAGTCCAGAAACACATTGACCTATTATACACACACACACACTAATTACAAGCAAACAGATCACAGGTAAGGATGGTTACCTTTAATTACCATTCAAACCCCTTTGTGCGAACTTGTGTGCATGTTATCAGGCCAAAATCACCAGTTTATGTAAACTTTTGATTAGGGTCATTTGGGTAGTTTCTGTTGTCATTATAATTTAAAAAGAGTAAACACAGTTGATTTATAATAAATGGCTTGAGGCAAACAATAACCATGAGTGAAAGAAAAGTTTTTGTGCTATCATTCATATTTTTTGAAAAATGGCCACAAAATCATAAATTCTGCCAGTGTATGTAAACTTGTGAGCACAACTGTACCTTAGTTTAACAGAATTTTGAGTTCAAACAGCAAAAATCTCTGAGATTTGGCCTCTGATTTTATCATATTTGTGACATAGATATTCTAATTGAGTCATAGAGACAATATCAGAGGACCGAGCCAAAGAATTAAAATAATGAGCTATCTGAGCATATCGATAGTGTTCTGACACCGATACCTGGTATTTCTCTGATAAGACTTGTTTCAACCAGATACCCCTATGGTCACAAATGTCAGCTATACATAGGAAACCCTTGTTTGTCCACCATGCAAATGTTCGAGGAGAGAGGCCCGGGTTAATTCTCTATTTTAGATCAAAGAGGCCAAAGGATTATGAGGGGATTTAAATTTATGAACTTTAGAGAGTCTTTCCCATATTCCCAGTGAGAACGATAGAGAAGGTCACAGAATTGGTGGCGGTCCCTTAGCTGGGAGCCACATGATATCAGCTATCGGCCCAAACGAGTAAGAATGGGATTCCACCCGCATCCAAAGTAGGTGGGGCTAGAGGGAATGAAATCAAATTAACTGAGTCAACTGGACTGCGTAAAAGTATTTAAGTAGAACCGAAACACCCAAACCACCTTTCTGTTTAGGGGTAAACAATATACTTTTATTCACCCGAGGTCTCTTATCTCCCCAAATAAACAGAAATACCTTCCTCTGAAGTGCTACCAAGTCATATTGAATCAGTGCCACTGGAAGGGTGCAAAACAAGGACAATATTCTTGGTAGGACATTCATCTTCAGGGAACGCAGTCTGCCAAACTATGACGGAGGGTAATGTTGCCATTGTGGAGATGCGACCCTGTGTCACAGGTGCATATGAGGAGTGAATGCCTGATTTGGGCAGGAATACTAATTGCCCACCTGTGCGCTGGCTTCATAATCATCCCAGGATTCGAGGTCAGTGCTCATCCTTGGAGAAAGCTCCACCCGGCAGACAGGAGTTCTGGCCTAGGGGTTAGGAGGGAGTCAGTGCAGCACAAAGCTGCAAGAGGTGCTGAACGTCAGATCTGGGGGAGACAGACTAAGGCCTAAGGTGTAAGGTCTGAGCAGGAGTGCTGCTTTTTTGGCCAGGAAGGCTGGATGCTGTTTGTTCTGAAGCAGGACTGTAATGCTGAATACCACTGCGAGGGAATCTGCTGTTATTTTTGAACTTTCTGTTTCTTTTGAATAAAAATGGGCTGCCAGCCCTTGAAAATGCAGTCAGGACTGACACGATTTCTTCAACCCGTATGCACCACTAGAGCTTAATCACCCCGCATCATTACACCATCTAGACATGTCTTCCGACAAGCATTTATATAGCTTTGGGTGGTTTTGAGAATAAAGGATGTGCAAGGAGGGCGTTAAATTTATTCCTAGATATGGAAGAATCTTGGTTTGCCAATGAAACCTATAGGATTGCTTGAGGGTAGCAACTGTGAGACCTGATATTATCAAGAATGGTTTAGGTATAGCATATAGATTTGAAAGGCGAGTGATTGGGGATGAGATTAGCATCAATATATCATCTTCGAAGAGGGCACACTTATGCTCCCCATCTCCGCAATCAACCTCCTTCACATCTGTGCAGTTGTGTATTTTTATTGTTAAAGGTTCTAGGGCCAAGACAAACAACAGCAAGGAGAAAGGGCAGCCCTGACGAGTTACAATGTGGATACTGAGCGGGTTGGATGAATATCCATTTACCATTGTGGACGCCAAAATAGAGCTGTATAATACTTGAAGGGTCGACAGGAATCTCAGTCCAAAACTTTTTTTCTCAAATAATAGGTGCTGGAACTCAACCACGATGCCCCAAAACCCCTCTCCAACCACACCCTCAAAATTACATCAAATAGTGGGTGTGGTCAGTCAAATTTCATGAACAGTAGGAGAGTCTTAAAGGTCATTAAATACCAGAATTGCATTACATACAGAGTGCAGAAGTCAGGGGGGTTACACACAGAGTGCAGAGATGTCACTTGAAAACACAAAAACTAGACTTATGTGTTTACAAGTGATTGTGGTCAGTAGCCACCAAAGGGTCTGAGCCAGAGGTGGTGGAACTGAGTTCCACCAAGTTCCACCTGAAAAAAAGCTCTGGTGACAAGACATGAAAAATATAATCCCAGGACAGAGTATCGAAGGCCTTATGGACATCTAGGGAAAGCAACAGCCCACTCCTGTCCAAATCCGAATGAATTTCTGAAAAAACATACCGTGTTTCCCCGAAAATAAGCCCGGGTCTTATATTATTTTTGACACCAAAAACACACTAGGGCTTATTTTCGGGGTAGGGCTTGCCATGCAGGAATCCCCAGTATGAACCTACCAGTAAAAGGATCATATAATGCAAAACGGTGCTGCTCCAATACAACTGTGCAAACACCCTTACCGTATATCGCCGCTCAGCGCTTCCATTGCCTGCCCCAAGCCGTCTTCTCTGCTTTTAAACTGCAGGGAGGGGGGCTGAGATCCCTCGCCGACACCCAGGGCTTCCATCGGCTGCCCCAAGCCCTCTTATCTTCTCTGAACACTGCAGGGAGGGGGGCCGAGATTTCCCGCCGACACACAGAGCTTCCATTGGCTGCCCCAAGCCCTCTTCTCTGAACACTGCAGGGAGGGGGGCCGAGATCCCTTTTGCCGAAACCCAGAGCTTCCATCGGCTGCCCCAAGCCCTCTTCTCTTAACACTGCAGGGAGGGGGGCCAAGATCCCCCACCGACACCCAGTGCTTCCATGGCCAGCCCCAAGTTGTGTTCTCCGCTCTGAACACTGCAGGGAGAGGGGCCTAGATCCCACGCCGACAGCCAGGAGATCAGAGAGAGACACACAGCACACTGCTCACCGCCATAACAGAGGATTATACCGTGTTTCCCCGAAAAGCACCTCAAACTAGGGCTTATTTTCGAGGTAGGGCTTATATTGCAGCCCACCTGGAAAATAGCGCTAGGTCTTATTTCCGGGGTAGGTCTTATTTTCAGGTAAACACGGTATATCACTCTCCTGGTTTGATCAGATGCCTGGCGGATAGGAACAAATCCTGCTTGGTCAGGGTGAACACGCTGACCCAAAAATGTATTTAGTCTCGGAGCGAGTATTTTTGATATTATTTTGAGATCCACATTTATCAGAGAAATAGGGCGATAGTTCATGCAGTCCCTATGATCTTTCCCTGGTTTCAGGATAGCACTTCTTATACATATGTGATCATATATATTTGTCCATAACACCATCTACCATTGATCACCTGTGAAATTATTTAACAAAAGGGCAGTGTTACAACAGACTCCAAATATCATGGTAACATAGTTTTAAATGTTTGTACCTCATGATGTTAATAAATTATAATTAAGTATTTATAAATAAGTGTTTCTAAATACTATGAAAAAAATGAAATATAAATGCATCCATATGTTCGAAAGATTCAAGACTCACTAGAAACCACACTCATAGATAACTATATTTGGGGGCTTATTCTTGGTAATTACTTCTTCAGTAGGGCCTTTTATGGCAGAAAGTATTTGCCTGCCAGATGGGGTCAAACGTTCTTTACACATACACTATATTACCAAAAGTATTGGAACGCCTGCCTTTACACACACATGAACTTAAATGGCATCCCAGTCTTAGTCCGCAGGGTTCAATATTGAGTTGGCCCACCCTTTTCAACTAGAACATCTTCAACTCTTCTGGGAAAGCTATCCACAAGGTTTAGGAGTGTGTCTATGGGAATGTCCGACCATTCTTCCAGAAGCGAATTGTGAGGTCAGGCACTGATGTTGGAAGAGAAGGCCAGGCTCACAGTCTCCGCTTTAATTCATCCCAAAGGTGTTCTATCATGTTGAGGTCAGGACTCTGTGCAGGCCAGTGAAGTTCCTCCACCCAGAGGCATATCTAGTGAAAATGGCGCCCATGGCAAGCACTGAAACTGCGCCCCTGTCAAAACACTGGAAACCCATCTTTCAGATAACCTTAACAAAAAAACAGCTAACAAAACTACAAGTCAAGCTCTTTAATCCTTCAATTAACAAATTATGGATTGGCGCTTAGTGATGAGCCGAACACCCCCGGGTTCGGTCCGCACCAGAACCCGCGAACGGACCGAAAGTTCGCACGAACATTAGAACCCTATTAAATACAATGGATGCGAACGTTCGGATTCTAAAGTGCTAATTATAACGACTATTATCCATGTTATTGTCCGAAACAGAGTTTGGGAACCCGGGTTCTGCACCAGGGGACATGTATCAATGCAAAAAGAAGTTTTAAAAACGGACGTTTTCCGGGAGCAGTCATTTTAATGATGCATAAAGTGAAAAAAAAAAGTCAAATATTCCTTTAAATATTGTACCTGGGGGGTGTCTAAAGTATGCCTGTGAAGTGCCACGTGTTTCCCGTGTTTAGAACTATCCCTGCACAAAATAACATTTCTAAAGGAAAAAAAGCCATTTAAAACTGCTTGCGGCTTTAATGCAATGTCTGGTCCCGGTAATATGGATGGAAATCTTTATGAAAAATGGCATAGCTACCCCATCAACCCCCCCCTACCCCAGCCCATTACCAGCCCCTTTGGGTCTTGTATGGATATTAAGGGGAACCCTGCACACAAAATAAAAAAGGCCCTATATACTCTGAACAGCCGTATACAGGCGGTGCATACAAGACAGGGACTGTAGGTTTGTTCTTATGTAGAATCTGTTTGTAATTTTGAACAGCTGCATTGTTTAAGTGTAGCTCCATGCCAAATTCCTTTTTTTTAGCTTTTTGGAAAACATAGGGAACGGTTATCACCCCTGTCACATTTTTTTTTGCTGTCTGTGCCCCTGTTCAGAACATTTCACCTCACTTTGCGTCCCAATGACAACTGTTTTTGAAATGTGGTGTTTTTATTGAAACAAGGATTGTTGATAAAGCATCAGTAGAGAGGAGACACCTTTCTCCCATATTAATTCTTACAGGAGAGAATTTTCCTTCCAAGGGGTAGATTTCCTCTCACTTCCTGTTGTCTTCTTCCGTTTGCAAGTAGTAGTAGTTTGTAAGTTGGATGTTTGAAAGTAGGGACCTGCCTTATATACTCTGCAGAAATTGGCCCCTTAGGTGTTGGTGTTGGCACAACACTGAAAACACTCACAGTTATTCTTGGTGGGTGCTGGAACGCCCTGCTGTCAACTATTATATCAGGAATTGTAATAACATATAATTGTTGATCAGTGGTAGTAAAAATTGTGCCTTTGATGGTGGTGCTGGTGCCACAACACTGTAAGGCCTGACAGTTACTCTTGGTGGGCGCAGCAATGGGCCCTGCTGTGAATTATTAGATCAATAATTATAATTGCATGCCCCTGTTGAATAGGGGCTGAAAAATTGGGCCTTTGGTGGTGGTGGTGGTGGTGGTGGTGGTGATGGTGGTGCTGGTGCCACAACACTGTAAGGCCTGACAGTTACTCTTGGTGGGCGCAGCAATGGGTCCTGCTGTGAATTATTAGATCAATAATTATAATTGCATGCCCCTGTTGAACAGGGGCTGAAAAATTGGGCCTTAGGCACTGGTGGCACAACACTGCAACCCCTCACAGATACTGTACTTGGAGCACAGCAATGAGGCCTGTTGCAAAGTATTGCATCAAAAATTTTAATTACACGCCCCTGTTAAACAGGGGCTGAAAAATTGGGCCTTAGCCACTGGTGGCGTCACCCATAAACCAAAATGATCTTCCAAGCTATCATCATTAATCGTATCATTGAGGAGGAGGAGGAGGATAGCCAGTCAACATAACAGCACAGGCACTCAGCATCAGCATCAGTCTTGAAGGGATGTGACATTTTAAAATCAATTAGTCTGTTATATCAGCATCTGGTGTGTGGTAGCTGGTGGTGATCCAAGACTGGTTCATCTTGATGAAAGTCAGTCGATCAACTGAGTCGGTGGACAGGCGCACCCTGTGATCCGTGACAAATCCTCCAGCAGCACTGAATGTGCGTTCTGAAAGAACGCTGGATGCAGGACAGGCCAGTAGCTCAATTGCATACTGTGCAAGCTCTGGCCAGTGATCCATCCTCAAGACCCAGTAAGCCAGAGGATTTTCGGTTGGGAAGGTGTCCAAGTCTGACCTTGCCCCTAGGTATTCCTGGACCATGTATATCAGACGCTGGCGATGGTTGCTGGAACCGATCATACTTTGGGGCTGCGGACTAAAGAATTGTCTGAACGCATCGGTCAGACGGCCACCTTCCCCACCGCTCCTTCTTTGACTGCCCGAAGCCTCAGCAACTCGTTGTCCAGGACCAGGAGTTTGTAACCTCCCAGTCTCTGGGAACGCGTTGCACAGACCTTTCTGCAAGGCCTCCCGGAGTTGTCTCATCCTCTGCTCGCTCTGCGACGGTACGATAAGGTCCGCAACCTTACCCTTGTACCGTGGATCAAGGAGAGTGGCCAGCCAGTAATGGTCCCTCTCCTTGATCCGAAGAATACAAGGATCCTTCCGCAGACTTTGCAGGATCAGGGAAGCCATGCAGCATAGGTTAGCTGAGGCATTCAGTCCGGAGTCCTCTGGGTCACTAAGGACGACATGATCCGCAGCCACCTCCTCCCAGCCACGTACAAGTCCACTGGTTTCTTGTGACTGTAAATCATCCCTAAAAGACTGCTGCTGATGATGCTGAGTGCCAGCCTCCACCTCCATGCTGACACAATCCTCCTCCTCCTCCTCCTCCTCCTCTTCCTGTGCGATGGGTGGGACAGAAGGAACACTGTCTGGGTAAAGGGGTCCTTGAGAGGCAAGGAAGTCCTCCTCTTCCTGCCTCTGTTCTGCCTCAAGTGCCCTGTCCATTATTCCACGCAGCGTGTGCTCCAACAGGTGGACAAGAGGTACAGTGTCACTGATGCATGCACTGTCACTGCTCACCATCCTCGTGGCCTCCTCAAATGGTGCCAGGACAGTGCATGCATCCCTGATCATGCCCCACTGGCGTGGTGAAAAAAACCAGAGCTCCCCTGACCCTGTCCTGGTGCCGTAGTCGCACAGGTACTCATTGATGGCCCTCTGCTGCGTGTGCAGCCGCTGCAGCATGGCCAACGTTGAGTTCCACCTGGTGGGCATGTCACATATAAGGCGGTTCTTGGGCAGGTTCAACTCCTTTTGCAGCTCAGCCAGGCGAGCACTGGCATTATAAGATCTGCGGAAATGCACACAGACTTTCCTGGCCTGCCTCAGGACATCCTGTAAGCCCGTGTACCTGCCCAAGAACCGCTGCACCACCAGGTTAAGGACGTGAGCCATACAGGGCACATGGGTCAGTTGTCCCTGTCGGAGGGCGGAGAGGAGGTTGGTGCCATTGTCGCAAACCACCATTCCTGGCTTAAGCTGGCGTGGCGTCAACCACCTCTCGGCCTGCCCCTGCAGAGCAGACAGGACCTCTGCCCCAGTGTGGCTCCTGTCCCCCAAACACACCAGCGCAAGCACGGCATGGCATCTTTTTGCCTGCGTAGTTGCGTAGCCCCTTGAACGCCTACGGAGCACCGCTGGTTCCGAGGACAAACCACAGGAAGAGGCCATGGAGGAAGAAGAAGAGGAGGGGGTGGAGGAGAGAGGTGTGTCACAACCAGTAGTAGCATTTTGGAGGCGTGGCGGTGGAACAACCTCCAACACTACTGCACCTTGTCCTGCATCCTTCCCAGCTGCCAAAAGAGTGACCCAATGGGCCGTGAAAGAAAGGTAACGTCCCTGTCCATGCCTGCTGGACCATGAGTCAGCGGTAATATGCACCTTACCGCTGACCGCCCTTTCCAGGGAGGCCAAGACATTGCCTTCCACATGCCTGTAGAGAGCCGGAATCGCCTTCCGTGCAAAAAAGTGGCGTTTGGGAACCTGCCACTGAGGAACCGCACATTGCACAAACTCACGGAAGGGGGCCGAGTCTACCAATTGAAAAGGCAGCAGTTGAAGCGCTAGCAATTTAGCCAAGCTAGCATTCAACCGCTGGGCATGTGGATGGCTGGGAGTGAACTTCTTTCGACGGTCCAGCAGCTGGGGCAGGGAAATTTGCCTGCTAGAATCGGACGTTGGTGTACTGCTAGCAGAGTGCCCGCAAGTACTTGCCTGTGACACACCTAATTCTACACCTTCATTCCTCTCAGAGCAGGTTTCAGAGAGGAGTGAAGGTATAGTGTGGTTGGAGATCCCAGCTGATGCGGTGCAAGAAGAGGTCAGCTTTGTTCTTTGGTGTGGGTCTTTAAGGTAGGCTTGCCAACGAGCTGCATGGCAGGTCAACATATGTCTGATCAAGCATGTGGTGCCCAAGCGGCTGATGTTTTGGCCACGCGATATACGCTTGAGACATATGTTGCAAACAGCAGCTGTGCGATCTGATGCACTCGCCTCAAAAAAGGCCCACACCAAAGAACTTTTTGAATGACGGGCAGAGGCAGCGCCCTGCACAGGCGGAGCTCTGCGGTGTGATTCCGTCAGTGTGCTGCCCATACGCTGGCCACTCAAGGGCATCCTGCCTCGTTGGAGATGTGCCTCCTCCTCATCCTCCTCCTCCTCCTCCTCTCTCCTATTAGGCACCCACGTGGAGTCAGTGACCTCATCATCCCCTCCCTCCTCATCACTGGAGCCAATCTGGCAGTATGCTGCAGCTGCTGGAGCATGACTGCCAGATTGGTGTCCTTCTTGAGCATCCCCTCTCTCTGCTCTCATGCTGCTGCCTTCCTCTAGCTGGGTATCATCATCAGATCCTTCCAAACGCTGGGCATCCTCCTGGAGCATGTACCCAACACTGTGCTCAAACAGTTCGGGGGACTCCTCAGGAGGAGGACATGGTGGGTCTAGGGAAGGATTGACTAATGAAGATAATGATACCAGAGAAGAGGACGCTTTGGCAGCTGCTTTGCCAGTACCCTGAGCCTGGGTGAGAGAGGATGAGGAGGATGAGGTGGGCTTGGTCATCCACTCTACCAAGTCTTCGGCATGATGTGGCTCAACATGTCCAGCTGCCGAAAAGAAGGACAAGCGTGTCCCATGGCCATGTGCTGATGACAATGCACCGAGTCCACGACCAGCACTGTTGCCCCCAGACACAGAGCCTGCTTTCCCTCTTTTTTTGCCTCCTGACTGTCTGCCTCTCCTTGTTTGCCTTCCAGACATTTTAATGGATGGCCTGCAGGGAGATGGGAAAAAGAGCAATAAGGGCTACCTTCAGGTGTATACTGTGCAGGAGGCTTAGCAACAATGACACTGACACTGTCCCCTGCCTATCCTTCTCTGTCCCTAAACTCAAGGATTTGAAATATGGAACAGCAAAATTGGTTTAGAACAGAATAGCACACTGTCAGTTTCACTCACTGTACCTCTCTGTCCCTAAACTCAAGGATTGAAAATATGGTTCAGCAAAATTGGTTTAGAACAGAATAGGACACTTTCCCTCACTGTCCTACTCTGTCCCTCCCTACAAACAAGATTTAGCACAGAATAGCACACTGATAATTGCCACGAGTGTCCTTCTCTGTCCCTAAACTCAAGGATTGAAAATATGGAACAGCAAAATTGGTTTAGAACAGAATAGCACACTGACACTTTCCCTCACTGTCCTACTCTGTCCCTCCCTACAAACAAGATTTAGCACAGAATAGCACACTGATAATTGCCACGAGTGTCCTTCTCTGTCCCTAAACTCAAGGATTGAAAATATGGAACAGCAAAATTGGTTTAGAACAGAATAGCACACTGACACTTTCCCTCACTGTCCTACTCTGTCCCTCCCTACAAACAAGATTTAGCACAGAATAGCACACTGATAATTGCCACGAGTGTCCTTCTCTGTCCCTAAACTCAAGGATTGAAAATATGGAACAGCAAAATTGGTTTAGAACAGAATAGCACACTGACACTTTCCCTCACTGTCCTACTCTGTCCCTCCCTACAATCAAGATTTAGCACAGAATAGCACACTGATAATTGCCACGAGTGTCCTTCTCTGTCCCTAAACTCAAGGATTGAAAATATGGAACAGCAAAATTGGTTTAGAACAGAATAGCACACTGACACTTTCCCTCACTGTCCTACTCTGTCCCTCCCTACAAACAAGATTTAGCACAGAATAGCACACTGATAATTGCCACGAGTGTCCTTCTCTGTCCCTAAACTCAAGGATTGAAAATATGGAACAGCAAAATTGGTTTAGAACAGAATAGCACACTGACACTTTCCCTCACTGTCCTACTCTGTCCCTCCCTACAAACAAGATTTAGCACAGAATAGCACACTGACACTTTCCCTCACTGTCCTACTCTGTCCCTCCCTACAAACAAGATTTAGCACAGAATAGCACACTGATAATTGCCACGAGTGTCCTTCTCTGTCCCTAAACTCAAGGATTGAAAATATGGAACAGCAAAATAGGTTTAGAACAGAATAGCACACTGACACTTTCCCTCACTGTCCTACTCTGTCCCTCCCTACAAACAAGATTTAGCACAGAATAGCACACTGATAGTTTCCACGAGTGTCCTTCTCTGTCCCTAAACTCAAGGATTTCAAATATGGAACAGCAAAATTGGTTTAGAACAGAATAGCACACTGACACTTTCCCTCACTGTCCTACTCTGTCCCTCCCTACAAACAAGATTTAGCACAGAATAGCACACTGATAATTGCCACGAGTGTCCTTCTCTGTCCCTAAACTCAAGGATTGAAAATATGGAACAGTAAAATTGGTTTAGAACAGAATAGCACACTGACACTTTCCCTCACTGTCCTACTCTGTCCCTCCCTACAAACAAGATTTAGCACAGAATAGCACACTGATAATTGCCACAAGTGTCCTTCTCTGTCCCTAAACTCAAGGATTGAAAATATGGAACAGCAAAATTGGTTTAGAACAGAATAGCACACTGACACTTTCCCTCACTGTCCTACTCTGTCCCTCCCTACAAACAAGATTTAGCACAGAATAGCACACTGATAATTGCCACGAGTGTCCTTCTCTGTCCCTAAACTCAAGGATTGAAAATATGGAACAGCAAAATTGGTTTAGAACAGAATAGCACACTGACACTTTCCCTCACTGTCCTACTCTGTCCCTCCCTACAAACAAGATTTAGCACAGAATAGCACACTGATAATTGCCACGAGTGTCCTTCTCTGTCCCTAAACTCAAGGATTGAAAATATGGAACAGCAAAATTGGTTTAGAACAGAATAGCACACTGACACTTTCCCTCACTGTCCTACTCTGTCCCTCCCTACAAACAAGATTTAGCACAGAATAGCACACTGATAATTGCCACGAGTGTCCTTCTCTGTCCCTAAACTCAAGGATTGAAAATATGGAACAGCAAAATTGGTTTAGAACAGAATAGCACACTGACACTTTCCCTCACTGTCCTACTCTGTCCCTCCCTACAAACAAGATTTAGCACAGAATAGCACACTGATAATTGCCACGAGTGTCCTTCTCTGTCCCTAAACTCAAGGATTGAAAATATGGAACAGCAAAATAGGTTTAGAACAGAATAGCACCCTGACACTTTCCCTCACTGTCCTACTCTGTCCCTCCCTACAAACAAGATTTAGCACAGAATAGCACACTGATAGTTTCCACGAGTGTCCTTCTCTGTCCCTAAACTCAAGGATTTCAAATATGGAACAGCAAAATTGGTTTAGAACAAAATAGCACACTGACACTTTCCCTCACTGTCCTACTCTGTCCCTCCCTACAAACAAGATTTAGCACAGAATAGCACACTGATAATTGCCACGAATGTCCTTCTCTGTCCCTAAACTCAAGGATTGAAAATATGGAACAGCAAAATTGGTTTAGAACAGAATAGCACACTGACACTTTCCCTCACTGTTCTACTCTGTCCCTCCCTACAAACAAGATTTAGCACAGAATAGCACACTGATAATTGCCACAAGTGTCCTTCTCTGTCCCTAAACTCAAGGATTGAAAATATGGAACAGCAAAATTGGTTTAGAACAGAATAGCACACTGACACTTTCCCTCACTGTCCTACTCTGTCCCTCCCTACAAACAAGATTTAGCACAGAATAGCACACTGATAATTGCCACGAGTGTCCTTCTCTGTCCCTAAACTCAAGGATTGAAAATATGGAACAGCAAAATTGGTTTAGAACAGAATAGCACACTGACACTTTCCCTCACTGTCCTACTCTGTCCCTCCCTACAAACAAGATTTAGCACAGAATAGCACACTGATAATTGCCACGAGTGTCCTTCTCTGTCCCTAAACTCAAGGATTGAAAATATGGAACAGCAAAATAGGTTTAGAACAGAATAGCACACTGACACTTTCCCTCACTGTCCTACTCTGTCCCTCCCTACAAACAAGATTTAGCACAGAATAGCACACTGATAGTTTCCACGAGTGTCCTTCTCTGTCCCTAAACTCAAGGATTTCAAATATGGAACAGCAAAATTGGTTTAGAACAGAATAGCACACTGACACTTTCCCTCACTGTCCTACTCTGTCCCTCCCTACAAACAAGATTTAGCACAGAATAGCACACTGATAATTGCCACGAGTGTCCTTCTCTGTCCCTAAACTCAAGGATTGAAAATATGGAACAGTAAAATTGGTTTAGAACAGAATAGCACACTGACACTTTCCCTCACTGTCCTACTCTGTCCCTCCCTACAAACAAGATTTAGCACAGAATAGCACACTGATAATTGCCACAAGTGTCCTTCTCTGTCCCTAAACTCAAGGATTGAAAATATGGAACAGCAAAATTGGTTTAGAACAGAATAGCACACTGACACTTTCCCTCACTGTCCTACTCTGTCCCTCCCTACAAACAAGATTTAGCACAGAATAGCACACTGATAATTGCCACGAGTGTCCTTCTCTGTCCCTAAACTCAAGGATTGAAAATATGGAACAGCAAAATTGGTTTAGAACAGAATAGCACACTGACACTTTCCCTCACTGTCCTACTCTGTCCCTCCCTACAAACAAGATTTAGCACAGAATAGCACACTGATAATTGCCACGAGTGTCCTTCTCTGTCCCTAAACTCAAGGATTGAAAATATGGAACAGCAAAATTGGTTTAGAACAGAATAGCACACTGACACTTTCCCTCACTGTCCTACTCTGTCCCTCCCTACAAACAAGATTTAGCACAGAATAGCACACTGATAATTGCCACGAGTGTCCTTCTCTGTCCCTAAACTCAAGGATTGAAAATATGGAACAGCAAAATTGGTTTAGAACAGAATAGCACACTGACACTTTCCCTCACTGTCCTACTCTGTCCCTCCCTACAAACAAGATTTAGCACAGAATAGCACACTGATAATTGCCACGAGTGTCCTTCTCTGTCCCTAAACTCAAGGATTGAAAATATGGAACAGCAAAATAGGTTTAGAACAGAATAGCACCCTGACACTTTCCCTCACTGTCCTACTCTGTCCCTCCCTACAAACAAGATTTAGCACAGAATAGCACACTGATAGTTTCCACGAGTGTCCTTCTCTGTCCCTAAACTCAAGGATTTCAAATATGGAACAGCAAAATTGGTTTAGAACAAAATAGCACACTGACACTTTCCCTCACTGTCCTACTCTGTCCCTCCCTACAAACAAGATTTAGCACAGAATAGCACACTGATAATTGCCACGAATGTCCTTCTCTGTCCCTAAACTCAAGGATTGAAAATATGGAACAGCAAAATTGGTTTAGAACAGAATAGCACACTGACACTTTCCCTCACTGTTCTACTCTGTCCCTCCCTACAAACAAGATTTAGCACAGAATAGCACACTGATAATTGCCACAAGTGTCCTTCTCTGTCCCTAAACTCAAGGATTGAAAATATGGAACAGCAAAATTGGTTTAGAACAGAATAGCACACTGACACTTTCCCTCACTGTCCTACTCTGTCCCTCCCTACAAACAAGATTTAGCACAGAATAGCACACTGATAATTGCCACGAGTGTCCTTCTCTGTCCCTAAACTCAAGGATTGAAAATATGGAACAGCAAAATTGGTTTAGAACAGAATAGCACACTGACACTTTCCCTCACTGTCCTACTCTGTCCCTCCCTACAAACAAGATTTAGCACAGAATAGCACACTGATAATTGCCACGAGTGTCCTTCTCTGTCCCTAAACTCAAGGATTGAAAATATGGAACAGCAAAATTGGTTTAGAACAGAATAGCACACTGACACTTTCCCTCACTGTCCTACTCTGTCCCTCCCTACAAACAAGATTTAGCACAGAATAGCACACTGATAATTGCCACGAGTGTCCTTCTCTGTCCCTAAACTCAAGGATTGAAAATATGGAACAGCAAAATTGGTTTAGAACAGAATAGCACACTGACACTTTCCCTCACTGTCCTACTCTGTCCCTCCCTACAAACAAGATTTAGCACAGAATAGCACACTGATAATTGCCACGAGTGTCCTTCTCTGTCCCTAAACTCAAGGATTGAAAATATGGAACAGCAAAATTGGTTTAGAACAGAATAGCACACTGACACTTTCCCTCACTGTCCTACTCTGTCCCTCCCTACAAACAAGATTTAGCACAGAATAGCACACTGATAATTGCCATGAGTTTCCTTCTCTGTCCCTAAACTCAAGGATTGAAAATATGGAACAGCAAAATTGGTTTAGAACAGAATAGCACACTGACACTTTCCCTCACTGTCCTACTCTGTCCCTCCCTACAAACAAGATTTAGCACAGAATAGCACACTGATAATTGCCACGAGTGTCCTTCTCTGTCCCTAAACTCAAGGATTGAAAATATGGAACAGCAAAATTGGTGTAGAACAGAATAGCACACTGACACTTTCCCTCACTGTCCTACTCTGTCCCTCCCTACAAACAAGATTTAGCACAGAATAGCACACTGATAATTGCCACGAGTGTCCTTCTCTGTCCCTAAACTCAAGGATTGAAAATATGAAACAGCAAAATTGGTTTAGAACAGAATAGCACACTGACACTTTCCCTCACTGTCCTACTCTGTCCCTCCCTACAAACAAGATTTAGCACAGAATAGCACACTGATAATTGCCACGAGTGTCCTTCTCTGTCCCTAAACTCAAGGCTTGAAAATATGGAACAGCAAAATTGGTTTAGAACAGAATAGCACACTGACACTTTCCCTCACTGTCCTAATCTGTCCCTCCCTACAAACAAGATTTAGCACAGAATAGCACACTGATAATTGCCACGAGTGTTCTTCTCTGTCCCTAAACTCAAGGATTGAAAATATGGAACAGCAAAATTGGTTTAGAACAGAATAGCACACTGACACTTTCCCTCACTGTCCTACTCTGTCCCTCCCTACAAACAAGATTTAGCACAAAATAGCACACTGACACTTTGCCTCACTGTACCTCTCTGTCCCTAAACTCAATGATTGAAAATATGGTTCAGCAAGATTGGTTTAGAACAGAATAGCACACTGACACTTTCCCTCACTGTACCTCTCTGTCCCTACAAACAAGGATTAACACAGAATAGCACACTGTCACTGACACTCTCCCTACCTATCCTTATTTGTCCCTAAACACAAGGAATCCAGGATTAGTAAAGGAAAAATAATGACACTGTCCCTGCCTATGCTTCTCTTTCCCTGCTCCGGAACACACTACACAAGGCCGCCGCGCTGGCGGCCTTTTATAGTTTGGGGCGTGTACTAAACCCCCTCAGCAATAATTGGCCACAGGCATCCTGCCTGTGGCCAATCATTGCTCTCCTCGCTGCCGGCGCTGTGATTGGCCAAGCATGCGGGGTCACAGTGCATGCTTGGCCAATCACAGCGCCTGGATGACACTGCGATGGCGTAGTACATTGTGAGCCGTTCGCGTCACTCGAATTTGGCGCGAACGGCCCAAATCGTTCGATCTTCGTCGAACGATCGAACAGCCAATGTTCGAGTCGAACGTATGTTCGACTCGAACACGAAGCTCATCCCTATTGGCGCTACATAAAAATTACACCGTCTGTTGTTTTTAGCAGGTGTTGTACCCACTGACAGTGTTTACAAATTCAAATGAATGGCAGCGCTCTTGCAAGCTCTACAGAACTGCGTGCAGTGTGGTGTTCAAGGGGTTAAAGCGCACAGTGTGGAGGAGATATGCCTCCTCACCACCTCTCAAATGCAAATGTGAAAGAGCCCCTACATATTCCTGCATGTCAATGGTGGAGGGCAGCTCAAACAAAATGTCATGCCTTTGCACAGCAGGTGCACATCACTGATCGCAAAGTTGTCTCACAAAAATTGCGTTTCTGTATTATTTTTTTTTACAGTACATCTCAGCATATAAAAAGGTCCACTTTTTTGAAAGCCACACAGAGCAGACTTGCTATACTGTATGTACACTGTGCACTGTCCTGTGTAAAACATTTGCTCTTCCCTCTTTGGGTGCCAGAAGGATCAGCAAGGTGATCTTTGTCCCCCTGTGGACTCAGTGTGCTGGTTACTTGAGACTGTGCAGTATGAGCTGAACACACAGCTTACACCAAGGATGGGGCATAGGAATTTTGGTGACACTTTCCTATGACACAGATGGCACCTTGGCATTGTAATTGGAGAGGGGGGCCTAGAATTGTGACAGGAGGGGGGTACCTGGGCAGTGTGATAGGGGGGGTACCTGGGCAGTGTGATAGGAGGGGGGGGGTACCTGGGCAATGTGATAGGAGGGGGTACCTGGGCAGTGTGATAGGAGGGGGGTACCTGGGCAGTGTGATAGGGGGTACCTGGGCAGTGTGATAGGAGGGGGTACCTGGACAGTGTGATAGGGGGGGTACCTGGGCAGTGTGACAGGGGTGGGGGGGTACCTGGGCAGTGTGATAGGAGGGGGATACCTGGGCAGTGTGATAGGAGGGGGGTACCTGGGCAGTGTGATAGGGGGTACCTGGGCAGTGTGATAGGAGGGGGGTACCTGGACAGTGTGATAGGAGGGGGGTACCTGGACAGTGTGATAGGGGGGTACCTGGGCAGTGTGACAGGGGTGGGGGGGACCTGGGCAGTGTGATAGGAGGGGGGTACCTGGGCAGTGTGATGGGGGGTACCTGGGCAGTGTGATAGGAGGGGGGTACCTGGGCAGTGTGATAGGAAGGGGGTACCTGGACAGTGTGATAGGAAGGGGGTACCTGGGCAGTGTGATAGGGGGGTACCTGGGCAGTGTGATGGGGGGTACCTGGGCAGTGTAATAGGAGGGGGGTACCTGGACAGTGTGATAGGAGGGGGTACCCGGGCAGTGTAATAGGGGGGGTACCTGGGCAGTGTGATAGGAGGGGGATACCTGGGCAGTGTGATAGGGGGGGTACCTGGGCAGTGTGATAGGAGGGGGGGTACCTGGGCAATGTGATAGGAGGGGGTACCTGGGCAGTGTGATAGGAGGGGGGTACCTGGGCAGTGTGATAGGGGGTACCTGGGCAGTGTGATAGGAGGGGGTACCTGGACAGTGTGATAGGGGGGGTACCTGGGCAGTGTGACAGGGGTGGGGGGGTACCTGGGCAGTGTGATAGGAGGGGGATACCTGGGCAGTGTGATAGGAGGGGGGTACCTGGGCAGTGTGATAGGGGGGTACCTGGGCAGTGTGATAGGAGGGGGGTACCTGGACAGTGTGATAGGAGGGGGGTACCTGGACAGTGTGATAGGGGGGTACCTGGGCAGTGTGACAGGGGTGGGGGGGACCTGGGCAGTGTGATAGGAGGGGGGTACCTGGGCAGTGTGATGGGGGGTACCTGGGCAGTGTGATAGGAGGGGGGGTACCTGGGCAGTGTGATAGGATGGGGGTACCTGGGCAGTGTGATAGGAGGGGGGTACCTGGGCAGTGTGATAGGGGGGTACCTGGGCAGTGTGATGGGGGGGTACCTGGGCAGTGTAATAGGAGGGGGGTACCTGGACAGTGTGATAGGAGGGGGTACCCGGGCAGTGTAATAGGGGGGTACCTGGGCAGTGTGATAGGAGGGGGATACCTGGACAGTGTGATAGGGGGGGTACCTGGGCAGTGTGACATAGGGGGGGGTACCTGGGCAGTGTGATAGAAGGGGGGTACCTGGGCAGTGTGACAGGGGTGTGGGGGGGTATCTGGGCAGTGTGATAGGAGGGGGGGTACCTGGGCAGTGTGATAGGAGGGGGGTACCTGGGCAGTGTGATAGGAGGGGGGGTACCTGGGCAGTGAGACAGGGGTGGGGGGGTACCTGGGCAGTGAGACAGGGGTGGGGGGGTACCTGGGCAGTGAGACGGGGGGCAGAGTAACATAAGAAGGACAGACAGTATGACAGGAGGACACACTATTCACTCTCATGTGCAGGGCACTGTGTCTTATGCTGACGCCACACACAACACACAGTAATCACAAAGAATGCTCAGAAATCCCCCTCACCCGCCCCCCTCCTCCTCCTCCTGCTAATCAGGTTCTTGTTTCTCTTACTGTGGCTGACTTTGGTCTCTTGGAAGATCTGTTTCTGGTCGGCTGTCTGTACATAAACAGCATGTTCATCAGCCGATCATAGAGATTTAATCTCTGATCCAGAGCCGATGTCCCATAATTCTTCACTGACACCTCATGACCTCAACAATGTGCAGAGTGATCTGGCCTGGCTCTGAAGAGGGAGTGGGCTGGACCGAGTTCACTGCCAGAATCCCTCCCCTTCAACGGCTTCTTCCTCAGCATAAGCTGAGTTCTCAGTAAAGTCCTCCAGAGCTGGGGTGCTCTCAGTGTCCGCCGGACACTTCTTCTACCCCCCTGCAGGATCCTGGCGGCTCCTGTCCGGTGTCTGAGTTTGCATTGATTGACAGAGATGCTGGAATAGATTTTCGTCAGCTCCTCAAGAAAAAAAGGCATGGCTCATGACGCCCATGGCACTTGCTATGTCTGCCATACCATGGATACACCACTGCCTCCACCCCAAACTCGCTTATCCATGGCTCATGGCGCCCATGGCACTTGCTATGTCTGCCATACCCTGGATATACCACTGCCTCCACCCCAAACTCACTTATCCATGTCTTTAATGATCTTGCTTTGTGCACTGGTCCAAATTATTTAATGGAGGGGGAATTATGGTGTGGGGTTGTTTTTCAGGAGTTGGGCTTGGCCCCTTAGTTCCAGTGAAAGGAACTCTTAAGGTGTCAGCATACCAAGACATTTTGGACAATTTTATGCTCCCAAATTTGTGGGAACAATTTGGGGATGGCCCCTTCCTGTTCCAACATGACTGTGCACCAGTGAAACAAGGTCCAAAAAGACATGGGTGAGTGAGTTTGGGAAGGAGGAATTTGACTGCCCTGCCCTCAACCCGATAGAAGACCTTTGGGATGAATTAGAGCAGAGACTGCAAGCCAGGCCTTCTTGTTCACATCAGACTGAGATGCAGGGCCGATCCGAGACAGGGTGCAGGTGGTGCAATGCACCAAGGCGCCATAGGGGAGGGGGCGCCAAAGTTTCAGGAGCATCGTTGGTCCCGAGTGTGTTGCCAATGAGTCTGGCGCCGGTGTTTCGTCCTAGACGAGTCACGAGCGCATGTCAGCGAGGGCGCCGTGACCTCCTCGTTCATTGCCCCCTACCTCCGCCGCCCACTGACCCGCCCGCCGGCAGCAGTGTCCACATCCAGCACCCGCTGTATCCGTACTAAGGAGGGAAGAGGAGAGTCCCCCCTGTGCCCGCCCACAACCCCTTGTGCGGCCAATCTGTGCCTGGAAAGGGGTGTGGGCGGGAGATTTCAAAGCAGCCAGATGCCAGTGACACTGATCTGATGTCGCTGCGCTGGACACCGTTTCCTCCAGCCAGAGGCGGCTCTTAAATTAGGCGGCTTGTCACACATTGCTGGTACCCACTGGTACCTTGGATGCCCAGGAAACCGGACCGCTGATCTGCCCACATGCCACACCGTTTGCAGCATTGGATTGCTCCCTAAAGCCACAACAACTGACGGTATTTTTTCAAGATGGCGCCGCAATGGCGCCAAGGTGGCTGTCAACACAGAGAGAGAGACAGACATTCCTGGGGTCCTGGGGATGATTAAACCATGCTGGTGTTACTGCTGCACTACTCTCCTATCAGCGAACTTTGCCCTGCCTTCCGAGATCTGTCAGTGTCCACTGACATGGAGGTGTTTCAGGAATACATACTCCACATGTTTCCCCCGCCCGCAGCCTTAGCCCTTCACACATGGATGAGCAGGGAGTCGGGGACCGAGTGCACTGCTACAGGACATGAGTGAGTAACTTCACCAGAACGACTGGAGCTTCCTTTTACTTAAGATTCTGCACTGTAAACCACGCAAACTGGGACATAGAAGGGGAAGGGACAGGGTTAGTGATCCATTTTTCACTCCTCCTCCTCCTCCCCCCCTTCTCCTCTCCCCCCTCCTCCTCCTCTCCCCCCCACTCCTTCTTTCCCCCCCTCCTCCTCCTGCCCCCTCTCATCCCCCCTCCTCCTCCTGCCCCCTCTCTTCTCTTCTCCTCCTCCTGCCCCCTCTCTTCTCTTCTCCTCCTCCTGCCCCTTCTCTTCTCCTCCTCCTGCCCCTTCTCATCTCCTCCTGCCCCCTCTCTTCTCCTTCTCCCCCTCTCTTCTCTTCTCCCCCTCTCCCTCTCTTCTCTTCCCCCCCTCTCCCGCTCTTCTCTTCTCCTCCTCTCCCTCTCTTCTCTTCTCCTCCTCTCCCTCTCTTCTCTTCTCCTCCCCTCACTCTCTTCTCTTCTCCTCTCACTCTCTTCTCTTCTCCTCTCACTCTCTTCTCTTCTCCTCCCCCCTCTCTTCTCTTCTCCTCCTCCCCCTCTCTTCTCTTCTCCTCCCCCTCTCTTCTCTTCTCCTCCTCCTCTCTTCTCCTCCCCTCTCTCTTCTCTTCTTCTCCTCCTCCCCTCTCTCTTCTCTTTTCATTCTCCTCCTCCTCATCTCTCCCCCTCCTCCTCCTCCAATGGGCACAGTGACACTGATTAATGAGCACAGTGGTTGCATTTTTATGGGCACAGTGACGCTTTTGGAGGGGCACAGTGATGCTGATTAATAGGCACAGTGGCTGCTTTATGATGGGCACAGTGAGGCTTCTTTATGATGGGCACATTGACGCTAATTAATGGGTACAGTGAGGCTGTGTTTTGATGGGCACAGTGAGGCTGCATTTGGTGGGCACTGATGAGGCTGCATTTGGTGGGCACTGATGAGGCTTCATTTGGTGGGCACTGATGAGGCTGCATTTGGTGGGCACTGATGAGTCTGCATTTGATGGACACTGGTAGGCTACAATTGGTGAGCAATGGTAGGCTGCATTTGGTGGGCACTAGTAGGCTGCATTTTGTGGGCACTAGTAGGCTGCATTTTGTGGGCACTAGTAGGCTGTATTTTGTGGGCACTAGTAGGCTGCATTTGGTGGGCACTAATAAGGCTGTATTTGGTGGGCACTAATAAGGCTGCATTTGGTGGGCACTGGTAGGCTGCATTTGGTGGACACTGGTAGGCTGTATTTGGTGGGCACTGGTAGGCTACAGTTGGTGAGCAATGGTAGGCTGCAATTGGTGGGCACTGATGAGCTGCATTTGATGGGCACTGGTGAGGCTGCATTGATCTCTTTTACCATGTCTGCAGTCTTTGACAATCTCCTGTACCATGTCTGCAGTCTCTGACCATCTCCTGTATTATGTTTGCAGTCTCTGACCATCTCCTGTATTATGTTTGCAGTCTCTCACCATCTCCTGTATTATATCTGCAGTCTCTGACCATCTCCTGTATTATGTCTGGGGGCTCTTTCTAAACAAACCCTCTAACAGAGGCCCTCTCTGTGTCCATTAGAGAGACCCCCCTCCAGGTCCAATTAGAGTACTCTGCTTCTCTTCCTGTATTTCGTTTATTGTTAAGAGATCGTGGGAGGATCCCAGGGTAACAATGACTCCTTAGGGGAGCATCTCTGTGTTTGAGTCCTTGCCATAGAAACATTTGTAAAGGGGGAGGAGTTAGTAAGGTGACCACGCCCTTGTAGGGGCGCCAGAAATATTTCTGTACCCAGGCGCATGTGACCCTAGGATCGGCCCTGCTGAGATGCCATTAAAGGTCATGTGCGTGTAAAGGCAGGTGTCTCAATACTTTTGACAATATTGTGAATAGTTGAAATAAAATTAAACGTGATTTGATTAAAATCTTTCACCTATAAATAATCCCTTTCTGTCTTGCCAAGAAGTCTATGATACAAAGCTCTATCAAACACTGAAATTATTTAACTTTAAAGATTCAACCAATACCAAGTGAAGGTCTGGAGCACATAAACTGTACATAAGCCCACCTTGCAAATTGCTGACTAGAGTGTTGCCTAAGTTGTCACTGAAATATTGGGGGCAATAAAAGCAATACAAGTAAATATGATATGGGGATGGGTGATTGTATCAACAGAAGCAGAGCTTTGATAAAATTCAATTAATTTAATAATTTCTGTGCCCCTATACTTTCATTAAAGATTTCCTATCCACATGTTTACTATTGGCATTTAACATTGGTATTGTAATCTCTGTAAGTTAGGGCTTATGAAAAAAGTTCATAGATCTGCATTGTAAAGTGATGAAGTACTAGAAACACTAGTATAATAACACTGTTATCCCATTGAGTGTGTTTTGTTTATAATGCATTTTCATTCAACTAGACTTAAAATAATTTATTTGGTACTGCAAAAAAAATGAAAAACAGCATACTACAGTAGGTTTAACATAAAAGCTAGCACTTGATTTGTTGCATCTAGCAAGATGCACAGTTTATTTTTCTTCATATTTGACAAACACTGCCCTCAAGTTTTCACTTTGGCTTCGCCATTTAATGAAAAAGAAATCTGAAAAGAAAAGCAATGCAATAAAACAGTTTTTCATGAAGTAAAGGAGAGGTTAGACTTTCTAAATATGTTTACTTTACTGTACAGTTGGTGAAATATAAAACTTTGCACTTGACTTTAGCTGACACATCAGTATATGTATCTATTTAGTGTCCAGTAAGTCTTATGTTAAATTACATCCTAAAAAAAGTATAAGGTATCTATAACTTTTTCTAAGACTCTTTCGATTAAAAAAAAGCACAGCAATAAAGCAGTGACACATCATTTCTGTTCATTTTTGTTAGTAACTGAAATCCCAGTGACCAAGAAAAAATATTAATGTTGTGTGATAGAGTAAGGATTATCAAAAAGTAATTGGCTTCTCAAATGGAATACAAACCTAAAATCAATGTCAAAACAAATTACAAGTAGCCAAGCACATTTCTAAGATGTACATCCCATTTTTTACAACTTTTACGATAATAATACAAACTATATCACAAAAACATCAATACTTAATCAAACTTAGTAGGCAATCTATATCATGCATTTATTTAATCAAGGAACATATTGATCTGTAAAATAATATTCACTTAAGTAATGATTCCCAAATAACAAATTAGATTTCCTATGTATTATTAAATTTCAGTCAATAAAACTGTTCCCATGGACTACACTATGATTTATATTGCACAGAATGTGCTTCTATTGTAGCTTCCATGCAAAATATTTTAATTAAATTAGATGATGAAAAAAAGTTACACAAGTACAGTTATTTGAAAACAATACCTTTCTTAGTATTGCCAGCTTTTAATTGTATGGGGTTTAATTAATAAAAGCGTGGTATACAATTATTAGGCTCATTCAAGTTTATATTGACTGCTGACATGGATAGTGTTTCTCCAGAACAATCTGTCTTCTGTTTAGGTCTTCAGACTTTGCAATGGCATGTTCAATGTTTAAGTCTGTATTATCCACCTTATCGCTAGTCATCATCTTCTTTTCCAAACATAATAGTTTTTTTTTTCAGTTAGTTGCTCTTTCTTATATTTTAAAAATATGGTAGCTACAGCCTAGTCATCTGGGCTTCTAGTTAAAGGTCATGCTTGTTTTGTTGAGGTATTAATTTTTCATAAGGTCCACAGTATTGTTTGACAGTATTATTTGAATTTTTCGACAACACCAAATTTTTAAGGTATCTGTACTTTTACTATCTTCCCTCTTCATTAGATAAGTCAGTGATGCTTCAGGTAAGCAGAAGGGAGCAGAGACAATGAGAAAAAAAGGGAGAAAAGCCACAAAAAGAGATCCTGTTCTTTTAGTAGTGTTTAATTGTATGTATATAAAAAGTAATGCAAAAACTGTAGTAGGCATATAATTACATGTGTAAGGTAGCTGGATCTTGATTCCAGGGTCTCCATGCAGGATGTACTGCAAGCAGGCTCCAGTGAGCAACTTTACAAGAGACGAGGCCCCAAAATGGAACCAATGTGTGGTTAGCAGAGGTATAGAAAAAAAGATAGGGTGCAGCTAAGTGCAGTATAGTAAAGGGAAAGACACCTAGGTGAGATGCAAACATACATTACACAGCATTACATTACAATAATTACCATGTCAGAAATACTGACGCGTTTTGACCTATTTGGTCATGGTCTTCTTCTGGGGATAGTTTGCTATAAAAAAAAAGGAATTCAATTTTAATTTTTCAAAAACAAAACTTTCAACATGCACCAAGTTACATGTAACTGGATATTGCTATATTTAGTGCTGAAAGCTGATATCGATAGCCTCAGTAATCTTAAATAAGTTGGATGATCCTGCGGGCTTCACGGCCATCTGCACCCCCCCCCCCCCCGAAGATGCAGAATATAGCATATTCTATATATATTTTTATCAAAAAATTAAAGAACTGATTCTTGCTGTTGTGCATAACATGAGTTAAAGTGATATTAGGTGATGACCAATGTATGTTGCATATTGAATATCACCAATAATAAATTAATTAGGAGCGGTAACACCTCCCTAGATGAGGGAGGTGTTTTACTTAATGAATCAATCTTATATAGTATTCACAGATAACCACATATAGTATTTCTCTCTTTTTTATTATTAGTTTTACTTTCTAATTCACAATATAATAATCTAGGGAGGTGTTACCTCTCCTAATTAATTTATTATTGTTAATATTCAATATGCAACATACATTGGTCAGCACATCATATCACTTTAACTCACACTATGCACAACAGAAAGAACCAGTTAATTCATTTTTTGATAATAAGATATATAGAATATGCTAGGAATTTTAATATACTAATCAGCTGGGAGAATTGTTGCTGGTGCCGTGCTTTTTCCTTTCCCCTTTGGGGAGGCATAGAACGTGGCTTCTTGCAAGCCTTCTGGGCTGATCTCTTTCCCTCTCCGGGGGGTGTAGATGGCCGTGAAGTCTGCCAGATCATCCAACTGATTTTAGATTACTGGCTCTGAGGCTATCGATTCTAGCTTTCCGGGGTAAATATAGCAATGTCCATGTACATGTAAATTGGTGCATGTTGAAAAATGTTTTTTGAAAATATAAAATTGAATGCATTTGTTTTAGAGCAAACTATCCCCCAGAAGAAGACCATGATCGAATAGGTCGAAACTTGTCTGAGTTTCTGACATGCCAATTAATGTAATGTAATGCTGTGTAATGTATGTTTACATTGCTGCATTCTGATATATGTATTATGTCCTATGACCAGAGCTCATATTTTAATGTTCAACATGTGAATCTAATTCACTTAATAAAGACATTTTATACATTAAACAATTTGTGATATTTAGCTGCTAAAAAACCCTGTGGGGGAACATTCTAGGGCTGTGGAATTTAACTATTAATTCCTCGATTAATCGATTAATTGTTTTGATCGTTCAAACTTCTTTTGATCGATCAAAAGTCTTCAGGGAGGTCCGGTGACGTCATGGACACCGGCGGGGCTTGCCGTGTCCATCTGAAGGGCTCCTTTGCTGTGCCTTCATATCTGCATGACGGCGGGACCTTACTATCTGCCACACGCAAGGGCTGTTACACTTCCCTCTATCACTTCCCTCTATCAACCTGGGATTCTACAGCCATCCACTGGGAGTTGTGATAGTTCCCTTCATGGGACATCTACATGCCGACGGACTAATGTTAACCCCTCCTCATCTGAATTCAGCAGTGGTATCGTTGTACATATTTTTATACCAGTATCATACTTGGCTACATGTTTTTCTGACTGCTTTTGCTACCGTTTGGTATTACTTGCACCATTTTTACAGTTTATGTAGCTACATCGATTTTATCTCCAGTGCAACGTTTATTTTGTTACCTACTTGAAGACTATAAAAGTTTTAATGCTATTCCCATCGAGTGCTGCCTTTGTGTGTTTTTTGTATCCTGCTATCCATTTTTCCAGTGGTTGGTAGCTGCCTTGGGAATCGGCCTGCAAGGAGATAAGCTAAAAGTAGTTGGATCTATGTGCGTTCTAATTAATCGAAATTAGTCGATTAATCAATAAAAAAAAAAAAAGATTAATCGAACAGGAAAATTTTAATCAGTAACAGCCCTAGAACATTCCCATTCAAAGTGCAGTATGGAAAAGCTTTATTGCAATAAAATGACTCAAAATTGGGCACTCAAATAACTCATGTAGAGAAACAAGCATGTAGGTATTGACAGATATGAGAGCACCACAATTCTTATCTCTTCCAGCCTGGAGTCAGCTCCGTCAGTCCACAAGGATTCACCGACCACTGGTATGTCCATCCCTACAGACTGTAATCTAATCCAGCTAGTTCAGCGAAGACCTGTGATGTCATCCAAGCATGGTGGACATAGCGATGTGTTTAATGGATCTGCTTCCTTTCTTAAACCTAGAGGATAGATGATCATGATTTGCTTAAAAGGCACATTCGGTCTGCCTGCATGGGGAGGAGCCTTGATTCACCTTTCCTCCTCTCAATGGCATTCTTGTGGTGTTCTCTCCTCCCCTTGCAGGTGGGCTGAACCCACCTTTTAAGTCAAGCATGATCATCTATCCCATGAGAGTTATCCCGTGGAAGGGTGAAGCATTTGGCGATATTATATCTGTCAATACTCACAAGCTTGTTTGTCTTCATGAGACACATGAGTGGCCAATTTTGATTCATTTTATTAGAATAGAGGTTTATTATACTGAACTTGGCTGCACCCTCTGTTTTTTCCTGTTTCTTTCCTTTGTGACATCTCTTTAGCTCAAAATGAGCAGCAGTGTTCCAGACTGCATGTTTCTTCAGTACACACCTGATAATTGTTCACTGCTTTCTAGGAATAGATTCTTTTTTTTATTAATCACTTTTACTGTTGTCTGTGCACTGATTTTATTTGTGGATAATTTTATTCATATTACTGTTTTGTTTTTTTGTTTTGCAGAGTTGCCCATTAAAAAAAAAAAACACAGTGAAATAGATTCTACAGGAAGGTTGATATTTATTGATCATAGGAAGAGGTTAAAGAGCAGCATCAACTCAATTTGTGGCACTTTCATCTGGAAAATGTGTACAGTACACTGGGTGAAATATATATATAATAAGAATAAAATATTTTTCAGAGTGAATCCAACTGGTGAAAAATATTCTATCTATCTATCTATCTATCTATCTATCTATCTATCTATCTATCTATCTATCTATCTATCTATCTATCTATCTATCTATCTATCTATCTATCTATCAAATATATCAATTGGGTATTGCACTAAACGATGTATAGACAATGGATTAAAAACCAAGGCACTCCAATGATTAAATTAAAGTCCAAGTGAATAAAAATGAATGCATAAATGAACTACAGTGAGTAGTGAGGGGTCCATATACTGTGAGACCACAGTGTGATGATCCTTCCCACGGAAGAGTGAATCACATAAACAACTGATTGGCTGATGAAATATCAATGCATAGGAACGATGAATGGATGGGTACTCTTACCGCAACTGGTGGACTCATATGCGGTATGGCAGTGAGTCAAGCGAGCATGAGGTCTTAACGACCAAAAGCGATGGAACTGGAACAGCGTGGGCACTATGGAGGTCCGAATCGATCCAGGAAAGGGAAGTCCAACGAACTGGAATGTGGGTCCACACTCCTCCCGCATACGGTTCCAGATAAAACCTAGAAAAAGGCAAAAAAGGAAAGGCTCCCAATGGTGCAGGTCAATTAAAAACCAATCAAGGTTTATTGAATAAAATGTCATACATGAACATGACAATCGGCATAAAATAAAAGTGATCACAAATGAGTCTAAAAGCAATGTGGGGTGCAGTAATGCAAGCCCGACGGGTTTCGACTAAAACAGTCATCAACAGGGGCATATTCCTGTACCCTCACATTGCACAAACATTTATAGAGTTCTAAACACCCAGACCCACCCCGGAAGGGGTGGGACCAAAGCAGGAAGTTGCATAAATCAACCTATCCTTTCACAGCCACTACAATATAAAGTGCTGAAGTGAACAGGGGAGTCAAGTACTTCCGTACATATACCCACCAACATACAATATATTGATCGTAAATGATAAACCAACATACAATATTTTAATCACAATATTAAACCATTTATAATGTATCTGGAGACATGGGAGGACACATTTGCATGCCAAACCTCTCGTAGGAAGTGAAAAAACATTGTTCGTCCAATCTGGATCCAGGGATCTAAATCGAATAATCCCGCCAACAATTGAGCCAATCACTGGCGGATCATGTGACTGTGGCAGTCACATGTATACCGCCGTCAACCAATAGTACAAGGTGTCCCCTGGTAAGTAGTCATCATGGTAGACCGCAACCCAGATGGAGTTAGTTGGCTTAATTCACTAATAACACTCGGTACAGACCAACAATGGTCTGAATCGGATGGATGACCCCAGTCAGGAAGGAATCGTTCAGTCCCATCCCTGCTTAAATTAAAGCTGGCTAGTGTTTCATCCACAGCATCCATGCGACTGAAGGTCACATGTGTAAACATGGAGCCGTCGCGTCATCAATGGATGCGACCAATCAGGGACCTCCCGTCGGTCCGTGACGTTATGACGCACGGCACGGCGGTGTCCACATGAACGGGGTCACATGTGTAAACACAAGGCGTCGCAACATCGCAGCATGATGCAGTGACGCCCTCTGTGTGAGGCGACCAATCAAGGACTAGCCGCCGGCCCGTGACGTCACGGCGCACGTCACGGCGGTGTCCACATGATCGAGGTCACATGTGTAAACACAAGGCATCGCAACATCACATCATCAATATCAACCAGGGCTTTCCTGTATTTAGAGGTAGGGTCACCCGGTAGGGGACTATAGGTGGTTCTATACTCTAGAAGTTTATTCATCTCCTGAATATAGCAGTGTTTATCCAATACTACTATTCCGCCCCCTTTATCTGCGGGGTTGATGATGAGGTTTTTATTGAGACAAAGAGTTTTTAACCCTGCCTCAATCGCTGGATCGTGATGGATTGGAAAAGGTTTCTTTTTTCCTGAGGCCAAGGGTTATTACCCATGTAGGAAATGTAATGTGTGTATTAATAATGTATGTGGTAGATGCAAAGCGGACACATTTGCATCCAGTATCACGGGGCGTGTCTACAACATGAAGCATTTCACTACCTGTGTTACTAGATTTATATTATACCTCATTACATGTCCATGCAAGCTCCAATATGTAGGGCGTACTATTAAGGAACTTCTCTATAAGGGTAAACGAACATCTGGCCAAGATACGCAAGGGGTGCATCAAACAAACAGTGTCCCGCCACTATTTGGAACATCATGCCAGGAACCCCAAGGGCACACAGTTTCAGGTTATAGACCGATTCCTCCCCCCATTGGAGGGGTGACTCATGTCTACGAGGAGTATCGAGGTTGGAGACCTTTTGGATACACAAGCTCAGGTGTTACTCACCTCATGGTATGAACGTGGATTGGGACATCAATTCCTTCATTAACCGTGCGTGAGTACCCTGGGCTCGTGTCCCCTTTGTTATCGGTCATGGTCTATGCATATATGTGTAATACATTTCACAGTTTGCATACACTCATTCTTTTCGGTTATTTTTGTAATCATCTATAATTTTTACATCTCCTGTACAATCCAATTCACAGTGTTCCTTCATTTGTTTTGGTCCATTTATTACACATTTTTTTTATGTTTTTATATTTTTTTGATCCTCATATACATGGCCTACTGCCATGTCTCCCTTTTTTTTCAATTTTTGGTTCACACACCCAAGAATTGGTCTCTCCTCAATGGGAGAGCTATTTAATTTTTAACATTACTTTCAGGTAATTTGAATCTCCCTCTGCATTTCACATTCTTCCCTCTGGGCGGGACAGTGTGCAATATTCTTGGTAGAGATATGTCAGGGTATGGAGTTTTTTTTTTTTTTTATAACTTTTTTGCTTGCCCATGTGTCAGCTTTGCTGGCATGAGGGTGAGATTCAGTTCAGTATTGTTTGCCCTTTGGTGATGTTATTTCCGATGTCCGGACTTGGCGCCATCATTGTGCTGCTCTGCCTCACACAGAGGGCATCGCTGCATCATGATGTGATGTTGCGATGCCTTGTGTTTACACATGTGACCTCGATCATGTGGACACCGCCGTGACGTGCACCGTGACGTCACGGGCCGACGGCTAGTCCCTGATTGGTCGCCTCACACAGAGGGCGTCGCCGCATCATGCTGCGATGTTGCGACGCCTTGTGTTTCCACATGTGACCCAGATCATGTGGACACCGCCGTGCCGTGCGTCGCAACGTCACGGACCGATGGGAGGTCCCTGATTGGTCGCGTCCATTGATGACTCAACGGCTCCATGTTTACACATGTGACCTTCGGTCGCATGGAGGCCGTGGATGAAACAATAGCCGTCTTTGATTTAAGCAGGGATGGGACTGAACGATTCCTTCCTGACTGGCGTCATCCATCCGATTCAGACCATTATTGGTCTGTACCGGGTGTTATTAGTGAATTAAGCCAACTAACTCCATCTGGGTTGCGGTCCACCATGATGACTACATACCAGGGGACACCTTGTACCATTGGTTGATGGCGGTATACATGTGACTGCCACAGTCACATGATCCGCCAGTGATTGGCTTCCAGATTGGAAGAACAATGTTTTTTCACTTCCAAAGAGAGGTTTGGCATGCAAATGTGTCCTCCCATGTCTCCAGATACATTATAAATGGTTTAATATTGTGATTAATATATTGTATGTTGGTTTATCATTTACGATCAATATATTGTATGTTGGTGGGTATATGTACGGAAATAGTTGACTCCCCTGTTCACTTCAGCACTTTATATTGTAGTGGCTGTGAAAGGATAGGTTGATTTATGCAACTTCCTGCTTCAGTCCCGCCCCTTCCGGGGTGGATCTGGGTGTTTAGAACTCTATAAATGTTTGTGCAATGTGGGGGTACAGGAATATGCCCCTGTTGATGACTGTTTAAGTCGAAACGCGTCGGACTTGCATTACTCCACCCCACATTACTTTTAGACTAATTTGTGATCACTTTTATTTTATGCCGATTCTCATGCTCATGTATGACATTTTATTCAATAAACCTTGATTGGTTTTTAATTCACCTGCAACATTGGGAGCCTTTCCTTTTTTGCTTTTTTCTACGTTTTATCTGGAACCGTATGCGGGAGGAGTGTGGACCCACATCCCAGTTCGTTGGACTTCCCTTTCCTGGATCGATTCGGACCTCCGTAGTACCCACAGTGTTCCAGTTCCATCGCTTTTGGTCGTTGAGACCTCATGCTCGCTTGACTCACTGCCATACGGCATATGAGTCCACCAGTTGCGGTAAGAGTACCCATCCATTCATCGTTCCTATGCATTGATATTTCATCAGCCAATCAGTTGTTTATGTGATTCACTCTTCCGTGGGAAGGATCATCACACTGTGGTCTCACAGTATATGGACCCCTCACTACTCACTGTAGTTCATTTATGCATTCATTTTGATTCACTTGGACTTTAATTTAATCATTGGAGTGCCTTGGTTTTTTATTGGTTTTCTCACATGTCACCATTGTTTGTGTTATCTGTTATTTATGTTTAGTGGCAGTATTCATTATTTTCTTTGCGCTGCACTATTTATCCCACCCTTGTTATACTTTGTTTGTATGAGTGCTGGCAGCTTTATTTGACACTTTGGGTTCTAGCGCAGTTGTTTTTTCACTTCTACTAGACAATGGATTAGACTGTAATATTTTGTAGTTAATGTTGTTTAGCTGCCTTAATACTGAGCACTTTTACCCCCTTCCTGCCCAGGCCTATTTTCAGCTTTAAGCGCTGTCACGCTTTTAATGACAATTGCGCAGTCAATTAAATTTCTATAATTTTCTTCACACAAATAGAGCTTTCTTTTGGTGGAATTTAATCACCGCTGGGTTTTTTATTAACCACTTGCCAACTGCCTTCTGCATATATACTGCGGCAAGGGGGCTCGGCTGTACAATCTGACGTACCTGTAAGTCGGTCTGTGCATGTGGTACCGCGGGCACGAGCTGCAGGAGCTCATCCATGGACTCGATGTGCGCCGGCCACCCACGATCGCGGTGAAGTGAGGTAGAACGGGGATCTGCCTATGTAAACAAAGCAGGTCCCCAATCTGACAGGGGAGGAGAGAGAGAGATCAGCTGTTCCTAGTGATCAGGAACAGCGATCTCTCTCTACTCCTAGTCAGTCCGTCCCCCTGACAGTTAGAAACACCTCCCTAGGGAGCACTTAACCCCTTGATCACCCCCTAGTGTTAACCCCTTCCCTGCCAGAGCCATTTATTCAGTGATTAGTGCATTTTTATAGCACTGATCACTGTATTGGTGTCACTGGTCACCAAAAAGTGTCACTTAGTGTCAGATTTGTCTGCCGCAATGTCGCATCTAGCTAAAAATTGCAGATCCGCACCATTACTAGTACCCCTATTTTGTAGATGCTATAACTTTTGTGCAAACCAATCAATATACGCTTATTGCATTTTTTTTTTACCAAAAATATGTAGAATAATACATATTGGCCTAAACTGATGAATACATATGTTTTTTTATATATATATATTTTGGATATATATTATAGCAAAAAGTAAAACATTTTTTTATTTTTTTTTCACAATTTTCAGTCTTTGTTGGTTTATAGCGCAAAAAGTAAAAACTACAGAGGTGATCAAATACCACCAAAAGAAAACTCTATTTGTGGGAAAAAAAGGACATCAATTTTGTTTGGGTACAACGTCACATGATCGTGCAATTTTTAGTTGAAGCAACGCAGTGCCATATCGCAAAAAATTGTCTGGTCTTTAAGGGGGTAAATCTTTCCGGGACTGAAGTGGTTAAAAAACGAAAAAAGAAAATTTTGAAAAAATAAAGTTTTTCTTTGTTTCTGTCAGAAAATGTTGTAAATAAGTAATGTTTCTCCTTAACTGATGGACACTGATGAGGCTGCACTGATGGGCAATGATAAGGCAGCACTTATGGGCACTGATGAGGTGGCACTGATGAGGAGGCACTAAAATGCCACACTGATGTGCACTGATAGGTGGCACTGATATGCATCACTTATGAGCACTAATAAGTGGCACTGATAGGTGGCACTGATGGGCACTGATAGGCAGCACTTATGGGCAATGATAGATGACATGGATAGTTGGCACTGATGGGCACTGATGGGCGGCACTGATGAGCAGGCACTGACATGCACTGAAATTGGCATCACTTTTGGGCACAAATTGGAATCACTGATGGGCACAGATTTGTGTCACTGATGGGCACAGATTGGCATCACAGATGGTCACTGACTGGCATCACTGCTGGGGCTGCACTGATTATCAGGGTACTGATGATCAGTGCCCTAATTGCCTGTATAGGTCACCCCTGTGAGGATATGTAGTTGATCGACTCTCCTTACCTCACACTCTGTCAATGTGAGCCGAGGAGAGCCGATTACCGGCACTTCCGTGTTTACATGTGATCCACTGTGATTGGACACAGCCGATCACATGGGTAAAGAGCCAAGTCATAGTCTCTTTATGGAGATCGGGGATGCGTCATGTCCCAGGGATATGGCCCTCCCAGGAAAACCGCGCTGTACGCCCCCATGGGCATGTGAGATAGGGTGACGTCATATGACGTCTTCCCAGAACGAGAGGGCATCCTTCCGTCATTTTACTATATGGTAGGCGGTAGGGGGTTAAATATACAGTAGTCTCACATCAAGCATCCCAGTGTATGTGATAATCTTACACGATCGCTATTGCCTAAGGTAATTATTCCTATTACAGGAATAGTGGAGCTATACCATAGGCTCACATATACACTGATTGCATCTTTCTGAAAATGCCCCAAAATCATTTTTTTGCATTAATATAATAGTGTGTTATACATTATGCTCATATATGCACACATATACACAAAGTTTGTATTCCTAGCTCTGCCAAATAATCCACTGAATCAATATACACCAGGACATCAATTTCCCGTGTTCTATCACAATAGGTATCATATAAATATAGATAGTGTTTTTATTCTGTGGTTTGTCCTTTTGTTTTCATAGTTGGATGCTGACAATCAGCTTAGTATTATCTCCAAGTATTCAAAAGTATCTATTCAGGCAAAAGATGGAAACTTGACTTTGTAATTGAATAAATGTGGAAAGTTGCCTTTAATGGGTGGGATCTATATGCATTCCTTCAGCCCAGGCTGTAGCTTCAACAAGAACGCTCAGTTTTAGGGGCTTACATTACAGGATTCTGATCTCTACACCAGTGTTTCTGAACTCCAGTCCTCAAGGCGCCCCAACAGGTCATGTTATCAGGCTTTCCGTTATTTTGAACAGGTGATTTGATCAGTTTACCTGCATTTATAATTACCACAGCCGTTTCCACAACCGTTTCATCTGAGGGAAATCCTGAAAACATGACCTGTTGGGGCGCCTTGAGGACTGGAGTTGAGAAACACTGCTCTACACTATGGCAGTTAATTTCCCTGCACGTGCTCCCTAGCTGAAATGCAGGTACAGGAAACAACACAGATCCCAGAACACAGTCAGACAGTGTAATTAGGAAGGGTGCAGAGCCTGCCAATACAATACACACTGGGCTGAAAAATGCACACAGATCCCATTCATTCAAGGTAACTATGTACATTTTCACAAAAATTAGTTAATTTGTCACCTCATGCCATGCTCGCCTCCAGGACTTCTCCAGAGCCTTTCCCATCCTCTGGAACTCCCTACTCCAATCTGTAGGACTATCTCCTACTCTTTTCACTTTCAGACAATCCCTTAAAACTCATATCTTCAGAGAGGCCTATCTGCCCCCCACCTAACAACTGTACATTTATTTTGGCCAGCAGCCCATCCCCAACAGATATTACATTTTGTGTCTCTTGACCCTCCCTCTTAGATTGTAAGCTGTAACGAGCAAGGATCTCTAATTCCTCCTGTATTAAACTGTATTGTAATTGTACTGTCTGTCCTTATCTTGTAAAGTGCTGTGAAAACTGTTGGTGCTATATAAATCCTGTATTATAATAATAATAATAATAAGTTTTAATTTTCATGGTTCCCACCTGGGCAGGAGAGGGGGGCCTTGGGCCCCTGGGAATTGAACGATAATACAATGTGCGCACGGTATGCCCCGAGCGGCCATCTGATGTCACAATCAGAGTTGATAGCATCACAGGGAAATATGGTGATGGCAGGATGGAGATATGGCCAAATAAACAACTTCCTTAATAAACTAGAACCTAAGATTAGGGCACTGGACTCATTGACTACGTACGAGGCAGTGTGTGTGAGGAGAGGGGAGCCTCAGAACATGCTGTCACGGATGTATAAATTAGTTCTGAGCGGAAAAAAAAAGCATAACCCCTTATTTCATCAGGGAATGGGAAAAGGAATTGGGACAAACATTTACCACAATACAAAAAAAAAGATTTATGGAAATGACACACTCGTCTTCAATTTGCTCTTCCACCAAAGAAATGTCATACAAGTTTATGACCAGATGGTACCGAACACCGATGACAATAGCACAAATCTACCCGACAGCAGATGCCCAATGCTGGAGGGGGTGTAAGGAGCAGGGAACCCTATTTCATATTTGGTGGTCCTGCCCAAAGATAAGGAAATTTTGGGATGAGGTAATCCCGTGGATCAGGAAAATAGCTAAAATATCTATAGACCCAACACCCATGCATATCTTGTTTCATGGAACTTCCGGCCCAGTAAAAGAATATAAAAATAGCATAACACCACATCTACTGAATGCAGCCAAAAAATTAATCCCCAAGTACTGGAAAAAAGAAGAATCTCCCACCATTAAAGAATGGAAGAGGGAAGTGGAGATAATAATGGAAGCAGAAAGGTGGATACATAAAATACGAGACCAGCAAAGGAAATATAGAGAAATATGGAAGGGCTGGAGAACCTTTGCACCAGAGATAGAAAGAGCTTAGGTCTTCTATTCCCTTCTATCCTCCGAAAGGTGAGGGTAGGACATATGATATAGATATTGGGTAAACCACAACAGTATTAAAATGTATTGATAAGTATGGTAGAATTGGAGGGGTTGGAATCTCCCCCTCTGCCACCTCACCACTAGTTCCCTAAAAAATTTTTTTTTTTTTTAAAAGTATTCTACACGGAGAGGGTGGAGCATGGTGTCACATTAGGACACTTTAACCAAAGAGGGAAATACATGACACACTAAACACAAAGGAAATAGAACGGAATATACCAAAGAAGAATGGGTAATAATGTTGAGCACATTAAAAGTACAGGAGGGTGGAACACACTTAAGAAGAATGGGTAATAATCTTAAGCACATTAAACTCACAGGAGGGGGGGAGGGGGGTTTCCTCTTTTTTTTATAATTCAACTTTTATTAAAGATTTTGTTTACATGATATAAAAAAACACAACATTTACATTCCCCTTCATACTACATACATACATTCACTTTCCCTTTGGAGTTAAGGTGGGTCACTCCCCCGCTGCCATTTTGCCTCCCCATTCTTTCCCACCGCTATTCTTCACAGAGGAGAGAGAGAAAAAAAAAAAAAAAAGGTTCCCCTCACAGTAATTTCGTGTGCTTAACAATCCCCTATTTATATGTGTTACCCGTTCTTCTTGGGTATATACCCTTCTGTTTACTTTGTGTTTAGTGTATAATATATTCCTTCTTTAATTATTTTATTATCCTTCTTATTGCCCTGTGTTCCATCTTCTCCATGTGTTGTACTTTCTCCGTGTGTTATACTTTCCTCTATTTTTTTTTATTACCCAT
Source organism: Rana muscosa (assembly GCA_029206835.1). NCBI lineage: Eukaryota > Metazoa > Chordata > Amphibia > Anura > Ranidae > Rana > Rana muscosa. The sequence goes on from CM055119.1 coordinate 68,530,070, forward strand.
TCTTTTTGGGTGTGTTCTATTCTATTTACTTTGTATTTAATGTGTAATATTTTCCCCTTTTTTATTTTCCCCTCTTTCCTCCCCTCCCCTACCCCTTTCTTCCTCCCCTCCTCCTCTCCCCCCCTTCCCTTTATATCATTATCCCCTCCCCTCCCTTTTTGTCCTGTGCTCAACCCTCTATATGTCAAAAAAAAAGAAGGGGGGAAACCCCCCACCCTCCCTTTTTCCTTAAGGGAATTTCACATACCTGGGAACTGGTGGTGAGTAGTGATGAGCCGAACACCCCCGGGTTCGGTTCGCACCAGAACCCGCGAACGGACCGAAAGTTCGAACGAACATTAGAACCCTATTAAATACAATGGATGCGAACGTTCGAATTCTAAAGTGCTAATTATAACAACTATTATGCATGTTATTGTCCTAAAAAGGGTTTGGGAACCCGGGTTCTGCACCAGGGGACATGTATCAATGCAAAAATAAGTTTTAAAAACGGTCGTTTTCCGGGAGCAGTCATTTTAATGATGCATAAAGTGAAAAAAAAAAAGTCAAATATTCCTTTAAATATCGTACCTGGGGGGTGTCTAAAGTATGCCTGTGAAGTGCCACGTGTTTCCCGTGTTTAGAACTGTCCCTGCACAAAATGACACTTCTAAAGGAAAAAAAAGCCATTTAAAACTGCTTGCGGCTTTAATGTAATGTCTGGTCCCGGTAATATGGATGAAAATCTTTAAGAAAAATGGCATAGCTACCCCATGACCCCCCCCCTACCCCAGCCCATTACCAGCCCCTTTGGGTCTTGTATGGATATTAAGGGGAACCCCGCACATAAAATAAAAAAGGCCCTATATACTCTGAACAGCCGTATACAGGCGGTGCATACAAGACAGGGACTGTAGGTTTGTTCTTATGTAGAATCTGTTTGTAATTTTGAACAGGTACATTGTTGAAGTGTAGCTCCAGCCCAAAAATCTATTTTTAAACTTTTTGGAAAACATAGGTAAGGGTTATCACCCCTGTAACATTTGTTTTGCTGTCTGTGCCCCTGTTCAGAACATTTCACCTCACTTTCCGTCCTAATGACAACTGTTTTTGAAATGTGGTGTTTTTCTTGAAACAAGGATTGCTGATAAAGCATCAGTACAGAGGAGACACCTTTCTCCCATATTTATTCTTACAGGAGAGAATTTTCCTTCCTAGTGGTAGATTTCCTCTCACTTCCTGTTGTCTTCTTGCGTTTGCAAGTAGGAGTCGTTTGTAAGTTGGATGTTTGAAAGTAGGGACCTGCCGTATATACTCTGCAGAAATAGGCCCCTTAGTTGTTGGTGTTGGCACAACACTGTAAGCACTCACAGTTACTCTTGGTTGGTGCTGGAACGCCCTGCTGTCAACTATTATATCAGGAATTTTAATTACATATAATTGTTGAACAGTGGTAGTAAAAATTGGGCCTTTGATGGTGGTGCTGGTGCCACAACACTGTAAGCCCTGACAGTTACTCTTGGTGGGTGCAGCAATGGGCCCTGCTGTGAATTATTAGATCAAGAATTGTAATTACATGCCCCTGTTGAACAGGGGCTGAAAAATTGGGCCTTAGGCACTGGTGGCACAACACTGCAACCCTTCACAGATACTGTACTTGGAGCACAGCAATGAGCCCTGTTGCAAAGTATTGCTTCAAAAATTGTAATGACACGCCCCTGTTAAACAGGGGCTGAAAAATTGGGCCTTAGGCACTGGTGGCACAACACTGCAACTCCTCACAGATACTGTACTTGGAGCACAGCAATGAGCCCTGTTGCAAAGTATTGCTTCAAAAATTGTAATTACACGCCACTGTTAAACAGGGGCTGAAAAATTGGGCGTTAGGCACTGGTGGCGGCACCCATAAACAAAAATGATCTTCCAAGCTATCATCATCAATCGTATCATTGAGGACTCGGAGGAGGAGGATAGCCAGTCAACATAACAGCACAGGCACTCAGCATCAGCATCAGTCTTGAAGGGATGTGACATTTTAAAATCAATTAGTCTGTTATATCAGCATCAGGTGTGTGGTAGCTGGTGGTGATCCAAGACTGGTTCATCTTGATGAAAGTCAGTCGATCAACCGAGTCGGTGGACAGGCGCACCCTGTGATCCGTGACAAATCCTCCAGCAGCACTGAATGTGCGTTCCGAAAGAACGCTGGATGCAGGACAGGCCAGTAGCTCAATTGCATACTGTGCAAGCTCTGGCCAGTGATCCATCCTCAAGACCCAGTAAGCCAGAGGATTTTCGGTGGGGAAGGTGTCCAAGTCTGACCTTGCCCCTAGATATTCCTGCACCATGTTTATCAGACGCTGGCGATGGTTGCTGGAACCGATCATACTTTGGGGCTGCGGACTAAAGAATTGTCTGAACGCATCGGTCAGACGGCCACCTTCCCCACCGCTCCTTCTTTGACTGGCCGAAGCCTCAGCAACTCGTTGTCCAGGACCAGGAGTTTGCAACCTCCCAGTCTCTGGGAACGCGTTGCACAGACCTTTCTGCAAGGCCTCCCGGAGTTGTCTCATCCTCTGCTCCCTCTGCGACGGTAACATAAGGTCCGCAACCTTACCCTTGTACCGTGGATCAAGGAGAGTGGCCAGCCAGTAATGGTCCCTCTCCTTGATCCGAAGAATACGAGGATCCTTCCGCAGACTTTGCAGGATCAGGGAGGCCATGCAGCGTAGGTTTGCTGAGGCATTCGCTCCGGAGTCCTCTGGGTCACTAAGGACGACATGATCCGCAGCCACCTCCTCCCAGCCACGTACAAGTCCACTGGTTTCTTGGGACTGTAAATCATCCCTAAAAGACTGCTGCTGATGATGCTGAGTGCCAGCCTCCACCTCCATGCTGACACAATCCTCCTCCTCCTCCTCCTCCTCCTCCTCCTCCTCCTCTTCCTGTGCGATGGGTGGGACAGAAGGAACACTGTCTGGGTAAAGGGGGCCTTGAGAGGCAAGGAAGTCCTCCTCTTCCTGCCTCTGTTCTGCCTCAAGTGCCCTGTCCATTATTCCACGCAGCGTGTGCTCCAACAGGTGGACAAGAGGTACAGTGTCACTGATGCATGCACTGTCACTGCTCACCATCCTCGTGGCCTCCTCAAATGGTGCCAGGACAGTGCATGCATCCCTGATCATGCCCCACTGGCGTGGAGAAAAAAAACCAAGCTCCCCTGACCCTGTCCTGGTGCCGTAGTCGCACAGGTACTCATTGATGGCCCTCTGCTGCGTGTGCAGCCGCTGCAGCATGGCCAACGTTGAGTTCCACCTGGTGGGCATGTCACATATAAGGCGGTTCTTGGGCAGGTTCAACTCCTTTTGCAGCTCAGCCAGGCGAGCACTGGCATTATAAGATCTGCGGAAATGCACACAGACTTTCCTGGCCTGCCTCAGGACATCCTGTAAGCCCGGGTACCTGCCCAAGAAGCGCTGCACCACCAGGTTAAGGACGTGAGCCACACAGGGCACATGGGTCAGTTGTCCCTGTCGGAGGGCGGAGAGGAGGTTGGTGCCATTGTCGCAAACCACCATTCCTGGCTTAAGCTGGCGTGGCGTCAACCACCTCTCGGCCTGGCCCTGCAGAGCAGACAGGACCTCTGCCCCAGTGTGGCTTCTGTCCCCCAAACACACCAGCGCAAGCACGGCATGGCATCTTTTTGCCTGCGTACTTGCGTAGCCCCGTGAACGGCTACGGAGCACCGCTGGTTCATAGGACAAACCACAGGAAGAGGCCATGGAGGAAGAAGAAGAGGAGGGGGTGGAGGAGAGAGGTGTGTCACAACCAGTAGTAGCATTTTGGAGGCGTGGCGGTGGGACAACCTCCAACACTACTGCACCTTGTCCTGAATCCTTCCCAGCTGCCAAAAGAGTGACCCAATGGGCCGTGAAAGAAAGGTAACGTCCCTGTCCATGCCTGCTGGACCATGAGTCAGCGGTAATATGCACCTTACCGCTGACCGCCCTGTCCAGCGAGGCCAAGACATTGCCTTCCACATGCCGGTAGAGAGCCGGAATAGCCTTCCGTGAGAAAAAGTGGCGTTTGGGAACCTGCCACTGAGGAACCGCACATTGCACAAACTCACGGAAGGGGGCCGAGTCTACCAACTGAAAAGGCAGCAGTTGAAGCGCTAGCAATTTAGCCAAGCTAGCATTCAACCGCTGGGCATGTGGATGGCTGGGAGTGAACTTCTTTCGACGGTCCAGCAGCTGGGGCAGGGAAATTTGCCTGCTAGAATCGGACGTCGGTGTACTGCTAGCAGAGTGGGCGCAAGTACTTGGCTGTGACACACCTAATTCTACACCTTCATTCCTCTCAGTGCATGTTTCAGAGAGGACTGAAGTTATAGTGGGGTTGGAGATCCCAGCTGATGCGGTGCAAGGAGAGGTCCGCTTTGTTCTTTGGTGTGGGTCTTTGAGGTAGGCTTGCCAACGAGCTGCATGGCAGGTCAACATATGTCTGGTCAGGCATGTGGTACCCAAGCGGCTGATGTTTTGGCCACGCGATATACGCTTGAGACATATGTTGCAAACAGCAGCTGTGCGATCTGATGCACTAGCCTCAAAAAAGGCCCACACCAAAGAACTTTTTGAATGACGGGCAGAGGCAGCGCCCTGCACAGGCGGAGCTCTGCGGTGTGATTCCGTCGGTGTACTGCCCTTACGCTGGCCACCAAAGGGCATCCTGCCTCGTTGGAGATGTGCCTCCTCCTCATCCTCCTCCTCCTCCTCTCTCCTATTAGGCACCCACGTGGAGTCATTGACCTCATCATCCCCTCCCTCCTCATCACTGGAGCCAATCTGGCAGTATGCTGCAGCTGCTGGAACATGACTGCCAGATTGGTGTCCTTCTTGAGCATCCCCTCTGTCTGCTCTCACGCTACTGCCTTCCTCTAGCTGGGTTTCATCATCAGACCCTTCGAAACGCTGGGCATCCTCCTGGAGCATGTACCCAACACTGTGCTGAAACAGTTCGGGGGACTCCTCAGGAGGAGGACATGGTGGGTCTAGGGAAGGAGTGACTGATGATTTGTCTGACATTGATACCAGGGAAGACGACGCTTTGGCAGCTGCTTTTCCAGTACCCTGAGCCTGGGTGAGAGAGGATGAGGAGGAGGAGGAGGGCTTGGTCATCCACTCTACCAAGTCTTCGGCATGATGTGGCTCAACATGTCCAGCTGCCGAAAAGAAGGACAAGCGTGTCCCATGGCCATGTGCTGATGACAATGCACCGCGTCCACGACCAGCACTGTTGCCCCCAGACACAGAGCCTGCTTGCCCTCTTTTATTGCCTCCTGACTGTCTGCCTCTCCTTGTTTGCCTTCCAGACATTCTAATAGATGGCCTGCAGGGAGATGGGAAAAAAGCAATAAGGGCTACCTTCAGGTGTCCTTCTCTGTCCCTTGAAACAAGGACTTTCACAGTGAAAGAAACTGACACTGTCCCTACCTAGAGTTTTCTGTCCCTAGAATAAATGTTTTTTTTAATCACAATATAGCACAAGGACAATTCGCTCAATGTCTCTCCAGGTCCCTGGAAACAAGGACTTGCAGAGTGAAAGAAACTGACACTGTCCCTACCTAGAGTTTTCTGTCCCTAGAATAAATGTTTTTTTTAAGCACAATATAGCACAAGGAAAATTAACTCACTGTCCTTACAGGTCCCTGGAAACAAGGACTTGCAGAGTGAAAGAAAAAAAACACTCTCCCTACCTACAGTTTTCTGTCCCTAGAAAAAATGTTTTTTTTAATCACAATATAGCACAAGGAAAATTAACTCACTGTCCTTACAGGTCCCTGGAAACAAGGACTTGCAGAGTGAAAGAAACTGACACTGTCCCTACCTAGAGTTTTCTGTCCCTAGAATAAATGTTTTTTTTAATCACAATATAGCACAAGGAAAATTAACTCACTGTCCTTACAGGTCCCTGGAAACAAGGACTTGCAGAGTGAAAGAAACTGACACTGTCCCTACCTAGAGTTTTCTGTCCCTAGAATAAATGTTTTTTTTAATCACAATATAGCACAAGGAAAATTAACTCACTGTCCTTACAGGTCCCTGGAAACAAGGACTTGCAGAGTGAAAAAAAAAAAACACTCTCCCTACCTACAGTTTTCTGTCCCTAGAAAAAATGTTTTTTTTAAGCACAATATAGCACAAGGACAATTAACTCACTGTCCTTACAGGTCCCTGGAAACAAGGACTTGCAGAGTGAAAGAAAAAAAACACTCTCCCTACCTACAGTTTTCTGTCCCTAGAAAAAATGTTTTTTTTAATCACAATATAGCACAAGGAAAATTAACTCACTGTCCTTACAGGTCCCTGGAAACAAGGACTTGCAGAGTGAAAGAAAAAAAACACTCTCCCTACCTACAGTTTTCTGTCCCTAGAAAAAATGTTTTTTTTAATCACAATATAGCACAAGGAAAATTAACTCACTGTCCTTACAGGTCCCTGGAAACAAGGACTTGCAGAGTGAAAGAAACTGACACTGTCCCTACCTAGAGTTTTCTGTCCCTAGAATAAATGTTTTTTTTTAAGCACAATATAGCACAAGGACAATTAACTCACTGTCCTTACAGGTCCCTGGAAACAAGGACTTGCAGAGTGAAAGAAAAAAAACACTCTCCCTACCTACAGTTTTCTGTCCCTAGAAAAAATGTTTTTTTTAATCACAATATAGCACAAGGAAAATTAACTCACTGTCCTTACAGGTCCCTGGAAACAAGGACTTGCAGAGTGAAAGAAACTGACACTGTCCCTACCTAGAGTTTTCTGTCCCTAGAATAAATGTTTTTTTAATCACAATATAGCACAAGGAAAATTAACTCACTGTCCTTACAGGTCCCTGGAAACAAGGACTTGCAGAGTGAAAGAAACTGACACTGTCCCTACCTAGAGTTTTCTGTCCCTAGAATAAATGTTTTTTTTAATCACAATATAGCACAAGGAAAATTAACTCACTGTCCTTACAGGTCCCTGGAAACAAGGACTTGCAGAGTGAAATAAACTGACACTGTCCCTACCTAGAGTTTTCTGTCCCTAGAATAAATGTTTTTTTTAATCACAATATAGCACAAGGAAAATTAACTCACTGTCCTTACAGGTCCCTGGAAACAAGGACTTGCAGAGTGAAAGAAACTGACACTGTCCCTACCTAGAGTTTTCTGTCCCTAGAATAAATGTTTTTTTTAATCACAATATAGCACAAGGAAAATTAACTCACTGTCCTTACAGGTCCCTGGAAACAAGGACTTGCAGAGTGAAAGAAACTGACACTGTCCCTACCTAGAGTTTTCTGTCCCTAGAATAAATGTTTTTTTTAAGCACAATATAGCACAAGGACAATTAACTCACTGTCCTTACAGGTCCCTGGAAACAAGGACTTGCAGAGTGAAAGAAAAAAAACACTCTCCCTACCTACAGTTTTCTGTCCCTAGAAAAAATGTTTTTTTTAATCACAATATAGCACAAGGAAAATTAACTCACTGTCCTTACAGGTCCCTGGAAACAAGGACTTGCAGAGTGAAAGAAACTGACACTGTCCCTACCTAGAGTTTTCTGTCCCTAGAATAAATGTTTTTTTTAATCACAATATAGCACAAGGAAAATTAACTCACTGTCCTTACAGGTCCCTGGAAACAAAGATTTGCAGAGTGAAAGAAACTGACACTGTCCCTACCTAGAGTTTTCTGTCCCTAGAATAAATGTTTTTTTTAAGCACAATATAGCACAAGGACAATTAACTCACTGTCCTTACAGGTCCCTGGAAACAAGGACTTGCAGAGTGAAAGAAAAAAAACACTCTCCCTACCTACAGTTTTCTGTCCCTAGAAAAAATGTTTTTTTTAATCACAATATAGCACAAGGAAAATTAACTCACTGTCCTTACAGGTCCCTGGAAACAAGGACTTGCAGAGTGAAAGAAACTGACACTGTCCCTACCTAGAGTTTTCTGTCCCTAGAATAAATGTTTTTTTTTAATCACAATATAGCACAAGGACAATTAACTCACTGTCCTTACAGGTCCCTGGAAACAAGGACTTGCAGAGTGAAAGAAACTGACACTGTCCCTACCTAGAGTTTTCTGTCCCTAGAATAAATGTTTTTTTTAATCACAATATAGCACAAGGAAAATTAACTCACTGTCCTTACAGGTCCCTGGAAACAAGGACTTGCAGAGTGAAATAAACTGACACTGTCCCTACCTAGAGTTTTCTGTCCCTAGAATAAATGTTTTTTTTAATCACAATATAGCACAAGGAAAATTAACTCACTGTCCTTACAGGTCCCTGGAAACAAGGACTTGCAGAGTGAAAGAAACTGACACTGTCCCTACCTAGAGTTTTCTGTCCCTAGAATAAATGTTTTTTTTAATCACAATATAGCACAAGGAAAATTAACTCACTGTCCTTACAGGTCCCTGGAAACAAGGACTTGCAGAGTGAAAGAAACTGACACTGTCCCTACCTAGAGTTTTCTGTCCCTAGAATAAATGTTTTTTTTAAGCACAATATAGCACAAGGACAATTAACTCACTGTCCTTACAGGTCCCTGGAAACAAGGACTTGCAGAGTGAAAGAAAAAAAACACTCTCCCTACCTACAGTTTTCTGTCCCTAGAAAAAATGTTTTTTTTAATCACAATATAGCACAAGGAAAATTAACTCACTGTCCTTACAGGTCCCTGGAAACAAGGACTTGCAGAGTGAAAGAAACTGACACTGTCCCTACCTAGAGTTTTCTGTCCCTAGAATAAATGTTTTTTTTAATCACAATATAGCACAAGGACAATTAACTCACTGTCCTTACAGGTCCCTGGAAACAAGGACTTGCAGAGTGAAAGAAACTGACACTGTCCCTACCTAGAGTTTTCTGTCCCTAGAATAAATGTTTTTTTTAATCACAATATAGCACAAGGAAAATTAACTCACTGTCCTTACAGGTCCCTGGAAACAAGGACTTGCAGAGTGAAAGAAACTGACACTGTCCCTACCTAGAGTTTTCTGTCCCTAGAATAAATGTTTTTTTTAAGCACAATATAGCACAAGGACAATTAACTCACTGTCCTTACAGGTCCCTGGAAACAAGGACTTGCAGAGTGAAAGAAAAAAAAACACTCTCCCTACCTACAGTTTTCTGTCCCTAGAAAAAATGTTTTTTTTAATCACAATATAGCACAAGGAAAATTAACTCACTGTCCTTACAGGTCCCTGGAAACAAGGACTTGCAGAGTGAAAGAAACTGACACTGTCCCTACCTAGAGTTTTCTGTCCCTAGAATAAATGTTTTTTTTAATCACAATATAGCACAAGGACAATTAACTCACTGTCCTTACAGGTCCCTGGAAACAAGGACTTGCAGAGTGAAAGAAACTGACACTGTCCCTACCTAGAGTTTTCTGTCCCTAGAATAAATGTTTTTTTTAATCACAATATAGCACAAGGACAATTAACTCACTGTCCTTACAGGTCCCTGGAAACAAGGACTTGCAGAGTGAAATAAACTGACACTGTCCCTACCTAGAGTTTTCTGTCCCTAGAATAAATGTTTTTTTTAATCACAATATAGCACAAGGAAAATTAACTCACTGTCCTTACAGGTCCCTGGAAACAAGGACTTGCAGAGTGAAAGAAACTGACACTGTCCCTACCTAGAGTTTTCTGTCCCTAGAATAAATGTTTTTTTTAATCACAATATAGCACAAGGAAAATTAACTCACTGTCCTTACAGGTCCCTGGAAACAAGGACTTGCAGAGTGAAAGAAACTGACACTGTCCCTACCTAGAGTTTTCTGTCCCTAGAATAAATGTTTTTTTTAAGCACAATATAGCACAAGGACAATTAACTCACTGTCCTTACAGGTCCCTGGAAACAAGGACTTGCAGAGTGAAAGAAAAAAAACACTCTCCCTACCTACAGTTTTCTGTCCCTAGAAAAAATGTTTTTTTTAATCACAATATAGCACAAGGAAAATTAACTCACTGTCCTTACAGGTCCCTGGAAACAAGGACTTGCAGAGTGAAAGAAACTGACACTGTCCCTACCTAGAGTTTTCTGTCCCTAGAATAAATGTTTTTTTTAATCACAATATAGCACAAGGACAATTAACTCACTGTCCTTACAGGTCCCTGGAAACAAGGACTTGCAGAGTGAAAGAAACTGACACTGTCCCTACCTAGAGTTTTCTGTCCCTAGAATAAATGTTTTTTTTAATCACAATATAGCACAAGGAAAATTAACTCACTGTCCTTACAGGTCCCTGGAAACAAGGACTTGCAGAGTGAAAGAAACTGACACTGTCCCTACCTAGAGTTTTCTGTCCCTAGAATAAATGTTTTTTTTAAGCACAATATAGCACAAGGACAATTAACTCACTGTCCTTACAGGTCCCTGGAAACAAGGACTTGCAGAGTGAAAGAAACTGACACTGTCCCTACCTAGAGTTTTCTGTCCCTAGAATAAATGTTTTTTTTAAGCACAATATAGCACAAGGACAATTAACTCACTGTCCTTACAGGTCCCTGGAAACAAGGACTTGCAGAGTGAAAGAAACTGACACTGTCCCTACCTAGAGTTTTCTGTCCCTAGAATAAATGTTTTTTTTAAGCACACTATAGCAGAAGCACAAAACACACTGACACTCTCCCTACCTATCCTTCTCTTTCCCTAAACTAAAGGAATCCAGGTTAAGCAAGAAAGAAATAACAGTCACTGTCCCTGCCTATGCTACTCTATCCCTGCTCCGGAACACACTACACTAGGCCGCCGTGCTGGCGGCCTTTTATAGTGTGGGGCGTGTACTAAACACCCTCAGCAATAATTGGCCACAGGCATCCTGCCTGTGGCCAATCATTGCTCTCCTCGCTGCCGGCGCTGTGATTGGCCAAGCATGCGGGGTCACAGTGCATGCTTGGCCAATCACAGCGCCTGGATGACACTGCGATGGCGTAGTGCATTGTGGGCCGTTCGCGTCACTCGAATTTGGCGCGAACGGCCCAAATCGTTCGATCTTCGTCGAACGATCGAACAGCCAATGTTCGAGTCGAACGTATGTTCGACTCGAACACGAAGCTCATCCCTAGTGGTGAGGTGCCAGTGGGGGAGATTCCAACTCCTCCAATTCTACCATACTTATCAAACATTTGGTACTATTGCAGTTGGTCCTGTCTCTATATTACAGGTCCTTCTCAAAAAATTAGCATATTGTGATAAAGTTCATTATTTTCTGTAATGTACTGATAAACATTAGACTTTCATATATTTTAGATTCATTACACACAACTGAAGTAGTTCAAGGCTTTTCTTGTTTTAATATTGATGATTTTGGCATACAGCTCATGACAACCCAAAAATCCTATCTCAAAAAATTAGCATATCATGAAAAGGTTCTCTAAACGAGCTATTAACCTAATCATCTGAATCAACTAATTAACTCTAAACACCTGCAAAAGATTCCTGAGGTTTTTAAAAACTCCCAGCCTGGTTCATTACTCAAAACCGCAATCATGGGTAAGACTGATGACCTGACTGCTGTCCAGAAGGCCATCATTGACACCCTCAAGCAAGAGGGTAAGACACAGAAAGAAATTTCTGAACGAATAGGCTGTTCCCAGAGTGCTGTATCAAGGCACCTCAGTGGGAAGTCTGTGGGAAGGAAAAAGTGTGGCAGAAAACGCTGCACAACGAGAAGAGGTGACCGGACCCTGAAGAAGATTGTGGAGAAGGACCGATTCCAGACCTTGGAGGACCTGCGGAAGCAGTGGACTGAGTCTGGAGTAGAAACATCCAGAGCCACCGTGAACAGGCGTGTGCAGGAAATGGGCTACAGGTGCCGCATTCCCCAGGTCAAGCCACTTTTGAACCAGAAACAGCGGCAGAAGCGCCTGACCTGGGCTACAGAGAAGCAGCACTGGACTGTTGCTCAGTGGTCCAAAGTACTTTTTTCGGATGAAAGCAAATTTTGCATGTCATTCGGAAATCAAGGTGCCAGAGTCTGGAGGAAGACTGGGGAGAGGGAAATGCCAAAATGCCTGAAGTCCAGTGTCAAGTACCCACAGTCAGTGATGGTCTGGGGTGCCATGTCAGCTGCTGGTGTTGGTCCACTGTGTTTTATCAAGGGCAGGGTCAATGCAGCTAGCTATCAGGAGATTTTGGAGCACTTCATGCTTCCATCTGCTGAAAAGCTTTATGGAGATGAAGATTTCATTTTTCAGCACGACCTGGCACCTGCTCACAGTGCCAAAACCACTGGTAAATGGTTTACTGACCATGGTATTACTGTGCTCAATTGGCCTGCCAACTCTCCTGACCTGAACCCCATAAAGAATCTGTGGGATATTGGGAAGAGAAAGTTGAGAGACGCAAGACCCAACACTCTGGATGAGCTTAAGGCCGCTATCGAAGCATCCTGGGCCTCCATAACACCTCAGCAGTGCCACAGGCTGGTTGCCTCCATGCCACGCCGCATTGAAGCAGTCATTTCTGCAAAAGGATTCCCGACCAAGTATTGAGTGCATAACTGAACATAATTATTTGAAGGTTGAATTTTTTTGTATTAAAAACACTTTTCTTTTATTGGTCGGATGAAATATGCTAATTTTTTGAGATAGGATTTTTGGGTTGTCATGAGCTGTATGCCAAAATCATCAATATTAAAACAAGAAAAGCCTTGAACCACTTCAGTTGTGTGTAATGAATCTAAAATATATAAAAGTCTAATGTTTATCAGTACATTACAGAAAATAATGAACTTTATCACAATATGCTAATTTTTTGAGAAGGACCTGTATATGTCCTACTGTCGCCCTTCAGGGGATAAAGGGGATATTCCCCCCTTTTCCTTCTTTAATATACTTATGTTCCCTGTTTCCTTTCTTTTCCCTTTTCCTTCCTTTCTCGCCTTCTCTCCCACTCCCAATTTCCCTCTTCCTCTCCTCCTCCCCTAGGCTCTTTCTATCTCTAATGCCAAAGTTCTCCAACCTTCCCAGATTTCTCTGTATTTCTTCTGTTGGTCTCGTATTTTGTATATCCACCTTTCTGCTTCCCTTATTATCTCTACTTCCTTCTTCCATTCTTTAATGGTGGGAGATTCTTCTTTTTTCCAATACCTAGGGATTAGTTTTTTTGCTGCATTCAATAGGTGTGGTATTATACTATTTTTATATTCTTTTACTGGGCCGGTAGTTCCATGGAACAAAATATGCATAGGTGTTGGGTCTATCGGTATTTTGCCTGTTTTCCTGGTCCACAGGATTACCTCCTCCCAAAATGTCCTTATTTTCGGGCAGGACCACCAAATATGAAGTAGGGTACCTTGCTCCTTGCACCCCCTCCAGCATTGAGCATCTGCTGTTGTGTAAATTTGTGCTATTCTCATTGGTGTTCGGTACCATCTGGTCATAAATTTATATGACATCTCTTTAGTGGAGGAGCATATTGAGGATGAATGCGTCATTTCTATGAATCTTTTTTTTTGTGTTGTTGTAAATATTTGTCCCAATTCCCTTTCCCATTCTTTAATGAAATAAGGGATTGGATTTTTTTTCATTCAGAACTATTTTATACATCCGTGACAGCATGTTCTGGGATTCCCCTTTCCTCACACACTCTGCCTCGTACGTTGTCAACGAGTCCAGTGCCCTAATCTGAGGTTCTAGTTTGTTAAAAAAATTATTTTTTTGGCCATATCTCCATCCTACCATCACCATATCTCCCTGTGATGCTATAAACTCTGATTGTGACATCAGATGACCGCTCGGGGCATACCGTGCGCACATTGTGTTCCCGTTCGATTCCCAGGGGCCCAAAGAGCCCCTCTCCTGCCCAGGTGGGAACCATGGGTACCCTCCTAGTGGGGCCAAAGGGGATGTTCTAGGTGCATATTTACCGTTTTTATTCATTCTATCCCACACTGCTAATGTGTTTAATGTCAGAGGAGATGTCCATTTCGACAACCCCCTTGACTTAGTGGGTATCCGTGGAGCTCCAGCTAGATTCCTGCCGGCCATACTTCCCTCCATCCTAACCCATGCCCTGGTAGAGGCGTCATGGCACCAGTTCGTTATTCGGACTAGTGCCATCGCCTTATAGTAATTGGATATATCTGGGAGTCCCATTCCCCCTTCTCCTCTCTTTTTGCACAGTATATTATATGCTATTCTCGCATTCCCATCCTTCCAAATAAAGGAGGTGAATGCTCTGCAAATTTTTTTAAAGAAGGTTTGGGGTAGTTCCATGGGTACTGCATTCAGAATATATATTAGTCTTGGTAACACATTCATCTTCAAGGTGCTCATCCTGCCAAACCAAGTTAATGTATGGCCTCTCCATCTATGTAGGTCCTCTATAATCTCAGTGACTAGCTTTTCATAATTAAGTTCGTACATCAGTTTTTTGTCAGCTATTATATGTACTCCTAAGTAATATAGCGAGTCTTTTTTCCAGACCATTGGGTAGATTTCTCGTAGCTGTTTTATTATCAATGTGGGTACATGAGTAGGGAGTATTATAGATTTCTCTATGTTTACTTTAAAATTTGATAGTTTCCCGTATCTCTCTATTTCCTTCATCAATACTACTATGGATTCCTGTGGTTTTGCTAGGAAGAATAGTAAATCGTCCGCATATGCTGACACTTTGTGTTCTTTTTGATCTATTTTCACTCCTTGTATTCTTTTATTTGCCCTTACTCTGCAAAGGAGTGGTTCCAAAGTCAGGGCAAACAAAATTGGTGACAGGGGGCATCCCTGTCATGTGCCATTGTTAATATCAAAGCTACCTGACAGGGTTCCGTTTACCTTGACTTTCGCTTTTGGGTTTGTATACAGTGCAGTTATCCATCCCATCATCCGCTCCTTCAGGCCTATTTCCCTCAATACTTCCATCATATAAGTCCAATTCACCCGATCGAATGCCTTTTCGGCATCCATCGATAGGGCTACTTTTGGTTCTATATTGGGTCCCTTCTGCATCCAATGGAGTAAGTGCAGAGCCCGGATAGTACTATCCTTTGTCTACCGACCCATCACAAAGCCCGTCTGATCCAAATGAATCAGTTTCACTATTTTGTCCTGTAGTCTTCTTGCTATTATTTTTGACAATATTTTAATATCTGTATTCAGGAGGGAAATATGCCTGTAGTTTGCGCAATGCTGAGGGTCTTTCCCAGGTTTTGGAATAATAGTAACATGTGCCAGTAATGCTTCGGGATGTGGGGGGTTATTTATTCTAATTTTATTAAGATAATTACATAATGGTGTTATCAGTATTTCCAAGAATTTTTTATAGTATGCATTTGTTATACCATCTGGTCCCGGGCTTTTTCCCTTTGGTAGATCCCCTATTGCTTTTTTTATTTCATCTATGGTAATATTTTCCTCCAATCTTTCCACCACCTCCGAGGAAAGAGATGGTAGTTCTGAGTTTTTTATATATTCTTTTATTTCATCTACTTGCTTCTCTCTTTCAGTTATTGTTTCTGTTGGGTGAATGTTATACAAGCTTGTATAAAATTGTTTAAATTCCTTAGCTATTAATTTCGTATCCATTATCTGCTTATTATTAACTCTTATTTCATGGACATGGGATAGCTCTTGTTGCTTTTTCAACTGCCTCGCCAATAATTTGCCGCATTTGTTCCCATGTTCATAAAAACGATATGCCATAAATCTATATTTTTCTTTGGCTTTTCTATCTAAGCAGATGGAAAGCTTGTCCCTCAGTGATCCCAATCTTATGTCTACCTCTGGATCATAACCCTTTTTATGTTTATCCTCCCACTCTCGTATCTCTCCCAATAGATCATCCATCTCTTTCTTTTTATTTTTTTTAATTCGGGATCCGTGGGCTATTAACTCCCCTCTGATAACTGCCTTATGGGCTTCCCATATTGTTTTTTCTGGGACGTCCCCTACTGTATTTAACTCAAAGTATTCTTTCAATTTTTTTTCAATATCCTCCACTATCCATTTATCATCTAACTAGACATGTGCACTGCCAAAAAATTCGTTAGTTTTCGTTTTCATTTCATTCGTTTTTTGTTTTTTTCGTTTTTCGGGTCATTCGTTATGATCGCAATTCGTAAATTCGTAAATTTGTACATTCGTAAATTTATACATTCGTAAATTTGTACATTCGTAAATTTGTACATTCATAAATTTGTACATTCGTAAATTTATACATTCGTAAATTTATACATTCGTAATTTCGGAAATTTGGAAATTCGATATTTTCGAAAACCTGAAAATTTGAAAATCTGAAAAAATAACTATTAAATTATAGGTATTGTAATTTCCTTTCAAATTTGGCTGTTAGCGAACGTAACGAATACAAATTTATCTGAAGTTACGCATAACCTGAAATAACAAATGCCGCATCTAAACAAATGGAACGGAACAAATTAATAATAATAATGATAAAACGTTTTTATTATTATTATTGTTATTTATTATTATTATTAATTCATTACGTTCCATTCGTTTAGATACGGCATTCATTATGTCGGAAAACAATTCGTAACTTCGTTAAGTTCACTAACAGCCAAATTTGAAAGGAAATTACAATACCTATAATTGAATAGTTAGTAATAGTTAAGTTATTAGTTAATTATTATTTCAGATTTCCGAATTTACTAATTTACGATTGTACAAATGTACAAATTTACGAATGTACGAATATTCGGAAATTCGTAAATTCAAATTTACGAATTTCCGGATAGTTGTACATTCGTAAATTCGTGCATTAGTAAATTCGTATATTCGTAAATTCGTACATTCGTAAATTTGAATTTACGAATATTCGTTAAAATTCGTTAAATGAGTTTTCGTTAATTCGGATATTTCCGAATTAACGAATTTGTCGAAATTCGTTAAAAAACGAATTCGGAACGAAACGAATTGCACATGTCTACATCTAACAGAGACTCATTTAGTCTCCATGTTCTTTCCTGATATCCTGCCTTTACTGGGATGAATGTGAGCATCACTGGAGCATGGTCGGATATTGTTATCTGTCCTATCCGGGCTGTTTTTACTTTTTCCAGGTAATACTGATCCACCAAAAATAGGTCTAACCTTGAATATACTTTGTGTGTTTTGGAATAATAGCTATAATCCCTTATCCCAACGTTTAATGCCCTCCAGCTATCAACCATATGATAAGATTGAATTTTTTTTTTCATTGTCTGAGGGCTCTGAATGATAATGCTGTCTTCCCTGCTGTTGTATCCAATTCAGGATCTAGTATTACATTGAAATCTCCTCCTATTATCACACATCCCTCCTTAAACAGGTTCAATCTTTTCATAGTTTCCTCTATGAATTCCACAGTACCCACATTGGGTGCATAGATGGCTGCCAGCGTATGACCGTATCCCTGAAGCATACCCTTGATAAAGACATACCTTCCCTCTGGGTCTATCTGTGTTACTATTGAGTTTAAGGGACATCCCTTCCCCAATGCTATAGTTACCCCCCTGGACCTTGCTACTGGTGATACTGTGTGGAACCATTGGTTAAATAGTTCCTGTGGGAGTCTAGGTATCCTATCTGACAGAAAGTGCGTCTCCTGTATGAATGCAACATCCACTGCGTAATGTTTCAGTTCCTGCCATAACCTCCCCCTCTTATTTGGGGAGTTTAGGCCCCTCACATTATATGTAATTAATTTTAATGCATTAGCCATCTCCCTTTCATATCCTCCACCTCAGGGGAACATAGTAAGACTGACCTATTTCTAGATATTCCACAACCTACTACAACGTACCACTTACAACATACATCATACATCACATCATAAATAAAACATATCACTCCTGTTTTTCTTAGAGTGTACCATCTACTAGGTGGTTGAGCCCATGTGGGTGTTACCCGACCCTCCCGAGCCCTCCCTCCTAACTGCATTCTGCAGTTTAAACAGTCCCTATCGGGACCTACCTACTTACTCTCCAAGATATTGGGAGTATTTGACCTTCATGCCCCTGGGCCTAACTTTCTATATAAACTCTCTTAAGACCAACCCCCAGCCCTCACCCCCCCCCCAGACACCACGATCCCCCACACAGCAATATAACAGTTTAACAATATAACCCAACCCCAAAAAAAAAAAAAAAAGCCAAAAACCAAAAAAAAGGCCCTGGGGAATGGGGAAAGGAAAGTGGGGGGGGGATTCAGAGGCAGTGGGGGGGGGGGGGAGGGGGGAGAGGGAAGAAACACTGGGACCCAACCTAATGATGAGATTGTCTCTCTTTATGTCTCTTTATGCAGGGAGATCCATTAGGGGGAAATATTTAAATGTTTGAAATATTTAAGTTTTATGCATGTTCCCCAGCTCTATGCTTGCTGGGTGTGTAATCTGGCCGTTGTTGATCCCTTTCTGGGATACGGGACCATGGTTCCAAACTTTTTGGTGGGGGATTCTCCTTGAATATTCTCCAGTCGGGGAAATCTGTAGGGGGTAAATTCAAGGTATCCACAAATAATTTTAAATCATCCTTGGTTCGCAATATTGCAGTTCTCCCTTCATGTGTCGCTATCAATTTAAATGGGAACCCCCAACGATATCTGATGTTTAGCCTCCGCATAAATTCTAAGAGTGGGCGCACCGTTCTCCGCTGCATCAGTGTCCGTCGTGTTATGTCGGGAAATATTGTAATTTGGTCTCCTTCATACTCAATCTTCGATATATCTCACGCCGCCCTCATTATTTCCTCTTTCACTGCATATTTGTGTAATCTGCATATCACATCTCTTGGCCTATTTTTATTTTGGCTAAATGGTGGTGGGGTGATACGATGCACTCTCTCTATTTCCACAGGTTCTAATTCCTTTGAGCCTGTAATTTGTTGAAATAATTTTTGTACTGATATTAACAGCTCCTCACCCTGATATTTCTCAGGTAGGTCACATATCTTTACGTTTTGGCGGCGGTCCCTGATCTCATGATCCAATTGATCTCTATATGTGTTCATCTTTTCCTCCTGATCTTTTACTGTGTCCCACATCTTTCTTACTTCATGTATTATTTCTTCTTGGTTATTTTCCAGTACTTCTACTCTATTTCCTACTGCCGTGACCTCTTCCCTCAACTCCTCTACTGCTTGTTTGCAGGATCTCTCTACTGTAGATATGAGTTGCTGTATGTCTGTTTTAGTGGGTAGCGTTTCTATGAGCTCTTTTATAAGGTCTCTAATGTCCCAATCATCACAGTTTATCTCCCTTACTTCTACTTCTTCTGTATCCTCTCTCCTTCCCTCCTCCTGCCATCCTTCTCCCATGCACAGCACAACACTTCCTTCGGCATTAAGTCCAGCATTTAACCCAGCCATATCCCCCTCCTGCTTTGGGCCCAAGTCCTCTAAGCTTTTGGGAGCTATGGCTACGGCTGCAGCGTTTGTTGCTTCCGTTGGATGTTTGGGGGAATTAATAGGGCTGGTGGGGGTTGCGATTTCCTTGATAGTCCCTTGCTTTAGTCCTTGCATCTCCTCACCTCTGAGCACCACCTGGCTGCCCCCTTCTGTTATTCCATTCTCTGGGCTGCATGGGGCATGGGGTACGTGTGGGGCATTCAATGTCTCTCCTGATGTGCTTCTCCTGTCCCCACTACCCCGCTGTGCCCCTGTGCCTTTAGATGTCTTCAGATCCTTGTGCTCTGACCTCCGCAGTCCCCCACCGAGCATCTGCTCTCCTCCTGCTGCTGATATCCGCCTTCCTCGCCCCCCCGGGGGGGCTCCGTCCATGCCTGTTGGTGCCGGGACTTGCAGTTGCTATGCCCCGGCCTGCTCTCAACTGGTTCCCCCCATTGCGGGCCTGGATCCTTGTGCCATTCTCCATAGCAGGCGCTGGCGCTGTAACGGTGAGATAGGATCTAATGCCGCCTATCGGACTCCTCCCGCCCGCACCTGTAGGTTGTAGTGCGGCACGCCTCCGTGCTGCCATTCAACCCTCTGCGGGATCAGTCCTGTCAAATAGGGGTGCACAGTATAAACTGTGTAAGTGGCAGTGTCAGCAGCGACGGCAGCAGCGGCAGCGGCGACGGTACTAGCCGTATAGTCCCTTCCTCCTTCTTTCCTCCGCTCTGCTCCACTCCACTCCCCGCTTCTCCCAGCTGGCAGGCAGGCGGGCGTTCACCTCATTAGGCTGTGCGCTTTGCGTGGCCCGGGTGTGTGAGAGCAATCACCTCACACGTCTACTCCTCCCATGTCGAGTCTACGCGGAGAGGGTGGAGCACGGTGTCAAATTAGGACACTTTAACCAAAGAGGGAAATACATGACACACTAAACACAAAGGAAATAGAACGGAATATACCAAAGAAGAATGGGTAATAATGTTGAGCACATTAAAAGTACAGGAGGGTGGAACACACTTAAGAAGAATGGGTAATAATCTTAAGCACATTAAACTCACAGGAGGGGGGGAGGGGGGGTTTCCTCTTTTTTTAAAGGGAAAGAGAAGGGAAAAAGAAAGGGAAAGAAAAATAAAATAAACATTTTTTATTTATTTTTTAACCACTTAAGCCCCGGACCATTTGGTAGCTAAAGGACCAAAGGTGATTTCAGAATTTTGCACTGCGCTGCTTTAACTGTAAATTGTGCGGACATGCAATGTTGTACCGAAACGAAATTTGCGTCCTTTTCTTCCCACAAATAGAGCTTTCTTTTAATGGTATTTGATTGCCTCTGCGATTTTTATTTTTTGCGATATAAACGGAAAAAGACCGAAAATAAAAAAAAAAAGATATTTTCTACTTTTTGTTATAAGAAAAATCGAATAAACTCAATTTTAGTCATACATTTAGGCCAAAATGTATTCAGCCACATGTCTTTAGTAAAAAAAATGTCAATAAGCGTATATTTATTGGTTTGCGCAAAAGTTATAGCGTTTACAAACTAGGGTACATTTTCTGGCATTTACACAGCTTTAAATTTATGACTGCCTATCTCATTTCTTGAGGTGCTAATCAGAAAAATGATCGCTTAGTGACAGTGGTGATAGGGGGTGAAAGGGTTACCTGGGGGGCGATCAAGGGGGTTAAACCTTTATTAGATAATTTATGGGGGTACCTGACGCTATAAAACCCTGCGGCGAACCTAAAAAAAATTACTGGCTACCGATCTGCATCACCGACGCTAAGACAGCGATCAGAAAAATGATCGCTTAGCGACGGCGGTGCTAGGGGGTGAAAGGGTTATCTGGGGGGTGATCAAGGGGTTAAACCTTTATTAGGGGGGGTTAGGGGGCTACACTGGACCTAAAACTAAACTGTAGTGACACTTTTACAGTCACAAATGTCACTGATTGCAGTGATCAGTAAATAAATGGTCACTGCAATCAGTGACACTGTGACTGGGGGCTGGGGGGTGATCTGGGGGGGCCTGGGGGGGGCAATTTATGTGCCTATGTGTGCTGGTGTTAGTGTAGTGTTTGTGCACTAACCTTGATGTCTTCTCTTGTACGGCGCTCGGTATATGTGAGCGCCGCACAAGAGATGACATCACTTCCTCCTGCTTCCTCTGCCTGTGTGTACATTACACAGACAGAGGGGGCATTTCCATTCGCCGGGAGCGATCGCGGGGGGGTGGCCGGAATCGAACGGCCGTCCCCTCATGTCGGATCGCTCCCAGACGAATTCCGACCGCTCACTGTACAGAAGGGGGGTCCGATTGGACCCCCCAACTGTACAAAGGCAATCACGTATGCTCTACGTGATTGTGCCTGTCGGTGCCATTGTGCCGACGTATATATACAGTGAGCGGTCGTTAAGTGGTTAATTTAAAAAAAATTTGAAAGTATTTTACACGGAGAGGGTTGAGCCACGGTGTTAAATAGGATAAATTAACTAAAGAGGGGAATACATGACACACTAAACACAAAGGAAACAGAATGGAATATACCAAAGAAAATGGGTAATAATGCTAAGCACATTAAACTTACAGGAGGGTGGAACACACTTAAGAAGAATGGGTAATAATGTTAAGCACATTAAATTTACAGGAGGGGGGGGTGTTTCCTCTGGGGTATCCCCCCTTTTATTTTTTTCCCCTCGCGGAGAATGGGGCTGGGAAAGAGCGGTGAGGCAAAGAGGCAGCGGGGGAGGGACCAAAGGGAAACTGAATGTATGAAGTATGATAAGGAAGGTGGAATGTTGTTAAATGTTGTTTCCTATTGTTATGTAAACAAAATCTTTAATAAAAGTTGAATTATAAAAAAAAAAAATATACGTTTTAATTTTGTAAATCCAGTGTCTGTTTTAGTTGTGTAATCAGGGACAGCTGCAGAAGACTTTACTTCAGTTCTTACCAAAGACCTGGGACTATATTCAGATACACATCAATCATCATTTTTTTGTCACACTGGGGGTAATTTACTATAGCGCCGCGGCGCTAATTAGCGCAAATTGCCGCGAATTTGCGCTAATTAGCGCAAATCGCGGCAATTTGCGCTAATTAGCGCGAAAACGGTATTCACTATAGCGCTGGAGAAAAAATACTTACCAAAATCGAATTTACTATAGCTCCCAGAATCCAAATAGCGCCCAAATCCTTACTCTACTAAAAACTGGAGTTGTGCACATGGAAATAATGTTTGGAGCATGATATAATTGCCTAAATGGTACTGAAATATGCGGTATATTATTTAAAGATAATCTGCTTTTAAACTGTGTGAAAAAGTGATTTCTACACTGAAATATCTTTAAAAGTCTGAGAAGTAAAAAAGTGCCCGTTTTTGGACAACTATTTGCAAGCTAAACTGAGCATGCCCAGAGCTAATATAACTCAAATTTTAACTCAAGTGTCTTTTTTCACAAGAGTTATAGTAAATACCGAAATGAGAGCTAATTAAAGAGCATGTTTTGGAAGTGAAAATCTGAGCTATTTTAGTCCAATGCAAGTTTTAGCCATTGATTCTAATGATACAATTGTAACTTTCGCAAATAAATTCTTTTAATGTTGAGATGAAATGTATCTTTCTCTGAAATAAATTTTCCTTTGCAACAATGTTGCTTCTAATTAAAATATTTTGTTTTTAAAGAAAGCTAGAATGTGGAATGTTTTGATAAAATATTTTTTTCTCTGTCACTTTCACTAGTTGCTCTCCATCTCACAACAATATTTACCCAAGTCACACAGGTGTCTTTACAAAGCACAATCAATACTATTGCTGATGCAAATTTAAAATTAGTCACTTTTTTTGTGCTTTTTATTATTTTTAAATAATCATAATTTGAGCCCCAAAAATTTGATATGTGTTCCAACATCAGAAATCAAAATGTAATTCCCCAAAATTTGAGGGTAATATCACTATTCTAAACTCACCCCCCAAAAAAACACCAAATATCACAGAATAAATCAAGAAGAATAACTCTTGAGTAATGTAATTCCATCACCTGTATGTCCAAAGAAATGCAGTGTTTATGTGTACTTATCTGTGGCTTAGAGGTTAGAACTTCTGCTTAGCATCCCTTAGTGTCTGCGTTCAAATCCCAAACATGTTGCTTCATGTAGAGAAGTTGTCTCATCTCCCAGGTCCTAAAACTATGTCTAAATGTTGTATTTATGTGTAGGAGGGTTCCACCACCATTGTAAATCTTGCCAGATACACAATTTAGCCCAAAGTATTGGGACGCCTGCCTTTACACACACATGAACTTTAATGGCAGCCCAGTCTTAGTCCGTAGGGTTAAAATTTGATTTGGCCCACCCTTTGCAGCTAGAACAGCTTCTGGGAAGGCTGGGAAGGTTGTCCACAAGGTTTAGTGTGTCTATGGGAATGTTTGATCATTCTTCCAGAAGTGCATTTGTGAGGCCAGGCACTGATGTTGGATGAGAAGGCCTGGCTCGCAGTCTCTGCTCTAATTCAGCCAAAGAGAGTTCTATCGGGTTGAGGTCAGGCCTGGTGTGCAGGCCAGTCAAGTTTCTCCACCCCAAACTCCCTCATCCATGTCTTTATGGACCTTGCTTCGTGCACTGGTGTGCAGTCATGTTGAAACAGGAAGGGGCCAACCCCAAACTGTTCCCACAAAGTTGGGAGCATGAAATTGTCCAAAATGTCTCAGTATGCTGATGCCTTAAGAGTTCCCTTCACTGGAACTAAGGGGCCAAGCCCAACCCCTGAAAAACAACCCCACACCATAATCCCCCTCCACCAAATGATTTGGACCAGTGCACAAAGCAAGGTCCATAAAGACATAGATGAGTGGGTTCAGGGTGGAGGAACTTGACTGGCCTGGACAGAGTCCTGACCTCAACACAACACAACACCTTGGGGATGAATTAGAGCGGAGACTGCAGGCCAGGCCTTCTCGTCCAACATCAGTGCCTGACCTCACAAATGCACTTGGAAGAATGGTCAAACATTCCCATAGACACACTCCTAAACCTTGTGGACAGCCTTCCCAGAAGAGTTGAAGCTGTTATAGCTGCAAAGGGTGGGCCAACCCAATATTGAATCCTACGGACTAAGACTGGGATGCAATTACAGTTCATGTGCGTTTAAAGGCAGGCGTCCCAATACTTTGGACAATATATTGTATATTGCTTGGAGACACGGAACTTGGCTATGGACTTAGGGCTGGTTCACACCACAGAGATGCAGAGAACATGTGTGAGGCTGCCTGGTGGCTAAGTGGGCAGCAATTCTGTCTAGCTAACACTGGGGTTGCTGGTTCAATTCCCCAACATGCTAATGCTTATGTTGAAGTTTATATGTTTTCCATGTGTGGGTTTCTCACCACAATCCAAAGACATGCTGGCATTTTATTTGTCTCCTGTCAAAATAGTCTCTAATGTAAAAAAGTTTATTTTGGACTTTAGATTGGAAGCTCATTGGAGCCAGGGCCCGATGTTAATGTTTGTTAGCACTAATCATGCCCAGGGACTTGGACATTTAAAATTGTAGGGTTTAAACTGCACGGGTACATATGCTTAGAAAACTGTTGCTTTGTTTATGTGCATGCGAATGGACTTGGATCTTTGGCCTGTAGTTGGAGATTTGATGCACATAGCCAAGGGCTAACACAGTTGTAAATAGTATTATGTGTATGTATTATTATATGTATTATGCCCATCAGGTGCAATCACTTTAGACATACACAAAGGGACAGATTGAAAGATACTGGTGGGCGTGTACTTCTATTGGGCGTGTATCAGTTTGCTAACAATACAACCTCTCTTATATAAAGGCCTGCAGTATCAGGGATCGTTTGGTCTGAGAAGACCAGGTTTTTTGCTGTGATTTGTGGGGGGAGAGAAGGAATGATATTGTGCAGATTGACAAACCTCTAACTAGTGTTATTTGCTGAAATTCTTGTGCATTTTTTCAATCAAAAATTGTGTGTGTATTGTTCCTGTCTGACCATGCAAAATCGTTTGGAAGCATCTGCTGACCTTCTATTCTTGGATCTCATTGCTTAATAATGTTGTCAGGGTCACCTGTGGCCAGGTGACAGATGCACACCATAGGGGGACAGGAGTGCACCGCGAGGTAGTGAACCCTATGGCTGGCTTCTGTGGATAGGAAACTGGGTGGTTGTGGAAAGCGGGACCAGAGGAGCACAACCGGGATCCCAACGGAAGCGAGAGCCAAGATTCCCCAGGGCGCGGAGTCTAAGACCCAGCTGGTCTTCTCCAGGGCCTCTAGTGGTGAGGATGTTACGCTGCAGGCTGGGACCAGGTCGCGGCCCCTGGAGTTTCCTAGCTCACGCCCCGTAGGATAAGGGGAAGCAGCAGCACACGATAGAGAGAACCGAATAACAAGCCGAAGGTCAGGGGCCACAAGCAGACAAGGATAACGAAGAACGAGCCGAAGGTCAAGGGTCACGAGCAGACAGGGATGGTCGGGGACAAGCCAATAACGTAACAGAGAGACAGACGTAGCACACGGCAGGCAGGAACCCAAACACACAATGCCTAACAAACACGTTGATCAGCCAAGCAGGCTTGCAGTGCACAGGTTAATATAGTGTTCAGTGATAGGGCCTGGGGTGGAGTCAGGCTGGGAGGAGATTATAAAGGAAGCCAGGTGAAGGAGGTCTGGTCTCTAGATGAACACATGAGGAGGAAGGTAAGATGGCAGACAGACATTAATGCATATCCATGACAGTACCCTCCCTCTTATGGGCCCTCCCCCGCCTGGACCCAGGCTTAAAGGGAAATCTCTGATGAAACCTTCTCAACAGATGAGGTGCAGCGACATCAGATGCAGCGATCCAAGACGCCTCCTCAGGACCAAAACCTCTCCAATGCACAAGGTACTGAAGAATGCCTCTGCAGAGCCGAGAATCCAGAACTTGTCTGACCTCGTACTTAAAATTATCCTCAGAGACCGAAAACGAGGTAGGGAGATGACAAGAAGATCTATTGAGGACCAAAGGCTCTCTAGGAATAAGCAAGGGCATGAGAGGATCAACAGGAATCTGAGGAGGGTCCCCTAGACCCTTAAAGGGGAACTGGTCATCTTGCACAGGACCATCAGACTGGGCAGATGTCAGTGGAACCCTGAAGTCAGGTTGGTTAGAAGGTGACATGTCGCCGGAGTCAAGCTGAATAGCTGAAGGACAAGCAGAATGTCCCGAACAAGAAAAAGTAAGAGGCTCACTGGGCATGGGCTGGACTGGCATAACTAGTACAGAGGCAGAGTGAATAGCTGAGTCAGGTGTAGCGACTACCTGAATCGCATCGCAAGACGTAGCGACTGCAGGACTTGTAGACAAGCTAGCCTGGCTGTGCGTCCAAGGGTGGTTAGGGACAGAGAAATGTAAATGGTTATGCAACCTGGAATGAATGACCGGCTCAGATTCACAGGGGGCAACCTTGGGTAGACAGGAGGAGGAACAGGAGGGACCCCAAGCCAGGATCTGTCCAGTAGTCCAGTCCACATGAGGAGAATGGAGCTGTAACCATGGGAGACCCAAAATTATAGGCGTTGAGGCCTTGGGTAAGATAAGGAAGGATATCCACTCCTGGTGGAGTGTCCCTACCGACATCTTAACAGGGAGGGTCTGGAAGCGGATAGGTCCCCCTGGGAGAACAGTACCATCAATCGCCAAGACCACCAATGGCGTGGTGAGGGGCAAAAGAGTAAGTCTCATGGACGATGCGATTTCCCAGTCCATGAAATTACCAGCGGCTCCGGAATCCAGATATGCTGAGACCGAATGAGAAGAAGCACCAACATGAAGGAACACAGAAAGCAGAAGACGAGAAGGGGAAGGTGATATTTCTGGGTCCAATACTCCACTTTCCAGATGAAGTGGACCCGAACGTTTTTCTGGACAAAGAGAGCAAGTGTCACGAAAATGACCTTTGCCCCCACAGTAAAGACACAGACCAAGAGTTCTGCGCCTAGCACGTTCCTCGGGGAATAGCCTGGTCCGACCCAGCTGCATGGGTTCCTCAGCTGGTAGGAGATGCTCTACGGGTCGAAGAGAGGGGAGCTCAGGCTGACTAAGAACCAAGGAGGGCTGGCGTTGCTTTTCTAAGGTCCTCTCCTGAAAGCGAATATCGATCTGGTTACACAAGGAGATAACGCCGGCCAGATCAGTGGGGATGGTTCTTCCAGCTAATTCATCCTTCACTCTATCAGACAGGCCATGCAAAAAGGTTGCGACTAAGGCCTCATTGTTCCAGCTCAACTCAGCCGACAGTATGCGGAAATGAAGGGCATACTGTCCCACAGAAGCAGACTCTTGGCGGAGACGTAAAAGGGTGCTGGCCGCTGAAGAGACACGAGCCGGTTCTTCGAAGATATTCCGAAAAAGTTTCAAGAAACCAGACAGGCTAGAAACCACTGGATCATTCAGTTCCCACAGAGGGGCTGCCCAGGCTAAAGCTTCACCAGAGAGGAGGGAAATGATATAGGCTACCTTAGCCCGATCAGACAGGAAGTTTTGGGGCTGGAGCTCAAAATGAATCGTGCATTGGCTAAGGAACCCCCTGCAAGCCTTGGAGTCCCCAGAGAAACGGGACGGAGCTGGCAGTTGTAGCGAGTGTGTGGCTGCGACTGGTGCAATAGGTGCAGCCGCTGATTGTATTTGAGGTTGCGGATTCAGGGTTCCCAAGGAGGCCTGAAGCTGCTCGAAGCGAGAAGCCAGATCCTGGAGGAATCGCATCACCTGAGTCTGATTCGATTCCTGGGTTTCAAGTCTGCAAACTATGCCCTGCAATGGATCATCCGCGGGTAGCGGGATGTCAGCCGGGTTCATGGCTGATCAAACTGTCAGGGTCACCTGTGGCCAGGTGACAGATGCACACCGTAGGGGGACAGGAGTGCACCGCGAGGTAGTGAACCCTATGGCTGGCTTCTGTGGATAGGAAACTGGGTGGTTGTGGAAAGCGGGACCAGAGGAGCACAACCGGGATCCCAACGGAAGCGAGAGCCAAGATTCCCCAGGGCGCGGAGTCTAAGACCCAGCTGGTCTTCTCCAGGGCCTCTAGTGGTGAGGATGTTACGCTGCAGGCTGGGACCAGGTCGCGGCCCCTGGAGTTTCCTAGCTCACGCCCCGTAGGATAAGGGGAAGCAGCAGCACACGATAGAGAGAACCGAATAACAAGCCGAAGGTCAGGGGCCACAAGCAGACAAGGATAACGAAGAACGAGCCGAAGGTCAAGGGTCACGAGCAGACAGGGATGGTCGGGGACAAGCCAATAACGTAACAGAGAGACAGACGTAGCACACGGCAGGCAGGAACCCAAACACACAATGCCTAACAAACACGTTGATCAGCCAAGCAGGCTTGCAGTGCACAGGTTAATATAGTGTTCAGTGATAGGGCCTGGGGTGGAGTCAGGCTGGGAGGAGATTATAAAGGAAGCCAGGTGAAGGAGGTCTGGTCTCTAGATGAACACATGAGGAGGAAGGTAAGATGGCAGACAGACATTAATGCATATCCATGACAAATGTACACAGAAATGCAGCTTCCAGCAGAACATGGTCACCAATGTACGTATATGCAGGGCCGCTGATAAGGCAGTACAGCCAGCCTTGTTGTACTAGGCCCGGGCCCCATCAGCAAGAAAGGGGGGCCCGGGCAACTTCATTGTTCATTCCTGCCTATAATAATAATTTGATTTTAGTAGCCCACACTTTCACTTCTACTTACAACCCAGGGCTCAAATTAAATTTCCCTGGGCCCCATCTGGTCAATAGAGGGGCCCGGGAGGCTGGAGCAGAGCATGAACTTTTTTTGCATTTTCGGGTGTAGGTACATTAAGTGCGGCCGCAATAACTGCTGCACGCTATAGTTCCGGCTGGCCGCCCACTGCCTATGCTATGTCCTCCCTGGCGGAGTGATTCTTTGTACCTCCGCTCCCTCAGCAGGTGCCATGGAGTGAGGGTTAGGCTTGTGTGAGGTGACAGAAGGCGCAGATCGGTAATCCCAGCGGTGGGTGGCGGTGCGCAGGCAAGCAACACACAGTGACAGGCAGCATGCCTGAATGTAAGGTAAAGTGCCCAGACTCTGCATGGTGTGCTAATTGACATTATCATTATAATGAAGACAGGACAGCAGGTCCCCCTGGCTCTGTGTCACATGGCTGTTGGGTATTGACTTTGCTATAGCTGTACAGTGTTAGTCTGAAACACTTAGGACAGCCATAACAAAGCCAGTACCCAACAGCCATGTGACACTGACACAGAGCCAGGGGGGACCTGCTGTCCTGTCTTCATTATAACAAGGATGCTTATTAGCAGGGTATGCTAGTTTACACTTGTGTTGGGGAGCAATAAAGATGTTTTTTTTGGCACTCCACTCATGGAATATCCTACTGAGCGGAATGGCTCAGTATGAAAGAGCCCTTATGATGCAAATGGAGTGGAGAATGCATGCCACAAACACTATGCTTTCTGTGCAGCAAAAAATTATCCCCAATGTCACCACCCACCATTTTGTCTGCTAAGCACAATCCCGTTCAACCCATTTTAGGGTTTTTAAGTGGTTATACAAGGTGGTGAGGAGGTGATGCAACACACTACCTGCCAAATGTTCTCTGCAGAGCAATCCAGGTGCAGATCACTCTTCAGAGAGCAATAGTGTGAACTAGCCCATAAAGACTGCGTGGGGGCAGCAGTAGACTAGGTGTGCCAATGTGTAGGTGTGAATTTGGGGATGGGGCCCCATCAGTAAGACTGTACAGGGCCCCGTGATCTCTAACAGCAGCCCTGCGTATATGTGGATTGTGGGGTGGGGGTGGGGGTTTTGAACATGTATTTTTTAATATTATGTTGGAATGCTTTGTAAGAATAATGACTTGAGTATGTTTCTATATTCTTGCAGATAAAAATGTGAAGTGTTTCCCGTTATACACTAAAAGTAAAGCTGTGTGCACTCTAAGGTTTTGACAAATTTTAGATTGTAAGCTTCTATGAGCAGGCCCCTAAAATCCAATTGCTGAATTGAGCACCGTGTATCCTGTCCCAATTTTTTTGAAGCTAGTAAATGAATGTACATAATTTTGTTTCTGCTGGCAAAATAAAAGTACGTTATTGAGCTTTGGTGTGTGTGCTTTTTTTTTGGCAAAGTGCAAAATCCTTAATTTTATTTCTATATGGATTTGTGCATCAAAAAATGAATCTCTTTGCCCTTGTTCATATTGAAGCTACATTGAAATCGCGCTACTTCACTTAAGCTAGCGCGATTTTAGGTACTACTTGATAGACATCTGTGTGGCTTCATACACAAATGTCTATTGAAGTCGCACCTGAAATCTGCAAAAGTAGTGCAGGAACTACTTTTAAAAATTGGTGCGGCGCCACAAAACCGGGTGACCCCACCCCCTGACATCATGTGACATTATGTGACATCAGAGAGGGGCAAAGTCACCCATTTACATCACCAGGTGGCCCCGCCCTTGCCTATATAACATCTGTCAAAGACAGCAGTCGGCGGGGAAGCCTCCCATGGAGGCGGAGTTTTTCCCCCAAAAATTCAGGACCGTTAAACGTTGTGATTAACGATGGATTTACATCGCAGGACACTTTTTTTTGGGACCGTCAAACACCGTGATTGACGATGGATTTACATCGCAGGACACTTTTTTTTTTTAATAAAGGAATTGTCAAAAGCTGTCTCCTGACATTTTTACTTGTTTACACTTTTATGGTGAATGGGTAGGGGTTCAATGTACCCCTACCCATTCACATAGGGGTCTGGGATCTGGGGGCCCCTTGTTTAAGGGGGCTTCCATATTCTGATAAGATATTCGGACCCCAAAGCATTCTCCTCATGTTGAGGGCATGTGGCCTGGTATGGTGCCCCCCTTTTTCCTGTGGCCTGCCAGGTTGCATGCTCACCATATTTTATTACATTTTGGCGCTGGGTTCCCCTTAAAATCCATAGCAGACCTAAAGGGCCTGATATGGATTTGGGGGGGGGACGCCATTTTTTTTATTCTGGTGTGGAGTTACCCTTAATATACATACCAGACCTGAATATGGACTAGGGCCCATGCCATTTTTTTCATAGATTTTTTATCTATATTGCCGGTATCCGGCATCACATTACAGCCGCGAGCAATTTTTAATGAATTTTTTTCCTTTAGAAATTTTGCTGCGGTACTGTTATAAACATGGGGAAGATGCGCTACTTTACATGCAGACTAAGGGGACCCCCGGGCACAATATTTAAAGAAACATTTCATTTTAATTGTTTCACTTTAAGCATTAATAAAATCACTGCTCCTGAAAAAAACGGTAGCGCGCGGTGACGGCTCTTGGCGCCAAACAGGGGCTATTTAAAGGGACTAATGCCTGGGCTTCTTGCTGTTTGGTCTACAGCATTCCTGTGACCCACCTGCTACCTGCTGTTATACTCTGCTAATCCGTTCCTGTGACCTGGCTTGTTCCTGACTACTCCTGCCTTCTGCCTGCCTTTTGACCCCGGCTTGTCTGACCACGCTCCTGCCTATCCCATTGGACTACCGGCTGCCCGCCTGTTGCTGATCCGGCCTGAACCACCACTCTGCCTCTGCCTTTGGACCTGCACCTGATTTGCCAGCCTGTGTATGACCCGGCCTGCCTGGACTTGCTTGTGTATTGAACTATAGGACACCTTCCCCGCTGTCTTCAGTCACCTTCCACCGGTACCTGTGTGCTCAGCCTGCCTGCTGCTCCTGTCTTCCTGCTTAGTGTTGACATCCGCACAGAGTCTCCTGAAGTCCAGCTCCGTTCCAGCGCCAGTGTTCCTGACCGGCACTTGTGCGACTCTGCACTCCCGAGCTCCCTGTTTCCACTATCAGGGGTTCCGCAGTAGGAGGTGCAAAAGAAGGCGCTCCCTGCATATCGGGCTCCACCATCAGGTACGTGACAGTACCGAACAGCCATGTCTGAGCCTGCGCAGGGAGCGAACCCAATGGAGGAGTTATGTCGGCACCTGGACGGGCTAACCCAGGCCGCCAGAAGTCTGCAAGAAGGCTATACCCGACTGGAGGGCTGAGTCCAGGCCTTATCCACTTCAGCTTCCACCTCTACTGGGACTTCTGCTTCACCCTCAGTGGTCACGTTGCCTCCAGAACCTAAGGTACCCACACCCGAGAGATTCTTAGGGGAACGGAGCAAATACAGGGCCTTTCAGAATGCCTGCGAGCTCTTCTTTGCCCTACAACCACAGACTTTTCACTTGAATCCACTAAGGTGGGGTTCGTCATTTCCCTTCTGTCAGGTGAACCACAAGCCTGGGCCCACCGCCTCTTGAAGCATAAGGATGTTTCTCTTAACACTCTGGACACCTTTTTCCAGGCCATGCCTCAGCTTTACGAGGATCCTCACCAAGCTACCACCGCAGAAGCAGCCCTGCATGCCCTTTAGCAAGGCCGCAGACCAGCAGAGAATTACGTGTCGAAATTCAGAAGATGGAGTTCAGACACGAACTGGAATGATGCTGCACTATGCTACCAATTCCGGTTGGGCCTCTCGGAGTCGCTCAAAGACGAACTGGCATGTGTATGCGTCCCCCGAACCTTGGACGCTCTTATCAATCTGACCATCCAAATTGACAGACGTCTAAGGGAACGCAGGTCAGAACGGGCCACCGGTCCGCCTCGCCCAGTTTGGATGTTGCCTCGGGTGCCCAGCTCTGCAAACCCGGCCCCTCCGTTTCCAGTAACTGCCCCCACTGACAGTTCGGAACCCATGCAGTTGGGCTTGCTCTGCCCCTCACTCACACCAGAGGAACGTCAACGTCGGTGAACCCTTAATCTATGCCTGTACTGTGGAGAACCCGGACACTATGTAAGAACTTGCCCCGCAAAACTCTGTAAGTGCCTTTCCATGTCATCTGTTCATTCGCCTATTATGCCTAGTAACTCTTCTCACCTGTGTGACAGCAGGAAGGTAAAGTCACCTGGTTGCATCCAGGGGGGTAGATATATTTCGCCCAGATTCAGGCTTTACGCCGACTTATACAACTAGGTGGAGAGTTGTATAAGTCTAGTGGGCTCATGGATGACTCATACCTCTAGGGAGAGTGTGGGGCGTCGTACAGACAGGGAGTTGATGAGACCAGCTGAAGCTTGTCAGCTCATTTAGGCCTCTATAAGAACTCCCAGCTTCATTAGATGTTAGCTCATGCCTGGAACCAGACCAGTGTGGACTGTCTAGGGAGAGTGAACCCCTGTGCGGTGAGACAAAGCCTGTGTGGCTATTTGCTTGGACATTTAAAACCAGGGACTTAGGGACTAGGACAGCACTAGGCTGATCCCAGTTGTTAGTTAGGAAACCTGTATGTTTAGTCAGAGGTCAAGTTGACCAGGATTTATTTTGTTTATGTTTCTTTTGCTTTGCTGTGTTTTGTCACTGTAAATAGAAAATAAACCGCACCTTTTTGATTTTGAAAACCACAACCACCGTTTGCTGGGCCTGTTTTTGTGTGGGGAGCCCATCTCGGGGGTCACACACACCCGCTGCCGAGCTAACCCCCTCACAGTTGGTGGAGAACCAGTGGCAGTTTTTTTTTAAGCCAGCATGGAGGAGATACTGAAGCAGCTGGCTCTAGCAAATGCCAATCAACAGCAGACAAATGCAGGTTTGCAAAAGAGCCTTGCAGCTCAACAACAGAACTTCGCAGCCCAGCAGCAAGCTCATCAACAGAGCCTTGCAGCCCAGCAGCAAGCTCATCAACAGAGCCTTGCAGCCCAGCAGCAGACAAACGCAACTTTGCAACAGAGTCTGGAGGCTCAGCAACAAGCCCAGCAGCAATCTGAGGCCCGCTTCATAGACCTGTTACAGAAGCAAGAGCAGAGACTACAACAACAGATGGAAGCAGCAATGCAGCAACGTCCGCAGACCAGTGAGGAAAGCCGTCCCACTAATACCGCGTCCTTTGGGGTGAGTCGTTTATTGACAAAAATGACTGGAGAGGATGATCCAGAGGTATTTTTGACCACATTTGAAAGGACCGCTGAAAGAGAAAAGTGGCCTGAGGAGCAGTGGGCTGGACTGGTGGCTCCTCTGTTAACTGGTGAATCGCAGAAAGCTTACTATGACCTAGAGCCTAACCAAGCAAAAGACTATGCGATGCTAAAAGCTGAAATATTGGCAAGGCTGGGTGTCACCCAGGCTGTCCGGGCTCAGCGTGTGCATAACTGGACTTTCCAGCTTGGAAAACCCCCCAGGTCTCAAATGTATGATCTCATTCACCTGAGCAGAAAGTGGCTACAGCCAGAGACTTTGTCCGCACCAAAGATTGTGGAACGTGTTGTAATGGATCGGTTTTTGAGAGCTCTTCCTACTGCCATCCAAAAGTGGGTAAGCCATGGAGACCCAGAGACGGCCGATGGTCTTGTGGATCGTGTGGAGAAATACTTGGCTACAGAGAACCTGACGGCCTCTTCCAGAGACACTCGGACTTTCCACCCTAAGACCAGACCATCCCCAGGGGCGGATAAGAGGATTCCAAGGGGTGAGGGTGGAGAGAGTGAGAGGGTGGGAGCTCTACCCCAAGTTTGGCGAGAACAGCCTGGGAAATCAGCGGCTCAAGAGGCCGCAAGAAGGATCGTTTGCTACCGCTGCCGGCAAGCGGGACATATTGCAGCCAATTGCCCGGTTGTGGAGGAACCCATGCAGTGTGACTTTCTGACGGGCAGACGTCAGTCGCTGTGTGCGACAGTCGCATGCACTGCCATTCGAGGAACTGAGAAACATTTATGCAAAATGTGTGTTAATGGTAGAAATGTTGTGGTATTGCTGGATTCAGGTAGCCTTGTGACCCTGATAAAGGCTGAGTTAGTTAAAACAGAGGTCTCTGGGAATAGCAAGGTAGCTGTTATTTGTGTGCATGGGGACACCCGAGAGTATCCAGTGACTACAGTGTGTTTCGAGACCCCCAAAGGTACCCTCTCTCATCCAGTGGGCTTAGTATCTCAGTTACCGCATGACGCCATTGTGGGAAGGGATTTTCCGAAGTTCTGGGAACTGTGGGATGATCCTGAGCCCCCCACTGGTGCCCCTATGTACCAGAAATGTGATAGCCAGAACTCCCCTGAGAGTGGTGAGGACTCTCCAGAATTTCCCTTATCAGTATTGGCAGGGGAGACTCAAGAAACTGGAGAGGAGCCCACCTCCTCAGACGAAAACCTACCGTCTGTGGAGTTTTCTGATCTTGAGGTTCACAGGGAAAACTTTGCCACAGAACAGTTGAAAGACCCCGCCCTAATAAAGGCACGGGAAAACGTAGTGAAAATAGATGGCGAGTTAGTGAACCCAGATAATACCTGCACTTACCCATACTTCAGCGTAGAGAAGGACCTACTGTATCGGGTGGCAAAAAGGGCAGAAGAAACCGTTGAGCAGCTTGTGGTGCCCAAACCTTACAGGAAGTTGGTGTTGGAGTTGGCCCATGGGCACGTTCTTGGAGGTCATCTGGGGACAGAGAAAACCCGAGAGAGGGTATTACAGAGATTCTATTGGCTGGGGGTGATGAAGGACATAGAAAATTATTGTTCCTCCTGCCCTGTGTGTCAGAGGTCGGCCCCGATGCCACATTTCCGTAGCCCGCTGGTCCCTCTACCCATCATTGAGGTCCCGTTTGAGAGGATCGCCATGGATTTGGTAGGTCCTATAATCAAGTCCGCTAGGGGGCACCAGTACATATTAGTTATAATGGACTATGCCACCCGTTATCCAGAAGCGATCCCTCTCCGAAATACCTCGGCCAAAACCATAGCCAAAGAGCTATCTCTTGTGTTTAGCCGGGTGGGTATTTGTAAAGAACTGCTTACGGACCAAGGTACACCCTTTATGTCCCGGGTTATGAAGGAGCTGTGTAAATTGTTCAAAGTGACGCAATTACGTACATCTGTGTATCACCCCCAAACCGATGGGCTGGTTGAAAGGTTCAACAAAACCCTAAAACAAATGTTGAAGAAAGTGGTGGATAGAGATGGAAAGGATTGGGACTGTCTACTTCCTTATCTGATGTTTGCTATTAGGGAGGTGCCCCAATCCTCTACGGGATTCTCCCCCTTTGAGTTACTGTATGGGAGACACCCAAGAGGGCTGTTGGATATTGCCAAGGAAACTTGGGAAAGTGAGAGTTCTCCCCACAGGAGTGTGATTGAGCATGTCGCCCTGATGCAAGACCGAATTGCACAGGTAATGCCCATCGTGAAGGAACATTTGGCCCAAGCGCAGTTAGCACAGCAGAGAGTGTACAACCGTGGAGCCAAGACCCGTACCTTTTCCCCGGGGGATAGGATACTGGTACTTGTCCCTACGGTTGAAAGTAAATTCCTTGCCAAATGGCAAGGCCCCTACGAGATAATGGAAAAAGTGAGCGAAGTGAATTACAAGGTCAGACAACCAGGAAGGCGAAAGCCCGAACAGATCTATCACGTTAATCTGTTGAAAGCCTGGAGGGATAGAAAGTCCCTAGTCGCAGACACTTGGTCACCAGCTCAAACTGGTTGCGTGATTCCGGAGGTTGGAATAGCAGCCACCTTGTCACAACCCCAACAACAGGAGGTTAAGGAGTTTGTGCTTCGCAACAAGGAGGTATTCTCTGAGCTGCCGGGACAAACATCTGGGGTAGAGCATGACATCATTACCCCGCCCGGTGAAAGGGTGAAGTTAAAACCCTATCGGATCCCAGAGGCCCGACGGGAGGCAATACGGGAGGAAGTACAGAAAATGCTGAACTTAGGGGTGATAGAGGAGTCCCAAAGTGATTGGTCTAGTCCCATTGTGTTGGTGCCTAAACCGGATGGGAGCTGGCGATTTTGTAACGATTTTCGACAGTTGAACAAAGTTACAAAATTTGACACCTACCCCATGCCACGTATAGATGAGTTGATCGACCGGCTGGGAACAGCCCGATACATGACGACTCTTGACCTCACAAAAGGGTATTGGCAAATCCCCCTGGCCAAGTCGGCCAAAGAGAAAACCGCATTTGTAACCCCAGACGGGGCGTTCCAATATAAAAGAATGCCGTTCGGGTTACAGAATGCGCCGGCCACATTCCAGCGGAAAATGGACCAGATGCTGAGGCCCCATCGGAAGTATGCTGCGGCTTACCTGGATGACATAATTGTCCATAGCACAGATTGGGCCTCACATCTGCCAAAAGTGCAAGCAGTCCTGGACTCTGTTCGGGAAGCGGGGTTTACGGCTAACCCCAAGAAGTGTACCATTGGGCAGGAGGAGGCCAAATATCTTGGGTACACCATTGGGAGGGGAGTAATAAAACCCCAACTCAACAAAGTCGAGGCCATCCAGAGTTGGCCACATCCCAACAGCAAGAAGCAGGTACGAGCCTTTCTGGGAATCGCTGGGTATTATCGGCGATTCATTCCCCACTTTGCTTCTAGGGCTGTGCCCCTAACCAACCTGACGAAGGGGAAAGGGTCGGTCATGATTAAATGGACCCCCGAGGCTGAGGCAGCATTCCAATTCTTGAAACAAGCCTTATGTAGCCAGCCAGTGTTGTACTCACCCGACTTCTCTAAAGACTTTGTCGTACAAAGTGATGCGTCAGATGTGGGGTTAGGAGCAGTATTGTCCCAGGT
The DNA here is from genome assembly GCA_029206835.1 of Rana muscosa. Lineage (NCBI taxonomy): Eukaryota > Metazoa > Chordata > Amphibia > Anura > Ranidae > Rana > Rana muscosa. Next base: position 68,568,080 of record CM055119.1, read on the forward strand.
CTGGAACGGGGAAGAGCACCCAGTCATTTACCTCAGCAGGAAGTTGAAGTCCCATGAGGTAAATTACGCCACCGTTGAAAAGGAGTGTTTAGCGGTGAAGTGGGCTCTAGATTCCCTTCGGTACTACCTGCTAGGTAGGCACTTTGACATGGTTACGGATCACGCTCCGTTAAAGTGGATGGCTCAAAACAAAGAAACAAATAGAAGAGTGAATAGGTGGTTCCTGGCCCTCCAGGAATTCAACTTCACAGTAAAGCATCGCCCTGGCGTTCAAATGGGGAATGTGGATGCTTTGTCTCGAGTACATGAATGCCTGATTGCTGGTGTTCCAACCCCGAGGTTAAAACAAGAGGGGGGGGTATGTGACAGCAGGAAGGTAAAGTCACCTGGTTGCATCCAGGGGGGTAGATATATTTCGCCCAGATTCAGGCTTTACGCCGACTTATACAACTAGGTGGAGAGTTGTATAAGGCTAGTGGGCTCATGGATGACTCATACCTCTAGGGAGAGTGTGGGGCGTCGTACAGACAGGGAGTTGATGAGACCAGCTGAAGCTTGTCAGCTCATTTAGGCCTCTATAAGAACTCCCAGCTTCATTAGATGTTAGCTCATGCCTGGAACCAGACCTGTGTGGACTGTCTAGGGAGAGTGAACCCCTGTGCGGTGAGACAAAGCCTGTGTGGCTATTTGCTTGGACATTTAAAACCAGGGACTTAGGGACTAGGACAGCACTAGGCTGATCCCAGTTGTTAGTTAGGAAACCTGTATGTTTAGTCAGAGGTCAAGTTGACCAGGATTTATTTTGTTTATGTTTCTTTTGCTTTGCTGTGTTTTGTCACTGTAAATAGAAAATAAACCGCACCTTTTTGATTTTGAAAACCACAACCACCGTTTGCTGGGCCTGTTTTTGTGTGGGGAGCCCATCTCGGGGGTCACACACACCCGCTGCCGAGCTAACCCCCTCACACCTGGTAATTCCCATTCTTTTGCAGCTTCCAGGAGGGAATATTCAGGCCAATGCTATCATTGACTCAGGAGCCTGCAGTTGTTTTTTGGACTTTGCCTTTGCCACCAAACACCACATCCCTCTGTGCCCTAGGGCTAAGGGACTTTCCGTACATCTTGCCGGTGGGTCGGTCTTAAATTCCGGACCAGTCACACAGGAGATGTTGCCTTTGGCCACGACCATTGCCAGCACCCATCAGGAACTACTTTGCCTGGACGTCATCGAGTCTCCTCTGTTTCCTATCATTCTGGGCATGCCCTAGTTACAGGCCCATAACCCGCAAATCAATTGGATATCAGGTGAAGTCAGTTTCTGCTCTCCCTACTGCCACTAACATTGTCTGCAGGAAGTTTCGGGTGTTCCTTCTCCTTTGCTTTGCATGGACTCTGATGCAGAGACCCGCCAATCTGTTCCCGAAGTGTACCATAACCTCCTGGATGTCTTCAGCAAAAAGGAGGCTGAGACTCTTCCCCCACACAGGCCTTATGACTGCCCGATTGAGCTCCTCCCCGGGGCCGAAAACCCCTTTGGCAGGATTTTCCCCCTGACGGAACTTGAACTTGAAACCCTAAAAGACTTATATTGATGATAATCTTAAGAAGGGGTTCATCCATCCTTCCACTTCCCCGGCAGGGGCAGGGATTTTCTTTGTTGAGAAGAAGGATCATTCTCTCTGTCCCTGTGTGGACTATCGGGAGCTCAATAAGGTGACAATAAAGAATTGGTACCCTCTCCCTTTGGTACCAGAACTGTTTCAAAGATTGGGATCCGCAGTCATCTTCACATAACTGGATCTCCGTGGGGCCTACAACCTGGTGCGGATCCGAAACGGTGACGAGTGGAAGACTGCCTTTCGCACTCGCTTTGGGCACTTTGAATACTTAGTAATGCCCTTTGGACTTTGCAACGCCCCAGCTATGTTCCAGCATTTTGTAAACGACATCTTTAGAGACTACCTTGACCTTTTTGTTATCATCTATCTGGATGACATCCTCATCTTTTCCCCCTCTTTGGAGAAACATCGGGCACACGTCCAGAATGTGCTCAGTCGGCTTCGAACGCACAGCTTATATAGAAAGCCTGAAAAGTGCGAATTCGAACGCCAAAGTATCCAATTTCTTGGACTTATCATCTCAGTGGAGGGTATCAAGATGGATCCTCAGAAAGTTGCTGCGATTCTCGACTGCCCGGTGCCCGTGGACAAGAAGGGCATCCAGCGCTTTGTTGGGTTCGCTAACTTCTATAGGAAGTTCATCAGAGGATTTTCTACCATCATTGCCCCCATAACCAACCTAACCAAACAGACTGTCCGGTTTCAGTGGTCTTCAGAAGCCCAAACGGCCTTCGAGACCCTTAAAGGGGTTGTAAAGGTTTGTTTTTTATTTTCTAAATAGGTTCCTTTAAGGTAGTGCATTGTTGGTTGGTTTACTTACCTTTTCCTTTGATTTACCTTCTAAATGTTTTTTTTCTTTGTCTGAATTTCTCACTTCCTGCTTCTCCTCAGTAAACTTCACACCATCATCCGAGTGGTGTGGAGTCAGCCAGAACAGCTTACTGAACAGCTTACTGAGGAGGAACAGGAAGTGAGAAATTCAGACAAAGAAAACAAAGAAAAACAAATTTAGAAGGGAAATCTAAGGAAAAGGTAAGTGAACCAACAATGCACTAGCATAAAGGAACCTATTTAGAAAATAAAAAACGAACCTTTACAACCCCTTTAAGAAGTTGTTCACTTCCGCATCTGTTCTAAGACACCCTGATGTGGCTCTACCATACATCCTAGAGGTGGACACCTCAGAAACAGCAGTCGGGGCAGTTCTCTCTCAAAGACAGGGGCCCAAGGCCCTTTTGCACCCGGTTGCCTTTTTTTCCCGTAAGCTGTCAGAATCAGAAAGGAACTACGATGTGGGGGACCGGGAGTTGTTGGCAATCAAGGCTGCTCTGGAGGAATGGCGGTATCTCCTGGAGGGCGCAGCACACCCGATCCTGGTCTATATGGACCACAAGAACTTGGAGTATCTGAAAGTTGCCAAGAGGTTGAAACCGCGGCAGACCAGGTGGGCACTTTTCTTCACGCGATTCTCTTTCCACATAACGTATGGACAGGGGTCGAAGAATACCAAACCCGATGCCCTCTCACGAATGTTCTGTGACTCTGAAGTACCTGCTCCTCTTACTATCTTGTCATCGGAAAACTTTCTCTTGCTTCAAGAGGACCTGCTGTCTCGAATCGGGCAAGCCTCTACAGGAATCGCTCCTTTACCTGGGATAGTTCTGCAACTCAAGGATGAATTTCTGTGGTACAAGGACAAAATCTTCGTACCAGAGGACTTGCGAGTCACGGTCCTTATTTCCTGCCACGATCACAAGCTGGCTGGTCACTTTGGGGTACTCAAGACCTCTGAACTCTTTCAACGCACGTTCTGGTGGCCGCAGCTGTTAAAGGACTACAGGAGTTATGTGGAGTCGTGCACCACATGTATCTGGAACAAGGGGAGTAAGTCCAGAGCCTGGGGTCTGTTAAAACCATTGCCCGTACCGGAGAAGCCATGGAGGATGATTTCCATAGACTTCATCGTGGAGCTTCCCCCTTCTGAGTTTTTCACCACTGTCTTCGTGGTTGTGGATAGACTTTAAAAAATGGCACACTTCCTGCCCAAACAGCTAAAATATTTGTCAAGGAAATCGTGAGGCTCCATGGCGTCCCTGCGAATATCGTATCAGATCGAGGGGTGCAATTCACTTCCAGATTCTGGAAAGCCCTTTGTGAATCCCTTGGGATTGACTTGTCCTTCTCGTCCGCCTACCACCCACAATCAAATGGCTAGACTGAACGGACAAACCAGACGCTAGAGCAATACTTACGTTGTTTCTCATCATTCTTACAGGAAGACTGGGTATCTCTGCTTTAAAAAATGGGGGAGGGGGGTAAGTATAGAAGTATGTTCCTATAAGTGTATTTGGGTGGAGGGAGATTGGACAATGGCCTTAGGTCAATACTTCCTCAGTAACCCAAATAACAAAACCCTACACCTGAGAATAGTTTATTCAGTAAGTGGTGTGTTTCTCTGAATCTAGGTTAGGCATATCAAAAAAGAGAGGAGGGCAGAAGTCCCCCCAGGGAAAGGATTCTTCAAAGAGAAACTATGGGTTATAGAAAATTGATTTATTATCATATATTAAATAATCCACCTTAAATTTTATAAAAACTACAGTATGATACCTTCACCATAAAAGTTGAGAAATTATAACGTTATCAAAATCACAGACTAGAAAACCACTCTTTCATCCACATATGTAACATTCATTCAGATATCACTACACTGTTTGTTGCAGGGAATCACATAAATAGTCCTTGAATGTTAGAGTATTTTCCTCAGAGTTGTTATAGTTCAAAATAATGTGTAGTCACTTATATTGCTGATGGAGATGAGGAAAAAACAAACAAAAACAAAACAGGGGGTTAATGGAATTCCTGCTATTTATAGTGAATCTTATGTGAATGATGATATAGGCACTGTCCAGTACAAATTGACCTAAATAGTTGTCCTGTTAGGGTCTGAATTGATGTCAGTTACTTGTTCCATATAGGTAGGTCAAAGATGTTATCCCCCGTATAGAAGATAGATTGTGTTCACCGCACTGAAATTGTCATGAATGACCGAACATTAGGATAAATCAATTAGTTGGACATGTAATAAAAACTGAAAGATAAATTCCTTTGCTTACCCCGACCTGTATATGAGGATACAGGGAGCCGGGAAATGTTCAGTTTGCTCCGCTGTGCGAAGAGATCCCGTACAATGTCCGTTTGATTTATGGATGTAGTCGGTCAGTGTATGATAACACGGAGACTTGTCTTTAACAGAGAGTGTTCACTCATGCACCTCAGAGGGATTGTGTGTCCTTGCCTCAGTCGGCTCGTGTGGAGTTCCTTCAGGTGCAATAAATCTGTTTAAACAGAGGAGATAAGGGGAACAGAGATTTTTGCACCTATTCAAATCCCAATGTATTTGGGTATATTCCGCTGTGTAGATGCAGTCCAATGAGTCCTTCAAAGTTCCCTCTCCAACTGTGTTTACACAGTGTTTGTTCAGTGTCTCCGAAGGTAGTGTAGCTTATTTTTCTTTATGGGATTTATATAAAGTCCATAGAGGTAGGGAGAAGCAGGAGAGTGCCGGAGTTGTGGAGGTTTTTTGGGGGAAGTGGGTCCCCAAGGATGATTTAAAGTCCGTGATATGAGATGAAATAGATGCAGCTATGGTAGAAGCATCTAGCTGGCTGACGCGTTTCCTTCGTCCAATGGGACGAGTTCTTCAGAGCTAGTGTGGAGTGTGTTTCAGGCTCTATTTAACGGTGAGCCCATTACGTGAATTAACAGCACCTGAATACATACACACAGCACTTTCAGCTTAACATTGCAATATGCCCTAGAAATACACAGTGAATATTAAAAAAGAGGATGGGAGGTTGTTGGCAGTATAAAAAATTACAAGCACGAGGACATACAATGCTTATGATTCATTTATATTACTTAGTATAGTCAGATTAAACCCCTTTGAGGTACTATGGCTTTCTAAAGCATGTCTTCTTAAAAAAAAAAAAAACTCTCCCGTCTCACCCCACCCCGATGCAGAATAGACTATATAATATACATGTACTTTTTCATACTGCCAACAACCTCCCATCCTCTTTTTTAATATTCACGGTGTATTTCTAGGGCAGATTGCAATGTTAAGCTGAAAGTGCTGTGTGTATGTATTCAGGTGCTGTTAATTCACGTAATGGGCTCACCGTTAAATAGAGCCTGAAACACACTCCACACTAGCTCTGAAGAACTCGTCCCATTGGACGAAGGAAACGCGTCAGCCAGCTAGATGCTTCTTCCATAGCTGTATCTATTTCATCTCATATCACAGACTTTAAATCATCCTTGGGGACCCACTTCCCCCAAAAAACCTCCACAACTCCGGACTCTCCTGCTTCTCCCCTACCTCTATGGACTTTATATAAATCCCATAAAGAAAAATAAGCTACACTACCTTCGGAGACATTGAACAGACACTGTGTAAACACAGTTGGAGAGGGAACTTTGAAGGACTCATTGGACTGCATCTACACAGCGGAATATACCCAAATACATTGGGATTTGAATAGGTGCAAAAACCTCCATTCCCCTTATCTCCTCTGTTTAAACAGATTTATTGCACCTGAAGGGACTCCACACGAGCCGACTGAGGCAAGGACACACAATCCCTCTGAGGTGCATGAATGAACACTCTCTGTTAAAGACAAGTCTCCGTGTTATCATACACTGACCGACTACATCCATAAATCAAACGGACATTGTACGGGATCTCTTTGCACAGTGGAGCAAACTGAACATTTCCCGGCTCCCTGTATCCTCATATACAGGTCGGGGTAAGCAAAGGAATTTATCTTTCAGTTTTTATCACATGTCCAACTAATTGATTTATCCTAATGTTCGGTCATTCATGACATTTTCAGTGCGGTGAACACAATCTATCTTCTATACGGAGGATAACATCTTTGACCTACCTATATGGAACAAGTAACTGACATCAATTCAGACCCTAACAGGACAACTATTTAGGTCAATTTGTACTGGACAGTGCCTATATCATCATTCACATAAGATTCACTATAAATAGCAGGAATTCCATTAACCCCCTGTTTTTTTTCCTCATCTCCATTAGCAATATAAGTGACTACACATTATTTTGAACTATAACAACTCTGAGGAAAATACTCTAACATTCAAGGACTATTTATGTGATTCCCTGCAACAAACAGTGTAGTGATATCTGAATGAATGTTACGTATGTGGATGAAAGAGTGGTTTTCTTGTCTGTGATTTTGATAACGTTATCATTTCTCAACTTTTATAGTGAAGGTATCATACTGTATTTTTTATAAAATTTAAGGTGGATTATTTAATATACGATAATAAATCAATTTTCTATAACCCATAGTTTCTCTTTGAAGAATCCTTTCCCTGGGGGGACTTCTGCCCTCCTCTCTTTTTTGATATGCCTAACCTCGATTCAGAGAAACACACCACTTACTGAATAAACTATTCTCAGGTGTAGGGTTTTGTTATTTGGGTTACTGAGGAAGTATTGACCTAAGGCCATTGTCCAATCTCCCTCCACCCAAATACACTCATGCCCCATACACACGATCGTTTTTCTTGCCATTTTTTTCTTGCCGTTTTTCACGTCGTTTTTTTTCATGTTTCCTCTCAAGCCTGTCTTGCGTACACACGATCATTTTAAAAAACGATCAAGCAAAGCGCAGTGACGTATACCACGTACGACGGCACTATAAAGGGGAAGTTCCGCTCGAATGGCGCCACCCTTCATGTTAGTAAAGTTTGTTGAGCAACGATTCGTGCTTTTCAGCCTCGTGCTTTTCAGTCCGTTACTGCGTGACGAATGTGCTATCTCCATTACGAACGCTAGTTTTACCAGAACGAGCGCTCCCGTCTCATACTTGATTCTGAGCATGCGCGTTTTTTTTTCACGTCGTTAAAGCATACACACTATCGTTTTTCACGTCGTTAAAAAAACGGCATGAAAAACGACGTGAAAAAAGAGAGCATGTTCGAAATTTTTAATGCCCGTTTTTCACGTCGTTAAAAATGCTCTGGAGCATACACACAATCATTTTTAATGGCCATTTTTAAAAATTGCATTTTTAACGGCATGAAAAACGATCGTGTGTATGGGGCATTATAGGAACATACTTCTATACTTACCCCCCTCCCCCATTTTTTAAAGATATGCTTATATGGGTTTTTCCCTAAAATCCCTTCCAGATAGAAGTATTTTCCACCACCTATTTATACCAGTAAATTGATACCTTCATCCATATCTTCTATATATTCCTACTTGAACAGATTGCTCTATCACTGTGGTGTTTTTTATACAATTATTTTGTTGGTAATTTAATTGTGCTTTCATATCTATAACCTATATCTTCTAGATGGCATACCTTTTGGATGACAAAATAGACCTTGAGATTCAAACGGCATTTTCTAATGATCAAACAACGCAAGAATCTGCAGATGATTCCTTAAAAAAACTGTTTAGTGTACATAAAAAACTGACTATAAAGTATTTAAACAGGAAATGGGACATTTCTTCCTTGAAATCCCACATTGAACAAAAAATCATCCCTAGAGGACTAAGGAAAAAAGTGATCCCCGCAGCTCACTTACACACTCCAAGATTCTTAGAAATCTGGAAGAAGAGCTGCCTAGATAGAGGAATTGAACTTATGCGACTTATTGTTGCAGAGGAACTTTTACAATTGACTGAAATACAAGTAGAAATTGACAATAGCGTAAGCATCCTAGAACCTCACAAAGAAAACCCTGATTTTGAGAAGTTTAATAACTCCCTCAAAAAAGAGGTAGAGCGAACCCAAAAATATCTAAGAACAAATAAACAAGACAGATTCAGACAAAATGTATTGGACTGGGAGAGAAACTAAATCTTTAATCTCACTATTCAAAAAGGGAGGAGTAATTCCCGTAAAAGAGATAATCGGAAATCTCATTCCCAGCCTAATAGATCGGGCCGCTCCTCCTCCGATAGTGAGGGAGACTCCGCTTTAAAAACAGTTTATTTTTTAGACAAAACCCAGGGAGGGAGAGACAATCCAGGCCCTGTGAACAAAGACTACCCCCAGACCTCACAGAGAGGAAAGCCAAAACAGGGGGTAGACAAAGAGAAAACAAGGGAACAGGGAGGGAAGACATCAAGGGAACTTCGAGCAAGCTCTCGGAGGAGATAGAGACAAACATGACTGTAGAATCAATCGAAGGAAACATAGACACACAGACCACAGACCTAAAAGTTGTCAACCTTACGGAATTCCCCCTAAACTGTCATCATATTTCCCTACTTAAAAGAGGTCTGTCATTTTCACCAAATTCCTCAATGTGTGAATTTGAGGTGTATAAAGACATTAATCTCTTTTTGAGGAAAGTGATTTTCAGATACTGGCATTCCAGCCGTAATAGTTCGGAAACCATTCCTCAAATTGATAAAGAAGAGGAAACAGCATTATTCATACTAGTGTCACTGTTAGAGGAAAGCAATGACTCTGATATTGATACAGAACTTGTGGCAACAGCAACGACGTGTAGGAGATCTGCGGAACTCTGCATTCGATCTGTTGCCATGCCTCCACTTTCCAAACATAAATGGATCAGTCTCTTTTTGGATCTGGTCAAAAATTACCTTTCTAAGATTAACTGGACGTGGAGGGGAATTGACAACCTCAGTAAACAGGAGAGAGAAAAGCTTTAAAAGAACTACAGGAAGCACCTGACCTGATTATAAAAAGAAGTGACAAAGGTGGTAACATTGTTCTTCTTTCTGAAGACAACTATGAACAGGAAGTCCTAAGACAACTCTCTGATGTATCCACATATAAGAAAGTGTCCTCCAATCCCTTTCACAGAGTGGTGGCAACCCTAAATCAAAAACTTATCTTTGCTCTTGAGGCAGACCTTATTAGCAAAAAGGAACAAACCTATTTGAGTGTTAGGGAGTTCAATACCCCTACATTCTACATTATCCCTAAACTCCACAAATCCATGACACACCCTCCTGGGAGACCTATAGTCTCAGCTATGAATGGCCCTCTGGAGAGACTAGGAAAATACACAGATGCACTTATCAAAGGTCTAGTCCTTGATCTCCCCTAATACGTTAGAGACACAAGAGATGTCCTCAGCAAACTAGAGGGTACCCCTCTACCAGAGGGAGTTCTCCTTGTTGGGATTGACGTGGGATCACTGTACACGTCAATCCCACACAAATGGGGACTCCAGGCTGTCACATTCTTCTTGGAAAAGAGCTTCCCCCTACTTGGAGCCCAAAATGAATATATTGTGGAAACGTTGGAATTTATGTTAGACAATAACTTTTTCCAATTTATGGGAATTTTCTACCAACAAACACGAGGCACCTCTATGGGTGCCCCGTGGGCACCATCCTATGCATGTCTGCACCTAGGACTGTGGGAGGAAGAGGTAGTCTATGTATCGTCACTGTACCTCAGCCACTGTCACCTGTGGCTGAGGTACATTGATGACGTGCTGATGATATGGGGAGGCTCCATCCATGAGCTACATTGTTTCATGGAAGAACTAAATATAAACAACAGAAACCTCAAATTGACCTATAGTTTCAGTCCTAAAACTTTAGACATTCTTGATCTCACCAATAATACACAAGAGGGATTTCCTGTGACAAAAACCTTCCATAAAAAAACTTCAGCCAATACATTACTTCATGCCACCAGTCACCATCCCCATTCACTCATCTGAAGTATCCCGGCAGGACAGTTCCTTTGTATAAGAAGGAACTGCACACTGGAGAACGATTTCAATACTGAAGCCACAGAACTATATGATATATTCAGGGTGAGGGGATACTCTCATCGAACTATAAGAAAAGCTAAAAAAAGAGCTATCCAGACAGACAGAAAAAGACTCATAAATAGCACTGAGTCCCAAAAAAAACAACCTCCACAACAACCCAGTCCCATCAGAATCATCACCAAATATGGTTCACAGTGGAATCAAGTAAGAAATATACTTAACAAACATTGGCATGTGCTTTCGAAAGCACCAATTCTGGGAGAGTTCATAGGAGATTGTCCCCACCTAACTGCTAGAAGAGCTCAAAATCTGGGGGACACCCTCACTTACTCTGAATACACTAGGTCCAAGGGAAAAAACTGGCTGACTGACCTTCCACCACTCAAAGGGATGCATACCTGCGGCAAATGTTCCATTTGCAGATATGTAGAAAAGACTGATGTGTTCACTGGTTCTGACAATAAAAAACAATATTAAATTTGTAATTTCATCAATTGCTCTATGACACGGGTAATCTATATAATCACCTGTCCATGTGGCAAAATTTACATTGGTAAGACTAAGAGACAACTGAAAGTCAGAATCAGTGAACACATCAACAGTATCATTAAAAAGGATGATGAACGAATAGTGGCACTGCACTTTCTTTTAATCAATAAATTTTTATTGCAATTTTTGTGATACAGAAGTTAAGTACACATGCTTTATATCTATATATCTATACAGACGAAAAGGCCACCATCCAGGATTACAGGTAATTGCATTTGTTACTTAAAGATTACAATAAGCCATTTTACCACATATCGCTTGTTCACTTATCAGATCACCCCAATGGGTATAAACTGTGATCTGAGGAAGCTAAACCTGTACAGCTCAATTGGACCTTCCAAACAGCACATTGGAAAATCACAGTAATTCAGTACGTCTGTTCAGTGTCATATAAATCTGATAAGAATTTTGCAAATATGACTGCAATCAACAAAGGGGTAAGAAAGGGTAGATAAACTTGGAAGCAGGGTAAAAAATATAAACATAAACAGAAGGAAAGAAAAAAAAGAAATAAAGAAAACCAAAAGAAAAGAAAACCAAGGATCCAGCACTTTGTATAGTTTGTGGATACATCAAAGAACCATTTATGCTATGTGTTATATGAATATGTTTCAGCACACAAATTGAGAAGCCCCTCTCAGCGTTGTTGACTTCTATAAGACTTATACCACTCTAACCATGGGTCCCATTGGGGACAGAAGTCCACATATTTACCGTTTATAGATGCTAACATGCTTTCGTATGTGTAGTGGATGGATACCGTCCGTATAACTTCGTCTATTTTAGGAGCCTCAGAGGATCTCCAGAGTCTAAGTATAACCAGCTTGGCAGCTAGGAGTAAATGGATTGTAAATTTCCTGAAGGAAGGTGGAATATCCTCTATGCCCAGATGTAGAATGGCTAGGGCCGGGGAGGGCAGCATAGGTAAGCCTGTAACCTGTTGTATAATTAAGAATGTACTGGACCAAAATTTAGCTAATTTCCTGCAAGACCACAATATATGGAATAATGTTCCAACTTGCGAACATTGCCTCCAGCATAAAGGGGATGTATTTGGGTCAAATTTAGCTATCCTAAATGGCGTGAGATACCATCTCTGGGTGACCTTATGTGACAGCTCCCATAAATTGGCACATTTGGTAGCCGCATGGGTATATTGTAGAGCTCTAACCCATTGTTCCTCTGTGAAAGAAGCCTCCAGCTCCCTCTCCCAGGCCAACAACGAGCCAGATTTTTCAAACACTGATTTATCGCTTAGAAAGTTATAGAATAGCGAAATACCACCTTTTCGACTGACTTTTGAAGTTAAATATGTGTGTAATTTCCAGAACAATTTATACTGTCGAAGGCGACCGCTGCTAAGGAATGACACTACTCTGATATAGTTAAATTGTTCCGATGCCGGGAGGTTGAATTCTATTTGTGCTTGTGGAAAGGATTTCAAAGTGTCGTTCAAGTACAGGTCCGAGACCCAATTTAATCCCCCTAAGGTCCATTTCTTTAAATTCATATCAGGTATTATCAAAGCTATGGCGGTAACAGGCATTTCAAGAGTGATATTAGGAGATAATGCGGATTTGGTCAGTACTAATTGCTTCCAGGCTTCTAAGGTTGCTGTCATCGGAAGAGATAGATTCTTGAACTTTGTTTTAAAGGAAGGGTAGGCCAGTAAGTAGTCCTTCAAATTTCCTTTTGGCACTAAGGATTGCTCTATGAGGCCCCATAATGGTGTAAGAGGGTTTGGAAACCACCCCCTGAGCTGTGCTAGTATTGCAGCTTTATGGTACTCAGAAAAAACCGGTACCCCTGCACCCCCTGCCCTCCTAAGTTTGCTAAGTTTAGAAAAGGCGCAGCGCGCTCTCTTACCTTGCCATAAGAAACTAGAGAGTGTTCTTTGTAGATTACTAAAAAAGGTATTGGGGATCGGAATAGGAACTGTCCTAAATACGTACAAAATTTGAGGTAGTATCTGCATTTTGAAAGCTGCCAACCTTCCTGTCCATGATAGTATATGTTTGCTTAATTTCCCCAACCCTCCCGTCACCTTTCCCTCTAGCGGCAGGTAGTTGGCCTTAAATAACTGATCAGGATGGGATGTGAGGTGGATCCCCAGGTAGCTTATAGCATAGTCCGACCAAATATACGGGAATTTGGCTTGCATTGCAGTTTTATCTTGAAGAGGCACCCCCAAGTCAAGAATATAAGATTTAGCATTGTTTACCTTATAATATGATATTTGACTATATTCTTTGAGTACACATGCGACCCTTTCCAAGGAAGACACCGGATTAGTAAACATTAGAATCACGTCATCAGCAAAAAGGCTGATGACATGTTTTTTGTTATTTATTGTAAAACCTTGTATTTCTGGTGATTGTCTGATGCGAGCAGCAAGCGGCTCCATCAGGAGATTAAAAATGAGGGGAGACAGTGGACACCCCTGTCTCGTGCCATTAGTAATCCCAAAGGGTCTGGATAACATTCCTGACATATATACTTTGGCAGAAGGTGAAGTGTATAGAGCCAAAATGGCAGATAGTAAGTAGCCATTGAACCCAAATTTTTTTAACGCCAGTTGTAAATATAGCCAGTGTACTCTATCGAACGCCTTCTCCGCGTCCAACGCCAGGAGCAGAGAAGGCGTGCGACATTTCCTTGCGATGTGAGTAATATCAATCAGTCGTCTTGTGGCATCCGAAGCCTGTCTGCCCTTTGTGAACCCTGATTGATCAGGATCGATCAGAGTAGGTAGAATATTGATTAACCTCAAAGCTATCATTTTGGCATAAATTTTAAGGTCATTGTTCAATAATGAGATTGGTCTAAAATTTTGAGGTACATCCGGTGTCTTCCCTGGTTTGGGGAGTGTGACAACTAAAGCTTCCAACATTTCAGACGGAAAAGAGGCAGAGGAAGCCGCTGCGTCAAAAATCTTGAGTAGATATGGTCCTAAAGTTGTTTGGAATGTTTTGTAATAATCACCTATCAGTCCGTCAGGGCCAGGAGATTTATTGCTAGGGAGAGTTTTTACAGCCTGCAGTACCTCATTGAGGGAAAAGGGGGAGTTGAGTTCTTGAAGCTGTGTTTGGGAAAGGGCAGGTAAATTGACGCCAGCCAAAAACCCCTCTATGTCTGAAGTAGAGGGTTGGTTAGTGTCGCAATCTAGATTCAGATTATAAAGAGAACTGTAGTATTCGCTAAAAGCATCAGCGATGCCCTGGGGGTCATACACCCTCTCCTTACTCTTAGGATGTATAAGGTATGCTATCTTAGATTTAAAACGTTGTCCTTGTATACGTCGCGCTAACGCTTTTCCTGCTTTATTACTAGTAGAGTAGAAGGACATTTTAATTCTCTTCTCTTTTTGTTCAAAAGTATGGAGAAGGAGTATTCTAAGGTCGTGTCTTAGTGTGGTAAGTCTATCACTAATGGATGGGGAGGGGCTCTGTTTGTTCAAGTCTTCTAAGGTACTAATGTCTGTCATCAGCGTAGAGAATTTCAGCTGCCTCTGCCTCTTTAGCCTAGCTCCCAATTGAATAAATATACCCCTTATATATGCTTTATGGGCATTCCATAATAGAGAAGCATTATCTGTGGAAGTGGAATTGATCTGGAAATACTCCGACAAGCGCTCTCTCAATATCTCTCTAGTGGTTTGATTTTGGATAATCTGGGAATTTGCCCGCCAAATATAGGTAGTGGATTCAGGATAGGAATCCCGCAATGTAAGGAGGATAGGAGCATGGTCTGACCATGCTATCGTGTCAATTTTGGTTTGAGAGACTTTCTGAAGCAACCACTTGTCTAGTAGAAACAAATCAATCCTCGAATATGAGCAATGCCTATGAGAGAAAAAGGAGTAGTCTTTTTCGCTGGTGTGTGTACAACGCCATGCATCGAAAATGTCATGGGAGCGTAAAAAGTTCCCCAGAGATGGTGTCCATTTAGACGGAGTTGTGGTAGAATCCAAAGATGGATTGGGTACTATGTTGAAGTCCCCACATAGTATGAGTGAACCCTGCCTTATCTTCTGCACTTTGCGCATGAGTTTGTTCAGGAAGTGAATTTGTCGCTTGTTGGGCGCATATAGAGTAACTAAAGTATAGCGGGCATTATTAATATCACAAACGAGTATCAGATATCGACCTTGCGGATCATTGACTTCAGAAATTAGGCTAAAAGAAATTGTGTCTCTGACCGCAATGAGAACTCCTCTCCGCTTTGCTGCCATGTTAGAGAAGAAGTAATGCTGGAAGGATTTGTAAGTACATTTAGGTGGAGCATTTAGATGAAAGTGGGTCTCCTGGACACACAATATATCACACTGAGAAAAATCAGCCTCCCTCCAAAGGGATGCCCTCTTAGCCGGATGGTTTAGGCCGTGGGCATTAATCGAGAGAATTTTAACCGGCATATTGGTCAATCAAGGATGCTGTGTGTGGCAAAGAGTACTTACAGCCAAAACCCCTGAGGGGGAGAATCCATTGTCCAGGACCAGGAGACTTTGAGCTGGTGGCGTAGGAGTAATGCTGCTGGTATCGAAATTCATAAGTATAGGTTTCTAGATGTGATGAACGGTGCAGTTCCTGAAAGTAGAACAGGTAAACAAATCAAAAAGCACATAAACTGGAACGAAAGAGGTGGGTCGTCATAACCCTGATGCAGATCAACTCTGCTCAAAAAAGTGGGAGCTTGTGATGTGGGGGAAGCTCCGATATGCGGGGCCCTGTAAAAGGGCAGCTGTTAGAAGGCAATAGGTCAGATAATTACAGTTCTTTCATTTCAAGAGGATTCAGCAACTCGTTTCCACTCCGGGGAAATCCTGCCAGGATTGCCTGCTCTAGAGGGTTCAGCTAAGTCTTCCGGTAAAATCTTCCATTTTTGGAGTAACTGGAAACCCTTGGACGGAGATGTGATTACGTGTGTTGTCCCATCCTTAGTCACCAATAGCTTAGTGGGGTATCCCCACCTATAAACAACATTATGATTTCTTAGGGCTTTAGTGACATTATTCAGGTTTTTGCGGAGTTGCAGAGTAAACTTGGACAAGTCCGCATAGAATTGTAAAGAGGAGTACTCAGTAGTGCGGTGTTCCCCTTTACGTGTGATGGACATTAGTCTATCTTTGGTATGGTAAAAATTGATTCGAAACAGAACATCCCTAGGAACATTTTCTGGTATGAACGAAGGTTTTGGCAACCTATGTATTCTGTCTATGGAGAGTTCTATGGCGGAGAGATCAGGCATAAGTGTGGAGAGCATTGTAGTAGCATAAGAGCGCAGGTCAGAAGGATTTACAGTTTCTGGTATTCCTCTTATTTTGACATTATTCCTCCTAGACCTGTCCTCTAAATCCGCTAATTTGGCTTTCATCCATGTCTGCTCTTCCTCTGCTGCGTCATTAGCATCTACCAAATCATTAATGGTCGTGGCGTATTCCCCCATCTTTGTCTCAATGTGATCAACTCTATCACCCACCGCTGTCAGCTCAGTATTGAATTTCCTCATACATGCCATCATGTCACTGTGTATGGTGCTCCTGAGTGAGATAAGCATATCCTTAAGTGTTGTATCTAACACTGGTTGGTGCAGCGTGGGGAATGAGACTATGGAGTCAGGGAGTTCTCTAGTGTCCTCCTGCGAGTCTGTGTTAGATCTTACCTCGCAGTGTTGCAGATCTGGGTCTTCTGCTCTGAATCGAGACTTAGCTGGGCTACCGCTGAGTGGAGAAGGGGTCTGTGATGTCTGGAATTCACCGCTGTTAAATGGCTGCCTATTTGTTGCACCCTTACCGCTCTGTGTGTGTCCGCGGGCCGCTCTGGAAGAGGAAGAAGCGCCGGCGCCATCTTGTCCTCGAGGCTGCGGTGGCAGCGTGTAGTAGTCTGTCAGTTTTTTCGGGCGGTGTTCCGCCTGCCGTTTTCTGGTCATGTCGCCCGAGTGGTGGGGTGTCAGACCGCTAATTGTGGAGCCTTTGTGACTGCCTCAGGTTGCTATTAGCCGCTGTTCTATCCCGCTGTATGCCGGAGCTCAGGGATCACACCGCCATCTCGGTGGAGTCCAAGCCACGCCCCGTGGCACTGCACTTTCTGAACTTTCACAATGGGGATCCGCAGGGTCTCCAGGTAAAAGGCATATATAGACTAAACTTACCACTGAGGAGAGGCGACTTTGACAAAATCCTTTTACAGAAGGAACAAATTTGGATTTTTCTTCTTAAAGCTTTACAGCCCCAAGGATTAAATAACGAATGTAATCTCTCAGTGTTCCTGTCACCCTAGTGCCTCCCATCCATTGCTGTGTACACATATATCGGCCGGTATGGAACTATGTCCAATATAATTTAACTTAATGTGATAACAGCCATCTATCTGTCTTTATCCTGGATTTATGAATCCTAGGACTTATCCATCTAACAGCAGGAATATATCTATATACATTTACAATTACCTGTGTACGGATATATACCTATACTAATAGCTCTGGAAATTTCTCCCTCTTATATTGCTGCTTCCCTATTGGGGTCCTGCTGTTGTCACTATTATTATTATTATTATTATTTGGAACTGAGACTAAATACATAGACATATATGTATGGGTGCCCAGTCTCTTTATATTCCTCTTCCATATAGTCCTCTATCAATCAGTTATTCCCAATAATCTGTGGTCAGTTAATACATCTACAATATATTTACGACTAATTTGAGTTTTTGTTTTCCCAAAAAAAAAAAAATTATGCCATTCTTGTAGTCAATTCCCCAGGGTTGAATCTTGACGGGATAACTGGAAGACAAGGACATACAATGCTTATGATTTATTCATATTACTTAGTATAGTCAGATTAAACCCCTTTGAGGTACTATGGCTTTCTAAAGCATGTACTCCCAGTCTTCTTAAAAAAACTCTCCCGTCTCACCCCACCCCGATGCAGAATAGACTATATAATATACATGTAATTTTTTATACTGCCAACAACCTCCCATCCTCTTTTTTAATATTCACGGTGTATTTCTAGGGCAGATTGCAATGTTAAGCTGAAAGTGCTGTGTGTATGTATGCAGGTGCTGTTAATTCACGTAATGGGCTCACCGTTAAATAGAGCCTGAAACACACTCCACACTAGCTCTGAAGAACTCGTCCCATTGGACGAAGGAAACACATCAGCCAGCTAGATGCTTCTACCATAGCTGCATCTATTTCATCTCATATCACAGACGTTAAATCATCCTTGGGGACCCACTTCCCCCAAAAAACCTCCACTCTCCTGCTTCTCCCCTACCTCTATGGAATTTATATAAATCCCATAAAGAAAAATAAGCTACACTACCTTCGGAGACACTGAACAGACACTGTGTAAACCCAGTTGGAAAGGGAACTTTGAAGGACTCATTGGACTGCATCTACACAGCGGAATATACCCAAATACATTGGGATTTGAATAGGTGCAAAAACCTCCGTTCCCCTTATCTCCTCTGTTTAAACAGATTTATTGCACCTGAAGGAACTCCACACGAGCCGACTGAGGCAAGGACACACAATCCCTCTGAGGTGCATGAGTGAACACTCTCTGTTAAAGACAAGTCTCCGTGTTATCATACACTGACCGACTATATCCATAAATCAAACGGACATTGTACGGGATCTCTTCGCACAGCGGAGCAAACTGAACATTTCCCGGCTCCCTGTATCCTCATATACAGGTCGGGGTAAGCAAAGGAATTTATCTTTCAGTTTTTATCACATGTCCAACTAATTGATTTATCCTAATGTTCGGTCATTCATGACAATTTCAGTGCGGTGAAAACAATCTATCTTCTATACGGGGGATAACATCTTTGACCTACCTATATGGAACAAGTAACTGACATCAATTCAGACCCTAACAGGACAACTATTTAGGTCAATTTGTACTGGACAGTGCCTATATCATCATTCACATAAGATTCACTATAAATAGCAGGAATTTCATTAACCCCCTGTTTTTTTTTTCCTCATCTCCATTAGCAATATAAGTGACTACACATTATTTTGAACTATAACAACTCTGAGGAAAATACTCTAACATTCAAGGACTATTTATGTGATTCCCTGCAACAAACAGTGTAGTGATATCTGAATGAATGTTACGTATGTGGATGAAAGAGTGGTTTTCTAGTCTGTGATTTTGATAACGTTATCATTTCTCAACTTTTATGGTGAAGGTATCATACTGTATTTTTTATAAAATTTAAGGTGGATTATTTAATATACGATAATAAATCAATTTTCTATAACCCATAGTTTCTCTTTGAAGAATCCTTTCCTTGGGGGGACTTCTGCCCTCCTCTCTTTTTTGATATGGTTCTTCAGAACGAACAATGAATTGTTACGAGAGACAATGACTAAAACACAAGAGTACAATAAAGAGGTGTTTGACAAAAAGAGAAGAGGAGAACTCAACTTGGAACCTGGAGATCAGGTGTGGATGTCTACGTTGAACTTAAGACTTGCCTGTCCCTCAAAGAAATTGGGCCCTAAGTTTGTGGGTCCCTTTCCCGTCAGAAGGAGGATTAACAGCGTGGACTATGAACTAGAGCTACCGGAGTCATTCCGGATCCATCCGGTCTTTCATGTTGCTCTACTTAAACCCACTGTTCCTGATCCCTTCTCTGGGCGAAACACCAGTCCTCCTGAACTATTCCTAGTTAACGGCGAAGAGGAGTTTGAGGTGGAATCCATCTTGGACTGTAGAAAAAGGCGTAACCAAGTCCAGTTCCTAGTAAAGTGGAAAGGATATGGCCCTGAGGAGAACTCGTGGGAACCCGAGTGCAACATCCACGCCGAAAGATTGGTTCAGTCCTTTAAGGATTCTCATCCAGATAAGGTGGCCCAGTTGGGCATCCGGAGGCTGCCCATTGGAGGGGGGCAATGTCAAGAAGGGCAAACCAGTTCCCAAGATAGCGGCGCTTCGGCGTTCGCGGGTCCGTGCCTGCGCAATAGCGGCGCTCGCGCAACTGCGCAATAGCGACGTTTCTGCGCTCGCGTGTGCGCACCTGCGCAATAGCGGGGCTTCGCCACTCACGGGTGCGCGAGTTGCTTGGTAGGCACTCACGGGTGTGCGGTGACGGCTCTTGGTGCCAAACAGGGGCTATTTAAAGGGACTAATGCCTGGGCTTCTTGCTGTTCGGTCTACAGCGTTCCTGTGACCCACCTGCTACCTGCTGTTATACTCTGCTGATCCGTTTCTGTGACCCGGCTTGTTCATGACTGCTCCTGCCTTCTGCCTGCCTTTTGACCCCGGCTCGTCTGACCACGCTCCTGCCTATGCCATTGGACTACCCGCTGCTCGCCTGTTGCTGATCCGGCCTGAACCATGACTCTGCCTCTGCCTTTGGACCTGCACCTGATTTGCCAGCCTGTGTATGACCGGGCCTGCCTGGACTTGCTTGTGTCCTGAACTATAGGACACCTTCCCCGCTGTCTTCAGTCACCTTCCACCAGTACCTGTGTGCTCAGCCTGCCTGCTACTCCTGTCTTCCTGCTTACCGCTGACATCCACACAGAGTCTCCTGAAGTCCAGCTCCGTTCCAGCGCCAGTGTTCCTGACAGGCACTTGTGCGACTCTGCACTCCCGAGCTCTCTGTTCCCACTTTTAGGGGTTCCGGAGTAGGAGGTGCAAAAGAAGCCGCTCCCTGCATATCGAGCTTCACCATCAGGTACGTGACAAGCAGTACCCAAATCCCCAAACACTTTCTATGGCAATAACTTGCATATAAGCCTTTAAAATGAACGTTCTTGTCACAAATTTTTTGTCTGTTCGCATGTTCTGGTGTGAACCGAACCGGGGAGTGTTAGGCTCATCCCTAGTATTAACCAGTGCACATTTTCTGTTTTGTCTCCTTTTCTTCTGTGGTCTTAGTCAGTCACAGACACCACTGACTGCAGATGGTGAGGCAGTGGTGGAGGATGATTCTTCTGCTACGCTCCTCTAACTCTATCGAGCAGCAGCGGAAAGAAAGCAGCTGCAGCAGCTCTTCCACAGAGGGAAAGGAGGAAATTGCAGAACATTTACCACCATTAATGTTGGGCGAATGGTTCGAGCCAAGCAAAAGTTCAGCCCAAACATCACCTGTTCACAGTGCATTCTAGGGCCCACTGGTCAGATGCAAGGCTTTGCCAATCAGGGCACCAGAACACTGTTAGAGCCCTGATTGGACAAAGTAATGATGACTTTCTCCAATTATGGCTCAGTGCTCATAGACCCACCCTGCACTACAAAAGGTAAATTACCATAGGAAGCTTTTGCATTGTGTTGGAGTAGAGATAGCTAGAGCAGGGCTCAGTTTGCTACTAGTGAGTTAGTGTGTTAATTTTTTGTGACTCTGAGTGTAGACTGTTAGTATAGTGTTAGTATAGTGTGTGAGTATAGTGTGTCAGTGTAGTGTCAGTGTAGTGCAATGTTTAACACAGCTTTACGTAACATTTGACTGTGAGTGTAGAGTGTTAGTGTAGTGTTAGTATAGTGTGTGAGCATATTATAGTGTCAGTGTAGTATGTGAATATAGTGTAGTGTAGGGATGAGCTTTATGTTCGAGTCGAACATGAGTTAGACTCAAACATTGGCTGTTCGCCCGTTCGGCGAACAGCAAACAATTTGGGGTGTTCGTGGCAAATTCGAAAAGCCGCGGAACACCGTTAAAAGTCTATGGGAGAAATCAAAAGTGCTAATTTTAAAGGTTAATATGCAAGTTATGTCATAAATAGTGTTTGGGGACCTTGGTCCTGCCCCAGGGGACATGTATCAATGCAAAAAAAAGTTTTAAAAATGTCAGTTTTTTCGGGACCAGTGATTTTAATAATGCTTAAAGTGAAACAATAAATGTGAAATACTCCTTTAAATTTCATACCTGGAGGTGTCTAAAGTATGCCTATAAAGTCGCGCATGTTTCCCGTGTTTAGAATTGTCCCTGCACAAAATGTAATTTCTGAAGGAAAAAAAGTCATTTAAAACCACTCACGGCTATAACGAATTGTCGGCTCCCAGGCAATACAGATCGTCCCCCGGGGTTCCCTATGATAAGGACGGGTGACCCTGCCCCCTCTTATGCATCATGGGGGTTTCTTTCTGCTGGAGAGGGGAGACTGCAGCATCACTAGAGAATGGATCGTCGATGGACATCGATGGGATTACATCGCTGGAATTTTTTTTTTTTTAAATAAAGGACTTGTCCAACTGTGTCTGTGTGTTTTTTACAATTTTTTACACTTTCTTTGTGAAATGGTAGGAGTACAATGTACCCGTTACCAATTCACATAGGGGGGGCCGGGATCTGGAGTTCCCCTTTGTTAAAGGGGGCTTACAGATTTTGATAATCCCCCCGCCCGCAGACCCCCACAACCACCGGGTGTCAGGTCACCTGAGGCCAGGTGACAGATGCACACCGTTGGGGTCAGGAGTGCACCATTATGATAGTGGACCCTACGGCTGACTGCTGCGGATGGAACCCTGGGTGGTACAGGAAGGCAGGTCAACTGGGGCACCAACACGGATCCCACAGGGAGCTAGAACATAAGATTCCCCAGGGCGCGGAGTCTAAGAGCCAGCAGGTGTTCACCAGAGCCTCTAGTGGAGAGGATGGACTACGCTGCAGCTGACTCCAGGTCGCGACCCCCACGGTCTCCCAGCTCACGCTCACGGTAAGCTATAGGAGGAAGCTACAGGTCGGGGCGACTAGCAGACAAGGATAACCGGAGAACAAGCCAAAGGTCAAGGGTCACAAGCAGGCAGGGATGGTCGAGAAACGTGCCAAAGGTCAGGGTCACAAGCAGGCGGGGATGGTTGGGAACACACCAAGATCGGTAACAGAGACAAACGTAGAGCACACGGCAAGCAGGAAACAGGAAACTAAACACACAATATTGCACGGCAAGGCAGGCTTGGAGAACACAGTGTTAAATAGTGGTTAATGTTGAGGCTAGGGTGGAGCCACACTGAGGGAAGATTACTTAACCATGCAGGTGTGAGAGAGCAAGCCCTAAGGCTGATACACAGACCAGGTAAGAGACAGACAGGTCATGAAAGTATTTCTGCAAAGTCATGACACCGGGCAAGGGTTGTAGGGATGAGGCCCTTGTCCTCATCAACATGGGGACAGCCCATGTGGCCTGGAACGGTTCAGGAGGTTCAGGAGGGGGGGTGCTCTCTCGTCCCCCCTCTTTTCCTGTTTCCTGCCAGGTTGCGTGCTCGGATAAGGGTCTGGTATGGATTTTTGGGGGGACCCCACGCCATTTTTTTTATTTGGTGCAGGGTTCCCCTTAATATCCATACCAAACCTGAAGGGCCTGATTTGGAATTTGGGGGGACCCCACGTTTTTTTAGTTTTTTTTTGGTTCGGGGTTCACCTTAATATTCATACCAGACCCAAAGGGCCTGGTAATGGACTGTGGGCGGGACCCCATGCTTTTTTTTAAATTACTTTGATCTGTATTGCCGGGGAGTCGACAATTCATTATAGCCGCGAGTGATTTTAAATGACTTTTTTTCCTTCAGAAATTACATTTTGTGCAGGGACAATTCTAAACACGGGAAACATGCGCAACTTTACAGGCATACTTTAGACACCCCCCAGGTACGAAATTTAAAGGAATATTTCACTTTTATTGTTTCACTTTAAGCATTATTAAAATCACTGCTCCCGAAAAAAATTCAGTTTTTAAAACTTTTTTTTTGCATTAATACATGTCCCCTGGGGCAGGACCCGGGGTCCCCAAACACTTTTTATGACAATAACTTGCATATTAGCCTTTAAAATTAGCACTTTTGATTTTTCATGTTTGTGTCCCATAGACTTTAACGGTGTTCGCGTGTTTGAACAAATTGTTTGCCTGTTCGCATGTTCTGGTGCAAACCGAACAGGGGGGTGTTCGGCTCATCCCTAGTGTAGTGTCAGTGTTGTGCTATAGTAGTGCAGTGTTAAACACAGCATAACATTGGGTTGCTGAGTGTTTTTTTTTTGTCCCCTGCCTGACCCCCTTCTTTAAAATTGTCAGCCACAGTTTTTCTGACTGTGATGCTGGTGTTCCCCCTTTTCTATAATTTTTTTTTATAGTTTTTACATTTCTGTCAGCGTCAGTCCTTAATGCGCACCAACAACACTTTTCATTCAAAAAAGTGCATTAAATCACACATTTCCCAGTTTATATTAAATTTGGGTAATAAGTCCCCCCATCATGTCTGGGAGGCCAACAAAGAGAGGCAGACATTCCCATGCCACTATGAGGGGGCCAGCAGCATCTGTGTCCACAAGCAAAGGTGGACATGGTCCATCCTCAGGCAGGGCACATTTGTCTCTGTTTAGTGATGTTGCCCATGCTATCCAGCCACAGCATTCAGAGGAGGTGGTGGACCAAAGGTTGTGAACGAGCAAGTTCCTGTGTTTGTCTGACCACTCATGACAATAAAGATTCATCAAGCTATTTTGGAGTTCCAGTGCGCGGCCATTTCTTTGTTCTGTTTGTGTTTGACGGTGGTGAGCTGGGGTCTGCACCGGTGACCTGCCTTTCCACCTGTTTTGCCTTGAGCGGTGTGTCTCTCTTCGGACTTGGCAGGGATGATGGTATAGAAAGTATGTCACAGATCCTTGCAACATGTCTGCCAGCAGCACTCCACCAGCTGTAAAGCAGGCAAATTTCTCTGCCCCAGCTGCTGCATCGAAAAAAAAAATACACTCCCTGTACCTACATGCCCAGCGTCTATATTCCAGCTTTTCCAAATAAAGAAAGCTTGCAGGGAAAATCTATTGAATTTTTTTTTCTTTATAAATGTCAGCTTTGCTGCAGCAGGTTCATTACACGGTACAGATGCGCCACTTTACAGGCAGACTAAGAGGACCCCCCAGGCACTATATTTAAAGGAATTTTTCTTTTTTTTTCTTTAATCATTATTAAAATCACTGCTTCTTTAAAAATTATCTTTTTATAAAAGTTTTTTTTTTGCTTTAGTACATGTCCCCCAGGGCAATAGCTGGGCCCCATACCATTTTTATGGCCAATAACTTGCATATAAGCCTTCAAAATGGGGATTTTTGATTTTTCACGTACGGGTCCAAACTTTTGCTGTGTTCAAGTATTCTGGCACTTACCAAACCGGGGGTGCTCAGCCCATCTCTAACCACCATTCGAGCCCTCAAGCCACCCAGGTTGAGGCACTGGACTCAGAGGAGGAACTGCCTGAGTTCAGCCAAACCCAAGAAGCTTATATGTAAGTTTTGATTAAATATGCCACATAATATTATATTAAAGCAGAACTATAGGCAATTTCTTTTTCCATTTTGGATATATACTAAGGGAGGGTTATAACCCATATACAGTTTATTTTTGCCATCTTTGTCCCATGGGGAGACCCCCCCCACTTTCTGTGCCATAGCCAAACAGGAAGTGAAGCAAAGTCACAGCAGTCAAGGGAATCTCTTGGGGACTCCAAGTTCCTCAGAACAAGTATCCCCATTGGAAGATGTCCCCTCTATTACTTTTCTGGGGACATGCCAACATTTTGGATTTTCTTTCACTGTCACTTTCAAAACAGGAACAAATAGAGAGGATGAATCTCCCTAATGGGGACACTAGCAGCAATCAAAACTGTCAGGTGTTCTAATCCATCTCCCCTCTATCCAAAACG
Source organism: Rana muscosa (assembly GCA_029206835.1). Lineage (NCBI taxonomy): Eukaryota > Metazoa > Chordata > Amphibia > Anura > Ranidae > Rana > Rana muscosa. The sequence goes on from CM055119.1 coordinate 68,593,703, forward strand.
TATTTATTCTTTTATAATATTTAGCCTTTTAGTTATACTATAAGTGTATCTCTCACCCATATGTGTGTGTTAGGCTTGAATAGAGCAGAGATTACACCGTCAGGTTTCCTGTTTTCCAGGACTCTGTTACAGAAATTTACCCAGTAGATTTCAAACAGAAAAACATCCAGACTTAAAAAAAAAATTCAAGTCAATTATGAGAATGCTAAAAGGCCTAAACAATGTTTATGGTTCTATGGTCAAACATGCTCTTAAGGGCAGAAAGTGTTGGGTAGCCACCTTGAATGGATGCCTGGATACAAGGATTTTTTTTTCTCACTAGTCACTATTCGATCACAAAACTACATTTTTTATATGTTTCAAGATATACTTTAAAAGTTAAGTTTAAGAAAGTAGTAAAGTATGTTAACTTTGCAAAGTACTAATTCATGTTGCACTGCACTTTTCACTTTCATTGGTGAATAAGGTGAAGCTTTATGAAATTACACAATCCAATCATATCCAAGCTAATGTTTATAATTTAACTGTTAAATACAAAAAATGCCATATGCATATGAATAGAAATGCACTTCCACACAGTGTTCAAATCTCAGTGCTAAACAGTAAGCCAACACATTCTCAATAAATTGAGAATTTATTTTTCTCAGGGGACAATTACATGTTATTCTTTGCACATTAGGATGAGCGGATGTACGTGATAGGCGGAACACTGAATGCTGGGAAATTGAGTGTTCTGCCTATCACAGACGAGGAGGAGGCGCGGCTTTTGAATACTGGAATGGCCGCCGGGATGCCGCCGATCAGGTACACGGCTGACGGGCACAGTGAAGCATGGGCACAGTAAGACACGGGCACAGTGAGACATGGGCACAGTGAGGCATTGGGCACAGTGAGGCACGGGCACAGTGAGACACGGGCACAGTGAAGCATGGGCACAGTGAAGCATGGGTACAGTGAAGCATGGACACAGTGAAGCATGGGCACAGTGAGGCATGGGCACAGTGAGGCATGGGCACAGTGAGGCATGGGTACAGTGAAGCACAGTGAGGCATGGGCACATAACCAATATTATTTATTGTTATCCCTCCTATTATTTTTTATACAGTATGGGGTAGATCAGTATTTTGACTTGATTTGTGACTTGACCAAAATAAATGACTTGACTTGACTTGTTTGACTTCTAGCAGGGACTCGACTTGACTTGCTTGCTTTTCGTCACAGTAACTTGGGACTTGCTTGAGACTTGAAGGTTAAGACTTGAGACTTGCTTGTGACTTGCACATGTGTGACTTACTCCCATGTCTGGTACATAGTACTCCTACTTATTCACAAAAATAGTAAGTTTTTTTCAAATAAATAAAAAGTACCATGATGTCTATCCACCCTCAATCCCATCATCCAGCTATGTAGACCATAGTCAAGCACAATGCCCAAAGCACACCAACCACCCAAAGAAAAAACCTAACCACCAACTGACATCTGGTCCCACCACTTCATTCTCATTGAATGACAGGTCTGGCAAGTCAAAGCTGTTATAAATATAGGATTAGGGTCTCTCAGATTAATGTCATTGACTAAAGAATGACATGACCATATATGGTTAATGACATCACTGGATAACCCTCTATGTTGAGGGCACATTGCCTGGTATGGTTCAGGAGGGATCAGGAAGAGGGCAGGCTGCATATTGGTGGATTTTCAGAGGAATATCATTTTTTTTTGTTTTTTTTTATTTGCATAAGCTAATGGAGAGATGTAGTTTAGAAATACTACATACGTATGTGTTGTTATGTCATATTATTGTACTTCTATTTAAATCTGAGAAATTGTACCTGTTTTGGGCCCTCATAAGATGTGGATATAGTTTAGCCATTGAGGTCTAAAATACATTTTGGAAATATTCTGTATGCTGTGTGTGGCATATTACTCTTATTGCAGGCTTTAAAAAAATCAAATGTAAAGTTTGCTTCAACACTAAAATGGCATGCCGTTTGACATAAGACCCCTCAGGAATGTTAGAACTAATGTCTATGCAGTACACACAATATTCTTCCATTATAAAAATAAAAATACTCGTTATTGTATATATTTGATTTGAGCAACTGAAAGCTATGCATCAAGCTTAAAATGCAGCATACTTCAACAGCTGAAAAATGTTGTCCAGTGGAGACAATATTTCTTACATTTTCTGTGTCATCCAGTATTTTCACTTGGATGTAGATTTGCAAAATGAAAATATGCATGCTTATGCATTTGCACTATATAAAACATTGATTCTTTTTTTTTTTTTTTTGGGGGAGGGGGGGGGGCTTGCCACTAAAACATCTGCCTGATTCTGTATATAGGTATCAAAGTATGATGTGGGAGATAGATGTGCAAACAAATTGAATAAATGGAGAACAGAAATCCACTTCCCAGAATAAGAAGTGGTATCAAAGTATGATGTGGGAAATAGATGTGCAAATAAATTGAATAAATGGAGAACAGAGATCCACTTCCCAGAATAAGAAATCAAATGACAAGTTGAATAAAATATATATTCCAGTAATAACAATGATGACAAGGAACAAATACAATTCAGTCAAAAACTCTGCCATGAATGGTTGTTCATAATCACAAAGGTGTGCCACAAAGATCTGTACTTATTTGAAACTTAGTAAACCTATGCAGATGATTTCCAGAAAAAAAAGTCCTTAGTTTTCTGCAATCATAAAACATTCAAATTAAATATATTAAAATCATTAAACCCATCCTAGACAATATGAGGGAGTTTGCTGTTAGTTTTTAACTTTCATTAGAAACAATAATTTCTCTACATCTGTATCTTCATAATAACAGATATGCATTGTAAAGTGTATATCTTTCATTAAATTGGTTATAGTTATAATGTAAACAAATTAAACAAGAAACGAGATATGCATTTTACTTAGGTAACTATCCTCTGCATTACTATTATTTGCATGTAAAAACAAATTTAGGCCAGAAACCACAATAGATGTAATCTCTTAATAATTATAAACTGCTTGCAAAAATCTATTTTCCATCAAATAGTTAAAATAATCCATTCAATAATATACAGGAAACAAAAAAAATCAGTTTTCAGTGATGTATTTTTCATTTCAGCTTACAACTAGTTAGAAAGTCATATGCCCCAACTGCTGCAGTTAATAATGAGTAACTATGAAGACTGAAATTACATTTCATTATATCTGACACTTCTTAGATTAGTTTTACAACTTGTGATTTTAATTTTGGAAGAAATGTATTGAAAATGATTCGTTCTCAGATTCTAACATAAAATATAATGAACCTTAATGGTATCCTAACAATGTTAAAACTGCTTTGATAGTAACTACTGCTAGCTTGAAAAGACTATTCAGCCTAAGAAAATAATGGATTATCTTTGAAAGAAAATGTTCAAAGGAATGAGAAACTGTTCTAACTCTTAACATTATTAGAACATTCATGCATTTTAATACAGATGGCTTTGTTGGACTTTTTTTTATGTCTGCACTTCACAGTGACTTTCATATGGAATTATTAGCTTTCGTATTGCCAGAAGAAATGTATGTGCATGTATTTCTACAGTATATAAGAGGCACGCTTACATTATATGGTGACTCTCTCATTAAACTGTATAGTGATGGCATTCCATATATATGATAGACATATGTACAGATTCAGGCTTTGCTATATTTGGTGCATGTATGACTTGAATGGGGGATCCTAACATAAAATAATATCTTACAATTATCCCCTATGTGTAATTAGGAAAAATAATGTTGCAACTGTGGTTACATATTAGAAAAGGAAAAAATTGGAAAAGGGGTGCCCCTGGGATTGTGTGGATTGGAATAATTTATGGATTGCCACCAAGTATATATAGAAAAATATAAAGAATTTTATTTATACATAATACACATATATATCAAAATTAGTTTAAAATCAAAGAGAGGAACAGACATATACAGTCATTGAAAAGCAATTGCATGAAGGCACCTTACTACTTAAGACATATAAGTCATATAACTAGTGGTGACACAACTGACATGTTTCGGATACTCGAGCTATATCTGTGATAGCCTCCATTATTTCCTTCTTCAAGGTTCATGCAATAGTTTGAAGACAAATTGGTCTCTATATAAGAGAAAAACAACATAGTATGTGATAGCTATATAATACACAACAGTGTATTGGCATGATTACATTATTTTGAATTTCTCCCATATGTGGGCGGCTAGAAGATAGACATTGTTGCAAAAAAAAAAAAAAAAAGGGAGGGGGGGGGAAGAAACAAAGGAGAAGAAAAAGAAGAACAAATATACATGAAAGTTCATTAAGAATGCATCATGGATGCATATATGCATTATATAATTGTATGTCTACAGGATACAGTACATCTATATCAAATAGTGTTGCATACATACATTTCCAATGGTAATATAAACATCAGCCGCTTGGAGGAATTGTCCCGGTGATATGGAGCCCAATTGGATATGGTGCGAGTTTAATGGTCACATAAAGACAGTGCAGCGGCCAAAGAAACACTGCAAGCAAGATGACAGAGCCACGGGGATATGTGTAGGAGGACCAACCCAAAAACGCCCCTCAAAGCTCACAGGGAAGCCCCAAATTGCAGCGGAAAAACTGCCACGGCCTCTCTGTAAAAACATACATATATGGATTATAGTTTCTAGATCGCAGACTAGCCCTGTAAACAGGCATCCCATAACTCTGATCAAGTATTTGAAAGGAAGCTTAGTACCTGTCGATATGGCGCAAGAACATCCACACTCTGGCTGTGCAGCAAATGGCCAAGTCAGGTGGAACTTTTTATAGAGCTGTGGCTGGTGTTACAGCCAATCAGCTCAAATGGCGCCAAAGGTAAAGCTAAAAAAGGGGGAATTCAACCAATGGGGTAGAGCGTGGGAGGCCACAACAGGGCTAGACTATGCGTCCGGATAGGAACCCAATTAACTACGTATTAGAAATAAATAAAGAGGCTCTTACAGGACAGGCACCGCATACAGAGGCCGCCCTCGATCCCGGCGGCGTCCGGCGTCATCGCGCACCCACGCAGACGTGAAAAACGTCCACGACGTCGGCGCGGTGACGTCAGACGTCGACCCGACCGCCAGCACAACGAAAAGGGCGGAAGTGCTAAAAGAAAATCACTCCGTTGCCCGCACCAGACCCAAAAAGGTCAGCGCAAAGGCAACACCATTGTATGTACTGCGCCAACCGGCGCCATCGGAGGAATAGGGAAAAATTGACTAATCCAAAACCCCATGCGTAGTAACAGTGTGACATAAATACCCTCCGTCCCATATGTGTATAATTATTGGGACAGGGAGAGAGATTTATTCATATGCACATAACCGTCCATTTGCTCAAACATGAGCAGTCAGCCCCCGATTATCAAAATAACTGGGGGCTGTTTTTGTGCTGGGGAGCGTCAGTGGGCCCAATGGGTGGTCCCCAAATCCCCGGGCTCCAATATGTCAAAAAGTGCAGGGTACAATTGTCATTTAATTCATTTCTAAATAATAAGCAATAATAAACAATATAATAACTAGGCTCTAATCTCCAGTGGGCAAATCATCAGGTAAAATTCTACCAGTTAGATCCAATCTTGTTTACTTTAAAAAGGATTTTTTAGTTTTTACATGAATATCTAACCGGCATACGTCAGAAACATTAATACACATGTTATACAGTTGGCATAGTTTATACATATTTATTTTTCCTTCGAGAAAAAAAAAAAAAAAACAGCTTGTTGAGCTCAGTTTAGCAGATCCCTGTCAAACTTTCCAGATGTAAAACCTGGTAAGAAGGGTTTAAAGTTAATTGCCTGGTTCAAGCCAGGGGGTGAGGTGGCGTTGAGGATCGAGATCCATCTCAGCTCCCTTTGAAGAAGGTGCTTGTTAAGGTCACCTCCGCGGGGGCTGCGGTGGACCCTGTCCAAAACGAGCACCTCAAGGTTTGGTACACAATCTCCATGAACTTGGGCAGCGTGTCTGCCAAGAGGGAGATCAGGATTTTGTTCCTTCATTCCTTTTATATGCCGGTAAATTCTCTGCCACAATTTTTGTATAGTTTTTCCTACATAAAAGCAGTTACAACTGCAAATAATGAGATATACTACGTCCGTAGTTTGACAGTTTGCATGATGTTTTGGTCGAAATTTTTGGCCATTCGGTAACCGAATGTTCTTTCTAGTGTTCATATATTTACAGTATGTGCAATTACCACATTGGAAAGTTCCCAGGTCCCTACATGGATCTCCCCTACTGGTGTTCTCAAATTCACTCTGCACTAGCATGTCCTTCAGGGACGTTGCTCGTCTATAGGTAATAGTTGGCCTGGGGGGTACTAGTGGTCCTATCACAGGATCTGCTGTAAGTAGATGCCAGTGCTTTTGGTAGATTTTAAGAAGTTCAGCGTGATCATCAGAATAAGTGTTAATAATACGATGATCACTTTCACTTTTTTTAGATTTAGACATTAGTAACTCGTGTCGATTTAGGTTTGAAGTGCGTTTAAAGGCCTTTTTGAGGCACTTATGGCTGTATCCCCTTGCCAGAAGTCTTTGCCTTTTTGCAACAATGTCTATCTTCTAGCCGCCCACATATGGGAGAAATTCAAAATAATGTAATCATGCCAATACACGGTTGTGTATTATATAGCTATCACATACTATGTTGTTTTTCTCTTATATAGAGACCAATTTATCTTCAAACTATTGCATGAACCTTGAAGAAGGAAATAATGGAGGCTATCACAGATATAGCTCGAGTATCCGAAACATGTCGGTTGTGTCACCACTAGTTATATGACTTATATGTCTTAAGTAGTAAGGTGCCTTCATGCAATTGCTTTTCAATGACTGTATATGTCTGTTCCTCTCTTTGATTTTAAACTAATTTTGATATATATGTGTATTATGTATAAATAAAATTCTTTATATTTTTCTATATATACTTGGTGGCAATCCATAAATTATTCCAATCCACACAATCCCAGGGGCACCCCTTTTCCAATTTTTTCAAAAATTTCCGGGATGTGATTGGAAAAAATGGTAACTTGCCCTGTATCTGCTGGCTAATGGCTTCATCTTCCCCCAATCAATATAACATATTAGAAAAGGGAGCAGAGTATCATGAACCTACGAGTACTGTTAATAAATGTTTCTGAGCATAACAGAAGGAATAAGAACATTAACACTAGCATGGCAGACCTTGGATACTAAAAATGGAACAATAAACAAAAGCCAACTTGCACTGTATATACAGCATATATTTCTATTGACAGATACCCTCTATATTGAAATTGCAGGTTGAAAAACAAAATATTTTAACATATGGCTAGAATTTTTATTACATTTCATTCCACGCACATTGCATATGCAGCCTGTACAACCTGGAAATTTTGCAAAATACATATTGAATAACTGCGTAACAATAAATGAAACGAAAGGCGTAACGTTTTTGTTCTGTGGGAGAGCAGAAAACTGTATTTCATCATTTACAATTTTAGACAAATAGAGATTTATTTTGGTGGTATTTAATCATGACTGGGTTTTTAATTATTGAGATATAAGCAAAAAAAGGCAGAACATTTAATATATATATATATATATATATATATATATATATATATATATATATATATTTTACTGTCTGCCATAAAACATATCCAATAAAAAGAAAAAAAAGAAAAAATGTCTTCATAAATTTAGGCCAATGTGTATAAAAAACGTGTTTTTCTTTATTTCTGTTATAACAATTTGCAACAAAATTATTGTTCTTCATAAGTTTGGGCCAAAATTTATACTGCTATATTTTTGGGGTAAAATTAACCCAAATTAGTGCATATTATTTGGTCTGCGTGAAAGCTATAGAATCTACAAGCTATGCTATCTATCATTGAAAATCGATCAATCCTGATGTACTGACAACTGATCTCATTTCTTGAGGCCCAGAAAAGTACAACTACCCCCCAAATTACCCCTTTTTGGAAAGTAGACAGTCCAAGGCATTTAGTGAGAGGCATGGTGAGTTTCTTTGAAGTTTTATTTTTTCCAACAAATATTTGGAAAATTAAGAAATTAAATATTTTTTTTTACACAAAAATGATCATATTAACAAGTTATTTCTCACACATGGCATAGGCATACTTGCAATTACACACCAAAACAAATTTTGATACTCCTCCTAAATAAGGAGATACCACATGTGTGTTAAAATTTGATCCGCAGCCTAGCACCCTCAGGTGGTTGTGACGGGTATACTGCTGATAGGCGGCAGTGATGGATGCGGCTGTGATGGATACACTGATTAGGCTGCACTAATGGGTGCACTGACAGGTACACTGATAGGCTGCACTGAAGTCTACGGTGACAGCTTCACTAAAAGGCGGCATTGATGGCTGTGATGACAGGTACATCGATAGGGTGCTCTGATGGATGTGGTGACAGGTACACTGATAGAATGCACTGATCACTGCAGTGACAAGTACACTGATAGGCTGCACTGATGACTGCAGTGACAGGTACACTGATAGGCTGCAGTGATGACTGCGGTGATGAGTACACGTATAGGCTGCACTGATGGATGTGGTGACAGGTACACTGATAAGCTGCACTGAAGGCTGTGGTGACAAATACACTGATAGAGTACACTGATGGATGCAGTGAAAGGTATACTGATAGGTTGCACTAATGGCTGCGGTGACAGGTCCACTAATAGGCTGCACTGATGGCTGTGGTAATTGAATACACTGATAGGCTGCATCGATGGCTGCAGTGACAAGTACACTAATAGGCTGCACTCATGGATGTAGGGACAGGTACACTGATAGGCTGGGCTGATGGCTGCTGTGACAGTTACATTGAAAAGCTGCACTGACTGCTGCAGTTACAGGTACACTGATAGGCTACACTGATGGATGCAGTGATAGGTACACTGATAGGCAGCACTGATAGGTACACTGATGGCTGCTGTGACAATTACTCTTTATTATGGGGCAATCAGCGCACTGATGGGCACAGTGAGCAAGGGGTTAAGCTGGTAACTCACTGTTCTTGGATTCTTCTCCTCACATAGGATCAGTGTGTGAGGAGAAGAAGCTGGTAACACAGTAACACAGCCCACCACTGATCGCCATGCTGCAACCCCCCTAGGGCACGCATGAGTGGTGAGACCAGGAGGACGTCATATCCACCTAGAAGGATTAAAGACCCACCCAGCCATCAATCCCAGAAGGACAAAAGACCCGCCCAGTGGTCAATCTGCTATAGGCTGGGTGGGAGGAAATTAATGAAGAGGTATTTTTAATAAAACAGCCTGATCACAAAAATTAATACTTCATGTGATTCAAAAGGCCACATGTCAGCCTCAACATATTACATAATTTTGCTGTTTTCTGGCTCTTAACTTAAGCAGCCTAGTTAAAAAAAAAAAAAACATCTTCCAATCATTACAGGTTGTGAAGTCTATTACTTTCTTGTTCCAATATTTTATTGAAAAATAACGGATACAAGCAATACTGTGACAGGATAAGTTTTCCAAAAAGAAAGAAGGATGCACAATATTGCATAGTAGGTAGCAACAAAGCCAGTCAGTATACAATGCTACCATAACATGTCTTGTATTAGCAATGACATTCACTGATGCCATGCCCAATAGAGTCATACAGTTACAAGCCCTAAGGGTGCAAGACCTGGTTATTATTAGTATGTGACCAAAGCCATTAGAGCCATGAATTATGCTGTGGGGTGAAAAGGGGGTAATTACAAGGCTAGGGTAGTATGATAAAAAGAAAGGGGGAATACCCCCCTCTGCACGTTGGGTCCACAGGTATTGGGACAAAAGGTGTGGCTGGCGATGCCTTGGTTAACATCCAGGGGAGTAGGCAACCCAAGATAGGGTAAGGCTGTAAGTTTGTAGAGCGAAGAAAAAAGAAAAAGCCACAGGACACAGAAAAGAGGGAGGGGAAAGTTAGGAAAAATGGAAGAAGCTTGTAAGACATGTGCAAGCTGTAAGTCAGGGAGACAGCAATGTTTGCAGCTGGTAGATGGAGTCTATTACTTTTTGCGATTCGGCACTGCGTCATTTTAACTGACAATTGTGCGGTCGCGCAACGTGGCTCCCAAACAAAATTGACGTCCTTTTTTTCCTACAAATAGAGCTTTCTTTTGTTGGTATTTGATCACCTCTGTGGTTTTTATTTTTTGCGCTATAAACAAAAATAAAGCGACAATGTTGAACAAAAATGCAATATTTTTTACATTTGCTATTATAAATATCCCCAAAAAATATATAAAAAAAACAAAATTTTTTCACAGTTTAGGCTGATACGTATTCTTCTACATAATTTTGGTAAAAAAAATGCAATAAGCGGGGATAGATTTATGGCATTTTTATTATTACATTATTTTTTTACTAGTAATGGCGGCAATCAGCGATTTTTATCGTGACTGCGACATTATGGCTGACACATCGAACACTTTTTTGGGACCATTGTCATTTTTACAGCGATCAGTGCTATAAAAAATGCACTGATTACTGTGAAAATGACACTGGCAGTGAAGGGGTTAACCACTAGGTGGAGATGTAGGGGTTAAGTGTGTTCTGGGGAGTGCTTCTAACTGTAGGGGGGGTGGGCTGTGTGTGACACGACAGTGATCACCGCTTCCGATTACAGGAAGCTGTGGACACTGTCCTGTTACTAGGAAGACTGGGGAAATGCTTGTTTACAATGGCATTTCCCCGTTATTCCTCACCGTGAGACGATCACGGGTATCCCCGCGGACATCGAGTCCGCGGGACCCGCGGTCGGGCTCACAGAGCTCGCTTCTTAAAGGGGACATATATATACACACTTCTGCCTGTCCGTGCCATGTTGTCGACGTATATCGTCATGCGTTGGTCAGCAGGCAGTAAAATACTGGCCGCCGACATTTGACGGCGGCACAATGGCTCTCCTGCACGAATCACCATAGGTGTACGGTGGCTCACGCAGGCTCAGTTGTGGGTGGGCTGGTGGGTCGGGAGGACTCGATGTAAATGTAAACATGGTATTTATTTTGTTTTGGCAAATTATTTATATGCCACGGTGTTGTTCAAGGGGTAACCTGATAATGTATTAATGATATAAAAAAAAATTATGAAGCCATCCTGGCTATAATAAATTAACATAAGAATTTAATGGTGTCCATCCAGACAATGCTGGATGACTATTCCCCACTAAACAATACCTATGACTGATTTCAAGAGAATGGGGAGGGGAAGGTGGTAGTCCCGATCCTGTTCGGGATTCACAGGCTTTGGCAACTCGATAATTCTGTCCAATCCTCAGCCTGTTGCTGCAAGGTAACTGCCGCAGTAACCAATGACAACCTGTCAATATATTAAATAGAAAACAGCATCCCCCTTTGTGCTCTCCCATGTTGGTCCTGCATACTGCATGAACCTTTCATTCTGACAGGAGACATGACAGGGATCTACTGTTCCCAGTGGTCTGGAACAGTGATCGCTGTCATGTCCCAGTAAACCCATCCCCAGTTAGAAACACTCATAGGGAACACAGTTAACCCCTTCCCTGTCAGTGACATTTACACAGTAATCAGTGGCTATTTTTATCTCTGATCGCTGTATAAATGCCAATGGTCCCAAAAAAGTGTCAAAAGTGTCCAATCTGTCGGCCACAATGTCGCAATCACGATGAAAAAATTGCAGATCACCGCCATTACTAATAAAAAAATTATAATAATCAAAATGCCATAAAAATGCCATAAATCTATCCTCTATTTTGTAGACGCTATAATTTTTGCGCAAACCAATCAATATACACTTATTGTGATTTTTTTTACCAAAAATATGTAGAAGAATATATATCAGCCTAAACTGATTTGTTTAAAAAAAAAAATGTGGGATATTTATTATAGCAAAAAGTAAGAAATATTGTTAATTTTTCAAAATTGACGCTCTTTTTTGTTTATAGCGCAAAAAATAAAAACCGCAGGGGTAAACAAATACCGGCAAAAGATAGCTCTGTTTGTGAAAAAAAAAAAAAAAAGGACATCAATTTTGTTTGGGTACAGCTTTGCACGACCGTGCAAATTGTCAGTTAAAACGACTCTGGTCATTAACCTCCCTGGCGGTATGATTCTGTCATATTTTAGGTGCTGAAAGCGGTACAATTATTTTGCATGGAAATTTGGCGTTTTATATTGTAGGCCTGCAATTCTTAGGAATAACTCACTTAAATCTGTCCAAACCAGAGTCTAGTAGACATACCGGGTATGATAAAGTTTGAAACACAAAATTATAAATTATAATATAATAAATAACTATAAATAATTCTAACAAATAATAATATAATAATAATAATCAAAATTATTCAATAATGTAATCAAATCAAAAACACTGAAATTTGCTCAGTTGCAGAATTGTCGCTGTCATTAGATTTAGTGTTTGATGACGAATTTCCCCACAAATCACTATGGCTCAATTCTGCAAGTGAATCTAATTTATTATCGCTGTATTCTAGCTGGTCTAAAACCACTTTTGACATAAAGGGACACTTTTTGGTTGCTATGGACAATCTTCAAATTCCAGGCAGAAAAAACTGTATTTATAATATAAAAGTGCATGCCAGGCCCTGGACAGACCACTAGGGACAAAGGGGATGTGTCATTTTTTTATACAGTACTGTAATCTGTAAGATTACAGTATACTGTATGTGTATTGTGTTTTTACTTTTTTGAATTTGGCGCCGATCTCCGCCCCCGTGCGTCGTAACGTTGCAGGGAACGGAGCTCGGCGGCACTCGGGCACTGTGTTTGAATCCAGCGAGGAGGCAGCTCGCACACACAGCGGGGAGACATCGCAGGATCCAGGGAACAAGGTAAGTAACTCTCCCTGTATCCTGCGATGCAGCCCGAGTCTGGCTCGGGGTTACCGCTAATGGTACTGAAATCTTACCCCAAAGCCAGACTGGTCTTTGAAGAAAGAAGACCAGTGATGGTTTTATTAAAAGCACATGTTTAGCCAGATTATTTAATTAACCAGTATCTCCATTTGGTGAGTCTGTTTTATTGAGGTTATATGTGTGGTAGTGGAATAGATTTTTGTCTGTTTGAAGAAAAGAAACACCTCATATGCTGCATGTTGATTCACATTGTTAAGGGTGTGTATTTGAATACTTATCTTTATTGCTGTACTCCATATTAATAATTTTGATACTGGACTGCACTGTGGAAGGATTTGCACAATAGAAGGATTGTATCTAAATATGACTTACTGCATATTTGCACTTATTTCATATTGAAGTTTTGCACATAGTATTTGTATGATTATTGCCTTTTTATTTATGTATTTATTTATATATTCTGCTTATGCATTGCACTGAGCATTGAGCATCTAGAGCTGATCATTGGCCTTAAATGCCTGCAGACAAAATCTTCAACTTTGGTGGGGTGTAAGGCAGTGTCAGGGTATTTCTACAGTATATAAAATTAAAAAACTGATGAACTACGAATTCTAAAATAACTGAACTAAATATTTAATGAAATATTTAAGAATAGCTTTTCCAAAGAGACAGAATGTTTTGGCTGGACAAATAACTGGTTAACTAGTACATACAAAACTATGAATAAACAAATTGACCACGAGAAACCTTGGAAAATGAATTCTCCACAAACACCATTACTTTCAAGTAAGGTTTTACAATTGTTCAACAGAGCAGGAAAAGAACAATGTTGAGAGACTCTCACCTTCCATATCAGCAAATACAGTAGTATTATTTGCTGAAAGACCCAACATGTGTTTGTCATCACACCACAGAACTATGGTCTTCTCAGCATGACAAGGAAAGGCTGTCTTCCACAAAAAAAATATTTTATTATTCCGATTTTGAACGAAGTCAATTCAAGTGGAATGACCAATCGTCATTAATCAGATGAAACTGTCACAAGTTTAATTTCATGAAGGCACCTATGAGATATTATACTATTCTGCAAAGGGCATGACATATTCAGATAATGGACTGAAATAAATTATCTGCATGTGTAATATCATGGTAATCTATGAAAGAGTTTTATTCATTAATAGAGGATTCCCTAATAATGGTTGATAGCCACAGATGACATAGTCTTACTTAAGTAAGGTGTATCCTAGTATGAAAACCAATCCACTAGGTCATTTACAGTATAAAGAAGAGATGTCTGGTATAACATCTTTAACATGACATATATTTCTTATAGTGACACAAATACATTTTGATTAATTGTGATGCTTGTACGAGAGTCAGACCCACAAAAATAAGACAGGACTGCCATCTAGTTGACAAATACAGCCATGACTAAATACTTTTTTTTTTTTACTTGGGAGTGTGCATGTGATTAGCACAGGGCCAATCAGCACTGTCCAGACAGAGGGTCAGGGGTCCTGGATTCTGACAGGACAGCTCAGTGCAATATGAAAACTCCTCATACAAGCTTTAGCTAGTGCTTGGCTAGACACTGCTAGAAGTCACAAGACATCTATATACTGCTGATAAGAAAAGATATTTAGCAGTGTCAGGTCACCTGAAGCCAGGTGACAGCTGCACACCAATGGGGTCAGGAGTGCACCGCCAAGGTAGTGAACCCTATGGCTGACTGCTGCGGAGGGAACTCTGGGTGGTTAAGGAAGGCAGGTCCACTGGAGCACTAACAGGGATCCCACAGTGAGCTAGAGCCTAAGATTCCCCAGGGCGCGGAGTCTAAGATCCAGCAGGTGTTCACCAGAGCCTCTAGTGGTGAGGATGGACTGGGCTGCAACTGGATCCAGGTCGCAGCCCTCAGAGTCCCCCAGCTCATGCTCACAGTGGGCTATAGAGGGGAAGCAGCAGCTCAGGATACAAGAGATAGTGAGGCGATAAGCCAAACGTCGGGGCGACTAGCAGACAAGGATAAACAAAGGACAAGCCAAAGTTCAAGGTCACAAGCAGACAGGGATAGTCGAGAACAAGCCAAGATCGGTAAAACAGAGACAGATGTAGCACACGGCAAGCAGGAACACAACACACAATAGCTTAACAAACAACGTTGATCAGCACGGCTGGCTTGCAGTGCACAGGTTAATATAGTGTTCCCTGATAGGGCCTGGGGTGGAGCCATGCTTGGAGGAGAGATTATTTAAGCAGCCAGGTGAGAGTGGCTGGCCTCTAAGGTGAACACATGGAGAAGGAGTAAGCTGAGAGACAAACATTACTGCATAACCATGACAAGCAGTTTATATTTACAAAAATAATTGCATTTCCATCTTCTGTGTACTGTGGGAGATCAGATATAGTGAATGCAGTGTCCTGAGTTTAGTAACACTTTAAAGTTAATTTTATTTTCTGATCACATCAGAAGTAGTATTCTCCCTTTCTTCAGCCACAAAAGGTTTGGGGTATTTTGCTATCCCTTGGTCACCTAATAATTTTATATTTCTGAGTATATGTTTGCCTGTATTTACATAAGCATTTTAATCCAGTTGCAATTAATTGTGGTTAATCCTTTTAATCATGTATACGATTAGAAAATCACCCGTTCTTGTATATAAATATTCTTTGTATATAAATATATATCCTAAAAAGGAAAACTAATGTAGCCACCACATCTAAGGACTGTAAGCTGCAATATATTTAATTTTTGGGGTTTAATAATCCTTTAAAACATGCTGTCAAGCAATTGATCTAGTTTGCTAAAGTGTAAAGTGAGGTAAAGTTACAGCTGCCGGTACCATGTGGTCACTGTGACCAATCATAGCAGATCACATAAGAATTATACACAATGAATGGCTGCCATTCATACCATTTATTGTGTACTATTGTGTTGATTCCTGTGATTGTTCATAGTGATCACATGGTACACACAGGGCCAATCGCAGTGCATCTGTACCATGTGATAGCTGTGGCTAATTACAGCTTCACAATCTTCCCCCAGCTACATCACTAACCTAGGCTCAAAAAACAAACCAAATTGTCTCCTTTGTTCCTCCCAAGACATCTTGCTTTTTAGCACCCTCATCACCTCCTCCCATACTCTCCTCCAGGACTTCTTCCGACCCTCTTCCATCCTTTGGAATTCCCTACCCCAATCTGTCTGACTATCTGCAACTCTATACACTTTTAGGCGATCCCTGAAAACCTTTGCCTTTAGAGAAGCCTATCCTGCCTCTGACTAACTGTACTTTCATTTTCTTCATCAGCTCATTCCCCACAGCTACTACCTTTTGTATCACTTGACCCTACTTCTTAGATTGTAAGCTCTTATGAGCAGGGCCCTCTGATTCCTCCTGTATTGAATTGTATTGTAACTGTACTGTCTGCCCTAACATTGTAAAGCACTGCACAAACTGTTGGTGCTACATAAATCCTGTATAATAATAATACACACTGGATGAATGTATGCCATTCATAAAAAATTGTTGCTTATAACAGAGTTAATATAACTGTTATAAGTAATCATAGTGTAAATATATATATATATATATATATATATATATATATATACATATATATCTATATCTATCTATCTATATAGATATAGATACATATCTATATATATATATATATATCTATATCTAGATAAATAGATAGATAGATAGATAGATAGATAGATAGATAGATAGATAGATAGATAGATAGATAGATAGATAGATAGATAGATAGATAGATAGATAAGTTTACATACCCTGGCAGAATTCATGATTTCTTGGCCATTTTTCAGAGAATATGAATGATAACACAACAACTTTTCTTTCACTTGTGGTTAATGTTTGGCTGAACCCATTTATTATCAATCAACTATGTTTACTCTTTTTAAATCATAATCACAACAGATCTTGGAGGTAAAGATGCTAGATGTGGAGGTCCTGGGCTGTTGTAGTTACACGTGGTCTGCGGTTGTGAGGCCAGTTGGATGTACTGCCAAATACTCTGAAACGCCTTTGGAGACGGCTTATGGTAGAGAAATGAACATTCAATTCAAAAGCAACGGCTCTGGTGGACATTCCTGCAGTCAGCATGCCAATTGCACGCTCCCTCAAAACTTGTGACATCTGTGGCATTGTGCTGTGTGATAAAACTGCACATTTTAGAATGGCCTTTTATGGTGGTCAGCCTAAGGCACACCTGTGCAATAATCAAGCTGTCTAATCAGTATCTTGGTATGCCACACCTGTGAGGTGGATGGATAATCTTGGGAAAGGAGAAGTGCTCACTAACACAGATTTAGACAGATTTGTGGACAATATTTGTGAGAAATAAGCCTTTTGTGTACATAGAAAAAGTCGTAGATCTTTGAGTTCAGCTCATGATAAATAGGGGCAAACACAAAAGTGTTGCGTTTCTAATTTTGCTCAGTATATATATATATATATATATATATATGGAAATAAGGTGTGTTCAATAAAGGCCTTCTGGAGCACACACTCAGCGCCAATTCAATCCCACAAAATTTTAGTAGTAGTAAGACAGAAGCAAAAAATATATACTGATAAACTCAGAATATTTTAACTAGCTAAGCAGCCGTTGTAAAAATAACAAAATGTAGAAAACGAGGTGAATTAATAAAACAAATAAAACTTGCAACATTAGTTCACACCAAACAGCGCTAAAAAATTAATCTAAAATAATAAGTAGACTCGTGGGCAAGCCACTGATAAAAAGTCTTAGACGTGGTGTTGTAACAAAGTCAGTCCAGAGAATAAAGAGGTGAGTATCAACAATTGTCCATAAGTGTGCACCTTCCACCAATACAGAATTCAATTGCACTCCACCGCGTGATGAAATAATCCCCTCTGGGGTTCAAACTCACCAGAACCACAAAACAAATGTGCCTTCAGTAATATTGGTAACATCAGCTACTCTGTCCTGGCTTGTCACTCCTTAAACAGATCCACCAATGTGCTGGGCTCCACAGCAGCTCATAAATAACAGAAAATGACAGCAAACATACGTAATCCCGTTTATTAGATAAACTGCTTCCCATACATCAGAAGACCCCTTAAAAAACCTACGTACAATAAAACAGCAGTAAAAGAGCATATAGTGGCCTCAGAGGGCGCTATCACCGTTCTCAGTCGTCCCGCAGAGCGTCCACAAGTCCTGCAGACACTTCCTGATGGAGATGGAAGGCGGTGGAACGCAGCCTTGGAGCGCACTCGTCACTTCCGGGTTGTGTGTAGTCGTCGTTACGCCCTGACGCGTTTCGTCATGTGACTTCAACAGAGGGCGTAATAGAGCGACGTACACACAGTCCGTAAATACCTCCGCTCATAGAGCGGCAGCCAATCAGCGCACCATGGCAACTGATGACAGGCACTAGCATCTGTCGCCTGATAGGTCGCTGACGGCCAGCCACCTTAAACATAGAGCGCGGAGGTACTTATGAAAACAAGTTCTATAAACATACATCTTACGATACCAGTAGATGCTGGATGGTATTAAAAATAAAAATAAAACCATAGTTATGGGAAAAACAATAATATTTAAGCACATGGGAACAAAAATTGAGAGAAATCTTACTAGTAATATTAATTTACTATAGTTTAAAAAATGTCATAAAATCAGTGCAATAAGATATATGTGTATATATAAAAATACACAGCGGAGTCACTGAGTGATTACTCCGTCATCATATAATTAATGACAGATTGTTGTCTCTAATTATATATAAGATAATGTATTCCATTAGAACCAGTAAATGCTGAGACTGGTAATACTGTCAGTGGGAAGAATAAAACGCACAACAAGACGCTATCACCACTGACATATTAATCAGCAAGGCTGGTTATAGCTAATCTAATGGATACCAATGTATCAATCAATCGATGGAAATATGGACCAAATCTCAGATATAAATAAGAGAATTAAACATAAAGGTAGATAAGATATATATAAAATGTTTTTTCAAAAACTTAATAAGAAAATGAGAGTGTCTCACATCCAGATAAGATATATATATATACACATACACATAAAATCAAGGATAAATCGATAATTATAAATCAACATATAAAATATGTAAAATCTATCATATATATGTGTCTCATAAAACACGGTAAGAATGTGATAATATGATGTTAGATATCCATTAAGATTAATTTAAAAATAAAATAAAATAAAACAACCATATAAAAGAATGTTGGTTGCTCTATAGGTATGAGGATTAGAGATCACTGATAAAACAATTTATGTCTAAATCAACATTCAACCCTTTCAGAGAGAGTGTGTCAATCAAGAAGATCCACTGGGTTTCACGCTTCGAGAGCTCCCGTACCAAATTTGATCCCCTCCAAAAAGGTTTGAGATGATCTATACCCCAGAATTTCAATCCAGATGGGTCCTGATTGTGGTACAACTTAAAATGTAGTGAAACATTGTGGTCCTTGAAGCCTAACTTAATGTTGGCTATATGCTCAGCGATCCGAATTCGCAAAAGTCTCTTAGTGCGACCAATATAAATCAGACCGCATGGGCACTGTAAGGCGTAAACTACATAAGCTGTATTGCAGGTGATAAATTCTTTTATCTTAAATTCTTTCTGGTTTGAGGTAGATGTAAAGCTATTCAGTGCTCTTATCGGTGTTCTGACCTCTTTGCATGCACGACATCTTCTGCATGAGTAAAAGCCATCATGGTCCCAGATAGAAGGAGGTCTTGGTGGAGGGTCGATGACTTTTTTGACAATTTTATCCCCATAATTAGGAGATCTTCTATATATGAAGCCAGGGATTGAGGGTAATGAGGGTTTCAAAATTCTATCCATTAATAGAACGTGCCAATGGTTTATAAAGATAGCTTCAACTTCTTTATACTGGGAGTGGAAGCCAGAGATAAAACTCCATTCCTGCTTGTTGATCTTCGGTGTTAGTGTTGTATCAGCCAGAAAATGTGTCCTGGGTACCAGAGAGATATCTTCAATAATATGATCCAGAAACTGTTCTCGGTAGCCTTTTTCAATGAATTTATTCCTTATGACCAGCGCTTGTGTTTTGTAATCAGCAGTTTCTGTACAGTTTCTTCTTATTCTGGTCAACTGTCCCTTAGGAATATTTCTTAGCCACAACGGATGATGACCACTTTGTGTGGGGAGGTAGCTGTTAGAGTCAGTAGGTTTAAAATATACTGTGGTACCGAGTCTGTCACCGCATCTATATATATTAACATCAAGAAAATGAATATTCTTATCACTAATTTCATAGGTGAGTTTAATATTGTTGGTGTTATCATTCAACTCCTCCAGGAATAATTGCAAAGTGGACAGCGGACCTGACCATATAAAGATGAGATCGTCAATATAGCGTCTATACAGTAGCAGTGCATCTCTTTTCACAGAAAAAATGGTTTTATCCTCCCATTCCCCCATAAAGAGGTTAGCAATACTCGGGGCGAACTTAGCGCCCATTGCAACTCCACGTTTTTGTAGGTAAAAATTGCCATCATACCAAAAATAGTTGTGTCCTAGGCAGTAATCAAGAGCGTTCCTTAGGAAGATCTTATGATTATGTGTTAGATCATCTCTTTGGCTGAGAGCCCAGTTCAGAGCTAAGAGAGCATCATCGTGCTGGATCACTGTATATAAGGAAGAGACGTCTGCGGTTATCAAATAAATCTCTGTTTTTCCTGTTAGATCAATTGTTTCCAATAATTGTAATAGGTTTTTTGTATCCCGAAGATAAGCCTTGGTCATAGTCACACTCTTTTGGAGGAACACATCAAGATATTGTCCAATTCGAGATGATACTGATCCTATTCCATTTACTATGGGCCTCCCTGGAGGGGAATGGATATCTTTGTGGATCTTTGGTAGCGTGTAGATAGTCGGTATCCTACAGCTACTGGGAACCAGATATCTTCTTTCCTTGTCTGTCAGTACCCATTTGACAAAACCAGACCTGATAAGGTTTTCTAGATCAGCTTCATATTGCGGGGTTGGATCTCTTTCTAACTTTTTATATGTGTCATCATCAATTAGCATCCCAAGTAATTGTTTATGATAAAACTCCTTGGTCAGTATAACAATACCTCCTCCTTTATCAGCCGGTCGTATCACCAATTCTTTTCGTTTCTCCAATAATTCAATCCCTTGCTGTATGTGGCGTGGATTCACATCTTTCTTAGGGATGAGGCCTTCTAGATCGCGAAGTACTAGACCTTTAAATACATCCACTTGTTGATTAGCCGTGTTTAGGGGATTAAATAGTGACTTATTTCTAAGTCCACTATCATTAGATATAGATGCTAAATTAATGGTTGGTTGTGAATTCTTATTAAGGAAGTATTTCTTCATATTTAATTTTCTTACATATTTATGGACATCGATAAACACATCAAACTTGTTGACAGGTCTTTTCAGACCACATTTGAGGCCAAGATGTAGAATGTTGGTTTCCTTATGGGTCAATTCGATATCTGTTAGGTTAAAAATGCCACCTAGTCTCTGTCTCTTTTCTTTCTTTTTCTGGAGCCTTCTCCCGGCTCTACACCCTCTTGATCTCCTCTCCATGGGTCTTGATATGAGGCTTGTTCTCTCTCCCACCAGGGGGGTTCCCTCCATTGGGGTCCCCTTTGGTCGTTTATAGGTTGTGGTTGCATCGGGTTCCTCCCTCTGCGTGGAGGGTAGCCTCGACCCCTCCTCTGCCATCCTCTCCCCCTCCCTAAAAAAGGACGTGGGGATTGGTACCGTTCCCTATCATTATGTGATTGTAAGGTATCATATCTATTAGTGACTGGTACTTGGTATTGATTATTGTAATACTGTGAGTTTGCAACTCCCCCTCTGGTTGATCTACCTCTTCCTTGATAGGTACTGTTCCTTATAGGAGTGGATTGACCTACGGGAGGATATGGGGGTATAGATGCTCTCTGTTGGGTACCAGAAGATACAGCTTGGGTGTTAGATGGTTGTGGTTGCTCTGTCAAGTTATCAGCTTGTGCCACTTCCATATTAAAAACACCAGTCGTGGGACCTTTAGCTTGTTGCCATAAATAAATTGTGTTTGTCTGGAAATCTCCCATGTCCCTGTGGAACTTCTTGATTTTCTTTCTTTGTGTGTCCTTATCTACCTTCTCCAGTTTCTTTTTTATTCGTGTATTAAAATCAATGACTTGCTGTGAATCCTTAATGGGTTCAAGTTGTGCCTTAAGCTCATTGATTCTTGTTTCTAAATGTACCATTTTTGTGCGTTTTCTTTTTAAAATAAGTTCCTGGAGCCTAAGGCCCATCCCATTAAAAAATTCCAGCCATTCATGCATAGACTCTGGGTCATCAAGACCATCCTGTGGGATTACCTCCCAACGCAGGCTTCTAATAATAATTCTATCCTTTATATATTGTTCTAAAGTAAAAATATCCCACCATGTGCGAACTTGTTTTTCCAATATATTACCAAGAGCAATAATAGCTCCATTAAAATTAGTTTGAGCTGTAGTGAGCTCATTTACTGCAAAAATGCTATTCATATCTAAGTTCCTACTACTGAGGAATTGTAGGGCATCCATGGCTGCTAAGAATAAAGTAAACTAAAATGGAAATAAGGTGTGTTCAATAAAGGCCTTCTGGAGCACACACTCAGCGCCAATTCAATCCCACAAAATTTTAGTAGTAGTAAGACAGAAGCAAAAAATATATACTGATAAACTCAGAATATTTTAACTAGCTAAGCAGCCGTTGTAAAAATAACAAAATGTAGAAAACGAGGTGAATTAATAAAACAAATAAAACTTGCAACATTAGTTCACACCAAACAGCGCTAAAAAATTAATCTAAAATAATAAGTAGACTCGTGGGCAAGCCACTGATAAAAAGTTTTATTTTAAAAAGAAAACGCACAAAAATGGTACATTTAGAAACAAGAATCAATGAGCTTAAGGCACAACTTGAACCCATTAAGGATTCACAGCAAGTCATTGATTTTAATACACGAATAAAAAAGAAACTGGAGAAGGTAGATAAGGACACACAAAGAAAGAAAATCAAGAAGTTCCACAGGGACATGGGAGATTTCCAGACAAACACAATTTATTTATGGCAACAAGCTAAAGGTCCCACGACTGGTGTTTTTAATATGGAAGTGGCACAAGCTGATAACTTGACAGAGCAACCACAACCATCTAACACCCAAGCTGTATCTTCTGGTACCCAACAGAGAGCATCTATACCCCCATATCCTCCCGTAGGTCAATCCACTCCTATAAGGAACAGTACCTATCAAGGAAGAGGTAGATCAACCAGGGGGGGAGTTGCAAACTCACAGTATTACAATAATCAATACCAAGTACCAGTCACTAATAGATATGATACCTTACAATCACATAATGATAGGGAACGGTACCAATCCCCACGTCCTTTTTTAGGGAGGGGGAGAGGATGGCAGAGGAGGGGTCGAGGCTACCCTCCACGCAGAGGGAGGAACCCGATGCAACCACAACCTATAAACGACCAAAGGGGACCCCAATGGAGGGAACCCCCCTGGTGGGAGAGAGAACAAGCCTCATATCAAGACCCATGGAGAGGAGATCAAGAGGGTGTAGAGCCGGGAGAAGGCTCCAGAAAAAGAAAGAAAAGAGACAGAGACTAGGTGGCATTTTTAACCTAACAGATATCGAATTGACCCATAAGGAAACCAACATTCTACATCTTGGCCTCAAATGTGGTCTGAAAAGACCTGTCAACAAGTTTGATGTGTTTATCGATGTCCATAAATATGTAAGAAAATTAAATATGAAGAAATACTTCCTTAATAAGAATTCACAACCAACCATTAATTTAGCATCTATATCTAATGATAGTGGACTTAGAAATAAGTCACTATTTAATCCCCTAAACACGGCTAATCAACAAGTGGATGTATTTAAAGGTCTAGTACTTCGCGATCTAGAAGGCCTCATCCCTAAGAAAGATGTGAATCCACGCCACATACAGCAAGGGATTGAATTATTGGAGAAACGAAAAGAATTGGTGATACGACCGGCTGATAAAGGAGGAGGTATTGTTATACTGACCAAGGAGTTTTATCATAAACAATTACTTGGGATGCTAATTGATGATGACACATATAAAAAGTTAGAAAGAGATCCAACCCCGCAATATGAAGCTGATCTAGAAAACCTTATCAGGTCTGGTTTTGTCAAATGGGTACTGACAGACAAGGAAAGAAGATATCTGGTTCCCAGTAGCTGTAGGATACCGACTATCTACACGCTACCAAAGATCCACAAAGATATCCATTCCCCTCCAGGGAGGCCCATAGTAAATGGAATAGGATCAGTATCATCTCGAATTGGACAATATCTTGATGTGTTCCTCCAAAAGAGTGTGACTATGACCAAGGCTTATCTTCGGGATACAAAAAACCTATTACAATTATTGGAAACAATTGATCTAACAGGAAAAACAGAGATTTATTTGATAACCGCAGACGTCTCTTCCTTATATACAGTGATCCAGCACGATGATGCTCTCTTAGCTCTGAACGGGGCTCTCAGCCAAAGAGATGATCTAACACATAATCATAAGATCTTCCTAAGGAACGCTCTTGATTACTGCCTAGGACACAACTATTTTTGGTATGATGGCAATTTTTACCTACAAAAACGTGGAGTTGCAATGGGCGCTAAGTTCGCCCCGAGTATTGCTAACCTCTTTATGGGGGAATGGGAGGATAAAACCATTTTTTCTGTGAAAAGAGATGCACTGCTACTGTATAGACGCTATATTGACGATCTCATCTTTATATGGTCAGGTCCGCTGTCCACTTTGCAATTATTCCTGGAGGAGTTGAATGATAACACCAACAATATTAAACTCACCTATGAAATTAGTGATAAGAATATTCATTTTCTTGATGTTAATATATATAGATGCGGTGACAGACTCGGTACCACAGTATATTTTAAACCTACTGACTCTAACAGCTACCTCCCCACACAAAGTGGTCATCATCCGTTGTGGCTAAGAAATATTCCTAAGGGACAGTTGACCAGAATAAGAAGAAACTGTACAGAAACTGCTGATTACAAAACACAAGCGCTGGTCATAAGGAATAAATTCATTGAAAAAGGCTACCGAGAACAGTTTCTGGATCGTATTATTGAAGATATCTCTCTGGTACCCAGGACACATTTTCTGGCTGATACAACACTAACACCGAAGATCAACAAGCAGGAATGGAGTTTTATCTCTGGCTTCCACTCCCAGTATAAAGAAGTTGAAGCTATCTTTATAAACCATTGGCACGTTCTATTAATGGATAGAATTTTGAAACCCTCATTACCCTCAATCCCTGGCTTCATATATAGAAGATCTCCTAATTATGGGGATAAAATTGTCAAAAAAGTCATCGACCCTCCACCAAGACCTCCTTCTATCTGGGACCATGATGGCTTTTACTCATGCAGAAGATGTCGTGCATGCAAAGAGGTCAGAACACCGATAAGAGCACTGAATAGCTTTACATCTACCTCAAACCAGAAAGAATTTAAGATAAAAGAATTTATCACCTGCAATACAGCTTATGTAGTTTACGCCTTACAGTGCCCATGCGGTCTGATTTATATTGGTCGCACTAAGAGACTTTTGCGAATTCGGATCGCTGAGCATATAGCCAACATTAAGTTAGGCTTCAAGGACCACAATGTTTCACTACATTTTAAGTTGTACCACAATCAGGACCCATCTGGATTGAAATTCTGGGGTATAGATCATCTCAAACCTTTTTGGAGGGGATCAAATTTGGTACGGGAGCTCTCGAAGCGTGAAACCCAGTGGATCTTCTTGATTGACACACTCTCTCCGAAAGGGTTGAATGTTGATTTAGACATAAATTGTTTTATCAGTGATCTCTAATCCTCATACCTATAGAGCAACCAACATTCTTTTATATGGTTGTTTTATTTTATTTTATTTTTAAATTAATCTTAATGGATATCTAACATCATATTATCACATTCTTACCGTGTTTTATGAGACACATATATATGATAGATTTTACATATTTTATATGTTGATTTATAATTATCGATTTATCCTTGATTTTATGTGTATGTGTATATATATATATCTTATCTGGATGTGAGACACTCTCATTTTCTTATTAAGTTTTTGAAAAAACATTTTATATATATCTTATCTACCTTTATGTTTAATTCTCTTATTTATATCTGAGATTTGGTCCATATTTCCATCGATTGATTGATACATTGGTATCCATTAGATTAGCTATAACCAGCCTTGCTGATTAATATGTCAGTGGTGATAGCGTCTTGTTGTGCGTTTTATTCTTCCCACTGACAGTATTACCAGTCTCAGCATTTACTGGTTCTAATGGAATACATTATCTTATATATAATTAGAGACAACAATCTGTCATTAATTATATGATGACGGAGTAATCACTCAGTGACTCCGCTGTGTATTTTTATATATACACATATATCTTATTGCACTGATTTTATGACATTTTTTAAACTATAGTAAATTAATATTACTAGTAAGATTTCTCTCAATTTTTGTTCCCATGTGCTTAAATATTATTGTTTTTCCCATAACTATGGTTTTATTTTTATTTTTAATACCATCCAGCATCTACTGGTATCGTAAGATGTATGTTTATAGAACTTGTTTTCATAAGTACCTCCGCGCTCTATGTTTAAGGTGGCTGGCCGTCAGCGACCTATCAGGCGACAGATGCTAGTGCCTGTCATCAGTTGCCATGGTGCGCTGATTGGCTGCCGCTCTATGAGCGGAGGTATTTACGGACTGTGTGTACGTCGCTCTATTACGCCCTCTGTTGAAGTCACATGACGAAACGCGTCAGGGCGTAACGACGACTACACACAACCCGGAAGTGACGAGTGCGCTCCAAGGCTGCGTTCCACCGCCTTCCATCTCCATCAGGAAGTGTCTGCAGGACTTGTGGACGCTCTGCGGGACGACTGAGAATGGTGATAGCGCCCTCTGAGGCCACTATATGCTCTTTTACTGCTGTTTTATTGTACGTAGGTTTTTTAAGGGGTCTTCTGATGTATGGGAAGCAGTTTATCTAATAAACGGGATTACGCTATGTTTGCTGTCATTTTCTGTTATTTATGAGCTGCTGTGGAGCCCAGCACATTGGTGGATCTGTTTAAGGAGTGACAAGCCAGGACAGAGTAGCTGATGTTACCAATATTACTGAAGGCACATTTGTTTTGTGGTTCTGGTGAGTTTGAACCCCAGAGGGGATTATTTCATCACGCGGTGGAGTGCAATTGAATTCTGTATTGGTGGAAGGTGCACACTTATGGACAATTGTTGATACTCACCTCTTTATTCTCTGGACTGACTTTGTTACAACACCACGTCTAAGACTTTTTATCAGTGGCTTGCCCACGAGTCTACTTATTATTTTAGATTAATTTTTTAGCGCTGTTTGGTGTGAACTAATGTTGCAAGTTTTATTTGTTTTATTAATTCACCTCGTTTTCTATATATATATATATACTGGCATGCCCCACTTTTAATTACACAATGGGTTTTATTTACTAAAGCTGGAAAGCCCAAAATCAGGCTCACTTCTGCATAGAAACCAACGAGCTTCTAACCCCAGCTTGTTCAATTAAGCCTGGTAATAAAACCTGGAAGCTCGTTGGTTTTTATGCAGAAGTGAGACAGATTTTGCGCTTTCCAGCTTTAGTAAATAAAACCCATTGTGTACTTAAAAGTGGGGTATGCCTCTATCACCTCCCCAGGGTAGTTTAGTGTCACTGTGGTAACACTGTACTGCTCTGGTCACAGAATGTGAAATAAAAGTAACAAAAAATCTTTTTTTTTTTAAAACATTATGTTATTTTACAATTTATACATACTGTCACCAGTCAGTGTCCCTGATCACTGCCACACCAGTTATTTGATGACACTGTACTGCACTGGTGACAGTTTGTAAAAAACAAAAACAAAAAAAATACAACTTCAAAAAATTCACAATGCCTCTTACTAAATACTGTACCTTGGCCTGTCATTACATCAGGATTGATTGAGTTTCAAATATATATACACCATAGATTGTGGACTCTATAACTTTCCTACAGACTAAATAATATACACTGATTTGGGTTATTTTTTATGAAAGAAATGTAGCAGTATACATTTTGGCCTAAATTTATAAAGGAAGATCATTTATTTGCAAAATTTTTAAAATAGAAATAAAGAAATATTTGTTTTTCTTCCAAAAGTGTTGGTCTTTTTTTAGTTTATTTACCAAAAAAAAACAACAATAATGATGATTAAATACCACCAAAGGAAAGCTCTATTTGTGTGAAAAAATGATATCAATTTCATATGGGTACAGTGTTTCATCACAAAGCAATTGTCATTCAAAGTGTGACAGCGCTGAAAGCTGAAAATTGGTCTGGGCAGAAAAGGGGTGAAAGTGTCCGCTATTGAAGTGGTTAAGTGAATACCAGTTTACTTCATTGCCCTTAACTTGACTTCATGCTTTAGTAAGTTAGATACGTTACATTTTTATAGGAAGAAATTAAACATTATTACAGTTTATATTTCATACATTAAACATAATATGTTCTCATTTGTAGTTCTAGGAATATTGTATATTTATTTTTAACTACCCATTTAGTGTTCCTTTTTTATTGGCCAATAGTGGAATCAGCTCTGTTCACATTCATGAACACAAATGAAAACCAGTACTTGAAAAGGTGAGAGATTTGCCAAAGAGCTTGTAATTATGTCTTTAAGTAGTGGATTAGCTCCAAATTGCTGTACTAAACCACATGCAGATATTGTAAGACTGAGCTCACTTGGTAATGTTTTAAAAGAATTTGTTATGCGAGATAAAGGATACAAGGGAGAAAGACATATTATTTATTCTCTGGCTCCACAAGTGGTAATTTGAGATGAATAACATACAAAGGATAGAATTTGACTGTACATTCACACAAATTTGTTATCCATGATTGAATCTGTTTGACATTATGTTGCAGCCAGTGGGAGATGGGGAAAGGCTTTAGAAACTAGAATATAAACTCTATTACACATTTATATCCAGCAAAGATTTATTATGGTTAAGAAAAATGCTTACCCTTTTGAACAATAAACATTCTTGTTTTTCATCTCAACTTAATTTTCCATTGATAATTTGTAGAAACACCTAACAAGCCCAGAGAAATCAGTTAAAAAATAGAACAGTTTTAAATTCCATTTCTTATATTTCTTAAATTTGTATTTTCAAAAATTGCTTTATTAAAAAATAAATGTTCTATACAGAAAGTTTCTGCTTCAAGTGTTTAAAAAAACAATAGAAGCCAATGGGGTTGATTTACTAAAACTTGAGAGTGCAAAATCTGGTGCAGCTCTGCATAGACCAGCTTCCAGGTTTTATTGTCAAACCTTAAAACTAGGTTCACATTTTTGCGGTTGAGATTGATGCAGTTTTTCGATGCATTTTGTGGTGCGTTCTGCATTTTGCTTTTTTTGTCTCCTTAACAAACTGTGGTGGCCGCCCATTTTTAACAACCGATGACTTATCAGTTGTCAGTGGAATTCCCCGCTGACAGCTGAATGTAAACAAAAGAATGCAGGGATTAAAAAACTTTTAAAAGAAAGTGCATGCGGGGTCATCCCCTAATCCATACCAGGCCCTGCAGGTCTGGTATGGATTTTAAGGGGAACCACCCCTAATTTTTTTTTAAATGCTGTGGGTTCCCCCCCAAAATTCATTTTAGACCCTTATATGAGCATGCAGCCCAGCAGGCCAGGAAAGGGAGGGACAGGCGAGCCCACCCTAGTAAATCATACCAGGGCACATGCGCTCAACATGGAGGGGTGCTTTGGGGTAGGGGGGATCCCTCCCAAAGCACATTGTCCCCATGTTGATGAGAATACAAGTACCTTATCTGGTATGGATTTTGTGGGGGACCACAGGCCTTTTTTTGAAAATGTTGGCGTAGGGCCCTCCATACAGTTTTTTTTTTACATTTTAAGTTTTGTAATGCCTGCATTCTCTGGTTTGCATTCAGCTGTCATCGGTTGGTAAGATCACAGTGGCTGCCTGCTCCATAACAACTGGCTATTCACAGTTTATTAAAGTGGTTGTAAACCCATTTTTTTTAAACCTGCAAGACAAAGGCATAATGAGCTAGTATGACTAGCATACTAGCTCATTATGCATTACTTACCTTAGATCGAAGCCCCCGAATCCATCCTCGTCTCCCCCTCCAGCTACAGCCATCTCTCCCAGAGGTTACTTCCGGGTATCGCCGCTCCGGCGCTGTGATTGGCCAGAGCGGCGATGACGTCACTCCGCGCATGCACGCGGGAGCCATAAAAGACGGCGTTATCATTCGTAAAACCGGCATTTACAGTGTGCCTGCGCCTATGTGTACGGCACGCATGCGCCGTACACATCGGTGTACTCTTGTTTTGCAAATATCTCCTAAACCTTTAGGAGATATTGCAAACACCTACAGGTAAGCCTTAATCTAGGCTTACCTGTAGGTGCAAGTTGCAAGAGTGGGTTTACAACCACTTTAGAGAGCCTTTAATATTAGAAAGAAATAAAACGCATGAAAAAAGGTGGTGCAGGTCCATTGAAGCCTATTACACACAAAATGCAATCTGCTGCAGGAAATAGAGTCCCTGACCCTTTCCAAAAAGGCAGTGGCTGGAAAATGTTTAGATGTGAACGTGTCCTATAGGAAACCATGTTCTGCAAAACGCATTACAAAACGCATAGGTGTGAACCTAGCTTAATTGAACAAGCTGAAGTTAGAAGCTGATTGGCTACCACACACAGCAGCATCAGATTTTGTCCACTTACGTTTTAGTAAAGCAACTCCAATGACTTTTAATGATGGTGCATTCAATATGTTCTAGATTATAGATGGATAACATTGTACATTTTGATGACAAACTGTTTCTAGCCATACACATATTTTAGAATATTAACCACTTAACGACCGCTCACTGTATATATACGTCGGCAGAATGGCACGGACAGGCACAATCACGTACCTGTACGTGCCTGCCTTCGTATAGTTGGGGGGTCCCATCGGACCCCCCTTCTATACAGTGAGCGGTGGTTCTCGGTGCAGGAGCGATCCGTGATGAGGGGATGGCCATTCGTTTCTGGCCACCCCCTCGCGATCGCTCCCGGCGAATGAGAATCTTCCTCTGCCTGTGTAATGTAAACACAGGCAGAGGAAGTGATGTCATCTCTCCATGCGGTGGCCTTTTTGTCCAGAGCGCCGTGGAGAGAAGACATCAGGTTAGTGCACCAACACTACACTAACACGTAGGTACACATAGGCACACATTTCACCCCCCAGATCACCCCCCAGGTTATCCCCTGCACCCCCAGTCACAGTGTCACTGATTGCAATGATCATTTATTTACTGATCACTGCATTTAGTGTCATTTGTGACTGTAAAAAGTGTCAGGGCAGTTAGGTTTAGGCCCCTTTAGGTCCAGGGTAGCCCCCTAACCCCCCCTAATAAAGGTTTAACCCCTGGATCACCCCCCGGGTAACCCTTTCACCCCCTAACGCCAGCGTCACTAAGCGATCGTATTTCCGATCGCTGTATTTAGTGCAGGTGGTGCCCTAGATAGCCAGTTATTTATTTTTAGGTTCGCCACAGGTTTTTATAGCGTCAGGTACCCCCATATATTATTTTAACCCCCTGATTGCCCCTAGAGTTAACCCTTTCACCAGTGATCACCGTATAAGTTTTACTGGTGACACTGGTTAGCCAGTTAGTTATTTAGTTATTTAGGTTACCCGTCAGGTTTTTATATAGCGTTAGGTACCCCCATATATAACCTAATAAAGTTTTTAACCCCCTGATTGCCCCTAGTTAACCCTTTCACCAGTGATCACCATATAAGTTTTACGGGTGACGCTGGTTGGTTAGTTTGCTTTTTATAGCATCAGGGCACCCGCCGTATATAACCCAATAAAGGTTTAACCCCCTGATCGCCCGGCGGCTGATATCAATTAGGTTTTAACGCCAGAGAGGGTCTGCATCGCCCCAGGCAGCGTTAGGTTAGTGCCAGTAACGCTAACACCCACGCGCAAAGCATACACCTCCCTTAGTGGTATAGTATGTGAACAGATGAATATCTGATCTGATCAGATCTATACTAGCGTCCCCAGCGGTTTAGGGTTCCCAAAAACGCAGTGTTAGCGGGATCAGCCCAGATACCACCTGCGTTTAGCCCCTCCGCCCAGCCCAGCCCAGCCCACCCAAGTGCAGTATCGAACGATCACTGCCACTTACCAAACACAACACACATAACTGCAGCGTTCGCAGAGATAGTCCTGATCCCTGCAATCGCGTAGAAGACAGTGAAGTCAGCGGCTCCATGTCAGATAGCTCTGACTATGAAGATGAGGTCCCTGCTAAGGTCAGGCGTACCCGATCCCGATCTTCTGAGGTTGTTGAGGAGCAAGAACCGCAGAGCTCTCGTATCATGGAGCAGAGTAGTACTAGCGCCGCTATTCCTTCTGGTGAATTGGCAAGCACCAGCGGCCTAGTACAGCCTGGGCGTACATCCAGCACTGCAGAATCACGTGGTGACGTGGCAAGTCCCATAAGTGCAGTTCAAGCTGGCGAGGTGGCAAGCACAAGTAGTGTCCCGCTGCCACCAAGAAGAAGACGAAGGCAGGCCCGTCGTGCCCATAGTACCCTTCCTGCAGAATTTGCCTATCCTGATTGGGTCCCCACCACTTCTGCAGAACCCGTACTTCCCCCATTCACTGCCCAACCCGGTATTCAGGTGAAAACAGCTGATTTTATGCCAATTGATTTTTATTCGCTGTTTTTCACGTAAGATCTCTATAGATCTATTGTGGACCAGAGTAATTTATATGCTGGTCAATTCATCGCCGCTAGTCCCCAGTTGCCTTCCATTGCCAAAGATTGGAAACCAATTACGGTTTCCGAATTTAAGACCTTTCTGGGCCTTTCCCTCAACATGGGCACACATAAATTCCCGTCATTGCGTGCTTATTGGTCCACGCACCCAATTGACCACATGCCCATGTTCTCTGCCTCCATGCCCAGGAAACGTTACGAGTAGATCTTGCGGTTCATGCATTTCAATGACAATGAACTTTGTCGTCCACGTGGAGACCCTGAATACGACCGGCTCTACAAAATTCGGCCCCTCATAAACCACTTCATAAACGTTTTGCAGCCTTGTTTATTCCCGATCAAGTTGTCTGCGTTGATGAGTCCCTGATTAAATTTTCTTGCCACTTGTCTTTCAAGCAGTACCTTCCCAGCAAGCGTGCCAGATACGGGGTCAAGCTCTATAAGTTCTGTGACAGGGCAACAGGCTATGTATGGAGCTTTACGGTTTATGAGGGAAAAGATAGTCAGGTTGAGCCGGTCAACTGCCCAGATTACATAGGGAGCGCAGGCAAGATAGTGTGGAACTTGGCATCACCCTTATTCAGAAACGGGTACCACTTGTATGTGGACAATTATTACACGAGCGTGCCACTGTTTAGTCACTTGTTTGATCATCAGATTGGAGCATGTGGCACCGTGCGACCTAATCGCCGGGGCTTTCCCCAGAGGCTTTTAGATTTCCATCTTAGGCTGGGGAAGAGAGCCTGCTTGAAGTGTAATAACTTGCTTGCTATGAAGTGGAGGGATAATAAGAATGTTTTCCTTCTTACCTCCCTTCATGCAGACACGACAGTCCAAATTCGTACGGCGACTGGTGTTGTGGAGAAACCCAGCTGTGTCCACGAATATAACCAAAATATGGGAGGGGTGGACCTCAACGACCAGTTGTTGGCGCCGTATCTAATTGACCATAAGGCGAGACGCTTGTACAAAAAAGTGTCTCTATCCCTATTCCAATTGGCTTTGCTGAACGCTCATGTGCTATACAGAGCTTCAGGCGGGATGTTATCTCTCCTAAAATTCCAGGATGAGATAGTCACAGAACTCCTGTATCCAGGTGGTTCTGCACCTCACCATCCCCAACCAAATGCAGTAAGCCGGCTGCATGAGAGGCATTATCCGTATGTCCTCGAGAGTACCCCTACCCAACGAGCCCCCCAAAAAAGATGTCGTGTCTGTAGCAAGCGCGGATTTAGGCGTGACACCCGTTATTTTTGTCCACGCTGTCCTGACAATCCTGGTCTTTGCATTGGTAAATGTTTTGAACGCTTCCACTCAAAAGTGAAGTTTTAGCGTAGGGTACAGCATTGCACAGAACAGGACACACTTACACAGGGTCTCCCAAGATGCCATCGCATTTTGAGAGACCCGAACCATTACAGTTGTTAAAGTTACAAAAAAAAGTGTAAAAAAAGAAAAAAGAACGTAAAAACAAAAGACACAAAAAAATATAAAATAAAAAAAACAAAAATAGTTGTCGTTTTATTGTTCTCTCTCTCTCTCTATTTTCTCTCTATTGTTCTGCTCTTTTTTACTGTATTATATTCTGCAATGTTTTATCATGCTTGCTTTTCAGGTATGTAATTTTTTGTTTTCAGGTGCGCCATTCAGCTGCAGCGCGGAATTATTTATCTTGACAGCAACAGTGTTTGCTCCCACGATACATAAAGCCATGACTCCAGTGTTGTAGGAGGTGATTTCACCACCACAGTTAAAAAAAAAGAGCATATATGCCGAAGCATAGGGGCGGAGTAGCGATTTTGCTCCTAATGCCGCGTACATACGGTCGAAATTCCGACGGAGGCTTGCCCGTAGAAAAGTCTGACCGTGTGTACGCAGCATAATCTTTTATGCCGCGTACATACGGTCGAAATTTTGACAGAAGCTTGCCCGTGGAAAAGTCCGACCGTGTGTACGCGGCATAACTTTTTTGCGGGAGGATGCCCCCATGCTTCGGCATATATATATTTTAGGCACAGGTTGCGTTAAAATTTTTTTACATTTTTTACTAGGTTTTTTTGGGGTATTTGCTTTGCAGGTATGGTATGGTAAGGTCTTACTGTTATACTGTATGTTACTTTGTTTTAATGTTAACCATCATTTGCTTAGCAGGTATGCCATTCAGTTGCAGCGCGGATCTATTTATCTTGACAGCAACAGCGTTTGCTCCCACGATACATAAAGCCGTGATTCCAACGCTGTAGGAGGTGATTTCACCACCACAGTTAAAAAAAAGAGCATATATGCCGAAGCATGGGGACAGCAGGGGCGGAGGAGCGATTTTGCTCCTAATGCCGCGTACATACGGTTGAAATTCCGACGGAGGCTTGCCCATGGAAAAGTCTGACCGTGTGCACACAGCATAACCTTTTATGCCGCGTACATACGGTCGAAATTCCGACTGAGCCTTGCCCATGGAAATGTCCGACCGTGTGTACGCGGCATAACTTTTTTGCGGGAGGATGCCCCCATGCTTCGGCATATATAAATGGTGCATGTATAGGTTTAGGTATCATCTTGGTATCATTCTTTTCAGCCAGCGGCCGGCTTTCATGTAAAAGCAATCCTAGCAGATAATTAGCCCCTGGACTGCTTTTACAAGCAGTGGGAGGGAATGTCCCCCCCGGATATAAACAGCGCCATTGGGAAATTGGGAAAGCATTTTATCACACCGATCTTGGTGTGGTCAGATGCTTTGAGGGCAGAGGAAAGATCTAGGGTCTAACCCCCCATTTTTTTTCAAAAAATTAGTAACTGTCACTACCTATTGCTATCATAGGGGATATTTACATTCTCTGAGATAACAATAAAAATGGTAAAAAAAAAATATGGAAGGAACAGTTTAAAAATAAAAAAAAAGCAAAAAAAAAAAAAAAGCACCCCTGTCCCCCCCTGCTCTTGCGCAAAGGCGAACGCACGCGTCTGTCTAGCGTCATATGTAAACTGCAATTGCACCATGCATGTGAGGTATCACCGCAAAGGTCAGATCGAGGGCAGTAATTTTAGCAGTAGACCTCCTCTGTAAATCTAATGTGGTAACCTCTAAAGGCTTTTAAAGGCTTTTAAAAATGTATGTAGTTTGTCGCCGCTGCGCGTTTGTGCGCAATTTTAAAGCATGTCGTGTTTGGTATCCATGTACTCGGCCTAAGATCCTCTTTTTTATTTCATCAAACATTTGGGCAATATAGTGTGTTTTAGTGCATTAAAAATAAAAAAAGTGAGTTTTTTCCCCAAAATATGTGTTTGAAAAATCGCTGCGCGAATACTGTGTGGAAAAAAAATGCAACACCCACTATTTTAATATGTACGGAATTTGCTTTAAAAAAATGTATAATGTTTGGGGGTTCAACGTAATTTTCTTGCAGAAAAAAAAAATGTTTTCATGTAAACAAAAAGTGTCAGAAAGGGCTTTGTCTTCAAGTGGTTAGAAGAGTGGATGATGTGTGACATAAGCTTCCTAATGTTGTGCATAAAATGCCAGGACAGTTCAAACCCCCCCCCAAATGACACAATTTTGGAAAGTAGACACTCTAAGCTATTTGCTGAGAGGCATGTTGAGCCCATTGAATATATATATTTTTTTGTCCCAAGTGATTGAATAATGACACAAAAAAAAAAATGTACAAAAAGTTGTCACTAAATGATATATTGCTCAAACATGCCATGGTTATATGTGGAATTGCACCCCAAATTACATTCTGTTGCTTCTCCTGAGTATGGGGATACCACATGTGTGAGACATTTTGGGAGCCTAGCCGCGTACAGGACCCCGAAAACCAAGCACCGCCTTCAGGATTTCTAAGGGTGTAAATTTTTGATTTCACTCCTCACTGCCTATCACAGTTTCGAAGGCCATGGAATGCCCAGATGGCAAAAAACAAATGACCCCATTTTGGAAAGTAGACACCCCAAGCTATTTGCTGAGAGGTATGATGAGTGTTTTACAGATCTCGCTTTTTGTCACAAAGTTTTGAAAATTGAAAAAAAAAAATGTTCTTTCTTCATTTTCAAAAACAAATGAGAGCTGTAAAATACTCACCATGCCTCTCAGCAAATAGCTTGGGGTGTCTACTTTAAAAAAATGGGGTCATTTGTGGGGGCTTTGTGCTATCTTGGCATTTTATGGCCTTCAAAACTGTGATAGGTAGTGAGGAGTGAAATCAAAAATTTACGCCCTTAGAAATCCTGAAGGCGGTGCTTGGTTTTCGGGTCCCCGTACGTGGCTAGGCTCTCAAAAAGTCCCACACATGTGGTATCCCCGTACTCAGGAGAAGCAGAAAAATGTATTGTGGGGTGCAATTCCACATATAACCATGGCATGTTTGAGCAATATATCATTTAGTGACAACTTTTTGTACATTTTTTTTTCTTTTTGTCATTATTTAATCACTTGGGACAAAACAAAAAAAATATTCAATGGGCTCAACATGCCTCTCAGCAAATAGCTTGGGGTGTCTAATTTCCAAAATAGGGTCATTTGGGGGGGGGTTGTGCTATCTTGGCATTTTATGGCCTTCAAAACTGTGATAAGTAGTGATAGGTAGTGAGGAATGAAATCAAAAATGTATGCCCTTAGAAATCTTGAAGGCGGTGCTTGGTTTTTTTGGGTCCCGTACGCGGCTAGGCTCCCAAAAAGTCCCACACATGTGGTATCCCCGTACTTAGGAGAAGCAGCAGAAGGTATTTTGGGGTGTAATTTCACATATGCCCATGGCATGTGTGGGCAATATATCATTTAGTGACATTTTTGTGCAAAAAAAAAAAAGTTTGTCATATTCCCGCAACTTGTGGCAAAATATTAAATATTCCATGGACTCAACATGCCTCTCAGTAAATAGCTTGGGGTGTCTACTTTCTAAAATGGGGTCATTTGGGGGGGGTTTGTGCTATTTTGGCATTTCATGGCCTTCGAAACTGTGATAGGTAGTGAGGAGTGAAATCAAAAATTTGCGCCCTTAGAAATCTTGAAGGAGGTGCTTGGTTTTTGGGGCCCCATATGCGGCTAGGCTCTCAAAAAGTCCCACACATGTGGTATCCCCATACTCAGGAGAAGCAGCAAAATGTATTTTGGGGTGCAATTCCACATATAACTATGGCATGTTTGAGCAATATATCATTTAGTGACAACTTTTTGTAAATTTTTTTTTCTTTTTGTCATTATTCAATCATTTGGGGCAAAAAAAAATATTCAACGGGCTCAACATGCCTCTCAGCAAATAGCTTGGGGTGTGTACTCTCCTAAATGGGGTCATTTGGGGGGGTTTTGTGTCATCTTGGCATTTTATGGCCTTCAAAACTGTGATAGGTAGTGATAGGTAGTGAGGAGTGAAATCAAAAATGCATGCCCTTAGAAATCTTGAAGGCGGTGCTTGGTTTTTGGGGTCCCGTACGCGGCTAGGCTCCCAAAAAGTCCCACACATGTGGTATCCTCATACTCAGGAGAAGCAGCAGAATGTATTTTGGGGTGTAATTTCACATATGCCCATGGCATGTGTGAGCAATATATCATTTAGTGAAAACTTTGTGCAAAAAAAAAAGTTTGTCATATTCCCGCAACTTGTGTCAAAATATAAAATATTCCATGGACTCAACATGCCTCTCAGCAAATAGCTTTGGGTG
The DNA here is from genome assembly GCA_029206835.1 of Rana muscosa. Lineage (NCBI taxonomy): Eukaryota > Metazoa > Chordata > Amphibia > Anura > Ranidae > Rana > Rana muscosa. Next base: position 68,632,266 of record CM055119.1, read on the forward strand.
TCTACTTTCCAAAATGGGGTCATTTGTGGGGGTTTGGTGCTATTTTGGCATTTTATGGCCTTCAAAACTGTGATAGGTAGTAAGGAGTGAAATCAAAAATTTGCGCCCTTAGAAATCCTAAAGGCGGTGCTTGGTTTTTGGGGGCCCGTACACGGCTAGGCTCCTAAAAAATCCCACACATGTGGTATCCCCGTACTCAGGAGAAGCAGCAAAATGTATTTTGGGGTGCAATTCCACATATAACCATGGCATGTGTGAGCAATATATCATTTAGTGACAACTTTTTGTATTTTTTTTTTTTTAGTCATTATTCAATCACTTGGGACAAAAAAAAAAAATATTCAATGAGCTCAACATGCCTCTCAGCAATTTCCTTGGGATGTCTACTTTCCAAAATGGGGTCATTTGGGGGGGTTTTGTACTGCCCTGCCATTTTAGCACCTCAAGAAATTAGATAGGCAGTCATAAATTAAAAGCTGTGTAAATTCCAGAAAATGTACCCTAGTTTGTAGACGCTATAACTTTTGCGCAAACCAATAAATATACGCTTATTGACATTTTTTTACTAAAGACATGTGGCTGAATACATTTTGGCCTAGATGTATGACTAAAATTCAGTTTATTCGATTTTTCTTATAACAAAAAGTAGAAAATATCATTTTTTTTCAAAATTTTCAGTCTTTTTCCGTTTATATCGCAAAAAAAATTAATCGCAGAGGCAATCAAATACCATTAAAAGAAATCTCTGTTTGTGGGAAGAAAAGGACGCAAATTTCGTTTGGGTACAACATTGCATGTCCGCACAATTTCCAGTTAAAGCAGCGCAGTGCCAAATTCTGAAAACACCTCTGGTCTTTAAGCTGCATAATGGTCCGGGGCTTAAGTGGTTAAGTAAAAATCCCAAATAATTATTTAAAGATGAGAGCAGCTCACAATTCACTTACCACTGCCTAGCCAGGCTGCAATCAAGCTGAGTGTAGGGTCTAGCTATGAGGAATAATGGCAATATACTCAGTGCATTCACCAAGAGGATGTCAGCATTGAATTAGTGAACACTGAAAATTGCAAACTTAAAATTGAACCCCACTGAAGTCTATTGGGATAAATTGTAAAAATCTATTCTGAGAATGTTTAAGGCTAACAGGTAAAGGATTTAAAAAACAAAGGGTACCATGGGGGGTAAGTACCATTACAAAAACTATTTTGTAAAATACCATACCACAGGAGAGGATCCATTCAATTAAAACATTGGAAGATGCCTTTAAGCTGTATGTGGTGTTACAGAACAGTACCATTCTCAATGACAGTATCACATTAGCATGTGTAATTAATCATTTTATTCCTGTTGTTTGGCTTAATACAACAGCACCCCAATCTAATTAATACAATTTTGGGGAAAAAAAGCATTTTTAAATTAGTTTTGACTGCAACATCTGACTTTTTTTAATCTTACCAAAAAAAAAGCAACAATTAAAAAAATAAAATAATTAAAAACATATCCAATAAAAATATGTAAAAAATCGAATTAACGTATATTGATTGGTTTGTGCAGAAGTTATTGCATCTACAAACTATGGGATAGATTAGGGAACTTTTTTTTTTTACTAGTAATGGCAGCGATCATCGATTTCTAGCGGGTCCGCGACATTGCGGCGGACAAATTGGACACTTATGCCGCGTACGCATAATTTCCGACAGAAAAAGTCCGATGGGAGCCTTTGGTCGGGAATTCCGACCGTGTGTATGCTCCATCTGATTTTTTCTGTCGGAAATTCTGACGGACTTAGATAGAGAGCAAGTTCTCTATTTTTCCGTCGGAAATTCCGACGGAAGATTTCCTGTTGGAAAGTCCGATCGCGTGTACGCGCCATTAGGGGATGATTTACTAAAGGCAAATAGACTGTGCACTTTGCGCTCTGCTTAAGAGAACATATGGAGAGGAGAGTCACCAGATCACTGTTAGGATCCAGCTCTTTCCTGCAGCAGAGTCTCCATCCCTGGCTCTCAATCCCGGGCAACTATTATCTTTTCCAGGAAAGCTTTTGACTCAACTTCAGGCCTAAGTTAGCAAGCACAAGTTGGGCACCATACAAGCTACAGGTCTAACAGGTTTCCGACCATTACCCACTTTTAGCTGCTGTTCCAGTTATGGTTTTTGGTATTGGGGAGACCGATTTCCCTATGCTGGGCGAGACTGCTGTTCAGAAGTCATCGCCATCTGGTAAGCAGACAATTTTATTCACCTGGGTGTGGAATTGCACGGCAGATTTCTTCTACAGTTTTCTTCTCCTGCATCTACACGGATGGTTGTTATTTTGTTGCCAATTTATGGACTGGAATCTTAATGGAACTTTAGTGCTTTAGTTTTCTTTTTTCACTTGAATTTTTTTTTTTTACATTATATTCTGTCAATTACTAGCGTTGGAACCTTAATGGGACTCTGCCTTCGTTTTTTCTTTTCACTTTAAAGTAATATATTTTTTCACATGTTATCTTGTCAAAATATTATTTTAGCGCTGCATCTATTCTGTTTATATTCATGCTTTGAGTTTGGTACTAGACTTTCAGACGCTGGTAGCTTTTACTCAACACAACTTTATCCATCATTATCTACCGTATTTTTCGGACTATAAGACGCACTTTTTTCCCCCAGAAATATGGGGGAAAATGTCCCTGCGTCTTATAGTCCGAATACATGACAGGCCCCGCCCCCCGCCATCGCTGGCTCCGCCCCTGCCATCCGCTCTCATTGCTCCCGTAGCCGCTGGAATCCCCTGACCACCGCCACTGGCTCCGACCCCCCCCGCTGGCACCGCCCCTGCCATCTGCTCTCATTGCTCCCGTAGCCGCTGGAATCCCCTGACCACCGCCACTGGCTCCACCCCCCGCCGCTGCTGGCACCATACCTTACACATTGCTCGCATTGCGGCAAATCCAATTAGAGCCGCTCTCTCTTTCTTTTCTCCCTTCGGCTTACAGAAAGGGAAGGGGGGCGGCGGGGGATATACAGACAGCCCGCAGCTCTCCTCTCCCTGTCACAGCGCCGCTGCCGAGTTCTCTGGCAAATAGAGCAGCGGCGCTGTGACAGGGAGAGGAGAGCTGCGGGCTGTCTGTATATCCCCCGCCGCCCCCCTTCCCTTTCTGTAAGCCGAAGAGAAAGAGAGAGCTGCTCTAATTGGATTTGCTGGCCACCACCCAGCTTCCTGCCAACTGTTTCTCTCCCCATGATTGGCCACAGCAGAGGGCCAATCAGAAGACACTGGGGGCATCATGGAAAATGAAGTCACTGCAGAGTTCTGGCACCAGTTCCCCCAGCATGCAAACACTCTGCTGGAGGGGAGGGAGGGGGTGTTAGAAGAGGAGCAAAAGAGTATACTCTGCTGGGGGACACCACCAGAGAGCCACGCTGTACCCCGCACCGCCAGAGAGCCATGCTGTACCCCGCACCGCCAGAGAGCCGCGCTGTACCCCGCACCGCCAGAGAGCCACGCTGTACCCCGCACCGCCAGAGAGCCGCGCTGTACCCCGCACCGCCAGAGAGCCACGCTGTACCCCGCACCGCCAGAGAGCCACGCTGTACCCTGCACCACCAGAGAGCCACGCTGTACCCCGCACCACCAGGGAGCCACGCTGTACCCCGCACCACCAGGGAGCCACGCTGTACCCGCACCACCAGGGAGCCACGCTGTACCCCGCACCGCCAGGGAGCCACGCTGTACCCGCACCGCCAGAGAGCCACGCTGTACCTGCACCGCCAGAGAGCCACGCTGTACCCGCACCGCCAGAGAGCCACGCTGTACCCGCACCACCAGAGAGGGAGCCACACTGTAACCGCACCACCAGAGAGGGAGAAAGACCGAGCCACTGCCAGGATACAGACATGCTACACTACTGACTAGAGTCACCCCGGGCAACCCAGAGTGAGCGAACGTCCAGCCAGAGGGATCACTGTTGCAATTTCGCTGGGTCTGGTAAGAGGGCCTGTTGGCCATTATCCATTACTATTCCCAGGGACTGAGCCATTAGGAAGTGCCTAACCTGATATCCTCTAGGCCTTATTGACCGCCACAACGTCCCTCTCTGTCCTCTTCCCACGGCGTCCCCTCTGTCCTCTTCCCACGGCGTCCCCTCTGTCCTCTTCCCACGGCGTCCCCTCTGTCCTCTTCCCACGGCGTCCCCTCTGTCCTCTTCCCACGGCGTCCCCTCTGTCCTCTTCCCACGGCGTCCCCTCTGTCCTCTTCCCACGGCGTCCCCTCTGTCCTCTTCCCATGGTGTCCCCTCTGTCCTCTTCCCACGGCGTCCCCTCTGTCTTCTTCCCAGGGTGTCCCACCACTGATGGCATGGTCACTCTACGTTTACTATGACAATGGTCACTCTGCGTTTACTGTGGCATGGTCACTCTGCGTTTACTGTGGCATGGTCACTCTGCGTTTACTGTGGCAATGGTCACTCTGCGTTTACTGTGGCAATGGTCACTCTGCATTTACTGTGGCAATGGTCAGGCTGCATTTACTATGGCAATGGTCAGGCTGAGTTTACTATGGCAATGGTCAGGCTGCATTTCATGGGCACTGGAAAATATTTTAGTACACCATTTGGTTCAGAATATTTTTTTTCTTGTTTTCCTCCTCTAAAACCTAGGTGCGTCTTATAGTCAGGTGCGTCTTATGGTGCGAAAAATACGGTAGTTTTTCTAGCGCAGCTTCAGCCTTCGAGCTTTTGTTTTTTCACAGTTGTTATATAGGCAAGGGCAGGACCACCCGGTTACGTCAGCGGGAGGCCCTGCCCTTGCCTATATAAAAGCTGTCAAAGGTAAAAGACAGCAGTCACCAGGAGGCCTCCCATAGAGGCTGAGTTTTTTAAACTTTTCACTGTACAGGCAGACTAAGGGGACCCCCCAGGCACAATATTTAAAGGAATATTTCATTTTTAAAATCACTGCTCCTGCATTGATACATGTTCCCTGGGCCAGGGCCGATCCTAGGGTCACAGACGCCTGGGTGCAGAAATATTTCTGGCGCCCCCCCACACGGGCGTGATTATCTTTACTAACCCCTCCCCTTTACATGTGTTTCTATGGCAACGACTCACACACAGAGATGCTCCCCTAAGGAGTCTTTGTTACCCTGGGATCCTCCCATGATCTCTTAACAATAAACAATATACAGAAATAGCAAGGAGTACACTAATGGGACCTGGAGGGGGGGGGGGGTCTCTGTAATGTACACAGAAAGGGCCTCTGTTAGAGTCTGTTAGAAAGAGCCCCCAGACATAGTACAGGAGATTGTCAGAGAATGCAGACATGATACAATAGATGGTCAGAGACTGCAATCATGATACAAGAAATGGTTAGAGACTGCAAAAATTATTCAAGAGATCAATGTAGCCTCATCAGTGCCCACCAAATGCAGCCTACCAGTGCCCATCAAATGCAGCCTCACAAGTGCCCATCAATTGCAGCCTCACCAGTGCCCACCAAATGCAGCCTTATCAGTGCCCACCAAATGCAGCTTATCAGTGCCCACCAAATGCAGCCTACCAGGGCCCATCAACTGCAGCCTACCAGTGCCCACAAAATGCAACCTTATCAATGCCCATCAAATGCAGCCTTATCAGTGCCCACCAAATGCAGCCTACCAATGCCCACCAAATGCAGCTTCACCAGTGCCCATCAAATGCAGCCTACCAGTGCCCACCAATTGCAGCCTACCAGTGCCTATCAAATGCAGCCTCACCAGTGCCCATCAATTGCAGCCTTATCAGTGCCCACCAAATGCAGGTTATCAGTGCCCACCAAATCCAGTCTTATCAGTGCCCACCAAATGCAGCCTACCAGTGCCCATCAAATGCAGCCTACCAGTGCCCATCAAAGGCAGCCTTATCAGTACCCATCAAATGCAGCCTTATCAGTGCCCACCAAATGCAGCCTACCAGTGCCCACCAATTGCAGCCTACCAGTGCCCACCAATTGAAGCCTACCAGTGCCCACCAATTGAAGCCTATCAGTGCCCACCAAATGCAGCCTATCAGTGCCCACCAAATGCAGCCTACCAGTGCCCGCCAAATGCAGCCTACCAGTGCCAACCAAACTGGGTTGGTGCAAGGATTTTTTACACCCTAGGCGAAACCTCATTTTGCCCAACCCCCTCTCCCCCTGGCTCCGCCGCTGACTCCACCCCCTTTGCCCTGCCCATGTATTACGAATACCTCCCAACTTTTAAACTTAAGAATAAGGAGCACTTCAGGAAGATTTGTGCCACAGTAAAAAGTGGGTGTCACCAAACATGATTGTGGGAGGGGCTTAAGGGCCATGGTTAAACAAAACCTGGGCTTCTTTGTCTCTCTAAATATGCTTTGATTGTGTGCCACAAGCTGGAGTCTCAGGGATACATATAAACCTCAACACAATCATTTAGAAATTTATTTTCAATACATCTGTTTTTTTATACACTGAGAATAGACAAATAGCTTAAAATAGAGGATTATAAAGAATCTGAGAAACCCGGGTTGGAGCCAAAGAATAAGTACTGCAGTATGACCCCCTAGGGAGAGAGAGAGGGAAGAATCACTATGGTATAAGGAAAAAAGGAAGAGGGGACACTATGGTACATGGAAGGCAGGAAGGAAGGATCACTATGGTACATGGAAGAATGGAAGGAGGGATTACTATGGTACATGGAAGGCAGGAAGGATCACTATGGTACATGGAAGGATCACTATGGCACACAGAAGGCAGAAAGGATTACTATGGTACATGGAAGGCAGGAAAGAGGGATCAATATGGTACATGGAAGGCAGGAAGGAAGGAACACTATGGCACATGGAATGCCGGAAGGATCACTATGGTACATGGAATGCTAAAAGACTATGGCACATGGAAGGCTGGAAGACTATGGCATATGGAAGGCTGGAAGGCTATGTCACATGGAAGGCTATGACACATGGAAGGCTGGAAGGCTATGGTACTTGGAAGCCTGGAAGACTATGGCACATGAAAGACTATAGCACGTGAAAGGCTGGAAGACTATGGGACATGGAAGGCTGGAAGACTGTGGCACATGGAAGGCTATGGGACATGGAAGGCTTTAAGGCTATGGCACATGGAAGGCTGGAAAACTATGGCACATGGAAGGCTGGAAGGCTATGGCACATGAAAGGCTGGAAGGCTATGGCACATGAAAGGCTGGAAAACTATGGCACATGGAAGGCTGAAAGGCTATGGCACATGAAAGGCTGGAAGGCTATGGCACATGAAAGGCTGGAAGACGGGGACATTGAAGACTATGGCACATGAAAGGCTGGAAGACTATGGCCCATGAAAGTTTGGAAGGCTTTGGAACATGGAAGGCTTGAAGGCTATGGAACATGGAAGGCTATGGAACATGGAAGACTGGAAGGCTATGGTACATGGAAGGCTATGTATGGCACATGGAAGGCTGAAAGACTATGGCACATGAAAGGCTGGAAGGCTATGGAACATGGAAGGCTATGGCACATGGAAGGCTGGAAGTTTATGGCACATGGAAGGCTGGAAGGCTATGGCACATGGGCGGTTGGAAGGCAATGGGACGTAAGATATGTGTGTATGAATCCAAGCAATAGACAATTAAGTCAGCAGGTAAAATAGAAAAAAATAAAATAAAAAGGGGATCAACAAATTAGCTGCCCCTACGTATTGCTATCACCTAAGTGAAGCAAAGGAGTAAGTGGGGTTAAAAAGTAGGAGTGGCGCTATTTTGTTAAAAACCCTGATGTGAATATATATAAAAAAAGTGTGTATGTGACACTGGTGCAATAATGTATAAAGATATATACATATATATAACAACTGGTAGGAAACCCTATACAAAGTGCATGCGTGCCTGTGCAAATAATCTTATGATATCCTATTATGCAAATTTGCAAGACAAAATAGAAGTTCAATCGTGCGTGATATGTTATTTAAAACATCCAATATGCATTGATATATAAACAAATAATTGGTGCAATATCAAATATTATCATAAGTGCTGAATGTTCATTCATGCTCTGTGCCAAATAAAAAGCGTTCCTAGTGTTCCTCGAGGTGATCACAGCAATCCGTGCTTATTGAAGCCTGCACTCAACAGATTTATACCCCCTCTTGGGGTATAAGGCAGTCACAGTTTTGGCCACTGTGTAGCCCTCTGGCCTTCTTTCGCCCCCCCTGTGCTGCCGGTAAAATTCCACTATTGGCTCATGTGCAGGAGAGAAAAGGAACCCCAGATAGTGTTTTATTGTTTTAAACCATTTTATTTAGATAAAACTAGTACAATTGGTACTCACATTTGAGCAAGATAAAATAGGCATGCAATGCTGACACTGAAGTCCTGCCAACCGGAAGTGATGCAACGCTCTACTACCGCTCTTCTGGTTTCGTCTGTCTGATGTCATCTGGAGCGTGCAGAGCGTCACTTACACTTCCTATTTATAGCACTGATCGCGACCCCTCACCTTACCGTGGCCATTTTCCGTAAGACATGTGGGGATTAGCATCTACTATACGGTGGCCATTTTGGGTATGATATTGAGGACTGAAGTCCTTTGTAATTCATATATTTACTCGGAGGCCATTTTGCGTATGATGTTAAAGACTGTAGTCTATGAGAACTAACATACATTCTACGGCGGCCATTTTGGGTGTGATTTTGGGGACCAAAGACCATTAGGTTAATATATTCAGCGGTCTTTTCTTTTGAGATATTAAATCCAGAATCTATTCTGATATCTGCCGCTCTGTTTAATGAATTTAATGGGAGAACACAAATATCCCCAGGGCTAATTTACTGCCAAGAGCGAGTGCTTTAGGTCACGGTCTGCTATTATAGAACTAACAGGAAACAAAACAAAGCAAAAAGACTTTACCAAAAGATATATATTACATATGTGGTTAAAAACCAAAGGCAATGGACTATTAATAAAAAATATTTAAAAACATTAGAGAAATAAATTTAAAATATGTATTATGTGGATAATAATGTGTAGGAAGGGATTTACCTAATAGAGGCATATAGAAAGGATTCTAAAGGGAATCTGAAAAAGATATTAAAACAATTATATATAAAAGTAATATAATAGTATAAAAAGGGGGGAGTCTAGAAAAATTCCGTTAGGGGAATATAAAAATTAAAATGAAGATAGGTGGATGGAAATGTTCAGAAGTTAGTCAAGAAACAGTTTAGATCCAGGTCTATATTCAAACCTGAGGGCTGGAGAGTAACCAGCTGGAAAATCCAGCGTGTTTCATTCTGAGATATTTTTATTTTTTTATTTTCTCCTCTCCAATGTCCCTTGATTTTATCAATCCCATAGAAGGTCATGCAAGTGAGATCTCTGTTATGGTAGTCCCTGAAGTGTCTTGACACACTATGTTTATTGAACCCATTTTTTATGTTTGTTATATGTTTACGAATCCTGACATGTAACTCTCTTGTAGTTTAATCTAGCTTCTTCTTATTGTTTTTTTTGCTCCCCCTGCAGGGGAGACAGGTGCTACATTTGAAGAAACCTTTTAGGTGTTTAAAATCTTAATCTGCTTCGGAGGGTCCAGGGCATTATGTACATGTCGATTTCTTAAAATTGGTGCTCTCCTGTAGATGAAGGAAGGCCTAGTGGGTATTATGTTTTTCAACACTTTATCTGATAAGATAGGCCAATGTTTTTTTCCAAGTCTTTCCAGAGATTTATGTTGTATGTTGTATCCTGTTAGGAAGGCCGTGTCAAAGTCTTTCTTCTTCTTTTTCTTCTTTTTTGGTTCGTTTTTTATCATGAGGTTCCTATTCATAGTCTTCACTTTTTCTTTCATTATCAACAGATCTCTCCTTTTATATCCTTTTTCTACAAATTTGTAAAAGTCATAAATAAAACATCCAATATGCATTGATATATAAACAAATAATTGGTGCAATATCAAATATTATCATAAGTGCTGAATGAAAGGTCTTAGCAATATGCTGGACCACCATGGGGGAGCTCAAAGGGGGGCCGCAGATATTTTGTGCTTTATTTTTCAGGTTTCATATTGGTAGCAGTTTTTCCCTGAGCAACAACAGCCGTGGGATTGGTTACCTGAAGATGCAGCTGATTGGTCGGTCTGCGGCAGGTGAAAAGCCCGCGCGGAAGGAGTTTATATAAGGAGCTGTGAGCGGGGCCTCACCAACCGTTTGGACCGGACCACGACTGCAGCATGAAGCGCCGTTCTCCCGGGAGTCACGAGTCACCTGTTAGAGAAGGCTGAGGGACAGGGCAGTGAGGAATGGCTGCTACGGTGCCTGGAGGAGGGTCACAGTCCGGCTCCGCCTGTGGAGGTGGCTCTCGCATCCCCAGAGACAGCGAATAGCAGGCCGCGCCAACAGCCGGGTAGAGCCAAGAAGAAGCGGAGGACAACTGCTTCTCTTCAGGTATCTGACAGGGAGAGAGCCGGTGGGTCGGGACCTCAGCAAGCGGGTCCTGGGAGGAAGAGAGGTGCTACTCAGCTGCCCCCAGTGGCAGCCAGCCATTCAGCAGAGGCTCCAGATGGTGAGCAGTGTTCTGTATCTGTGGCTGACATGTCAGCTCTGTTTACCTCACTCTCTAATGTTTTCAGGAAAGTTAAAGGGGCACATTCACATGGTGCTATTATTGGTCAGGGAGCACAGGTCTCTGGTGCTGAAACAATGTTTGGTGATATTGCTAAATTAGTGGGCCAAGTCCCTGGTGAACATGATTTTATTCATTCCAATATTAAGGTTACTAGAGAGCATAAGGGAGCACAGGTCACTGGTGCTGGCTGCAGTTATATGCATGATTCAAACAAATTAAATGCAGGAGCACATTCATATGGTGCTATAGGTGATCTGAATGAAGTTGGTTCTGTGTGGCAAGGTCGGAGTGATCAGCCTTTACAGGATGATGATGCTGTTTTATTACCTAATGCTAAGAATTTTAACCCTTCACAACCCATTAACTCCGCTTTGCCTCTCAGACCATCTGCTGCATTGGTTGGTGAATCCTCTTTTAAAGAGCCCCTCCCTTGTGTATTATCACCTTTGGGCTTTCACTTGTCTAAATCAGTGAAAGAAAAAATTTGGAGGGGTAAATTCATAGATCTGTTATCCTTGCTTCCATCTTCAAAGGAATTCTTGGCAAAAAATGACAAGCAGTCAGTTTATAGGTCTGAAGATGATAGGAGAGGAGCTATTCCTAAAACATTTCAAAATTGGCTTCAGGCCTTTTTCATTTTCGCAACAGTAATGGGTGAACGCTTTCCTGGTAAATGCTCTGGTTTGTTCCAGCATGTAGATATAATTGCAGAAGCTTTCCGCCATTTTGGTGGTTCTGCTTGGTACTGCTATGATGAGAATTTTCGCCAAAAATTGGCTGTGCATCCCTCTCTACATTGGGGTCTAAGGATGTAGGCTTGTGGCTAAATTTAATGTTACCTCCAAAGCCTCAGTTCACTCCCAGGATAGTGTCCCATCTGCAGTCCCCTTTCTGCAAAGGTTTTTGTTTTGCCTTTAATGAGGGACAATGTAAATTCCTTACTAACTGCCGCTATAGGCACGAGTGCTCCTACTGTAATGGTAGCCATTCAGCTAACAGGTGTTTTGGTAAATCAACAGCAACCTCATTTCAAGCACATGTCAGGGATTCTGGTTCAAAAAGCGCTGACACCATTGAGCCTGCCAAAAAATGCTCTCTTGGTTAGATCGCTACCCCGATCGCAAGATGGCAGCTCTGCTCATTGAAGGTTTTAGGGATGGCTTTTTGGCCCCTACTTTTAAAGGACCTGGCTGTTCAATGGTCAACAATTTGAAATCGGTCTCCTTGCATACCACAGTGGTTCAGGAAATTTTTTCCAAAGAATTGGCTGAAGGCAGGGTTGCAGGCCCCCTTTCGTCTCCCCCATTCCCCAACTTCAGGCTTTTCCCTTTGGGGATAGTCCCAAAAAAGGAGAATGATTGTTATCGTTTAATTCACCATCTCTCTTATCCATTGAACTCTTAATTAAACGATGAGGTCTCTGAAGTGGAGGCCCCGGTCTGCTACTCTTCGTTTGATAGTGCTTTGGATATTTTGCTGCGGCATGGTCGTGGTGCTTTACTATCTAAGGCAGACATCAAGTCTGCCTTTCGTTTACTCCCAGTTCATCCTCAGGGATTTAATTCATTAGGCTTTCTTTTTTAAGATTATTTTTTCTTTGACAAATGTATGCCAATGGGGTTTTCATTGTCCTGTTTTTATTTTGAAGCTTTTTCTACCTTTTTGCACTGGGTATTGGCGGAATTGTATCCTGAAGGGGGGTTTTTGCATTATTTGGACAATTTTTTATTTGTTGGCCCATCTAGTTTTTCTGCTTGTCTAAAATATTTGCAAACATTCTTCTCCATTTGTGATCATTTTGGAGTTCCTCTGGCGTTAGAAAAAACAGTGCTTCCTGCTACGTCTATTGAATTTTTGGGAATTATAATTGATTCCTCAGCAATGGAGTTTAGTCTTCCCTTACACAAGTTACAGAGAATGAGATTTATGATCTCAATCTTCCTGTCCAAATGGAAGGTTTTGCTGAAAAAAGCACAGTCGTTGTTGGGTCTCTTTGCTTTCGCGGCCAGAGTAATCCCTATGGCCAGGGTATTTTCCGCAGGTTTTCTTTAGCTACCAGAGGTCTTAAGAGCCTGCACTCCCATGTTTGTATCTCTAAAAGCATTAAGGAAGATCTGAAGGTCTGAGATGCCTTTTTGTGTAATTTTAATGGTACTACCATTTGGCAGCATGAGTTTGTCACTAATGATCAGCTAAATTTCTTTACTGATGCGGCTGGATCTTTTGGTTTTGGAGCATTTCTGGATGGCCACTGGTGCGTTGAGTTGTGGCACCGGGATTGGTTACATCAGGATATTCTTCAGAACCTTGTCCTTTTAGAATTATTTCCTGTTATAGTTTCAGTTGTAATTTGGAAAGAGGTCTTTACGAATCGTAGAGTGTTGGTTCACACTGATAATAAGGGTGTTTTCTTTGCAGTTAATTCCTTATCCTCCAAGTCTGAACCGGTAATTAATCGATTGAGTTTTCTGGTCTTGCATTGTATGCGTTATAATATTTGGATAAAAGCAGCACATATAGCAGGTAAACGCAATAACATTGCTGATGCTTTGTCTCGTTCACAGTTCGAGAGATTTCGGGACTTGGCGCCATGGGCGGACCTGCATGGAATTCCTTGCCCAGATTTCCTCTGGGGCTTAATTTGGAGCTGATACTTTCAAATCTCAAAAATTCTGTTTCGCAGGAGACCTGGACGGATTATCTATTTTCTTGGTACAGATGGTGCTCATTTTGTCAGGACTCAGGTTTGGATTCTTTAGTTGTGACCTCTTATACCTCTTTGTCCTTCTTGTCCTCACTGATTCAGTCAAATTTAAGTCCAGCTTCCATAAGCAGGATATTAGCAGGTATATCTTTCTTTCTGAGGTTTTCAGGTTTACCGTCTCTAACCTCTTTCTTTCAGGTCAGTCAGGTACTTAAAGGTCTTCAGAGATGCAGACCTTCTCTAGATAACCGGCGTCCCATATCGGTCTCTTTGCTGGTTGATCTGTTAAGGGTTTTAGAAGAAGTCTGTTTTTCGGAATTCGAGCTTCTTCTGTTTAGAGCCTCCTCTTCAATGGCCTTTTTTGGTGCTATAAGGCTTGGTGAATTTACGGCAGCAAATATGAGGTCTTTGGCTTTTCTGCCTTTTCACCATGTTTTAGTGGATGACGGATCTCTCAACATCTTCCTTTCTAGGTCAAAATCTCGGCCTGGCGGTAAGGGCCAATGGTTTTCTTTGGCCAACTCCACAAATCCTGTTATTTGTCCAGTACAACATGTTTCTAGGTATATGGCTGTCAGACCTTCCTCTTATGATTCATTCTTTGTCCACCAGGACCTGTCTTCCCTAACTAGGTATCAATTTTTGTCTGTATTGGCTTCCTCTTTGAAACGTTTAAACCTGTCTGGTTTTTGCTTTTCTTCACATTCCTTTCGGATTGGGGCAGCCACTACAGCCGATTCATTGGGTTTCCCGTCTGAAATTTTGAAAAAAGTGGGTCGCTGGGAGAGTGATAGATATAAAATATATGTCCGTCCTGATCTACTAATGTTATGAATTTCTCTTTCAGATGTTGCCAAAAATTTTATCTGGATAGTGGGTCATTCCTTCATTTTCTGGGCTGCTCAACATGCCGGAAACAGGAACTACTCCACCAACTTAGGTCTGAAAGTCAAGTCTTATTTAGTTTTATGGTCAGGTGTCCAGGGTTTAAGATGGCGGGACTTAAGAGAGCATTTGATTTATTTAGCCGGCATTTGGCCTTCCCCTCAGGTTTTAGTTGTTCACGCAGGGGCTAATGATTTAGGGAAGGTTAGAACATGGGATCTCCTATGTGAGATGAAAAGAGACTTGAGTTCCGTAAAGCTAATGTTCCCTTCTGCTATTTTGGCATTTTCTGAAATGATCCCGAGATTGGTGTGGTCCCCCACCAGTAATTTTTTTCTACGTGGATAAGATTAGGAGATGGCTTAATAGAACAATACATAGCTTTCTTCACATGTCGGGCGGTATCTCTTATCGGCACTCAGAGCTGGAAGGTTTTATTCCAGGTTTATTCAGGAATGATTCAGTCCATCTATCCCCTATAGGCTTGGATATTTTCTGTATGGGATTACAAAGTTTAATTGAGTCGGCCACTGTGTTGGGGGGGGCTTCAACCAGTAGCTTCTCTATTGGCCTCAGCCGGTGGGGTGTAGTTGTCCAGCATGTCTGGATGGACACCGTTTAAGCTTGTTTTTAGTTATTAAGCCAGGATGGCTTTACATATTTATTTAAATTAAATTAATTATCAGGTTACCCCTTGGATACACTGTGGCCATTTAAAATGCCAAAGAAAAATATTAATAAATTATATTTGTACTTTCATTGATGTGTATGTCTCTTTATTAAGTCCCTTTGTGCTAGCCCATGAAAGGTCCTAGCAATATGCTGGACCACCATGGGGGAGCTCAAAGGGGGGCCGCAGATGATTTGTGCTTTATTTTTCAGGTTTCATATTGGTAGCAGTTTTTCCCTGGGCATCAACAGCCATGGGATTGGTCACCTGAAGATACAGCTGATTGGTCGGTCTGCGGCAGGTGAAAAGCCTGCGCGGAAGGAGCTCATATAAGGAGCTGTGAGCGGGGCCTCACCGACCGTTTGGACCGGACCACGATGCCCGCCCACCCTCCCTATCCTGTGAAGTCATGGTGTTGTCCAGTGGGGGTGTAGTTGTCCGGCATGTCTGGATGGGCACCGTTTAAGCTTGTTTTTAGTTATTAAGCCAGGATGGCTTTACATATTTATTTTAATTAAATTAATTATCAGGTTACCCCTTGGCCATTTAAAATGCCAAAGAAAAATATTAATAAATTATATTTGTACTTTCATTGATGTGCATGTCTCTTTATTAAGTCCCTTTGTGCTAGCCCATGTTCATTCATGCTCTGTGTCAAAACAAAACCATTCCTAGTGTTCCTTGAGGTGATCACAGCAATCCGTGCTTATTGAAGCCTGCACCCACCAGATTTATACCCCCTCTTGGGGTATGAAGCCGTCACAGTTTTGGCCACTGTGTAGCCCTCTGGCCTTCTTTCGTCACCCCTGTGCTGCCGGGGAAATTCTACTATTGGCTCATGTGCAGGAGAGAAAAGGAACCCCAGATAAAGGGGAATACTTCTCCCAAACAAAAGGTGTTGCAATGGGAGCTAAGTATGCCCCCAGTGTAGCGAACATTTTTTAAAACCATTGGGAAGAAGAACAGATCTACAGTGTCCAGCAGAAGAATCTCAAATTATACCGTAGGTACATTGACGATATTGTGATCGTTTGGGGAGGAACAGAATGTGAATTGCAAGATTTCTTTGATGAAATAAACCAAAATGCCTATGGTATTACATTTTCTGGAATTTGGGATAAACATACAATTGACTATATAGATCTACAACTGTAAAAAAACAATGGACACATCAACACTAGAACGGTTTTCAAAAAAACAGATAGGAATGGATACATTCCTACTAGCAGTTGCCACCACAGACAGTGGATAGGCAATATCCCAAAGGGACAGTTGATGAGAATACACAGAAATTGTAGTGACATCAATGATTTTGATACCCAAGCGGACACCATTATCAACAAATTTGTAGAAAAAGGACATAAAATGAGAGATCTGTTGATACTGAAAGAAAAAGTGAAGACTATGAATAGGAACCTCATGATAAAAAATGAACCAAAAAAGAAGAAAAAGAAGAAACACTTTGACACGGCCTTCCTAACAGTATACAATATACAACATAAATCTCTGGAAAGAATCATAAAAAAACATTGGCCTATCTTATCAGATAAAGTGTTGAAAAACATAATACCCACTAGGCCTTCCTTCATCTACAGGAGAGCACCAATTTTAAGAAATCGACTTGTACATAACACCCTGGACCCTCCGAAGCAGATTAAGATTTTTAAACACCTAAAAGGTTTCTTCAAATGTGGCACCTGTCTCCCCTGCAGGGTGAGCAAAAAAAACAATAAGTAGAAGGTAGATTTCACATCATTGGCAAACGGATCAGAACACAAAATAAAAGAACTAATAACATGTAAAAGTACCCACGTCACATATGTTCACGAATGCCCATGCCACAAGCAATATGTTGGAAGAACTACAAGAGAGTTACATGTCAGGATTCGTGAACATATAACAAACATAAAAAATGGGTTCAATAAACATAGTGTGTCAAGACACTCCAGGGACTACTATAACAGAGATCCCACTTGCATGACCTTCTATGGGATTGATAAAATCAAGGGACATTGGAGAGGAGAAAATAAACAAATAAAAATATCTCAGAATGAAACACGCTGGATTTTCCAGCTGGATACTCTCCAGCCCTCAGGTTTGAATATATACCTGGATCTAAACTGTTTCTTGACTAACTTCTGAACATTTCCATCCACCTATCTTCATTTAAATTTTTTTATTCCCCTAACGGAATTTTTCTAGACTCCCCCTTTTTATAGTATTTTTATATTACTTTTATATATAATTTTTTTATATCTTTTTCAGATTACCTTTAGAATCCTTTCTATATGCCTCTATTAGGTCCGTCCCTTCCTACACATTATTATCAACATAATACATATTTTAAATTTATTTCTCTAATGTTTTTTAATATTTTTTATTAACCACTTCCCTACCCAGCCATAGTCAAATGACGTCCACAGATGGGATCTCCCATCCTGGGTGGACGTCATATGACGTCCTCAGATTTGTAGGGGGATATCTGAATGATGCCTGCAGCTAGAGGCATCATTCAGATATCCTTTTGAAGTGCCGGCGATTCTGCGCACCATAAGAATGATCATAGCGGCAGTTCCGCCGCTTGATAGTTCTTACAGGCGGCGGGAGGGGACATCCCCCCCCCCTCCCGCCACCATCCGGTGCCTCTCCGGGCTCCCCGTGCGATCGGGGACCCGGAGCGAATCTTCCGGCGTCGTTGGTGGGGTCACATGATGAGCATAGAGATGACTGGTGACCAGATGGTCACCAGTCCTCTCTATGATCGTCGGAGGCCCGGGCGCGATGTGATGACGTCACTCCCGGGCCTCAAATGTAAACAAAGCCGCCATTGCGGCTGTAAGTATGAGATCAGTGAAAAAATTTTCACTGATCTCATGCTTTCCAGCCTGGAGGAGAGATGTGGGGTCTTATTGACCCCGCATCTCTCAATAAAGAGAACCTGTCACACACATTCCTATTACAAGGGATGTTTACATTCCTTGTAATAGGAATAAAAGTGATCAAAAAAAAAAAAGTAAAATCATTGTAAAAAAATAAATAAATAAGTAAAAAAAAAAAAAATAATAAAAAAAAAATTTAAACGCCCCTGTCCCCGGTAGCTCGCGATCAGAAGCGAATGCACACGTAAGTCGCCCACATATGTAAACGCCGTTCAAACCACGCATGTGAGGTATCGCCGCGTGCGTTAGAGCGCGTGCAACAATTCTAGCACTAGACCTCCTCTGTAATTCTAACCTGGTAAAAAAAATTAAAGCGTCGCCTATGGAGATTTTTAAGTACCGAAGTTTGGCGCCATTCCATGAGTGTGCGCAATTTTAAAGCGTGACATGTTAGGTATCTATTTACTCAGCGTAACATTATCTTTCATATTTTCCCCAAAAATTGGGCTAACTTTACTGTTTTGTTATTTTTTTAATTCATGAAGCCATTTTTTTTTTAAAAAGGCGTTTGAAAAATTATTGCGCAAATATCGTGCAAGAAAAAATGTTGCAATGACCGTCATTTTATTCCCTAGGGTGTCTGCTAAAAAAACATATATAATGTTTGGGGGTTCTGAGTAATTTTCTAGCAAAAGAATGATGATTTGTACATGTAGGAGAGAAGTGCTATAATAGGCCCGGTATTGAATAGGTACAAAAAGCCCTGTATTGAAGTGGTTAATAGTCCATTGCATTTGGTTTTTAACCACATATGTAATATATATCTTTTGGTAAAGTCTTTTTGCTTTGTTTTGTTTCCTGTTAGTTCTACAATAGCAGACCGCGACCTAAAGCACTTGCTCCCATTAAATTCATTAAACAGAGTGGTGGATATCAGAATAGATTCTGGAGAACAGGTTAGCATCCTGAATGATGTCCGTGGCAAGACGTATGTCGTCTGTAATGAGTCTGTGGGGAATGAAACCTGCTTGGTAGGGAGATATAAGTGAGGAGATTATCCCTGCCAATCTGTCCGCTAAGATTCTGCTGAAAATTTGTAAGTCATTGTTTATGACCGAAATGGGCCTATAATTCTCAGGGAGCGTGTGAGTTTTGTTAGGCTTAGGGATGAGAGACATGTTTGCCAATAGCATTTCTTCTGGGAAGCTACCTCCCTGCAACACCGAGTTGAAAAGCTGAACCAGTCTAGTGGATAAGGCAGAGCAGAATTTCTTATAATATATAGAGGAAAAACCATCTGGACTGGGAGCCGAGTCCGTCTTTAAGGCTTTGTTCACATTCAGGACTTCTGTCTGTGTGATAGGTGAGTTAAGTTTCTCCAATTGTGAGGGGGAGAGAGTGGGAATGGGGATGGCATTAAACCAGGCCTTGTCCTCCGGCGAGGGTTCTGACTGCATTGGTGCTAGCAGAGCGGAGTAGAATTTTTTTAAAGATTTTAAGAAGCTCCTGTGGGTGAGAGGTAGTCAGACTTGAGTGAGTAGCCAATTGATAAACATGGGGGAGACGGGTAGACTGGTTCAGTTTTCTAGCGAACATGTTTGAGGAAGTGTTACTGTGAAGTAAGAATTTGGCTTTGGACCATCTAAGGGATTTTTCAACCTTAGCTGAGTGAGAGCAGTGAGTCCAGTTCTAGGCGCTTCTGATTAATGGACAGTCTAGTGGAATCTGGAGTCAGTGATGCAGTATTTTTGTATAGTTGGTCAAGCTCTGACGTGAGTGAGAGTATTTTTTTTATGTTAGTCTTATTACGGCCGAGGCTATACTTATAAGTTTGCCCCTTAACCTCCCTGGTGGTATGATTCTGTCTGGAATTATGTACCAAAAGCGGTACAATTATTTTGCATGAAAATTTGGTGTTATGTATTGTAGGCCTGCAATTCTTAGTAATCACTTACTTAAACCTGACCAAACAAGAGTCTAGTAGACATCCCGGGTATGATAAAGTTTGAAACACAAAATCATAAATTATAATATAATAAATAACTATAAATAATTATGACAAATAGTAATGTAATTATAATAAAAAGTATTCAATAATGTAATCAAATCAAAAACACTGAAATTTGCTCAGTTGCAGAATTGTCACTGTCATTAGATTTAGTGTTTGATGACGAAATTCCCCACAAATCGCTATCGCTAGATTCTGCAAGTGATTCTAATTTATTATCGCTGTTTTTTAGCTGGTCTAAAACCACTTTTGACATAAAAGGACACTTTTTGGTTGCTATGGACAATCTCCAGTTTCCAGGCAGAAAGAACAGTTTTTATAATATAAAAGTGCATGCAGGACACTGGACAGACCACTAGGGACAAAGGGGTGTGTAATTTTTTGATATAGTACTGTAATCAGTAAGATTACAGTATACTGTATGTGTATTGTGTTTTCACTTATTGAATTTGGCGCCGAACTTCACCCCCATGCGCTGCAACGTCGCAGGGAACGGAGCTCGGCACCCGGCAGTGTGAATCGAGCGAGACACGGCTCGCACACACTGCGGGGAGACATCGCAGGATCCAGGGAAAAAGGAAAGTATCTTCCACTGGATGCTGCAATACAGCCCGAGTATGGCTCGGGGTTACCGCTCTTAGCATTAAAAACTCACCCCGAGCCTGACTCGGGAATACCGCCAAGGGGGTTAATACTGCCTTATGGGCAGTCCACACTGTAGAAATAGGGGTTTCCGGCAGAGCATTGAGAGCGAAGTATTCCTCTATGGCTTGCGATGCTTCTGACTCAATCGCCAAGTCGGAAAAGAGTGCCTTGTTTAGTCTCCACGTAAAAGGAGTGGGAGCAAGTCTGATAAATTTGGTCGTAAAGGAGGTTACGTCATGGTCCGACCAAACACAATGATGTATAGACGCCTTTGTGGAGTTAGCTAAAATAATCGGGGAGGAAAAGATATAATCAAATCTAGCATAACTATTGTGCAGGTGGGAGTAGAATGTGTATTCCTTGGCCCCCATGTTGTGCGCTCTCCAAGTATCCACTAATTGAAAATCCAGTAGACCATGGGAGAGGAATTTAGGGAAGGTCTTAGTGGTGTCCGCAATTGTGCATCTATCTAGCGTAGAGTTAGCCACCATATTAAAATCCCCTCCATTTATCATGTAAGGCAATTGATATGTAGCTAGGCGGTCAAAGAAGGATTTAAAAAAAGAGGCAGGGGAGTCATTTGGGGCGTAGATGCTAGCAATGGTAAGTTCCCTGTTATGTATAATCCCCTTTATAATGACATATCTACTCTCCGTATCCCTATATACCTGCCTCACCTCCATGGGAAATGAGGTGTGTAGGATTATGGCATGACCCCTGCTCTTCGAGGAGTGAATAGTATAAAAGGACTGAGGGAAGTTTCTATTAAAGAATTTGGGATGAGAGGCTTGCGAAAAATGCGTCTCCTGAATTAAGAGAATCTTGGCGTTAAGCTGTTTATAAAAAGCGAAGGCCTTGCTTCTCTTGAAGGGGGAGTTGAAGCCTTTCACATTGTGAGAAATGCAATTAATCACCATGGGTAAGTGGCTTGAAAAGCTATCCTCTGACCAGTGATGGCTAATGTGATCTGGGTGAGGACACTGTTAACGACCAATCTACCCACTGCTGCTGTATCACGGTGCCCCGTCATATCCCAGCATGAGGCATTGAGGAACCACAGCATATTTACCAGCAAACAAAGCAATAAGGTAACATACGTTCTCCATGAGGGAAAGTCTGGAGGAGAATAATGCTAAAACTATGAGAGAACCAACCTAAAAAAAAACAAAAAAAAAACAGGAGTCCAGTAACAAAGTAAAAATCATAAAAACAAAACTGTGAACTGGATCAGGTAATAATAGATAACCTGAAAAAAAAAACAACCAAGCGAGACAACAGGGTCTCGTACCAAGCTGCACAGTAAACTCGGCTCCTAAGTGGAGCGGGGAGCGGGTTTGGGGAATCCTGCTGTGAGCAAAAAGTAAACAAAAGTGAAAAAACAAGTAAGTTGTACTTCAGCTGGGTGGAGAGGTCATGCAGCGGCTCCAAGCGACAGACTCCGGAGCCAGTGGGTAACGAGAGGATACAGTAGCTGCATCGTCGAATCTTGAATTGTCGAACGCAGGGAAGCCGAAAAGATCTGTGTAATTATTCGTTGCTTCTGTCTCCGATGTCGTAGCGAATCCTTCTCCTGTCTCGCCGAGGTAGTGGCGTGCGCCAGAGTGGAGACGGTCTGGAAGTTGAGGGGGGAGGCGGATTGCCTCAGCATCAAGGAGGCCCAGTTTTACCAGGATTTCTTGTCCTTCCTGTACCGAGGTAGCCGAGTATGTGGTTCCGTTATGTGGAACAACCAATTTCAAGGGGAAGCCCCATCTGTAAAGGATATGAGCTGTTTGGAGAGAAATAGTTATCTCCTTCAAACCCCTGCGTCTGTCCAGGGTGGCAAGTGAGATGTCTGGGTAATTTTGGACAGTGTGCTCATCCAGGGTGATACGTTGCTTGTTCCTTGCAGCCCTCAAAATTTCCTCTTTGGTCAGGAAATCCTTCATGCAAAGGACAATGTCTCTAGGAGGCTTGTCTGCAGGAGGTTTCGGCCTGAGGGCCCTGTGAATTCTGTCACATGTGAAGGCTACAAAGTCACAGTCCAGGAGAAGGGACTTGAATAGCCTGATAACTGTGGGGAGCAGATCAGTCTCTGACTCGGGGATTCCACATAGGCACAGATTATTGCGCCTATTTCTAATGTCAAGGTCCTCGGCCTGCTCTTGTATCAAGGAGAAAGAAGATGCTAGTGAGTCGTGTTCCCTGCTGAGATCACTGTATGCCAGGGCTAGCTCATCATGCTTCGTCTCAAGTCTATCGGTCCTTGTGCCCAAGGCCGCAATGTCCTGTGAGAGTGTATGGGAAGTCTTGTGAAGCTCGGTCTGGAATTTTGTAGCCAGTCTAGTGTACATGGCTTCCAGGCTGGCATCAAGATCTGCCTTAGATAGAGAAGCAGTGTACTCACGGCTGATGTCTGAGGGCGAGCCGGGTGCCAGCAGCAGTGATGAGACTGGAGCAGGAGAGCATGTTCCGTCCGCGGCTCCATTTTGAGAATGCTGTACTGTTCTCTCGTGCGGAGGAGATAGTGTGTGAGAGACTTCTGAGCGGGGCCCCTGGATATTTTCTTTGACGACAGCATGCACTACTTCTGTGCAGCTCGAGGGGTGTTAAAATTGCTGAGAATGCAGGTGTTTATGGCCCTCTAGAAACCGTTATTGTCCCGAATGGAGCAGAGCTACAGCTTCAGACGTCCCTCACGTTCAGCGCCGCGCATGTGCCCCCCACTTGTGCATCATTTTTAGTAGAGGCTTCGTTCTGAGATGAGAGCCATGCAGACAAATTTTATGCAGTGTGCGGTGTATGGTCTGAGTACTGGCAAGCTGACCCCCCACCCCTTCAACCTCTGCAGCAATGCTGGCAGCACTCATGTCTATTTCCCAATCACAACCTCTGGCTATGACGCTGAGCACATGCACTCAACTTCTTTGGTTGACCATTTCAAGGCCTGTTCTGAGTGGAACCTGTTCTGTTAAACCGCTGTATGGTCTTGGAAACAAGGATGCAGCTCAGTTTTAGGGTCTTGGCAATCTTCCTATAGCCTAGGCCATCTTTGTGTAGAGCAACAATTATTTTTTGAGGTGCCATGTTGAACTTCCATTGACCAGTATGAAGGAGTGAGCATGATAACACCAAATTTAACACACCTGCTCAGCATTCACACCTGAGACCTTTTAACACTAACGAGTCACATGACACAAGGGAGGGAAAATGGCTAATTGGGTCCATGTTGAACATTTTCACTTAGAGGTGTACTCACTTTTGTTGCCAGCAGTTTAGACAGCAATGGCTGTGTTGAGTTATTTTGAGGGGACAGCAAATTTACACTGTTATACAAGCTGTACACTCACTACTTTACATTGCAGCAAAGTGTAATTTCTTCAGTGTTGTCACATGAAAATATATAATAAAATATTTACAAAAATGTGAGGGGTGTACTCACTTTTGTGAGATACTGTATATTTTGATGAATTTATTTGTGGTACACATCAGCATGGTTATATATAGTGCTTGAGTCATATCGCACAAGATATTTTTTGAGCACTGTAATTTGTTAAACACTGCACTTTTTTGTCCTCATATTGTGATACTTTTACCTGAGTGTTGTGCCAGCAGATTTTTTTTACTTGGCCCCTAGCGCAAAATATTTTCCTCCTTTTTTCCTATGTGTACAATGCAACATAGTGTGAGATTTACTAAATCTGGTACATTTAGAATCTGGTGCAGCTCTGCTTTGTAACCAATCAGCTTCTAGTTTTTTTTTTTATCAAAGCTTAATTGAACAAGCTGAAGTTAAAAATTGATTGGCTACTATGCACAGCTGCACCAGATTCTAAGTGCTCCAGTTTTAGTAAATCTCCCCTATAGGCTCTTATGTAATTGAGTATAGAAGCTTTGGAAAAAAACATCAAAGCTCCTAAACTCAAGTTTAGGAGCTGCTAGGGTACATGAAGCCTAAACTGGCCTATCACCAAGAGAAGTTGCTGTATGGTCCTCAGCTAAGCTTGCACCTGTATTCCTGTGACCTGATCCATTTAACTTACCTGTGTATGACCCGGCTTTCTTGTGGGCTTTGCTTTTGCTCCTACATTAACCTTGTTCCTCTGATCTCTCTGTCCTTGGCCTGTTTACTGGACTCGTCTTTGCCTGCTGATTCTGTACTGCACTGCCCAGCTGTTACTGATCTTAGCCTGCTTCCTGGACTTGCTCTGCCTGCTGATTTCGTCCCTTGTTGCCCAGCTGCTATTGGTCACTGCCTGCATACTAGCTCTGCTACCATGTCCTGCTCTGGTGCCAAGCTGCTTCAATATCCTGTTCTTAGGACTGCGACCCTAAGCTTAATCCACCTACTGTAAGAGAGGACTTTACCAGCCAGCTACTCTGGCACTCATGCACTCATGCCACTCCGTGCCCTCACACTCTCTGTCTCCACCTTTAGGAGTGTTGAGCAGGAGGTGCAAGAGAAGCCTCCACAACATTCCAGTTGTCATTAGGTATGTGATACACCAGGGGAGGTAAGCAACAAAAGTGACTCTATGGAAGGCTCCATCCCCCACGCTGACTTCCCTACCACCAACACTCCTATCCTAGATTCCACAATATTAGAAAAATTGCTGTCCCTGTTAGCCTCTCTGCATGCTGACATAACCTCTTGCCTAAGAAGAGTCAGAGCTGATGTGGATGATCTAGGCCAGGGATCTTCAAACTTTTCAAACAAAGGACCAGTTCACTGTCCTTTAGACTTTAGAGGGGCCAGATTGTGACCAATGAGGGTAGAAAATGTCTTGGGCCCAGCATCAATGAGAATAAATATGCCCTCAGAGCTCGTGGTCAGTAAAAGGAGGAGTAATGCCCCATCACTGGTATCAGTGGGAGGAATAGTGCCCCATCATTGGTATCAGTGGAATAAATAGTTACTCATTAATGGTGTAGGTAGGAGGAATAGTGCCCCACAATCATTATTTGTGGCTGTTGTTTGTACCGTATTTTTTTATTTTTTGATGGTTCATTTTTCACATCTTATTTACATCATCTTTAGCGCAACCTTTTTTTCTATGTATGCATTTGGTGTCGTATAACACTTATTGTTGCAGCTTCAGATTATTCATTAAATAGCGCAGTTTTCTCTTGTTTCAATCATTGATACTAGTGGGAGGAATAGTGCTCCAAAGGTCGGATAAAGTCTGGCAAAGGGCCGCATTCGGCCCTCAGGCCACAGTTCTGAGACAGCTTATATAGATAAACGGATGGATTATGTGGAGACAAAAACTGAAGAATTTGCCTCCTCTGTCAATGCCTCTGTGGACTCATACACTGAAAAGGGAGAAGACATTGCTTGACTTAAAGCTAAACTCGCAGACTTGGATGCTTCCTAACATTTCTGCGACTAAACTAGTTTTGGACAGAATTCATTGTCTCCCATGACTGTCCCATTTTCCAGACAGCATCCCAGGGGACGTGATTCTTCAAGTACACTTCTTCCACATTAAGGAGCAGGTTCTATTGCTCTTCAGAAACCCTGAGTCTGTGCCTTCATCATATGCAGCCTTAAACATTTTCAAGGACTTCTCTCACTGCACCATGCAGCTGAGGAAAAATATGCTTATGGTGACCAAGGCTCTCCACAACCACCATATTCTATTCAAATGGAGATATCCAAACCATCTGCTGGTCACTTCCAATGGAACAACAGTCAAACTCTCCACACTGGAAGAAGGACTGCAATTCCTTATGGAAATTGGTATCCTCCAGAAGACTGCATCTCCTGGCCCAGGTTCTTGCCCATTTGTCAGTGGAATAACAAGTAGTCTCTAACAAAAAGAAAACAAAGAAAACATCTGGAGGTTGGCCTACTACAGCTACTATATTTTTTTACTTAATTCCTCAAAGGTCGTGTAAGAATGACCATCGTAGCTCACAATACTTTATAATGTGCAATACCCGTTGCACCTGGATTAAAGTTGGATCCTTACTTTTTACATTTTAATTTTCTTCACCACCCTGAGCTCCAAGTCTCGCTTTGAATTTGGTCTCCCTGAGCGCTTCTGACATCACGCCCGGGAGTTCCCCGTCCATTGTGTTCCTACTGTGGCTTGCCTTGACTGCCTCTTGGTTCTGTTTTCCACCTACGGCTGGCCAGATGGGTTATCACCGACCACTGGATAACAGGGACTCAGTTGAGGCTGGATACCCTCTCCCGGTCCACACAGAATTTATGTTTTTTCTCTCTCCCCTCCCTGCTCATGTGGACTTCACAGGGGACACATGAGGATTCCATCACTGCAGCAAACCCTCCAACCAGCCGGTCCATCGGCCGTCTCTATAAGATATCACTATAGTGCTGAGCAAGCTGACTGTTTACCATCTATGTAAAGGAAAATGTAATTGTTTTTTAAACAAATCAATCTATGGCAACAATAAATCAATAAATGGTTCTTCTTATTGATTTTCGCCTGTTTACTTGTCCGCACCAGACTGGCCCAAATAGCACTTTTTTATATGGTTGCTTCTGACTGTTTACATTTTTACTACACCTCTCCTGGTGTGTTTATCAATATAGCGGCTTATTGGGCATATGTAGGACAGAAAGAATTATTCCCATTATCACAAATATCATGGTTTCCTGGCGCCAGACTTTTTTTGCTGTTTATACTTTTTACTTTTGCCTTTTTCATTCAAGTTCCCCTGTTGGGAGGGTTATATCTTGTTCTCAGTTCCGTTTACTCTCTGTAGTACAGCGTTTGCTGGAAGCAGTCCACACTGATGACTCAGATATTATACTATGCCATTTTTTCTGTTCCACATAACCTCTTTCCTTATGCCCTGTACACACGATTGTTTTTTCCGATGGACTTTTTTCAATGGAAAAACCGATCGTGTGTGGGCCCCATCGGACTTTTTTCCATCGGTGTAAAAAAATAGAACATGTTTTAAATTTTTTCAATGTAAAAAAAACCGACAGGAAATTCCGATCGTCTGTGTGGAACTCCAACGGAAAAAAAAACCCATGCATGCTCAGAATCAAGTCGACGCATGCTCAGAAGCATTGAACTTCATTTATCTCAGCTCGTCTGAGTGTTTTACCTCATTGCATTTTGGACGGTCTAAATTTTGTCTGATGGTGTGTATGCAAGACTGATGGAAGTCAGCTTCATCGGAATGCCGATGGAAAATTCCATCGGATTTTATTCCATCGGAAATCCGATCGTGTGTACAGGGCATAAGAGATCCCACTCCAATTACATCTTTTGCTACTGAACACTTACAATGGGTTTCAAAATAGCATCCCTAAAATGCACATGGCTTGAACCATCTAGCCAAGCATTCTTCTCTCTGGCGAGAAGCTTGCCTACTTCAATGTGATGTCTTTTGTGTACAGGAGACACACTTCCAGGCATCCTCTCCTCCTAGATGCTCCCACAAGCTCTTCTCTACTATCTTTACGGCCAGCTCATAAAATGAAGAGAGAAGGAAGAAGAAGAGAAAAGGAGGGGAAGAGAAGAGAAGGATAAGGAGGGGAAAAGGAGGAGAAATGAGGGGAGGGGCGGGGAAGAGAAAAGGGAAGAAAAATAAACATTGAGGAACGAAGAAAACTAAACGATTCCTCCTGAAAATGTTGTATCTTAGTTTTGAAAAAGTGTAACTATAATAGTTATAATGTTTTCTTTTTTTCATCTCTCTCGGCCTCAGTATTCTCCTTAATGGAAATATTTCTGTTGCATACGTCATTTTTTTGTTCCGACATTCCTGACTTTAAGCTCAATGTTATAGGAGCTTTTGTTATACTATTTACATTTTGTGCCTTGAGGGGTATACATGTCTCACCATTAAAGGTCCCTCCCCTGGGTATTCCCTGGTGGGACTGCCTTTAATTCTGGACCTTGAGTTGTCCATTGTGACATCTTTGACTATGCTACCTTGGTTGCTACAGTTACACGTTTATATCTATTGAACTTTTATTTGTTCGTCTACTCTTTTCTTTGTTTTACCTTTTATACTTTTTTTATCTCCTCCTTTAAAGGGCAGTTCTTAGATTTTGCCTTTCCTAATCTCGTTGTTGCTGATAATTCTCTTTGGTTGGTGTGTGTCCTTATTTTCTTTTTTTATTCTATGTATGGTGCCATCACCTATTTTGCCTTCTACTATTAAAATGGTCTCTCACAACGTGCAAGGTTTAAATTCCCAGATAAAACGCATCAAGGCTTTCTCTTTCTACTGCTCCCTATGCGTTGAGATAATAGCCCTGCAAGAAATATATTTTACTCATTATTTTGTTCCTACATACCTACATAGACATTTTCCTTTATACTATTTTGCTAATGCTTCAGAAAAAAAAGAGGTGTTGCTTTATGTATGTCTAGCCGACTATCCTTCACTGAGCACAATGTTATTAAAGACAAAGACGCTATCTTCTAGTTGAGGGGTTACTAGGAGAAGAATCAGATACTTTTTTTGTATATTTTGCTGCAAATTCCAATCAGTTAGGCTTTTTACATAATCTTTCTTCTCTCCATTCCGAAATTGATGGTATGTTCATCTTGGCACGAGACAATAACTTAGCCCCAGACCATACTTTGGATAATTCTTCTTCCACTTTTTAATGATCTCCTTCTAAACATTGTTGGAAATTTGCTGATCTGTTGTTCTGTAATGCTCTCATTGATACTTGGAGGGAAGCAAATCCAACAATGTTCATCAGCAATATTAAACTTTTACAGGTTTACCTTTTAAAGCAGAATAACCTTTTACATGCAATGATATTTTTAGGTTCTCAAGACACTAAAATTTAATAAATTCCTGGTACCTGATGAATTACCCAACGGCTATTATAAAAAAAATTCTGATCTTTTGATGTCCCATTTAGTTTTATATTTTATTTATTTGAGAAGAGGCAATCTTATCTGGGCAGATTAAAACAGGGCATATATTAGTGTAATCCCAAAACCACATAAGGACCTTGCAGAAATATCAAACTATAGACCGATTTAATTTATTAATTGTGACTTTAAAATTCTTACAAAAACATTACTAACTCTTTTTTAGAACACTATATCCACAAGGACCAATCTAAAAGATTGTGACAAAAATCAAATCAGAAACGGCGGTCATTGAACCTTAGCACAGCAGTTCATTCACAGTTGGATTCTCCACTGTACCGACGTGCTGTTACTTTCACTAGATCTCCACAAGGCATTTGAAAGTCTATCTTGTTCTGGGTGTTAGAAACTATGGGATTCGGCCCCTCCTTCCAATGTGTTTTGTATGCTTTATACCACATTCCCAAAGCACATATTTTCCTTAAGGGCTACAAATCGGACCCCCTAGATATACAACAGGGCACACGACAAGGTTGTTCCTTATCACCCTTCTTATTTGCAATTGCAATAGAACCACTAGCTATCGCCATACATGCTCATACCAACATCAAAGGCATTTGCTGCGCACACTAGGAACATAAAAAAAACATTATTTCCAGGTGATGTTTTACTGTACATTACGTCCCCTCATACGACATTATCTAATTTACGTAAATTCCCTACATGCCCCCTACTTTGCAAATTATCCACCTATGTTTAGAAAACTTTCAGAAGATATGATTATATGGTTGGGACCAAATCTTTCTTGGTTTGGAAGGATCTCTTCTGTCAAGATGAACATACTGCTCAGGATCTTGTACCTCTTTCAAAACCTCCCTATCATGATTCCTAGACAAAACCTTTTGACATTTCCTTGTCAAAATATTTTATTAAAGAATAAAAGGAGCAGTGTAGAAATATTCTTAAATACTTATAGTTTTAACAAGTGAAACTGTACAGTTATGCTTATTCAAGAACATATTGTTGTTAATCCAGGGTTGCCATAATTTTTCAAATTTGGGGATCGTGTCTGTTTCTATAGCTGTCATCTTAGCATGAGTCATAGCACTATTCATCCTAGCTAATATTTTGGTTATGCTTAATAGGGGATTTCCAGGCCTTTGCTAGTGCTTGTTTTGCTGATGTAAAGAATTGTACTAATAGTTTAAATTTCATGTGCGTTACATTTTCCGGTTTCAAATTGAGTATTGCTGTTGCCGGGTCTAGAGGAATTGTCTTACCCATTATTTCGGAGGCAATTTTAAAGAGTTTATTCCAAAATTTTTGAGCAACTGGACACGACCACCAAATATGAAACTGTGTTCCTAACTCTGAGCATCCTCTAAAACAATGTGCTGAATAATTTGTAACATATTTTGCTATCCTAGCTGGTACAACGTACCAGCGTGTTAGTACTTTATAATTGGCCTCAACCGCCAATATGTTAGGGGGGAATATTTTGCAGTTAACCATATCTGGTTCCATTCTGAGTCGTCTAAGTTTCTTTGTATGTCTTCCTCCCATTTCCGAACATAATGTGGTTTGCCTGCGTGTGCTTGAGTCAGTAGCTGAGAGTATAGAGAGGATATTGCTCCCTTAATGTGCGGAGATCTTTCTTGCATATTGTTTCAAAACTTGTCAGTTGGGTTATTAGGGTTGAAGTGTTTAGCATTGGTGTGAATTTTTTTTTTATTTGGAGGTATCTAAATAGTTCTAATTGTGGCAAACCATAGGTTTCGCAAATGGTCGGGAAGGGGATAAATTATGTTGAGTTTATAAATTTGTACATACGTATATAGGATATCCCGAGAAGTCCATTCTCTAAAAGAATTAGGAAGGACCCATGCTGGGTAAAATGCAGGGTTTTTGTAAAATGAGAGTAGAGGGTTGTGTTTGGATTGTAATTGGTTTTTAATTTTATATCTATCCCATAAGTAGATAAAATGTTTAGTAATTGGATTTGGTATATTTTTGCGATATTTTGAAGGGATCCAAAGTAAATTTGAGACTGAAATTGGATCACATTCGGCAGCTTCTATGGATACCCATAGTGGGATTTCAGTTTGAGCATGGAGTTTACTGAGACTGGCTATATGTGCTGCCCTATAGTAACATGCAAAATTTGGACAGCCTAGGCCCCCCTTTACTTTTGGTAGGTAAAGTGTGCGTTGTTGAACTCTTGGTTTGGCAGAACCCCAAATAAATGATGATGATTTATTTTGTAATATTCTCAGATAGTATGCTGGTATTGGAATAGGTAGAACTCTAAACAAGTATAATATTTTGGGCAATATCGCCATTTTTACAGCATTAATTCTTCCCAACCATGATATCGGTATGTGGTCCCAAGAATTCATCAAATTTGTTAGTTGTTTCAAAATCGATGGGTAGTTATAAGAGAATAAAACTGAGAGGGATGCTGTAAGCTTAATTCCTAGATATGGAAGTGCTCCATCTGTCCATGTGTAGGGGAGGCCCGCTTTAGCGGCCGATAATTCAATGTTTGAGAGAGATACGTTTAGAGCTGAACTTTTCTTGGGATTAATATATAAACCTAAGAATGTGGCAAAATTGTTGAGAATTGGGATAAGATTAGGGCCCGATATTTGAGGGGATGAAAGAAATAGGAGAATATCGTCTGCAAATAAACAGATTTTATGTTGATAACCTCCTATTTCAATTCCTGTTATAGTGGGTTCTGATCTGATTATTTGTGCAAGTGGTTCTATGAGAAGGGCGAATAATAAGGGTGAGAGTGGACAACCTTGTCTTGTACCTCTCTCTATATCCCGCATATCTTACATATGCTCTCGGTTTATGGTAAAGTGCCTTGATCCAATTCATAAAGTTTGGGCCAAAGCCCCATTTTTGTAAGGTATAGGTCATGTAAGGCCAGGATACCGAGTCAAAGGCCCTTCTAATATCGAGAGAGAGAAAACAGGCTGGAATGCCTCGCTTTTTCGCAATTTGTGCCAAGAGGACTGCTCTGCGAACATTGTCTCCTGCTTGGCGTGAGGGCATGAATCCTACTTGGTCACGATGCACGAGTGTGCCTATGACTGTGTTTAAACGGGTTGCTATGATTTTTGCCAATAATTTTATATCCATATTTAACATGGAAATGGGATGGTAGTTACTACTAAGTGTATCGTCTGTGGTTTTGGAATCATACATATGATAGCCATCAGAGATTCTTGCCTAAATGTTTTGTTGTTTAATAGATCATTGAATGCTTCTGCAAGTGCGGGGGAGAGAATGTCCCTATATGTACGGTAATACAGTGCTGAGTAGCCATCTGGACCAGGCCTTTTATTTATTTTTAATTCTTTAATAGCTGTGTCTACCTCAGTACTTGTAACAGATTTTTCTAGTATTGTTTTTTGGGATTCCGTCATTTGGGGAAGGTTGATTCGTGAGAAAAATGTATCAGCTACAGAGGTGTTAAATGTATTTGTCTCCTTGTATTGGGATTTCAAATAGGTACTGAATTTTTGTACAATTTTTTGTGGATTACTGGTGTAGATATTATTAGCCAATTTAAGCTTGATAGGTTTGAAGGATTTGTTGATCGATTTTAATGCTTTTGCTAGGAATGTGCCTGGTTTATTAGATTTCATGTAGAATGCATGATTGGTTTTGCGTAGCAATTTATCTGCCGAATCTGGGAGGAAAAGGTCGTATTCTATACGTGCTTTCTCTAGACGAGATTTTGCTGAGGAGGTAGGATTATTCTGAAAATTCATAAATGCTGTGTTAAATTATTTTTCAATTTTTTGTGAGAGTGTTTTACGCTCTCATTTCAGAATCCCTATTTGCTATTGAAAAACCCCCCTTAGTACTGGTTTATGTGCTTCCCATAGTGTGAGTGAGGAAATTTCAGGGCTAGTATTACTCTTTAAATAGTTTTTTAATTCTTGTTCTATTAATATGTGGTAGGATGGGTGCTTGAGTAATATGTCTGGTAGTTACCAGGTCGGACCATGTGCTTTGGGCAGAATGGAGGCGATAGTGGTACATACCGCGTCATGGTCTGACCAGGGGATGGGGATAATGGTTGAAGACATAATTTCTGGGACCATACAGTAGGTGCCGCCGATATTGTATATCTATCGCGCTCCCATCGCCGAGATTCTTGGCGACAGGAGTGCCGAGATCTCGGCAACAGGGTGGCGACACGTGTCGCGCTCGCTGCAATAGCGAGAGGGAGACGCGACACTGTATTGAACGGGATCCAACGTGGATTCCCGCCAATACCAGGCACTGCGTTTGGTATGAATCCTGAGCGGGAACTCCACGCCAATTTTTAAAGAAAAAACCGGCATGGGTTCCCCCTCCAGGAGCATACCAGGCCCTTGGGTCTGGTCTGGATTTGAAGGGGAACCCTACGCCGAAAAAATGGCGTGGGGGTCCCCCTCAAAATCTAAACCAGACCCTTATCCGAGCACGCAACCTGGCAGGCCGCAGGGGAAGAGGGGGGGACGAGAGCGCCCCCCCTCCCTCCTGAACCGTATCAGGCCGCATGCCCTCAACATGGGGGGTTTGGTGCTCTGGGGCAGGGGGGCGATCTGCGGCCCCCCCACCCCAGAGCACCCTGCCCCCATGTTGATGAGGACAGGGCCTCTTCCCGACAACCCTGGCCATTGGTTGTCGGGGTCTGCGGGCGGGGGGCTTATCGGAATCCGGGAGCCCCCTTTAATAAGGGGGCCCCCAGATGCCGGCCCCCCCACCCTATGTGAATGAGTATGGGGTACATCGTACCCCTACCCATTCACCTGGTGGAAAAAAATGGCAATAAAAACACAACACAGTTTTTAAAAGTATTTTATTGCACAGCTCCGGGGGTCTTCTTTCGACTTCGGGGGTCTCCGGTGTCGTCGCCACGCTCTCCGGTTCTTTCTTCTGCCGGGCCACCGCTAACTTCTTCCAACTCTTTTGCTAGCGGGGCCCGGTCTTCTCTGTTGCCTTCTCCCCTCTTCTTCTCTCCGGTTCTTTCTTTCTTCCGCCGGGCCTCCGCTAACTTCTTTTAGCTCTTTTGCTAGCGGAGGCCCAGTCTTCTCAGTCGCCTTCTTCTTCTCCCGCTCTCCGGTTCTTCTCCCGCTCTCCGGTTCTTTCTTCCGCCGGGCCTCCGCTAACTTCTTTTAGCTCTTTTGCTAGCGGAGGCCCGGTCTTCCCCGTCGTCTCATCCGGCTCTCCGTTGTCCTTCTGCCGGCCCCTCCACTAACTTCTTGTAGCTCTTTTGCTAGTGGAGGGGCCGGTCTTCCCGTCGTCGCCGTCGGTGTCTTCTTCCCTCTTCTCCTCCTCGATGTTGACTCGTCGCTTCCTCTCGCAGTAATACTAAATCTTCGGTCCGCAGAGATTAATATAGGCTTCTCATGACGTCACAGTCACATGTTCCCATGACGTCACAGTCACATGCTCCGGGGCCACCCGGAGCATGTGACTGTGATGTCATGAGAAGCCTATATTAATCTCTGCGGACCGAAGATTTAGCATTACTGCGAGAGGAAGCGACGAGTCAACATCGAGGAGGAGAAGAGGGAAGAAGACGGCGACGACGGGAAGACCGGCCCCTCCACTAGCAAAAGAGCTACAAGAAGTTAGTGGAGGGGCCGGCAGAAGGACAATGGAGAGCCGGACGAGACGACGGGGAAGACCGGGCCTCCGCTAGCAAAAGAGCTAAAAGAAGTTAGCGGAGGCCCGGCGGAAGAAAGAAAGAACCGGAGAGAAGAAGAGGGGAGAAGGCGACGGAGAAGACCGGGCCCCGCTAGCAAAAGAGTTGGAAGAAGATAGCGGTGGCCCGGCAGAAGAAAGAACCGGAGAGCGCGGCGACGACACCGGAGACCCCCGAAGTCGGAAGAAGACCCCCGGAGCTGTGCAATAAAATACTTTTAAAAACTGTGTTGTGTTTTTATTGTCATTTTTTTCCACCAGGTGAATGGGTAGGGGTACGATGTACCCCATACTCATTCACATAGGGTGGGGGGGCCGGGATCTGAGGGCCCCCTTTAGCTCCCGGATTCCGATAAGCCCCCCGCCCGCAGACCCCGACAACCAACGGCCAGGGTTGTCGGGAAGAGGCCCTGTCCTCATCAACATGGGGGCAGGGTGCTCTGGGGTGGGGGGGCTGCAGGTTGCCCCCCTGCCCCAGAGCACCAAACCCCCCATGTTGAGGGCATGCGGCCTGGTACGGTTCAGGAGGGAGGGGGGCGCTCTCGTCCCCCCTCTTCCCCTGCAGCCTGCCAGGTTGCGTGCTCGGATAAGGGTCTGGTTTGGATTTTGAGGGGGGGACCCACGCCGTTTTTTCGGCGTAGGGTTCCCCTTCAAATCCAGACCAGACCCAAGGGCCTGGTATGCTCCCGAAGGGGGAACCCACACCGTTTTTTTTCTTTAAAATTTGGCGTGGAGTTCCCGCTCAGGATTCATACCAAACGCAGTGCCTGGTATTGGCGGGAATCCACGTCGGATCCCCGCCTATCGGCAATGCGTGTCGCTCATCGTGAAAGGAACATTTTTTTCCTTTCCCAATGATGAGACAGCTCGGCGCTGGCTCTCGCGACGGAGCTCATAGGGTTTCAATCTCGCCGCTAGAAGTGGCGAGATTGACACAATATCGGCGGCACCTACTGTACCTATTGTTATGAATATGTGATCTATTTGGCTAAATGTTTGATGAGGGTTAGAGAAATATGTATAGTTTCTTTTAGTAGGATTGGATTCTCTCCAAGAGTAAACCATATTGTGTTTAGAAAGGAGCTGAGAGAGAGTCCATTTGGATTGAAATTTCACTGGGGTATAAGGGGATCTGTTCAAAAATGGGAGGAGGACCTGATTAGAGTCTCCGCATAGAAAAAGAGTTCCTTTCTTATGTGAGTTTATTACTTGAAAGAGATGAGATAGTAAAGGTAGGGGTTGAGTGTTTGGTGCATAATATGAGACTACAGTTACGGCTGTGTCCATGATATATCCCGTTAGAATTAGGTAGCGGCCTTCAGGATCTTTTATTTCTGAATGCAATGTGAATGGAGTTGTGCGGTGAAATACGATAAGCGTACCTCGCTTTTTTGTGGTGGCAGAAGCTGTATAGACTTGAGGGTAGGATTTACTGACGAATTTGGGAGTTTGACTTGGTGTAAAATGTGTTTCTTGTAAGCACACAATATGTGCTTTCCTAGCTTGTAATGACCGGAAGGCTTTTGTGCGTTTTTTGTGGCACATTAATACCTTGGACATTTAATGAGACTATGTTTAAAGGGGCCATTGTAGACAACACAAAAAGCTATTCTTACCTGTTGCCTTAGTGCGGCGGGCTCCCGGGCCCTTTCACGCGGACGAGAAAGAAGGTAAGGAAGAAAAGGATCCAGTGCGATCAGTCTTAAGGAGGAAGTAAAAAACAAATGAGAATATACAACATTTAATTATTGTAAAGATATGATATTTGAGGTTTACCCATGATGGGGGGCAAAACCCCCCTCAGGGGACAAAGGACTTTCGTTGAATTCCCATTTATTATTGTGGGAGTCCGAGGAAAGTCTGGTGGGGCGCATGGGGTTTCCGCGCAATGGGGTGCCGCCCCAAAAAATTAGATATACATCCCGGGGATGTATGATTATTAGCCCTGTGCATATAAGTGTTACTTAAAATTTTGTAATTTAGTAATTTTAGTCATTTAGTCATTTAGTAATTTTTTTTAAATCATTCAGACAGAGAGGGAAAAATAATAGTCACTAGGCAGTGAGCCTAGGGGATTAACTTAAATGTATTAAAGCTTGTCAGCCTAAAAAGATACAATGGGATATAAATAAGAAGCTAATGCCGCGTACACACGATCGTTTTTCATGCCGTTAAAAATGGCATTAAAATAAATGGCCATTAAAAATGATCGTGTGTATGCTCCAGAGCATTTTTAACGACGTGAAAAACGGCCATTAAAAATTTCGAACATGCTCTCTTTTTTCACGTTGTTTTTCATGTCGTTTTTTTTAACGACGTGAAAAACGATAGTGTGTATGCTTTAACGACGTGAAAAAAAACGCGCATGCTCAGAATCAAGTATGAGACGGGAGCGCTCGTTTTGGTAAACCTAGTGTTGGAAATCGATATGGCACATTCGTCACGGTTGAATTAATAGCATCATTTTAATGCTGCGCATTCCGTTCTTCTTTAGAGATTGCTTGAACAATTACCCTCTTTTGATAATGATATTGAGAGTTATGCCAAACTTGTTTCTAAAGTAATTCCTAATTTTTTTAATGATAGAAAAATATTATTTTCAAGCCACATCTCCCTCATAAATTCCTTAAGAAATGTAAAGATCATTTTTTTTGATTTTTGTTCTTTTTGCATTTTTTTTTAGTACTTAAGTTAGCCTCTTCATTTTTCTGTGGCTTTCCCCCCCCCTTAAATTATGTTTGGGGAAATGTCCCACACCAACCTTCAAAATTTGTCTCATTTTTCCTCAAGGAGGTTTGTGTCCCTTGTTAATAACAATAATATTATTAGAAATGTCCCTGCCTGCTACCTAGCAAACTCTCTTTTGAAATACAAATCACATAGTCTAGTATTTAAAGCCAAAAAAAGTATCCTTTATTTCGGAACATAACAAATTAAAGGGGATGGCAGCACTGGAGAGCCTGCTTGCATTTGTTCATCCCTTGGACCCCACAACAACCATCCAAGATGTGAAAACCAAAAAGGAGGCCAATCTTGGCTTGAACTCCCAGAGGTCAGGAACCGCAGCAGATAAGTCATATATGTCCCCAGTCTGTGGTACTACAGCAGGCATTATTTTTTTCTCTTCCTTGTAGCCTTCTCTCCAGCCTTCTCTGCAGCCTTCCCTGCAGCCTTGGTTGGTTTCTTCCTCGGAGGCTGGGGACCAGGAGGAGAGGTTGTGGCAGGAGGAGTAGTAGGAGGAGGAGGAGGAGGTGGAGGAGTAGGGACAACCTCTGTGATGTCGGTGTACTTGGTGAGTTCACCGAGCAATCCCTTGTTGATCACCTTCAACAGGAGGGTCTCACTATACAGCTTTTACCGCAGGTCCATTTGGGCTAGCTTATTGGCCAGGACTGCGGCAAAGCCCTCCTCAGCAGAGGGTGCCTCTCTGAGGGCCACAGTAGCCTCTTTGAGGAAGGCTCTTGTTTCCCCCTCCACCTGCCTACCTCTCCTTGGCCCTCGTGGTCTCATTACCAGGGGAGGCATCTGGGCTCTTGTGCTGGGCCCAGCCTCCTCCTGGGTGTCACTTGGCCCAGCCTCCTCCTGGGTGCCACTTGGCCCTGCCTCCTCCTGGTCCCCACCATCACCCTCTTCCTGGCTCTGCTCTGGCTGTAAAAAAAGAAAGGGACTTTATTATTTTTTGGCCACCATCAATCACACACATTGTTCACCTCCAGACATTTTTGACATGAATGGGCAAATTTAGAAAATTCTCACAGATTCCGCCTCCTGATATTGTTGCCTTGTCCACATCAAAATTGACCACTACTGTATCTTGCTCTTTAAATCCTTTTTTTTATTTATTAAATACCTAACAATACTATCCTCATTTTAAATGCATCACTTTTGTAACATCTAAATGGAGATATCAATACTTTACCTGGCTCCATATATCCAAATCTGCCTCCTCAAGGGCCTGATCTTGATCCTCAGAGGAAGCCAGAGCAGGGTTGCCAGGAAGGCTGGAGGGCTGGCTGCAAGGAAGGCTGGAGGGCTGGCTACAAAGAAGGCTGGATTGACCTCTGGGGGGAAGGGTGGAGAGAGATTCCCGCACTTCCAGCTGGTCATCCAGAAAAGAAAGCTTGCTGTAGTACCACAGACTGGGTTTATAAACCTTATCTGCTGCAGCACCTGACCTCTGGGACTTCAGGACCATATTTCTCTGGGTCCTGTATGTCCCCCTGATGGTAGCATTTTTGGTTTTCACATCTTGGAGAGTTGTTGTGGGTATCTGGGTTTGGACAAATGCAAGCAGGCTCTCCAGTGCTGCTGTCCTGGCCGTTTGGTTTTTATTGGACCCACTTTTGGTCTGCCACAGGATAGGGAGTTCTTTCCATTTCTCAATGAACTCCCCCATGAACTCCGGGTTTTTGAATGTATTCAAAACCAAGAAAATACATATGTTTCAGGCAACAATCATCAAATCAGCATTTTGAACAGATATAAAAGCCCCAAATCTCCTCCTCTGCGTAACCCAAAATCCTTAAGAATGTTATGTACCTTGGTCAACACGTTCGTTGCGAACTCCCTCTCCCGCCAAATGAATGTATTTTCGACACATGGATCGGCACTTGATATACACTGCGCATGCGTGGAACTACGCACGCTTTCCCCGCCCCTGACGTTCGATATTGTACTTTCCCCGCCCCTTCTCGCTCGTCGTAGTGCTTAGCAACATGGCGGAGACACAGGTGGCTGAGATTACCTCGACAGAGGATGAAATTCCAGAGGAGCCCAAATCCCGATCCAGAAGATATAAGGCATCCAACATGTCATTCGAGGAAATGGTGGAGATAGTCGCCATTTTAAAGAGGGAGGATTATGATGCCAAGCATGGGCCGTATAAAAGGCCGAATCTGGTCAAGTCAAAAATTATGGGCAAAGTGGTCAAAAGTCTTCAGAAAAAATTCGGGGTGTGCAGAACGAAGGAACAGCTCAGAAAACGATGGTCTGATCTGAAGTTGCGGGAGCCCGACCAATACAAACGAATCAAGAAAGTTCTACGAAAAAGTACGTTTTATAGTGCTATTTTCCCTGCTAGAGATTATTACTTGTATTATGTCGTGTATGTTTGTCTTTGATATCGTACAGTGAAAGATACCATCTTTCAGATTTGTCCGCAAAGTAAACGGACGTATTAAACCTCATTCTCCGTACAGTTCATCAAACAATGTTTTTGGATCATCCAGTGTGAACACCCATTGTATTTATTTTTTTGGGGTTAGCAAATTTGGTCACCAAATATTTTTAGGGATCAAATCCAAAGGACATTTTTGGAAAAAAAAGGATATGCATGGTAATGTTAAGGGAGAGAATGCTCAGCAGCTGATGAAACATCTGAACGCAGTAGTACAAGTGTGGGCCAAAAGCCCCAAAGTTTGAGGGTGTCACACACAGGTGATCCTGTGTATATACTTTGGGGTGTTACAATGTGTCAAACTTTGTTTTAAAAAATATATGCTATGTATTTGGCTATGTATCCAATCATGTTTTCCTGTTGTCACTGGGGGTCCATTGAAAAATGGACCACACTTCAAAAGAATGTTTGCAAATTATTTTCTCATGCTTTATTTTTCTCCCAAAAATCAACATTAATAATGAAACTATACCTTTTCTTGCAATCTCCATAGGGCTTCAAAAAGCTACGTCAGATGAGCCTCGAAATCCAACACCTTCAACAATAGCCCCAGACCCACATGATGGAGAGGAACGTGAGGTTGTGAAAGTGGAAAGTGCCACCTCAACAGGTCAGTGTCAAACCAGACAGATGCAGGTTAATAGATGTAGGCCTACATATTCTATACTACATGTTTTTTTTTTAAATGTAGGTGCAGTTCTGGCCGAAGACCCAAAAATTTTTACACATCACAGTGCCCAGATCCTGATCCAATACCTGATGGTCTGCTGTCGTGACCTTCAAAAATTAAAGGGAGACTTTATAGAGATCAGGGAAAATACCAAGCGGGTGGAGGAAAGGCTACAAAAGACCATGGCTGTGCTTGGGCGTGTCTAATGTTTTTTACAAAATTAACGTTGAACTTGCTGTGTTTTGGCAGGTATGTTTTTCATTGAACCTTTTAGGACTAGTAAATGTAAATTTTTCAGATATATATTTTAATATTTTTTTGGTATGCATGGCTGTTCATGCGTTTTAACAAGCAAAAAATGTTTAGGGCATCTACATTTAAAAGTATTTGTTCAATACTAAAATAAAAAATGGCATTTTGGTGGTTTTAAGAAGTTGTGGCTTCATTAGGTAAATGTTGTGCTACTGTGAACTAAGCAATGTTTTGTGTTTACACTGACAATGAAGGCGAATTAAGAATGCACAATACACATGGCAATACAAGTCCACTAGGTAAACCTCCGAAAAACAGAAACCATTATTAAAATTATACACGAAACCAATCTTTGTGAAAAATAATGTTTTATTTTTCGAAATTAAAAGGTTAAAAGGTTAAAAGTCATCAGGCGTTTCAATGGCCCCACTACCCACAAAATAATCCACATATTTGTCACGGACCTCACGTCCGGTTTGGGGGGCCAAGCCTGGACGGCCAGCTTCCAGGGCCACAAGATGTTCTGCTTCCATTAAGGTGGCCTCAGGCCCAGTCAAAGTCAGATAATTTGTGGAATGCACCCGGAGATAATTATGTAGGACACAACACGCCATTACAACATGGTTCCATTTTGCAAGGTGGATGGAGGTGAGGAACAGGCGGAAGCGGCTGGCCATGATGCCAAAGGCATTTTCAACCACCCTTCTTGCTCTGGCCAGCCGATAGTTGTACACCCTCCTCTCAGGGGTGAGGGTGCGCTGCGGGAATGGCCTCATCAAATGGGGACCCAGGCCAAACGCCTCATCCGCCACAAACACTAATGGGAGTCCCTCCACATTCTGCTCCGCTGGTGGCAAGGCCAGCTGATCCAAAAGGAGCCGTTCCCCAAACTCTGTCTGTGCAAAAACTCCTCCATCAGACATCCTGCCATTCTTGCCAACGTCCAAATAGAGGAATTCGTAGGTGGCCAACACCACTGCCATCATGACGATGCTGTGGAACCCCTTATAGTTATAATAAAAGGATCCCAAATGGGGTGGTGGGACGACCCGAACATGTTTGCCGTCGATGGCCCCTCCACAGTTTGGAAAGTTCCATCGTTGGGCAAAGTCCGATGCCACATTCTGCCATTCATGTGGCGTAGAAGGGAACTGTGTAATGAAATCAAAAATAAATTAATACTTTGAGACTGAAACATTGAAAGCAGATTAAAGGAAATCATTCATGGGCAACATTGGGGCAAACAGAAAAATTAAAACATTAGTAGTAAGCAACAAAAAAAGCGAAAAAAAAAATGGGGGGGGGGTTGAAGATGAGTTGGGGAGATCACAAATGAAGGCTGGAGCACTCTGTCTGAATTTAGGACAAATGTTACATTCCTAGGCAATCCTTAGGGGGCGTTTAGGGTAAAGCACTACGATGGAGCATAGATTAAAATACATGGAAAAGACTAGGCAAGGTGGGTATGGCCCCAGGATAGCATGCTGGAGAGGTTAGGTAAGGGAAATGTTAATGTAGGCCTAATGAAAAAATGTAAAATAAAAAATTAGCATGTGGTGAAAGGGGAAATTCCCTGCAGCTAAGAATCATGGGAATTAGGGACTGCTAAGAAACCCCCCCAAAAAAACATTCTAAAAAATACATACAATGTGATGTTTGCAATAAGAACA
This sequence comes from Rana muscosa, assembly GCA_029206835.1. Lineage (NCBI taxonomy): Eukaryota > Metazoa > Chordata > Amphibia > Anura > Ranidae > Rana > Rana muscosa. The sequence continues at coordinate 68,674,928 of CM055119.1, forward strand.
CTTACCTTAATATAGTCCTCCTGCAAAACTTAGAGGATGGCAGAACACGTCTCTGGTATAATGATACCCAGAGCCTGGGGGGATATGCCTGTGGAGAACTTTAAGTCCTGCAGGCTTCTCCCAGTCGCCAGGTATCGCAACGTGGCAATGAGCCTCTGCTCAGCACTGATGGCTTCCTGCATAACGGTGTCCTGCCTGGTAATGTAGGGGGACACCAAAGCCAACAGATGCTGAAATACGGGGTCAGACATCCGGAGAAAATTCCTATAGTCATCAGGATTATTCTCCCTGATCTCCCGCAACAAAGGCATATGACAGAACTGGTGCCGCTGGAGCAACCAATTCTTGGTCCATGAACTCCTCCTGACCCTGCTCATGGCATGGAGTTGGGATACAGCATGAGCCCCTGCACCAACTACAGCACGAACTCTCCGATGAGTACGTAGCCGCAACATGGCTAGATAACGTTCGCAAGCTCAGAACGAACTAGAAGAACGCACGGAAGAACAGCAAGGCCTATGAAGAACAAGCTGAAAAACAGGACCGAGCAGACGAGAACGCACTGAATAAACAGATACGAACTGACTACAAGCCCTGCCAAACAGATACAAACCCACAAGCACAAACTGAACTCCACAAAACGATCTTCAAAGCACGAAGACTGAAAAGCGGGAATCGTCTCTCACCAAACTTTTACTAACACGCGGTAACACGGAATTAGCAAAAGCGGCCCAAAGGGTGGCGTCATTAGAACGGAACTTCCCCTTTATAGTGCCGTCGTACGTGGTATACGTCACTGCACTTTGCTGGATCGTTTTTTAAAATGATCGTGTGTACGCAAGACAGGCTTGAGAGGAAACATGAAAATAATCGACGTGAAAAAAGGCAAGAAAAAAAATGGCAAGAAAAACGATCGTGTGTACGCGGCATAAGTCATGAGAACCAAACTGCTTAAGAACTGCATATATATTATTCATCCTAAAGTCATCTAATAATGTTAGAGGTAAGTTACAATACTATTAAGTGTACCGCAGAGACTCTAAGGTACATTTTAAATAACTTGTCCTTTGTAGGTGAAAGAAAATTAACCATTAACTAACAAATAAAAAGGAAGCAAACTTTGGTAACAAAACTGTTACATCGCTGTGTTTCTATGTAAACTTTAGTGGTCTAATATTAATATGTGTCAGTTGAAAAAAAAAAAATATTAAAATGAGATTTCGAATTGGGTTAGGAGAGAAACTACTACATCATGCTTTGTGGGGACTTTTCAAAATTCTCCTATGTTGCAAATTGCTTAGTGTGAGTTGAAACACGGATATTAATGTCCAAGATGCTATACCTTGTCCTCTGTAGGTAATGGGATCACCTATTTCGGAAAGGTACCAAAAAGAAAGAAAAAAAAGAAAATTTTGGTATCAAGACAGTTATGTCACTGTGCTTCTATGTGAAATATTAGAGACAAAATAATATGCATCAGTGGAAAAATACAAAATAAAAAATAAATAAAAATAAATAAAAATAAGAAATATTAAAATATAAAAAAATAATAATAGTAAGAACCATAAAACAAAATATAAAAAAAAAAAAAGTAAAATTTCAAATAGGGATAGGAGAAGAAACCACTACATGTTTTTTTGTGTGGATTTTTTAAAAGTCTGCTGTGTTGCGAGTCGCTAAGTATGAATTGAAGCAGGGATATTAATTTCCAAAGTGCTTCTACTTTAGCATATTCATTAGAAAGTTTGTCTCATATAATGTCTATCGATCCTTCAGTCCATAGAATCTTCTTGGCCTTGGGGTGAGGGTGTGAATCGTCCTCTTTTATGTGCCTGGGTATTTCCATTTCTGTTCTCAGAATGGGCTGCTTTATGTATAAAAGAGGCTGAGGCTGATCTTCTTTGTGAGGTACTTGGTGCACAGCTCCCTTCTGTCAAATTGAGATCCTGGAGGGCTTGTTGTAGTTCTTCTGATGTTCTGGATTAAATTTTGGTTCCATGGTAGGTGAAACGTAGGGCAAAAGGGAAACCCCATTGGTATTTGACATTATGGCGTTGGAGTTCCATTAATTGTGGTTTCATTGTGGTTTCATCGCCCTTCTTTTGGAGATTGTTGATTGGGATAAATCTGCAAAGATCTGATAGTTATGCCCTTGAAAAATTAGGTTATTTTGTTCTCTTGCTGCGTTTAAAAGTTGTTCTTTTGTGGAACTTTGCTATGATATCGCGAGGAGGTCTATCTGTTCTTTTGGGCATTAGAGCCCTGTGAACTCTGTCCATCTCCATTCTTTATATCAGTATACTTGGTGCTAATTCTTGGCATTGTGCTATTATTGTTGCTTGTAGGTCTATTATGGATTCTGGTATACCTCTGAAGCGCAAGTTAGCTCATCTTGCGCGATTCTCAAAGTCCTCAAGTCTATTTTGGAGTGTGATATTTTCTTCTTTCATGCTTTCCAATTCTGACAAGTGCTCTTGAGAGGTATTTTCTAGTTCCTCTACTTTCATTTCTAGTGCAGATGTGCGGTGTCCCAGTTCTCTGATTTCCTTTGTTAAATTAGTGGTGATTTGCTCTGAGGTATATTTCAGCGCTTTGTGAAGCATTTTTTCAAATTGTTTTAAAATATTTGAGGGAGTAGATGTTTCTTGTGGCATTAGTTGTGGTAGAAGAGCCTCAGCTTCTGAGTCAGAGTCTCCTGAGGAGATAGGTTGTGGCTTTTTAGGTTTGCTTTTCTGTTTTGTGATGAGTGTGTCTGAGGAGACTGGCGCTTTTTTCTGTGAGGTATTCCGCGCTTGTGAGCCGCTATTAGGGTTCATTTTCGTTTTACTGCGGGCTCCTCCAAATGCCATTATGCTCTCAGTTTGTCCCCCTCACCTCTCTGATACTTGCTACAGCTTTTCTGTAATTTTCTTGATGGCAGGCTGTCTTTATCCAGCGGTTTTTCCCCCTCACGAAGCGGAGCTCTAGTCAGGCATAACCGTCCCGCTAGCCTCTGCGCATGCGCCCCCAACCTTTTGACATTTCAATAAAATATCCTACATTTTATTCGGGGACATAAACATCCTAGAATTAATAGAATAACACTTTACAGTTTAAAGTCCCAGAGGGGACTGGGGGTCCCTTATTTAGTAGTTTATCACCAAGTAGCTCAGATATCCCAATTAGCACTTACTACAATTCTAGGCCCGACTCACACTGGGTTTGATCGATCTCAATCGTTATCTCTCTTTGAAAAATCTTGTAACGTTAGGACTTCAATAAAAGGTTTTATATCTATTATTTATACTGTAGCTATCTTATTGACCTTACTCGCAAGCTCCCCTATATGTAACACAGGGAAAAACATCTTGACATTTCTTGGGAACTTCAAGATTGGTGTAATACTATTAATACAAAAAATAATAAAACTAATTCTGCGCTTGACCTTATAACACTCTGGTGTTTTGTTTTAACAACATGCAGCAACTTCAAAAAAAGGCCTAAATACCGTACTTAAGACCAACCAACTTATGTGCAATAAAAAGAAAAAAGTGCGCAATCACCAAAAAAAAAAAAAAAAAGGTTTGCAACAAGAATGATCCTCTTGCAAATACCACAAGTGCAAAAAACAAGAGAATAAATCAATAATCACTATGTAAATTACCACACAAAAAATGTATATATAACTCAATCCAAATTATTGTGAAGTGCAATCACTAATAATCCAAATAACTAAAAATAATAAATGTTTGTGAAGTGCAAGCACTAATATAGTCCAGATAACTGAATAATGGAAAAACAGTGCAGTGCAACCAAAATAAACGTGTCCCAAATGGATAGAAATTTTGTTCAAAAATAGATGACCTCCATCTAGGAACAAGTGATCGTTGTTGGAGCCGGCAGGCTGATGCACACGCTTCTGTGATCTCTATAACTTGAGATCCCAACTATCCGGTAGGCGGCAGTAATATCATTTATCTTGGCTGCACAGTAATCAAGGCTTCTGAATATTTCCATCGATTGTCCTATATTTGAGTTGAACTCCAGAGATCATCTATTTTTTAACAAAAATTATATCCATTTGAGACACGTTTATTTTGGTTGCACTGCACTGTTTTTCCATTATTCAGTTATCTGGACTATATTAGTGCTTGCACTTCACAAACATTTATTATTTTTAGTTATTTGGATTATTAGTGATTGCACTTCACAATAATTTGGATTGAGTTATATATACATTTTTTGTGTGGTAATTTACATAGTGATTATTGATTTATTCTCTTGTTTTTTGCACTTGTGGTATTTGCAAGAGGATCATTCTTGTTGCAAACCTTTTTTTTTTTTTTTTTTTGGTGATTGCGCACTTTTTTCTAATACTATTAATAATCTTTCTAAAATATCCATCAATACAACCATGGTGGAATCTAATTATAAGACACCATTGCAATGGTATATGGTTCCCCCAAGGATTGCTAAAATTGTTCGACAAGCTTCCTCTAGGTGTTTTAGAAACTGTGGTCAGGAAGGAACTATGGTACATACTTGGTGGTGATGTCCCAAAATACTCAGATTTTTTATTAAAGTGTTTGAGTTTATCCGTTTAATTACAAATGTAAATCTTATTAGATCCCCAGAAATTGCTCTTTTTCAAAAATTTGATGAAGGTCTCTCTAAACATACCAAACTCTTAATTTCCTATATAATCCTGGCCGCTATAATAGCTATTGCACGTTGTTGGAACCAGTCAGTGGTGACATTTGACTATGTCAAACAAAAACTTAATTGGATTATGATTAATGAAAAGATGACTTGCACTTTACATAACCACCAAATTAAATTTAATAATACCTGGCAACCCTGAATACAATACCTATCTATTGATACTTAAAATATGTGTAGGCGGAATCTTGACTGGCCTTTTTGTAGCCCCTCCCATTTTTTATCTTTGCTCTATTTATTTTTTCCTTTTCTGGTTATTTTTATGTTGACCAGACTTTGAAAAATATCAACATTTGCTTTGTCATCATCTGAAGAAACCTTGGTTTTGTATAACGATCTTCTTACAAGTCTACCAAAACAAGATATTAGCTCAGTTGGTTTTGTTTTTATATCACTTTTGTGTTTGCATTTGTATCTTTGACAATTGTTATGTCCCTACAATTAATAGGAATAATACTCATCTTCGGTCCTATTAATGTTATTTTTATTTGTTATATATTTTCGATATGTCATACCCTTTATTACCTGTTATACATTTTATGTCTTTGTCCTATGATGAGAAAACCAATAAAAGATTAATACCTGAAAAATCTAAAAATAATTAAAGCCTTACAGTCTGCAATGTATGAATCCAAAAAGCTTTGCGTTGAGGCATAATTATTTCCCAGTCACCACCTCTGATAGGCTTAGGTACATGGTATATTACAATACCACACACACAGAGATTGTGCTTCTGGTGACATAAAAAAAGGCACTGCCACCAGCTTGTCCTGATTTATTGTTTTTTACTGACTGTGGAGTCTGAGGGCCGCATGGATCTTGCTCCTGTGTTTTTGGAACCTTAATTTAACCACTGCCCTACCCAGCCATAGTCAAATGACGTCCACAGATGGGATCTCCCATCCTGGGTGGACGTCATATGACGTCCTCAGCTTTGTAGGGGGATATCTGAATGATGCCTGCAGCTAGAGGCATCATTCAGATATCCTTGTTTAGAGCCGGCGATCCTGCGCACCATAAGAATGATCATAGCGGCAGTTCCGCCGCTTGATCTGTCTTATAGGCGGCGGGAGGGGACATCCCCCCTCCCGCCGCCATCCGGTGCTTCTCCGGGCTCTCCCGTGCCATCAGGGACCCAGAGAGTATCGTCCGGCGCCGGTGGTGGGTCACGTGACGAGCATAGAGATGACTGGTGACCAGATGGTCACCAGTCATCTCTATGATCGTCGGAGGCCCGGGCGCGTTGTGATGACGTCACGCCCGGGTCCTCATATGTAAACAAAGCCGCCATTGCGGCTAGTAAGTATGAGATCAGTGAACACAAATTTCACTGATCTCATGCTTTCCAGCCTGGAGGAGAGATGTGGGGTCTTATTGACCCCGCATCTCTCAATAAAGAGGACCTGTCACACACATTCCTATTACAAGGGATGTTTACATTCCTTGTAATAGGAATAAAAATGATCAAAAAAAAAAAAGAAAAAGGAAAATAAGTGTAAAAAATAAATAAAATAAGTAAAATAAAAAAAATAATAATAAAAAAAAAAAAATTCAAACGCCCTGTCCCCGGTAGCTCACGATCAGAAGCGAACGCACACGTAAGTCCCGCCCACATATGTAAACACCGTTCAAACCACATATGTGAGGTATCGCCGAGTGCGTTAGAGCGCGTGCAACAATTCTAGCACTAGACCTCCTCTGTAACTCTAACCTTGTAACCTGTAAAAAAAAAAAAGCGTCGCCTATGGAGATTTTTAAGTACCGAAGTTTGGCGCCATTCCATGAGTGTGCGCAATTTTAAAGCGTGACATGTTAGATATCTATTTACTCTGCGTAACATCATCTTTCATATTTTCGCAAAAAATTGGGCTAACTTTACTGTTGTGTTATTTTTTAATTCATGAAACCATTTTTTTCCAAAAAAAAGGCGTTTGAAAAATTATTGCGCAAATACCGTGCAAGAAAAAAAGTTGCAATGACTGTCATTTTATTCCCTAGGGTGTCTGCTAAAAAAAAAATATAAAATGTTTGGGGATTCTGAGTAATTTTCTAGCAAAAGAATGATGATTTGTACATGTAGGAAAGAAGTGCCAGAATAGGCCCGGTATGGAAGTGGTAAAAAAAGCCCGGTGTTGAAGTGGTTAAAAGGGCCTGTGGTTTTTCTGACATGCTGTATGTCAGGGAACAAGGACACTTGAGTAAATAGATACAAAACTCTATTGTAAAACTCTAGATGGTAAAACATAAGCCACAAACCAGGGTGCCACAAATGTTGCATTCCATCCTTTCTGAAATCTTAAACTGTGTGTAGGGATCCACTGCCCTCTACTGTTAGCTGCTAATATCATGGTTTTATGTATAATTATGTACATCATTTACTGCCCTGGAGGAAGTTGAGAGAGACAGAGAAAGTCTCAGCCACATGTGTCCTGTCCATGCTGTTAATTCCAGGCCAGAAGGGACTGCAAGTATTCCTAAGATCTAATAGTTTGCTGCAGTTGCTGATTGTGTCTTCAGGTCTCCAACACCAGGACAAACGCTGCATTATCCTAATGGATATGCTGGTTTCAGTAGTTCTTTTGCTCCCAATTACTTATTTAGATTACTGATTTATTTTCCAGGAAGGGAATCCCCTTTGTTCTTACAGGCCCTGTCTTGGGTGGAGGTACTTCCATCGTTATTATCAAGGTTTGGACCCGAGCCGTGAAGCCTATGGGATCTGAACTTGAAAAATCAAAAGTCCCCACTTTGAAGGCTTATATATGCGAGTTATTGGTCATAAAAAGTGTAGCGGAACCCCAAAATTGGGGTCGCTATGCTCTAAATTTAAGGGCAGTCTGAGCAATAGTTTAGCTCAGGTTCTTCAATTCTGCTTAGTTTGGATTCTGTTCTGCTGTAATGTTGCCTGGAGTATAGTTCCCCTTGACCTGCGGGTGGCGCTGTTGCCCAGGTCTTGAGGAGAAGCACAGGTGGCGTTGCGGTGTGATTGGGTGTTCTCTCTCGGCTACCGTGTGGTGGGCGGGTTTTGCCTGCTGTGCATGCCGGGAGAGGGTACATAAAGGGCAGACGCCATGATCTGGTGTGGTGTGCTGGGGGGGATTCCAAGGAGGACCCCTGGTGGTGAAGTCGTGCCCTTTGGCCCTGCTGGCTGGGGGGTGCGTGAACTCGTCGAGGAGTCTCGGGCACCTTTAGCCCGAGGCTACAGAGTTCCAGGTAGGCCCAGTACCTTCAGCTGGGTCTACAAATCAACCACTGGAGTCCCAGGGAACTCAAGGGAGGGTGGCCCGCTCTGAAACAGAGGAAACTGGGGGAGGACCTGTCCGATGGATCGGTGAAGGAAGTCACGGTCTCGGGGAGGCCTGGTTGCCTATCAGAGGGAAGGATTCGTGAGTTGCTATATAGCTTCTGTAGCGTGCCCCATTGGCACCTATGGTCTCTATAATCTACAGGCGTTAGGAAGTTCTGAATTCAGGAACTAAAGGATTCTGGTGCAGAGGATCTCCTGAACTTGTCCGTGAAGGGGACTAAAACTAAAGTGTCATGTTCGTGCTTCACTCTGGCTGCTAGAACTGTGAGAGGGATCTATCCGGATGAGCAATATCCACTCAGGCTTGAGTGGAGAATAAGGTGACTGGGTGCCGTGTACCTGAATCCTATTGCTGTTTTCAACCTTTCTCCCAAAGTTATTTCAAGCAAAGAAAATAAACTCATCTGTTGGAGTTTGATTACTGTCTGGACATTGGCCTTCTTTCGGGGAAGAATAGACTTTTCCCTACAAGGGACGAGAACCAGGGACGAGAACCACGGAAGGGAGGTAACTTGCTGCAGGACCCAAAATTGCAAGAACACCGCTCAACCTCTTATACCAGGAGGATGCGGGCATGTGGCATGGTTTGCCTTTACCCCTGCAAGTGAAGGTAGGCAGGAAAAAAAAGGGTCTATGTGCTACAAAAGTATATGGGGACCCGGGTACTGCCCTGGGGGACATGTATCAATGGAAATATATATATTTTTTAAGATCCTTTTTACAGGAGCAATGATTCAAATGATTCTTAAAGTGAAACAATCAAAATGCCTTTAAATATAGTGCCTGGGGGGTCCTCTTGGTCTGCCTGTAAAGTAGAACATCTGTACCATGTATAGACCCTGCTGCAGCAAAACTGACATAAATAAAGGAAACAAATCACATTTAAATTTATTTTTCCGGCTGCAAGCCATTGCCGGCAATGCAAAAATGTTTAAAAGAAAACGGCGTTGGGGATCACCCCCAATCCATATCAGGCCCTTTGGGTCTGGTATGGATTGTAAGGGGAACCCCACGTCAAATTCTTTTAAAAAAAAACTATTCACCACAAAAGCGTCAAAAAGAAATAAAAACACACCGTTTTTGACCATTCCTTTTTTAAAAATTGAAAAAAACATTGCCAGGTGGCCCCGACCCTTACCTATTTAAGAACTGTCAAACAGCAAAGAAGACAGTCGTGGTTAGCCCTAGTTGTGGGTGGAACTTTTTTTTTTTCTGTGTCTGGTGGTGTGGCAGGCGTCGTGATTTATGATGGATCTACATCGGGGGACATTGTTTTTTTTATAATAGAGGAATTGTCAAGAACTGTTTGTGGGATGGTTCAGGAGGGGGGAGTTTGCTCACCCCCCCCCTTTCCTGGTGTGCCAGGCTGCATGATCAGATAAGGGTCTCAAGGACTCCTTGAGGAAAGCATGTGATGAGTGACAAAATACGTAGGGGCCTAGTGCCAGCATCGCACACATACAGGAAGCTATTGCCCTGGCTGTATAGATCCGAGTTTAGCAACATCCAAATGATTCTTAAGAGAGCTACACACCCCAAATATGTCAAGTACATTGCCTCAGAGAACTAAAGGAAGTGCATTGAAAAATGTGAGTTTATACCTTTTATGCTTTTAATAAAGATTGATTTTATATGATTCAGCACTATGCTAGCTTTCTGTTTTTTTGAGCACTCCGTATACAGATTATCACATGCTGGAACAAATGTACCAGCATTAGGATCCTCATAACCAATCGTGGATCTATATACCCTTAAAGGGGAAGACTCATAGGGGTTGATTTACTAAATTCAAATCCACTCTGCACTAAAAGTGCACTTGGAAGTGCAGTTGCTGTCGATCTGAGGGGAAGATCTGAAATAAGGGGAAGCTCTGCTGATTTTATCATCCAATCATGTGGAAGCTAAAATGCTCTTTTTTATTTTCCTTGCATGTCCCCCTCAGATCTACAGTGACTGAACTTCCAAGTGCACTTTCAGTGCAAAGTGGATTTGCCTTTAGTAAATAACCCCCATAGTGACCTGCGGAAGGTCAATATTGGAGGTGAGCGCAAAGTTTGGAAGGTAGAGGGGCACTTGAGGTGATTTTTGCTAATGTACATCTGATTCATGAAAGAGTGCATCTATATATTAGAGTTTGCTCACTGCTTTATTTTTGTTTGTCATTGCATGGGGTGATGTCACTGAGCAGTGAGATAACATTTGTTTGTATATTTTATCATGACATTTTCTCAACTAGAATCTTTATGGCTCACATTAGATATTAATGTTTGATCACAGATCATTATTTATTGACTATTTATTTGCATTATTGCCTATTGCATTATTGCCCTGTTTATGTATGGACAATTGTTTTGTTTCAATACAATATAGGGGTAGCGCTTTATCATCTTTATTCACATTCACAGTTTAGTAGATGTGGGAACACATATAGGTACAGGCATACCCCACTTTTAAGTACACAATGGGGTTTATTTACTAAAGCTGATAATTGCAAAATCAGGCAGGTATATGATGGCAGACCCCAAATATCTATATATTAGTTTCAAGTTTGTTTGCACATAGGGATGAGCTCGGTGTTCGAGTCGAACATACGTTCGACTCGAACATTGGCTGTTCGATCGTTCGACAAAGATCGAACGATTTGGGCCGTTCGCGCCAAATTAGAGTGACGCGAACGGCCCACAATACACTGCGCCATCGCAGTGCAATCCCGGCGCTGTGATTGGCCAAGCATGCACTGTGACCCCGCATGCTGGGCCAATCACAGCGCCGGCAGCTAGGAGAGCCATAATTGGCCACAGGCAGGTTGCCTGTGGCCAGTTATAGCTCAGGGGGTTTAGCACACGCCCCACACTATAAAAGGCCGCCAGCGCGGCGGCCTTGTGTAGTGTGTTCCGGCGCAGGGAAAGAGAAGGATAGGCAGGGACAGTGTCATTGTGCTATTCTTTGTGCTATTCTTGTGTGTAGGGAGAGAGAAGGATAGGCAGGGAGAGTGTCAGTGTCATATTCTTTGCTAAACCTTGTGTGCAGGGAGAGAGAAGGATAGGCAGGGGACAGTGTCAGTGTCATATTCTTTGCTAAACCTTGTGTGCAGGGAGAGAGAAGGATAGGCAGGTAGAGTGTCAGTGTCATATTCTTTGCTAAACCTTGTGTGCAGGGAGAGAGAAGGATAGGCAGGGAGAGTGTCAGTGTCATATTCTTTGCTAAACCTTGTGTGCAGGGAGAGAGAAGGATAGGCAGGGGACAGTGTCAGTGTCATATTCTTTGCTAAACCTTGTGTGCAGGGAGAGAGAAGGATAGGCAGGGAGAGTGTCAGTGTCATATTCTTTGATAAACCTTGTGTGCAGGGAGAGAGAAGGATAGGCAGGGGACAGTGTCAGTGTCATTGTTGCTAAGCCTCCTGCACAGTATACACCTGAAGCTAGCCCGTATTGCTGTGTTTTCCTGGTGTGTTACACTAACAGGCATTTGCAGCACTTACAGCGGGCGGAGTGTGCCTCCTGCACATTATACACCTGAAGCTAGCCTGTATTGCTGTGTTTTCCTGGTGTGTTACACTAACAGGCATTTGCAGCACTTACAGCAGGCATAGTGTGATTCCTGCAAAATATACACCTGAAGCTAGGCCTTATTGCTGTGTTTTCCTAGTGTGTTACACTAACAGGCATTTGCAGCACTTACAGCGGGCGGAGTGTGCCTCCTGCACATTATACACCTGAAGCTAGCCCGTATTGCTGTGTTTTCCTGGTGTGTTACACTAACAGGCATTTGCAGCACTTACAGCAGGCGTAGTGTGATTCCTGCAAAATATACACCTGAAGCTAGCCCGCATTGCTGTGTTTTCCTGGTGTGTTACACTAACAGGCATTTGCAGCACTTACAGCGGGCGGAGTGTGCCTCCTGCACATTATACACCTGAAGCTAGCCCGTATTGCTGTGTTTTCCTGGTGTGTTACACTAACAGGCATTTGCAGCACTTACTGCAGGCGTAGTGTGATTCCTGCAAAATATACTCCTGAAGCTAAGCCTTATTGCTGTGTTTTCCTAGTGTGTTACACTAACAGGCATTTGCAGCACTTACAGCGGGCGGAGTGTGCCTCCTGCACATTATACACCTGAAGCTAGCCCGTATTGCTGTGTTTTCCTGGTGTGTTACACTAACAGGCATTTGCAGCACTTACAGCAGGCGTAGTGTGATTCCTGCAAAATATACACCTGAAGCTAGCCCGTATTGCTGTGTTTTCCTGGTGTGTTACACTAACAGGCATTTGCAGCACTTAGAGCGGGCGGAGTGTGCCTCCTGCACATTATACACCTGAAGCTAGCCCGTATTGCTGTGTTTTCCTGGTGTGTTACACTAACAGGCATTTTCAGCACTTACAGCAGGCGTAGTGTGATTCCTGTAAAATATACTCCTGAAGCTAGGCCTTATTGCTGTGTTTTCCTAGTGTGTTACACTAACAGGCATTTGCAGCACTTACAGCGGGCGGAGTGTGCCTCCTGCACATTATACACCTGAAGCTAGCCCGTATTGCTGTGTTTTCCTGGTGTGTTACATTAGCAGGCATTTGCAGCACTTACAGCAGGCATAGTGTGATTCCTGCAAAATATACACCTGAAGCTAGCCCGTATTGCTGTGTTTTCCTGGTGTGTTAGACTAACAGGCATTTGCAGCACTTACAGCGGGCAGAGTGTGCCTCCTGCACATTATACACCTGAAGCTAGCCCGTATTGCTGTGTTTTCCTGGTGTGTTACACTAACAGGCATTTGCAGCACTTACAGCATGCGTTGTGTGATTCCTGCAAAATATACACCTGAAGCTAGCCCGTATTGCTGTGTTTTCCTGGTGTGTTACACTAACAGGCATTTGCAGCACTTAGAGCGGGCGGAGTGTGCCTCCTGCACATTATACACCTGAAGCTAGCCCGTATTGCTGTGTTTTCCTGGTGTGTTACACTAACAGGCATTTGCAGCACTTACAGCAGGCGTAGTGTGATTCCTGCAAAATATACTCCTGAAGCTAGGCCTTATTGCTGTGTTTTCCTGGTGTGTTACACTACCAGGCATTTGCAGCACTTACAGCAGGCGTAGTGTGATTCCTGCAAAATATACTCCTGAAGCTAGGCCTTATTGCTGTGTTTTCCTAGTGTGTTACACTAATAGGCATTTGCAGCACTTACAGCAGGCGTAGTGTGATTCCTGCAAAATATACACCTGAAGCTACCCCTTATTGCTGGTTTTCCCATCTCCCTGCAGGCCATTAGAATGTCTGAAAGGCAAACAAGGAGAGGCAGACAGTCAGGAGCCAATAAAAGAGGGCAAGCAGGTTCTGTGTCTAGAGACAACAGTGCTGGTCATGGACACGGTGCATCGTCATCAGCACGTGGCCATGGGACACGCTTGTCCTTCTTTTCGGCAGCTGGACGTGTTGAGCTGCATCATGCCGAAGACTTGGTAGAGTGGATGACCAAGCCCTCCTCATCCTCCTCATCCTCTCTCACCCAGGCTCAGGGTACTGGCAAAGCAGCTGCCAAAGCGTCCTCTTCCCTGGTATCAATGTCATCATCAGTCACTCCTTCCCTAGACCCACCATGTCCTCCTGAGGAGTCCCCCAAACTGTTTGAGCACAGTGTTGGGTACATGCTCCAGGAGGATGCCCAGCGTTTTGAAGGGTCTGATGATGATACCAAGCTAGAGGAAGGCAGTAGCGTGAGAGCAGAGAGAGGGGATGCTCAAGAAGGACACCAATCTGGCAGTCATGTTCCAGCAGCTGCAGCATACTGCCAGATTGGCTCCAGTGATGAGGAGGGAGGGGATGATGAGGTCACTGACTCCACGTGGGTGCCTAATAGGAGAGAGGAGGAGGAGGAGGATGAGGAGGAGGCACATCTCCAACGAGGCAGGATGCCCTCAGGGGGCCAGCGTAAGGGCAGCACACCGACTGAATCACACCACAGAGCTCCGCCTGTGCAGGGCGCTGCCTCTGCCCGTTATTCGAAAAGTTCTTTGGTGTGGGCCTTTTTTGAGTCGAGTGCATCAGATCGCACAGCTGCTGTTTGCAACATATGTCTCAAGCGTATATCGCTTGGCCAAAACATCAGCTGCTTGGGTACCACATGCTTGACCAGACATATGTTGACCTGCCATGCAGCTCGTTGGCAAGCCTACCTTAAAGACCCACACCAAAGAACAAAGCGGACCTCTCCTTGCACTGCATCAGCTGGGATCTCCAACCCCACTATACCTTCAGTCCTCTCTGAAACCTGCACTGAGAGGAATGAAGGTGTAGAATTAGGTGTGTCACAGCCAAGTACTTGAGGGCACTCTGCTAGCAGTACACCGACGTCCGATTCTAGCAGGCAAATTTCCCTGCCCCAGCTGCTGGACCGTCGAAAGAAGTTCACTCCCAGCCATCCGCATGCCCAGCGGTTGAATGCTAGCTTGGCTAAATTGCTAGCGCTTCAACTGCTTCCTTTTCAGTTGGTTGATTTGGCCCCCTTCCGTAAGTTTGTGCAATGTGCGGTTCCTCAGTGGCAGGTTCCCAAACACCACTTTTTCTCACGGAAGGCGATTCCGGCTCTCTACCGGCATGTGGAAGGCAATGTCTTGGCCTCGCTGGACAGGGCGGTCAGCGGTAAGGTGCATATTACCGCTGACTCATGGTCCAGCAGGCATGGACAGGGACGTTACCTTTCTTTCACGGCCCATTGGGTCACTCTTTTGGCAGCTGGGAAGGATGCAGGACAAGGTGCAGTAATGTTGGAGGTTGTTCCGCCGCCACACCTCCAAAATGCTACTACTGGTTGTGACACACCTCTCTCCTCCACCCCCTCCTCTTCTTCTTCCTCCATGGCCTCTTCCTGTGCTTTGTCCTCGGAACCAGCGGTGCTCCGTAGGCGTTCAAGGGGCTACGCAAGTACGCAGGCAAAAAGATGCCATGCCGTGCTTGCGCTGGTGTGTTTGGGGGACAGGAGCCACACTGGGGCAGAGGTTCTGTCTGCTCTGCAGGGGCAGGCCGAGAGGTGGTTGATGCCACGCCAGCTTAAGCCAGGAATGGTGGTTTGCGACAATGGCACCAACCTCCTCTCCGCCCTCCGACAGGGACAACTGACCCATGTGCCCTGTGTGGCTCACATCCTTAACCTGGTGGTGCAGCGGTTCTTGGGCAGGTACCCAGGCTTACAGGATGTCCTGAGGCAGGCCAGGAAAGTCTGTGTGCATTTCCGCAGATCTTATAATGCCAGTGCTTGCCTGGCTGAGCTGCAAAAGGAGTTGAACCTGCCCAAGAACCACCTTATATGTGACATGCCCACCAGGTGGAACTCAACGTTGGCCATGCTGCAGCGGCTGCACACGCAGCAGAGGGCCATCAATGAATACCTGTGCGACTACGACACCAGGACAGGGTCAGGGGAGCTCGGGTTTTTTTCACCACGCCAGTGGGGCATGATCAGGGATGCATGCACTGTCCAGGCACCATTTGAGGAGGCCACGAGGATGGTGAGCAGTGACAGTGCATGCATCAGTGACACTGTACCTCTTGTCAACCTGTTGGAACATACGCTGCGTGGAATAATGGACAGGGCACTTGAGGCAGAACAGACAGGAAGAGGAGGACTTCCTTGCCTCTCAAGGCCCCCTTTACCCAGACAGTGTTCCTTCTGTCCCACCCATCGCACAGGAAGAGGAGGAGGAGGATTGTGTCAGCATGGAGGTGGAGCCTGGCACTCAGCATCATCAGCAGCAGTCTTTTAAGGATAATTTACAGTCCCAAGAAACCCGTGGACTTGTACGTGGCTGGGAGGAGGTGGCTGCGGATCATGTCGTCCTTAGTGACCCAGAGGACTCCGGACCGAATGCCTCAGCTAACCTATGCTGCATGGCCTCCCTGATCCTGCAAAGTCTGCAGAATGATCCTCGTATTCTTCGGATCAAGGAGAGGGACCATTACTGGCTGGCCACTCTCCTTGATCCACGGTACAAGGGCAAGGTTGCGGACCTTATCTTACCGTCGCAGAGGGAGCAGAGGATGAGACAACTCCGGGAGGCCTTGCAGAATGGTCTGTGCAACGCGTTCCCAGAGACTGGGAGGTTACAAACTCCTGGTCCTGGACAACGAGTTGCTGAGGCTTCGGTCAGTAAAAGAAGGAGCGGTGGGGAAGGTGGCCGTCTGACCGATGCGTTCAGACAATTCTTTAGTCCGCAGCCCCAAGGTATGATCGGTTCCAGCAACCATCGCCAGCGTCTGATATACATGGTGCAGGAATACCTAGGGGCAAGGTCAGACTTGGACACCTTCCCCACCGAAAATCCTCTGGCTTACTGGGTCTTGAGGATGGATCACTGGCCAGAGCTTGCACAGTATGCAATTGAGCTACTGGCCTGTCCTGCATCCAGCGTTCTTTCAGAACGCACATTCAGTGCTGCTGGAGGATTTGTCACGGATCACAGGGTGCGCCTGTCCACCGACTCGGTTGATCGACTGACCTTCATAAAGATGAACCAGTCTTGGATCACCACCAGCTACCAAACACCTGAAGCTGATATAACAGACTAATTTATTTTCAAATGTCACATCCCTTCAAGACTGATACTGATGCTGAGTGACTGTCCTGTTATGTTGACTGACTATCCTCCTCCTCCTCAATGATCCGATTGATGATGATAGCTTGGAAGAACATTTTTGTTTCTGGATGCCGCCACCAGTGCCTAAGGCCCAATTTTTCAGCCCCTTTTTAACAGGGGCGTGTAATTACAATTTTTGATGCAATACTTTGCAACAGGGCTCATTGCTGTGCTCCAAGTACAGTATCTGTGAGGGGTTGCAGTGTTGTGGCACCAGTGCCTACGGCCCAATTTTTCTGCCCCTGTTTAACAGGGGCATGTAATTACAATTCTTGATCTAATAATTCCCAGCAGGGCCCATTCCTGCGCCCACCAAGTGTAACTGTGAGGCCTTACAGTGTTGTGTCAACACCACCACCACCAAAGGCCCAATTTTTCAGCCCCTGTTCAACAGGGGCATGCAATTACAATTCTTGATCTAATAATTCACAGCAGGGCCCATTCATGCGCCCACCAAGAGTAACTGTGAGGGCTTACAGTGTTGTGGCAACACCAACATGTAAGGGGCAAATTTCAGCAGAGTATATAGGGCAGGCCCCTACTTTCAAACATCCAACTTACAAAGGACTCCTACTTGCAAACGGAAGGAGACAACAGGAAGTGAGAGGAAATCTACCCCTAGGAAGGGAAATTCTCTCCTGTAAGAGTTAATATGGGAAAAAGGTGTCTCCTCTCTATTGATGCTTTATCACCAATCCTTGTTTCAATAAAAACCCCACTTTTCAAAAACATTTGTCATTGGGACAAAGTGAGGTGAAATGTTCTGAACAGGGGCACAGACAGCAAAACAAATGTTACAGGGGTGATAACACTTCCCTATGTTTTCCAAAAAGCTTAAAAATAGATTTTTTGGCTAGAGCTACACTTAAACAATGTACCTGTTCAAAATTACAAACAGATTCTACATAAGAACAAACCTACAGTCCCTGTCTTGTATGCACCGCCTGTATATGGCTGTTCAGAGTATATAGGGCCTTTTTTATTTTGTGTGCGGGGTTCCCCTTAATATCCATACAAGACCCAAAGGGGCTGGTAATGGGCTGGGGTGGGGGGGGGGTGATGGGGTAGCTATGCCATTTTTCTCAAAGATTTTCATCCATATTACCGGGACCAGACATTACATTAAAGCCGCAAGCAGTTTTAAATGGCTTTTTTTTTTTCATTTAGAAATGTCATTTTGTGCAGGGACAGTTCTAAACACGGGAAACACGTGGCACTTCACAGGCATACTTTAGACACCCCCCAGGTACGATATTTAAAGGAATATTTGACTTTTTTTTTCACTTTATGCATCATTAAAATGACTGCTCCCGAAAAACGGCCGTTTTTAAAACTTCTTTTTGCATTGATACATGTCCCCTGGTGAAGAACCCGGGTTCCCAAACCCTTTTTAGGACAATAACATGCATAATAGTCGTTATAATTAGCACTTTAGATTTCGAACAATCGCATCCATTGTATTTAATAGGGTTCTAACGTTCGTGCGAACTTTCGATCCATTCGCGGGTTCTGGTGCGAACCGAACCCGGGGGTGTTCGGCTCATCCCTATTTGCACATAGTAGCTTAAGGGATCAGGCACTTCCAAATAAAAATAAATAATATAACATATCCAATTGCGGCACAAGCCATATTGTAATACATTTGTAATAAAACACATTATATTTATATACACAATAATAGCCAACATTCTATATAATATAACAAATATTAACACATTACAGGTCTCTTACATATGTCATATGTTGAAGTTTTCACTCAAAAACTGCAAGTCCTGTGTCTGCACTCCCAAGGGGTAAATAAAGTGGAAAGGGGACCCCAGCAGCTACCAATGTGGGTATCTAGGAACACCTACAAATGTTAAAGACATCCAAAGTATCCAGGATGAATCAAACAGGCAATCTATATGCCTATTTCAAAAAACATATAAAGCAATACAACATAACTTACTTGATTGCCAATACAAAATAACAACTTGCTTACCAGGCCAATTCTGACATTTCTGTAATATATGTAAAACTCATCTTTTTTTTTGTTGCTATAATGTATTTTTAAGCAGAGGCTCTAGAGAATAAAATGGTGGGAGTTTGTTTATGTCACACGGCATCTGTGCAACGGTTTCTCAAGCTCAATTTTGGTTTGAAAAATGTACTTTAATGTATTTCAGTGAACACAAACAAAATATAATAAACAATATTATTGATAAAATAGAAAAGACGCTCTTACGCAGAGTAAACAGACACCAAACATGTCATTTGCATACATTAAAATTAAAATACACGCCGTGGAACGATGACAAACTACAGTACATTCAATCATCCATAGGCGGTGCTTTAAAAGCCTTTACAGGTTACCAGTTTAGAGTTACACAGGAAGTTTGGCCTAGAATTATTGCTATCACAGCGTTCGCTGTGATACCTTACATGTTTGGTTTGATTGCTGATTACATATGTGTAACACTTACCCCCATTTAAGGGACCAGACATTCCATTAAAGCCGCACGCAGTTTTAAATGGCTTTTTTTTTTTCATTTAGAAATGTCATTTTGTGCAGGGACAGTTCTAAACACGGGAAACACGTGGCACTTCACAGGCATACTTTAGACACCCCCCAGGTACGATATTTAAAGGAATATTTGACTTTTTTTTTTTCACTTTATGCATCATTAAAATGACTGCTCCCGAAAAACGGCCGTTTTTAAAACATCTTTTTGCATTGATACATGTCCCCTGGTGAAGAACCCGGGTTCCCAAACCCTTTTTAGGACAATAACATGCATAATAGTCGTTATAATTAGCACTTTAGATTTCGAACAATCGCATCTATTGTATTTAATAGGGTTCTAACGTTCGTGCGAACTTTCAATCCATTTGCGGGTTCTGGTGCGAACTGAACCCGGGGGTGTTCGGCTCATCCCTATTTGCACATAGTAGCTTAAGGGATCAGGCACTTCCAAATAAAAATAAATAATATAACATATCCAATTGCGGCACAAGCCATATTGTAATACATTTGTAATAAAACACATTATATTTATATACACAATAATAGCCAACATTCTAAATAATATAACAAATATTAACACATTACAGGTCTCTTACATATGTCATATGTTGAAGTTTTCACTCAAAAACTGCAAGTCCTGTGTCTGCACTCCCAAGGGGTAAATAAAGTGGAAAGGGGACCCCAGCAGCTACCAAAGTGGGTATCTAGGAACACCTACAAATGTTAAAGACATCCAAAGTATCCAGGATGAATCAAACAGGCAATCTATATGCCTATTTCAAAAAACATATAAAGCAATACAACATAACTTACTTGATTGCCAATACAAAATAACAACTTGCTTACCAGGCCAATTCTGACATTTCTGTAATATATGTAAAACTCATCTTTTTTTTTGTTGCTATAATGTATTTTTAGGAAAGAGGCTCTAGAGAATAAAATGGTGGGAGTTTGTTTATGTCACACGGCATCTGTGCAACGGTTTCTAAAGCTCAATTTTTGTTTGAAAAATGTACTTTAATGTATTTCAGTGAACACAAACAAAATATAATAAACAATATTATTGATAAAATAGAAAAGATGCTCTTACGCAGAGTAAACAGACACCAAACATGTCATTCGCATACATTAAAATTAAAATACACGCCGTGGAACGATGACAAACTACAGTACATTCAATCATCCATAGGCGGTGCTTTAAAAGCCTTTACAGGTTACCAGTTTAGAGTTACACAGGAAGTTTGGCCTAGAATTATTGCTATCACAGCATTCGCTGTGATACCTTACATGTTTGGTTTGATTGCTGTTTACATATGTGTAACACTTACCCCCATTTAAGGGACCGGCTGGTTTTTGTTGGGTCTGTAAACTACCTCCATGGCTTCCGTCAGGGTATGGGAAAGTCTTTAGAAAGGCCAATGTCCACACAATGTAAAACCCAAACAGTTTGGCTTTATTTTACTTTGCTGAGAAACTTGAGAGGAAAAGTAGGACACGAGAGAGAAAAACACAGGGGAAGGTTTAGGCACACAGCACTAAAGTCACACTCATCGCCACTCAAGCCTGAGTGGGTATTGCTCACCCGGATAGTCCCGTTCAGTGGTCCTAGCACCCGGAATGAAGCATGAATCAATCTTTCTAGGGATACGATCAATAATCCTCTGCCACAGGATTATTAAAAGTCCCGAACCTCCCAGCCAAGCAGTAGTGAGAGAACCTTTATGACAGATTGGCATACTGCAGGGCTTGTAATAGTGAATCCCTTTTCTAGGTGAGCTCCAGGCCTCTTCCCAAGACAGCAGTACCGTCACTAATCTTCTCTGGGACAGATCCTCCCCTGGTCTCCTTTCCTAAGCGTGAGCCTCCCGCAGGTGGGTAGCTCAGGATCCCTTCCGAAGGTATAGGCATCAGGCAGCAGAGCTGGGCCTACTAGGTAGCGATGATGCCTCGGACGGAAGGTGCCCGAGGCCTAAAACACACCCGTGCCATGCGGGCCACGAGGCGCACCATACAGGACCAATGGGTCCTCCGGAACGAAAAAAAAACAATGGCATCTGCCCCTTATGTACCCTCTCCCAGCATGCACAGCGGGTAGACCACGCCCACTGCATGGCTGCCGAGAAAGGACACCCAAGGTGCTGTGATACCCCCTGTGGTTGAACCTATGCCAGTGATGACAGTGCCACCCACAGGCAAACAGGGAACACTACTGCCAGGCAGTCTCACACCCAGAGCAGAAGCAATTTTAGAACAATCAATTGGTCTGAGCCCAACTACTGGCTCAGACTACCCCTAAATTTACACATAGCGCCCCCAAATATTTGGGGGGCACTACATATGCATGTGGTACATTCACCTTTGCGTGTAAGCATGGGGGGATAGGGGTGCTTTAAAAAATAATAAAAATTATATTATTCATATATATTTTTTCATTTTTTTTGCACTGTCCCTTTTTATAATTTTTATTTCTATCATAAAGGATGACCAGTATGCATTGTGATACCCTGGACAGGGACAGGTCCTCTTTATGGAAAGATCTGTGGTTTGTAAGAAGTAACAAAAACCACGTCTATCAGATTTCTTATATCAGTGGGACGAACAACAACGTCAGTTCCTCTCACTGAGTCCAGGGAAGCTGGTGCCACCAGTCACATCCTTAAGGGGCTCCCTGATTGCTCAGACGAGCCCAGGGAATGTGGCCACATTTTTCTGTATTATCTAAAGTTTACTTTGAATGTAATCTATAGCAGTCCATGAATAGTAGATTTTTGTTTTTGGTTGTTGAATTCTAGTACGTCTAATAGAACTCTGAATTTATAGGGGCCTCTATTGTAGGGTGACCAGACATCCCCAGTTTCAGGGGACAGTCCCCGGACCAAGTCTGTCCCCGGTTTTGTCCCCGGATTGGATTTGAACAGGGGCTGGGGCAATTTCAAAGACAGTCAGTGCAGAATAAAAAAATAAAAATTCTGAATTACACCCCCCCCCACTCCGTGGCTTCTACTAGCTTAGGGGGGTGTATTTTTTCAATTATCTATGCGCCTTTCTGATGAGCATATGCTGGTCGAAGCGGAGGGAATATTTGTTCAGTTTCGGGTGGATGCCCATTCAGCTCCGCTCGCATGTTCTGCCTTGGCTCAAGTCCCGGCCAGCCGCCTGCCTCTCCTTGACTTCCCTGGTGAAGAGATCTTCCTCCGCTCCCCACCTAGTAGTAGCCGGGGCCCGGAGAAGACTTGACAGGCTGTGAGGCGGGCGGCGGCGGGCAGAGAGTCGCTGATTGCCGCCATTACTAGTAAAAAAAAAAATATGTCCCCGGATTTCATTTTAAAAATCTGGTCACCTTACTCTATTGTAGACTTCTTAAAATAGACACTTCTGTTCCACAATTCATCTGCTGGAGGTGCTTGAGGCACTGTGCCATTTCCCACGGAAACCAGGAAGGACACACCTTGCAGTCCTAAGGGGTTCAATGTCCCAACAAACAGTCTGCCTTCTTTATCTCACAGGAGGCATAAGTAAAGAAGTTTCACTCTGTTGTAGGGAGGTACCAGAACATAGTGACAGAATAATTTTCTTAAAAGGTCAGAATTGCAAATTCTGTGAACACCACACTTTAAGTGCCTGTCCGTGTGGTCACGCACACGCCGGCGGCGGCGCGCTCGCGACCCTGCCGCCATCCCCGTGAGTCAGACCGCGTGTCCCGTGGACTCGATCGCCGCAGGGATCCCCGCGATCGTCTCACAGAGGTATAGAGTGGGGAGATGCTTGTGTAAACAAGCATCTCCCTGCTCTGCCTACTGACAATGACACGGATCTCGGCTCTGTGTACTCGGAGCGGAGATCGGTGTCATGTGACACAGAGCCCAACCCCCCTCAGTTAGAAACACAATGCAGGGAACACTTAACCCCTGCAGCACCACCTAGTGGTTAACCCCTTCACTGCCAGTGTCATTTTTACAGTAATCAGTGCAAAATTATAAAAATACCATAAAACTATCCCCTATTTTGTAAACGCTATAACTTTTGCGCAAACCAATCAATAAACGCTAATTGCGATTTTTTTTTACCAAAAATATGTATAAGAATACGTATCGGCCTAAACTGAGGAAAAAAAAAAATTATATATTTTTTGGGGATATTTATTATGGCAAAAATTAAAAAAATATTGCATTTCTTTCAAAATTGTCGCTCTATTTTTGTTTATAGTGCAAAAAATAAAAACAGCAGAGGTGATCAAATACCACCAAAAGAAAGCTCTATTTGTGGGAAAAAAAGGACGTCAATTTTGTTTGGAAACCACGTCGCACGACCGCACAATTGTCAGTTAAAGTGACGCAGTGCCGAATCGCAGAAAGGGGCCTAGTCCTTTAGCTGCATATTGGTCCGGGGCTTAACCACTTAAGCCCCGGACCATTTGGTAGCTAAAGGACCAGAGGTGAATTCGGAATTTTGCACTGCGCTGCTTTAACTGTAAATTGTGCGGACAAGCAATGTTGTACCCAAACTAAATTTGCGTCCTTTTCTTCCCACAAATAGAGCTTTCTTTTAATGGTATTTGATTGCCTCTGCGATTTTTATTTTTTGCGTTATAAACGGAAAAAGACCGAAAATTTTGAAAAAAAATGATATTTTCTACTTTTTGTTATAAGAAAAATCGAATAAACTCAATTTTAGTCATACATTTAGGCCAAAATGTATTCAGCCACATGTCTTTACTAAAAAAAAGGTCAATAAGTGTATATTTATTGGTTTGCGCAAAAGTTATAGCGTTTACAAACTAGGGTACATTTTCTGGAATTTACACAGCTTTTAATTTATGACTGCCTATCTCATTTCTTGAGGTGCTAAAATGACAGGGCAGTACAAAACCCCCCCAAATGACCCCATTTTAGAAAGTAGACACCCCAAGGAAATTGCTGAGAGGCATGTTGAGCCCATTGAATATTTTTTTTTTGTCCCAAGTGATTGAATAATGCCAAAAAAAAATAAAAATTACAAAAAGTTGTCACTAAATGATATATTGCTCACACATGCCATGGTTATATGTGGAATTGCACCCCAAAATACATTCTGCTGCTTCTCCTGAGTACGGGGATACCACATGTGTGGGACTTTTTAGGAGCCTAGCCACGTACGGGACCCCGGAAACCAAGCACCGCCTTCAGGATTTCTAAGGGCGCAAATTTTTGATTTCACTCCTCACTACCTATCACAGTTTTGAAGGCCATAAAATGCCAAAATAGCACAAAACCCTGCCAAATGACCCCATTTTAGAAAGTAGACACCCCAAGGAAATTGCTGAGAGGCATGTTGAGCCCATTGAATATTTTTTTTTGTCCCAAGTGATTGAATAATGACAAAAAAAAAATTACAAAAAGTTGTCACTAAATGATATATTGCTCACACATGCCATGGTTATATGTGGAATTGCACCCCAAAATACATTCTGCTGCTTCTCCTGAGTACGGGGATACCACATGTGTGGGACTTTTTAGGAGCCTAGCCACGTACGGGACCCCGGAAACCAAGCACCGCCTCCAGGATTTCTAAGGGCGCAAATTTTTGATTTCACTCCTCACTACCTATCACAGTTTTGAAGGCCATAAAATGCCAAAATAGCACAAAACCCCCCCAAATGACCCCATTTTGGAAAGTAGACACCCCAAGCTGTATGCTGAGAGGCATGGTGAGAATTTTACAGCTCTCATTTGTTTTTGAAAATGAAGAAAGAAAATTTTTTTTTTCTTTTTTTTTTTTCAATTTTCAAAACTTTGTGACAAAAAGCGAGATCTGCAAAATACTCACAATACCTCTCAGCAAATAGCTTGGGGTGTCTACTTTCCAAAATGGGGTCATTTGGGGGGGTTTTGTGCCATCTGGGCATTCCATGGCCTCCAAAACTGTGATAGGCAGTGAGAAGTGAAATCAAATATTGACACCCTTAGAAAGCCTGAAGGCGGTGATTGGTTTTTGGGGTCCTGTACGCGGCTAGGCTCCCAAAAAGTCTCACACATGTGGTATCCCCGTACTCAGGAGAAGCAACAGAATGTATTTTGGGGTGTAATTCCACATATGCCCATGGCATGTTTGAGCAATATATCATTTAGTGACAACTTTGTGCAAAAAAAAATTGTATTTTTTCCGCAACTTGTGTCAACATATAAAATATTCCATGGACTCGACATGCCTCTCAGTATATAGCTTGGGGTGTCTACTTTCCAAAATTGGGTCATTTGGGGGGGTTTTGAACTGTTCTGGCATTTTATACATAACATTAGGAAGCTTACATCCACTCTTCTAACCACTTGAAGACAAAGCCCTTTTTGACACTTTTTGTTTACATGAAAACATATTTTTTTTTTGCAAGAAAATTATGTTGAACCCCCAAACATTATATATATTTTTAAAGCAATGGCCCTACAGAATAAAATGGTGGGTGTTGCATTTTTTTTTCTACACAGTATTTGCGCAGCGATTTTTCAAACGCATTTTTTTGGGAAAAAATACACTTTTTTTAATTTTAATGCACTAAAACACACTATATTGCCCAAATGTTTGATGAAATAAAAAAGATGATCTTATGCCGAGTACATAGATACCAAACACGACATGCTTTAAAATTTCGCACAAACGCGCATTGGCGACAAACTACATACATTTTTAAAAGCCTTTAAAAGCATTTACAGGTTACCCCGTTAGATTTACAGAGGAGGTCTACTGCTAAAATTACTGCGCTCGATCTGACCTTCGCGGTGATACCTCACATGCATGGTGCAATTGCTGTTTACATATGACACCAGACCAACGCTTGCGTTCGCCATTGGGCAAGAGCAGGGCAGGACAGGGGTGCTTTTTTTTTTTTTTTTTTTTTATTATTAATTTTGTTTTTTATTTTATTTTTAAACTGTTGCTTCCATATTTATTTATTTTTATCACTTTTATTGTTATCTCAGGGAATGTAAATATCCCCTATGATAGCAATAGGTAATGACAGGTACTCTTTTTTGAAAAAAAACTGGGGTCTATTGGACCCTAGATCTTTCCTCTGCCCTCAAAGCATCTGACCACACCAAGATCGGTGTGATAAAATGCTTTCCCAATTTCCCAATGGCACTTTTTATATCCAGGGGGGGACATTCCCTCCCACTGCTTGTAAAAGCAGTCCAGAGGCTAATTAGCCACTAGGATTGCTTTTACATGAAAGCCGGCCGCTGGCTGAAAAGAATGATACCAAGATGATACCTAAACCCGCAGGCATCATTCTGGTATAAACATTCAAAGTCCAGCAACATACCAGTACGTTGCTGGTCCTTGTTGGACATGTATTGTAATCTTTTTTAAGATCTAAGCAAAAGGCACTGGGCCTAAAGAGTAACTTAAGAAATCTTCGAACAAGTGCTCTCTCACCCAACCGAACCAGTCCGTGTGGCCGACTTCCATCACTGTGCATCCCACACACAGTCTCACGATACCCGGGGTCTCCTATCCTCCCGACAAGCTTTGGAAGATAGATACTCGAAACGTCTCAGGGATTCTTCCATGAAGGGTAGAAGTCTCTTTGGATCCACAGGGCCCAGCTCTCGGGCCTAGTCCGGAACAGCAGACACATCACAGAGTTCCACTTGCTAGGCGGGCGATGTCCAAAGAGACCCCCGTGCTGCTCCGCCCCTCCTTATATAGTCCAACCCCAGCAGACCTTGCACCGGGCCCAAAGGAACTGTGGGTATTGCATTGCATACTGGGTAAGGTAGTCTTTAGGGCTACTTAAAGCAACACCACGCTACATATATATATATATATATATATATATATATATATATACAAAGCTGGGATGTATATATATATATATATATATATATATATATATATATATATATATATACTGAATACACTGCAGCTAACTGAATCAACTGCCTGCCTGAAGTATTTTAGAAACAGTACACCAGGAACGGTCTGCAGTGAGATCTAGCTAAACTGGATACAGTGTATATATATATATACAAAACCGGGATGCATATATATACTAAATACACTGCAACTAACTGAATCGCCTGCCTGCTCAAAGTAAATAAAATGACACTCTCTCTCTATCTCTATCTCTCTCTCCGCCGGAACACATTACTGAAGGCCGACGTGCAGGCGGCCTTATATAGTGTGGGGCGTGTATTTAACCCCCTGAGCCATAATTGGCCAAAGGCACCCTGCCTTTGGCCAATTATGGCTCTCTTCACTGACAGCGCTGTGATTGGCCAAAGCATGCGGGTCATAGTGTATGCTTGGCCAATCATCAGCCAGCAATGCACTGCGATGACGCAGTGCATTATGGGCCGTGACGCGCCGCTCGAATTTGGCGCGAACGGCCCATAATGTTCGATCTTTGTCGAACGATCCAACAGCCGATGTTCGAGTCAAACTCATGTTCGACTCCAACAGATAGCCCATCCCTAGTCTCCATTGACCTTTGTAATAAAGGCCTACATGTGAGGTGAGCATATACCCTTGGGGGTTCTTGTTGGTGGTCTTTAAGTTATCTTTCGATTTGATTTCACTTTGCACATCTTTTCTGGACATTGATGTGGTTTAATTCACTGATATTTGTGCATGGATTGTTTTTGGACTTTAATAATCACGGGACTCAGTTTTTTGTTTATATACATTTATGGGCCTTTGATATAGCACATCTAGGAGGCAGTATACTTTTATATATGTGTTATACATATAGCAAAGCACTACATACATTGATTTTGTTACCGGTGTATACACTTGCGTGCCTGTAGCTTGTTGATAATTTTGATGCGCAAACTCATTTTATTCCTAAAAAATCTGATAGAATAACTAGCTCTTAACCACTTAACGACCGCCCACCGCCGATTTACGTCGGCAGAATGGCACGGACAGGCAGAATCACGTAGATCTACGTGACTGCCTTTGTACAGTTGGGGGGTCCATCCGGACCCCCCTTCTGTGCCGTGAGCGGTCGTTACTTCACCGGGAGCGATCCCAGATGAGGGGGCGGCCTTTCGATTCCGGCCCCCCCCTCGCGATCGCTCCCGGCGAATGGAAATGCCTCCTCTGTCTGTTTCAGACAGAGGGAGCAGGAGGAAGTGATGTCATCTCCTGTGCGGCGCTCACATATACCGAGCGCCGTACAAGAGAAGACATCAGGTCAGTGAGCACAACACTACACTGACACCAGGACACATAGGAACACTAATCGCCCCCCCCCAGGACCCCCAGACCCCCCCAGATCAC
Source organism: Rana muscosa (assembly GCA_029206835.1). NCBI lineage: Eukaryota > Metazoa > Chordata > Amphibia > Anura > Ranidae > Rana > Rana muscosa. The sequence goes on from CM055119.1 coordinate 68,703,314, forward strand.
CCCCCAGATCACCCCCCAGCCCCCAGTCACAGTGTCACTGATTGCAGTGACCATTTATTTAGTGATCACTGCAATCAGTGACATTTGTGACTGTGAAAGTGTCACTAAAGTTTAGTTTTAGGTCCAGTGTAGCCCCCTAACCCCCCCTAATAAAGGTTTAACCCCCTGATCACCCCCCAGATAACCCTTTCACCCCCTATCACCGCTGTCGCTATGCGATCATTTTTCTGATGGCTGTCTTAGCATCAGTGATGGCGATCGGTAGCCAGTAATTTTTTTTAGGTTCGCCGCAGGTTTTTATAGCGTCGGGTACCCCAATATATTATCTAATAAAGGTTCAACCCCCTTGATCGCCCCCCAGGTAACCCTTTCACCCCCTATCACCGCTGTCGCTAATCGATCGTTTTTCTGATGCTGTCTTAGCATCAGTGATGGCGATCGGTAGCCAGTAATTTTTTTTAGGTTCGCCGCAGGTTTTTATAGCGTCAGGTACCCCAATATATTATCTAATAAAGGTTAAACCCCCTTGATCGCCCCCCAGGTAACCCTTTCACCCCCTATCACCGCTGTCGCTATGCGATCATTTTTCTGATGGCTGTCTTAGCATCAGTGATGGCGATCGGTAGCCAGTAATTTTTTTTAGGTTCGCCGCAGGTTTTTATAGCGTCGGGTACCCCAATATATTATCTAATAAAGGTTTAACCCCCTTGATCGCCCCCCAGGTAACCCTTTCACCCCCTATCACCGCTGTCGCTAATCGATCGTTTTTCTGATGCTGTCTTAGCATCAGTGATGGCGATCGGTAGCCAGTAATTTTTTTTAGGTTCGCCGCAGGTTTTTATAGCGTCAGGTACCCCAATATATTTTCTAATAAAGGTTAAACCCCCTTGATCGCCCCCCAGGTAACCCTTTCACCCCCTATCACCGCTGTCGCTATGCGATCATTTTTCTGATGGCTGTCTTAGCATCAGTGATGGCGATCGGTAGCCAGTAATTTTTTTTTAGGTTCGCCGCAGGTTTTTATAGCGTCGGGTACCCCAATATATTATCTAATAAAGGTTTAACCCCCTTGATCGCCCCCCAGGTAACCCTTTCACCCCCTATCACCACTGTCACTAAGCGATCGTTTTTCTGATCGCTGTCTTCGTGTCGGTGATGCCAATCGGTAGCCAGTCATTTTTTTTAGGTTCGCCGCAGGTTTTTATAGCGTCAGGTACCCCCAAATATGATCTAATAAAGGTTTTAACCCCCTAATTGCCCCTAGTTAACCCTTTCACCAGTGATCACCATATAAGTGTTACGGGTGACGCTGGTTAGTTAGTTTGCTTTTTATAGTGTCAGGGCACCCGCCGTATATAACCCAATAAAGGTTTAACCCCCTGATCGCCCGGTGGGTGATATCAATTAGGTTTTAGCGTCAGAGAGGGTCTGCGTCACACCCCAGGCAGCGTCAGGTTAGTGCCAGTAACGCTAACACCCACGCGTAAAGCATACACCCCCCTTAGTGGTATAGTATCTGAACAGATCAATATCTGATCTGATCAGATCTATACCAGCGGTTTAGGGTTCCCAAAAACGCAGTGTTAGCGGGATCAGCCCAGATACCTGCTAGCACCTGCGTTTTGCCCCTCCGTCCAGCCCAGGCCACCCAAGTGCAGTATCGATCGATCACTGTCACTTACAAAACACAACACACATAACTGCAGCGTTCGCAGAGACAGGCCTGATCCCTGCGACTCCAGTGCTGTAGGAGGTGATTTCACCACCACAGTTAAAAAAAAAAAAGCATATATGCCGAAGCATGGGGGCAGCAGGGGCAGCAGGGCGGAGGAGCAATTTTGCTCCTAATGCCGCATACATACGGTCGAAATTCCGACGGAGGCTTGCCCGTGGAAACGTTTGACCATGTGTGTGCGGCATAACTTTTTTGCGGGAGGATGCCCCCATGCTTCGGCATATATAAATGGTGCATGTATGCCCATCATTAGAAGTGGGTGGATGAAGGGCGGTATTCTAATGGTGGGCATACCCACCAATCAATCTCTTTTTTCGTTCAGCCAACAGGCTGCATGAAAAAAAAAGATTACAATACATGTCCAACAAGGACCAGCAACGTACTGGTATGTTGCTGGACTTTGAATGGTTATACCAGATTGATGCCTGCGGGTTTAGGCATCATCTTGGTATCATTCTTTTCAGCCAGCGGCCGGCTTTCATGTAAAAGCAATCACAGCGGCTAATTAGCCTCTGGACTGCTTTTACAAGCAGTGGGAGGGAATGTCCCCCCCCCGGATATAAAAAGCGCCATTGGGAAATTGGGAAAGCATTTTATCACACCGATCTTGGTGTGGTCAGATGCTTTGAGGGCAGAGGAAAGATCTAGGGTCTAGAAGACCCCAGTTTTTTCAAAAAAAGAGTACCTGTCACTACCTATTGCTATCATAGGGGATATTTACATTCCCTGAGATAACAATAAAAATTATTAAAAAAAAAATATATGTAAGGAACAATTTAAAAATAAAATAAAAAAGCAAAATTAATAATAAAAAAAAAAAAAAAAAAAAAAAAAGCACCCCTGTCCTGCCCTGCTCTTGCCCAATGGCGAACGCAAGCGTCGGTCTGGCGTCATATGTAAACAGCAATTGCACCATGCATGTGAGGTATCACCGCGAAGGTCAGATCGAGGGCAGTCATTTTAGCAGTAGACCTCCTCTGTAAATCTAACGGGGTAATCTGTAAAGGCTTTTAAAGGCTTTTAAAAATGTATGTAGTTTGTCGCCAATGCGCGTTTGTGCGAAATTTTAAAGCATGTCGTGTTTGGTATCTATGTACTCGGCCTAAGATCATCTTTATTATTTCATCAAACATTTGGGCAATATAGTGTGTTTTAGTGCATTAAAATTAAAAAAAAGTGTATTTTTTCCCCAAAAAATGCGTTTGAAAAATCGCTGCGCAAATACTGTGTAGAAAAAAAAAATGCAACACCCACCATTTTAATCTGTAGGGCCTTTGCTTTAAAAATATATATAATGTTTGGGGGTTCAACATAATTTTCTTGCAAAAAAAAAATATGTTTTCATGTAAACAAAAAGTGTCAAAAAGGGCTTTGTCTGCAAGTGGTTAGAAGAGTGGATGTAAGCTTCCTAATGTTGTGTATAAAATGCCAGAACAGTTCAAAACCCCCCCAAATGACCCCATTTTGGAAAGTAGACACCCCAAGCTATATACTGAGAGGCATGTCGAGTCCATGGAATATTTTATATGTTGACACAAGTTGCGGAAAAAAGACAATTTTTTTTTTTTAATTTTTTTTTTGCACAAAGTTGTCACTAAATGATATATTGCTCAAACATGCCATGGGCATATGTGGAATTACACCCCAAAATAAATTCTGTTGCTTCTCCTGAGTACAGGGATACCACATGTGTGAGACTTTTTGGGAGCCTAGCCGCGTACGGGACCCCAAAAACAAAGCACCGCCTTCAGGCTTTCTAAGGGTGTAAATTTTTGATTTTACTTCTCACTGCCTATCACAGTTTCGGAGGCCATGGAATGCCCAGATGGCACAAAACCCCCCCAAATGACCCCATTTTGGAAAGTAGACACCCCAAGCTATTTGCTGAGAGGTATTGTGAGTATTTTGCAGATCTCGCTTTTTGTCACAAAGTTTTGAAAATTGAAAAAAAAAAAAAAAAAAAAAAAAATTTTCTTTCTTCATTTTCAAAAACAAATGAGAGCTGTAAAATACTCACCATGCCTCCTCAGCAAATAGCTTGGGGTGTCTACTTTCCAAAATGGGGTCATTTGGGGGGGTTTTGTGCTATTTTGGCATTTTATGGCCTTAGAAACTGTGATAGGTAGTGAGGAGTGAAATCAAAAATTTGTGCCTAGAAATCCTGAAGGCGGTGCTTGGTTTTCGGGGTCCCGTACGCGGCTAGGCTCCTAAAAAGTCCCACACATGTGGTATCCCTGTACTCAGGAGAAGCAGCAAAATGTATTTTGGGGTGCAATTCCACATATAACCATGGCATGTGTGAGCAATATATCATTTAGTGACAACTTTTTGTAATTTATTTTTTATTTTTATTTTTTGTCATTATTCAATCACTTGGGACAAAAAAAAAAAAATATTCAACGGGCTCAACAGGCCTCTCAGCAATTTCCTTGGGGTGTCTACTTTCTAAAATGGGGTCATTTGGGGGGGTTTTGTGCTATTTTGGCATTTTATGGCCTTCGAAACTGTGATAGGTAGTGAGGAATGAAATCAAAAATTTGCGCCCTTAGAAATCCTGAAGGCGGTGCTTGGTTTCCGGGGTCCCGTACGTGGCCAGGCTCCTAAAAAGTCCCACACATGTGGTATCCCCGTACTCAGGAGAAGCAGCAAAATGTATTTTGGGGTGCAATTCCACATATAACCATGGCATGTGTGAGCAATATATCATTTAGTGACAACTTTTTGTAATTTTTTTTTTTTTTTTTTTTTTTTTGTCATTATTCAATCACTTGGGACAAAAAAAAAAAATATTCAATGGGCTCAACATGCCTCTCAGCAATTTCCTTGGGGTGTCTACTTTCCAAAATGGGGTCATTTGGGGGGGTTTTGTACTGCCCTGCCATTTTAGCACCTCAAGAAATGAGATAGGCAGTCATAAATTTAAAGCTGTGTAAATTTCAGAAAATGTACCCTAGTTTGTAAACGCTATAACTTTTGCGCAAACCAATAAATATACGTTTATTGACATTTTTTTTACTAAAGACATGTGGCTGAATACATTTTGGCCTAAATGTCTGACTAAAATTGAGTTTATTCGATTTTTCTTATAACAAAAAGTAGAAAATATCATTTTTTTTCAAAATTTTCGGTCTTTTTCCGTTTATATCGCAAAAAATAAAAATCGCAGAGGCAATCAAATACCATTAAAAGAAAGCTCTATTTGTGGGAAGAAAAGGACGCAAATTTCATTTGGGTACAACATTGCATGTCCGCACAATTTACAGTTAAAGCAGCGCAGTGCCGAATCCCAAAAACAGGCCTGGTCCTAATGGCCCGAAATGGTCCGGGGCTTAAGTGGTTAAAGCAGAAAACTTACATTTAAAAAAGATTTTGGAGCAGCCAATTTTTTTTAACCATAGTAAAGGTGTTACAATGTTTGTCATTTCAGACACTTTCCGTTTTTAGTTTAATTCTTATTCAAGAAACATAGCATGGAGTTAGCATGGTCTTGAAAAATAAATGGTATTTCAGAAAAAAAACACCTTACCGTATCAACTATGTATTTTTGCTATAGGCCAAATCTGATACTGTTGTAATGTAAACAAGTAACCTGTTCATTTTGATTTTCACTACTGTGACTGCCAACTTTTTTATAAGTGTCTATTTATGAGGGAGCAGAACCTATTTCACTGTATCTATTCTTCCAATATGGTTATATAAATGCTGTTCCTTCATTTTCAGCAGCGAGGCATGCAATGATTTATAACACAATACCTGGAAACTATAAAACAGGGAAAAACTGCTTTTTATTTTTGCTATAAATCTTCAGAACAACACACTACTTAAATTTGCAAATTCACATTCTACTGTGATCTCTTGGGATTTGTTTAGCTGTGGCAATCACGGCATTTGAGTGATTGTCTTATGGCAACCGTAAAATGTGTACATGAAATACGTGTATATAATATTTTCTTATCACTTGCAATATGTTTTCTCACTGTTACCATTCTGGAAAAACATAAATAGAATAAAATAAAGTTCTATTAAGCAAAGATGTGTTACTGAAATAATAATAGAAAATGATGGCAAATGTCCATGTGGTATAAGGTAATGAAAAAAGCAAATATTTGTTTGTTGTAATAAATAATACATATTTTTTATGCTAGCTAAACAAGGTTAGCACGTTCTTTCAATATGATAAAAGATACTATATCTATAGAGAGTCCAAATAATCAACAAGCACAATACAGACATGGAGACATTTATCAAGAATGTTGCTAGGAGACACAGTGCAGAACAAAGGCAATGTGTGATCTTGTCTCCTATGTTGAGAAAAACAAATTTCTAGCTCCACACATACCACCCCCCCTTGTGGTAGGGACTGGAAATAGGTTAGCGCCAATTAAAATGGATGTACATATACTTAATGTGTATATAAACTCTAAACTTCTTTTATTTGCTCCTTTTGGTTTGCTAAATATACAATTGAAAGTATTTAGTTAGTGCAAATGTGTGCTGCAGCTGCAGGCATTACCTCGGTTTAACCCCATGAAGCCGAAGCCGCAGATATGCGTACGGTCGGCGCTAAGGGGATTTTATAGCGCAAAAAATGTAAAAATGCAGAGGTGATCAAATACCACCAAAAGAAAGCTCTTATTGGGTACAGTGTGGCAACATTGTAACACAGTGCCTTATCTCAAAAAATGGCCCGTCAGGAAGAGGGGTAAATCTTCCGGAGGTCAACTCGTTAAGTTAATACCTCATGATCTTGCTCAGTCCCTACCTACCATTCCTGCATTGTTACTCTGTCACACAAGTTGTAATGAAGACTACAAGTGGTCATTTCTACACACATTATGCAGGCATGGTCTACTGTTGTCACCACAGAAAACCTGCCCTGGGAAATGGCATGCAGTTTTTACTGTAGGAGATCAAGAGATACAATAAAGGATGAAAGAAGTTAATGTTTACAACTTTATGTCATTCATTTAGGATTTCCATCTATTTTAACCACTTCCATATAGCAAAACGATGGCCGGAAAGTGGTTCTGTTATCCTGACTAGGACGTCATATGATGTCCAGCAGGATAAGCTGCAATTATGACATAGGCTCTTTACCACATGATCAGCTGTGTCCAATCACAGCTGATCACAGTGTAAACAGCAAAAGCCGTGTATCAGCTTTTCCTCTACTACTGCCAGAAAGCTCTGCATGTAAATAGAAGAAGTGCTCAAAATAGCGTGATAATGTAAAATCAGTTTTATATTACACTTAAATCTTAAAATATAGCACTCACATGAATCTCGAAAAATAGAGCAATACACTGCACAGCCACGCCCCGACATGTTTCGTCATAAAGACTAAGTCATGGGATTCTTTATGACGAAACATGTTGGGGCGTGGCTGTGCGGCAACCATCTGAAGTGAACGTGTGATGTATCAAGGCCGATCAAGGAAACAGAGATCCAGGAAGGAACAGCGGGGAGGTGATGAGCAATCAGTGGACATCTTGAGTCCGGCGCGACCAATATACTCAGTTTTCGGTTCATTGGTGATCGAGTGTTTGCTGTGCAGTGTATAGCTCTATTTTTTGAGATTCATGTGAGTGCTATATTTGAAGATTTAAGTGTGATATTAAACTGATTTTACGGTATCACTCTATTTTCAGCACTTCTTCTGCTATACCTACCAGTGAGGTCTTTTTGTAAACGTTTACACGCCGAACATGAGAGTGTAAGGCAATTTGAGTTGGTGAGTTTTGCATCTGACGGGAGAGGATTCACTGACACCGGGTGTGGTGGAAGATTGGAAGCTGTTATCATTATTTTTTCACAAACCTATTTGATGTGATATATGGACTTATATTCAATTAATATTTAAACACATTTATATATATATATTTTGGAATTTGTGCACATATTCACTTTTGTCACATGGTGATGTTTATGGACATAAGCATTATTTTTGAATACCTGTGAAAACGGATATTTCATCTTACATTGTTTACAGCACTGCTTATATTTTATTACACTAATTTTAGGGTTTTAGAATATGTTTTTCACAGTTTGATTTTTTTTAAAGTAGCTGCTTCACTCTTTTGCAAATTTGATTATCACTGTTTGTTCATAAGCGCAGTGGTGGGAACATTTGTGTCTTTCATTTAAATTTTTTATTTTTTATTTTTTTGGTGTTGGGTATTGTCTCATTGGATTTTTTTATTTTTTTTGCTTCTTATTTTTTGCATTTTTTATTATTTAATTACATTGTTTATACAAGAAACAAAAGGAAATTGAAGAGATTATTCCAAAAAGAAATTCCAATTCCAAAAAGAAATTCTTCAAAGAGGAACAGTCGGGTGGGACTAAATATATTTATTAAATATCCACATATAAAACCTAGTAATCAATTAATTATATACCGTATTTATCGGCGTATAACACGCACTTTTTTCCCCTTAAAATCAGGGGAAAATCGTGGGTGCGTGTTATACGCCGATACCCACTGATCCCGGCGATCTCCGCTGACTGAGTGGAGCGCAGCGATCGCCGCCGAGATACACATAGCCGAGTGTACTCGGCTATACTCGGCTTTTCTCGGCTCTGCTCACAGTCACGCCCAGTCCCGCCATTGGACCTGTGATATGTCCATCATAGGGCGGGACTCGGCGTGACTGTGAGCGGAGCCGAGAAAAGCCGAGTATAGCCGAGTACACTCGGCTATGTGTATCTCAGCGGCGGCTCCGCCCAGTCCCTGCGTCTCTGCGTCCCTGCGTTCCCTGCGTTCTCGGCGGCGTTCGCCCCGCTCCGCCCAGTCTCTGCGGCGCCAATTTTGAAAACTGGGGCAAGGCTGCACTGGACACTGGGCAAAGGCTGCACTTAGCAAAGGCTGCACTGGACACTGGGCAAAGCTGCACTGGACACTGGGCAAAGGCTGCACTGGACAAAGCTGCACTGGACACTGGGCAAAGGCTGCACTGGGCAAAGGCTGCACTGGACACTGGGTAAAGCTGCACTGGACACTGGGCAAAGCTACACTGGGCAAAGGCTGCACTGGACACTGGGTAAAGCTGCACTGGGCAAAGGCTGCACTGGACACTGGGCAAAGGCTGCACTGGACACTGGGCAAAGGCTGCACTGGACACTGGGGCAAGGCTGCAATGGACACTGCTGACAAGGCTGCAACGGACACTGGTAAGGCTGCATTTAAATGTAAGTTTTTTTTTCCTTAAACTTCCCTCCTAAAAGTTTTTTTCCCTAAAATTCCCTCCTAAACTTGGGGTGCGTGTTATACGCCGGTGCATGTTATACGCCGATAAATACGGTAGATACACCCACCTCCACCACATTTAGTAAAATTAGACAATTGTCTAAATTAGGACACGGGTGGCCACCACAAACAGCCATACACATCACATATCCCTCCTGCAGGAGTACTCCTCTCATTACAGTCTTATTACATATGGAAAAAATAAATAGAGATGGTAAATCTTCAGTAGATATGTTGGCAGAAATGATCAGTGAATTGAGAGTTTGTTGCTAAGGCTCCAGTAAGGTAAAGTGCAAATGGTTACAAACTATCCACACGGAGAGGGGAAAGACATGAAGTTGCGCACTGCTAGTATAAATAGATAGATAGGACACACACTTGCTAGTTCGGAAGATTCTGGACCCAGGACAATTGGATACCGTGATGACAATCTTAAGGAAACAAACAGCTAAATATGGGTATACATCCCCTTAATATAGATGGGGGTAAATACAGCTCATCGTTTGACGTCTTGTTTTTTCAATTTCCTCCAAGTCCAAGTCCATACATGTGGAACAGATATTCATTCAGGTAAAGGCTGAGTCCGTACCATTCATAGTAATGGAGTGTTTTAATCTTCACTAGCGAAAATGTGAGGTGTGCCGATCTGTGTCTGTTTTGATATAGCAATGTCCCAGCAGTTAGACACTCCGTGTGGATTGTGCAACGTAGTGTGCAGCGTCTTCCCAGCGTTGTCCAGGGATAGAGCAAATGGAGATGTTGGGATTATGGGGATGGTTAGCTGCGTGGATGGTACATCCGTGCCCTCACCACAGCGAGCTTAATGACGTGAACTTACGCGTTTTGTTTGAGACCAAGCTTCTTCAGAGCATGCGCAGACGCCCGATATGTGTCCTTTGATACCCTAGGTGTTTTTCAATCAATTACGAACACCTGTAGATTCACAAGGACATCCTTACCAAATTACACAAGAATTAACATATAGTGCAGACAGACTTTACAAGAAGGCTATCCTAAAGTACAAGAGTGCAGCATCCATTCCCCATAGATCAAGTATGCTAATGCCATACAGACCATATTTAAGTAATCCCGGGATTGGGGGGAGGGAATCTGGTGGTATATGTGGGTTAATCACCAGTTGAGGAGTCATAGAGCACTGTATATACCAACTATAAAACATGTATTTGGCATCTAAGTTGCCGGTATACAAATTCACATAGGAAGGGAGTAGGAGTGATTGTTTTTTATTATGATGATTAGTACATTTCTTTTTTACAATAACTCATCCTCACACATTGATTTTATCTGTCAAGTGGGGCCCATTTGTTGATTTTCAACCAGATATTGGTCACCAGGGATAAAGTATCACTAGTGGATAGATTTCAGAGGTCATGCATCCATATTATTCATATCATATGTTCAGTGTATGTGCCATAGAGAGCACGATCGTAGAGGTTATAAAAAATGAAGGCAGAGCACAGCCATATGCAAATCAATAAGTATGGGGTGTCTAGGGTTTCAAAAACACTGATAAATTACACTCATTGTTGAGTCCCAGGGGCTACATACTATTTAAATTGAAGATCCAAATCTTCTCTTTCTGATAAAGGATTTTATCAAAATCTCCTCTCCTGGAGGGCAGGTTAAGTCTATAGATCCCTTTACATGTAAGACCGTCAGGTTCACCTCCGTGACATTTGATAAAATGCAGAGATAATGGACGTTCATCATTCTTCTTGACGATGCTTTGAATGTGTTCACCAACTCTGACTTTAAGCTGTCTCTTGGTCTTGCCCACGTAAATCTTACCACATGGGCAAGTTAACATATATATGTTTGTTGAGCAATTGATGAAGTTGTTCATTTTTTTTAGTGCTGTCAGAGTTGGTGAAAATCTCTGTCCTGTCCACAAATTTGCATATAGTGCATGTACCACAGGCGTACAGTACATGCCCTTTAACCACTTCATTACCCATCCATAGTCAAATGACGTCCACAGATGGGATCTCACATCCTGGGTGGACGTCATATGATGTCCTCGGCTTTCCGCCACTACGGGGGCCCGCATAGCGGCGATCGGGGATCCGGTGTGTCCCTCGGGACACAGCCGATCCCCGATGGGCTGAATGTAGTGGCGGCGGAGCGGCGGGCGGTGGAAATTCCGGTATAACTTACCGGATTTGATGATGCAGAGCTACGCAGAGGCGTGGATCGAGGCTTTTCTCTTGGATACAGCCCAGCCCCGATCAGGGTGAAGAGCCAATGAAATTGGCTTTTTACCACGTGACCGGCTGTATCCAATCACAGCCAGTCACTAAATGTAAACAAAACACACCATTGTGTGTAACTTACTGTTGCTGGGTTCTCCTCCTCACACACCGATCCAGTGTGAGGAGGATATCAGCTAACAGTGAGTTACACATATGTTATACACTACATATGTACTACTGTGCCCAGATTGCCCCCCCTAAATAAAGAGTACCTGTCATCTAGTACCTGCCACCAGAGTACCTGCCACCTCACCAGAGTACCCGCCACCAGAGTACTTGCCACCTCACCAGAGTACCCACCACCAGAGTACCCGCCACCGCACCAGAGTACCCGCCACCTCACCAGAGTACCCACCACCTCACCACCTGCCACCAGAGTACCTGCCACCTCACCACCTGCCATCAGAGTACCTGCCGCCAGAGTACCTACCACCTCACCACCTGCCACCAGAGTACCTGCCACCTCACCACCTGCCACCAAAGTACCTGCCACCAGAGTACCTGCCACCAGAGTACCTTCCACCTCACCAGAGTACCTGCCACCTCACCAGAGTACCCGCCACCTCACCACCTGCCACCAGAGTACCTGCCACCTCACCACCTGCCACCAGAGTACCTGCCACCAGAGTACCTGCCACCTCACCAGAGTACCCGCCACCTCACCACCTGCCACCAGAGTACCTGCCACCAGAGTACCCGCCACCAGAGTACCTGCCACCTCACCACCTGCCACCAGAGTACCTGCCACCTCACCAGAGTACCCACCACCTCACCACCTGCCACCACAGTACCTGCCACCACAGTACCTGCCACCAGAGTACCTGCCACCTCACCACCTGCCACCAGAGTACCCGCCACCTCACCAGAGTACCTGCCACCAGAGTACCTGCCAGAAACCAGTACCTGGTTGAGAAATGAGATGTGTAATTTATGCTTGTAGAACGCCTGACAGTGCTACTTCAATGTTGGGCCTCTGTACGTGGCCAGGCTGTGTAAAAGTCTCACACATGTGGTATTGCCATACTCGGAAGGAGTAGCAGAATGTATTTTGGGGTGTCAGTTTTGCTATGTACATGCTATGTGTTGGAAATATCTTATAAATGGACAACTTTGTATAAAATAAAATGTGTTTTCATTTTTTTCCCACATATTCCATAAACTTCTGGAAAAAAATGAACCATTCAAAAGACTCATTATGCCTCATAGATTATACGTTGGGGTTTAAGCTTTCCAAAATGGGGTCATTTTGTGGGCGTTTCCATTGACCTGGTGCTCCAGGGCCTTCAAAATTGTGATAGGTTGCCATCAAATGAGATGTGCAATTTATGCTCGTAGAACGGCTGACGGTGCTACTTAGATGTTAGACCTCTGTATGTGGCCAGGTTGTGTAAAAATCTCACACATGTGTTATCACTATATTCAGGAGGAGTAGCAGAATGTATTTTGGGGTGTCATTGCAAGTATGCATGTGCTGTGTAAGAGAGATAACTTGTTATTATGACAATTTTGTGAAAAAATAAATAAAAAATTCCCAAGAATTGTGGGAAAAAATTACAACTTCAAAAAACTCACCATGCCTCTTACTAAATACCCTGGAATGTCTGCTTTCCAAAAATGGGTAATTTGGGGGGTATTTGTACTTTCCTGGCTTGTTAGGGTCTCAAAAAAAAAGATAGGCCTTCAGTACATCAGGTGTGATCAGATGTGATAATTTTTCAATGATTTGCACCATAGCTTGTAGACTCTAAAACTTTCACAGAGACCAAATAATATACACTTTTTTTGGTTATTTTTACTAAAGATATGTAGCAGTATACATTTTGGCCCAAATTTATGAAGAAAAATTACTTATTTGCAAAGTTTTACAATAGAAACTAAAAAAAGTAAACCCAGCAGTTATTAAATACCACCAAAAGAAAGCTCTGTTTGTGAGGAAAAAAAAATAAAAATGTGGTTTGGGTACAGTGTAGCTTGAATGAGTAATTGTCATTCAAAATGTGAGAGTGCTGAAAGCTAAAAATTGGTCATGGAAGGAAGGGTGTATAAAAGCCCAGTATTGAAGTGGCTAAGGACAGTAAATCAGTAAGCTAGTTCGGCTTAGCTGATTTTTGGTACTCTGAGTGAACAAGACTGTCTTTGAGATTGGGAGATCTCTTTGCCTTAAACCTCCCTGGCGGTAATCCCGAGTCTGACTCGGGGTGAGTTTTCCATGCTAAGAGTGGTAACCCTGAGCCAGACTCGGGATTGCATTGCAGGATACAGGGAAGTTACTTACCTTGTTCCCTGTATCCTGCGATGTCCTCCCGCAGTGTGTGCGAGCTGTCTCCTCGCTCGATCCACACTGCCGAGTGCCGAGCTCCGTTCCCTGCGACGTTGCGACGCACAGGGACGGAGTTCGGCGCCAAATTCAAAAAGTGAAAAACACAGTATAGATACAGTATACTGTAATCTTACATATTACAGTACTGTATCAAATAATTACACATCCCCTTTGTCCCTAGTGGTATGTCCAGTGTCCTGCATGCAGTTTTATATGATAAAAACTGTTCTTTCTGCCTGGAAACTGGAGATTGTCCATAGCAACCAAAAAGTGTCCCTTTATGTCAAAAGTGATTTTAGACCAGCTAAAAAACAGCGATAAATTAGAATCACTTGCAGAATTGAGCGATATCGATTTGTGGGGAAATTCGTCATCAAACACTAAATCTAATGACAGCGACAATTCTGCAACTGAGCAAATTTCAGTGTTTTTGATTTGATTACATTATTGAATAATTTTAATTATAATTACATTACTACATTACATTACTATTTGTTATAATTATTTATAGTTATTTATTATATTATAATTTATGATTTTGTGTTTCAAACTTTATCATACCCGGGATGTCTACTAGACTTTTGTTTGGTCAGGTTTAAGTAAGTAATTACTAAGAATTGCAGGCCTACAATACATAACACCAAATTTCCATGCAAAATAATTGTACCGCTTTTGGTACATAATTCCAGATAGAATCATACAGCCAGGGAGATTAACAGTGGGTGGTCACCAACAATACTACCCAAAATGGATGCTTCTGACAAGATATGCCAGTGGTGGCCAAGGATATTTTTTACTTGGTCTCATTGTGCCCCATATTTAGTAATTATCCAAATTGGGGCTTGTTGTTGAGTCCTTGGACTCACCATCATTTTGTTATCCAGGAGATCTTTTCTATCAGTATGAAAGGCTCTTCTCTTGACCTTTCGTATACATCCATGTCAGTATCCCCTTTCTCTGAACCTGCCGTATAGTTCCTGTGATTAAACTTTGAAGTCATCCTCATTCAAGCAATTCCTCAGAGAAACTGCCCAACAGGGGTCCCCCGAATGAGTGACCTCGGATGGTGGCTAGTGGCAAATAGTAGGGTGTTCGCAGCAGTTTCCTTCCTGAATGTTTTGGTCAACAGTCTGTTATCTTTCACATATATCATCAGGTCAAGAAAGGAGAGAGTTTCAGAGTGACAGGAATAGGTGAGCCTAATATTCCTATTGTTGAGGTTTAATTCCTCAACAAAGAGGGTCAATTCTTGGGGTGACCCCCCAGATCATGATCAAGTCATCAATGTACCTCAGCCACAGGAGGCTGTGGCTGAGGTACAGAGACGAGGCATACACGATCTCATCCTCCCATTGCCCGAGGTGAAGACAGGCATATGAGGAGGCCCAGGGGGCACCCATCGAAGTGCCCCTAATTTGTTGGTAGTTGATGCCGAGGAATTGGAAACATTTGTGTTCCAGCATAAATTCCAGGGTGTCCACGATGAATTCATTCTAGGCACCAAGTAGGTGAAATTTTTGAGCAAGGAAATGATGAACAGCCTTAAGACCTCATTCGTGGGGGATCGACATGTGTATAGGCATTCCACATCGATCCCCACTAGTATGGCTCCTGGGGGTAGAGGAATAGTCTTAAGTTTACGTAAAATGTTGCGTGTATCCTGAACAAAGGAGGGGAGTTCACATACCAGTTCTTTAATGAGTGCATCCACAAACCTACCCACTCTTTCCAATGGGACTTTTATAGCTGACACAATCGGTCTTCCTGGGGGGTCAGTAGTGGACTTATGAAGTTTTGGAATTGTATAGAACGTAGGTGTGTTGAACTAAAAAACCTTCAGATAGTTGTGTTCCTTTTTGGTGAGTAGATGCTCCTCAAGGGCAAAGCTCAGTTTAAAATTAAGGGCCTTTACAATATCTGGAAAGGGATTGGAAGTAAGCCTCCGGTATGTAGATTCATTATGAAGGAGGCACATTGTCTCCTTCTCGTACATGGTTTGTGATAGCAAAACAGTGTTCCCAGCTTTATCGCTACTTTTAATCATGATATCGGTGGCCTCTTCCAATTCCCTACAAGCTTTTCTCTCTTCTCGTGTGATATTGTCTGTCCCTCTTCATTTCCAATAGATTTTTTTGACCTGTTCCAAAAACAAATAGATCCATCTATGTTTAGAGAGGGGTGGCATTTTCAGGGATTTAATTTGGAGATTGAATGGACGGGGGCATTCATGTAGAGGGATAAAAGATTCAGAGTCAGATTCAGAGTCAAGGTCAGAGTCATGTTTTCCTGCAAGTAAAAAGAGGGCATTTAAAGCTTCACGTTCTTCTTGATTAGATTCATTTACTTAGTTTTTTTGTTGACGTTCAGTGTGCCAATATCTGAAGATCACCTTTCACAGGAAAAGACTGACATCTTTGTATACCTCAAATTCATTCATCACCGATTTAGGTGAGAACAGAAGTCCTTTCTGGAGTACCGAGATATGTTGTTGGTTGAATGGGAAATCGATTAAATTAACCACTTTCATGTCAGGACTGGAATTTGGGTCTATAGTTCAACTCATAGAGTGTTGAGTATCCATTATGTCCTGCGGGGTATGGACATGAGCTCCCTTTGGTTTCTGCCGCCATCTCGTCCACTTCCGTGTCCTGGGACGTGGGTCTGGGTGCTTGGTCTCGACCTCAATGTTGGTTTGTTTTTTCCTTTTTTGGGGCCACGGTTGTCTTCTGTATCCTCGCTCTTCTTTAAAAAAAATGACCGATTTCTCGTGATGCCTTGACTCACTGTCCAAAGATGGAGGAGTAGCTCGAGCGGTCTTGGGCTTGGAGCCACGACCCTTACGTGATCTACTTCTACCCCTTTGGACAGTTGGGTCAAAGATATCGTTGCTTTCCTAATCTAATAGATTTTGCTTAAATTTTTCCTGTTTGTTTATCTTTAGGTTTCTCTGTGTTCTATCAACCCCTTTTTTTAGAAGTTCATTACTTTTATCAAAGTTTGGATCAAGTTGAAATGGTTCAAGTAGCCGTACACTGTTATCTATTTCAAATATAATCTCTTCTAATTGTATCTGTTCCTCATCTACGATCATTTGTAAAGTACCCAGCCCACGAGTTTTTTTCCAAAGTTCAAGAAATCGTCGGGTATGTAAGTGACCCGCCGGAATAATTTTTTCCCTGAAACCCCTGGGGATGATTTTATGTTCAATGTGTGACTTAAGGGAAGAAATATCCCACTTGCGATTCAAAAACGTTATAGTCAGTTTCTTATGGTTTTTTAATTATTTCTTTAAAGAATTGTCACCATTATCATGTGTCCAGGGGTCACAGGAAAATGCTGATTGTATCCCCAGGTCAATTCTCTCATCCAGAAGGTATGCCATAACCCAACAGATCAATCCTGCACTAATGGACACAAGGCCTGTGAGTATAATAAATCAATTAGAACGTACCAGACGCTGTCAAGGCCGCTTACACAAGTCGTACTAAGGATCGCCTTCTAAGGGTTAAAAGAATGTGCTGGAGGGTATGGGTGTATGGGTGTATGTAGAAATGCAGAGCCGGTACCAAGAAGGGAAGTATAATCCAATATGAACAAAAACCACAACTTCATCAAGTGCTCAACGACTCACGTCATATATATGTTAGCTTGCCCATGTGGCAAGATTTACGTGGGCAAGACCAAGAGACAGCTTAAAGTCAGAGTTGGTGAACATATTCAAAGCATTGTCAAGAAGGACAATGAACGTCCACTATCTCTGCATTTTATCAAATGTCACGGAGGTGAACCTGACGGTCTTACATGTAAAGGGATCTATAGACTCAACCTGCCCCTCAGGAGAGGAGATTTTGATAAAATCCTTTATCCGAAAGAGAAGATGTGGATCTTCAATTTAAATAGTATGCAGCCCCTGGGACTCAACAATGAGTGTAATTTATCAGTGTTTTTGGAACCCTAGACACCCCATACCTATTGATTTGCGTATGGCTGTGCTCTGCCTTAATTTTTCAACCTCTATGATCGTGCTCTCTATGGCACATACACTGAACATATGATATGAATAATATGGATGCATGACCTCTGAAATCTATCCACTAGTGATACTATATCCCTGGTGACCAATATCTGGTCGAGAATCAACAAATGGGCCCCACTACGGACTCAGCCTTTACCTGAATGAATTGCTCTCCTGGCTGTTAGGAGTAGCAGTGACAGCTAGGGCTGCCACCTCTGAGGTTGCCATCCCCACATCTTCGCCCAACTAGGCAAATCTGTTTGGGCGATCAATCCCAGGGCTTTTCTGTGAGCCTCTACCACTCCCTCTGACTACAGTAACCCATCTTCCTACCTAAAAATCCTGACTTACCCCTCCACCCTCCGCATCAACCCCATTAACTACATGCTTTGTGAGCAGAAGATTGTCAGTTCTGCACAGTGTTGCAACTTTCTCTTTCAAATCTCTAATGTGAGCTTCTAGATTGGCATCCCGTTAACATCTGTTACAGCGGTATCCATCCTGGAGCTGTTTCTCCATTGTAGTATACATGCGGCACACTGTGCACTGCACAAAACCTTCAACCTTACTAGCACTCGCTATCCCAGTTACACTATTAATATTACTAATAGGAAATTTCAGATGTTACTTACAGGTTAGAAGACTCCTGGTATAATCTCCTGTTTTAAACTGTGGTTTTTAGCTCCACTTAGTCAAATTTCCCACTTTGTCAAATATCCTGTAGTGATAAGACTATACTGTCACTGTACTAATGACACTAGCTGGGAAGTGTGCTGCTTTTACTACTAGATTTCTCAGTTTTTCATCCCTGTTTTGCAAGGATGAGGAACTGACAGATTACCCCCTCTGTACAGAGTTTTATGCTATTTATCAACACTGAGCTCTGGGCTGTGATTGTACACAGCCGATCAAAAATAACAATAGGTAAAGGTGTTGGTGCTCACAATGTGGAATGTTATTCAAACATGCATAAATCTTGTGCTATTATGTAACAAGTGATGAACAAGTGATAAATATATTACATATCATATGTCATAAAAACTTTTGTGCAATAGTGCAAATATTTTACACATGGTGTATAAACAATGTACAAAAACCACAAAAAATTTACCATAAGCTCATACAATTTAGTCAGAGACAGACAGGGGTGTGCACTAATATATAGTGCTGAAACCCCCCATTCATGTATCAATCACACCGTCACCCAAGAGGTACCTAACCAGTTAAACCCCTGGGGATGTTTCCTCTGATTGATTTAAGCATATAAGAAACAAAAGGAAATTGAAGAGATTATTCCAAAAATAAATTCTTCAAAGAGGAACAGCCAGGCGGCACTAAATATATTTATTAAATATCCACATATAAAACCTAGTAATCAATTCATTATATAGATACACCCACCTCCACCACATTTAGTAAAATTAGACAATTGGCTAAATTAGGACACGGGTGGCCACCACAAACAGCCATACACATCACATATTCCTCCTGCAGGAGTACTCCTCTCATTACAGTCTCATTACATATGGAAAAAATAAATAGAGATGGTAAATCTTCAGTAGATATGTTGGCAGAAATGATCACTGAATTGAGAGTTCGTTGCTGAGGCTCCAGTAAGGTAAAGTGCAAATGGTTACAAACTATCCACACGAAGAGGGGAAAGACATGAAGTTGTGCACTGCTAGTATAATCAGATAGATAGGACACACACTTGCTAGCTCAGAAGATTCTTGACCCAGGACAATTGGATACTGTGATGACAATCTTAAGGAAACAAACGGCTAAATATGGGTATACGTCCCCTCAATATATATGGGGGTAAATACAGCTCACTGTTAGTGATGTCTCGAACTATTCGCCGGCGAATAGTTCCCGGCGAACATAGCTTGTTCGCGTTCGCCGCGGCAGGCGAACATATGCGATGTTCGGTCCGCCCCCTATTCGTCATCATAGAGCAAACTTTGACCCTGTACCTCACATTCAGCAGACACATTCCAGCCAATCAGCAGCATACCCTCCCACCTCCTGGACAGCATCCATTTTAGATTCATTCGGAAGCTGCAGTCTTAGTGAGAGGAGGGACAGTGTAGCTGCTGCTGATTTAATAGGGAAATCTATAGCTAGGCCAGTGTATTCAGTGTCCACTCCAGTCCTGAAAGACTCATCTGATCTCTGCTGTAAGGACAGCATCCTGACAGCACCCCAAAAAGCCCTTTTTAGGGCTAGAACATAAGTCTGTTTTTTTTTTTCCTCTGTAATCTAATTGCAGTTGCCTGCCAGCGTGTGTGTGTCAGGCTCACAGCGTATACTGTGCTCACTTGCCCAGTGCCACCACTCATATATCTGGTGGCACAGTAGATTACATTTTAAAAAAACAACAACAATTTTGACTGCAATAGAATAGCAGTCAGTTGCCTGCCAGCCTGTGTGTGTCAGGCTCACAGCGTATACTGTGCCCACTTGCCCAGTGCCACCACCACTCATATATCTGGTGGCACAGTAGATTACATTTAAAAAAAAAAAAAAATTTTGACTGCAATAGAATAGCAGTCAGTTACCTGCCAGCGTGTGTGTGTCAGGCTCACAACGTATACTGTGCCCACTTTCCCAGTGCCACCACCACTCATATATCTGGTGGCACAGTAGATTACATTTTTAAAAAAAACAATTGTTTTGACTGCATTAGAATAGCAGTCAGTTCCCTGCCAGCGTGAGTGTCAGGCCTACAGCGTCTATTCTGCCAACTTCTGCCAGTGCACAGTGCCACTCATATCTGGTGTCACAGTAGCTTGCACGCATCGTACAACTAAACTAATCTAAAAAAAATGACAGGTAGAGGCAGACCACCCCGCAGGGGCCGTCGTGGTCGTGGTGCTGTGATTCCCTTTGGCCATAGAATAATGCCCAGTGTTCAGAGGCCACGTACCCTGAACTCGAAAAGTTCTGAAGACATAGTTGACTGGCTAACACAGGACACCCAATCTTCTACAGCTTCTGCTAGGAACCTTGGCGCACCATCCTCCTCCAGCTCAGCTTCGGGCACCTCTCAAGTTACCACTCGCCCGCCTGCCGCCACCACCAACACTAGCACCACAGCTGCTTCACTTTATCTGTCAGAGGAGTTATTTACACATGAGTTGGAAGAAATGAGTGATACGCAACCATTATTGCCAGAGGATGTAGATAAAAGGGATATGTCTCAGTCAGGCAGCATTACACACATGGACGTACGGTGTGATGATGATGATGTTGTACCCGCTGCTGCTTCCTTTGCTGAGTTGTCAGATACAAGTGAAGCGGTTGATGGTGACGATGTGTCCATGGATGTCACGTGGGTGCCCGCTCGAAGAAAAGAGGAACAGGGGGAAAGTTCAGATGGGGAGACAGAGAGGAGGAGGAGACGAGTTGGAAGCATGGGGAGGTCGTCGCAAGGAGCTAGTGGCACAGTCAGACAGCATGTATCGGCACCCGGGGTCAGCCAGACAGCACGCCAATCAACGCATGCTGTTGCCACCACCAGAATGCCGTCATTGCAAAGCTCAGCAGTGTGGCATTTTTTTTGTGTGTCTGCCTCTGATAACAGCGATGCCATTTGCAACCTGTGCCAAAAGAAACAGAGTCGTGGGAAATCCAACACCCACCTAGGTACAACTGCTTTGCGAAGGCACATGATCGCACATCACAAACGCCTATGGGATCAACACATGATGACAAGTACAAGCAGCACACAAGCTCAAAGCCACCATCCTCCTCCTGGTCCAGCATCTTCAGCCACGTCAACCACTGCTGTCCTCCTTGCCCCCTCTCAACCATCCGCCACTCTGTCTCTCGCCTTGAGCAGTTCCTGCTCATCTGCCCACAGTCAGGTGTCTGTCAAGGACATGTTTGAGCGTAAGAAGCCAATGTCACAGAGTCACCCCCTTGCCCGGCGTCTGACAGCTGGCTTGTCAGAACTCTTAGCCCGGCAGCTTTTACCATACAATCTGGTGGAGTCTGAGGCCTTCAAAAAATTTGTAGCTATTGGGACCGCAGTGGAAGGTACCCAGCCGAAATTTCTTTTCACAAAAGGCAATCCCCAACCTGTACTCTATTGTGCAAAAGGAAGTCATGGCATGTCTGGCACACAGTGTTGGGGCAAGGGTCCATCTGACCACTGATACCTGGTCTGCAAAGCACGGTCAGGGCAGGTATATCACCTACACTGCGCATTGGATAAACCTGCTGACTGCTGCCAAGCATGTAATGCGTGGCTCTGCAGAGGAGTTGGTGGTGACACCGCCACGACTTGCAGGCAGGCCTTCTGCCACCTCCTCTACTCCTCCTACTTAATCCTCTTCGATAACCTCCTCGGCTGAGTCCTCTTCTGCTGCTGCGTCTTACTCCACATCAACTGCACCCCCCCAGCTCCCATGGGGCTATTCCACATCCCGGATACGACAGTGTCACGCCGTCTTGGGGTTGACTTGCCTGAAAGCAGAGAGTCACACCGGACCAGCACTCCTGTCTGCCCTGAACGCACAGGGGGATCAGTGGCTGACTCCGCACCAACTGGAGATCGGCAAAGTGGTGGGTGACAACGGAAGCAATTTGTTGGCGGCATTGAATTTGGGCAAGTTGACACATGTGCCTTGCATGGCACATGTGTTGAATCTGATTGTACAACGCTTTCTGCATAAGTACCCAGACTTACAGGACGTCCTCAAGCAGGCCAGGAAGGTGTGTGGCCATTTCAGGCGTTCCTACACGGCCATGGCGCTCTTTTCAGATATCCAGCGGTGAAACAACATGCCAGTGAGGCGTTTGATTTGCGACAGCCTGACACATTGGAATTCAACACTCCTAGCCGTCAATGAGTATTTGTATGACCGGGGTGCTAGGACAGCCTCTGTGCAGCTGGGAATTTTTTTGCCACGTTACTGGACGCTCATGCGCAATGCCTGTAGGCTCATGCGTCCTTTTGAGGAGGTAACAAACCTAGTCAGTCGCACTGAAGGCACCATCAGCGACATCATCCCATTTGTTTTCTTCCTGGAGTGTGCCCTGCGAAGAGTGCTGGATCAGGCCGTAGATGAGCGTGAAGAGGAAGAGTTGTGGTCACCATCACCACCAGAAACAGCTTTATCAGCATTGCTTGCTGGACCTGCGGAAACGCTGGAAGAGGAGTCTGAGGAAGAGGAGTCAGAGGAGGAATGTGGCTTTGAGGAGGAGGAGGAAGACCAACCACAGCAGGCATCCAAGGGTGCTCGTTGTCATCTATCTGGTACCCGTGGTGTTGTACGTGGCTGGGGGGAAGAACAGACCTTCAGTGAGATCAGTGAGGATGAGGAACGGGACATGAGTAGCTCGGCATCCAACCTTGTGCAAATGGGGTCTTTCATGCTGTTGTGCCTGTTGAGGGACCCTTGTATAAAAAGGCTGAAGGAGAACGACCTGTACTGTGTGGCCACGCTACTAGACCCCCGGTATAAGCAGAAAGTGCCTAAAATGTTACCGAATTACCGGAAGTCAGAAAGGATACAGCAGTTCCAAAATAAATAAAAAAGTATGCTTTACACAGCGTATAAGGGTGATGTCACAGCACAACGGGAATCTAACAGGGGAAGAGGTGAAAGTAATCCTCCTCCTACCACGACCACGCCGGCAGGGAAAGGACGCTTTACAGACGTGTTGTTGATGGAGGACATGCGGAGCTTTTTAAGTCCTACGCATCGCCACAGCCCTTCGAGGTCCACCCTCAGAGAACGACTCAACCGACAGGTAGCAGACTACCTCGTCTTAACTGCAGATATCGACACTCTGAGGAGCGATGAACCCCTTGACTACTGGGTGTGCAGGCTTGACCTGTGGCCTGAGCTATCCCAATTTGCGATAGAACTTCTGGCTTGCCCCGCTTCAAGTGTCCTTTCAGAAAGGACC
The DNA here is from genome assembly GCA_029206835.1 of Rana muscosa. NCBI lineage: Eukaryota > Metazoa > Chordata > Amphibia > Anura > Ranidae > Rana > Rana muscosa. The sequence goes on from CM055119.1 coordinate 68,726,816, forward strand.
TTCAGTGCCGCAGGAGGTATTGTCACTGAGAAGAGAAGTCGCCTAGGTCAAAAAAGTCTAGATTACCTCACCTTTATTAAGATGAATGAGGCATGGATCCCGAAGGGACTGACAGTGGGCAATACATTTGACTAAAAAAGGCCTGATGAGATGAGCTGCCTTGGGCTAAAAATGGTCCACACGCTGCTGTATTTTATCTCTGCATGCCGGAAGACTTGCGTGACTTATCCGCCACCAACTAGGGTTCAAGCCGCAATGTTTTAGGTCACTTTCTGCCTGGAAAACATCAATTTTTCTGGCCGCTGCTACAGCAGCAGCTACAACAATACCTAATTTTTCAGGCATGTGTACATGCCTAATTTTTCTGGCCTCTGGTGCTGCACTGTGGCTGCAAAAACAAAACAAAAAAAAGCACATACATGTGTCAATTCCCCTTCGTGATCGTTACCTTGTTGTGGTGAAGGGGCTTGCGTATCACAATGAAGCAACCACCTCTATGAGTGTGTTGGCAATGGCAATGTTGGCACACCCCAGATGATAAGGTCGTTGTTTCATTGTGAACAGACCAAAAGCGATCGGCTGGATAATTTTGCATAGAAAAAACATTAATTTTCTTTGTGATCATCTAAGGTGATCATTAAAGCCTTGCGGTTATGTAAATGGACTGTTTGCGGTTGTTTGCGGTGGGTTAAACGGGGAGTTTGGTGTGTCAGAGTTTGGTCTATCACAGTGAAGCGGGCGTAACCCTTACACTACCTGTTTGATACAACATCATACCTGATGTTTTAAAGCACGTTATTCCAAACAATTTAGGAATGTTAGGTGATTTATGCCCTTTATGGATTAAAACCCGACTCTGCATCAACTACGTAATTTTTCATGGGAGTTTTGCCATGGATCCCCCTCCGGCATGCCACAGTCCAGGTGTTAGTCCCTTTGAAACAACTTTTCCATCACTATTGTGGCCAGAAAGAGTCCCTGTGGGTTTTAAAATTCGCCTGCCTATTGAAGTCTATGGCGGTTCGCCCGGTTTGCCCGTTCGCGAACATTTGCGGAAATTTGCGTTCGCCGTTCGCGAACAGAAAATTTTATGTTCGCGACATCACAGCTCAGCGTTTGATGTCTTGTTTTGTCAATTTCCTCCAGTGTCCAAATCCATACATGTGGAGTGCAGGAAGGCCTAGACAGTTAGTGGTAATAGGTAGATCTATGATCAGAAGGACTGATAGAATTAGGTTTCAAGTAGAAGAGAAGGACTTCCAAGGTGATATTCTCTGAAATATTGCCTGTGCCATGTGCAACACAGGAAAGACAGAGGGAGATTAGAGAATTGAATGCTTGGCTAAAGACCTGGTGCAAGAAGGGAGGGTTTGGGTTTCTAGAGCACTGGGCTGACTTTTCATTGGAGTACAACCTATATGCTAAAGATGGTTTGCACCTAAATGATTTATGGGAAGACTGGAGGAGTATTTAAACTAGGATTGAGGGGGAGGGAGAATTAGATTATAATGTGTCAGACATGTCAGACAGGGTTCAGTCCCTATTGGTGGGTGGAATGGGGAAAGATGGGGGGAAGGCTATGGTAAGTGATAAGAAGGTTCACATGTTACAAAAATCATTGAAAATGTACTATTTGTACTGAAATAAAAAATATGCAAAATACATGTGCAAAATTTGACAATTGATTAAAGTGTTTTTTCACCAGTGCCTGAAGTCTGCCAAGCAGAAAAGGGGGGTAATTTACTATAGCGCCGGGGCGCTAATTAGCGCTAATTGCCGCAAATTAGCACGATTTGCGGCAATTAGCTCTAATTATCGCTAAAACGGTATTCACTATAACGCTGGAGAGAAAATACTCCCAAAATCAAATTTACTAAGGTTCCAAATAGCGCCCAAATCCTTACTCTGCTAAAAGACTGGAGAATTGCACATGGAAATAATGTTTAGAGCATGATATACTGTAGGTGCCAACACAACTGAGCATGCTCAGACCTGAAATAACTCAAATTTTAACTTGTGTCTTTTTTCACAAGAGTTATAGTAAATACCGAAATGAGAGCTAATTAAAGAGCATTTTTTGGAAGTGAAAATCTGAGCTATTTTAGTCCAATGCAAGTTTTAGCCATTGATTCTAATGGTACAATTGTAACTTTCACAAATAAATCCTTTTAGGCTCCATGTACACAGAAGCTGATAAACTGCAGTTAATGGGCGTTTTGGCGTTTTTTTTAAAAGCCCATTAACTGCACTCTATGTTAGCCTATGTGTTCATGTACACATAACGTTTTTTAGCTTTAATGAGCAGTGGAGTTAATGAGCTTTTTTCTGAACGCAGGAAATTTGCGTTCAAAGTGCCGTTTTTCGGCAGAAAAAAACGCAAAACGCCGAAAAAACGCTCATAAACGCTCATAAATGCTCATAAACGCTGGCCGCGAGCGTTTTTTTGTCCATTGAAAATTTTTTTTTTTTTTTTTTTTTTTAAAAGCTAAAAAAAGCTACACTGAAAAACGCTAATAAAAGCTAGTAAAAAAACGCTGATAAAAGCTAGCTTTTTCTGCTGCTTTAAAAACGGCCGTTTTTGAGCTTCTGTGTACATGGAGCCTTAATGTTGAGATGAAATGTATCTTTCTCTGAAATAAATTTTCCTTTGCAACATTGTTGCTTCTAATTAAAATATTTTGTTTTTAAGAATGCTAGAATGTGGAATGTTTTGATGTTTTGGTAAAATATATTTTTCTCTGTCACTTTCACTTTCGCCCATTCACACAGGGGCGTCTTTGGATCCGACTCCAAATTGCCCCAGGTCGCCCCTAGTCACCTCAGGTCGCGCTGGCTGAAAAAATCAATGTAAGTTAATGGAGCCGTCCTTATGCACGCTACTGCAGTTGCTCCGACTTCAAAAAAGGTCCCTGTACTACTTCAATCTGACTCCTAGGCGACCTGTAACCATTAATTTCAATGGGAGTCGCCTCTCACTGTCTTAATAGGAGCAACTCTCCAGGAAGATAACATACATTTATCAGGCAAACTTCTCCCTCCCCCCTCCCTCCCACAGAGCTGATTCTTGTTTGATTGGCCACTGGAATGTCTCCTGTCCTGCAGGCAACTTGTAAGTAGCTCCAGGTCGCGCTGTGATTCATTCTCAAGTCGTGTCTGAGTTGCCTCATAAAATCCCGCTGGAAGTCGTGTTGCCCCTGTGTGAATGGGCTCTCTCCATCTCACAACAATCTTTACCCAAACTGACACAGGTGTCTTTACAAACTACAAACAATACCATTGCTGATACAAATTTATAATTAGTCACATTTTTTGTGCTTTTTGTTATTTTGAAATAACCATAATTTGAGCCCCAAAAATTTGATACGTTTTCCAACATCAGAAATCAAAATGTAATTCCCCAAAATTTGAGGGTAATATCACTAGTCTAAACTCACCCACAAAAAAACACCAAATATCAGAGAATAAATCAAGAAGAATAACTTGTGAGTAATGTAATTCCATCACCTGTATGCCCAAAGAAATGCAGTATTTATGTGTATTTATGTGCATGAGGATCTCACATGTGGCAGATCCGTGGCTTAGAGGTTAGAACTTCTGCTTAGCATCTCTGAGTGTCTGGGTTCAAATCCCAAACATGCTGCTTCATGTAGAGAAGTTGTCTCATTGCTCAGGTCTTAAAACGATGTCTAAATGTAGTATTTATGTGTAGGAGGGTTCCACCACCATTGTAAATCTTGCCAGATACACAATTTAGCCAAAAGTATTGGGACACCTGCCTTTACACACACATGAACTTTAATGGCAGCCCAGTCTTAGTCCGTAGGGTTAAAATTTGATTTGGCCCTCCCTTTGCAGCTAGAACAACTTCTGAGAAGGCTGTCCACAAGGTTTAGTGTGTCTATGGGAATGTTTGATCAGTCTTCCAGAAGTGCATTTGTGAGGCCAGGCACTGATGTTGGATGAGAGTTTGCTCTAATTCAGCCAAAGGGTGTTCTATCGGGTTGAGTTCAGGACTCTGTGCAGGCCAGTCAAGTTTCTCCACCCCAAACTCGCTCATCCATGTCTTTATGGACCTTTCTTTGTGCACTGGTGTGCAATCATGTTGGAACAGGAAGGGGCAACCCCCAAACTGTTCCCACAAAGTTGGGAGCATAAAATTGTCAAAAATGTTTTGGTATGCTGATGCCTTAAAGTGGAGCTCCACCCTAAATAGCAACTTTTGCTATTTGGAACCCTCCCCCCCTCCGGTGTCACAATTGACACCTTTCAGGGGGGAGGGGGGTGAAGATACCTGTCTAAGACAGGTATTTTCACCCACATCCGGGAGTCCTGTCTCCGGAAATCTGCGGGAGTTACGTCACTTCCCGCAGACTTCCCTTGGTGTTCTGGGAGACACTCGGCTCCCAGAACACAGGAGCACCAATCAGAACGGCGCAGCGCGACTCGCGCATGCGCCGTAGGGAACGGGCATGAAGCCGCAGGGCTTCACTTCCTGGTTCCCTCAGCGAGGATTGCAGAGGGAGCAGCAGAGCGACGAGCGGTCGCTCGTCCTCTGCTGCGGACGTCGCTGGACTCCAGGACAGGTAAGTGTCCAAATATTAAAAGCCAGCAGCTGCTGTAGCTGTAGCTGCTGGCTTTAAAAAAAAAATTTCCGGTGGAGCAACCCCTTTAAGTGTTTCCTTCACTGGAACTAAGGGCCAAGCACAACCCCTGAAAAAAAACCCACACCACAACCCCCTCCACCAAATGATTTGGACCAGTACACAAAGCAAGGTCCATAAAGACATGGATGAGTGAGTTTGGGGTGGAGGAACTTGACTGGCCTGGACAGAGTCCCGACCTCAACACAACAGAACACCTTTGGGATGAATTAGAGCAGAGACTGTAGGCCAGGCCTTCTCGTCCAACATCAGTGCCTGGCCTCACAAATGCACTTGGAAGAATGGTCAAACATTCCCATAGACACACACCTAAACCTTGTGGACAGCCTTCCCAGAAGAGTTGAAGCTGTTATAGCTGCAAAGGGTGGGCAAACCCAATATTGAACCCTACGGACTAAGTCTGGGATGCCGTTACAGTTCATGTGCGTTTAAAGGCAGGCGTCACAAGACTTAGGCCAATATATTGTATATTGCTTGGAGACACTGGGCATGCCTATCGACTTAGGGCTGGTTCACACCACAGGGATGCATAGAACATGTCTGGGGCTGCCTGGTGGCTAAGCGGGTAGCAATTCTGTCTAGCAGCACTGGGGTTACTGGTTCAATTCCCCAACATGCTAATGCTTTTGTTGAAGTTTAAATGTTTTCCCTGTGTGGGTTTCTCACTACAATTCAAAGACATGCTGGCATTTTATTTGTCTCCTGTTAAAATAGTCTCTAATGTAAGAAAGTTTGTTTTGGACTTTAGATTGGAAGCTCACTGGAGCCAGGGCCTGATGTTAATGTTTGTTAGCACTAATCATGCCCAGGGACTTGGACATTTAAAATTGTAGGGTTTAATCTGCACAGGTACATATGCTTAGAAAACTGTTGCTTTGTTTATGTGAATGCAAATGGACTTGGATCTTTGGCCTGTAGTTGGAGATTTGATGCACATAGCCAAGGGCTAACACAGTTGCAAATAGTATTATGTGTTCCTGCCCATCAGGTGCAATCACTTTAGACATACACAAAGAGACAGATTGAAAGATACTGGTGGGCGTGTACTTCTAGTGGGCGTGTACTTCTATTGGGCGTGTACTTCTATTGGGCGTGTGTCAGTGTGCTAACAATACAACCTCTTATATATAAAGGCCTGCAGTATGGGGGATCGTTTGGTCTGAGAAGGCCCAGGTTTTTTGCTGTGATTTGTGGGGAGAGAAGGAATGATATTGTGCAGATTGACAAACCTCTAACTAGTGTTATTTGCTGAAATTCTTGTGCATTTTTTCAATCAAAAATTGTGTGTGTATTGTTCCTGTCTGGCCATGCAAAATCATTTGGAAGCATCTGCTGACCTTCTACTCTTGGATCTCATTGCTTAATCATGAACACAGAAATGCAGATTCCAGCAGAACATGGTCACCAATGTATGTGTGTGGATTGTGGGGTGGGGGTGGGTGTTTTGAACATGTCTCTTTTAATAGTATGTTGGAATGCTTTGTAAGAATAATGACTTAAGTATGTTTCTATAATCTTTCAGATACAAATGTGATGTGTTGCCCGTTATACACTATAAAAGTAAAGCTGTGTGCACTGTAAGGTTTTGACAAATTTTAGATTGTAAGCTCCTATGTGCAGGGCCCTTAAAATCCAATTGCTAAATGTAGCACCATGTATCCTGTCCAAATTTTTTTGAAGATAGTAAAGCTGTGTGCACTGTAAGGTTTTGACAAATTTTAGATTGTAAGCTCCTATGTGCAGGGCCCTTAAAATCCAATTGCTAAATGTAGCACCATGTATCCTGTCCAAATTTTTTTGAAGATAGTAAAGCTGTGTGCACTGTAAGGTTTTGACAAATTTTAGATTGTAAGCTCCTATGTGCAGGGCCCTTAAAATCCAATTGCTAAATGTAGCACCAAGTATCCTGTCCAAATGTTTTTGAAGATAGTAAATGAATGTACATAATTTTGTTTCTGCTGGCAAAATAAAAGTACATTATTGAGCTTTGGTGTTTTTTTTTTTCTTTTTAGCTTTTGTGGGTGGTGGTTGTTTGGCAAAGTGCAATATCTTTTATATTTTATTTCTATATGCATTTGTGCACCAAAAAACAAATCTCTTTGCCCTGGTTCACATTGATGCTACTTTGAAATCGCGCTACTTCACTTGAGCTAGTGCGATTTTAGGTACTACTTGATAGACATCTGTGTGGCTCCATACACAAATGTCTACTGAAGTCGCACCTGAAATCGGCAAAAGTAGTGCAGGAACTACTTTTGAAAATTGGGGTTGCATCGATTGGAACAGTGCCATTGCCACCAATAGTCATGCGATTTGATTTCCGAAATGGAGTGACTGTGACGAACACGCGTCGAGGCACCGGAGGTGACACTTGCGAGCTCGCTGCTCGTTCTTTACATGCTTTCTTCCATGCATTTTTTGTGAGTACCTTTTATGATGTTTTTATTGCCATTAATTTTTTTTTTAAAACCATACTACACTATTGGCGCATCCATTTCCCTTTTCTGTGAGGGTTACTACTACACCAAGCAGGAGTCCAGTGGGAAACCCCATTAAAGATAAAGGTCACACAGCGCTAGGAGACGCTACACCAGGGATTGACTGGAGTACACGCCGGATCCACTAATAAAGATCTTTATATTAGGGCTGTTACTGATTAAAATTTTTGTGTTCGATTAATCGATTATTTTTTTTTAATCGATTAATCGACTAATTTCGATTAATTATAACGCACATACATATCCAACTACTTTTAGCTGATCTCCTTGCAGGCTCATTCCCAGTGCAGCTACCAACCACTGGAAAAATAGATAGCAGGATACAAAAAACACACAAAGGCAGCGCTCGCTGGGAATAGCATGAAAACTTTTATAGTCTTCAAGTAGGTAACAAAATAAATATTGCACTGTAGATAAAATCGATGTAGCTACATAAACTGTAAAAATGGTGCGAGTAATACCAAACGGTGCAAAAGCAGTCATAAAAACATGTAGCCAAGTATGATACTGGTATAAAAATGTGTACAACGATACCACTGCTGAATCCAGATGAGGAGGGGTTAACATCAGTCCGTCGGCATGTAGATGTCCCATGAAGGGAACTATCACAACTCCCAGTGGATGGCTGTAGAATCCCAGGTTGATAGAGGGAAGTGTATTTTTTTTGCATGTGGCAGATAGTAAGGTCCCGCCGGCATTCAGATATGAAGGCACAGCAAAGGAGCCATTCAGATGGACATGGCAAGCCCCGCCGGTGTCCGTGATGTCACCGGATCTCTGACGGAACTCCCTGAAGACCCGGAAGCCGGCGGAGAGGTGAGTACCGATCAAAAGAATTTTGATCGATCAAAAACATTAATCGAGGAATTAATAGTTAATTTCCACAGCCCTACTTTATATGCTGTTACCTTACAGCAGTAAGGTAAGGGGACATCCACACTAATCTCAAAGGAAATGGGAAACTTCCCCTCTCCCTGCAACAACAACACTTCACTTTGGAATACCTGGCACCAGCACCTTCACCAATTGTTTTCTAAACCAGTCACAATTTTTTGTTTGCACAAGAACACAGATCAACGCTTTCTACCATTTGTATGACTTTTATTGCAGCAATCATGCTTGGAGACATTTCAGTCACAGTCTGAGAATTTTTTCTGGCGCATGCTCACCGGCACGTAGCACCTTTATTGTATTTTACCTTAGATTCATTCACTTTTAATTTTATAATTTCCATGTTATGTTGTACCACTTTATGCATAACTTCATTTTGTTATTTATCATCACCTGTTAGTCCACTAGAAATTTTCACCTCCCCTTCCCATCCCTCAATCAGCGCAGCATTATCTCTTTTTCATTTACTCTGGGTTTCTGATATACCTCCAGTACTGCAGCGATACCCTCTCCCTTTTCCCCCTCCCCACATATTTGGTAGCGCGGTAATACCTCACCTATTCATACCTCTGACGTTATCATCCCATCAACCTAGGATTTTTTTTGGTGTAATATTGGGCTCCATTCACAGAACCAGATTGCATGCGGTATTTAGATGTCTCCCCAAATACTGCATGTGATCCCACACCATTTTTTGGCATGGGGGTTCCCGCAAAATCCATACCAGACCCGAAGGGCTTGGTATGGATTGGGGGAGACCCCACTCCATTTTTTGGTTTTAATTTTTTTGTTTTCGGCTGTCAGTGGGGAGGGACATCAGCGGCCGCCTGCTCCTTAACAACCAGCTAGTGACAGCCTGTGGTAAGGATGCTGGTTACTGCCAGCAGTAAATTACCACAGCCTTTCACTACTAAAGTACCGCAAGGTGAGTACATGGATTGAAAACTGGCTACAGGGACGAGTTCAAAGGGTGGTGATAAATGGGGAATACTCTGAATGGTCAGGGGTGCGTAGTGGGACCAATCCTATTTAATTTGTTCATAAACGACCTGGAGGATGGGGTAAATAGTTCAATCTCTGTATTTGCTGACTATACTATTCTAAGCAGGGCAATAACTTTTCCGCAGGATGTGGAAACCTTGCAAGAAGATCTGAACAAATTAATGTGGTGGGCAACTACATGGAAAATGAGGTATAATGTAGAAACATGTAAAATAATGCATTTGGGTGGCAAAAATATGAATGCAATCTATACACTAGGGGGAGAACCTCTGAGGGAGTCTAGGATGGAAAAGGACCTGGAGTCTCAGTAGATGATAGGCTCAGCAATGGCATGCAATGCCAAGCTGCTGCTAACAAAGCAAACAGAATATTGCCATGTATTAAAAAATGGATTAACTCCAGGGATAAAGTGATAATTCTCCCACTCTACAAGGTCCGGCCGTACCTGGAGTATGCTGTCCAGTTCTGGGTAGCAGTCCTCAGGAAGGATGTACTGGAAATGGAGAGAGTACAAAGAAGGGCAATATAGCTAATAAAGGGTCTGGAGGACATAAGTTACTGTATGAAGAAAGGTTGTGAGCACTGAACTTATTCTCTCTTTAGATGAGACGCTTGAGAGGGTATATGATTTCATTTTACAAATACCATACTGGTGACTCCACAATAGGGATAAAACTTTTTTGCGGAAGGGAATTTAATAAGACATGTGGCCACTCATTATAATTAGAAGAAAAGAGGTTTAACCTTAAACTACGTAGAGGGTTCTTTACTGTAAGAATGGCAAGGATGTGGAATTCCCTTCCACAGGCGGTGGTCTCAGCGGGGGGCATCGATAGTTTTAAAAAATGATTAGATAAGCACCTGAACGACCGCAACATACAGGGATATACAATGTAATACTGACATATAATCACACACATAGGTTGGACTTGATGGACTTGTGTCTAATTTCAACCTCACTTACTATGTAACTATGCATGACTTCATAAAATAACGCATGCAGTATTTTAGTAGCTTTTTTAGTGAAATCTAAAAAAAACGTTTTGAAAAATGCTATGCGGTATCTTACCACATACATGGTTGCAGTAGGATACCACTTTGTGAATTAAGCCTACTGTCTTAATATAGGCAGTATTTAAATAGTAACGTTTTTTAACTTTATATTTTCTAAGTTTACAATTTTCTATGGTCTTTTTTTTTTTTTATATATTCTGAGTGCAATCTTCCATTTGGCCACAATATGGCATGTTTGTTAGCATGCTCTATGTGGTCCAGACTGGTTTCCTGTGCTCCTCCCAGTCGATAACATTGTATATATATCGAGTGGTGGCTAATCCTTTTGTGACAAAACATGTGTAGAGCGGAGCTGGAAGTCATAACATCACCATGTTTTTCACATTCCCACATTGCATTGTGGAGTTTGGAGTCCCAGCTGATTATTACACATTGTTTTTAGTGCTTTTAACTAAATTAAAGTATTCTAAAAATATTTTACACTATGCGAGCGCGGTGCTTTGTTTTTTCTTCCTTACAGGGACCATGAGTGGTGGAGAACCTGTGTGAGGAGGCCTGAGGGACTCTTGATTATCCACCACACTATTGCAGTCCAATTTAATTAGCTGATCACCGTCATTAGTAGTATAAAAAATAAAATCAATATACATACTAGTGCAATTTGTAGGTGCTTTAATGTTCACACAAACCAATAATATACACTTAATGTGATTTATTTATTTTTTTATTATCAAAGACATGTAACAGGATACATTTTGGCCAATATATATGAAGACATTCGATTTTTTACATTTTTGTATTGGATATGTTTTATAGCAGAAAGTAAAAAATATTCATTTTTTTTTCTAAATTTTCAGCCATTTTTTGTTTAGATCACAAAAAATATAAAAACCCTTTGTTAAACAAATACCACTCTATTTATGTGAATTTTTTTTATAAATTTTGTTTTGGTACAACGTTGCACGACCAGATAATTATCAGTCACAGTAGCGCAGTGCCAAATAGAAAAAATGGCTCGGTCATAAAGGGGGTAAAACTTTTTCTGGGCTCAAGTGGTTAAAAAGCTTTCTGACCAATTCTTTTAAATAAATAAACAGGTTATTGTGTAGAAAAATAATGTCAATGCTGTCTCAGCTCCATTGTTATAGTGAGTTAGCCCAATAAATGTTGGAGTCTCAGTATGAGCATAATATTGTAGTTTAATATTGTAGTTTACAATAATTAGAGAACAATTTTATGTTGTGCACACCACATCCTTACAATTTTGTTTAGTCTTTTTCCTTAATTTTACGAGTAGGGATGAGAAGAGTAACAAATCAACAGATCAACAAATTAGTAATGTACCCCATACTCATTCACGTAGGGTGGAGGGCCGGGATCTGGGGACCCCCTTATTAAAGGGGGCTCCTGTATTCCTATAAGCCCCCCGCCCGCAGACCCCGACAACCAAAGGCCAGGGTTGACGGGAAGAGGCCCTTGTCCCCATCAACATGGGGGGCAGGGTGGTTTGGGGTGGGGGGGCCGCAGATTGCCCCCCTGCCCCAAAGCACCAAACCCCCATGTTGAGGGCATGCAGCCTGGTACGGTTCAGGAGGGAGGGGGGCCGCTCTCTTGTCCCCCCCTCTTCCTGCGGCCTGCCAGGTTGCGTGCTCGGATAAGGGTCTGGTTTGGATTTTGGGGGGACCCCCACAACGTTTTTTCGGCGTAGGGGTTCCCCTTAAAATCCATACTAGACCGAAGGGCCTGGTCTGCTTCTGGAGGGGGAACCCATGCCGGTTTTTTATTTAAAATTTGGCGTGGAGTTCCCCCTCAAGATCAGCAGAGCACAAGTCTCAATGCATAGTTGGATCGTGCAAGACCGCGGTCCGACTTTGATCTGACTTCAATGATAGTCAATGGGTTGGAGTAGGATCAAAGTCGGACCAAAGTAGTACAGGGAGCATCTTCAAAGTCGGACCGACATGTGTCGGACCAGTTAAGACGGCTCCCATAGGGAAACATTGATTTTCACACGTCATGCGACATGAGCTCCCAATGTCGCAGCGTTTGTCGGACAAGTGTGAACCCGGCCTTACTGCTGCTGTAATCACATGTCGGATGTCAAAAGTCGGATGGTAAGGACAAGGCTCCTACTTTGATCCGACTTCAATGATATTCAATGGGCTGAAGTAGGATCAAAGTGGGACCAAAGTAGTACAGGGAGCATTTTCAAAGTCGGACCGACTTGTGTCAGACCAGTTAAGACAGCTCTCATAGGGAAACATTGATTTTCACACGTCATGCGACATGAGTTCCCAATGTCGGAGCGTTTGTCGTACCAGTGTGAACCCAGCCTGACTCTGTAAATAAAAACTTAGATCCAAGGAGTCTACTGATGAGTCTAATTAGATTGCTCCCAGCTAGCATCTGATTCTATACTGGGCCCACAACTTTACACAACAGATCTTTTTTAATCATGATGATCCACCAAAGGGACTAAATAGATTGCCACCCAGATAGTTCCTTTTATATCAGGCCTAAAACTTTACAGAGTTTGTTTTATTCATGATGGTGAATTACAGAACAAAACCAGATCTGTTGCTAAATGTTGTAGTCTGTCTACAGGTATGATTTTTTAAAAACAATTCTAAATATCATGTTATCATTCTGTGCAAATAAATCAAGAGCTATTAAAAACAACATCACAGTCAAAGGCATTTTCGTATTATGCATAAGTATAACGTGTTAAGTGGTGCAGGGATGTGGGGAGTACGCACATGTTTAATTCAAATGGGAATTAGAAAGCTGTAAATATATTTTTGATAAAGAGACTGTTCGTTTACAGACAGATGAATACAGAATCATTTCTGATCCTTTCCTGCACCTGCTGCTTTTTAAAAAACTTTCATCTACAGCAGCCGATTACTATACAAAAGCCTCTAGAGTGCTGGAGGGCTGCCAGTAAAAAATTACCACTCTTCAAGCAAGATAAACATCATATTACTTCATTACCCTTTTAAAACATATGCAAATGGAATCCATTCTGTCTTCTTTGTAGCAAAAGTGAAGTTTGTTTGGATAGAACGCAGCAGCTGCCTTTGTCATCCTTGACCAGAACTGACCAAAGTTGCACATTTATGATCACCAATCGCAATCTTCGAATCAGACATCAATACCATGTGACAGTAAAAACAGTGCTTATCACAATAGAGATCTAGAAATTATTTATTTTTTCATTAAACTGAGCAATCAGCTGACAATTGCTTAGGGGAGATTAGCATAACAGCTGGCTCTTATTAATGTATTTTAACTCTTTTTAGGCCTTCATCTCATTGTGTTGATTCCAATGCTTGTTTTGTTACATTTTGTAGGCGGAGCTTCAAAATATAGATAGAAGATAGAAGATGCTTATTTGTTTAATAGTTATTATCTACATGTTGCCCTGTTGAATGTGTATGTTATTTTGATAACTGCCTGTGTATTTGTATATGTAGCTTTTATTTAATTTTATTCGTATGCTTTAAATATTTTGTATTATTTTAATATTAACTTTACCATTGGTGAATAAGGAGTTATCTGCCTACAGAGTGGGAATCTGAGACTTCAATCATCAGTTGCTTAGCAACTTATAACTGTGAGTAGAAGGTGTCAGCAGCCTATGCAACATTTAGCCTAGTCCCCCTTTGGCTTCTATGGCAGAAATAGGAAGGCTTTAAGAAAACCAGCCATGAATATGCTTATACATTATCTGAATGTTAATTCTGAATTTTAATGATACATAATGACTTATGAAAGATTTATACTTCTTCTCTTATTAACTTTGCTTACATTAGCGCAAATGTCAGTAGTTATAGGTCACCTGAATACTGACAGCTGCCCTTTGGTCAGCTACTTGGTTTCTTACACTGCTCCAGTGTGAAAAATAGGGACAAATAACAGAGCCCTGTAGTTTAGAGGAATATAAACTACAGGGCTCTGGGTTTCACCCTGATATGCTATTGCAAGTGTTGAAAGAAATTTTTAGTAAATTCATGACATCTATCAGGACAGCAACTATCTGACTTATAGTGACCTCTGACACTCAGTGTTATGTGCTTTATGCACAAGGAGGAAAACTCTAAGTAATTTGCATAGAATCCACAAAGATTTTCTATTCAAAGTTGTGTTCAGTTAAAATTCAACATGTTTCACAGTTCTGAGGGCTCCCCCACATTAGGATTTTTAAAAATCAAAAAAAAAAAAAAAGTAGGGTTTCTGGACTCATCCTGGACAGTTTATTGGAAGAGCCTGACTGACCTTTTCCTTTATTCATCTCACCTAAAAGGCAAAAGTATTAGAAGCCTGGAGGGATTTACTTACACCTTTGTTCTAGTATCAAGCATTGTTGTTTTTTTTTTCTACGCAATGGTTATATTTTAGTTGATGCACATGTGATGCAAAAGTTACATAAAGAAATTACCCGCTTATTAAAATATAACAAAAGTTTTGAATAGAGTGTTTTTATTGCTACCTCTGCCCCCGTTATAGAGAATCACCCTATCTATTTGCCCTGTTTATCATTATCATCAAAAGTGAAAGGAGAAGAAAATCACATATTTTATGTCCCCCCCAGAACAGTAATAGAGGGGATATCTTTCAATAGGGACATTAGATCTGCTAACCTAGGTGGACCTAATTGATTAATTTGCAGGGATTTCCTCTCACTTCCTGTTTTGGCTTTGAGACAGGAAGTGAAGGCAGAGCCACCCAATGGGACACAGATGACAAAAAATGAACAGGGATTTTCACCCTCCCTTACTCTATCCAAAATGAAAAAAAAAAAGTTTTACCTATAGTTCTACTTTAATTGTTCTCTAGTTAAATTAATCTTAACTGTTAGGTTACATTTTTTGTACACACTTCTGACCTTACAACATAAAGTGGCAAATGATGGAATATGTCATATATTAAATATCTATAATAAATCCACCTACAATCAAAATTACTATAAAAATTCAGAAAAAAACGCTGCCATGGAAGTATGTGGCAAGGGCCAGATTTAAATATTGCTCAGTTTTGTGTATAAACCTCAACACACTCCTACTGTCATTCATACAGCTTTGCAATGTTTGTAGTTGGGACTGCATCATGTTCTAACATCACAGTGAATCAGATAGTTTATACTATTTTAAATCGGCATAAAAAAAAAATGCATAAAATAAGTCACATTGACTGGGTGGCTGATCAGACTTGTGTATTTTTTCAACCAGGCTAACTATGTAACTTCAACATATATTATCTGTATTTTGCAAGTGCTCTCACACCTACAGCTATCACTCCAACATTTAGCTTTAAGTTGGGCACTATAGATTTGCCTTATTAAGTATTTTTTCATGCCTATGGAGATATGCATGGTCAGGTCTGATTTAACCGCAGTTCAGAAAAAAAAAGGAAACCTCTAGTTTTATTATATATATATATATATATGTATATATATATAAAGAATATTTATTATACAATTTTGTAATTATATAGTTATGTATAAAACTGTGCAATGATTTTAATTTGGTAACTTCACTTATAAAATAACAGTGGCAGTATGGGTATGATTATTTATTTTCCTTTCTTATATTGTATTTTTACATATGCTCTAAAATGTATGCTTTTTTCATCGACCTTTGTTATTTGTGCTTGTCTGTTCATGGCTACGTGTTTGTAAATCCAACTAGCTGGTTTACTAAAGGAGTTGAGAATCTTCACAAATTGTGTGAATATTCATTTCAGTTATCCAAAAATGTGAAAAGTAAATTCTTATTAACTTTGAATACCAATCATGTGTTGATGCTTTTCACATGATTGTATATTTGAAGTGTGCATTCAAACCATTTTTAGTGAATATTAACAACAGCTTTATTTATTCAGCCCAAATGTTTTCTCTTGACCAAGTCTGGTAGGACATCATTTACTTTTACCTTTCATACTGTCCAATGTAACTTTTCACCAGTATTCTTGTATAAACACAGACACACCTAACTAAGTTGTAATATAAAGGTCACCTAGTAGACACAAGTTAAGAATGCACCATAAATGGCAACTGGTACTGTAATTCATACTTAAGTGGCTCATAGATGGATCAAAAGTTTGATCCGATCAGCAGTTCATTTTTATATCAGCCCACTAACTGATCAAAAAAAAAAAAAAAAAAGAAGAAGATCCATCTAAGGCCAGCTTTATTTTAACAAGATGTATTTTGATGTGACATGTGCAATTTGTTTCTGTCCAAATTCAAATTCTGTAAAATTTTTGGTTATTCTCAGATGCGGATGTATCCGAAATCTCAGTTCATTCATTTTCTAACGAATTTCAACTTTTCATAACGATTAGAATTTGGATTGGTCGAAAAAATATTGACCGGTTCGTATTCTGTGTGAAGAAATAGCTGGTTGTTATGCAGCGGTTTCGGGAAGCTGCCCACCCACGTCCTTAACAACCATGATAATCATAATAAATGGAAAGACGCTAAATCGATAAAAAAATATATATAATCAGTTGCTCACATACTATAATATGAATAAGCAGGCAGAATAAGTGAAAAATAATTCTCATAAGTGGTCACCATAAGGATTAAAAAAAAAAAACAATACAGTGAGGAATATGCAACACATGTGAAATTGCCAAATAAATATTTAAAAGGTGACTTTAAAATTAATAAATGCAAGGTAACTGAAAGTTCAGTGCAAAAGTGTGTCAAGAAATGCACAGTTCTAAGTGACAGTGATGTAATAGTTCAAAGTCCAGTGATGCTCATGCAGTCCAGTGTTTAGTCCAGGGAAACAAGTGAAATCCACCAATATTTACAATGGCCGCTCACCTTAGTAAGGAGAATATCAGTCAATGAATAAACCACTGATCTCCATAAAATCTCTGTCATTCCATCAGGTGATCAAATGGCTCGCACATATAAAAGGCAATAAGACTCCTCATGGTGCAGTATCAATCATTCGTTTTATCAAAAACAATATAGAGACTTAAGCCCCGTACACACGGTCGGACTTTTGCCCAACAAACTTTGTTTTGAGCAAGTTGGACCAACAATCCGACCGTGTGTACGCTCCATCGGACAAACTTTTTTCGTTTGGTTTTGGATTTCATCGGACAAAAGTTGGGTCTGCAAACGGACAAACTTTTGCCCAACAAAAGTCCGATGGAGCAAAGTCCGACCGTGTGTACAGATAACCATCGGACTTTAGTCCGATGGACAAAACAACTAATGTTAAAATCAACCAACAATAGCAGAAGTTAACCAAAGGGTGGCAGTAAAGAGCAGAAAAGAGCAGAAAAAACCCGCGATGTTGTAAGAAGTTTTAAGAAAGTTTGCAGAAAAGTCAGAGCGTGTGTATGCTATGGGTGTTCCCAACCAACTCCGTTCAGACAAAAATCCACGGAAAAGTCCGATGGAAGTCTGACCATGTGTACGAGGCTTAACAGTTTAAAGTTCTGATATCCAGCACAAATCTGAGACACAGAGTTCACACACGAGCTAGACGCTGAAACAATCAAAACTTCCAGTCTCGGCCATGGCCGGAAGTAACGTCACCCAGAGGAGCCATCAGAGGAGGGCGGTGTCACCGGGTGATGTAGTCGGGTGGCCCGACCCTTGCCTATATAAGATCTGTTAAAACAAAAAGAGGGCAGACAGTGGGTAGCCTCTTAGGAGGCAAAGCATTTTTTGCTATTTTTCTATTTTTTGGGTCGGCGGGCATCATGTACATCAAGGGACACAATTTTTTTTTTTTATAAAGGAATTTGTCAAAAACTGTCTCCTGTGATTTTTACTTTTTGACACTTTTTTGGTGAATGAGTATGGGTACGATGTACCCATACCCATTCACTTGGGAGGGGGCAGGATCTTGTTAAAGGGGGCTTCCAGGTTCTGATAATCCTCCACCCGCAGACTTTGACAACCACAGCCCAAGGTTGTTGGGAAGAGCCCAACATGGGTCAACATGGGGACAAGGTGCTTTGGGGTGGGGGGCGCAGAGCCCCCCTGTCCCAAAGCACCCACCCCCACCCATGTTGATGGCATGTAGCCTGATATGGTTTAGGATGGGGGGCACTCGACCCCCCCATTCTTGACCTGCTGGGCTGCATGCTGGGATAAGGGTCTGGTATGGATTTCGGGGGGACCCCACGCTATTTAAAAAAAAAAAAAAATTGGTGTGGTATGAACTTGGGGGGGGGGTGGCACGCTGTCTTTTTACAATTTTTCTATTGCCGGAAATGGTATTGTATTTCCGGCAATTTAAATGTCATTTCATGCATTTTTTTTTCTTTAGAAATGTAATTTATCCTGCAGCATATTCCCTACATGCTACAGAAGTGCTACTTTACAGACAGACTAAGGGTACCCCCCAGGCACTATATTTAATATAGGGAACCCCACTTTATGTGAAACAATACAAATGAAAAATTCCTTTAACTATAGTGCCTGGGTAGGTCCCCTTAGTCTATCTGAAAAGTGGCGCAACTGTAGCATGTATAACACATGCTGCAGCAAAAATTTAATTTCTAAAGAAAAAAAACAAGTCAAATCACATGTAAATCGTCTGTGTTTGCAATTGCCGGCACCCACTATTTAAATAAAATAAAAATTAAAAAAAACGGCGTAGGGCCCTCCCCCCAGTCCATACCAGGCCCTTCAGGTCTGGTATGGATTTTAAGGGGAACACCATGACAATTTTTTTAAAAGAACTGCATATTCCTCACTGGGTAGGGTTTAGCCCAAAACCCTTACCGAACCCTTACCTGGGTCTGGTATGGATTTTGGAGGGGATCTCACAGCATTTTTTTTGGGGCGTGGGGTTCCCCTTAAAAGCCATACCAGATCCCAAGGGCATGGTAGGGACTGGGTGGGGACCCTACGCTGTTTTGTTTTTTTTGCCGGGCAATAATAATGCTTAACAACCAGCTATTTCTTCTCACTTGAATTTGAATCAAATTTTTTAGACCGATCCGAATTCTAATCATTCTGAAAAGTTGGAATTCATTAGAAAATGAATAAATAAAACAAATTTTAATGAAAATGAAACAAAATTTACCAAAAACTAAACAAAATGAAACAAATTCTAAAACCAAACTAAACTAATTCCATACCAAAACGAAATTAGTAACATAACGAATCTATCCAAAGATAAACAATTTTTTCCCATTATGTACAAGACTATGGCATGGTTAGTCAGGTTGGAAAGTCCCGCAACCAATAAAAGAAAAAAATAAATAAAAAATTCTACAATCCCATATACACAACCCTATACCCACAGTTAATCCAGAGGAAGGCGAAAAAAACCATCAAAGCATAATCCAATTTGCTACAGCAGGGGAAAAAAATCCTTCCTGATCCCCCAAGAGGCAATCAGATATTACCTGGATCAATAGTAAGAAAATGTAATCTGGTCTGCCCACTCTCTCTCTTGTGGATGCTCAATCTCTGGACACTCCCTTGTCCACAGAAAAGTGGCTTACTGCTCTATAGGACTCCAAGCCACGTGAAGCTTCAAGCCCACATGGCTTCTCCCTAATATTACAAATATTTTGCCCAGAATTGACCTCAACCCTTTCTTCTGGCTTTCAATGCTTTCAGTACACCACTTCTCGGCTGATTCTCTAAGGGCAACTATTGCAGTCATACCTACAGAAGGCAAAGACAACACCCACTGTGGAAACTTCTGCTCCATCTCATTGCTCAATATAGATGTAAAGCTATACACCAAATTCTTGGCTAACAGGCTTCAACCCCATATTCAGAAGCTGATTCATCCTGACTAGGTGGGCTTTGTCCTCCTCAGAGAAGCCAAAGACATGACCACAAGAGCACTAAATGTGATCCATATATCGCACCCTACCAAGACTCCGACCATACTGCTCTGTACAGATGCAAGAGAAGGCATTTGGTTGAGTGAATAGGTCATTCATGCACCAAAGTGCTTTGGCACCTGGGTCTTGGCACCCACTTCAGGAAATTGATAGATGAGATTTACTCGCTCCTGACTCAGAGTGAGCAAGGTGCTGTCGGACAAACTTTCACAACAAAATGGGAACAGACATGGCTGTCCCTTGTCCTCTCTCATTTTCATTCTCACACTGGAGCCATTTTTAGGACATATCAGATCTATCACCAGTCTCCATACCCCTCCACGGGGAACATAAGGTTGCGGGATATGCAGATAATCTCTTTTTCTTTATTACTTTGATTTCCCTTCCAAACCTTATTAAAGGGTTTTCTGGGAATATGGCCCAATGTCAAAATCAACTTTATCAAATCGAAGGCGCTGAACATTCCCGATTTTCTTTTAAATGGGCCCAACACCAAATATAATATCTAGGGACTAACTTAACGTCCTCTTTGAAGGACATTTTTGCGGTCAATTATCCATTACTACTAACCAATATTTGTCAAGACCTGTGACACTGGTCCACTAAATACTTCTCTTGGTTTGGTGTCCTCAAAATGAATGTGCACCCGCATCTACCTTATTTGTTACGGACATGTTGTGCCCCATCCTAAGCCAATCTGTACCTGGGGGAGTGGGAGCGGTTTCTCCACTCAGATGGGGGGCACGCACAATTGTCTGGCCATGTTGGCACAGATATTTTGATGATGTGTTCCTAGTGTTCCTAGTGTGGGAGGGGTCTAGGGACAACCTTTTGTCCTCTATGGAGCTGATAAATAACAACACGTTTAATTTAAAATTCACAATGTCATGTGATCCTAGGCAGATTGCCTTTTTGGACGTAATGATTGAGAAAAATGCGCAGGGTAGGCTGGGAAGTACTTTATATAGGAAGGAAACGGCGGGTAACACTGTGTTACATGCCTCGAGTTTCCATCCAACTCCTTTGAAAAATTCAATACCATATAGCAGGGCTAAAAATGTAAAGTCCTGAGCTACTAGCCAGGCCTCAAGGGTTACTCGCTACCAGTTGCCCCGCCCAACCCCTACCATGCCCCACCCCTAATCCCACCCCTAATCACACCCTCATAAATTATCTCATGAAATGACACTTAAATGTTTTATGCAAAATTAAGTTATAAAAATAAATATTAACAACTTTATCCATGTCCACCAATGCAGCCTGTGTCCCCATTGCAGCTCTGTGTCCCCATTGCAGCTCTGTGTCCCCATTGCAGCTCTGTGTCCCCATTGCAGCCATGTGTCCCAGATGCAGCCATGTGTCCCCAATGCAGCCATGTGTCCCCAATGCAGCCATGTGTCCCCAATGCAGCCATGTGTCGCCATTGCAGCCATGTGTCCCCATTGCAGCCATGTGTCCCCAATGTGTGAATGGTGGTGACTGCGCTTTGAGGGGAGGGAAAAGTGAGGGGAGGGGAGGAGGGGTGAAAATGTGTCTGGTAGACAAAGTGAGGCAAAAGGGGGAAAAAACTTTGATACTGTTGGATTGCAATAAATCCCTAGTGCATAAATGACAAATATAATGAACGTCCAAAACAAAAGTGTCAATGTGTAAACATAATCAAACACATAATAAAAAGTCCCAAATGAGGTAGATTCTTGTGCCGTGTATAATGATCCAAAGAAACAAAGCCAACATGGATAAAAAGTCTATGTGTATTAAAAAAACCTCCACCAAACAAAATACAACGTGCTGGACCAATTCTTCAGTGATGAACACCTCTGTGTGTACTAGCAGCTCACCTCACTTCTGTTTTAGACAAACAGCTGATGTAGATCCCAGATCTGGATACAAGTGGTAGCAGCAGGTGGTCTCCCTTGTAATGTTTTTAGTTTTTTTATACTACACATAGACTTTTTATGCAAGTTGGCTTTGTTTCTTTGGATCATTATACATGGCACAGGAATCTACCTCATTTGGTACTTTTCATTATGTGTTTGATTATGTTTACACATTGACACTTTTGTTTTGGATGTTCATTATATTTGTCATTTATGCACTAGGGATTTACTGCAATCCAGCAGTATCAAAGTTTTTTTCCCCTTTCGCCTCACTTTGTCTACCAGCCACATTTCACCTTCCTTTTTGCCCCCTCACTTTTCCCTCCCCTCACAGCGCAGTCACCACCATTCACACATGCATTTATTTATCTGTTAGGATCAGACCCTAGGTGACTGCAGCAGTGTTCCTTCCATTTGGCCCATTAGACAGCGCAGGAGTTCCCCCCCTTTTTATACATGTGTCCCCAATGCAGTCATGTGTCCTCAATGCAGCCTTGTGTCCCCATTGCAGCCATCTGTCCCCATTGCAGCCATCTGTCCCCAATGCAGCCATATGTCCCCAATGCAGCTCTGTGTCCCCATTGCAGCCATCTGTCCCCAATGTAGCCATGTGTCCCCAATGCAGCTCTGTGTCCCCATTGCAGCCATGTGTCCCCAATGCAGCCATGTGTCCCCATTGCAGCCACGTGTCCCCAATGCAGCTCTGTGTCCCCAGTGCAGCCATGTGTCCCCAGTGCAGCCATGTGTCCCCATTGCAGCCATGTGTCCCCAATGCAGCCATATGTCCCCAAAGCAGCCATGTGTCCCCATTGCAGCTATGTGTCCCCAATGCAGCTCTGTGTCCCCAATGCAGCCTACCTGTGTATGGGAAGAGAGAGGAGAGCCGCCACCTGGTTGATCAGAGCGTGGGGAACATAACTATTGAAATGAAAGCTGTTGTGTTCCCCGCCGCGCCGTCATATACAGCCCCGCCCCCTTGTCCGGGGACTTTGATAGACAGATCACCCGTCCAATCCTGGGACGAGTGATCTGTCTATCAAAGTCCCCGGACAAGGGGGCGGGGCTGTGTACAACGTGCAGCGGGGAACACAGCTATTGAAATTAAAGCTGTTATGTTCCCTGCGCTTTGAGTGATCTGATCAACCAGGCGGCGGTGGCGGCTCTCCTCTCACTTTCCATACGATCGCTCCGACAGACCCAGGCTGCAGGCAGTGCTCGCCCCCGCCCCCAGGCAGCCCACACTCGCCAGCCCTCAAAATCCACTTGCAAAATGCGACCAAGCGAGTGGATTTTTTGAGGGCTGCCATATAGTCAGTATTTCAGACTAAGACGGAATTGTTCTAATGATATCTTTTTCTTGAGGAAGCAAGAAAGCTTCAGGTACGACTTCTTGACAGAGGCTACAGTAGATCATGTCTACGTAAGGCATTCAATAGAGCACAACAGAAAAAACATTTTGATCTTTTATTTAAACCTAAACCAAAACTTGAAGCAAAACAGAACATTGAGGAGCCTTCTTGGGTGTTTCTGAGATACTCAAAGCAACATACCCAAATCAAGAAAATATTGTGCAAGCACTGGTCCATTCTTACGGATGACCCGATTGTTACCCGCTTTGTCAGTCAGACCCCTTCAATAACATTCAAAAGGGCAAGCTCAC
Organism: Rana muscosa; assembly: GCA_029206835.1. NCBI lineage: Eukaryota > Metazoa > Chordata > Amphibia > Anura > Ranidae > Rana > Rana muscosa. Next base: position 68,750,253 of record CM055119.1, read on the forward strand.
TAAAAAACAAAATAGTGAAAAGTGTATAGATACATCCAACCGTATACACTGTAAAGACAAGGGCACTTTCGACTGTGGCCATTGCCCCTGTTGCTCCCTAATTAATTCTCACCATTTCACATATGACTTTCCTCTTTTTGTAATTATGTGTATGAGCCTTGCTCTTCCTTTTAATAGAAGCTGGTAACTTAAACCAAGTTTCAAGACTACATTTTTTTAAACTGAGAAAAGCTATTTTTTTTCATGTCTGTAACACTTAGAAACTCATCAATAAAATATCAAAATATTCTGTCATCCTCCGTAATCAATTAGCAGAATGAACTGAAAAAAGATTTGCATGTCACTATATTTTGCTAAAAGTAAAAAATAAATGTTGATTGAAGTTGTCACAAGCTTTAATTAATTTATCCTCATGAAAAAACATAAACTGAGCTCGCCTTTTACAATTAAGGAACTGGTTAAGTCTAATTAGCAATTATTTATTTGTCAAAGCCAATCAAGGCATATCAACTCATTAATATTTATTAGAGCTCAGAATTGGTTTGTGTTTTTACTGTTAGACTACACATTAGCTTGTGTGGCTAGATATTGATGCATTGATATTAAATATTACTGAAAATAAACAGTCAAAACTTTTTCATCATAGTATTCTTTATTAAAGAAGAACAGAGTTCTTCAAGTTTTTTTGTGTTTCATGCAAAAGAAAAACAAAGAAACAACAGATACAAAATAAGGCAGTTGACTTACAGTCGAAAGAACAGATGAAAGCGGCCTTCAGTCCATACAACCTTTTTTAGTGTAGCATCATAGTAGACAGTATTATTACATGAAAAAGACAACTGTGACAATGGACTTGAATATGGAATACATCCCGTGACCACGTCCCTGTTGAGACGAAACGTTGGGTAAGCGACGTTCTGACGTCACCGCATCATACGCTAGACCCGGAAGATATGGGCAGCCAGATCGAGGAGCCGGCCGGCTCGATCGTTTTACATGCTTTGTTTCATCTTACGTCTGTAAGTGTGCTTTTTATTATTTCTTATTAAAAGTCTAAAGGATTTTATGCTATGTGAGCCTTCTTTTCATTTATGTGGCATATCCTGATTGATTACTGTTCATGAGTCATCCAAGCAAGTAGCGCTGCCTGCTGAGGACACCTTTTATTGGGATTATCTGTTTATGCGCTGACTGATCTCCTGTAATAAGAGATCATGCACTTCTGGTAAGCAGCAGTGTGTCATTAAGGTGGAAGCACTTTTCTATCACCACTTTTTCTGGATGCTGTGGGTTCATTTGCACAGTGGAGACCCATTTAAGTTTTATGGACTATATGTAAAAATATACTTGGTTTTTATACATCACATATGGACTGCATGTTTAGCTTTTCTGTTTTTTTGCACTTTAGGTCCTATTGACCTCCTACATTGAGTTTTATGCTAATTCATTGTTTTCTCACCTTCACTTTTATATTAGCGCAGCTTTTTTTCTTTTCCATGGAATACATGATAGCTGATTAAAGTTGTTATTATTAAGGATCAAGTCTGTGTAATCTTTATTGTACTGTATTGTAGGAGTTAGAGAACATGTGTGTGATATGAAGTGTATATGGGCTATCTATCCCAATGGCCAGGATCTCTTTATAGTCTACTCATGACTAAAGCAGGGTGTCATAGATATGCAGTAATGTTTGTCTGCCATCTTACCTTCCTCCTCTTGTGTTCACCTTAGAGGCCAGACTCTCTCACCTGGCTGCTTTTATAATCTCTCCTCCCAGCCTGGCTCCACCCCAGGCCCTATCACAGAACTCTATATTAACCTGTGCACTGCAAGTCTGCCTTTCTGATCAACGTGTTTGTTAAGCCTTGTGTGTTTGGGTTCCTGCCTGCCGTGTGCTACGTCTGTCTCTGTGTTACGATATTGGCTTGTTCCCGACTATCCCTGTCTGCTAGTGACCTTGACCTTCGGCTTGTCCTTTGTTTATCCGTGTCTGCTTGTTGCCCTGACCTTGGCTTTTCCCCTCAGTATTCTTGTATCCTGTGCTGCTGCTTCCCCTTTATCCTCTTTACCCTACAGAGCATGAGCTAGGGGACTCTGGGGGCCGCGACCTGGACCCAGCTGCAGCATAGGCCATCCTCACCACTAGAGGCTCTGGTGAAAACCTGCTGGATCTTAGACTCCACGCCCTGGGGAATCTTGGGCTCTAGCTCCCTGTGGATCCCTTTTGTGCTCCACTGGTCCCGCTTTCCACAACCACCCAGTGTCCCATCCGCAGCAGTCAGCCATAGGGTTCACTACCTTGTGGTGCACTCCTGACCCCCAACGGTGTGCATCTGTCATCTGGCCACAGGTGACCTGACATAGGGTATACTAGCGGGTTGAACAAAAAAAAACTCACAGATCCTTGCATCAACAAAACAATGTGTTTTTGGACCTCTCCAGCTGAGCTATAGTATTCTGACAGAGGGAACTCCTCTCCTACAACTTCTGTAGGTGGTGGAAAGTGGTCCTCTCCCCCGCCATCGCCCACCGCCTTCCCGGGCTCTTCTGTTCCACTTGGAAGCCCAGGACTGAAGTGGCCAGTTGGGTTGGCACACCATAGGGATGAAAGAGGAACTTCCATTCCCTGATCATATCTATGGTGTATGAAACTGTAAGCAATGAGAATTTTGTCATTTCTGGTTTCGGTTTGCAAGCTGTTATTTGCTTGTAAAGCATCTGATCAAACTGATCTCATTTAAATCATATGCTTTTGAGGTTTTGAAGGAAGATGAGAGATATGGGGGCCTAATAGATCCAATATCTCTCAGTAAAGAGTACCATTCACTGCCCATGCTATCGCAAGGGTGTTGTGGAAAATTTTATGAAGATGTATTTAATATGTATTGTCATAGTGTCACCCAGTGTTAGTACTTCCGCAACCCACTCTAAAGAGCTGACTGGGGCAGTCTAAGGCTGGTTGAATCCCGTCTGGTAGTGGAAATCGTCTTGAGGTTGGAGTGTGATGTTTGCAGCGTGCGGATATGCTCGCCGACGAGGGGCCCTCTGTGCATTAGCACGGACAATCGTTGAGGAGGGGATATGCTCGCTCTGCAACGACATCATTGGTTATAGGCAGATGCACGCTCTTGTTTTGGCGGTGTGTTGATCAGCATTGGTCCGGATTCGTAGCGCGCGCCTGCAGATAGCCTCCCACAAGCAATAATAGTATAATCTGAATATGCATTATTCTATGGAATAGCGTAGAATAAGGATTCCTATCAGCAGTAATATGAGAGCTTGCAAGCGTTTTCAGAGTCAGGGAAAGTGTCCATGTTTTAAAGCAATATGGCTTTGTTCGCTGGGAGCATGCACACTTTTCCTGCCCGGACATGTATTATATTGTATGTATTTAAATATCCCTGTTGGAAGGGATATCTTTATATGGACATTTGCTGTGTGAAGAGGAGATCCTGTGATGACCACTCCCATGGAGGTCAGATGCTGTGTCCTCACTTCCTATGGAGGAGGTCACATTCTATGATGACCACTCCCATGGAGGTCACATGCTTTGGAGTTTAATAAAAAGCCTTTTGAGGGCGTTGGCATAGGAGTTGATGCCACGACAGAAAATGACGACTCTGGAGGGACTAGATGGAGCCCCCTTTAGGCATTGGGTCGAGATGGGGGAGTATGGATGCACGATCCGATGCGTGGGGGGCTCTGCTCTGTAAAAGATCACATTTTTCGTATTTTTTAAATAATGCGTGCTGTATGAGAGATTTGTGTGTGTGATTTTGTTGGGAGAGAAATCGTATGTCTGTGAATCCGATCGTATGTGCGTGTGTGATTTTGTCATGGATCGTTTGTCTGTGTGTCTGTGGTATGAGAGATGCCTGTTGTGTGAGAGTGTGTAGCTGATGGTTAAAATGTTTGCTGCCATGTGCTTTGGTGGGGGAGGGAAGCCAGCTTGGCTATCTATAATGGCGAAAGTTGGTGACTCTCTGTAAATAGCATGCAGGAGTTTTTGTGTTGGAGGGGCTACGCCCTGAGAGATATTCTGATGTTCTGAGAAAGCATGCAAGAATCACTGTATGTCTGTGTGATGGCTTGTTATGGAAGCTGATGCCACAGTGTGTATATGAACTTTAGGTAGAGAAAAGAGTGTTTTAATGTTGTGCATGTAACTAACATTTATTGAATGTGCTATTTAGTGGCCAAGGGTCCGAGTTGAAGTAGCCTAAAGTGTGTGAAGATTGTATTCTTAAAATGTTTAAGTGCTCATGGGGTGTCTCAGGCGTGTGGTTTTGTGGAGATTGCATGAGCCTTGTGGAGTGTAGCTGACTCAAGACACACATTTTTCAGTGGATTTTGATGGTCATTTAGAAAAGTTTAATGTTGGTAAGTGCTCATGTGATGTCTCAAGTGTGTGGCTTTGTAGAGAGAGTTTCTAGGTAAGAGATCCTGGTTTTGGCAGGAAAACTGCATTTGGTGGCCATGTTGGCCATGTGGTTTGTCTGCCATCTTGAGGCGCAGTTTCTCCTTGACCTGTGGGTATCCTATAAGGGGAACGTGCAGCCACCTTTCCTTTGGGTGTGATACCATGTGACTGTGCTGTGGCATGTGGCATTCGTCGGCTATCTTGCTGGTGGAATTTCGCAGCCTTTGGGGAAGATTTTGATGTTTGGTGCAAATTGAGTAGTGCGGTCTTTTCTGTGTTGGAATCTAGTAGAGACCATTTTTGTTTTCCTTTGTGTGTGGTAACCCATGTGGTCTTGTGTTTTATATTTAAGTGTTCATTTGATGTCCCATGTTTGTCAGTTTTTGGCTGGTAGGGAAGTTTGTAATGATTTGGGTGAAATCAAAAACTGCATTGCATGCGTTAATGGCGCCATTTTGTTGTTGTCCATGTGACTTGTCGGCCATCTTGAGAGGCAGTTTAAGGATTTTGTGTTGTTTGTCCTGTGGGTCATTCTAGAGAGGAAGCTGCTCCAATTCCTTTGTGTGTGTAGTGCAGTCTGTCCTGTTTTAAAAAGGTGATTTAGAGACGCAGTTCTTGTTAACGTTTTTATCCGGGAGAACCTACATTTTGAGGGATTTTTCGCTTTATACAGTTTGGCCTGTGGGTCGTCCCAGAGTAGTGAAACACCAGGGTGACATACTGAGAGGCTGTTTTTGTTTAATGTTAAATTTGTTGTTTGAATGGTTTTTCTAAGCATCACCTCTTGAGTTGAGTTGAGTAGAGTGGTATCTTGATATAGCGCGGTCTTACCCGGAGGGGTCCCGATGCGCTTGCGGACACATGCACATGCTGGGGCTCATTTATGGATGGGATTTGGTTGACCTACCAGCATGCCTTTGGAGTGTGGGAGGAAGCCGACGCAGACACAGGAAGAACATGCAAACTCCATGCAGATGGTGTTAGGATGGGGATTTCTCTGTTTTCATTTAAGTGAATGTAAGCTATTGCAGGGTTAGCTGACTTTGCAGTATATGAGCGGGTTTTTGTATTGGATTTTGGTTTTAGGTGAAAACTCTACTTTACACTGAATTTTGATAGATTGTAAGACTAATTTAAACTGAGTTTTTGTACAGTGGTGTGTGTTTTTATGTTTAAATATTTGGGAGTTTCCCAGAAGGCAATTCATTGTTTTTGAAGCTTGTACTGTACAGCCATCTTTTGGCAGGAGTTTGTATTTGAGTCTCAACTTGTGGTTTGACTTCCAGGGGATGTGTGGGTCATGGGGGATTCCCTCCCATTAGCAAAAGGGGGGTTTGCTCCATCATTACCTTGACAAGGTTTTTTAAAGTGTTGAAATATGATGTTTAGCCATGGATTTTTCTTGTGTGTTGATAGACAAGGTGATGGGGCTAGGCTTCCCCCCTCCCCCTCCCTCTTCCTGTACAAATGATATGTAAATAAACCAGTAGGGGTTTTAAGTAGCTGAGCATGTAACAGGAAGTTCTTTTCAGCATTTATGTATCAGAAGGAAGTTGGTGGGAGGAGTTTCGGGTTTTCTGAAAGGTTGGGCAGTGAGATTTGTGCTTGGAAGGAAAATGGAAAGCATTTTGGTGTTTAAAAGTGTTTTATATTTTGTTCCAGTTTTGTGAAGTTTTGTACTGTAATACAGTTTTGGGTAGAGAGCAAACAGGGGGGCATCACCATTATTGTTGTAACATCTAGATACAGAGAGAAGCCACATTGTTCTGTAGGTGGTAAACGGGTGTAAGTGTTCTGTGTGGTTTAGTCTGGCGACGCAGTGTATGGGTGTATAGCGGAAAATGCTTGTGTATGCATACACTGTGAGGGGCAGAGGCCTAATTCGGGGGTTGATACGTGGTTGTTGCTGTAGTTCCAAAAGTGTTGGGACAACAAGCCATAGAGTTGACGCCTCGGTTAGGGTTTCTAGTTGGGGGACTGAACCAGATATAGTGGTTGTGGTCCATTAATCCACCATAGAAGAAGACATTGTGCGGTGCTCTCCGAAATGGGTGCAATGGTTTTCCTGGACGCAGGTTTAAGACGATAAGCCGATTCGAATCGCCATGGGCACAAGGAGGTCTGTGCAAAGGGAAGGAATGGAGGCTTCCCACAGTCAGACGGTCACACAGTGCACGAAGCCTAGTTTTGGGGCAAAGGCCTTTGAACCCCAAAAAGATTAACATAGGTGGTCCAAGGATACTATTTTGGGTATCCCTCTGGAATGGATGTAGTTCAGCTGCGGCTTCAGAAATCTGTAATGATGAGTGTGTTGATGGAGGTGTAGTACACGATATTGTGATTCTCAGAGAAGGAAGGCGGTTAAAATTCTCATGCCCGTTTGTTTGAACTTTGTATGGCTGGTCCATGCAAGGTTCTCGAGCTGCTCTCATGTTTTTCCCATTGTATTTTTTTCTATTGCTGAAAGAGTGAAGGGAGAATTCTGGCTGTTTTTGTTTTTTTCATTTTTGGTTTTGGAAACTATGAAGTATCTCCCCCACATTTGTATCTGAATGTTTGTATGTAGTAACGTGAATATGTTCGAACTTACCGCAGCGATCCTCCGATGCGTCGCGGCTGTTGTAATTTGGTAGGAACAGGAAAAGTAAGGGTTACAGAGGGTTTAGTTTGAATCGGTTTTGAAAGAATGTCATTGACAATTTACCAATGTACAGGAATGTCATTATTGTTTACCATTCTTTGCAGGTTAAATATGAAGGATAGAGTAATGATTTTGCTTATAAGTATTTTTCAGATCCAAAGGAGCTTCTGAAAGTGTATGTACACAGAGAGCAGGTGTATGTAGACAGCTGTACACATGGATAAATACATGAGTCTAAGGAGGTAAAAGTATCATAGGCTGAAAGAGGAAGAAAATGGGGGGAGAAGTGATAAATGTAAGAATGACAGTTTTTTTTTTCAAACAAATAATGTTAACCTCTGTAATTCTAACCAAGTTTGTGCCAAGACTTTCTTTGATAGAATTTGGAATCGGCAAGCAGCAGTCTGGTGAAGTAGGTTCCCATCCCAGATGCTAAGAACCTTTTGTCAATGGTTCCAGGTATTTTAAGCCACGCACAGGTTATGCAGTGACCACAGTCCAGATGTCTGGGCTGTTGTCATATGAGGGTTGTTTGGAGGTCAATCAAAACCAGAGTCGTACTTTCCTCATTAGCTGTCACTTATATTCTCGGCTGATGGGGTGGGTGCGATCACTGTGACATGAACTTCAAAATTTCTACCACAGGGTTCACGAGTCACCCCTGGACCATGACACAATAACCAGTTTACATTCTTTCCAACCAGGTGACTGGGTCGTTGTAAAGAAGCTTGAGGGATGAGACCACGCCAGCCACTGCAAGAAGCTGCTCAACCACACCAAAGAATGAGTAGTATCTTTGTTTATTTATATATTTTTTTGTTTAGTAAATTTTAGCAATGGTAACGATGAAAAGCATCCCAAGTTATTATTTAAAGTGTATTTCCTGACTAGCTCAGAAAGCGAACAGGACCGATTGCTAGGTCTGTTCTGAGTCTCCACCGAGTTTTAGTACCCCAGCGATGACAGCGGTACATGCCATTTATGATGTTATTATGGGTATGAGGAGTTTTGACAAACTGGTGAAGACTCCAAACAGACACTTGTCAATGGAATCTAATGGTGCATTTTTAGAGGGTAAAATTGGTTATAGTTTTAATAGCTCTGTCTCTTGTCGGTTTGGGACAACTAGGCAGCCCACAAGTGTGTTTGAACTTTAGTTTGGTGCTTATGCGGATCTGCAGCTTATAAGGTAATTCCCCCAAAGCAAGAGGTTCATGCGTGATGGTGAAGCTGTCCTCTTATGTCGCGGCCGATCGCGAGGATCTGATGGCGTGAGGAATTAAAAATGTCAGGGACAGCTAGAAGGGAATTGTTCACCAACCCCGACCAGGTCTGGGCATGGTTTCCTGGATGTACAAGGTGGGGGGGCTCAAGCTTAGGATACGATTGAATAATTCTCATCCATTAAGGATAGGATTCTTCATGTAACTGTTGAAGCCAGAACTATAGCTAGTGAAGGTTGGGAGCCCTTTTACGGGTCTGGGAATCTTTGGGGGATCTAATTTTTATTTTACAGCAGATCATGGTTAAAGGAAGTGGGAATATATATACTCATGTCGTTTTTATTTCTATTCTTTCTATGTCGTGACGAGGTGCTCCTGCTGCCTGATTGGAAGCGTGACCAGAGCTTCCTTGATGAGACGCCCCAGAGCCGGACCCACGTACAAGACACAGAGAATCACAGACGGATCAGCGATTACTACAGCTCACCATGTCGTGTCCTCGTTATAAGTCATGCTCCTAAAGATTTATGGACTCGTATGGACTGTAAAGGACTGACTAATTTCCAGGTGTAAGAAGGCATCGAAATACACGTGGGAGCATATGACAAAAAAAGGGAGGACTGTTGTGGAAAATTTTATGAAGATGTATTTATTATGTATTTTCATAGTGTCACCCAGTGTTAGTACTTCCGCAACCCGCTCTAAAGAGCTGACTGGGGCAGTCTGAGGCTGGTTGAATCCCGTCTGGTAGTGGAAAACGTCTTGAGGTTGGAGTGTGATGTTTGCAGCATGCGGATATGTTTGCCGACGAGGGGACCTCTGTGCATTAGCACGGACGATCGTTGAGGAGGGGATATGCTCGCTCTGCAACGACATCATTGGTTATAGGCAGATGTGCGCTCTTGTTTTGGCGGTGTGTTGATCAGCATTGGTCCGGATTCGTAGCGCGCGCCTGCAGATAGCCTCCCACAAGCAATAATAGTCTGAATATGCGTTATTCTATGGAATAGCATAGAATAAGGATTCCTATCAGCGGTAATATGAGAGCTTGCGAGCGTTTTCAGAGTCAGGGAAAGCATCCATGTTTTAAAGCAATACGGCTTTGTTTGCTGGAAGCATACACGCTTTTCCTGCCAGGACACGCCCATAAGACTTTAGCCATCATGTTGTTGAATATGTTGTTGTATTATTGTGTTATTTTGTATTGGTATTATATTGTATGTATTTAAATATCCCTGTTGGAAGGGATATCTTTATATGGACATTTGCTGTGTGAAGAGGAGATCCTGTGATGACCACTCAAATGGAGGTCAGATGCTGTGTCCTCACTTCCTATGGAGGAGGTCACATTCTGTGATGACCACTCCCATGGAGGTCACATGCTTTGGAGTTTAATAAAAAGCCTTTTGAGGGCGTTGGCATAGGAGTTGATGCTGGGATGCCTTGATGATGAGACCAGTCTGGTGATGCTTCTTGATTTGTATGAATGGGGATCGAATGGAAGGTTAGTGAATTTTAGTTTAAGAAGCATTATTGCAATAAGACGAAGTGTGCTTATTTAGCACAAGGCAAAAATGGCTATGTGCTCTGCAAACAACCAAATTTTGCCACGACAAAGGGGTGTTTTTTATAGGTGATAGCATCAAAGTTGATGAAAAAAATTAAAGAGACAGTGGTGAAAAATAATTTTAAATAAAAGAAATAATAACATTTAAAATAAATAAAAGCACCTCCTTCCCCCCATGCTCATGCACAAATGTAAAAGCATACATAAGTCTTGCACGCATATATTTACGGTGATCGCAACGCACATGTAAGGTATTGCCACAAATGTCAGAGCAAGAGCAATAGCAATATTTCTAGCACCAGACCTTCAGTTTAACTCTAAACTGGTAACCTGTAAAAACGTTTAAAACATCGCCTATGGTGATTTTTAGGTAGCGTAGTTTGTCGTCATTGTACAGACAAGCACAGTTTTAAAGCATCACATCTTAGGTATCTATTTACTCGCCGTAACATCATCTTTTATAATTTACAAAAAAATTGGATATCATATTGTGTTTGTGTGCACTATAATTCAATTAAAAATGTATATTTTCAAACAAATCTCCAGGGCCTTTACTTTCAGAAAATATATAATGTTTGAGGGTTCTAAGTAGTTATCCAGTTAAAAAAATGCACATCTTTACATATATGTATACATGTCAGGCAAGTGGTTACATTGTTGGAAACATTAAACCTCCCAGACCCTTACCTGAGCATGCAGCCTGATAGACAAGGAAAGGGCGACAGTGTGTGCCCCCATCCTGAACCAAAAAAGGCCACGTGCATGCATGCTTAATAAGGAGGTAACTTGGCAGGGGGCAAAGCACCTTGTCCCAATGTTGACAAAAACCTGTTCTCTGGTCTGGGGGTTGTGGGGGTCTATGGGTGGGGGACTTGTCAGAATATGGAAGCCCTGGGGCGTGACTAGGCAGCAGCCGAACGCACCTTAAGTTCTCTCCGCCGAAACTCCGTCCAACTATCCTGAGGAATCGCTCTGGACTGCACCGAATACAGCACACTGGTTATTGGAAGGTCCCCTGAGCACAGTCGTACCTTTTTCTGATCGACACACTCCCGATGTCTGCCACAAAACAACAGAATTCGTCCAGGTCCGCTGACCTCATAGCCCAAAATGGTGCCCTCTCACAGCGCTCTGCTAAGGATAAACACAGAGAGGCAGCTGAAAAGCTGTTCTCCATGCCGCTCTCCACAGATCCCGCAGCCTCTGCTAGCAATCCAGAGGACTCATCCGGGGGTTTATCTGAGGCCGATGACACAGTGCCACTGGAAGATACCAACGGCACCGGATTCGCATGGGACGCAGTAAGTACTCCAGGGGATATCTCTACTAGGCCCCATGTCCCCACCAGCCCTATTACTGATGGCAAACCCACGCTGCGGGACATTTTCACAGCAGTGAATACCTGCAACATATCTATAACCGCCCTCACTGCTGAGATCAAAGGGGTAAAAACAGAAATTACTTTCCTGTGGCAAGATACCCAAAAGCTGAGGGAGAGAACATCCGCTCTAGAGGGGAGAGTGAGCTCCATAGAAGACGACATGGCGCCCATGCAGAGGGACCTCACATACAATAATCACCTCCTGACACAACATACTTCTCGTTTAGAAGATTTAGAGAACAGGATGAGGAGAAATAATGTGAGAGCTATAGGTATGCCTGAAAGAATGGAAGGAAAGAATCCTGTGGAGTTTATTGAAAAATGGCTGATTACTGCCTTCGGTAAGGAGGGGTTCTCCCCAATGTTTTCAGTGGAGCGGGCTCATAGAGTCCCGACTAGGCCTCCACAGCCGGGAGCCCCTCCACGGCCTTTCCTGTTCAAGCTCCTCAATTATAAGGACAGAGACGCTATCCTGTATAATGCCAGGATAAAACCGGCAGCCCTGAAGATTGATAATGCTAAAATATCTCTCTTTCCGGATTTCTCTGCTGATCTACAGAAACAGCGGGCTAAATTCCTGGACGTCAAACGTCACCTCAGAGAACTCGACCTAAAGTATGCTATGCTGTACCAAGCCCGCCTACGAGTCGAGGTGCTAGGCTCGGTACAATTCTGCGGCTGCAGAATGGCTGGATCGAGAAGAGCGAACGATTCATGAGGCTTGTAACAGGCCTGCCCCATCATGAAAGGTATAGTTTCAGTGCTGACTGCTAAAAAGTCTTTCTTCCACTGACATTATTCCAAGGCGGAGAAAATTGCCTTTGTCCGAAGTTCTGTTTACAATTACGCCTTTCGTTCTCGCTGGTGAGAAGTTATAAGACACTGGAGTGCGCTTCCACTGTTGCCCCCGGGATGGTCTGTAACAGACCTCTAACTGAATTGTGGCAAGTTTGCATGGCCCTGTTGGCTGGTTACGTTATGTTTTTTTTTTTAATTTCTCACCATGGCCTCTTTAGTATTTTTTCTGCTATTTGGGGTTCCTACCTCCCACAAGCCTACTATACTCCCGACTCTACCGAATTGTCACTTACTGAAATTGGAGACCCCCCATTTTCTTTATTTTGGCAAATGTCTCTAATTGCAAGTTGTCACAAGGTCTTGATATTTGATCATACAGCATTTACAGTGTTTATTCTTGTTCTTATTGTCATGATACTGCAATGTGGCTAACTAGAGTAATGTCCTGGAATATCCAGGGTTTAAATAATCAAAAATTAAACGATTGGCCATGCTACGCACGATCAAGCGTCTGGATGCAGATGTGATTTGCCTGCAGGAGACTCATCTCCCCTCGACATCCACAGTTTTGTCATCAATACCACGCCACATATTCGGTGTATTCGAGGGGAGTGAGTGTCCTGATTAGAAGGGGTACGCAGTTTTCCTTTCTGGAAGTTAAAATTGACCTGGATGGTCGCTATGTATTTCTTTTGTGCTCCCTTTATGGGACAAAATTTATATTGGCAGGGTTATACATTCCTCCTCCGTTTTCTGTCAGCCTCCTTACAATTTTAGCTGACTTTATGCTCCGCTTCCCGGGCATACCGGTCCAGACCTAGGGGACTTTAATAATTATATTGATCATGGGCAGGACAAGTTAGGTGCTCATACTGGAGATGGGCCACAGAGACGTCAAGGGCCTACACCGTTTGCCCGCCTTCTTCTGGAGATGGGCCTTACCGAAGTTTGGAGAATGCATAACCCGAGCACCAGGGTGTACTCATGTCAATCAGCCTCGATAGAGGGCCATCACAGATTGATTTTGGGCTGGGAAATGAGCACACGTTGCCTATGGTTGACTCCTTGCAGTACCATACAAGGCAGGTTTCAGACCATTCCCCGCTTTCAATAGATATATGGGTGGGGCGGTAAGAGGCAACAGACTATGGAAGCTTAACCCTTTTTAGCTGTCGCTCCTGCCGGACCCTGATCCGATCCCAGAACTTTTGACTTCCTTCTTTAGACAAAACATAGGATCAATGGATATAGACACGGTATGGGAGGTGGCTAAAGCTTACTTACACGTGCAACTTATTAGAGCGATATCTCATATTAAGACAAAAACTAAAGAATGGGAAAAGTTAGTCATAGCAGAGGTGCAATGATCAGAAGAAACATATGTAGCTGACCCCACCGATAATACCAAGAGAGCATGGTTGGCCTCCCAGTCCATGCTCAAGCCCTTGTCACTGCAGCTAGTGGAAAATAAGGTTCTTTTTACAGCAGAAACACTTTGAAGATGGGGAGAATACGGGTCACATGTTAGCCTTACTGGCCAAATCGCAACAACCTCCCTCACACATAGTGGCAGTAGCAGATGCACAGGGTACGCCATGTTACTCCACGCAAGCCATTATGGATATCTTTAGGGACTTTTTTCAGGATGTCTATACCTCCAAAGTCCAACCTTCATCTGAGGATCTCCATTCTTTTTTGGATAAATATCCTATACCTTGCTTGTCCACTTCAGACTCGAGCCAACTTAATGCCCCGCTAACTAAGGCGGAGCTTCTAGAGGCGCTGGCTCATGTACAAAAGCGATATACCGCACAATTAATTCCAACCCTTCTGTAGGTCTATAATAAAGGCATTTGGAACTGGAAAACTTCCCCCTTCCATGAGTGAGGCACTTATAGTTGTACTCTTGAAGCCAGGAAAGGATGCCCTGTTGCCAGACTCATACAGACTCACTACTCACATCTGACATTAAGCTGCTGGCCAGAGTTCTGGCTAACAGATTAGCCAAATGCATTCAAACTGTGATTCATAGAGACCAGTCTGGTTTCATACTGACAAGATCCACATCCCAAAACTTACGTAGACTATTTATTAACTTACAATTGCCTACTGACAACCCAGGAAATAGGACCATCTTCTCTCTAGACACTGCCAAAGCATTCAACAGCGTTGAATGGCCCTATTTATGGGAGGTGCTGACAAGATTTGGGGTGGGCCCCTCTTTTCTGAAATGGGTTCAGCTGCTGTATAACACCCTTTTTGCGAGAATGCACATTAATGGAGATATATCGGAACCTTTCAGGCTTTTAAGGGGCACACGACAGGGGTGTCCTCTTTCACCCCTGTTGTTTGCCCTAGCCCTAGAACCCCTGGCCATACATGTCAAAGCCTTGCAAAACATCATAGGCTTTCGTCGAGGTACTAAAAATGATGTAATTTCTTTATATGCAGATGACACACTGATTTACCTAGGGGACACTGACGGCTCCCTGAGGAATGTGATGCATTTAATTGCTGACTTTGGGGAGTTGTCGGGGTTCAGTATTAATTGGAACAAATCAGTGCTTATTCCCCTGGACCCCTTAACACGGCCCTACCCGATTGTGCAAGGGATATACTCATGGTTAGTGAGTTTCGCTACCTCAGCATACAGGTGACCCCATACCCAAACCATTACCTTACACTGAATTTGGTTCCTTTGCTCCACAAATTCCAGCTAAAATGTACGGCATGGACGAAGCTACCTCTTTCAGTCACCAGGAGGGTGAACTTAATTAAAATGGTATGGGCCCCACAACTTCTGTACATATTCCATAACGCTCCCATATGGATACCGCACAAATGGTTTGCTCAAATAGACGCTCAGTTCAGAGTTTTAATATGGGGTAATAGGTCAGCACGGATCAGTCTATGCACACTACAACTAGCCAAAGATCAAGGTGGTCTGGCAGTACCGCATGCCAGATATTACTTTGTGGCCTCCCAGCTCCAATACCTAATTAACTGGGGGGGTGTGGATGTCAGTTACCCCATCAGGTCACTACTAATCCCAGAAGGTTCCTTAATTTCAGAATTATCTCACTTGGAGGCAGGCTTTACAAATATAAACGCAAACTCTCTCCACAATACTTTTATTGAATACCCTGTGGAAATACACCAGGTGCATTCTGAAAATTAGGGGAGTTTATTCATTCACACCCATATGGAGGAATAAATATTATAAGGAACTTCTTAAACTTAAAGATTTTCGCTCTTGGGAAACAGCGGGCATTCAATATATCCCCCAGTTGTTCAACGCTACTATATTTAAAGCCTTCACAGACCTACAAGAGGAGTTCACCCTTACTAGAACACAATTTTATACATTTCTGCAACTTAAGCACGCCATTCACAGTGAAAATAGAATATCTTCACTTGCGCCAGTGACACATCCTCTGATGCCTGATGTGCTGTTGACGGAAGATAGGAAAGGTATGATTTTGAGAGTATATGCTAGACTGCTACATTCAACGCATGACACCTCTAAACTTCCCTGCAGAAGGGGGTGGGAAAGAGATGTGGGACCTATTGACGGGGAAACATGGGAACTATGTCTAACATCTGCCCCATTAGCGTCAGTCTCCGCACTGCATAGATTGTCGCATTCATTCTTAGTGCACAGAGTTTATAGGACACCAACCCTATTACATAAGTGGGGGTTCAGAGATTCTCCGCTATGCCCAAAATGCTGCAGACATGATGGAGATTTAGTGCACATGATGTGGAAATGCCTGAAACTTTTCCGATACTGGCACTATGTTCTCTCTACTATCTCTCAGGTATTTCAATTCCCGGTTCCGCATGACCCAGTTGTTTGCCTGCTTGGTGCCTTGGAGATACTCTCACTTTTGCCGAATGGCTACACTGCAGTTTTGCGTCTATTATACATGGCACGCAAGGCGATTGCAGGACTCTGGATAACTCCGAGGGTGCCAGCGGGGGAACGATGGGTGGAATTGGTAAACAGCATGTTAATACGAGAAAAACTTACCTACCAACATAGAAATGTCCTTAAAAAATTCTACTCAATGTGGCAATCTTGGCTAGACACTCCAGGGCTAGGTCCAACCCAGTTGGTGAAAGATAGACTCTTGCAAACGTGATCTAGTAGGCTTGAGGTAGAGTTAAAATACTTGAAATAATTCTAGGTTTTCACCGTAGATACTCCTGGAGGTACCATGGTGGATAATAAAAGATAAAAAAATAAAAGAAAGGGAAAAATTTTTTTTATTTTTTTTTGTTTCTTTTATACCCGAGTGTGGAATATACAGTATATCTGTTCTCCCCTGTCCCTGTTTACTGTTGTTTGCATAATCTCTACAGTACTTTTCACGGTTCAGGGATTGCAGGCTAGAATACTGCACATTGATGTCGTAAAATTATGCAGCATTGTTTAATTTTAATGTCAGTATGCATGTACAGTATGATGAAATCTTATAATTGTCTGTGTGTTATATGCTGTATAAAAACAACTGTACTTGGATCTTTTTCTGCACAGGAACTGTGACTGGATGTATGTTTGTTTGTTTGTTTTTTTTAATAAACTTTTCTTTGATTAAAAAAAAAAAGGAATATGGAAGCCCTCTTTAACAATAAGGGTGCACCCAGATTACAGTCCCCCACTTGAACGAGTAAGGGGTGCATTGTATAGGGGATCTCTGTGAAGTCATTGACCAAATATGGTCATATTCATATGAGGTCAATGATGTTTTCCAGGAAACCCCGTCCCTTTGTTGCGGTCAGTGACATAGAAAATTTTTGAATGATGTGACTTTTTTTTTTTTTTTAAAAGGACTTTTTAAAAGTTGTGTTTGTGTGTTTATTTACACTTACATTTTTGTGTGAATATGTAGGGATACTATGTACCCTTTAGAGCTGGTTCACACAGGGGAAACACGACTTCCAGCACGACTTTGGGAGGCAACTTGGACACGACTTGAGCATAAATCACAGCGCGACTCCAGGCAACTTACAAGGCAACTTCAAGTTGCCTCCAGGACAGGCGACTTTCCAGTGGCCAATCAAACAATAATCAGCTCTCTGGGAGGGAGGGGGGAGGGAGGGGTTTGCCTGGAAAACGATTTTTACTTCCTGGAAAGTTGCTTCAGTTAAGACAGGGGATCCGACTTGGAGGCAACTTCCATTGAAATTAACATGTACAAGTCGCCTAGAAGTCGGATTGAAGTAGTACAGGAACCTTTTCTGAAGTCGGAGCGACTGCAGTAGTGTACATTAAGACGGCTCCATTCACTTCCATTACTTTTCTAAACCGTGCGACTTGGGGCGACTTGAAGTCGGATCCCAGGACGCCCCTGTGTGAACCGGCTCTCACTCATTTATATGGACAGAGGGCAGCATCTGGGTGCTCCTTACAGGTAAAAGAGGCTCCCAAATTCTGAAAAGCCCCCACCTGCAGGCCACCACAACCATCTGGCCAGGGTTGTTGGAAAAAGGGCCCTTGTTTTAATCAACATGGGGATGAAGTATTTGCAGGGGAGTCTGGTATAGAATTTGGAGGGCTTACTCTGTTTTTTTATTTTGCATGTGATCCCTCTTAAAATTCATACCTGACCTGAAGAGCTTGGCATGAATTATGGGAGGAACCCCACACTATTTTCTTAATAACCATTGACAGCAGAAAAAGGAAATTGTCATGTATAGAAAAGGGAGAAAATCTTCTACTATACTGTATATAATATTTAGCTCTGCCAAACAGGATACAAGTCCAGCCTAAATAAGTAAAGTTTGGTCAAACCTGTGTTTAGACCAAACTGGGAGATCATCCCTATTTAGCAGTGTCAAATGACGAGATTGTTTATATTTTTGGTATTCAAAGGAACAATTTCTAAATTTAAAAAGGCCATTTGTATAATTGTGGAAGACAACCTATGAGAGTTTAAACCCAGACTGGATGCTAGTGAACGATTTAGCTATAACTTTAGATAAGCAAAGAGCTAAAGCCTTAGCAATGATTTTGATATCTGTAGTCTGTAACAAAATTAGTCAGTAAGAATCAGGTTTTTAGCTGTCCTTATGAGGTTTCAGAATAACTACAATAATGGCTTTGTACGTCACATGGAAGTAAGGAGAGAGCAAAAACTTCTTATATGTGCAGTAATTGGGGCAATAGAATTACAGGTTATTTATGTCAGGGACTTTTTTTTACTAGCAAAAAGTTAAGGGCCTCTGTCATTAAGGGTAGGGTCAGAGTACAGCAGGTTTCTGTATATTGGTGTCAATTTGGGAACTGAGGAGTGTCTAAAAAGGTTGCTGTAAAAAGTCATAACTTTATTTTTATAATTGGAAAAAGGTTGTTGATCGAGGACAGATTAAATTACTATAAAAGTTTCTCATGTATATTGTTAATACCTACAGGGTTTATATTGTGCTGTAATCTAAAACAACAAGTCATATTATTAAGATTGTTATTCCAGGAATATTGTTGTATTGTTATTTAGGAATAGAAAGCTGGGATTCCTTTGATTGATATGGATCATATTGCCTCTACATTGATTAAATCAAATTATTTAAAGTGGATGTAAACCCACTCTCATCCTTTCTAAACTACTGCCATAGTGCTGATCTATAAGGATATAGATGCCTCCTGCATGTATCCTCATCTGTCAAATGTCTTCCCCCTGTCTGTTATAAGAACTGAAAAACTGCAGATTCTGTGGGTGGATCTGTTGTCTGGAGCTCGGTGGGTGGAGTCGTGATCTCAGTAGACTCCCAGCCCACCTCTACACTCCCCTTGGCGACTTGCATTTTCTCCTGTATATTCCTTCTGCTATGATCACTAACATCCAGTCAAAATCCAGAAAAGTAACCACATGACTTCAGAAAAGGAGTGGGGGTGGAAATTAAAAAATAATGCCTGTCTAAACGCCTGTGCCTGTGCACAAGATATGTAAATAACCTGTCACTCAAAGCAAGGGGGCGGAACGGACAAAGGTTTTTCTCTGTTTGTCCGTTTTATCTCACTGAACAATAAAAGAGGATTGCTCAGAGCTGGATTAACTCTTTGTGGCAAGACCTGGCACAAATGATAGAAAATCTTATACACTACATTGTGACAGCAAAAACAAAAACAAAAAAAATTCAGGTTTACATCCACTTTAATTACAGCCTAGAATTTTTTTTTTCTATGTCTTCCATTCTTTTATCAGATATGGAAAGCTTGTGGTTTAGGGACCAAAAGACTTAATCAGATAAGAAAATTTTGTTAGTAGCATCCGCTTTTGAGAAAGCTACCACAGTGGCTAGATGAAAAATTATTGAGGTTGCAAAAAAAGGCCAACTTAGAGTCCCATGTTAAAAAACAACTCTATATCAGTGTTTTTTTTTCAACAGGTTTCCATACTGCTAGCAATCTGAAAAGACACTGGGGCTAATTTACTAAAAACAATGCATTGCGCCGGTTCATACCTTAATTGGTATATCATAAATCATTGATTGAGCGTTCGAACCAGTGCACGCAGATACGCAACACGATAATAAATATGTAAACGGCAACTGGTGCCAGGGTAACTGCTGTTTTCCCATTGATAATAGCACACACCCATCTCATTGGATGTGTCATGTTAGGCAATTAGTAGGTGTTCTCACTTAATTAACCCTTTTGATGCTAATCTCATTCCTATTATTTCATATATGTTTGAAATGTTTTTTTTTCCTATTTTTACACAAATATTTCAATACATTACAAAGAACAGAAAAGTGTTTCTAAACCCCCAAAAATTATATTTTCAGATCTTGATCTTTAAAGGTGCACTGCAACACACTGCAATCTTAAAAAAATGATAAAAATTAGATTAGGCAAGAGCCTGTTTGATTTCCAAAAAAAAAGTGCGTATTCCTATTACCTATTTTGCCAAAATCTCGAGTTGTACAGAGATTGGACAATCAGATTGCATAGTGCATGACCATCTTGAGTGCCAAATTTGGAATGTAGATGTGCCATGACACACTTGTATTTTCACAAGTGGACACAAGAACCTACATCTCTAGATACATATTTGTGCAGCACAGTGGTGTAGTGGTTAGCACTTTCACCTAGCAGCAAAAAGGGTCGCTGGTTTGAATCCCGCCCGTGACACCATCTACCTGTTTGCATGTTCTCCCTGTACCTTTGTGGGTTTCCCCCCACAATCTAAAAACATGCTGGTAGGCAAATCGGATCCTGTCTAAATTGGCCCTTATATGTATGAATGTGTGTTAGGGACCCACATAAACACCGCCCCATATTAAAAAAATAAATCATTTTCTTAATTTGCAAATAAGGATCATCTCTTCCTCAGAGAACAGTGAGCGGGGCATGGTGGTGGGAAGAAATTAGCAGCAGTACAAGCAACTTCCTGTAGGGGCGAGATGCCGCTTCCGGGAACCAGATATGCACAATGGTCACATATCTATGCGCACAAAGCTGTTGCGCATCTCACATACATGGCGGTCACGCATCTAAAATCATCTAGCTGCAGGATCTCAATTTTTAGGGAAATTAATAGTAAAGCACATGCAGATTTCCAGGATTGGACTAACAAATGTTTCTAGTGAAAATCTACTAGTGTTTTGTATTAAACAAGGTCTAAATGAGCCATTGACATACATCACAGTTGAACTTCGGAATGTGTCTTTGCAAAGTTAAACTGAATGAAATCCTTTCTTATGTTTGCTTGGGGATAGAGTGCAGAGGGATTAGAAGTCTTGTCAGTTTTTGGGGATGTCTACACCCCTGATAGGGCAAAGAAACCTCCCAAATTTTGCCACTTTCTCCTTCAAATTTATTCACTTCCTGTCACATAGCCAAACAGGAAGTAAGAGTAAAACCCTACTAATGTCTTTCCTTGGGGACACACAGGTCAATATAAATAGTTTCCCATTAAGTAAATTGCACTCCAGCATTTTGCTGTGTACAGGTATCTTGGACTTTGGGGTTTATTTACTAAAGGCAAATCCACTTTGCACTACAAGTGCACTTGGAAGTGCAATTGCTGGAGATTCGAGGTGGACATTCAAGGGAAAAAAAAAAAACACATCTTTGCTTCTACATGATTGGATGTTAAAATCACCAGTGCTTCCCCTCAGATTTTCAGCGACTACACTTGTACTGCAGAGTGGATTTGCCTTTACTAAACCCCAAACTACCTAATCATTTGGGGTGTACACAACAAAGTGCTAGAGTGCAATTTGCTTAATGGGGACACTAGTTAGATTGATCAGTGTGTCCCCAAGAAAAGACATTGGTAGGGTTTTACCCTCACTTCCTGTTTGGCTGTGTGACAGTAAGTGAAGCCAATTTGAAGAAAAGGGACACAAAGCCCAACCTAAAAAAGACAAGCAGGGGTTCTAACACTTACTTGGTTTCCCTCAAATGCCAACAATTAGAATAGGATTGCCTTGAGCTCGATTTTAGCGCAGTGCTCTAAATCAGTGCTTCTCAAGCCTGTCCTCAAGTACCCCCAACAGGCCATGCTTGCAGATTTTTCTTCATCTTGCACATGTGCTTTAAATCACAGTCAATGGCTTGGTATTTTGGACAGCTATTCTAGATAAGTTAAATTCACAAAACATGTCCTGTCGGGGGTACTTGAGGACTGAGGCTGAGAACCACTTCAGTAAAAAGGAGAATTGAATACTTACTGCTCTGTATTTTTCCTTTCCTGGTGACTATCCATGGCAGCATACACACAATCCATGCATATGCTACCACGAAGGCACCAGGAAAGTAACTTTTAGACAAATCACACCTGTTTTGTTTTGACATGCCAATCAGCCTAGTTAAGCTGCATCTGTGAAATCTGTTGCATGAAAAATAACAAAAAACACAAACATCAAAATTTGATACAAATTTTAAAGGTCAAAACAAAACAGGACTTGAAAGAGAGCAAGGAAAGCAAAAAACACATGTATGTTAATTTAACACACTTAAGTCGCGTACACACGATTGTTTTTTCCGATGAAAACAGTCCGATGGATTTTTTTCATCGGACACACCGATCGTGTATGGGCCCCATCGGTCTTTTTTCCATCGGTGTCAAAAAATAGAACATGTTTTAAATTTTTCCGATGGATAAAAAACCGATAGCAAATTCTGATCGTCTATGGGCAAGTCCATTGGTTAAAAAACCCACGCATGCTCAGAATCAAGTCGACGCATGCTCAGAAGCATTGAACTTAATTTTTCTCGGCTCATCGTAGTGTTTTACGCCACCGCGTTTGGAACGGTCGGTTTTTTGACTGATGGTGTGTAGGCAAGACTGATGGAAGTCAGCTTCATCGGTTTTCCGATGGAAAAATCCATCGGTTTAAAAACCATAGGAAATCCGATCGTGTGTACAGGGCTTAACAGAATGGACATCTATTGAGGATTTAAAGATTAGTCACAACATCTTGGGAACGATTTAGTAAAATAATGCAGCACAGACAATTAAATCGAAGTGAACAAACGACACACATTGACAACAAAAATCCCCCACCCTAAAAAATACAATAAACCAAAGTAAAAAAAAACTCTGTTTTGCAAAGACATAACAAACAAAATGTAAAGAGAAAATACATGTTTTACAAACTCGATAAGACACCAAAATGTACTCTCTTGCCGGCCGGCCAGCCACACACACAATCTTGCCTCTTTTCAGGGAAAGGTAAAGAACGCTATCTGCAAGCTTTATATAACATAGGTTTGTGTGCTAATGAGTGCTAATGAGTAGGGATGAGCTCGGTGTTCGAGTCAAACGCATGTTCGACTTGAACATCGGCTGTTCGCCTGTTCGGCGAAACCAGAACTTTGTGGGCCGTTCGCGCCAAATTAGTGTGACGCGAACGGCCCACAATATACTGCGCCATCGCAGTGCATTGCCGGCGCTGTGATTGGCCAAGCATGCACTGTGACCCCGCATGCTTGGCCAATCACAGCGCCGCCAGCGAGGAGAGCCATAACACAGACAGGCATCTGCAAGCACTTACAGTGGGCGTAGGTGCCTCCTGCACAGTATACGCTACCCCTTATTGCTCGTGGTGTTGTTCTGTTGTGTAACACAGACAGGCATCTGCAAGCAGTTACAGTGGGTGTAGGTGCCTCCTGCACAGTATACACTACCCCTTATTGCTCGTGGTGTTGTTCTGTTGTGTAAAACAGACAGGCATCTGCATGCACTTACAATGGGTGTAGGTGCCTCCTGCACAGTATACACCTGAAGCTACCCCATATTGCTGGTGTTTTTCTTTTGAGTAACACTAACAGGCATCTGCAAGCAGTTACAGTGGGTGTAGGTGCCTCCTGCACAGTATACGCTACCCCTTATTGCTCGTGGTGTTGTTCTGTTGTGTAACACAGACAGGCATCTGCCAGCAGTTACAGTGGGTGTAGGTGCCTCCTGCACAGTATACGCTACCCCTTATTGCTTGTGGTGTTGTTCTGTTGTGTAACACAGACAGGCATCTGCAAGCACTTATAGTGGGTGTAGGTGCCTCCTGCACAGTAAACGCTACCCCTTATTGCTCATGGTGTTGTTCTGTTGTGTAACACAGACAGGCATCTGCAAGCAGTTACAGTGGGTGTAGGTGCCTCCTGCACAGTATACGCTACCCCTTATTGCTCGTGGTGTTGTTCTATTGTGTAACACAGACAGGCATCTGCATGCACTTACAGTGGGTGTAGGTGCCTCCTGCACAGTATACACCTGAAGCTACCCCATATTGCTGGTGTTTTTCTTTTGAGTAACACTAACAGGCATCTGCAAGCACTTACAGTGGGTGTAGGTGCCTCTTGCACTTTATACGCTACCCCTTATTGCTTGTGGTGTTGTTCTGTTGTGTAACACAGACAGGCATCTGCAAGCACTTACAGTGGGTGTAGGTGCCTCCTGCACTTTATACGCTACCCCTTATTGCTCTTGGTGTTGTTCTGTTGTGTAACACAGACAGGCATCTGCAAGCACTTACAGTGGGTGTAGGTGCCTCCTGCACAGTATACGCTACCCCTTATTGCTTGTGGTGTTGTTCTGTTGTGTAACACAGACAGGCATCTGCAAGCAGTTATAGTGGGTGTAGGTGCCTCCAGCACAGTATACGCTACCCCTTATTGCTCGTGGTGGTGTTCTGTTGTGTAACACAGACAGGAATCTGCAAGCACTTACAGTGGGTGTAGGTGCCTCCTGCACAGTATACGCTACCCCTTATTGCTCGTGGTATTGTTCTGTTGTGTAACACAGACAGGCATCTGCAAGCAGTTACAGTGGGTGTAGGTGCCTCCTGCACAGTATACGCTACCCCTTATTGCTTGTGGTGTTGTTCTGTTGTGTAACACAGACAGGCATCTGCAAGCACTTACAGTGGGTGTAGGTGCCTCCTGCACAGTATACACCTGAAGCAACCCCGTATTGCTGGTGTTTTTTTTTGTGTAACACTAACAGGCATCTGCAAGCAGTTACAGTAGGTGTAGGTGCCTCCTGCACAGTATACGCTACCCCTTATTGCTCGTCGTGTTGTTCTGTTGTGTAACACAGACAGGCATCTGCAAGCACTTACAGTGGGTGTAGGTGCCTCCTGCACTTTATATGCTACCCCTTATTGCTCGTGGTGTTGTTCTGTTGTGTAACACAGACAGGCATCTGCAAGCACTTACAGTGGGTGTAGGTGCCTCCTGCACTTTATACGCTACCCCTTATTGCTGTTGGTGTTGTTCTGTTGTGTAACACAGACAGGCATCTGTAAGCACTTACAGTGGGTGTAGGTGCCTCCTGCACAGTATACGCTACACTTATTGCTCGTGGTGTTGTTCTGTTGTGTAACACAGACAGGCATCTGCAAGCAGTTACAGTGGGTGTAGGTGCCTCCTGCACAGTATACACTACCCCTTATTGCTCGTGGTGTTGTTCTGTTGTGTAACACAGACAGGCATCTGCAAGCACTTACAGTGGGTGTAGGTGCCTCCTGCACAGTATACGCTACCCCTTATTGCTCATGGTGTTGTTCTGTTTTGTTACACAGACAGGCATCTGCAAGCAGTTACAGTGGGTGTAGGTGCCTCCTGCACAGTATACGCTACCCCTTATTGCTCGTGGTGTTGTTCTGTTGTGTAACTCAGACAGGCATCTTCAAGCACTTACAGTGGGTGTGGGTGCCTCCTGCAAAGTATACACCTGAAGCTACCCCGTATTGCTGGTGTTTTTCTTTTGTGTAACACTAACAGGCATCTGCAAGCAGTTACAGTGGGTGTAGGTGCCTCCTGCACAGTATACACTACCCCTTATTGCTTGTGGTGTTGTTCTGTTGTGCAACACAGACAGGCATCTGCAAGCAGTTACAGTGGGTGTAGGTGCCTCCTGCACAGTATACGCTACCCCTTATTGCTCATGGTGTTGTTCTGCTGTTTAACACAGACAGGCATCTGCAAGCACTTACAGTGGGTGTAGGTGCCTCCTGCACAGTATACGCTACCCCTTATTGCTCGTGGTGTTGTTCTGTTGTGTAACACAGACAGGCATCTGCAAGCAGTTACAGTGGGTGTAGGTGCCTCCTGCACAGTATACACTACCCCTTATTGCTCATGGTGTTGTTCTGCTGTTTAACACAGACAGGCATCTGCAAGCACTTACAGTGGGTGTAGGTGCCTCCTGCACAGTATACGCTACCCCTTATTGCTCGTGGTGTTGTTCTGTTGTGTAACACAGACAGGCATCTGCAAGCAGTTATAGTGGGTGTAGGTGCCTCCAGCACAGTATACGCTACCCCTTATTGCTCGTGGTGGTGTTCTGTTGTGTAACACAGACAGGAATCTGCAAGCACTTACAGTGGGTGTAGGTGCCTCCTGCACAGTATACGCTACCCCTTATTGCTCGTGGTATTGTTCTGTTGTGTAACACAGACAGGCATCTGCAAGCAGTTACAGTGGGTGTAGGTGCCTCCTGCACAGTATACGCTACCCCTTATTGCTTGTGGTGTTGTTCTGTTGTGTAACACAGACAGGCATCTGCAAGCACTTACAGTGGGTGTAGGTGCCTCCTGCACAGTATACACCTGAAGCAACCCCGTATTGCTGGTGTTTTTTTTTGTGTAACACTAACAGGCATCTGCAAGCAGTTACAGTAGGTGTAGGTGCCTCCTGCACAGTATACGCTACCCCTTATTGCTCGTCGTGTTGTTCTGTTGTGTAACACAGACAGGCATCTGCAAGCACTTACAGTGGGTGTAGGTGCCTCCTGCACTTTATATGCTACCCCTTATTGCTCGTGGTGTTGTTCTGTTGTGTAACACAGACAGGCATCTGCAAGCACTTACAGTGGGTGTAGGTGCCTCCTGCACTTTATACGCTACCCCTTATTGCTGTTGGTGTTGTTCTGTTGTGTAACACAGACAGGCATCTGTAAGCACTTACAGTGGGTGTAGGTGCCTCCTGCACAGTATACGCTACACTTATTGCTCGTGGTGTTGTTCTGTTGTGTAACACAGACAGGCATCTGCAAGCAGTTACAGTGGGTGTAGGTGCCTCCTGCACAGTATACACTACCCCTTATTGCTCGTGGTGTTGTTCTGTTGTGTAACACAGACAGGCATCTGCAAGCACTTACAGTGGGTGTAGGTGCCTCCTGCACAGTATACGCTACCCCTTATTGCTCATGGTGTTGTTCTGTTTTGTTACACAGACAGGCATCTGCAAGCAGTTACAGTGGGTGTAGGTGCCTCCTGCACAGTATACGCTACCCCTTATTGCTCGTGGTGTTGTTCTGTTGTGTAACTCAGACAGGCATCTTCAAGCACTTACAGTGGGTGTGGGTGCCTCCTGCAAAGTATACACCTGAAGCTACCCCGTATTGCTGGTGTTTTTCTTTTGTGTAACACTAACAGGCATCTGCAAGCAGTTACAGTGGGTGTAGGTGCCTCCTGCACAGTATACACTACCCCTTATTGCTTGTGGTGTTGTTCTGTTGTGCAACACAGACAGGCATCTGCAAGCAGTTACAGTGGGTGTAGGTGCCTCCTGCACAGTATACGCTACCCCTTATTGCTCATGGTGTTGTTCTGCTGTTTAACACAGACAGGCATCTGCAAGCACTTACAGTGGGTGTAGGTGCCTCCTGCACAGTATACGCTACCCCTTATTGCTCGTGGTGTTGTTCTGTTGTGTAACACAGACAGGCATCTGCAAGCAGTTACAGTGGGTGTAGGTGCCTCCTGCACAGTATACACCTGAAGCTATCCATATTGCTGGTTTTCCCTTCTCCCTGCAGGCCATTAGAATGTCTGGAAGGCCAACAAGAAGAGGCAGACAGTCACGAGCCAATAAAAGAGGGCAAGCAGGCTCTGTGTCTGGGGGCAACAGTGCTGGTCATTGTCATGAGCACGTGGCCATAGGACACGCTTGTCCTTATTTTCGGCAGCTGGACATGTGGAGCCGCATCATGCTGAAGACTTGGTAGAGTGGATGACCAAGCCCTCCTCATCCTCCTCATCCTCTCTCACCCAGGCTCAGGGTCAGAGAAAGGGAGCCGCTCAGATGTAGATATCCTCCAAATGACCTCCTTCCAGCAACCAAGGGTGCAAGCAATGCAAGTATGAGCAAAACAGGAAAAGGATTTTTCTGGATAGCAGCACTCCAAGCTAAAAAGCCTTTATTTCAAAAGTCCAGGAATCCAAAGCATACACTGCACATCACGACACACTGATCAAAAATTAGCTGACATGTTTCACATCAATTGATGCTTACTCATAGCTATGAGTAAGCATCAATTGATGTGAAACATGTCAGCTAATTTTTGATCAGTGTGTCGTGATGTGCAGTGTATGCTATGGATTCCTGGACTTTTGAAATAAAGGCTTTTTATCTTGGAGTGCTGCTATCCAGAAAAATCCTTTTCCTGTTTTGCTCACCCAGGCTCAGGGTACTGGCAAAACAGCTGCCAATGCGTCCTCTTCCCTCGTATCAATGTCATCATCAGTCACTCCTTCCCTAGACCCACCGTGTCCTCCTGAGGAGTCCCCCGAACTGTTTGAGCACTGTGTTGGGTACATGCTCCAGGAGGATGCCCAGCGTTTTGAAGGGTCTGATGATGATACCCAGCTAGAGGAAGGCAGTAGCGTGAGCGCAGAGAGAGGGGATGCTCAAGAAGGACAGCAATCTGGCAGTCATGTTCCAGCAGCTGCAGCATACTGCCAGGTTTGCTCCAGTGATCAAGAGGGAGAGGATGATGAGGTCACTGACTCCACGTGGGTGCCTGATAGGAGAGAGGAGGAGTATGAGGAGGAGGCACATCTCCAATGAGGCAGGATGCCCTCCGGGGGCCAGCGTAAGGGCAGCACACCGACTGAATCACACCGCAGAGCTCCGCCTGTGCAGGGCGCTGCCTCTGCGCGTTATTCCAAAAGTTCTTTGGTGTGGGCCTTTTTTGAGTCGAGTGCATTAGATCGCACCGCTGCTATTTGCAACATATGTCTCAAGCGTATCTCGCGTGGCCAAAACATCAGCCGCTTGGGCACCACACGCTTGACCAGACATATGTTGACCTGCCATGCAGCTCGTTGGCAAGCGTACCTTAAAGAGCCACACCAAAGAACAAAGCGGATCTCTCCTTGCTCCTCATCAGCTGGGATCTCCAACCCCACTATACCTTCAGTCCTCTCTGAAACCTGCACTGAGAGGAATGAAGGTGTAGAATTAGGTGTGTCACAGCCAAGTACTTGCGGGCACTCTGCTAGCAGTACATCGACGTCCGATTCTAGCAGGCAAATTTCCCTGCCCCAGCTGCTGGACCATCGAAAGTTGTTCACTCCCAGCCATCCACATGCCCAGCGGTTGAATGCTAGCTTGGCTAAATTGCTAGCACTTCAACTGCTGCCTTTTCAGTTGGTAGACTTGGCCCCCTTTCGTGAGTTTGTGCAATGTGCGGTTCCTCAGTGGCAGGTTCCCAAACGCCACTTTTTCTCACGGAAGGCGATTCCGGCTCTCTACCGACATGTGGAAGGCAATGTCTTGGCCTCGCTGGACAGGGTGGTCATCGGTAAGGTGCATATTACCGCTGACTCATGGTCCAGCAGGCATGGACAGGGACGTTACCTTTCTTTCGCGGCCCATTGGGTCACTCTTTTGGCAGCTGGGAAGGATGCAGGACAAGGTGCAGTAGTGTTGGAGGTTGTTCCGCCGCCACGCCTCCAAAATGCTACTACTGGTTGTGACACACCTCTCTCCTCCACCCCCTCCTCTTCTTCTTCCTCCATGGCCTCTTCCTGTGCTTTGTCCTTGGAACCAGCGGTGCTCCGTAGGCGTTCAAGGGGCTACGCAAGTACGCAGGCAAATAGATGCCATGCCGTGCTTGCGCTGGTGTGTTTGGGGGACAGGAGCCACACTGGGGCAGAGGTTCTGTCAGCTCTGCAGGGGCAGGCCGAGAGGTGGTTGACGCCACGCCAGCTTAAGCCAGGAATGGTGGTTTGCGACAATGGCACCAACCTCCTCTCCGCCCTCCAACAGGGACAACTGACCCATGTGCCCTGTGTGGCTCACGTCCTTAACCTGGTGGTGCAGCGGTTCTTGGGCAGGTACCCTGGCTTACAGGATGTCCTGAGGCAGGCCAGGAAAGTCTGTGTGCATTTCCACAGATCATATAATGCCAGTGCTCGGCTGGCTGAGCTGCAAAAGGAGTTGAACATGCCCATGTTACATGCCCACATGCTATGAGTAAGCATTTTTAAGTGTGAAACGCATTAGCTGCCCCTGTTACCCCGTTGCTGTGACGTGTAGTGCCTGTTTTATTTTATTTTATTTTTCCAATAAAAGCCACGTTGGATTGGAGTGCGGCGGTCCAGATTCCTTAATTTTTTCTTCATTGCCAGTGCTCGGCTGGCTGAGCTGCAAAAGGAGTTGAACCTGCCCAAGAACCGCCTTTTATGTGACATGCCCACCAGGTGGAACTCAACGTTGGCCATGCTGCAGTGGCTGCACATGTAGGAGAGGGCGATCAATGAGTACCTGTGCGACTACGGCACCAGGATAGGGTCAGGGGAGCTCAGGTTTTTTTCACCACGCCAGTGGGGCATGATCAGGGATTCATACACTGTCCTGGCACCATTTGAGGAGGCCACGAGGATGGTGAGCAGTGACAGTGCATGCATCAGTGACGCTGTACCTCTTAACCACCTGTTGGAGCATACGCTGTGTTGAATAATGGACAAG
The DNA here is from genome assembly GCA_029206835.1 of Rana muscosa. Taxonomy (NCBI): domain Eukaryota; kingdom Metazoa; phylum Chordata; class Amphibia; order Anura; family Ranidae; genus Rana; species Rana muscosa. Next base: position 68,780,488 of record CM055119.1, read on the forward strand.
GCACTTAAGGCAGAACAGAGGCAGGAAGAGGAGGACTTCCTTGCCTCTCAAGGCCCCCTTTACCCAGACAGTGTTCCTTCTGTCCCACCCATCACACAGGAAGAGGATGAGGAGGAGGAGGATTGTGTCAGCATGGAGGTGGAGCCTGGCACTCAGCATCAACAGCAGCAGTCTTTTAGGGATGATTTACAGTCCCAAGAAACCCGTGGACTTGTACGTGGCTGGGAGGAGGTGGCTGCGGATCATGTCGTCCTTAGTGACCCAGAGGACTCCGGACCGAATGCCTCAGCTAACCTATGCTGCATGGCCTCCCTGATCCTGCAAAGTCTGCGGAAGGATCATCATATTCTTCAGATCAAGGAGAGGGACCATTACTGGCTGGCCACTCTCCTTGATCCACGGTACAAGGGTAAGGTTGCGGACCTTATCTTGCCGTCGCAGAGGGAGCAGAGGATGAGACATCTCCGGGAGGCCTTGCAGAAAGGTCTGTGCAACGCGTTCCCAGAGACTGGGATGTTACAAACTCTTGGTCCTGGACAACGAGTTGCTGAGGCTTCGGTCAGTAGCAGAAGGAGCGGTGGAGAAGGTGGCTGTCTGACCGATGCGTTCAGACAATTTTTTAGTCCGCAGCCGCAAGGTATGATCGGTTCTAGCAACCATCGCTAGCATCTGATATACATGGTGCAGGAATAGCTAGGGGCAAGGTCAGACTTGGACACCTTTCCCACCGAAAATCCTCTGGGTTACTGGGTCTTGAGGATGAATCACTGACCAGAGCTTGCACAGTATGCAATTGAGCTACTGGCCTGTCCTGCATCCAGCGTTCTTTCGGAACGCACATTCAGTGCTGCTGGAGGCTTTGTCACTGATCACAGGGTGCGCCTGTCCACCGACTCGGTTGATCGACTGACATTCATAAAGATAAATCAGTCTTGGATCACCACCAGCTACCAGGCACCTGAAGCTGATGTAACAGAATAATTTATTTTGAAATGTCACATCCCTTCAAGACTGCCTATGCTGCTGCTGAGTGACTGTCCTGTTATGTTGACTGACTATCCTCTTCCTCCTCAATGATCCTGATGATAGCTTGGAAGAACATTTTTGTTTCTGGGTGCCACCACCAGTGGCTAAGACCCAATTTTTAAGCCCCTGTTTAACAGGGGAATGTAATTACAATTTTTTATGCAATGCTTTGCAGCAGGGCTTATTCCTGCACTCCAACTAGAGTATCTGGGAGAGGTTGCAGTGTTGTGGCACCAGCACCAGCGCCTAAGGCCCAATTTTCAGCCCCTGTTTAACAGGGGCGTGTAAGTACAATTTTTGATGCAATACTTTGCAACAGGGCTCATTGCTGTGCTCCAAGTACAGTATCTGTGAGGGGTTGCAGTGTTGTGGCACCAGCACCAGTGCCTAAGGCCCAATTTTTCAGCCCCTGTTTCTCAGGGGCATGTAATTACAATTCTTGATCTAATAATTCACAGCAGGGCCCATTCCTGCACCCACCATGAGTAACTGTGAGGGCTTACAGTGTTGTAGCACCAGCACCACCACCAAATGCCCAATTATTCCTACCACTGTTCAACAATGGCATGCAATTACAATTCCTGATATAATAGTTCACAGCAGGGCGTTCCAGCGCCCACCAAGAGTAACTGTTAGGGCTCACAGTGTTGTGGCAACACCAACATCTAAGGGGCAAATTTCTGCAGAGTATATACGGCAGGCCCCTACTTTCAAACATCCAACTTACAAACGACTCCTACTTGCAAACGGAAGGAAATCTACCCCTAGGAAGGGAAATTCTCTCCTGTAAGAGTTAATATGGGAAAAAGGTGTCTCCTCTCTACTGATGCTTTATCACCAATCCTTGTTTCAATAAAAACCCTACTTTCCAAAAACATTTGTCATTGGGACGGAAAGTGAGGTGGCCATGCCATTTTTCTCAAAGATTTTCATCCATATTGCCAGGACAAGTCATGACATTAAAGCCGCAAGCAGTTTTAAATGGCTTTTTTTCCTTTACAAATGTAATTTTGTGCAGGGACAGTTCTAAACACGGGAAACACATGCCACTTCACAGGCATACTTTAGACACCCCACATGTACGATATTTAAAGGAATATTTCACTTTTTTTTTCACTTTATGCATCATTAAAATGACCGCTCCATAAAAAACTGCCTTTTTTAAAATTTATTTTTGCATTGATACATGTCCCCTGGGGCAGAACCCGGGTCCCCAAACCCTTTTTTAGGACAATAACATGCATATTAGCCGTTATAATTAGCACTTTAGATTTCGAACGTTCGCGTCTATTGTATTTAATAGGGTTCTAACGTTCGCGTGATATTTCAGTCCGTTCGCAGGTTCTGGTGCGAACCGAACCGGGGGGTGTTCGGCTCATCCCTACTAATGAGGCAATTGAAAACACATGCACAGTCCATGAAACACCCAAAATGCAAGTTCACCCAATGTAGAGACTGAACTTCAAAGTGGGTACACCTGTTAAGGATGTCCTTAAATTACTAACCCAAAAAACACGCACTATGTGCATGCCCAGAAACATCCAAGTGCTGTTCACACACAAAAAGCCCCCAAAAAACCAAAGTCCCTGAGCATGCCCAGACCATCCCAAATGCATTTCACACACCAAAAGGCACAGGAAAAAAACAAAGTCCCTGAGCCTGCCCAGACCAACCCAAATGCAGTTAGCACAAAATAAGCCACCCCCCTGTCCAAAATTAAGCACATCATCCAGCATGCTACAAAATTTCCGATAGGACAAACACCCCTGGGTCCAGGGGGGCAAACAAACGGCCTAACATGGGCAAAAGTTAGACAACAAATACCATTGCAGTCTATGGGAACTGACTTGTTAATTTTGCTAGTCCCCACTTGGCTGTCTTATCCTCTAGTTATTGGCCTTAAAATGGGTATGGGGGCCCAGGTCCCACCCTAAGGGATATATATCAATGTTACCAATTTGGACAACCCCAAAAAAGAAACAAGGAGATGTGCCTTTAAATAGCTTAAGGGCCAGTTAACACCACATGCAGTCCAGTGTGTTTTTTATGCATCAAAAACACATGGAAAGTAGGTTATATGTTTTCAATGGCATAGTTCACACCATAGTTTGCAGTTCCAGTGCGTTCCAGTTCCAGACAATAAAGTAGAACATGCTGCATTTTTCCTGCACTGGAATGTACTGGAAAGCTGTAAAACGCAACAAAAACACATCATAAACGCACTGGAACGCATCAAAAATATGCATGCAGAGAAGCATCTGTAACGCATTTGGTCTGCGTTTCTATGGAGTGAACTAGCCCTAAATCTAGTAACTTGGGGGGGGGGGGTTACTCTGCCTGCAAAGTGGTGCATCTGTAGCATGTATCCAAAATGCTGCTGCAAAGATGTACGGCTTTAGAGAAAAATTACAAATCTACATTGCAGCTGCAAGATTTAAACACAAAACAAAAAATAGCCTGCCCCCTCCAATTCATACAAGGCCATTTGGGTCTGGAAAGGCTTAAAGCCGCAATTTTTTTTTTAAAAGTCAACAGCTACAAACACTGTAGCTGCTGAATTTTAATAAGGACACTTACCTGTCCTACTCGCCGGCGATGTCGCCCCCCCCCCCCTGAGGCCGATCTCTCGATTCTGGCAGCTCCCGGCGCCATCCTCACTAAGGGAAACAGGCAGTGAAGACTCGCGGCTTCACTGCCCATTTCCTACTGCGCATGCGCGAGTCTCGTAGTGTTTTCTGAATGGGCGGCTGCTCTCTGGGATACACACAGTTCCCAGAAGGCAGCGCGCCCCATTCCCCAAAAGAAACCCTAAGTAGGACAGAGGAAGAAGACCTGCCGAGGATAAGGCAGATTAGGAACATCCGCCTAGAAACCGCCTTTTCTGGTGAGTAAATATTTTTTTTCTATTTTTTTGCAGTATTTTTGTGTATTTTTTTTTTAGGGTTGAACTCCGCTTTAAAATGAGAACCCCACGTGAAAAATACCACCCCTTCCCACGCACTAACAAACCCCTAGCCAAACACAGCAAGCCAGACCATGAAAGAGGGTGTATGCTTGGGAGCAGAAGGGGCTCGGGCACCCCAAAATTCAACCACCTTGTTCCCATATTCAGGGGGACAAGGGCCTCTTCCACACAAACCTAGGCTGGGGTTGTAGGGGGCTGTAGATAAGGGGCTTTACGGAATGTGGAAAGGCCCTTTAAACTAGTGGGTACAGGGTGCTTTTTGGTTGGTATTGGGCTGAGCCCAACATGCCCCAAAGGCAGCCAGCTATGTTGAGTGCATGTGGCCTTGTATGGTTCAGGAGGGAGTTGGCTGATCGATCTTCTCGCCCCTTTCCTAGCTGGCCTGTTGTTTGCTCTAAAAAAGTATGTGATTTGGATTGGTGAAGGCAGCTCACAGTCTTTGGAGAATGGAGTGGAGTGTAGAGTTCCCCTTTAAAAGCAAAAGCTAGCCCAAAGAAAACATATGCATTAGAAGGGGGAGGCAAGAGCATTGGAGAATGGAGTGTAGAGTTCCCCTTTAAAAGCAAAAGCTAGCCCAAGGAAATCATATGCATTAGAGGGGGAAGGTTAAATGCCCTTTTAGGAGGAGCTAGAGTAGCAAGAGTCTTTTTACATAATTTTAACAAGGTACATGTCACATGTTAACAACGTATCACGCTAACATGACCTGTGTGCAAATATCCTTAAAAAAAGACATAAAAGTGAACCAGAGTTAAAAAAAAAATGTTAAGTTTAGAGGTGCGCCTGTTCAACCCACGCAAATGCGTTTACAATACTTGACATTTACTAAGATTTTGTCCGCGCAGTGAACGTGCGCAAATGCCGTTTGCGCATACGTAGTGCATAAATTGACCTCACGCAGTTCTAAACGTACTTGCAGGCGTAGCAGGCTTGTTCAGAAAAAGCTCATTTCTCATTCTATTTTGGGCATATTTGTTACTTGGGCAGTTGTTACTATACTTCCTCACATCACCCCATAATATTTGCACTTCCAGCTTGTTTAAATATTGAATTGAAGATGCCATGCACCATGTCCATAGTGGCGCACGGATCGCATGCTCCCGTGCACCGAGATTACTTTAGTAAATGGGGAATATCACTGTTTTTCCGGCGCAAACGTTTCATAAATACCAAAATGTACGTTGCGCCTCGGCGTGCGCCTCAATTCATGGTGCAAACGTTTCGTAAATCAGCCTCACTGTGTCTGTTTTGCCATTTAATTTTATCGGGATATGCACACAAAATAAATTATTTTGCATTTTTTTTTGTTTGTTGTAGAAAACAGATTTATAGATTTTTTTTGGTAGAAAAGAGTGGGTTGGAGTTACATTGTACATTGATATATGCAGTTGTGCTGCATTCAATATTTTTTTTTGTCACTGGACATATCTAGTTAAAAGGTAATAGAGGATCTTCAGAATAATAACCAATGACCGGATTAATGAATACCAATGGTCTTTGGCATGCAAGAAGAGAGAGAGACTTATGCCCCGTACACACGATCGTTTTTAATGTCATTTTTTAAACCGACGTTTTTCTCCTCGTTTTTTTTCATGTTTCCTCTCAAGCCTGCCTTGCGTACACACTATCATTAAAAAAAACGATCAAGCAAAGCGCAGTGACGTTCAACACGTACGACGGCACTATAAAGGGGAAGTTCCGTTCGAATGGCGCCACCCTTCATGTTAGTAAAGTTTGTTGAGCGACGATTCGCGCTTTTCAGTCCGTTACTGTGTAATGAATGTGCTATCTCCATTACGAACGCTAGTTTTACCAGAACGAGCGCTCCCGTCTCATACTTGATTCTGAGCATGCGCGTTTTTTTTCACGTCGTGAAAGCATACACACTATCGTTTTTTCACGTCGTTAAAAAAAACGACATGAAAAACGACGTGAAAAAAGAGAGCATTTTTAATGGCCGTTTTTCACGTCGTTAAAAATGCTCTGGAGCCTACACACGATCATTTTTAATGGCCATTTTTTAAAATGGCATTTTTAACGGCATGAAAAACGATCGTGTGTATGGGGTATTAGAAATAACAAAAGTGATAAATAAGAGAAACAACTGGCAAATTAAGAAGGAGGTGGGGTTCGACAGCAGTCAGAAATTACTAGTATACTCTGTATTACAAATAGCAAAGGAGGAAGAGTCTTCTCTGCACACATACTGTATATTGGTAAGAGTGTGAATATTTGGTAAAGCTTCACACACACAGGGCATCTGTTTAAGCCTCTCTGAATGCCAAAACTCCTGTCAGAACAACAACTGTCAAAAATTGCAGTAAAAGACACATATTGCACATCCGTTTAGGCGTGTATAGGAGCATGTAACTCCTTTCTGCATTTTTTCTGCTTTAATAGGGGATTTAGATACTTCACTATAAGAAGAGGTGCACAGGGCAGCTATAGTTATAGTGTATTAAAGTACATATGGAGAGATTAGGGTCACTTATCTACCGTATTTATCGGCGTATAACACGCACAGGCGTATAACACGCACCCTAACTTTAAGAGGGAAGTCTCAGGAAAAAAACTTTCCACAGCCCCCTGCGTATAACACGCAGGCACAGTTTACCCTCTATTTTCAGGGTAAAAAAGTGAGTGTTATACGCCAATAAATACAGTAACTATTTTAATTTGGATTGCTAGCTTTTTTGGCTCCTTTTTTTATTGTTATTTTTATTTGGGAATTTATTTTGTTACTGACCATCTGTCCTTGGAACTATTTCCTCTCCATCGCATGCTGTTGTATTGTTTCAAGGAAGAAAAAAACAAAAGTGCAGGAATAATTTGCACCAAACAAACTCAAATTGTATCAATCATACTCACCTCCATCCCCATGGTAAAAGGAGATGTTAGGCATACAACAATTTAGCCTATTCATGATCCAGGATTAAAACTGTCCAGTTACTGGGCAATTTTACAATCTAAATTCTTGTAGTAGAACACTTTTTTAGTACATTTTGTCCAATTCTCCCTTATGTGGAATCCTGCTATGAAAAACTTTAATTACATGATATATAACAAAGTGGGCATACTCACAAAGCCACTAAAGCATTTGTGTTATGTAGAGGGAAATATACAATACCTGGTTAATCCTGCCCCCAGCTGCCCCCTCCCCCCCACCAACTTCTCTGTGTCCTCACTGCAGCCTGAGATTGTGTAGACCAGCTGGTGTCCTGTACTGAGTATGATCATAAAATGACACTCCCCTACAGGGCCATCTTTAATATTGATTGGACCCTGGGCAAACATTTTCTTGGGCCCCCCTTCCATGTAATTTCTCTCTCCACTTGCTCTGAGACAATAAATAGCAGCTAGACTCAAAATCAGTTTACTGAATGAGATCAGGCAGCGATTGGGATTGGTGGGACTTTAAGGGCAATGAAAATGAATGTAAAAAATATAGAAAGAAATATAGAAAAAATTGAATTTATTACAAATATATAAAGAAACATGAAAACCACAGAGTGGTAATAGGATAAAAACAATGGTATATAAAATGCATAATCATATCAATCACAACAGTAACTGTAAGAAACCCTAGGAGAAAACCAAAAGGGTAACCAAGCTGCTGGAGCAACGCGTTTCAATTAGGTGAATATAACAAAATCTTTCCCAGGGATAGCAGCATTTCTGGAATTGCAAATTGTATAATCAAAAAATTGCAAACTGTAAATACATTGTAAATCAACATGATAACATAATGTACATTGTAAAAAAAAACAACAAACAATAATTTACATGTGTACGCATTTCAGGGAGAGAAAAGTAGTCCCCCACATAACCTAGGAGGGTGGGGGTTTCCCGCCTCTCACGGGAACACCATGTATGTTAATATATGTTTATGTCATGGGTGCGCATTTGTTGGGGGATCACCCTTTCCATTGAGCTTGGTTGCTCTCTTCTCAGGCTTCATCATCATCGCGGCATGCCTGGCACTGTAAGGCAGCCCATTTAATTGGGCTAATATAATATTACCAAGCGCCGGTATCCATTGGCCTGGTTTGTTCATAAGTTTTATATGTGTCAGGGTTTTTTTAGTCTATCCTTTGTCAGTTCAGGTGTTTTTAGTTAGCCCAGCCAGCTCTGTGTAATTTTTGCACAGAGTATTTAGTAGGCTTGTGCAATTCGTTTCGTAACGAATTGAAATTCGTCCGAATTTAGCAACTTTCGGACATTCGGAAGCATTCGAATTTCCGAACAAAGCAATTACGAATAAGACCGAATCCGAAATAAATTATACCGCAAATAGCGAATGCCCGAATGTCTTCGGCATAATTCGTTATGAAAAAGTTACGAATGTACGAATCCATACGAAGCACAATAACACTCACTCTGCTCTGCTCTCTGCTTCTCCCACACCGTGCTGAACTCCCTCTCAAAATGGTGTACAGGGGCGGAGGCTATAGCCGCATGTAAAAAACGAAAGTAAAATACGAGATTTCGAATCCATTCGAAGCACAATAACACTCACTCTGCTCTGCTCTCTGCTTCTCCCTCACCGTGCTGAACCCTCTCAAAATGGTGTACAGGGGCGGAGCCTATAGCCGCATGTTAAAAACGAAAGTAAAATACGAGATTTCGAATCGTTACAAATAACCGCAATGTATTTAGAAAAGTACAAATCCATTCGAAGCACATTAGGCATAATAGGCAGCGTCGTTGTGAGAGAGACACGGAAAATTACGAATCAACGAACCCAAAAAAAGTTACGAAAGTAGGAGTTGTGTCCAGAATCAACGAAAAACAACGTACTCTACCGAAAGTACGAACCCAAAAAAAGTTACGAAAGTAGGAGTTGTGTCCAGAATCAACGAAAAACAACGTACTCTACCGAAAGTACGAATTATAAAGCAACAAAAAATTCAACGAAAAATGTCGCTTGCAAAAATACGAATGAGTCCGAACACGAAAAATCCCGTCTAGCAAAATTACGAATGATTACGAATCAACAGGACCGGAAAGAAACGAACCGAAACGGAACGAATTTTTCCGTTGTGCACAAGTCTAGTATTTAGTATTGTTCTGGGCTTCACCTGTTTCCATGGTTCCCTTCAGGAACCTTTGCCCCCTCCTTTTTCACTGCCCTTCTGTTTAATGATGTTCTGGGATTTTACCATTCTTTTTCTCCAGTTGACATTTTCCATCCAGGCTTCGTCGGTTGAGCAAGATCCTTTCCCACTAGGTATATACGTCTGGTCGGACTACATCCGGTTCTATGTTCCTGGCATTTCCGGCCACGTCATGTCCGGATTGTATCCGATACGTGCAAGCCGCTTATCAGCGTCATCTCCGGGTGGGGCTGGCTCACTGACGGCTCCCAGCACATTGCGCCTTCCAGTTGGCAGTTGATATGCCCGCCTACCGTGACACGTGGGCTCCGCCCATTGACATTGCTTTAAAGACGGCCCTGCTCCCCTCCCTCCCTACTCCTCCTATTGCTAAACACTATGGGTTGGGCTATAATATGCTGATTGATTACATCCACTAAGAAACTACTCATGAATTACTCATGCAACACTGTACCCAAACAAAATTTTAAATAATCTTTTTCACACAAATAGAGCTTTCTTTTGGTGGTATTTAATCACCACACCACTGGGTTTTTAATTTTTTGCAATATAAGTGAAAAAAGAGCAAAAATTTTGAAAAAAAAACAAACACTTTTTTTCGTTTCTATTATAAAATTTAGCAAATAAGTAATTCTTATATCTTTGGTAAAAATAACCAAATTAGTGGATATTATTTAGTCTGTGTAAAAGTTATAGAGTCTACAAGCTATGGTGCCAATCACTGAAAATTGATCACACCTGATCACACCTGACGGCCTCATTTCTTGAGGCCCTGAAATGTCAGGACAGTACAAATACCCCCAAAATGACCCCTTTTTGAAAAGTAAAAAGTCCAAGGTATTTAGTTAGAGGCATGGCCAGTTTTTTGAAGTTGTATTTTTTTCCCACAATTATTAAGTTATTTCTCACACACAGCATATGCATACTTCCAATTACACCCCAAAATACATTCTGCTACTCCTCATGAGTATGGCGATACCACAAGTGTGAGACTTTTCCACAGCCTGGCCACATACAGAGGCCCATCATGCAGGGAGCACCGTCAGGCATTCTAGAAGCATAAATTACACAAAAAAAATTCTAACAACCTGTCACACTGGCCCTGGGCACCAGGACAGTGGGATTACCCACAAAATGACCCCGTTTTGGAAAGCAAAAACCCCAACCTATAATTTATGAGGCATTATGAGTCTTTTGAACATGTCATTTTTTCCACACGTTTTTGCAAGATGTGAAAAGAAAATTAATTTATTTTATTTTTTTTATTTTTTTTACACAAAGTTGTCAATTTATAAGATAACACATAGCATGTACATAGCAAAAATTACACCCCAAAAAACATTGTGCTACTCGTCCCGAGTATGGAAATATCACATGTGTGAGACTTTTACACAGCCTGGCTACATAGAAAGGCCAGACATGCAGGGAGCACCATCAGGCGTTTTAGGAGCATAAATTACACATCTAATTTCATTCCTACCTATCACACTTTTGAAGGTCCTGGAGCACCAGGACAGTGGAATTACCCAAAAAATTATCCTATTTTGGAAAGCAAACACCCCAACGTATATTCTATAAGGTATGTGCTGCAGATGGGTACTTAGGTACTCTGATGGGCTGCATATAAGTATTCGGCTACTCTGATGGGTTGGAGACAGGTACTCGGGTAATCTTATGGGCTGGAGACAGGTACTCGGGTAATCTGATGAGCTACAGATAGGTACTTGGGTACTCTGATGGGCTGCAGATAGGTACTTGTGTACTCTGATGGGCTGTAGATAGGTACTCAGGTACTCTGGGCTGGAGGTAGGTACTTGGGTACTCTGGGCTGGAGACAGGTACTCAGGTACTCTGATGAGCTGCAGATAGATACTAGGGGACTCTGATGGGTAGGAGATAGGTACTCGGGTAATCTGGGCTGGAGACAGGTACTCAGGTACTCGGGTACTCTGGTGGGCTGCAGATAGGTACTCAGGTATTCTGGGCTGAAGACAGGTACTCGGGTACTCTGAGGGGTTGTGACAGGTACTCGGGTGCTCAGATGGGCTGGTGACAGGTACTCTGGTACTCTGAGGGGTTGTGACAGGCACTCAGATGGGCTGGTGACAGGTACTCTGAAGGGCTGGAGCAATCAGTGTGTATTGGTGTGTATTGTGATCGGTAACTAGCTGTTGCCACAATCTCCTCCTCACACACTATCGGTGTGTGAGGAGGAGAACCCCGTAACTAGCTGTGATTGGACAAAGCCGGTCACGTGGTAAAGGGCCAATTTCATTGGCTCGTCAATCTGATCGGGGATTGGCTGTGTCAGAGTGACACTCCTCATCCCCGATTGTCGCTCTGCGCGCCCCTGGGGGGCGCACGAGCAGCGTGCATGAGGACAGTGCATGTGACCGTTTGTAATTGGACACAGCCAGTCACGTGGTAAAGAGACATTTTTATTGTCTCTTTACACTGATTGGGGATGGGCTGTGTCCCAATCGCCAGGCTGCATGCCCCCGGGGCACACGAGAGCGACGAGAATGAGGGGACGTCATATGGCTCCCCCCCAAAGGGAGATAGTGTTCCTGCCGGCATTATATTACTATGGCCCGGTAAGGAAGTTGTTAATGCACAAAAAATATGCATTTGATGTTCAATAAAAATCTACTGGGCACTGTAAAACCATTTTTTGATATTTATAATTGAATTTGAATTGCTGTTCTGGAACTGTTTTTTTTAGTCTGGTGACTAGCACAGCACCAATCAGGGCAGACATACTCATACTGTAGTAATAGAAGCCCCTCCCAAGAATCTTTCCCTGCTGATGCCAAAAAAACAGGGAAAGATCATGTAGCCACACAACAGGAATGCGATCCGAGGGCCAGATGTGGCCCTTTGTTTGCTTTTATCTGGCCCTTGGGGCACTATTTCATCCACTGATACCAACAATGGGGCATAATTCCTTCCACTGACACAAATGATGGGTCACAATTCCTCTCAATGACATCAGTGATGGGGCAAAATTCCTCCCAATGACACCAATGATGGGGCACAATTCTTCCCAATGACACCAACGATGGGGCACAATTTCTCTTAATGAAACCAACAATGGGGGGCCCAATAACACCAATGATGGGGCACAATTATTCCCACTGAAACATACAGCGGAGCACTCCTGGCTGCTTATCCACCAGCCCACCTGACTGCTCCAGAGATCTTGCAGGGCAAGGAAGAGTTAAGCACAGCGCTGTCCATCTGAAAGCTTGCTACATGTGACAGTTTCTCCCCTTGTGAATCCCTGGGTGTGCTGATGTACTCACTCTGTCCTCATTGCTCCCTAATGCTCCTTAGGAAATATATCTCCCCAATATGAGATGCTGATAGGATCTTTCCAAGCCAGCCTAAGCCCAGCCTGGAGGCAGAGCCCCCCTCCAAGACCCAGGGGTCCCCTCCCAGGCCACCGACAGTCTGCTCAGCCTTCATCTTTCACCCGACTCCTCTGTTGACATGACTCCACCATATTTAAGGGCTGGCTCAGACACCCTGCCAGAACATTATACCTCGGGATTGGCCAAGTTCCCTCAAGTATGATCAGACCCTCTTGGTTTCAGCCCACAAACTTCTAGAAGTTTCTCAAAACTTCCAGATCTAGGGGGAGGTACCAGAGATCTGCCTCTGTGAAGCCACCCAGCCTTACCTGCAGTAACTCTGACCTGATTTCTGATTTACAAACTAACCATGAGTCATAACTTAAATTATGCCTACACTAACACTTTATGTGAAAGAATTATGGCAATTAACACTTTCACGGTTTAGTATCACTTTAATTCTTAATGAAAGTTTGATAGAAATATATTAGTAGCACCAGGCTTATCAACAAGAACAGGGACAGCATCAGAAGATTAACGGTCAATTTATATTTGCCAATCTAAGTAAGCCTATTACTGTTTGAAGAAAAAGCCCCTTTTCAAACTAAAAGAGATTAGATTTAGATGCTACTGCTGTATGTAAACTAATTGTGAAACAGAAAAAATCTATTCCACGGACAAATATGCTCTGCAAGAGAAAGTGATCTCTGAGACTGGTCAGAAAGATCATGCTGATCTGTAATACTAAGTTCACCTTTAAGGCATCCCCCAAGCATGTTATTTAAAGGATTTGTGGCTTTTCATTTTAGTCTTTGAAAAGGCCCTCTCCTTGCTGCGCTACAATTTTTTTTGCATTGGTACATGTCCCCCGTGCCTTTTGTTTGACAATATCTTGATTATTAGCCCAATATATGTGCAGAACAAAATAACTAAATTCACTACCATAGACTTCAATGGGGTTTGCTGTAAAGTTTGAACATGAAAGCAGGAGCTTGGAGCAAGTTTGAACTTGGAGCAGGGTTTCTGAAACAGTTCACAAACTGAACCCAGACATACTCACTCATCATTAGTTGATATTAAGTGCTTGATTTACAGAGAATGTCACAATTCATTTTTAAGGCTGAATTCCCACTGTTCTTTTAGTGTTACGAGGTAACACACATGTTGGTGTGAATGGGCCCATATAGTTTATCTTTCCCATTTCACGCTAAACTGCAGTGCATAGATGTGAAACAGCCACATAGCAGCAAAATACATGATTTTTGGAACATGAAATTGGGCAAGTATGAATAGGTTCTTAAAATAGTGATAGAATCACTTTAAAATATCCTAACATGGCCCCTGTACACTCTCCTTACAGCCTGACATTTCAATACTGCATAACAATTTATATCTGTAAGATATGGCAATGCTCTTGTTTATGGGTCAAGTCTAACAGAATGATCAAAAATAGTAATTTTAAAAGAGTATAGTTCACCAATACAAAGAAAAAAAATGGAGAATAGAAAAGCTTCCAATGTATTGATTTAAACAAAAGCCAAATATACCATATTTAGAAAGACTGTAGGAAAGAGAGTAATTTTTACCGCCCATAGCAAATAATTAACCGAATTGTAGGAAACACAGTTGGAATGTGATTGGTTGCCATCGGTAGTAGAGATACTTTTTTCTCCTCTGTTGTTCTAACTATTAAGGGTGAGAATTCTGTGGCAGTTGGTGTCCTACAAAGTTAACATGTAATGAGAGTTTCACCTTGCCTTCTGACCTTGAACTGCCTTCTTTTTAATTTCTGAGAATGCTGGGGAACACTTTTGCAAAACACTCTCAAAATGTTTACCTTAGTACCTGCTGAAAAGCTATTTCCAGCCGTATAAAAACATGTAATCAAACACTGGGATTCTTTCTAACTTCCAAGCAATTATTATAACACTCGTTCATGGGTACTTTGTTACAAATCAAGGTGACCTTATGTTATACATTTATCACTTTCTTATAGCCAAGAAGATTGAGACTTATCTGGAAAGAATATATCATTTTACTCGAGCTGCTGCTTTGAAATGAGGGATATTTATGGCTATGTACAGCAATGAATCCAGCAGCATGGAATGGATAGTCTGATTGATACAGTTACTGCAATATTACTGTTCCGTCTTGATGATGAAACACTGTACAAGCTAAATTTATTAATGGCCTTATTGCTCTCCTTTCCAAATCAGTAAAATTACATAAATTCTTCTTTTGGTATGACATTTTTTACACAGTTGTCTTTTAGACTAACAAGTACCATTTCCTAATACATGCTATGACATTCCTTTGATAGATCATATGGAGATACCTTTTTCAATATATCTACTCCTTTGATAGACTTGATGAAACCAAAACTGACATTTACAATACTTGATTCATACTGGCTCTGCTTCCTGCAATGTGAAATAAATCCAGGAAAGCTTGGAAGAATTAATATTTCTTCTGAAAATGACTCTGTATATGTCAGAGAGAATAGCATACTCTTAGACAACTCAAGAAAGGAAGTACTGAATGTAATATATTGTGTGTCTGATGCAAAAGCAGTGTTAGTAGAGGGCAAATAGGTTAATTCCTTAAACACTAAGCTGTCCTGTTCTGGTCCTGAAAAGCTGGTGGTTACAGCAAAAGAAATACAGTATGTTCTGATGTGTTATGCTGTACAATTTTTATTATTACAAATAGTATATACATTTATGAAAGCCACTTGCAGGGCCCAAGGTTTTAATGGAAATTTCATATTTATACTTATCTGGTTGAGTAGAATCTAAATTTAATTCTGTCCGATGCCATACCTATATACTACTTCCAGGGTGGCAACATAATTTACAGGGAAAGACATGGTGTTTTGCTGCAATGGAACTAGTCAATGCACAGAATTTAGAACCTATCTAAACCCTACAATTTAAAGTACATTTTTGTATTGCAGCTTACCAGTCCTTAAATGTGGGGCTGTTTTTGTTTTCCTATTTTAAGGCTTTTATTTCCTTTATTTTCACTTGATGATGAAAATGCTTTGCTAACCCTTCTGTATCCGGACATAAAAATGGAGAAAGAACTACTGATAGAGGTGTCAGCGAAATCAGGCTGTATGCAGAGCACACAGCCAGATATCGTGTCTCTAATAGTAATACATTTTGTCTCAATGATATAATGCATCTTAGGCTAAAATTCACTCACCATTGATTCGATTCCCATTCATTCAAGTCAAGAGACATCACCACACTGTTCTTATCATCTCGGGATCCCAGCAAAAACTGCTCGCCCAGAGCCTCACGGCTCCTTTTTATTATCAAAAGATCTCACCAGCAGATAATCACCTCCCCCATGGGAGTGGTCATCACAGGATGTCCCCTTCACACAGGAAATGTCCATATAAGGGCATCCCTCTAACAGGATGTCCGATACAATACAATACATGAACACAATACAATACAATGATGGCTAAAGTCTTATGGGCGTGTCCGGGCAGGGAAAGCGTGTATGCTCCTAGCAAGCAAAGTCGTATGGCTTTAAAACATGAACGCTTTCCCTGACTCTGAAAACGCTCACAAGCTCTCATATTATCGCTGATAGGAATCCTTATTCTACGCTATTCCATAGAATAACGCATATTCAGATTATACTATTATTGCTTGTGGAAAGTGAGGCTATCTGCAGCCGTGCGCTACGAATCTTGACCATGCTGATTAGACACAGCAGAGACAAGAGTGCACATCTGCCTATAACCAATGATGTTGGTCCCCTCTGTCTGTTATAAGAACTGAAAAACTGCAGATTCTGTGGGTGGATCTGTTGTCTGGAGCTCGGTGGGTGGAGTCATGATGTCAGTAGACTCCCCACCCACCTCTACACTCCCCTTATCAACATGCATTTTTTCCTGAGTATTTCTTCTGCTATGATCACTAACATCCAGTCAAAATCCAGAAAAGTAACCACATGACTTTAGAAAAGGAGTGGGGGTGGGAATTAAAAAATAATGCCTGTGTAGCGGGGTGTCACTTTGTGGTGTTCATAGAGACTGTGAACCCGGAATCTCCCCTGTTTCTCTGTTGGATTATACATTGACTACTGTTTGATTATGAGCAGGAAAGTGAATGGTGGGACTTGTGGTAGAGGGAGAATTGGACTCCAATGGTGTGGGTACTACACAAACTACTGTGCCCACAGTGCAACTGTACACCCATCATGCATTGCCCGGCGCAAGGTCTGCTGGGGATGGGTTATTTAAGGAGAGGAGAAGAGTTTAGGAATGAAGCAATTTAAACCTGTGGATAAGGGGCAATTACCACTAATTCCAATCACAGCCCAGTTTAATTTGAAAAATTAGGAGAAGAATTGCCCCTGGGATGGTATAGATTGGAACAATAACATGGATTTGCCACCAAGAAGTATATATAAAAGTAAAAAAGTTTTATTTGTAGAGATTTTTCACATAATTTTAGCCATAATAAAATGAATTAGAAAAACAAGAACTGACATGCATTTATATTGACACCAAATACATACAATCACCCTATGTTTGTGACATGTAAGTCAATTATACATAGTGGCGAAAGGCAACCGACATGTTTCGGATATTGGTCGCTGTGTTCATAACAGCTTCCATTACATTTCCTTCTTCAGGGTATTATGTATTGGTTGTACATGGATTGACATTTCTAAAGAAAAAAGATATAATACATAATAACAGTGTATTGTGATACAAAAACATTGCATAGCTTCAAATTCTAAGCATCTCCCAAATATGGGCGATTTGAAACACACACAGAAAAGGGAAGAGGGGGAGGGGAAGGGGAAGGGAAGAAAAGGAAAGGGGCGGAAGAACCATAAGATACTCATTGGTAATATAGGGATACATAGTATATGTACAATCAACATTTATGCGAGAATACTTACATCCAACTAAGATTCAAATGTCATAAATGCATCCGTCTATATTCAAAACAGAAGAGCCAGCCGGTTGGAGGGACTTCACTGATGGAGTAGAGCCCCAAGCAATTTTTATGCAGCCCAAAATTATAGGTTAGTAGTCGCACGGCTTTGGTAAAGTTGATCCAGCGACCATAATACGAGACAAGCAGGACATTCCAAGATTGAACCCAAACCGGCCCATCAAATCTCGCAGGGAGGCCCGAAAGTGAGAGAGGGCTGGTCGCTGGTTTCTATAAGAGAACATATGTATGTATATGTAAATAGTTGTAAATTATATTAAGATAAATGTGACAAAAATTTCCATCCCCAGAGGGGAATGCCAGGGCATCCCCCCGGGGGGGGGGGTGAAAGAGGGAAAAGCAGTTGGTTCAACATTTTTTAGTTAAAAAGTTCCATACCTGAGAGACCAATCTATGACATGTGTCCACTCCCTGGCTGTGCAGCAAACTGACAGACCTAAGTGGAGCTTTATATAGGGAAACAAGGCTGACAATGCAGCCAATCAGTGGAATTTTCAAAAATTGGCGGCAAAAATTTGGCGCCAAAAATTCCCGCTGTTCGACAGGTAGAATTAGAGGCGGGATCAAGGCAATGCTTCTCTTCTCATTGAGGGGAAGAAGATCACAGCGAGAGGAGCCCTCGCATGGAAGGGCCGCCCTCGGTCTGAGCGGCGTCCGGCGTCACCGCGCAAATGCGCGAATGACGTCAGACGCCAACCTGACCGCCAGCACAAAGAAGGGCGGAAGTGTGCGGCGAGAGATGAAGTCCCGCGGCGCCTGCATAACACCTGACCAGGCACGGCAGGGGGGGGAGAGGGAAGGGGAGGGAAAGAACAAGGACATGAGAAGGAACAACCTGTAAGGTATCCGGGGACGTCTATGCTAATATATAACAATACTAGAACACAACATCAAGTCATGTCAGGAAACATAGTGATGTATATAAAAAAGAAGTAACAGGTTGTCCACTAGGAAAGGAGAGGAAGGGAAAGGCATGGAAAGGAAAGGGAAAGAATGATAAGAAAAAGAAAAAGAAAAGGAAAAAGAAAGGGTATGAGGGAAAACACCAATAAAATAAAGCCAAAACAAAGATAAAATAAAAATAAATATAAATTTGAAAATAAATGATAAAAATAAATATAAAAATGAAATAATGAAATAAAATGAAAAATAAAAAATGAGTAAATAAATAAATGCAAATGAATAAAAGTAAAAATGAAAATAAATAAATAATAAAATTAAATTAAATGAAATGAAAAAAAAAATAAAAAATAAAATAATAAATAATAATATGACATAAATAAAATAAAATAAATTAAAGTGACAAAAAATGGAGGGAATGAAGGGGATGAGGGGGAGGGGATGGAAGGGAGGGGAGAACTACAAGCCGGACATTATGACAACCCAATGCTCAAAAAGGAGCATACGGCCCCGGACCACATGTAGGGTCAGGGGCCTATATTGTGCTGGGGAGCATCGATGGGCCAGAAGAGTCAATCCAGGAATTGTCCTCAAGTATAGAGTATTATTCAATTTAATATCATGTTGTAAGAAAACCAAAACAAAAAGAAGGGAACATATGGCTTTAGGGTTGGGTGCTTATAGTCAAAAGCAACCATCAGGTAAGTCCGACCATTACATCCGACTGAAGCTTCATCTGTCCATACGGATTCTAATAAAAAATGACATGTAATTAGATTATAAAACAAAACAAGTATGAAAAATATATACAAGACTGGAAAGTATGAATTATACGATCCTATCGTAGATTGCTAGTTTAACATGTATCCCATTATACTATCAACCAACAGAGAAAACAAATGGATTTCCAAAGGAGTAAAAAACAGCAAAAACAACAAAACAGGTTGAACATAAAAATACAGCTGGAGAACCAATTATAGAGTGAGTACATAAAACTATAAAACTTATAAAAAACACAATCAAATCCCTGGGTAGGATAATGAAAGTTTTCTATAGCAGCGCTCAGGTGGTCAATACACTCCCTTGTCCACTCACTCTTATTTACAGTTCATAAGAGTACATATAGAACTTATGAAAAAATGAAAAAAATGTTGTTGTAAACGACATATAGCTCCAGATGTCTTCTTAATATGATCCACTTTAAATCATCAGTTGTATCCCCTTTCGGGTGGGTACTCACCACACACAGGATTTAAACAGGCACCTCACAGATCCCATCCGATGGTCATCCGATCATCCTAATCCTGGTTCTGATTACTCCTTCTAAAGCCTCCAGAGATCATCTGATAATCACCAGCAGATGTTCAAAGTGAAAAGAAAGAGAAGCCACCAATAGTGTAATCCCGTAGAGTATCTTTTAATAAGTCTATAAAAATTGTTTCCACAACATATCTTCCATATGGTAAAAATCAAGCAGTAAAATAGCAGCAGTGTAATTCAAAACCGCCGTGCTGTTCCCCCAGGCTCCTAACAGGTGCAGTGTATCAGCTGGTACAGCTTGTGTTTAACCAGACTTACTGCCGCTTCCTGTGTTTGGAGCGCACCTGGAACGCACCGACGTCACTTCCTTTCAGCCGCAAAGTCACACCCTGACGTTTCGTCTTCTCGACTTCCTCTGAGGGCATGACTCTGCAGCACGGCTCACAGGAATATATACTCACACAAGTGATTGAGAGACAAGTTTAACCCCTCCTATATGCTAATTAATGCCATTTAATTACTCAAATTGGCAGAACGCATTGTAGTCACAGGGGTCTCGTCATTTTAAATCACTTAACACATTAAATCAACAATAACCTCTTATACATTGATCTTGAAAAGCGTTGTTAAGATAATAATAACATAATCGAATAGTTAAAATAATTCAATAAAAGCTGAGTCTCCATAACATGATTCATTATCACAGATAAGCACCCAGCACTAGCGCCATCTTGAGTATGAATACCAAACAGCAGTCTAAATTTCTACAAAAATAGGAATAAATTATATATATATATATATATATATCTCAACACTCAACGTTAAAATACAATATTAAAATGAAATATATAAAATTTACTTCTAAAAAATCCTAAAAAATACTACATAAAATGCTAATCTTCAAAATTGTTTCATAATTATGTTATTAATACCTAAAGGTTTATAAATAAATTCCACATATATATAATATAAACCTACTAAACGGTAAAACAAATAATAACACTAAAAGTCACTAATGAAACAATTTATATCTAACTCGACGTTTAACCCTTTGGGGGTGAGGGTATCCAAGGAATAAATCCAAAAAGTTTCTCGTTTGGATAATTCCCTTACCAAATTACTTCCTCTCCATGTAGGTTTAATATGGTCCACCCCCCAAAATTTCAAACCTATAGGGTTTTGATCGTGATGTAGCTTAAAATGGAGAGACACATTATGGTCTTTAAACCCCAATTTAATATTCTTAATGTGTTCTCCAATCCTTACTTTAAGGCATCTTTTTGTCCGTCCCACATACATTAACCCACATGGGCATAACAACACATATACCACATGTGTGATATTACAAGTTATGAACTCTTTGATGGCGAATTCTTTTTTATTTACTGTGGATGTAAAGCAGTCAATACCTCTTATGGGTTCAGCTATTTCTCTACACGCCTTACACTTACGGCAAGCAAAAAACCCTTTTTTGTCCCAAAAGGACAATGGTCTTCTTGGTTGGTCCAGCACCTTTTTTACCACCTTGTCTCCTACATTAGGTGCCTTTCTATAAATAAATTTAGGAGCTTCTGGCAACACTGGTTTCAAACTTTTATCTAGACAGAGTACATGCCAATGATTTTTTAACACTGTCTCAACCTCTCTATATTGTGCATGGAATGATGAAATAAAACTCCACTCATGGCAGGTTGAAGTTCAAATCCTCACACCTTCTCCTACTACTTGTTCTCGTGGTATTGCTCTAATCTCCTCTGAGATTCTATCCAATTCTTGGGGTTTATACCCCTTCTCTCTGAATCTGTTTTTCAATATTACAGACT
Source organism: Rana muscosa (assembly GCA_029206835.1). Lineage (NCBI taxonomy): Eukaryota > Metazoa > Chordata > Amphibia > Anura > Ranidae > Rana > Rana muscosa. Next base: position 68,801,905 of record CM055119.1, read on the forward strand.
GAGACAGATAATTCTCTTCTGTAGAGCAATTTCGTTTCACCCGCATAAATTGTCCTTTTGGTATATTTTTTAACCAAACCGGGTGGTGGCCACTTTGTATAGGTAGGAAACTATTCCGGTCTGTTTGGTTTGAAAAAGACTTTTGTGTCTAATTTATCACCATTTCTATAAATGCTGACATCCAAAAAATCTATTTGATCTTTACTCCATGTGCTCGTCAATTTAATATTGTTGGAGTTATTATTGAGATATGTTAAAAAATTATTAGGAGATATTTCAGATCCTTCCCATATAAAAATAATATCATCAATGAATCGTCTGTAAAACAGGAGTTCCCGTCTTTTATTCACAAAAATATACTTATCCTCCCACTCCCCCATAAATAAATTTGCAATACTAGGTGCAAATTTTGCACCCATTGCCACGCCTCTCTTTTGGATAAAAAACTCATTGTTGAACCAAAAATAGTTATGTGACAAACAAAAATCTAAAACCTCTTTTAAAAAAACTTTTTGATGATGGGGAAGATCATCTCTTTGGCTCAAAGCCCAATTGAGGGCGAGTAGGGCGTCGTCATGCTGTATTATTGTATACAGGGAGGATACGTCAGACGTCACAAAAAATACTTCTCCTCGGTCTTCTAAATGTATATTCTGCAGGGATTGTTATAAATCCTTGGTGTCCTTCAGATACGCTTTTGTTGTTTTGACACTACTCTGCACAAACCGATCCAAGTACTCCCCTATCCTTGAGGTTACAGAGCCAATCCCATTCACAATTGGCCTGGCTGGGGGATTCTGGGAGTCTTTATGTATTTTGGGCAGCGTATAAATTGTAGGAATCCTTGTACTGCTTGGTGTCAAATAACGCTTCTCTTTAACTGTTAAAGTATGTCCTTTAAATCCATACTCCACCAAGTGGCCCAATTCTACATTATATTGAGGTATAGGGTCGTGACTTAATTTTTTATATGTATCAGTGTCAGCCAACATTTCTGTTAATTGGCCAACATAATAATCTTTCGACAAGACCACCACACCTCCTCCTTTATCTGCTGGTCTGACTACTACATCATTTCTTTTCTCCAACATTTCTATGCCATCGCAAATAAATCGAGGATTAACTCCTTTTTTGGGAATAATTTTCTCCATATCTCGTAATACTAAACTTTTAAACACCTCAAGGTGATGAATTGCCGTATTTGGGGGGTTAAATAGAGACTTATTTTTAAGTCCACTATCAACCGCCACTGATGATCCAATGTTTCCACTCACTGGGTTTGACATTTTATTCAAGAAATATTTCTTGATACTGAGTTTCCTCATGTATCTATGAATATCAATATATACATCAAATTTATTTATCGATCTTTTCAAACCACATTTCAGACCTAATTGTAGGATATTGGTCTCTTTGTGTGTCAAATAAACCCCACTGAGGTTATAGATACCAGTTAGTCTTTTTCCAGCCTCCTTTTTTTGCTGGTCCCTCCACTGTTGGTCTCTGTACTCGGGTGCATATTGTTGATGTGAGGGTACTTGATAATGCGTGGGTACTTGTTGAGGGAACACAAGTGTGATCCAACAGTATATGGCTCACAATGAAACCTACAATGTCCCGGTGGCTAATAGATATGAGACCTTGAGGGATGGAGTAGATGGGAATGAGGCCTATCATCCACGTCCTTTTCAGTGGAGAGGAAGGGGAAACAGGAGGAGAGGAAGGGGTCAACCACCCAAAAGGGGGAGACCACCAACCCAATACTCACAGTATTACCCTCAACAAGTACCCACGCATTATCAAGTACCCTCACATCAACAATATGCACCCGAGTACAGAGACCAACAGTGGAGGGACCAACAGAACTGGGATCATACTCAACAACAAAGTTTAAGGAGAACAGAAAACGAGGATGTAGAGCAGGAGCACGAATCCAGCAAAAAAAGGAGGCTGGAAAAAGACTAACTGGTATCTATAACCTCAGTGGGGTTGATTTGACACACAAAGAGACCAATATCCTACAATTAGGTCTGAAATGTGGTTTGAAAAGATCGATAAACAAATTTGATGTATATATTGATATTCATAGATACATGAGGAAACTCAGTATCAAGAAATATTTCTTGAATAAAATGTCAAACCCAGTGAGTGGAAACATTGGATCATCAGTGGCGGTTGATAGTGGACTTAAAAATAAGTCTCTATTTAACCCCCCAAATACGGCAATTCATCACCTTGAGGTGTTTAAAAGTTTAGTATTACGAGATATGGAGAAAATTATTCCCAAAAAAGGAGTTAATCCTCGATTTATTTGTGATGGCATAGAAATGTTGGAGAAAAGAAATGATGTAGTAGTCAGACCAGCAGATAAAGGAGGAGGTGTGGTGGTCTTGTCGAAAGATTATTATGTTGGCCAATTAACAGAAATGTTGGCTGACACTGATACATATAAAAAATTAAGTCACGACCCTACACCTCAATATAATGTAGAATTGGGCCACTTGGTGGAGTATGGATTTAAAGGACATACTTTAACAGTTAAAAAGAAGCGTTATTTGACACCAAGCAGTACAAGGATTCCTACAATTTATACGCTGCCCAAAATACATAAAGACTCCCAGAATCCCCCAGCCAGGCCAATTGTGAATGGGATTGGCTCTGTAACCTCAAGGATAGGGGAGTACTTGGATCGGTTTGTGCAGAGTAGTGTCAAAACAACAAAAGCGTATCTGAAGGACACCAAGGATTTATTACAATCCCTGCAGAATATACATTTAGAAGACCGAGGAGAAGTATTTTTTGTGACGTCTGACGTATCCTCCCTGTATACAATAATACAGCATGACGACGCCCTACTCGCCCTCAATTGGGCTTTGAGCCAAAGAGATGATCTTCCCCATCATCAAAAAGTTTTAGATTTAGGTTTTAGATTTTTGTTTGTCACATAACTATTTTTGGTTCAACAATGAGTTTTTTATCCAAAAGAGAGGCGTGGCAATGGGCGCAAAATTTGCACCTAGTATTGCAAATTTATTTATGGGGGAGTGGGAGGATAAGTATATTTTTGTGAATAAAAGACGGGAACTCCTGTTTTACAGACGATTCATTGATGATATTATTTTTATATGGGAAGGATCTGAAATATCACTTAATAATTTTTTAACATATCTCAATAATAACTCCAACAATATTAAATTGACGAGTACATGGAGTAAAGATCAAATAGATTTTTTGGATGTCAGCATTTATAGAAATGGTGATAAATTAGACACAAAAGTCTTTTTCAAACCAACAGACCAGAATAGTTTCCTACCTATACAAAGTGGCCACCACCCGGTTTGTTTAAAAAATATACCAAAAGGACAATTTATGCGGGTGAAACGAAATTGCTCTACAGAAGAGAATTATCTGTCTCAGTCTGTAATATTGAAAAACAGATTCAGAGAGAAGGGGTATAAACCCCAAGAATTGGATAGAATCTCAGAGGAGATTAGAGCGATACCACGAGAACAAGTAGTAGGAGAAGGTGTGAGGATTTGAACTTCAACCTGCCATGAGTGGAGTTTTATTTCATCATTCCATGCACAATATAGAGAGGTTGAGACAGTGTTAAAAAATCATTGGCATGTACTCTGTCTAGATAAAAGTTTGAAACCAGTGTTGCCAGAAGCTCCTAAATTTATTTATAGAAAGGCACCTAATGTAGGAGACAAGGTGGTAAAAAAGGTGCTGGACCAACCAAGAAGACCATTGTCCTTTTGGGACAAAAAAGGGTTTTTTGCTTGCCGTAAGTGTAAGGCGTGTAGAGAAATAGCTGAACCCATAAGAGGTATTGACTGCTTTACATCCACAGTAAATAAAAAAGAATTCGCCATCAAAGAGTTCATAACTTGTAATATCACACATGTGGTATATGTGTTGTTATGCCCATGTGGGTTAATGTATGTGGGACGGACAAAAAGATGCCTTAAAGTAAGGATTGGAGAACACATTAAGAATATTAAATTGGGGTTTAAAGACCATAATGTGTCTCTCCATTTTAAGCTACATCACGATCAAAACCCTATAGGTTTGAAATTTTGGGGGGTGGACCATATTAAACCTACATGGAGAGGAAGTAATTTGGTAAGGGAATTATCCAAACGAGAAACTTTTTGGATTTATTCCTTGGATACCCTCACCCCCAAAGGGTTAAACGTCGAGTTAGATATAAATTGTTTCATTAGTGACTTTTAGTGTTATTATTTGTTTTACCGTTTAGTAGGTTTATATTATATATATGTGGAATTTATTAATAAACCTTTAGGTATTAATAACATAATTATGAAACAATTTTGAAGATTAGCATTTTATGTAGGATTTTTTAGGATTTTTTAGAAGTAAATTTTATATATTTCATTTTAATATTGTATTTTAACGTTGAGTGTTGAGAGATATATATATATAATTTATTCCTATTTTTGTAGAAATTTAGACTGCTGTTTGGTATTCATACTCAAGATGGCGCTAGTGCTGGGTGCTTATCTGTGATAATGAATCATATTATGGAGACTCAGCTTTTATTGAATTATTTTAACTATTCGATTATGTTATTATTATCTTAATAACGCTTTTCAAGATCAATGTATAAGAGGTTATTGTTGATTTAATGTGTTAAGTGATTTAAAATGACGAGACCCCTGTGACTACAATGTGTTCTGCCGATTTGAGTAATTAAATGGCATTGATTAGCATATAGGAGGGGTTAAACTTGTCTCTCAATCACTTGTGTGAGTATATATTCCTGTGAGCCGTGCTGCAGAGTCATGCCCTCAGAGGAAGTCGAGAAGACGAAACGTCAGGGTGTGACTTTGCGGCTGAAAGGAAGTGACGTCGGTGCGTTCCAGGTGCGCTCCAAACACAGGAAGCGGCAGTAAGTCTGGTTAAACACAAGCTGTACCAGCTGATACACTGCACCTGTTAGGAGCCTGGGGGAACAGCACGGCGGTTTTGAATTACACTGCTGCTATTTTACTGCTTGATTTTTACCATATGGAAGATATGTTGTGGAAACAATTTTTATAGACTTATTAAAAGATACTCTACGGGATTACACTATTGGTGGCTTCTCTTTCTTTTCACTTTGAACATCTGCTGGTGATTATCGGATGATCTCTGGAGGCTTTAGAAGGAGTAATCAGAACCAGGATTAGGATGATCGGATGACCATCGGATGGGATCTGTGAGGTGCCTGTTTAAATCCTGTGTGTGGTGAGTACCCATCTGAAAGGGGATACAACTGATGATTTAAAGTGGATCATATTAAGGAGACATCTGGAGCTATATGTCGTTTACAACAACATTTTTTTCATTTTTTCATAAGTTCTATATGTACTCTTATGAACTGTAAATAAGAGTGAGTGGACAAGGGAGTGTATTGACCACCTGAGCGCTGCTATAGAAAACTTTCATTATCCTACCCAGGGATTTGATTGTGTTTTTATAAGTTTTATAGTTTTATGTTCTGCAAAATATTTGTTGTGTTTAAGCGGCTGCTGATATAGATACATATAGTGAACATTTGGGTTAATGAATACGGTCACGTATTCATTGTAGTCTGTTATAAATCACCTGTGAGTTTCTTTAGCGCTGGGATAGTGAAAGAAGGCCAGGGGAACTTCACTTTAATTTTTGTATGGAGTGAGTACAGTAGAAAATTAATTCAATAGTTCCCTATCAAATTTCCCAGATGAAAAACCTGGTAGAAAGGGTTTAAAATTAATAGCTTGGTTGAGGCCAGGAGGTGAGGTGGCGTTGAGGGTCGAGATCCATCTCAGCTCCTTCTGAAGGAGACATTTGTCAAAATCGCCTCCTCGGGGGCTGCGGTGGACCCTGTCCAAAACAACCTCCTCAATTTTTGATAAGATACCGCCATGAACTTGAACGACATGTCTGCCGAACGGGAGATCTGGATCTTTGTCCCTCATCGCTTTCAGATGTCGGTATAGTCTTGTCCATAATTTTTGCATGGTCTTACCCACATAGAAGCAATTACAAATACATATTACTAAATATACTATCCCTGTAGTTTGACAGTTCGCATAGTGTTTGGGTCGAAGTTTTTGACCATTTGGTAGATAAATATTTTTTCTAGTATTCAAGTATTTACAGTATGTACAGTTTCCACACTGAAAAGTTCTGAATTCTTTACAAGGATCACCTCTGGTGGTGCCCTGGAATTCGCTCTGCACAACCATATCCCGTAGGGAAGTAGTTCTTCTGTAGGTAATTGCTGGTCTTGGAGGTACAAGTGGTCCTATCACGGGGTCTGCTGTTAACAGATGCCAGTGTTTTTGCCAAATTTCAAAAATCTGGGCATGGTCCTCAGAATATGTGGTGATGATACGATGATCAACTTCCACATTCCTGTTTTGTTTGGGTCCTAATAGATCATGGCGACTTAAATTCAGAGTGCGTTTGAAGGCCTTTTTAAGGCATTTATGACTATATCCCCTAGCGAGGAGCCGCTTCCTCAGGTTGTGTGCTTCTTTTTTGTAATCAGACTCATTAGAGCTGTTGCGTTTAATCCTCAAGTATTGTCCATACGGAATGGATTCAACTAAGGGCCTAGGGTGAAAGCTAGAAGAGTGTAGAATGGTGTTGCCTGCGGTAGGTTTGCGGAACAACTTACAAGATAACGTATTTTCCTTATCTCTAAAGATTTCCACATCTAGGAAAGTGATGTTATTCGGGTCAGATACCATTGTGAATTTCAAATTAAATTCATTGATATTTAGAGCAGTGAGACATTCCTCAAGCAGTTGCTGGGAGCCGGTCCAGACAACGAAGATGTCATCGATGTACCTGTGCCATAAAGCTACATGGCACAGGTACATCGAGAGATCCTCGCTGGAAAAAATAGCACGCTCCCATTCCCCCAGGTACAAGTTGGCATAGCCAGGGGCACAGCTAGTGCCCATGGCTACGCCCTGTACCTGGAGGAAGCATTGGCCGTCAAAAGTAAATACATTGTGTCTCAATACAAAGTCCAAAGATTGGACTATGAATTCATTGAATGAATGTTCATGATGGCTAATTTGTGACAAAATATGCCTGACACAGGCCACACCTAGAGAATGAGGGATCGAGCTGTAGAGTGCTTCTACATCAATGCTGACAAGTATGGAGTTTGTAGGAATCTGTACTCCCTCAATAATACGCAATAAGTGAGGCGTATCTTTAACATAAGAACGGATGCTTAAAACAAAAGGTCTTAGATGCTCATCGATGAGCCGTGAAAGATTTTCGGTAATAGCTCCATTGCCAGATATGATGGGACGTCCAGGGGGATTGAGAGAATTTTTATGAATTTTGGGGAGGGAGTAAAAAGTTGGTATTCGGGGAAAGGGGGTGCGGATAAAATCCAGCGTTTGTTTAGAAATAATATTATGTTGAAATGCCTTATCAACCATATCATAGAATTTTTTGTTAAAGGCATCTACGACACCACTGCTAACCGGTCGATACCAGTCATGTTTTTTTAGAATATTTTGACACATTTCACTATATTGAGGGTTGTCCATGATGACAATGTTCCCTCCTTTGTCTGATAATTTAATAGTGATCTGGTGATTTTTAGATAAGTCTTTAAGAGCTACCCTCTCATTAGGAGTGAGGTTAGCATGACTATGTGGTGTCGGTACAAGGTTGTTGATTTCATCGCTGGTATTTTTAAGAAAGTTAGCTACTCCCTGATTAGAACTGGGTGCTGGGTATAAAGATGATGTTTTTTTGAGGGAAGTTTTTGGAATGCTTAAAACCTCCGAATGAGTTGTATTGGTGTTAGACAAGAGTGAGTCAAGGTCCAAGGTATCAATAAGATCCTTTGGTTCGTTTTCATCAAGTAGAAATTTGATTTTCCTTATGGCCTCTCGTTCGCTATATGTATGGAATTCCCGTGTATCTGGGTCGTTTTTTTCAAATATACTCTTAAGGAGTAATTTACGGGCATAAAGATGAAGATCTTTAATAATCTCAGAATTTATCAGTAGGCTTGTTAAGGCAAAAGGTAAGCCCTTTTGAGAGGACCGAAACCTCGTCAATACTAAGAACATGTGATGATAAATTAATGATATTAAGTGCCGAAACTATGTTGGAATTAAGTTGTGGGGGATTAATACGTTTCCCGAATACTTAGTGAACATTGTAGGGACTTTAGGTGTAATGAAGGTGTTGGTACCTTCAAGTGATTCATGTGTAGGAGCAGAGGCATCCAATGCCACTGATATGGAAGTGCTAGGTGCTGATGGGAAGGGAGTGCGAGGGTGCTGTTTTGGGGGCCGCTTTTTAGTATTGTTAGTAGTAGAGGAATTCTCAAAATCACGATTTATTTTTGATGGTCTGGTACGTCTCCCCTTCATTGGTACGTATGACATGCTCGAGGATACTGAGGACGTATCCGACATGTCAGATTGTACTGGGCGTTGACTATCATTTTTACGTTGAAATCTAGAATTGCTATTAGAGGACCATCTATAAGCCCGTCCCTCCTCAAAGGCCTGTTTGTCACGCATATATTTGAGTTCCTTTTTGGCCAAAATGGATTTATTAAACAATTCAATGTGGATCTTAAGTTTCTCATTCAGGTCCTTATATGAGGAATGGGTCTGTAGAGATTTAATCTTGGAGTAAATTTTGTCAATATTCATGTTGATATCAATGAGCCGTCTCTGATATTCGTCAGAGAGGAGTTTCATCATACCGACTGAACATAATTTTAGATTAGCTTCCCACGCTTGTTTGAACACCGGGTCCAGATCTTCAAAAGTAGGGAAAATCTGGACTCGAAAACCAAGGGGGTTTAAATCATCTTTTATATATTCATCAAAAGTTTTTATATGCCAATGTATCAAGGATTTTTTCTCCAGCCATTTCGTTAGGTTAGAAAAAAGAAAGCCTAACTCAGACTCTAGAGATTCATTTTTACCATAATTGGATTGTAATTGTTCAGCAAACGACTCCCATGATTCACTATAGAGTTCTGCCATGATGATACGCCTTCGTGCTGTACAAGGGAATATACCAGAACAGTAATAATATGACAACCACAGGGATACCAAAAAAAACAAAAAAAAAACAACAAATGTTATAACTTATCTATGTGCATTTAATTCTAACCACCCAGGGCAAAAAGGAGGGGAGATGAGGTGATTTTGAAACAAGATTTATAGAAGGGGCGTACACCACTGGTAGCTTCAAAAATTTGGTGGGGACTTACGGGTATCTACTACCCAACGTTTGATAAAGAGTTTAGGAATGAAGCAATTTAAACCTGTGGATAAGGGGCAATTACCACTAATTCCAATCACATCCCGGTTTAATTTGAAAAATTAGGAGAAGAATTGCCCCTGGGATGGTATAGATTGGAACAATAACATGGATTTGCCACCAAGAAGTATATATAAAAGTAAAAAAAGTTTTATTTGTACAGATTTTTCACATAATTTTAGCCATAATAAAATGAATTAGAAAAACAAGAACTGACATGCATTTATATTGACACCAAATACATACAATCACCCTATGTTTGTGACATGTAAGTCAATTATACATAGTGGCGAAAGGCAACCGACAGGTTTCGGATATTGGTCGCTGTGTTCATAGCAGCTTCCATTACATTTCCTTCTTCAGGGTATTATGTATTGGTTGTACATGGATTGACATTTCTAAAGAGAAAAGATATAATACATAATAACAGTGTATTGTGATACAAAAACATTGCATATCTTCAAATTCTAAGCATCTCCCAAATATGGGCGATTTGAAACACACACAGAAAAGGGAAGAGGGGGAGGGGAAGGGGAAGGGAAGAAAAGGAAAGGGGCGGAAGAACCATAAGATACTCATTGGTAATATAGGGATACATAGTATATGTACAATCAACATTTATGCGAGAATACTTACATCCAACTAAGATTCAAATGTCATAAATGCATCCGTCTATATTCAAAACAGAAGAGCCAGCCGGCCGGTTTGGGTTCAATCTTGGAATGTCCTGCTTGTCTCGTATTATGGTCGCTGGATCGACTTTACCAAAGCCGTGCGACTACTAACCTATAACTTTGGGCTGCATAAAAATTGCTTGGGGCTCTACTCCATCAGTGAAGTCCCTCCAACCGGCTGGCTCTTCTGTTTTGAATATAGACGGATGCATTTATGACATTTGAATCTTAGTTGGATGTAAGTATTCTCGCATAAATGTTGATTGTACATATACTATGTATCCCTATATTACCAATGAGTATCTTATGGTTCTTCCGCCCCTTTCCTTTTCTTCCCTCCCCCTTCCCCTCCCCCTCTTCCCTTTTCTGTGTGTGTTTCAAATCGCCCATATTTGGGAGATGCTTAGAATTTGAAGATATGCAATGTTTTTGTATCACAATACACTGTTATTATGTATTATATCTTTTCTCTTTAGAAATGTCAATCCATGTACAACCAATACATAATACTCTGAAGAAGGAAATGTAATGGAAGCTGCTATGAACACAGCGACCAATATCCAAAACATGTCGGTTGCCTTTCGCCACTATGTATAATTGACTTACATGTCACAAACATAGGGTGATTGTATGTATTTGGTGTCAATATAAATGCATGTCAGTTCTTGTTTTTCTAATTCATTTTATTATGGCTAAAATTATGTGAAAAATCTGTACAAATAAAACTTTTTTTACTTTTATATATACTTCTTGGTGGCAAATCCATGTTATTGTTCCAATCTATACCATCCCAGGGGCAATTCGTCTCCTAATTTTTCAATTTAAGGAGAGGAGGAGCAACGCCCAGCAAGTCGGAGCCTGTGTTGGGGCCTGTCACGCCCGTCTAGGCCGAAGAGTCTGGGCCTACCGAACCTGGAGAAGCCTGCTTGCCAGAGAGGGAGAGAGTCCTTATCTGGAGAGCCTGCTGACATCTTGGAGCATCCAAGAGTTGATCCACCTTCAAATCATCGTTCGGTTGTCTGAGGGATCGGAGACTACGGGTGACCGTGAGATCGTATGCTGAAGCCCAGCAAAAGGATTGGCTAAACGGATTGGTCCGGTCAAGTGAGAGAGCACTTGCTCAGGAATTCTTAACTGTTTGCTAGGCCTGAGATCCCTTAACATAGGGCCCACCGCCATCACAGCAGTGTGCCGCGCACCCAGTGACAGTGTGCTGCTCAGTTAAAGTTGGGCGTCTTATTGCCTGTGACTTTAGGTCCTAAACGATAGGATTTTTTTAATATTATTCACGTCTATTCATTATATCACTATTATATGGTATATACGAAGTGGGACTTTCCACTTCTTTTCACAGCGCCACATTGTATTTATTTATATAAGAATTGTATACCTTGATATTGTTTGCACTGTTCATAATTTTAACTTTTCAGGGCCCTGCATATGCAAATAAATATTTGTTTAACCAAATGTTTTCTATCTAGTAAAGATATTTTATGGTTAAGCAAACACGTTGTGTGGAGTATTAACTGTTCCAGAGAGAGACGGTCAGCACAGATAATCTAATTCTGAACTGTGAATGTATGCTTTATTGCGGTATTGTGGGTTTCATTGTTAGCGGGTTAAACAATCCCATTCGCTTTACTGTGGTGCCAGTGGAGGGTCAGAGACAGTTATTGGGGTTGACAGCAGTGAGGTACAGGCCCAAAGCAATACCAGCAGCCCTCTTAATTGGGGGTGTGCTACACGTGGGGGCTCGTCCGGGATCCTGTACTCTGCAATCAAAACCCCTGCCCGTGGTGCCAGCATGGATCCTTTCACTGTGGTCCAGTGGTGCGAATCAGCAGGAGCTCTTCCAGGCACAAGTGTGGCTATTGAATTTTCCGGAGACAGCTGGGAAGAGGATGAAGTTGACAGGCTCATGATGTCACTGTCTCCAAGCAGGAAGGCATGGGTGATTGACCTAAAACCATAAGAGGAAACCTCCCGTACCTACACACTAGTGGAGTGGAGGGACGAAGTACCTGAGAACTTCATAGGCCGGAGTGTACAGTCCAAGGACCGGAAGACGTACTATCTAGAGCACCCAAAGACTATAAAAGAAGAGGTCCCTGAAACCAGCCAAGGAAAGCCTCTCAGAGAAACGACAACCTCCCCGGCACCCCTAACCACTATAGGCCCTGAACTCCTTAACGCCCTAGGGGACCTCGTGACAAAGTGCCAGAAGAGCAACACGGTGTGCGTGGAGACTGGATACCGGAAGCTGAGGATTTTCTCCGGGAAGCAACCTGTACCACTTGGAGAAGAGGACTTTGATACCTGGATAGAACAAGCGATGCAGGCTGTGGAAGGTTGGGAACTGTCAGAAGCCCAAAAGAAACAGCGCATAAACAAAAGCTTGAAGGGAGCTTGAAGGGAGCTTGAAGAGAGCTGCTGCAGAGGCTGTGAAGAATCTAAGGTTCAGCAATGTCACTTGTACTGCCTATGATTACATAGTCATGTTACAAGAAGAGTTTGGTCAGTTGGAGAAAGTTACTGACCTAATTTACCAGTTTGAGCACACTCACCAGCAGCCAGGAGAGCGTTTGTCTGAGAATGTCCGAAGATTGAACAAAATGCTCTGCCAGATAGTCCTGAAGAAAGGGATGGTACCACAGGACATAGACCGAGCCAGGATGCAACAGATTTTAAGAGGGGCTCTGCGCAATGACCCAGTTTGGCTTCATTTGAAAACTACAGGAGGAGTCATGTCCTTAAGTTACCCAGACCTTGTGCGAATAATGAGAGATGAAGAGGCTTTGCTAAATGATCAATAAACAACTAGTAAATACACCTCTCTCCCCTCCGCTGGGGTTAGAGCAGCCATGGCCACGGAACGGGATTCTGAAGTGGCTGTTTTAAAGTCACAGATGACTCAAGTGCTGGAGATGCTGACTTCTTTGTTGGCCAAAGATTCAGAAGCCACTAAGGAAGAAGAACGCAAGAAAGGAATGGTTCGAAATACCTCAAACCCCGTTTATCAACAGAACAAAGATGAGGAAGCTTGTTTCAACTGCAGGGGGATTGGGCACTACAGGCAAGTGTGCCCCATCCCAAAGAAAAACTGCAGTCTCATACCGCAAGCCGGCGGAAAACTTCAGAAGGGCCCCGGTGAAGGAGTCAACCGGGTGCCCATCAGCCAACTCCAAAATAATAAGAGACCAAGGGAGGTTGCAAGGGGAGAACAACTCCCCACCCAATGAATCTGATACTTCCTACATCAGGTCCAAATATAACGTCCGGAGGAAGGAGATCAGTGCATGCCAGGCCCAACAAGGATTAAGGTCCAGGAAGAGACTGAAAAATAAAAAATAAAAAAAAACCTCAAATTATAGAGTCCAGTCATAAGACTTCTCCGAAGAAATTCCCTGTTAAACTGGTGGGACCCTCCCAGTGGTCCCCATTCAAGTAGAGGGAATCTACACGAAGGCCCTTCTTGACACAGGAGCTCAAGTGACCCTTCTGTATCAGGATTTTTATCAGAAACACCTGAGACATTTGCCCTTGCAGAAGCTGGAAGACTTAGAAATATGGGGTATTGTTACCCAGAGCTTCCCTTATGATGGATACCTCCCTATTAAATTGGCCTACGATCCCTCGGTGGCGGGGGAAGCAGAGATCTTTGATACACTGGCGGTGGTTTGTCCTCGCCCACCAGGGGCTAACAAGAGTTCCCTCACAATAGGGACCAACAATGATTTGGTCAGGAGACTACTGACACCTGTGGCCCAGGAGCAGGATACCCCAACGCCCAGAGTTCACCCTATGTTGCACCGGGCATATCAGCGCTTGGTGCTGGAACAGAAGGCCCCAAAAGAAGGAGTGGGGAAGGTCTGGAAGCTAGACAAGGTGGAAAAGGTGCTACAGCCAGGAGAAGTAACCCCTCTGAGGGCCACTGTTATACTCACTTGGGAGCAACCGGGCCCCTTCATTGTTCTAGAACAAGATCCCCTGGATACTCATCAAGGGTTGGAAGTAATCCCTGAAGTGGTTCCATTGAAGGCACTAAATGGCAGGGTATCGGTGAGCATTAGAAATACTGCCGCCACCCCTGTGAAGATCCCAGCCAGAATGTTGTTGGGCCAGGTGAACCCTGCCACCCTGGTTGCCCTATCGGACTTGGAGAAGGAGGAAAGAGGGGAAGTTACGGTGGAGAGGCTTTGCTTCGAAGACACGGCCCTCCCAGCGGCTTGGAAGGAAAGGGCCAAAATTCAGTTGGCTAGGTGGCAGAAGATCTTTTCCAAGAATGAGTTTGATGTGGGGTGTGCAAAAAGTGCCACCCACAAGAGTCACCTACAGGAGGACAAGTCGTTCAGGAAAAGAGTCCGGCGGGTCCCCTTGGCTGATTTGAAAGATCTGCGCGAGCAACTGGCGGAACTTAAAAAAAACGGTGTCATCCGAGAATCCAGAAGTCCATATGCTTCCCCAATAGTGGTGGTCAGGAAGAAAAATGGATCACTGAGACTGTGCATTGACTATCGGACACTCAACAGAAGAACAATACCGGATCAGTACACCACTCCCCGAATAGAGGATGCATTACAGAGTTTGTGTGGGGCCAAGTGGTTCAGTGTGATGGACTTGAAAAGCGGGTATTACCAAATCCCAATGCACCCAGAAGATCAGGAGAAAACAGCCTTCATTATCCCTGTGGGCTTCTTTGAATTTAATCGCATGCCTCAAGGGTTGTCTGGCATCCCAGCCAGCTTTCAGCGACTTATTGAGAAGACAGTAGGGGACATGAACTTAATCAAAGTATTGGTATACCTGGATGACATTATTGTGTTCAGAAAAACCCTAGAAGAACATGAAGAAAGGTTGGAGAAGGTCCTAAAGAGACTCCATGATGAAGGCCTAAAGCTTTCCCTTGAAAAGTGTCAATTTTACCAGTCTTCAGTTCATTATCTGGACCACATCGTGTCCGCGGAAGGAGTATCCACAGATCCAGAAAAGTTGGAGGCTGTTACCTCTTGGCCCAGGCCTATTCCCGTGACTGAACTTTCGTAGTTTTTGGGGTTCTGCTCTTACTACAGAAGGTTTGTGGAGGGTTTTGCCAAGATTGCTAGGCCATTGAATGAGCTTCTGAAGACTGAAGGAGAAGAAGAGGACTCAGGGCCTAGGAGACCAGGGGAGTCTATAGAAGGCCAGTGGACCATCGAATGTGAAGAGGCTTTTACCAGATTGAAGGAAAGCCTGACCACTGCCCCCGTCTTGGCTTATGCAGACACCAGGAAACCCTATGAGTTACATGTGGATGCCAGTCGTAATGGTCTGGGAGGGGTGCTGTATCAAGAGCACGATGGCAAACTGAGACCTGTTGCTTATGTAAGCAGAAGCCTGGCCCCGGCGGAAAAAAACAACCCCACCCACAAACTGGAATTCCTGGCCTTAAAATGGGCTGTGGTGGATAAACTAAAAGACTACTTATATGGGGCTGAGTTTGTGGTCAAGACAGACAATAACACTCTCACCTACCTCCTGACCACCGCCAAATTAGATGCCACAGGCCACCATTGGCTGGCAGCCCTTTCGGGATTTACCTTTAGCTTGAAGTAAAGGCCTGGGGCTGGAAATAGAGATGCAGATGCCCTATCCAGAAGAGCTTATGCCCTGGGGGGCTCTACCGAAGAATGGACTCAGTTGGCCCCAGAGGGAGTGTGAGCCCTATATCAAGGAGCGGAGCTCCAGGCTAATGGTGGGTCCAGAGCTGAAGAAATTGGAGTCTCGGCCATCGGAGTACCTAAGTACTACTGTGATGTGACTCAGATTGGGAAAGAAAACCTACCTAAACTGTTGAAGGGAGATCTGAGAAGAGATCAACTGAGAGACCCCCTGGGGAAGTTAATGTTGGAGGCATTGGAGAATCAGAACTCAGATGTGCTCTTAAAAGACTCTTCAAGGGAGGCTCACCTGTTAAGAATGGAATGGGATCGATTGCCGATGCATCAAGGGGTGGCCTAGAGGATGATCTAGAGGATAAATGGCAGCTGTTCCTGCCTGAGAAATACCGGAAGGCAGTATTGATTGCTTTGCATGACGATAATGGTCATTTGGGATCTGAGAGGACTTTCTAACTCGTAAGGAACAGGTTCTATTGGCCCTGTATGCGGGCTGAAGTGGAAGAATACTGCCACTCTTGCGCACGTTGTATACAAAGGAAGACCTTGCCTCGTCAAGCTGCCCCAATGGGCCACCTACAAAGTCAGGGACCCTTGGATCTGGTATGCATTGATTTCCTTTGTCTGGAGCCTGATCTGAGTGGACAAGGGAATGTTCTAATAATACCTGACCATTTCACTAGATATGCCCAAGCATTCCCAACTAAAGACCAGCAGGCCTCAACAGTGGCCAAGGTGCTTGTTAAAAAGTTATTCGTGCACTAAGGATTGCCTCAATGCCTCCATTCGGATCAGGGAAGAGACTTTGAGAGTAGGCTGATAAGAAAGTTGTTGGACTCGCTGGGCATCAAGAAGACCAGAACAACCCCATACCACCCACAGGGGGATGCTCAGCCTGAAGGGTTTAATCGAACCCTGTTAAATATGTTGGGAACTTTGAGTGCAGAGAAGAAACAACATTGGAGCAAGCATGTAGCGGCCATTGTCCATGCCTACAATAGTACGACCAGTGATGCTACTGTGTACTCCCCATTTAGACTGATGTTTGGGCGGGAAGCACCATTACTGGTGGATTTGGCCTTCGGCACCTCTCTGGATCATTCCTCAGTAGCTTCCCACAAGGGGTATGTAGATCGGCTGCGACAGAGTTTAAGGCTGGCATACGAGAATGCTCAGGCGACTTCTGATCAAAGGGGAGTAAGGAATAAGAGAAGCTTTGACCTCAAGGTCCGGATACATGATCTACAACCAGGAGACAGGGTGCTGTTGTGAAACTTAGGTGTCCCGGGAAAACATAAGTTGGCTGACCGATGGAGATCACAGCCATATGTGATCTGTAAACAGCTGCCAGGCCTGCCGGTGTATCAGATCAAACCAGAAGGAAGTGTAGGGCCTTTAAAGACTTGGCACAGAAATCATCTATTGCCCCTCTCTGAAGCAGTCCACTTACCCCCCACCTTGGGTTCTCAAGAGACCCCTTCAGCCTCCCACACCCCCGGACCAGTCACCCGGTCCCAAACAACCCTGTCAGAAAGAGGGAATAGTGGAACCGAAGACGAATCCAGTGAAATTGAGGAAATGGAACTTGATTGGTTGTGGTCATCTCAAGGACCGGAATCTCTGGCCGTTACTCCATTGCCATCTGAAGATACTTTGAACCCGGAGGCTCCTGAGTTTATGCCACACCCTACTCTCGCTGAGGAATGGGAGGACGCTTCAGAATCTTTCCAAACAGAAGACCACAGAGAACTCTCATCCTATCTTGTAACTGATCTGGATGCTCCTGAAACAGCAGGATCAAGCGCACCTAACCAAGAGGAGAGAATCGGTGAAGAAGATACGGAAGTAGCTGGACCTGTTACTTTGGATATACAGACCCCAATGCCACGGAGAGAAAGAAGAGTCATTCACCCTTCAAAAAGACTGACTTATACCCAAATGGGTGAATGTTCTGAAGAAGCTGTTTTTACTGCAAGAAGGACAGTAGATGAGGCTGGTCCTTCCACTGTACATTTGGTGGAGGGCAACCCTAGCTCACTCCCTGGCACAGCTAAACAGGCCACCTCCATTAATGTGACCTGTAGACAGGACAATCCCCCTTCCAAAGCTTGGTGGGAGATTCCCCTGTCGGACTCTTTTGTAACGGTAAATTGTACTAACCCAGTTCTCCTACAGGAATTGTTGAGGTCTTTGGGGACCAAAGATTTTAAGTGGGGGGAGTGTGTAGCGGGGTGTCACTTTGTGGTGTTCATAGAGACTGTGTTTCATACAGGTGAACCCGGAATCTCCCCTGTTTCTCTGTTGGATTATACGTTGACTACTGTTTGATTATGAGCAGGAAAGTGCATGGTGGGACTTGTGGTACAGGGAGAATTGGACTCCAATGGTGTGGGTACTACACAAACTACTGTACCCACAGTGCAACTGTACACCCATCGTGCATTGCCCGGAGCAAGGTCTGCTGGGGATGGGTTATTTAAGGAGAGGAGGAGCAACGCGCGGTCTCTTTGGACATCGTCCGCCTAGCAAGTCAGAGCCTGTGTTGGGGCCTGTCGCGCTCGTCTAGGCTGGAGAGTTGGGCCTACTGAACCTGGAGAAGCCTGCTTGCCAGAGAGGGAGAGAGTCCTTATCCGGAGAGCCTGCTGACATCTCGGAGCATCCAAGAGTTGAGCCACCTTCAAATCCTCGTTCGGTTGTCTGAGGGATCGGAGACTACGGGTGACCGGGAGATCGTATGCTGAAGCCCAGCAGTGGGATCGGCTAAACGGATTGGTCCGATCGGGTGAGAGAGCACTTGTTCAGGAATTCTTAACTGTTTGCTAGGCCCGAGATCCCTTTGCATAGGGCCCACCGCCATCACAGCAGTGTGCCGCGCACCCAGTGACAGTGTGCTGCCCAGTTAACCTCCCTGGCGGTATGATTCTGTCTGGAATTATGTACCAAAAGCGGTACAATTATTTTGCATGTAAATTTGGTGTTATGTATTGTAGGCCTGCAATTCTTAGTAATTACTTACTTAAACATGACCAAACAAGAGTCTAGTAGACATCCCGGGTATGATAAAGTTTGAAACACAAAATAATAAATTATAATATAATAAATAACTATAAATAATTATAACAAATAGTAATGTAATTATAATAAAAATTATTCAATAATGTAATCAAATCAAAAACACTGAAATTTGCTCAGTTGCAGAATTGTCGCTGTCATTAGATTTTTTGTTTGATGATGAATTTCCCCACAAATCGCTATCGCTCAATTCTGTGAGTGATTGTAATTTATTATCGCTGTTTTTTAGCTGGTCTAAAACCACTTTTGACATAAAGGGACACTTTTTGGTTGCTATGGACAATCTTCAGTTTCCAGGCAGAAAGAACAGTTTTTATAATATAAAAGTGCATGCAGGACACTGGGCAGACCACTAGGGACAAAGGGGGTGTGTAATTATTACATACAGTACTGTAATCTGTAAGATTACAGAATACTGTATGTATACTATTTGTTTACTTTTTTGAATTTGGCGCCGAACTTCGTCCCCGTGCGTTGCAACGTCGCAGGGAACGGAGCTCGGCACTCGGCAGTGAGGATCGAGCGAGACACGGCTCGCACACACTGTGGGAGGACATCGCAGGATCCAGGGAACAAGGTAAGTTACTTCCCCTGGATACTGCGATGCAGCCCGAGTCTGGCTCGGGGTTACCGCTCTTAGCATTGAAAACTCACCCCGAGCCAGACTCGGGATTACCGCTAGGGAGGTTAAAGTTGGGCGTCTTATTGCCTGTGACTTTAGGTCCTAAACGATAGTAGGATTACAGATAACTGTTGATATCCCTTGGATTACAAATGTAAAAGTGCACCAACGTTGCTAGCGAATATCCCTTCTGTTGGAGTGACTGTGTGTGTGAAGTGGTCAGGCCTGACTGCAACTCACGAAGATATTGTTTGGGCACCGTATTGCCCATGAGGGGGAAGTACGCGAGCATAGTTCATCCAAGGACATTTAGAGTATATAAGAATTGTATACCTTGATATTGTTTGCACTGTGCATAATTTTAACTTTGCAGGGCCCTGTATATGCAAATACATATTTGTTTAACCAAATGTTTTCTATCTAGTAAAGATATTTTATGGTTAAGCAAACACCTTGTGTGGAGTATTAACTGTTCCAGAGAGAGACGGTCAGCACAGGTAATCTAATTCTGAACAGTGAATGTATGCTTTATTGCGGTATTGTGGGTTTCATTGTTAGCGGGTTAAACAATCCCATTCGCTTAACCGCAGTGCCAGTGGAGGGTCAGAGCCAGTTATTGGGGTTAACAGCAGTGAGATACAGGCCCAAAACAATACCAGCAGCCCTCTTAATTGGGGGTGTGCTACACCTGTCTAAAGCTAGTGCACGAGATATGTAAATAACCTGTCACTCAAAGCAAGGGGGCGGAACGGACAAAGGTGTTTCTCTGTTTGTCCGTTTTATTTCACTGAACAATAAAAGAGGATTGCTCACAGCTGGATTAACTCTGTGTGGCAAGACCTGGCACAAATAATAGGAAATCTTATACTCTACATTGTGACAGCAAAAAATAAATAAAAAAATTTCGGGTTTACATCCACTTTAATATAACTGTATTTTGTCCAACACAAATTGTTTCCTTACTTGACTCAAACTAGAACACCTCAAGGTCAGGGGAGATTCTAAATTATGTTGAAGTGGAAAACACATTACCCAAAGTATTTTACTAAAACACAGCACCATCTCCAACAGCCACATTTATTTTTCTTCTTAGATTTTATCAACAGCTTCAACAAGCTGCAGTTTTTCCCTCTGCATGCTTCACTGCAAACATTATTAGATTCCAAAGATGTCTTGTAAATTGCTTCACAAGGATGAAAAAAATATTCCTTGGAGAATATTCCACTATTTATCTTTTGTGATGTTTTAGTTTCAATTGTGAATATTGCAGATGGCTAGAAATGTGTTTTTTTTTTTTACTTTATTTGTCCATCTGTGTATAACTGTAATAATATTACTGAAGAAAAAAAGACAAATACATTGATAGAGGCCCTAGTTTACTATGAAGAATAGATGTAAAATAAGTATATAGTAACATACCTGTCTTAAATATGTGCTTTTATGGTGCAAACAAAAACCACTCCCCCTGCTCCCGCTCAGTCGGGGCACCCGTAACCCCCCCCCGGGTCTCGCGGTCGGTCATCCAGCACTGCACTTACCCCATCTAGGTTCCAGCGGTCAGCGCTCCTACGGGCGACAGGCGGCGGGCGGCGTGTGTCTCCTCCTCCTCTGCATCATGTGTGTCAACTCTCTCCTCTTCTTAGGCATCCAATAGGATCTCCTGTCCTTTCATCCAATTGGGTGATGGGTCTCAGGGCCCGCTTCCTGATTGATCGGGAGGAGGATCAGTGTGAGAATAGTGAATATTCATTCACTGTTGTCACGTAACAGGGTAGGCTAGGAGCCCCGAACCACCCTTTTTTGAAGCCTATTAGAGCCTCTGGCTCTAATCACATGCTTAAAAAAAAAGACACCCCCCCCATTGGAATCCATGCGTTGATGCCCTGCATGCAGATTACGGGGCCAGACACATGGATGGGGGGGGCGGTGCCCGTGCACCCCTAATGGACTGTGAGCCACTGCCAACCTGTTTACTTGAGCTGCATGTTTGTGCTTCTGCAGAGATGCTTATAACTGTGGTTGGTAGGAATTTAGCTTATTGGACTTGGGTGTTTGTATTCCCCACAATTTACTAGAAGACCTTACACACTATAATAAAGGTATGTCTCTTACTGCCATCCATTGGTGCATAGGGATCTGTCCTAATTATATTTGCTAAAGTTCTTCAAAGTTTTTTAGAATGTCCTTTGTTGTAGCTCCTAAACAGGTTTTTCTGTTTCAAAGAAGAAGCACAGATGGATCATCATTGCTATTCTGTAAACAGGGTTGGATCTAGCCTGTCTGATGTGGGGGTGCGGTAGAAAATGTTAGAGGGTTAGAAGATGGTAGGTCAGCAGGGCAGTGTACAGGGGGTAAGCAGGGCAGAGGATTGGGTCAGATGTTTGTATTGCACTGTATAGAGGCTATTAGTTAATAGGGCAGTGTACAGGGGTCAGTGGGGCTGAGGACAGGGCTCAGTAGTAGATGAGGCAGTGTTCAGGGGTCAGTAGTAAATGATGCAGAGGACAGATTTTGCCTAACAGTGGGGGAGCTTAAAGGGAGACCATTAAACAAAAGCTGAGCCTTGTCACTGTATTCTTTGCACACATATATCACAGTCCTTGTACCCACAAAATACTCTAACTTACTATGTCACAAGTACAATCTCACAGATACACAAACCTCAGAATGAAGAATCAATTTTAAATATTTAAGTGTTTCCATCACATATGCTTTTCTGCACCAAAAAGTGATCATTTTGTCATTCTGAGAATACCTTAAAGAAGAAGTTCATTAAAACCAGCAACTGGGACAATGAGCACTTTTTTCAGGACTATGTATTGTACACCACAATGTAGGGAGGGCAGGGGTGAGGAGTTAGTAACATACAAAACAACCTATAGAGTGCAGCATCAGGACGAGCCCACCTGATTACATTATATTACCCCTTACATCAAGAATAGTCTCCAAAGTCCCCCTCTACATTAGGGTCCTCCCCCTTACATCAGGGTCCCAAAAGTCCCCCCTCCACATCAGGGTCCCCAGAGCCACCTCCTTACACCAGGGTCCGCAGAGTTACCCCCCCCCCAACATCAGGGTCCCTAGAGTTCCTCTTTCATTAAAGTGGTAGTAAAGTGTCACAAACAAAACCCCCCTGAAAGTTAAGGGCATAATGTGTTAGTATGCATCGCATAAGGTATGCATACGTAAGAGACTTACCATAAACAAAGCCTTTGGGTGGGCGCAACTAAAATCTGAGGGGGCACAGCCCACCCCAGCACCCTCCTAAATCTGGCCATGTCTGTAAACCTTTTTGTTGAGGACAAAATGCATGTTTTAACAAAAACAAGCCTTTAAGGGCCATACATGGAGAATAACACATAAAAGCATCACATGTATTAAACAGAAAGCATCTAGTATAATAATTATCAACATGGACCCCCTAAAGAATGATTAAAGGCAGCCTGGGGTTTATTAGAAAGAGTTCTACAAGTAGATCATCACTTGTTTGATATCAATCTGTTGCTGTATTCACATTCTTAGCTGCAGTAAGACAGCAATAAATAAAGTAAGGTATGGTTAACAAATTGTGACAAAATTACTCTATTTGTAAAAAAATTATGCCCTGTGTGTGACTCTCAAGGAGTGGAGTTGGACACCTTTACTCTACTTGGACTGATCTGTGCCAATTAGATAAAAAGGTAAAGGTTTTTTGGTGGCCAATCTTACATTGTTGTGAGTCCCTAATTAATATCTCGGGGATGTCAATATTGTGTAAAATCAGAGTTTAAGGTAACATATAATTAAATTCAGTGTTTATGTAATCAATAAGCATTCAGACGTGACCCTTATTACACTTGGAGAAATGGCGATAGTGAGACCATGCACTTATGAAGTTACCTGTGCCTAGACACTTTAAAGAAAAGGGGCAACCTCCAAGTTAGGTATCCTTTAATGTGGTGGAACATTCCATAAAGCTATTTTTTTATTTGACCACAAAACATTTTTCTTCAGGATAGCTGGGTGAAACTAATGCATTTTATTTATTTTTGACAAACTTTGAAGTGTTTTTAATGTTTTGCTTTGTAAATATGGGCTGCTATTGTGCAACATTCCTATGGTAAGCAGTGTATTTGGACACAAACATTTTTGGTGACAATATTTTATTGGTTTAAATATCCACTGTTTTAAGCCACTGTTTAATTAAGCTGAGGTTGTTCTACATACACTTATTGATGGGACTGGGCAGCTGTCAAGAGAGTAGAGTGAAGGTGGAGAGCACAGCTCTAAACATTTATAAATGCTTTCACACAAAAATTCACTTGTGAATTAATTTTTGACAATGCTGGGCATTGAATTTTCAGTTACTGCTGGGCCTAGTCATTACTGTTATGGAGAGGCACTATGATTACAGTTGGTGCTTTTTGGAGACTGCTGGGGCATTTTGTTTACTGTTACTGCTGGGTGCTGTAATTATTATTTCCTGAATCTGCTGGTGCACAGTAATTTCTGATACCACTGGGGGGCACAGAGTTTACTAATTCCTGATTCTTCTGGGGGACAGTTATTTCTGTTACTGTTGGGGTGCTACAATATAAAATGAAGGTGTAGCGCTTAAAATATTAGGTAATGACAAGAAAGTTCATAATTGAAAGTTCATCAATATTGAGGAAATGTTGGAACCATCAAAACAGAATCCACCATAGGAAGAACTTCAAAAAAAGGAAGGATAGAATGCCCGTCACCTTCACCCGATATTACTGACTCTTACCATTAGTGTATAGGGTATACACATTGTATGCATTTAGGTGATGACAACACCGATCCCTCCAGCTTAAAGCACGATCCACTGCACATATAATCACAAAGATCCTTTTCCAATAACCCAGATATTAAGCACAGATCACGTTCTCTTAGCAGAGTATTAAGCCAGGTATGCTCCAATAAGAAGGGTGTACCTCGGTATCCACATATATGCAGAAAGGAAAGAAGAAACGCTCATTGCGCAGGCATCCGATAAAAGTATGGTTTATTGAATAAAAGGAAAATAACTCACATTTAGCAAGAGAATAATCAGACAGAATGGAAGCGACCAGCGCTTCCTACCAACAAGATGGCTTCCGCGTCTCCGTCCGCGTCCTACGTCACGCTTCCCTAGCTTCACTCAACGTTTCGTCATTAATATGCGTCATCAGGGGCATGGTTGCGGCGTGCGACGTTTGTTATTTGTAGGAGACAGACTGGCCTAACAAGCGGAAATTGATAACAGGAAGCACCAACATAAAGGCTAAATATTCAGTGCATTCCACGAACAGGAAATTTTTCCAAAACAAGAAACAATTGTTACATTTATGCTCGGCTACCCAATAACTTAACTAGAGAACCGGGAACAATTGTATCATAGGGGAAAGGGACCGTGTAATGTTTAATTTAGACACAATATCTTGTGTATAAACGGACATATAACAGACATATGAAGCGGCGACCTCTTGTGGTGACAAAACAAAAATGCATCTCACTAACCTGTGCGAATACACAGGAAATGCATAGATAAAATAAACGTAAGCTTAATATAACAAAAACATTTAATAACAAATTGTCTTATATTTCCAAAGGAATATAATAGGGAATCTAAAATGTAATATTACCTAACATTAAAAAATTTGGGGAAGTAAACAGAGAAAAGAAGATATAGTCCATTTTAAATGGGATAACCCAAAACCTAAAAAGAAGGGACATAACAGTATACTCTATCCGTTGTTGATAAATGAGTTAACATCCCATTCCATATTCATTCCGTGAGGAATTTAAGTCTGGGCCTGATAGATTCACCTAGTTTCTAATCGGGAGACCTCCCTAACCATATTACTACCCCTCCAATGCCCAGAGAATTTATCAATACCCAAGAAGGTGGTACCTTCCGGGTAACAGTCATGTTTCAAGGCATAGTGTTTGGACAGGCTGTGTTTCGTGAAACCCCTTTTAATATTTGCCACATGCTCATCCAGCCTGACATGTAGCGTGCGTATAGTACGTAGAGATGTAAAATTTCCGGAAATTTTGAAGCTCGGAAAAAAAACATATTTTTTTCCGTTTTTTGGAGGTAAAAAATTAAATGTTCGTATTTTTTTTTAAATGCTACATTAGCACTTTTTTGTCTTTTTAAGATTGAAAGTCATTCTGTTACGAGAACGTTGAGAAAAACTATGTGCATTGTCATCATTGTTGTCCTCTTCACTTCGATCCATGAAGGATTTTTTAATATCTACAGGACACTTGTTACATACAAGAATGTGTTTTGTCATCCTGGTAGCATTTGGAAATGCATATTTCATCTGACAATATTTGCAAATCACATTTTTCTTTTCAGAAGAACTTGTAATTTGAAAATGCCTCCATATGCTAGATGTTGGTCTCACGATTTTTCTGAGGGGAGTAGGAAATAAAAACAAGAAAAAATGACTACTTTGCAAGAAGACACTAATCTATGGTTGTGTGTGGGGGTGGGGGAAGGACCAGATTACTGGTAATTAAATTATTATTTACACAAAAGTTTATAAAGATAAACTAATGTAGCTAAATGATTCAGTTTTCTGGATTCAGAATCAGATAAATGTAAATTCTTACGTTTTTTTTATTAAGTGTAGCGCCCTCCTCACTCCCCTATTTCTCTCGTCTCGTCTTTCTCTTGTCTAGGGGTATCTTAGAGGGGAGGGAGCAGGGACACCATGCTTGGCTTCCACCACATGTGTCAGTGCAGTATAAGCAACGTTTTTGTATTACCTTCGGGTCAGTGCTGTGCACCTGGATCCTCCCTCCAAGAGTCACCTTAAACAATGTCTGTTAGGAAATGAGCCCCACACCATAAAAGTTCAACACTCCTTTATTCTTCTCGAATGAACACAATCAGTTGAACTCCCTTGGTAGAAACAGAACAGAAAAGGAGGTGTGGATGCGAATAGGCCCAGACACAATTTGGTTCTCCACTTTCCTTCCTGAAAGTGGGTTACGGTCTCCGCATGAGGGGGAATTTCCTTCCAGGCGGTCTCCGACGAGAGGCTCACCTGTCACCGGCAATATGCTGCACCGGGTCTTCAAGTGAGGAGCTCCCCCCGGTCCATTACGCCTTCCGGATTCGGGTACCCACTCCCGGGGTTCCCTAGGATCTCCTTCCCTCGCGGAACTCAGTGTTGGGCACTGATACCTCACCCCAGGCTAAAGGTGCCTGGGATGGAACACGACCTCCGATTGTCATCATGACCTAGGCCACCCAGAGGACCAACACGAACCACCGTCCACAAGCTGAAGGTGCCTGGGACTTCGACCCCTTGACAAAGATGGCTGGCCCCTTTATACCCTCTCCCAGCAAGCACAGCGGGTTCCCCGCCCCACCATACCGCTGCCGAGGGAGGACAAAAAGGAAGCACAACACAAAGCAATGATTCAACCCCAGCCCAGGGCGACAGCGCCACCTGCTGGGCTGCAGGGAATTTCACATCACCAATGTCTCTTTCAGGTTCAAATTTACACCCGGGAAAGTACATACCCGCTACATAAGTATATACTTTTAGGTCCTTTTTGTTGCTCTGTATTTTCTTCCAATGCTTTTGGAGCCTATTGAAGAGGACAGAACAAACCAAACACACACACTAACATGCAAAAGCAAAACTGAAACCTTTTTCTTGTTACAATAGCAGCACAGCACCTCCTAAAGGAAGAAATGCATACTGTTCTTGCATTGGAGGGTTCAGCTTGTTACCTAGGACTTGCTTGTCCTCACTCAGTGCACAGAAATTAGAATAATCTGATATAAAATGTTTAGAAATGATTTGGAAAATATTTGAACACCCTGTCTTAAAATATTGTATTCATCATGTTAAAATAAAATATTAACATTTTTTTTTTCATTTTTACATTTTTCCTTCAGGAAAAAAATGGAAAAAAACTGTTTTTTTTTCCGTTTTTTTCCCGGGCCTTCACATCTCTAATAGTACGCCCTATGTATTGTAGCCCACAGGGGCACTTAATTACGTATACCACATTTTTAGTGGAACATGTGATAAAAGGTTTTATCTAAAAAGTTTCCTGGGTTGAAGTTGCTCTGTTCTCCTGCTTCTAATTCCTGATACTACTGGGGCACAATGATTTGTGTAGGGTACTGCAATTACTGATTTCTGACACTGCTGGGGTATGGTAATGTCAGAACTATTGAAGTTGAAAGAACTAAAAGAATATATCTATAAGACATATTCATGTTTCTTTATACATATCAGAATCCATTTGTGTGAGTAGGGATGAGTCAAACACCCCCCTGGTTCCGTTCGCAGCAGAACATGCAAACAGACAAACAAATTGGGTGAACACCATTAAAGTCTATGGGACACGGACATGAAAAATCAAAAGTGCTAATTTTAAAGGATTACATGCAAGTTAATGGCATAAAAAGTGTTTGGGGACCCGGGTCCTGCCCCAGGGGACATGTATCAATGCAAACAAAAGTTTTAAAAACAAATATTTTTTTCAGGAGCAGTGATTTTAATAATGCTTAAAGTGAAACAATAAAAATGAAATATTCCTTTAACTATCATGCATGGGGGGTCTCCTTAGTATGCCTGTAAAGTAGCGCATCGTATCCATGTTTATAACAATACCACAGAAAAATTACATTTCTAAAGGAAAAAATGTAATTTAAACTGCTCGTGGCTGTAATGTATTGTTGGATCCTGACAATATAGATAAAAATCATTGAAAAAAACAGTGTGGGTAACCCCCGCAGTCCATTACCAGGCCCTTTGGGTCTGGAATGAATATTAAAGGGAACCAAGTGCCAAAAATACAAAAAAAATGGCGTGGGTGTCCCCCCAAAATCCATACCAGGCCCTTCATGTCTGGTATGGATATTAAGGGGAACCCCGCACCAAAATAAAAAAAAATGGCATGGGGGTCCCCCAGGCCCCCAGACACTATATACTCTGAACAGCAGTATATATATTATACGGACTGCACTATATACTCTGCAGAAAATTTGGACCTCAGGTGTTGGGCGTGTCAGAACACTGTAACCCCTCACAGTTACTCTTGTTGGGGTGCAGGAACGGGTCCTGCTGTGAAATATTATATGAAAAATTGTAATTACAGTCAAGTCCATAAATATAGGCACATCGACACAATTCTAATCTTTTTGGCTCTATACACCACTACAATGGATTTGAAATGAAACGAACAAGATGTTTTTTAACTGCAGACTTTCAGCTTTAATTTGAGGGTATTTACATCCAAATCAGGTGAATGGTGTAGAAATTACAACAGTTTGTATATGTGCCTCCCACTTTTTTAGGGACCAAAAGTAATGGGACAATTGGCTGCTCAGGTGTTCCATGGCCAGGTGTGTGTTATTCCCTCATTATCCCATTTACAAGGAGCAGATAAAAGGTCCAGAGTTCATTTCAAGCGTGCTATTTGCATTTGGAATCTGTTGCTGTCAACTTTCAATATGACATCCAATAAGCTGTCACTATCAGTGAAGCAAACATTAGGTGTGGCCAAATAAACAGTTTGGAACATCCTTAAAAAGAAAGAACGCACCGGTGAGCTCAGCAACACCAAAAGACCCAGAAGACCACGGAAAACAACTGTGGTGGATGACCAAAGAATTCTTTCCCTGGTGAAGAAAACACCCTTCACAACAGTTGGCCAAATCAAGAACACTCTCCAGGAGGTAGGTGTATGTGTGTCAAAGTCAACAATCAAGAGAAGGCTTCACCAGAGTGAATACAGAGGGTTCACCACAAGATGTAAACCATTGGTGAGCCTCAAAAACAGGAAGGCCAGATTAGAGTTTGCCAAACAACATCTAAAAAAGCCTTCACAGTTCTGGAACAACATCCTATGGACAGATGGGACCAAGATCAACTTGTACCAGAGTGATGGGAAGAGAAGAGTATGGAGAAGGAAAGGAACTGCTCATGATCCAAATCATATCAACTCATCAGTGAAGCATGGTGGTGGTAGTGTCATGCCGTGGGCATGTATGGCTGCCAATGGAACTGGTTCTCTTGTATTTATTGATGATGTGACTGCTGACAAAAGCAGCAGGATGAATTCTGAAGTGTTTTGGGAAATATTATCTGATCATATTCAGCCGAATGCTTCAGAACTCATTGGACGGTGCTTCACAGTCCAAATGGACAATGACCCGAAGCATACTGCAAAAGCAACCAAATAGTTTTTTAAGGGAAAGAAGCGGAATGTTATGCAATGGCCAAGTCAATCACCTGACCTGAATCTGATTGAGCATGCATTTCACTTGCTGAAGACAAAACTGAAGGGAAAATGCCCCAAGAAAACAAGAAAAAACAGGAACTGAAGACAGTTGCAGTAGAGACCTGGCAGAGCATCACCAGGGATGAAACCCAGCGTCTGAGGATGTCTATGCGTTCCAGACTTCAGGCTGTAATTGACTGCAAAGGATTTGCAACCAAGTATTAAAAAGTGAAAGTTTGATTGATGATTGTTAATCTGTCCCATTACTTTTGGTCCCTTAAAAAGTGAGAGGCACATATACAAACTGTTGTAATTCCTACACCGTTCACCTGATTTGGATGTAAATACCCTCAAACTAAAGCTGAAAGTCTGCAGTTAAAGCACATCTTGTTTGTTTAATTTCAAAGCCATTGTGGTGGTGTATAGAGCCAAAAAGATTAGAATTGTGTCGATGTCCCAATATTTATGAACCTGATTGTAGATGCCCTGAAAATTGGGCCTTTGGTTTTGGTGGCACCAGAACACTGTAATCCCTCACAGTTACTCTTGTTGTTGTCTTGTCCTGCTGTGAAATATTATATCAAAAATTTTAATTACATGCCCCAACAATTGGGCCTTGGGTGGTGGTGGTGCCACAATACTGTAACCCCACACAGTTACTCTTGTTGGGTGCAGGAACAGGTCCTGCTGTTAAATATTATATCAAAAATTGTAATTATATGCCCCTGTTAAACAGGGGCTGAAAAATTGGGCCTTTTGCTTTGATGGCGCCAGAACACTGTAACCCCTCATAGTTACTGTTGTTGGGCGCAGCAACGGGCCCTGCTGTGAAATATTATATCAAAAATTGTAATTACATGCCCCTGTTTGTGGTGTAGGTACAAAAAAAAAAAGTTACAGAGGTGATAAAAATGGCAATATCAGATCAGTATGATGTAAGATTGGAGCAGTCCCAGCAAATATGGAAAATGTAACCATTATGCCCACAATTCCTCCAGCAGTCCAGGGAGGAAGATCGATAAGTGGCTGCAAGTCTAGTTGGAATAAAGTACAATTCATGGAAAATCTATCAGGTTCCCAATGATTTATGCAGTGGGAGTTTTTTTAAGGGTAGTTTAAGCACTTGAAACCACTGATCAGAAGGGAAAGATTGGTGAGTGGCAAAAAGAGATAATGCTGCGCTGAATAAAGGATGGGAAATAGGTGAAACTGACTAAGTGCACCTAATAGACTAAGAGGTGATGATCGGTAAATAAATAAGCATCAAAGAATGGTAAACATATACAGCATAAAATAATAATACACTCAAAGGTGAATCATATGCAAAGTGAATACATCCAAAGTGAAAATAATGAATAAAGTGCTATGTGCAGCTGTGAACATGCACTAAAAAAGTCCTCAAAATGTTGCTGAAATTCCTTAAAACATCATTGCTTAAAATAAAAAGGATTCCAATTGTAAAAAAATATGAGCAAAACGATGATCAGTGTTCTTGTGCAAAAAAGCAAAAAAACTAAAACGGTGACTGGTTTGAGCAAAGAAGTAAGTGAAAGTGCTGGTGCCAAATTTTCCAACGTGAAGTGTCGTTGTTGAAGGGAGGGGAGAAACTTCCTGTTTCCCTTGTGATTGATGTGATTGTCCCCTTACCTTACTGCTGTAAGGTAACAGCATATAGTAATCTTTGTGGGTGAATCAGGCGTGTGCTCCGGTTGTTCCCTGATATGGCATCTCCTAGTGCTCTATGACCTTTGTCTTTAACAGGGTTTCCCTCGGGAGCCCGGGTTGGTGTAGCAGTAATGACCCTCACAGAAAAGGGAGATGGATGCGCCAATAGTGTAGTATGTTTAAAAGTAAATTTATTGGCAATAACACATCATAAAAGGTACTCACATAAAGTGCATGAGAAACGGCATATAAAAACGAGCAGCGAGCTCGCAAATGTCACCTCCGGTGCCTCTGGTGTCTTTTGCTGTATATGTTTACCACTCTTTGATGCCTATTTATTTACCGATCATCACCTCTTAGTCTATTAGGTGCACTTAGGTGCACTTAGTCAGTTTCACCTATTTCCCATCCTTTATTCAGCACAGCATTATCTCTTTTTGCCATTTACTTTGGGTTTCTGATAAACCTCCAGTGCTGCAGCAGTACCCTTCCTCCCCTTTCCCCCTCCCCACCTCCTTGGTAGAGCGGTAATCCCATACTTTTACATAAAGATTGGTGAGTGGCATTTTCCCAGAACTTCAATGAAGATTTGGACTGTGATAATGCAAAACAAAAAGTCTGTAGATGAAAAAGTCTGTAGATGAAAGAGATTCCCTTATACTGGGATTCAGGGCTATCCTAAAGTTTTGGCAATTTCCAAAGTAGCAGATTGGCAGACCATATAACTTGTGAAAGGATGGATTGTATGCGTAGATATATATAGCAAGTTTTATTCGTTATACCAAATTTATTGCATAGGTGTTGGAATTAATAAATATGAGAACAATAGATGGTTTATTAGGTTAGAAAGGCACAGAGCATAAATGGAATGCATAGGCAGAGGGCCGGACATGACAGAGTTAACATGCACACCGAACAAGTAGAGGGGAGTGGTTTGGGAAGTTTCAGAGGGGAGGGGAGGGAAGCAAATAAAAGGGTTAGCCCCTCCCCACGAGTCACCGCAGTGTGAGGGAAAGTTCCCGCCCACCATCCCTTGGGTTTTTGTTTCTTGTGTTTGTTGTGTCTGTATGTGTTTGTGTTGTGGTCTGTGTTGTGTTTTCTTATCACAGGTTTGAACATGGATGTCGTGGCAGTGGCGGGTGTTGATCTTTGCAGGGGATGGAAGAGATGTCAGAAGGAGGTTCAGCATCCATCATTGGTATGGGTCCTGATAGTGGTATCCCAGCTAACGGAAGTTTAGCTGGGAATTGGTAATGGGGCACTGCGGTCAGGGATTGTCTCTGAGCCAGCTTGTCGGCTTGAGGTCTAGGATCCACATTGGAGAGGTACTGCAGTGCAGTATGGTGTTCAAAGAGGTTTATAGAAGAACCTGCAAAGATCAACTCTATGTAGCCTGGGTTTAATAACTGTTTATTTTACATTAATGTTAATTTATATTTATATATTTGATAAAATAAAGTAGGCTGCTACAGCCTGGGTTTTTACTCCAAGATTGGTGTGGTCTCAATTAATATAGAGATTAAAAATTTGTGGTAGAAAATGGTGGGTAGCAGTGGGTACCATGTTATACAATAGTCATGGTGATTGTGATTATAAGAGATTCTAGGAATGCAAAGTAATTGAAGGTATCACAGAGATGCAGGGAGAGCAGGTCAGAAAAGGATTTGTAATACTCATTACAGAATCCATCAGGATTATCTAATGGAAGATTAGTTATAGCTTTTTTCTTTTCTGCAAATGAAAAGGGTTTGGATAATTCCATAAGCTGTTCGGAAGATACCACTGGAAGCTGTATAAAGTTAAAAAATATTTTATATTTTATCGGATCTGGTTGTGGGGTTGTTTTCAGGATGGGTTAGATTATAAAGTGTAAAGTAAAATGTGACAAATTGATTAGCAATATTGTAAGGGTTAATCAAGTGTTTGCCTCAAAGTTCTTTAACCACTTCCATTACTGCGCCATAGCTGAAAGACGGATAAAGCGCAGCTCTTTCGTTCTGGGAGGGTGTCCATGGATGTCCTCCTAAGAACGAGCTTTCTGGTTTTCTGGGGCTCACATCGGGAAATATCTGTGACAGCTGTGTGCCTTGGACATCACAGATCGGGTAAAGGGACAATCACAGTGACCCTTTACCACTTGATTGCTGTGTCCAATTACACGCATTTACAATGTAAACAAAACATGGTAATCAGGGATTTGAAAGGAGACCGATCTGTACCAGAACTTTGAGTTTACTTATTTCAAAGTACCACACAGTGTTTTACACTGACATACAGTGCCAAACAGTCCCACTCAGTGCCCATCAGTGATCATCAGTGCCAATCAGTGCCTATCAGTAAATAAGATAAAAGTGTGGCAGCGCCGTAAAGATATAAACTGTGAACAATTGTGCAAAGAAACACTGATTGTGCAATATTATAATACAAAAGTCCAATAATCAAATAAACAGATTCTTCCACTGGTGTGCAAAAGCTTGTGTGATGTTTCTTAAAAACAACCTCCATATGCAGAGTGCTCCCACCACCACATGCAATCCTTGCTCACCTCCTTTACACGACCCTGCAAGGGGTTAAACTCGCCTTGCACCCTGTGCAAACACTCCCTCCAAGGAATCGTCTGTAATCTTTGATGGCTCAAGGAATAAAAGGCAATCAATCTATGCTGGTATGCATTCCTTCCACTGTGCTGCTTCAAACTTTAATCCACATTTGCTACCGGTACGTTCAGAAATATATGGAAAAAACGTCAAAAAGTGCCTCCTATAGTGCAGTATCCGAGGGATTAGAAATAAACTCACATTTATTTAAAAATTTAAAAGCATTAATAATTAACCGCTTCAGCCCCGGACCATTTTGGCTGGTTAAAGACCAGGCCCCTTTTTGCGATTTGGCACTGCGTCGCTTTAACTGACAATTTTGCGGTCGTGCGACGTACCGTAGCTCCCAAACACAATTGACGCCCCACAAATAGAGCTTTCTTTTGGTGGTATTTTATCACCTCTGCGGTTTTTATTTTTGCGCTATAAACAAAAATAGAGCGTCAATTTTGAACAAAATGCAATATTTTTTACTTTTTGCTATAATAAATATCCCCAAAAAATATATAAAAAAGCTTTTGTTTTAACTCAGTTTAGGCCGATACGTATTTTTCTACATATTTTTGGTAAAAAAAAAATCGCAATCAGCGTTTATTGATTGGTTTGCGCAAAAGTTATAGCGTTTACAAAATAGGGGATAGTTTTATGGCATTTTTATAAATTTTTGTTTTTACTAGTAATGGCGGCGATCAGTGATTTTTTTTTGTGACTGCGACATTATGGCGGACACATCGGACACTTTTGACACATTTTTGGGACCATTGTCATTTTTACAGCGATCAGTGTTATAAAAATGCACTGATTACTGTAAAAATGACACTGGCAGTGAAGGGACGCGTGACCACATGGACAGGCACTTAAAGGGGACGTACAGGTACGTTGATGTGCCTGTCCGTGCCATTCTGCCGACGTAAATGTACAGGAGGTGGTCGGCTAGTGGTTATATCAGAACAGTCTCACTCAGTTGCAATAGTAGTCCACAGCCAGGCTCCACCTCTACTAGTTTCACCACCTCCCATGTGGCTTCATCTGGAGGAATGAGCCAAGTGGCTTTGGCAGGGTCGATTTATAGTGTACAATATGGAAATAACCAATTACCTTGTGTGTGTACAGCTGCAGCATTCCCAAGACGCCTGCACATGCGCAGTAGATAGGCCTCGTGTTGGCATGTCTCAATGTAAATAAATGTTGCGCTATTATGGCACACTTCCGGGTTAAAAACCGGAAGTGGCTATAACGTGACTACTTCCGGTTATGGACTGAATAGGCACAAGGGCTTCGGAAAGATGGCTGAATAATGAAGACATAATAATAAAAGGTAGAGGTAGAACCCTCAACGGAGTCAATATTTCTCCAGATATCTGTACAATTACATATAAAGTAGATGAATAAAGAGACTTATCATCAACAGTAACTAAAAATCATCTGAACAAAATTTACTACTGAAATGCAATACAAAAGATAAAAATAAAAAGGAAATACAATATTGGGAGACAACGATGTGCATATAGGATCACTAATACAGGATTATCCATAGTGAATGTATTTAGATGTCCTTTGTCTCCATTAAATCATTTTATGTAGATATATTAATAAAACCGAAGGATTATAAGAGAATAAAATCCAATGATCAGAAGTAATAAAAAAATAAAAAAATAATATATATATATATATATATATATATATATATATATATATATATGTATTCTTATTAAAGGCAAACACATATATATTTAAAAGAATTAATGCAATGAGAAATATGACCTTAAAAATCGTTTATAAAGCAATTGATATCAAACTCAATGTTATGTCCTAGTGGCTGTAATGTTTGCATCTCGTGTATCCAGAAAGACTCACGCTGGCTCAAAGACCTTATTAGTGCCCCTCCATTGCGGATGGTATTTTTCTATCCCCCAAAATAAGAGGGAGGAGGGGTCTTTATTATGGTGAATTGCATAGTGTTTGGAAATACTGTACTTGGGGTACCCTTTAATAATATTTTGTACATGTTCCCGAATTCTTTTTCACATTGGTCGCTTGGTGCGACCTATGGTGCGACCTATTTTATATGGTGCAACTTATTTTATAGTCCCTTCTAAATAAGGGATTGCATCACATGCAGAACTGGGGGTGTAGTCTATGCCCTACAGTGCCCTTGCCAATTTCAGTTTAGCCTGATCAGTGCCCATCAGAGAAGCCTGATCAGTGCCAATCAGTGCAGCCTCATCAGCACCCATCAGTGCAACCTCAATATTGCACCTCAGTGCATCCTCATCAGTGCTATTCAGTTCAGCCACATCTGTACCAGTGTTCCCATCACAGCAATGTGTCACCGCAGCCCACAGGCACCACTTTGTTTAAAAAATGATTTACCAGTGAAGAGGCATATCAAATCCTGAGTATGACTGCCGACAGCATCAGGGAGCTCTCTGTGTCTGATTCTGTATATGAACCAGTTTTAAGTAGTGGGTCTGTAACAGAATCAGAGGAGGCGGAAAGCATGCCCACCAAACAAAAGCAATCTAGTGAGGAGCAGGCAACTACCAGTACTGCAGTGGCAACCACCAGGAACGCTGTACCTCTGCATGAAAGGCCAGGTACTAGTGGGGTGTGATGTCAGCCCCAAAGGCTTAGGGCCCATGCCAGTCTTCCATATACCCTTGAAAACCCTGTATGGCTTCCCCTAACTCAGAAGCAGCTAATATCCCCCCTTTTACTGCACAGCCAGGTGTCCAGATCAACACCAATGATTTATTAAAGGGGTTGTAAACCTTTGTGTTTTTTCACCTTAATGCATCTAATGCATTAAGGTGAAAAAACACCTTGCAGTGTCTGGCCCCCCCGAGCCCCCGTTTTACTTACCTGAGCCCCGAATTTCCATGGGCGCGATCCCGCATCGCTCTCTCTGTGACTTCTCGGCTCTTCATTGGATAGATTAATAGCAGCGCAGCCATTGGCTCCCGCTGCTGTCAATAAAATCCAATGACGTGGCTGCCGGGGGGCGGGGCGAGTCATTTCTCGGCAGCTATAGACGCTGAGAGTATGACACTGGAGCGCGCCCGCAAGATAACCTCTTCCGAAGAGAGCTTCCCAGAGAGGGTTATCTATTGCGGGGCAAACTCGCGAGAGCCTACGTGGGACCCCAGAACAGGAGGATCGGGGCCACTCTGTGAAAAACGAACTGCACAGTGGAGGTAAGTATGACATGTTTGTTATTTAAAAAAAATAAAATAATGAACCTTTACAACCACTTTAAGTTCAGTTGTGGACCAGGGCAACATTTATGCAAAACAATTTATAGCCAACAACCCAACTTCATATTATGCCTGTCCCTATGATTGGAAACAGTTAACAGTGGAGGAGTTCAAGATTTTTGAGCCTCACATTTAATATGGGACTAAAACAAATGAGTTACGCGCTTACTGGTTCACTGACCCCATCCATCACCTGCCCATTTATTCATCAGTTATGCCAAGAACACGTTATTTTATGATGATGCGGTTCCTCCATTTCAGTGATAACACCCAGTGACCCTGCATACGATAAACTATATAAAATTAAGCCACTTCTTGATTTTTATCTCAGAGAAATTCTAACAATTATATATCCTGGACAAAAACATCTGTGTGGATGAGTCACTTACCCACTTCACTGGCAGGCGGGGCATCAAGCAGTTCATCCCCAGTAAAAGGGCCTGATATGGGGTGAAACTCTACAATTTATGCGACTGAGCCACAGGGTACACATATGCCTTCTGCGTGTACAAAGTAAATGACACCCAGCTGCATCTCCCTAACTGCCTAGATTATATTAGAATGAGTGGAAAAATAATTTTGGACCTTGTATTCCTACTCTTTAAAAAGGGTTATCATCTCTGCTTTGATAATTATTATTGCCCCTTTTCTGCAATCTTTACCAGAAGAAAACATTAGCATGTGGCATCATGAGAGCTAATAGGAAGGGCTTCCCTCAAAGTCTGGTAAATACAAAACTAAAAAGAGGGGAGTTGGTGAATTTGCGAAATGAAGAAGTATTGGCTATGAAGTGGAGGGACAAATGAGACATATATTTTTTCTTTCTTCAATCCACAATGACACCACTATTCAAATCCACAGAAGGAATGGCCCCATCCAGAAGCTCAAATGTGTACATGAGTACAATCTGATAATAGGGGGAGTCGATTTTAATGATCAGGTGATCCAGTCCTATCTTGCAGCAAGAACGGGTACAGGTAAATCGTCATTGCCCTTGTGTAACAGGAAGCCCCCCCCACCAGAAAGCATTTGCTCAGATGCAGTGAGCAGACTCCACAAACACCATTTTCACTATAAAGTCCTTCCCAGAGAAACAGGCCGAAAACGTATAAAAAATGTAGGGTGTGCTCCAGAAGAGGAGTTAGATGGGACACCATTTATTATTGTCTCCAGTGTCCTTCCCAACCAGGCCTATGCATAGGAGAATGCTTCCGCTGTTACCATGCTTCTCTACAATATTAGTGAAGTATGGTAAACGTAGTTCTGAATTCTTGCCATTTCCCTGTATCTGACCATTTTCCTTCACACTCATCATGCCTCTGCCTGCTCCTGAACTGACCCTGGAATGTTATTCAACGCACTTCTGAGTGCCACCTAAACTGACCATGCCTCTGCCTGCATATATTCTGCCTGAATAGCATAGAATGCATTAATGTGAAAAACCAAAGTTTACAACCCCTTTAAGTAAGGTGTCATATAGTCACCATATTGTTCTTTTAGAGGTATGTGGGCTAGGAAAAAATTTAATGGAGATGGGGGTGCGGCCGAACCATGTGGTGAGTCCGATATGAGCCTCAGAAACCAATTGCAGGGTATGTTTGTCGGTGAGGAACAGATCTATTCAAGAGTAAGATCTCTGGGTATCCGAGCAGAAGGTTTAATTGTTATTGACATAATGTAGGCATCTTCAGGTGTGGTAAAGGTCTTTTGATTTAATAAAAGAGGAGCTAGCTGAGGAGTATCTCCTCAAGACATTAGTGAAGTCTAGTGAGAGATCTATTATATCATAAAAATCCCTGCAAACAATCAGATGTTCTTTCCAATAGGATTTTAGTCTCCCCATAATGGATTTGTAGAATTTTCTCTGATGAGGCATAAATGTTTAACTATGGTAACCGGATGGTTATTGGTTACGCTGATAATATTATATATCTTCCAGAGGCATCAGCCTCTGCCTGCTATATCTGGAAAGACACTGTGGAATATAATGCAATCATTACACCACAGGGGTTGATTTATTAAAACTGGAGAGTGCAAAATCTTGTGCAGCTCTGCATACAAACCAATCAGCCCTCCAGTTTTAGTAAATCAACCCTACTGTGTTTCTTGAGCAACAAAAATAGATCAAACAACAGAAATATTATGAATTAAATATTTATTCCTGTAAACCTTATTACATATAAAGATTAAATAAAGTGCAGGTGGGTACCTTTTTATACGTAGGAACTGGCCTACTGGGATCCCATTCTTTAGCCATTGCGGATGGTGACTTGTTGCGTACAGCAGCGTATTAGCGGTCCCCCTGCCCCAGTTTATTACTCCCCTCATCCCCTCCTCCCCCCGCCCCATCAGGTTCAGCCCCTTGTTACTCAGTACCCATTTGGATTCAATAAAGGGATCCACATTATTGTTGGTGGATCTAATTGCCTTACATCCTCTAGAGGAAGGCAATTTAAAAATACTTTTATTGGGTTACTTAATACATAGGACTGAACCACACGTCCGGACTAGTGTACTGTTACATGTCTTTTGTTTTTTGTTAAGTCTTGTCTGTCCAGTGATGTTCCTTGCATCAAGTTTTATAAATCATCCACAGGTTGGGTACCCACCTGCACTTTATTTAATCTTTATATGTAATAAGGTTTACAGGAATAAATATTTAATTCATAATATTTCTGTTGTTTGATCTATTTTTGTTGCTAAAGTAACCCCTTTGCCTGTCTCTAAACAGGCTCGTCCCCTTCCCATTCCCTTTAACTCTATATGCTTAAATGGTTACAGCAACAACACCTTACAAGGTTAATGATCTATAGTAAGCGACCCATTTGATCACTTACTTATTAGTGGAAATTTGCGAATTCCTTTCCCCCAAACCCCAATATATTTATAGTTCCATAGTGATCCCTATGTTCACTTCTAGCAAGTCCACATAAAACAATTGTTTTTTTTTTTTTTTTTCTTTCGTGCAGTGATTAAATAACCAACAATCCCCCACCATTGTCTAAATTGCGTGAGGGATGGCTTTTATGTTGGGAGATGATATAGACCAGGAGATTAGAACAGCTTTCCAGAGTGATACGACGCATACCCTCGATCAGGACGACGAAATTAAAAATAAATTTAAAGAACACAAGAAGTTACTAATTAGACACCTGAACCGCAAGTGGGACGTGTCATCCTTGGAAACTTACATCTCGCACAGAATTGTTCCAAGAGGCCTAAGAGATAAGACAGTCCCAGCCGAGCACCTTCATACCAACACTTTTTTGCCAAAATGGAAGGAGCTCTGCATTAACCATGGGCTAAATGTTATGGGACTAATTGTTGAGGAGGAAAAAATCCAACTTATTAACATACAGCAACAGATTCAGGAGAGTGCACGAGGGTTGGAGGAATTAAAGGATCAAGAGGAGTTTGCCAGGCAAAATGACCTATTAAAGAAAGAGATAGAGAAAGTACAACTAAATCTTAAAGTCACAAAACAGGGAAAATTTAGGCGCGATTTAGCGGACTTCGATAAAGACGAGGTCTTTGACCTCACTATTCATCATGGACGTAGTAAATCACAGGGACGCGGGGCCAGATCACAATCGCGACGCCGTCGGAATAAGTCAACTAGTGATACCGACGACGAAATATCGAAAACCGTTACTTTTTTAGACCAGGAGGGGGAGGATCCAAAACTCGATCGGGTACCACCCCCACAGCCAAAATTCAGGACAAAACTCAGGAACCAAAAATTACCCAAATCAACACAGGAACGAACTTATACCAGGAGTCAAAAAAAGTAATAAAAGTTCAGACCAATCAATTAATGACAACTGATATGAAGGTAATCAATCTATCTGATTATGACCTAAACTTGGACCATCTAAATCTTTTACGTAAGGGTATGACCTTCTCCCCAGTAGCTAATATGGACGAGTTCACGGTCTTCAAGGATATTACATTATTCCTACGAAAGGCCTTTTTTCGATTACTCTACAGTACCAAGGATACTGCAGTAGAGACAACACAATTGATAGATCCAGAAGACCAGCCGGCCTTAGACATATTAAATAGGCTTGTGCAATTCGTTTCGTAACGAATTGAAATTCGTCCGAATTTAGCAACTTTCGGACATTCGGAAGCATTCAAATTTCCGAACAAAGCAATTACGAATAAGACCGAATCCGAAATAAATTATACCGCAAATAGCGAATGCCCGAATGTCTTCGGCATAATTCATTATGAAAAAGTTACGAATGTACGAATCCATACGAAGCACAATAACACTCACTCTGCTCTGCTCTCTGCTTCTCCCACACCGTGCTGAACTCCCTCTCAAAATGGTGTACAGGGGCGGAGGTTATAGCCGCATGTAAAAAACGAAAGTAAAATACGAGATTTCGAATCCATTCGAAGCACAATAACACTCTGCTCTGCTCTCTGCTTCTCCCTCACCGTGCTGA
Source organism: Rana muscosa (assembly GCA_029206835.1). Classification (NCBI taxonomy): domain Eukaryota; kingdom Metazoa; phylum Chordata; class Amphibia; order Anura; family Ranidae; genus Rana; species Rana muscosa. The sequence continues at coordinate 68,843,442 of CM055119.1, forward strand.
ACCCTCTCAAAATGGTGTACAGGGGCGGAGCCTATAGCCGCATGTTAAAAACGAAAGTAAAATACGAGATTTCGAATCGTTACAAATAACCGCAATGTATTTAGAAAAGTACAAATCCATTCGAAGCACATTAGGCATAATAGGCAGCGTCGTTGTGAGAGAGACACGGAAAATTACGAATCAACGAACCCAAAAAAAGTTACGAAAGTAGGAGTTGTGTCCAGAATCAACGAAAAACAACGTACTCTACCGAAAGTACGAACCCAAAAAAAGTTACGAAAGTAGGAGTTGTGTCCAGAATCAACGAAAAACAACGTACTCTACCGAAAGTACGAATTATAAAGCAACAAAAAATTCAACGAAAAATGTCGCTTGCAAAAATACGAATGAGTCCGAACACGAAAAATCCCGTCTAGCAAAATTACGAATGATTACGAATCAACAGGACCGGAAAGAAACGAACCGAAACGGAACGAATTTTTCCGTTGTGCACAAGTCTAATATTAAATTCACTACTGGATGAGAACGACATACCGGATGAGCAACCAGTCCCCTCTATAAGACGAGCAAACTTGAAAATAAGATCACAAAAGATGCCCCCGTTATCAAAAAACAGATGGCTCAATACCTTTCTTGATATGGTCCAAATGGACCTAGAAAGGATTGATTGGACTAAAAAGTCACTGGACAATCTATCAATAGGTGAAAGACAAGCACTTAAGGACTTAGAGAGTAGGAAGGATATCGTTATCAAAAATAGCGATAAAGGAGGCAATGTGGTCCTATTAAACCAACAGCAATATGAACTAGAAGTTAAAAGACAACTAATGGACAAATCAACTTACCATCAACTTGACCACAACCCTTTTCCTTTAGTGGTTGAAGAATTAAATCAAAAACTAAAATATGCAAAAGATGAGGGTTTACTAACAGTAAAGGATTTCAACTACCTTCTCGTTCATGAGTATAATGTACCAACATTTTATATTATACCTAAAGTAAAACTTACAGAATCCACCAGGGAGACCGATAGTTTCGGCTTGTCAAGGACCCTTAGAGCGAGTTGGGAAATACTTGGATTTACTCCTTAAAGAAATGGTCACTAGCTTAAAATCCTACGTACAGGATACACGTCATGTCCTGGCCAAAATTGATGACTTAGGTCACTGTGAACAACCAGATGGGGTATTATTGGTTGGTATTGATGTAGAATCCTTATATACATCAATACCCCACCAGGTGGGCATTCAGGCTGTTGAAAGCTCTTTAGAGCTAAACTACCCCTTGTCAGGACCCCAAAATGAGTTTATAATCGAACTATTGAATTTCGCTTTGCACAACAATTTTTTCCAATTCCTAAACAAATTTTACCATCAGATACGGGGTACCTCGATGGGGGCAGCCTGGGCCCCGGCCTATGCCTGTATCCATCTGGGCCAGTGGGAAGAGCAGGATGTCTATTCGTCGCCGATGTACCGCCCCCATGTGATGACCTGGTGGCGGTACATCGATGACGTGCTGATGTTATGGCGAGGCACGCCAGAACAGTTACATCAATTTATGTCAGAACTCAATACCAACAAACGGAACATACACTTAACCTACACTTTTGATCTTGAGAAATTGTCTTTTCTTGACCTCTCGATCCTATTCAAACAAGGCAAACTTAAAACCTGCACATATCGTAAAGACACAGCGGCTAATACGCTGCTGTACGCAACAAGTCACCATCCGCAATGGCTAAAGAATGGGATCCCAGTAGGCCAGTTCCTACGTATAAAAAGGAACTGTTCAAGCGTTGAGGATTATAGACGAGAAAGCCAGGAACTATATCTCAGATTTCGTGAACGCGGGTACTCGCACCGACAGATTAAACAGGCGAGGAAGCGGGCAGCAACTAGGGAGCGCCCTGACCTTCTAGCCCCAAAAAAATTGGCGACTAATGAAGAGTCATTGAATGACCCAATACGAATAATAACATCGTTTGGCTCACAGTGGGAACCAGTGCGCAAAACACTGGAAAAACATTGGGGCATCTTAACCAACACTCCGGACTTGGCCCAAATCGTCGGGGATTTCCCTATGATGGTGGCGCAACGTGCTAGAAATCTTGGTGACATGCTGGTCAAATCAGAATTCATTAAAGAACCAGAAACCACTTGGCTCAATGAATACCCACGAACAACAGGAATGTTCCCGTGTAATAGATGCCAGGTCTGTCCTTATGTCCATCGAACTTCGACTTTTACCGACTCTTTGGGTAATGAATCTTTTCAGATCAGAGATCTCATCAATTGCTCGACGACTCGTGTTATCTATATGGTCACTTGTCCTTGCCCTAAAATTTATGTGGGCAAGAACAAGAGAATGAGGATAAGAGTCGGCGAGCACCTGAGAGAAATAAACAATAAAGAAAAAATTCCTGAGAAACCTCTGGCGAAACATTTCGCCCAATATCATGGACGTAGTTCCCATGGTATGACGGTTAAAGGGATATACGTGTTAAAGCTACCTACAAGAAGAGGTGATTACGATCGTATCCTCTTACAGAAGGAAAAATGGTGGGTATACCGCCTAAAATCCCTCGTCCCGGCTGGCTTAAACACAGAGTTAAATTTACAGGTGTTTTTACCTACATAGAAATATATATAATAATCCATTACTCTCCCTCCAAATAATTTCCCTAATGTATATCAAATTTTGCGAGCTTACTGTATCTATGGGTCGCTTTGCCTCTTAATACTTCCTTCTATCGGTCAGATTGTTTGATTATTAAAACCACTCCATATCAACCGATCAATGGTAATTCCCTTACTTCCCTGTCCTCCCATCCCATCCTAATCCAACATACATTAGGACCCTCCAATTAACTTTAGTTATTGATTCATTTTTGATTTAAAAGTTATAAACATTATATTAATTCTATTAAAAATAGATTAATAATTTTATCTCCTAAATATGTGTTTGCTGTGATTTGTCAGTTTACCTACATGTCTTTCTCCCGATCCCCCCAAGAAAAATATACATAAAAGTATATCATCCTTTCTGATACTTAGAATATCATCCCCTAGCAAATAAATGATGGATATTGTGTGACAGCAGGAAGGTAAAGTCACCTGGTTGCATCCAGGGGGGTAGATATATTTCTCCCAGATTCAGGCTTTATGCCGACTTATACAACCAGGGAGTTGATGAGACCAGCTGAAGCTTGTCAGCTCATTTAGGCCTCTATAAGAACTCCCAGATTCATTAGGTGTTAGCTCATGCCTGGAACCAGACCTGTGTGGACTGTCTAGGGAGAGTGAACCCCTGTGCGGTGAGGCAAAGCCTGTGTGGCTTTTTGTTTGGACTTTTACTAAACCAGGGACTTAGGGACTAGGACAGCACCAGGCTGATCCCAGTTGTTAGTTTAGGAAACCTGCATGTTTAGTCAGAGGTCAAACTGACCAGGATTTATTTTGTTTATGTTTCTTTTTGGCTTTGCTGTGTTTTGTCACTGTACATAGAGAAATAAACCGCACCTTTTGATTTTGAAAACCACAACCTCCGTCTGCTGGCCCTGTTTTTGTGTGGGGAGCCCAACCAGGGGGTCACACACACCCGCTACTGAGTTAACCCCCTCACAGTTGGTGGAGAACCAGTGGCAGTTTTTTTTAAGCCAGCATGGAGGAGATACTGAAACAGCTGGCTCTAGCAAATGCCAATCAACAGCAGACAAATGCAGGTTTGCAAAGGAGCCTTGCAGCCCAGCAGCAAGCTCATCAACAAGCCCAGCAGCAATCTGAGGCCCGCTTCATAGACCTGTTACAGAAGCAAGAGCAGAGACTACAACAAATGGAAGCAGTAATGCAGCAACGTCCGCAGACCAGTGAGGAAAGCCGTCCCACTAATACCGCGTCCTTTGGGGTGAGTCGTTTATTGACAAAAATGACTGGAGAGGATGATCCAGAGGTATTTTTGACCACATTTGAAAGGACTGCTGAAAGAGAAAAGTGGCCTGAGGAGCAGTGGGCTGGACTGGTGGCTCCTCTGTTAACTGGTGAATCGCAGAAGGCTTACTATGACCTAGAGCCTGACCAAGCAAAAGACTATGTGATGCTAAATGCTGAAATATTGGCAAGGCTGGGTGTCACCCTGGCTGTCCGGGCTCAGCGTGTGCATAACTGGACTTTCCAGCTTGGAAAACCCCCCAGGTCTCAAATGTATGATCTCATTCACCTGAGCAGGAAGTGGCTACAGCCAGAGACTTTGTCCGCACCAGAGATTGTGGAACGTGTTGTAATGGATCGGTTTTTGAGAGCTCTTCCTACTGCCATCCAAAAGTGGGTAAGCCATGGAGACCCAGAGACGGCCGGTGGTCTTGTGGATCGTGTAGAGAAATACTTGGCTACAGAGAACCTGACGGCCTCTTCCAGAGACTCTCGGACTTTCCACCCTAAGACCAGACCATCCCCAGGGGCGGATAAGAGGATTCCAAGGGGTGAGGGTGGAGAGAGTGAGAGGGTGGGAGCTCTACCCAAAGTTTGGCGAGAACAGCCTGGGAAGTCAGGGGCTCAAGAGGCAGCCAAATGGATTGTTTGCTACCGCTGCCGGCAAGCGGGACATATTGCAGCAAATTGCCCGGTTGTGGAGGAACCCATGCAATGTGACTTTCTGATGGACAGACGTCAGTCGCTGTGTGCGACAGTCGCATGCACTGCCATTCGGGGAACTGAGAAACATTTATGCAAAATGTGTATTAATGGTAGAAATGTTGTGGTATTACTGGATTCAGGTAGCCTTGTGACCCTGATAAAGGCTGAATTAGTTAAAACAGAGGTCTCTGGGAATAGCAAGGTAGCTGTTATTTGTGTGCATGGGGACACCCAAGAGTATCCAGTGACTACAGTGTGTTTCGAGACCCCCAAAGGTACCCTCTCTCATCCAGTGGGGTTAGTATCTCAATTACCGCATGATGCCATTGTGGGAAGGGATTTTCCGAAGTTCTGGGAACTGTGGGATGATCCTGAGCCCCCCACTGGTGCCCCTATGTACCAGGAATGTGATAGCCAGAACTCCTCTGAGAGTGGTGAGGACTCTCCAGAATTTCCCTTGTCAGTATTGGCAGGGGAGACTCAAGAAACTGGAGAGGAGCCCACCTCCTCAGACGAAAACCTACCGTCTGTGGAGTTTTCTGATCTGGAGGTTCACAGGGAAAATTTTGCCACAGAACAGTTAAAAGACCCCGCCCTAATAAAGGCACGGGAAAACGTAGTGGAAATAGATGGCGAGTTAGTGAACCCAGATAATACCTGCACTTACCCATACTTCAGCGTAGAGAAGGACCTACTGTATCGGGTGGCAAAAAGGGCAGAAGAAACCGTTGAGCAGCTTGTGGTGCCCAAACCTTACAGGAAGTTGGTGTTGGAGTTGGCCCATGGGCACATTCTTGGAGGTCATCTGGGGACAGAGAAAACCCGAGAGAGGGTATTACAGAGATTCTATTGGCCTGGGGTGATGAAGGACATAGAAAATTATTGTTCCTCCTGCCCTGTGTGTCAGAGGTCGGCCCCGATGCCACATTTCCGTAGCCCGCTGGTCCCTCTACCCATCATTGAGGTCCCGTTTGAGAGAATCGCAATGGATTTGGTAGGTCCTATAATCAAGTCCGCTAGGGGGCACCAGTACATATTGGTTATAATGGACTATGCCACCCGTTATCCAGAAGCGATCCCTCTCAGAAATACCTCGGCCAAAACCATAGCCAAAGAGCTATCTCTTGTTTTTAGCCGGGTGGGTATTTGTAAAGAACTGCTTACGGACCAAGGTACACCCTTTATGTCCCGGGTTATGAAAGAGCTGTGTAAATTGCTCAAAGTGACGCAATTGCGTACATCTGTGTATCACCCCCAAACCGATGGGCTGGTTGAAAGATTCAACAAAACCCTAAAACAAATGTTGAAGAAAGTGGTGGATAGAGATGGAAAGGATTGGGACTGTCTACTTCCTTATTTGATGTTTGCTATTAGGGAGGTGCCCCAATCCTCTACGGGATTCTCCCCCTTTGAGTTACTGTATGGGAGACACCCAAGAGGGCTGTTGGATATTGCCAAGGAAACTTGGGAAAGTGAGAGTTCTCCCCACAGGAGTGTGATTGAGCATGTCGCCCTGATGCAAGATCGAATTGCACAGGTAATGCCCATCGTGAAGGAACATTTGGCCCAAGCGCAGTTGGCACAGCAGAGAGTGTACAACCGTGGAGCAAAGACCCGTACCTTTTCCCCGGGGGATAGGATATTGGTACTTGTCCCTACGGTTGAAAGTAAATTCCTTGCCAAATGGCAAGGCCCCTACGAGATAATGGAAAAAGTGAGCGAAGTGAATTACAAGGTCAGACAACCAGGAAGGCGAAAGCCCGAACAGATATATCACGTTAATCTGTTGAAAGCCTGGAGGGATAGAGAGTCCCTAGTCGCAGAAACTTGGTCACCAGCTCAAACTGGTTGCGTGATTCCGGAGGTTGGAATAGCAGCCACCTTGTCACAACCCCAACAACAGGAGGTTAAGGAGTTTGTGCTTCGCAACAAGGAGGTGTTCTCTGAGCTGCCGGGACAAACATCTGGGGTAGAGCATGATATTATTACCCCGCCCGGTGAAAGGGTGAAGTTAAAACCCTATCGGATCCCAGAGGCCCGACGGGAGGCAATACGGGAGGAAGTACAGAAAATGCTGAACTTAGGGGTGATAGAGGAGTCCCAAAGTGATTGGTCTAGTCCCATTGTGTTGGTGCCTAAACCGGATGGGAGCTGGCGATTTTGTAACGATTTTCGTCAGTTGAACAAAGTTACAAAATTTGACACCTACCCCATGCCACGTATAGATGAGTTGATCGACCGGCTGGGAACAGCCCGATACATGACGACTCTTGACCTCACAAAAGGGTATTGGCAAATTCCCCTGGCCAAGTCGGCCAAAGAGAAAACCGCATTTGTAACCCCAGACGGGGCGTTCCAATATAAGAGAATGCCGTTCGGGTTACAGAATGCGCCGGCCACATTCCAGCGGAAAATGGACCAGATACTGAGGCCCCATCGGAAGTATGCTGCGGCTTACCTGGATGACGTAATTGTCCATAGCACAGATTGGTCCTCACATCTGCCAAAAGTGCAAGCAGTCCTAGACTCTATCCGGGAAGCGGGGTTTACGGCTAACCCCAAGAAGTGTACCATTGGGCAGGAGGAGGCCAAATATCTTGGGTACACCATTGGCAGGGGAGTAATAAAACCCCAACTCAACAAAGTCGAGGCCATCCAGAGTTGGCCACGTCCCAACAGCAAGAAGCAGGTACGAGCCTTTCTGGGAATCGCGGGTTATTATCGGCGCTTCATTCCCCACTTTGCTTCTAAGGCTGTGCCCCTAACCAACCTGACGAAAGGGAAAGGGTCGGTCATGATTAAATGGACCCCCGAGGCGGAGGCAGCATTCCAATTCTTGAAACAAGCCTTATGTAGCCAGCCAGTGTTGTACTCACCCGACTTCTCTAAAGACTTTGTCGTACAAAGTGATGCGTCAGATGTGGGGTTAGGAGCAGTATTGTCCCAGGTCTGGAACGGGGAAGAGCACCCAGTCATTTACCTCAGCAGGAAGTTGAAGTCCCATGAGGTAAATTACGCCACGGTTGAAAAGGAGTGTTTAGCGGTGAAGTGGGCTCTAGATTCCCTTCGGTACTATCTGCTAGGTAGGCACTTTGACATGGTTACGGATCACGCTCCGTTAAAGTGGATGGCTCAAAACAAGGAGACAAATAGAAGAGTGAATAGGTGGTTCCTGGCCCTACAGGAATTCAACTTCACAGTAAAGCATCGCCCTGGCGTTCAAATGGGGAATGTGGATGCTTTGTCTCGAGTACATGAATGCCTGATTGCTGGTGTTCCAACCCCAAGGTTAAAACAAGAGGGGGGGGGTATGTGACAGCAGGAAGGTAAAGTCACCTGGTTGCATCCAGGGGGGTAGATATATTTCTCCCAGATTCAGGCTTTATGCCGACTTATACAACCAGGGAGTTGATGAGACCAGCTGAAGCTTGTCAGCTCATTTAGGCCTCTATAAGAACTCCCAGATTCATTAGGTGTTAGCTCATGCCTGGAACCAGACCTGTGTGGACTGTCTAGGGAGAGTGAACCCCTGTGCGGTGAGGCAAAGCCTGTGTGGCTATTTGTTTGGACTTTTACTAAACCAGGGACTTAGGGACTAGGACAGCACCAGGCTGATCCCAGTTGTTAGTTTAGGAAACCTGCATGTTTAGTCAGAGGTCAAACTGACCAGGATTTATTTTGTTTATGTTTCTTTTTGGCTTTGCTGTGTTTTGTCACTGTACATAGAGAAATAAACCGCACCTTTTGATTTTGAAAACCACAACCTCCGTCTGCTGGCCCTGTTTTTGTGTGGGGAGCCCAACCAGGGGGTCACACACACCCGCTACCGAGTTAACCCCCTCACAATTGTTTAACCCGTAAGACAGATATAACTGAGAGAGTACTTTACTATGAAGGACCTTATCTACTACGGACCTTATCTGCTCTGTCATATACACGGTAACAAAGAATAATCCCAACTGTGTGAAGAATAAACAGGAACCTGGAAAAACTTCAGACGGGACCCAACTATCGGTTGTTTTTATAATTTCTCAACCTTTTACAGATGCGCGTCACCGGTCTGAGTGATACATAAACAGGTATCCCGACCAGTGACGTGAAACGTCCAGACGAAGCTACGCCACAGAGCACGGCGAAACGCGTTGACGTCATACCCCACACAGTCACATGACGTGATTTTGAATGGAGCGGGTGGAGTGACAGGAGATCGTAGGCAGCAGTCAGCGTTCAAACTAGCTGCAAACGACCGCGACAGTCGGCATTTCGAATGCCGCTACACTGGATCCTTCACACCGCCTGACAGCTCTAGGACACCCCTGGATACCTGTAAGCGCCAACGGCCGACGAAACCAATTGGAATGGCCAGAATTCCTAACATCAGCTACAAGGTATGTGGCAATCAGAGATCTAGTGACACAGATCTGATCAAACTCAACTCTAACAGCGAAGACGTCCATTGGTAACGTACGCACCCTATTGACGTATAGGACGAGCTAAATACTATGAGTATTGACTGATTTCACTATGTCTAAAATCTCCGGTATTGCTGCCTTACCAATGCTATGTACCAAATGAATTATTGACACTTGAATCAAATCACACTGATGAACTTTTCAATTTAATTATACCAGCAACTGTCAGAGGAAATCTATTACTTTCTCATTCCTTATCAAATTCGAATTCATTGGAACATTGGTACCACCAGGGGATTCCCGGTCCTCCGCATCATCAGCGGTCCCCCTGCCCCAGTTTATTACTCCCCTCATCCCCTCCTCCCCCCGCCCCATCAGGTTCAGCCCCTTGTTACTCAGTACCCATTTGGATTCAATAAAGGGATCCACATTATTGTTGGTGGATCTAATTGCCTTACATCCTCTAGAGGAAGGCAATTTAAAAATACTTTTATTGGGTTACTTAATACATAGGACTGAACCACACGTCCGGACTAGTGTACTGTTACATGTCTTTTGTTTTTTGTTAAGTCTTGTCTGTTCCTTGCATCAAGTTTTATAAATCATCCACAGGTTGGGTACCCACCTGCACTTTATTTAATCTTTATATGTAATAAGGTTTACAGGAATAAATATTTAATTCATAATATTTCTGTCGTTTGATCTATTTTTGTTGCTAAAGTAACCCCTTTGCCTGTCTCTAAACAGGCTCGTCCCCTTCCCATTCCCTTTAACTCTATATGTTTAAATGGTTACAGCAACAACACCTTACAAGGTTAATGATCTATAGTAAGCGACCCATTTGATCACTTACTTATTAGTGGAAACTTGCGAATTCCTTTCCCCCAAACCCCAATATATCTACTGTGTTTCTTAGTCATATTATCATAGAGACGGTATGGGAAAAGCCTGTGTTTACAGGTCGGTGGATTGGAAGTGGGGAAGTGAGTTTCTTGGACACATAATATATGCACTTTCTGAGATAGTGCTTCCTTCTTTAAGAGGTTCCTTTTGGGGCATTTAAGCCTTTGGCATTAATTGAAGTACTAGTGATAGCCATGGAAGATAGTGAGAGGATTGATGGATAGTAATAGAAGAAGGATTATACCATTTAGTGTTGCACCATGGCATGCAGATACACACATGGACTTGAGTATTCAATTAAACTTTCAAAGAACAGGTACATAGAACCATATACAACAACAACAATAGCAAGCAATAAAACAAAATAAACTGTATATGTGCTTAGCACATTCAAAATCTATAGTTTGTCAAACAAAGGAGAACCCTTCTTGATCCACGTTACAAGGGTAAGGTTGCGGAACTTATCCAGCCATCGCAGAGGGAGCAGAGGATTAAAACATCTTTGGGAGGCCTTGCAGAAAGGTTTGTGCAACGCATTTCCAGAGCCTGGGAGGTTACAAATTCCTGGTCCAGGACAACGTGTTGCTGAGGCTTCGGTCAGTCAAAGAAGGAGCGGTGGAGAAGGTGGCCGTCTGACCGATGCATTCAGACAATTTTTTAGTCCGCAGCCCCAAGGTCTGATCAGTTCCAGCAACCATCGCCAGCGACTGATTTACATGCTGCAGGAATACCTAGGACCAAGATCAGACTTGGAGACCTTTCCAACCAAAAATCCACTGGGTTACTGGGTCTTGAGGATGGATCACTGGCCAGAGCTTGCACAGTATGCAATTGAGCTACTGGCCTGTCCTGCATCCAGCGTTCTTTCGGAACGCACATTCAGTGCTGCTGGAGGCTTTGTAACCGTTCACAGAGTCCGCCTGTCCACCAACTCGGTTGATCGGCTCACCTTCATAAAAATTAATCAGTCTTGGATCACCAGCTACCAAGCACCTGATGCTGATGTAACCAATTAATTTTTTTATGAATGTGAGATCCCTTAAAGACTGCCTATGCTGATGCTGAGTGACTATCCTGTTATGCTGAGTGACTATCCTATTCCTCCTCAATGTTCATGTGATAGCTTCCAAGAACATTTTTGGTTCTGGACACCACCACCAGTGGCTAAGGCCCAATCTTTCTGCCCCTGTTTAACAGGGGCGTGTAATTACAATTTTTGCTGTAATATTTTGCAGCAGGGCTTGTTCCTGCGCTCAACTAGAGTATCTGTGAGAGGTTGCAGTGTTGTGGCACCACCACCACTGCTTAAGGCCCAATTTTTCTGCCCGTTTAACAGGGGAGTGTAATTACAATTTGTGATCTAATATTTCACAGCAGGGCCCGTTCCTGCGCCCAACAAGGGTAACTGTGAGGGGTTACAGTGTTCTGGCGCCACCAAAGCCAAAGGCCCAATTTTTCAGCCCCTGTTTAACAGGGGCATATAATTACAATTTTTGATATAATATTTAACAGCAGGGTCTGTTCCTGCCCTCCAACAAGAGTAACTGTGAGGGCTTACAGTGTCCTGGTACCACCAACACCTAAGGCCCAAATTTCTGCAGAGTATATATGGCAGGCCGTATAGTATATACAGGCGGTACCTACTTTCAAACATTTGACTTACAAATAGACATGTGCAATTCGTTTAGTTACGAATTCGTTATCCGTCAAAATTCGTTATATTCGTTGATTCGTAAACATACGAATGAACGAACGGTTCGATAACATTACAAACGAACAACGAATAATCTAAACTAACGAATATGGAAAACAAATAAAATACGAATTTAGTAAATTTGAAAAAACAAAAAACGAAAAAGTGAAAAACGAAAACATAAAAACAACGAAAACACAGAAAAAAGATAAAAAATAACGAAAATAAAAATGAACGAAAACGAGATATTACGAATATTCCAAAAACAAAACAACGAATAACGAACAAAGATCCATATTAACGAATATCAAAATGAACGGAAAAAAAATTACGAATCTTCGGAAAACGGAAATGAAAACAACGACAATTCGTAAAAACTTAAATTCTATTTCGTTAGTTCTGAATTAGTTCTGGACTTTGGCCAATGGCCAATAAGCTTGTCCCTTCCCCTGAAGAGGTTGTCTCTTCCCCCAATGAGCTTGTTTCTTATAGACATGTGCTATAATGTGTGTGTGTGTGTGTGTATGTGTGTTTTTCTGTGTTAGACTGCAGTGCATTCCATCCAGAGTCCAGATAGGGTGTGGTTGGGTAGGTTGCACTGTTCTGTTGGATTTTGTGAGTAAATTTTTTACTTGGGAGAGAGAAATTCTTTGTTTCTTAAGGATATTAGATTGAGATTCTAGAGTCTACATTCTAATTTATAATTTTATTTATGTAATATCTCTGACATATTGTATTTTTCTTCTTTGTCAGACTACATTCTAGACAGGGTGTGGGTGGTGTTTGATTTGTGAGTCATTCAAAGAGATTGATATAGAAATTATACATTTCTTACTATTTCTATTACTCCTAGGATTTTCTAAAGCTAGTTTTTTTTCCCTTTTCTGGGACTGTGTTTTATTATATTGCTGTCTGTCTGCCCCTACCTATTTTTTTTTGTTGTGTTAGCCAGTGCCACTACTAGGCCAGCCCAGGCAGCATATACTATGTATTCATGGTAGGAGAAGTAGATTAGTATATATTTTTTTTTTTGCATGGACCGGTAAAATAAGAATACTCCAGTCCTCAATCCCTTTATTTTCCAGAACCAATTATTTTATTTTTTTTTATAAAAAAAAAAAAGATTAATAATACTATTTTAAAATAGAAATATTTTATAATGGACTCTACTTCTCCCACTCATCACATTCCCACCACAAGGGAAGCAACAAAGGAAAAAGTTCAGTGTGACACAGCAACAACTTCAAAAAAGAGGCCAACTGTAACACCGTCTCTTTTTAACAAGAGAGGCTGTGCAGTTCCTAGTACTAAGGCTGTTGCTAGTGTCCATAATTTTAGGCAGCCAAAAACTGAAATTTTACAGCTTGAGCAGGAGGGAATTGCTCAGCCTCCAGATGTAAAAAAAATATCAGACAATATCACAACAGATAGCAGCAGCTTTTTTGATGTAACTTCAGTATATCCTAATCCAAGTAGGCACCAGGCAGAACAGGCTGCTGAAGTAGAATTAGCTGTGAGTCCGACCCTTGAAGGTCTGGCCTTAGAAGGAATTGAGTTCAGTATAGAGGATGAGGCACTACAAGTACACCAATATCATGATGATATTATTTCTATGAGTCCTTACTCCCCTCTGTTATTTACCGAGTCCTCCTCACCCTCAAAAAGAGTGTCAGCACCATTAAAATCCTCTTCCGACTTTGTTGTTTTGCCTAACTCTCTCTCACATTCAAGTAGTGCCACTGCCACCATTGTTAGGCCACCAAATTCTTCACAAGCCACGGAAGCTGCACAAACCCATCAGCCAGAAGAAATTGTACAACATTATTTACCGGCCACTGGCAAACGCGATCCAAAATCTGGGAACATTTTGTTTCAGTTGGTGACGGAGACCAGATTCACGGAGTCCTGGACCCGTCCCCAGCCTGCTGCCTTCTCGGATGTTGGCACGGTTTGGCAGAAGAGTGTCACTTTGTCTTTTAGAACTGCAGCAACCAATGCTGCATTCTCCTCTTGGGTATATACAGGCCCCCTTGATTTTTCTTGCTTACTTTTGTGGTGGGGTTGCTGCATGTCTGATTCAGCACTATCTGATGTAGGGGGGGACACATGTCTCCGTTTTTTGGCTTGCTTCCGCTCCACTCCACCTCCACACTCCCTTTCAGGCCTTGGCTCCACTACACGCCTCCGTTCACCTCCACTACTCTCCCCTCCACTCCTCCTCTCCCCAACAATACTCTCCTCTCCACGCCTCTTCTTCCCTCCACGCCTCTTCTTCCCTGCACGCCTCTCCTCCCCTCCACGCCTCCCCTCCCCTTCACGCCTCTCCTCCCCTCCACGCCTCCCCTCCACTCCACGCCTCCCCTCCACTCCACGCCTCCCCTCCACGCCTCCCCTCCCCTCCACGCCTCCCCTCCACGCCTCTCCTCCCCTCCGCGCCTCCGCTCCCCTCCACGCCTCCCCTCCCCTCCCCTCCACGCCTCTCCTCCACTCCACGCCTCTCCTCCACTCCACACCTCTCCTCCACTCCACACCTCTCCTCCACTCCACGCCTCTCCTCTGAGTCCACTCCTCCACTCCTCCGCTCCCCTCCACTCTCAGTCACACCAACACCAACTCTCATACCAACACACTCACTAACACCAACATTCTCACTTACAAGACTCACACGTCCATTCTCACTCCCAGACATTCTAATTGCAATAAAACCACCAAACCACACAAAAACAACTACAAAAACCACAATATCACTCTCTGCACTGCTCTCTGCTCCTCCCTCACCACACCACTTACACCCTCTCAAAATGGCGTACAGGGGCGGAGGCTATAGCCGCTTGTTGAAAACGAAACTAAAATACGAGATTGCGAATGGCCGCAATGTATTTACGGAAGTACGAATGCATTCGAAGCACGTGGACGTATTTTAGTTTCATTTTCAACACGCGGCTATAGCCGCGTGTTGAAAATAAAAATAACTAGTAACGCGAGATTGCGAATGACCGCGCCGAGATGTATTTACGAAAGTATAAAAAAATTACGAATCCATTCGAAGCACGGTAGTAGACACGAATCAAGGAAAACAAAACAATGTTACGAATCAACAGAAACGGCAGAGTAGTGTACAGAAAAACGAAAATTATTATCTAACAAAATTACGAATTACGAATCGTTCAGTATCAACGAAAATCAAACTGTTACGAAAGTACGAAAATAACTTAAACAGAAATACGAATCATTCAATATCAACAAAATTACGAATTTCAAATCAACGAAAATAACTTAGACAGAACTACGAATCATTCAGTATCAACGAAAATTAAACTGTTACGAACATACGAACGAGTCCGAATAGGAAAACTTGCGTCTTACGAAATTACGAATCTTTACGAACCTACGAAACGAGACGAAACGAAACGATAGGAAACTAATTTTTTGGTTGTGCACATGTCTACTTACAAATGACTCCTACTTACAAACGGAGGGAGACAAAAGGAAGTGAGAGGAAATCTACCCTTAGGAAGGGAAATTCTCTCCTGTAAGAGTTAATATGGGAAAAAGGTGTCTCCTCCACTGATTTATCAGCAATCTTTGTTTCCCTTAAAAACCCCAAATTTTCAAAATCCAATTGTCATTGGGACAGGAAGTGAGGTGAAATCTTCTGAAAAGTGGCACAGAAAGCAAAACAAATGTTACAGAGGTGATAACCCTTCCCTATGTTTTCCAAAAAGCTTTAAAATAGATTTGTTGGCTGAAGCTACACTTACAAAATGTACCTGTTCCAAATTACAAACAGATCCAACTTAAGAACAAACCTACAGTCCCTGTCTTGTTTGCACCACTTGTATACTGCTGTTCAGAGTATATAGGGCCTGGGGGCCCAATGCCTTTTCTTTTTTTAATTTGGGTGCGGGGTTCCCCTTAATATCCATACAAGACCCAAAGGACCTGGTAATGGGCTGGGGGGGTACCCATGCCGTTTTTCATCTCAATGATTTTCATCCATATTGCCGGGACCTGAGATTACATTAAAGCCGCAAGCAGTTTTAGACTTTTATTCCTTTAGAAATGTTATTTTGTGCAGGGACTGTTCTAAACACGGGAAACATGCGCCAGTTTACTGGCATACTATAGACACCCCCCAGGTACGATATTTAAAGGAATATTTCACTTTTATTTTTTCACTTGAAGCATCATTAAAATCACTGCTCCCGAAAAAACAGCTGTTTTTAAAACATTTTTTGCATTGATACATGTCCCCTGGGGCAGGACCCGGGTCCCCAAACCCTTTTTAGGACAATAAATTGCATATTAGCCTTTAAAATTCACACTTTTTATCTCTCACGTTCGAGTCCCATAGACTTTATCGGTGTTTGAATGTTCGCGCAAACTTTTGGTCCGATCGCGTGTTCTGGATGCGAAATGAACCGGGGGGTGTTCGGCCCATCCCTACTAAAAAGACAGAGGGATTCACTTTATTGTATAGCACTTCATGTGTTGCCCAATGCTGTTTCTTTCTCCAAATGGACTTTATCTGGGAAATGGGCATGGGAGAGAGCAGCTCTTTTACCTCTGTCTGCAGCAACATGTAGTGGGTGGAGAAAGGCTGGAGCTGAGCTGTCCATGTCCTGTAAACCATCCGAATCACACTGATCCCTTGTTTCTTCCTTTTGCAGCGGTTCTGCATTAGGGATGAGCCGAACACCCCCCTGTTCGGTTCGCACCAGAACCTGCGAACGGACCGGAAATTTGCATGAACTTTAGAACCCTATTTAATACAATGGACGCGAACGTTCGAAATCAAAAGTGCAAATTATAATGGCTAATATGCAAGTTATTGTCCTAAAAAGGGGACATGTATCAATGCAAAAAGTAGTTTTAAAAACAGCAGTTTTTTCGGGAGCAGGGATTTTAATGATGCATAAAGTGAAAAAAATGAGAAATATTCCTTTAAATATCATACCTGCGGGGTATCTAAAGTATGCCTGTGAAGTGGCACGTGTTTCCCGTGTTTAGAACTGTCCCTGCACAAAATGACACTTCTAAAGGAAAAAAAGTCATTTAAAACTGCTTGCGGCTTTAATGTAATGTTTGGTCCCGGCAATATGGATGAAAATCATTGAGAAAAATGGCATGGGTACCCCCCACCCCCACCCCAGCCCACTACCAGCCCCTTTGGATCCTGTATGGATATTAAGGGGAACCCTGCACAAAAATAAAAAAAGGCTCTATATACAGGCATACCCCACTTTTAAGTACACAATGGGTTTTATTTACTAAAGCTGGAAAGCCCAAAATCAGGCTCACTTCTGCATAGAAACCAATGAGCTTCTAACCCCAACTTGTTCAATTAAGTCTGGTAATAAAACCTGGAAGCTCATTGGTTTTTATGCAGAAGTGAGACAGATTTTGCGCTTTCCAGCTTTAGTAAATAAAACCCATTGTGTACGTAAAAGTGGGGTATGCCTGTACTCTGAACAGCAGTATACAGGCGGTGCAAAGACGGGGACTGTAGGTTTGTTCTTAAGTACAATCTGTTTGTAATTTGGAACAGGTACATTTTTAAGTGTAGCTCCAGCCAAAAAATCTATTTTTAAGCTTTTTGGAGAACATAGGGAAGGGTTATCACCCCTGTAACATTTGTTTTGCTGTCTGTGCACCTGTTCAGAACATTTCACCTCACTTTCCGTCCCAATGACAAATGTTTTTGGAAAATTTGGGTTTTTTATTGAAACAAGGATTGGTGATAAAGCATCAGTAGAGAGGAGACACATTTTTCCCATATTAACCTCTCACTTCCTGTTGTCTCCTTCCGTTTGCAAGTAGGAGTCGTTTGCAAGTTGGATGTTTGAAAGTAGGGGCCTGCCGTATATACTCTGCAGAAATTTGCCCCTTAGGTGTTGGTGTTGCCACAACACTGTAAGCCCTCACAGTTACTCTTGGTGGGCGCTGGAACGCCCTGCTGTGAACTATTATATCAAGAATTGTAATTACATGCCATTGTTGAACAATGGTAGGAAAAATTGGGCCTTTGGTGGTGGTGCTGGTGCCACAACACTGTAAGCCCTCACAGTTACTCTTAGAGGGCGCATGAATGGGCCCTGCTGTGAATTATTAGATCAAGAATTGTAATTGCATACCCCTGTTGAACAGGGCCTGAAAAATTGGGCCTTTAGTGGTGGCGGTGGTGCTGGTGCCACAACACTGTAAGTCCACACAGTTACTCTTGGTGGGCGCAGGAATGGGCCCAGCTGTGAAATATTAGATCAAGAATTGTAATTACATGCCCCTGTTGAACAGGGGCAGACAAATTGGGCCTTTGGGGGTGGTGGTGTTGCCACAACACTGTAAGCCCTCACAGTTAATCTTGGTGGGCGCAGGAATGGGCCCTGCTGTGAATAATTAGATCAAGAATTGTAATTACATGCCCCTGTTAAACAGGGGCAGAAAAATTGGGCCTTAGGCACTGGTGCTGGTGCCACAACACTGCAACCCCTCACAGATACTGTAGTTGGAGCGCAGCAATGAGCCCTGTTGCAAAGTATTAGATAAAGAATTGTAATTACATGCCCCTGTTAAACAGGGGCAGAAAAATTGGGCCTTAGGCACTGGTGCTGGTGCCACAACACTGCAACCCCTCACAGATACTGTACTTGGAGCACAGCAATGAGCCCTGTTGCAAAGTATTGCATCAAAAATTGTAATTACACGCCCCTGTTAAACAGGGGCAGAAAAATTGGGCCTTAGGCACTGGTGTTGGTGCCACAACACTGCAACCCCTCACAGATACTGTACTTGGAGCACAGAAATTAGCCCTGCTGCAAAGCATTGCATCAAAAATTTTAAATACACGCCCCTGTTAAACAGGTGCTGAAAAATTGGGCCTTAGCCACTGGTGGCGGTGCCCAGAACCAAAATGTTCTTTCAAGCTATCAGCATGATTATTGAGATCAAGAGGATAGTCACTGAGCATAACAGGATAGTCACTCTGCATCAGCATAGGCAGTCTTGAAGGGATCTGACATTTAAAAGAAAATTATACTGTTACATCAGCTTCAAGTGCTTGGTAGCTGGTGGTGATCCAAGACTGATTCATTTTTATGAAGGTCAGTCGATCGACGGAGTCGGTTGACAGGCGCACCCTGTGATCGGTTACAAAGCCTTCAGCAGCACTGAATGTGCATTCCGAAAGAACGCTGGATGCAGGACAGGCCAGTATCTCGATTGCAAACTGTGCAAGCTCTGGCCAGTGATCCATCCTCAAGACCCAGTAACCCAGAGGATTTTCGGTTGGAAAGGTGTCCAAGTCTGATCTTGCCCCTAGGTATTCCTGCACCATGTAAACCAGACGCTGGAGATGGTTGCTGGAATCGGCCATACTTTGGGGCTGCGGACTAAAAAATTGTCTGAACGCATCGGTCAGACGGCCACCTTCTCTACCGCTCCTTCTTTGACTGACCGAAGCCTCAGCAACACGTTGTCCAGGACATGGAATGCCTCATCCTCTGCTCCCTCTGCGACGGCAAGATAAGGTCCGCAACCTTACCCTTGTAATGTGGATCAAGAAGGGTTGCCAGCCAGTAATGATCCCTCTCCTTGATCGCACAAATACGAGGATCCTTCCGCAGGCTTTGCAGGATCAGGGAGGCCATGCAGCGTAGGTTTGCTGAGGCATTCGGTGCGGAATCCTCTGGGTCACTGAGGACGATATGATCCACAGCCACCTCCTCCCAGCCACGTACAGGTCCATGGGTGTCTTGGGACTCTAATTTATCCCTTGAAGACTGCTGCTGGTACTGAGTGCTAGGCTCCACCTCCATGCTGACACAAAAATCCTCCTTCTCCAGGAACACTGTCTGGATAAAGGGGGCCTTGAGAGGTAAGGAAGTCCTCCTCTTCCTGCCTCTGTTCTGCCTCATGTTCCCTGTCCATTATTCCACGCAGCGTGTGCTCCAACAGATGGACAAGAGGGACAGTGTCACTGATGCATGCACTGTCACTGCTCACCATTCTCGTGGCCTTCTGAAATGGTGCCAGGACAGTGCATGCATCCCTGATCATGGCCCACTGGCGTGGGGAAAAAAATCCAAGCTCCCCTGACACTGTCCTGGTGCCATATTGCAACAGATATTCATTGGTGGCCCTCTGCTGCGTGTGCAGCTGCTGCAGCATGGCCAACGTAGAGTTACACCTGGTGGGCATGTCACACATTAGGCGGTTCTTGGTCAGACAGCCGAGCACTGGCATTATATGACCGGTGGAAATGCCCACAGAGTTTCCTGGTCTGCTTCAGGACCTCCTGTAAGCCCGGGTACCTGCCCAAGAACCGCTGCACCACCAAGTTAAGGACGTGATCCAAACAGGGCACATGGATCAGTTGTCCCTGTCGGAGGGCGGAGAGGAGGTGGGTGCCATTGTCGGAAACCCCCTTCCTGGCTTAAGCTGGCATGGCATCAACCACCTCTGAGCCTGCTCCTGCAGAGCTGACAGAATCTCTGCCCCAGTGTGGCTCCTGTCCCCCAAGCACACCAGATCAAGCACCGCATGGCATCTTTTTGCCTGCGTACTTGCGTAGCCCCTTGAACGCCTACGGAGCATCGCTGGTTCCAAATACAAATCAGCAGAGGAAGAGGCCATGGAGGAAGAAGAAGAGGAGGGGGTGGAGGAGAGAGGTGTGTCAGAATCACCAGTAGTAAAATTTTGGAGGCGTGGTGGTTGAACAACCTCCAACAATACAGCACCTTGTCCTGCATCCTTCCCAGCTGCCAGCAGTCACCCAATGCGCCGTGAAAAATAGGTAACGTCCCTGTCCATGCCCGCTGGACCATGAGTCAGCGGTAATATGCACCTTACCGCTGACCACTCTTTCCAGCGAGGCCAAGACATTGCCTTCCACATGCTGGTAGAGAGCCGGAATCGCCTTCCGTGAGAAAAAGTGGCGTTTGGGAATCTGCCACTGAGGAACCGCACATTCCACAACTCACAGAAGGGGGCAGAGTCTAACAACTGAAAAGGCAGCAGTTGAAGTGCTAGCGATTTAGCCAAGCTAGCATTCATCCGCTGGGCATGTGGATGGCTGGGAGCGAACTTCTTTCGGCAGTGCAGCAGCTGCAGCAGGGAAATTTGCCTGGTACAATCGGACGTCGGTGTACCGATAGCAGATTGCCCACAAGTACTTGGCTGTGACACACCTAATTCTACACCTTCATTCCTCTCAGTGCAGGTTTCTGAGAGGACTGAAGGAATAGTGGGGTTGGAGATCCAAGCTGATGAGGAGCAAGTAGAGGTCCGCTTTGTTCTTTGGTGTGGGTCTTGTAGGTAAGCTTTGTAATAGAATGTATGAAATTATTGACACCATTTTTAAGTAGAAATGAACTTTGACATACTTAGCTTAACTGACAGTTTTCATATAGTCACACCCTGCTACTGCTAGTCATTGTGGTTAAGCTTATTCATGAAGTAGCCTGATTGTATAAGAAAAGTCCCTTGCTAAACTAAATTCAGAAGTTTAATACAAGATAAGAATATACTGAGTTTGTATAATTTTTAGAAACGTATGTGTTAAGACATAGCCCCATCTTTCTTTTGCATATAAGCCACTCTAACATTGAATAAAAACCAAAGATCTAATGAACACACTATCCGTTTCCATGTGTCATTTTGATTTCTCACGGATCCACGGGTCACTGAAAATGATCTTGCATTTACCTGAAGCATTTTTTGTGCATTTTTAATGCAGTCCGGTGTTTTTTCACCCCTCCAGTGCGTTTTTTATGCATTTTTGCAGCATTCCAGTGCAGGAAGGATGCAGCATGTTCTGTTTTTTCTTGAACTGAAGTGCACTGGAACTGCAAGCACTGGTGTGAACTATGCCATTGAAGACCATATAACCTGCTTTCCATGCGTTTTATTCAGAATTTTTATTTTATTTTTTTAAAACTCACTGGACTGCATGTGGTCTGAACTGGCCCTAAGGTTAAACAGTCAAAGTGGTCTACAGTTTTAGAAATCTCCCTTGCTTATATCCAAATATCGTGAGAGTGGTAAGTACTTTTGTATGTATGATAAATGTTGTCGCTGTGGTGCAGATGGGACAAAGGGGTTTTAGCTATACTATACAAGCCAAGGTTTTAAGAAGGGAAAGTTGTTGTTAGTATAGGGAATTCTCTTCTATCTGCTCAGAGAAAAATGCTTACATTTTATGTGTTTGTTTGTTGTTATCTTACATAGTTACATAGTTACATAGTTAGTCAGGTTGAAAAAAGACACAAGTCCATCCAGTTCAACCGTAAAAAAATAAATTAAAAAAATAAAATAAACATATATCGTACAATCCCATATACCCAATTCTATACCCACAGTTGATCCAGAGGAAGGCAAAAAAAACCCAGAAGAGCATGATCCAATTTGCTACAGCAGGGGAAAAAATTCCTTCCTGATCCCCCGAGAGGCAATCGGATATTCCCTGGATCAACTTTACCTATAAATGTCAGTACCCAGTTATATTATGTACATTTAAGAAAGAATCCAGGCCCTTCTTAAAGCAATCTACTGAGCTGGCCAGAACCACCTCTGCAGGGAGTCTATTCCACATTTTCACAGCTCTTACTGTGAAAAAACCTTTCCGTATTTGGAGGTGAAATCTCTTTTCCTCTAGACGCAAAGAGTGCCCCCTTGTCCTTTGTGTTGACCATAAAGTGAATAACTGAACACCAAGTTCACTATATGGACCCCTTATATATTTGTACATGTTGATCATATCCCCCCTTAATCTCCTCTTCTCAAGAGAGAATAAATTCAGTTCCTCTAATCTCTCCTCATAGCTGAGCTCCTCCATGCCTCTTATCAGTTTGGTTGCCCTTCTCTGCACTTTCTCCAGTTCCCCAATATCCTTTTTGAGAACTGGGGCCCAAAACTGAACTGCATATTCCAGATGAGGTCTTACTAATGATTTGAACAGGGGCAAAATTATATCTCTCTCTCTGGAGACCATACCTCTCTTAATACAAGAAAGGACTTTGCTCGCTTTGGAAACCGCAGCTTGGCATTGCATGCCATTATTGAGCTTATGATCTACCAAAACCCCCAGATCCTTCTCCACTACGGATCCCCCCAGTTGTACTCCCCCTAGTATGTATGATGCATTCATATTATTAGCCCCCAAGTGCATAACTTTACATTTATTAACATTAAACCTCATCTGCCACATAGTCGCCCAATTAGACAGAGCATTGAGGTCGGCTTGTAAATTGGCGACATCCTGTAAGGACGTTATTCCACTGCATAGCTTGGTGTCACCTGCAAAGACAGAAATGTTACTTTTGATCTCAGACCCAATATCATTTATAAACATATTAAAAAGTAAGGGTCCCAGCACTGAACCTTGGGGTACACCACTGATAACCTTGGACCATTCAGAGTAAGAATCATTAACCACTACTCTCTGAATTCTGTCTTTTAGCCAGTTTTCTATCCATTTACAAACTGATATTTCCAATCCTGTAGACTTTACCTTACACATGAGCCGTGTGTGGGGGACTGTATCGAACGCTTTTGCAAAATCCAAGTATACCACGTCCACTGCCACCCCTCTGTCCAAGGTCTTACTTACCTCTTCATAAAAAGAAATCAGGTTTGTTTGACAACTTCTGTCTTTCATGAATCCATGCTGTCTGTTGCTTAAATAGTTTTTTTCCAGCAAGAACTCATCTATGTGGTCTTTTATTGGAATTGGAATTTAAAGTATCAGTTGTTTTTTCTTCTGAATGCAAACGGATTTTTGAGTAATTGATATGTCCTTTGATCCTGCCAAGTAGGAGAGCGTTGCTAAAGTGGGCAGGTGAGAGGGACAGAGTAGGGTACTCATCTGTGTGTGGTGCTTTATTTGAGTGATTCCTCCTATCCAAAGTATTGTTTAGCACAATACACAGAGGTATATGTTCGCTTGCATAAATCTGCTATTTCATTTCAAGTGAAAGAGGGGATCAAACAACCGACCATACCTTTGTCAACGCTTTTGCGCAAAGCATACTGCTATATTTGCATTCCATATTCAGCGAGTCTGAGAGACTTGCTGAGGTGGAGAAATTGTTAAAGAAGGATTTGATTCAGAAAAGTTATCTATATAGATTAAAAAAATACATGTTTATTGTTAAAATGTTGCAACTATTGTCAGTCTATTCATGAAATGTGTTGGGCACATATTCCCATGTCCAATGCATAGTTAATTGTAAACATTAAAAGGGGAATGTGACGTCACTGATAAATTACATGTATGCGCTGGTACCAAATGTTTTTTTTTTTTTTGAGGAATCTGATCAGATACAATTTTTTTAGAGTAGCATTTCAACTTATACATGGGGTATTTTGATTATTTCAGTTAGGTTCTGTTTCCACTATTGCAACCCCAGATTTGCGTGATTTGCAATGCGACTTTGCAATGCGATTTTTGATGCAATGTCATGCAAAAGTGTGAGAAAAGGTCGCACCGAAGTAGGAACAAAATAGTGCAAGAACCTTTTTGCGTCGCTGCGACTTGAGTCGCACAAATTAAAACAAGGATCATTGAATTACAGGGGTTTTTGACTTGTCATGCGACTTTACATGTGTCAAGTCGCACGGCAACTCACAGTAGTGGAGACAGAGCCTTAGAGCCTTGGAGTCTGACTTTGGGGACTGTTTTAATTGTGTAATTGCCTATCCTTACGTTATTGAAGTTAAAAGGTGTTTTCTTTTCAGTATCGACAAATGTGATATAATTACCCTGGGCTCCGCGGTGTTCAGTAAATGGTATTATGGTTTTGTTGATGTTGAGAAAAAAAAAAGGGGAACTTTTGCATTGTATAAGGACATTGCCTGTTACAAGACAAGGGGATGGATATTTGTGCAAATGGTTTTAATTTTGTGTTTAGGCTGTATGAACAATGATTGGGGATTTAAAAAATGTTTGATTTTCTTTTTTTGGTTAAATACAATTTTAGGGCTGGGTTCACACATATGCAGTGCGAGTTTGAGCTCTGTTTTCACAGCTAATTGACAACGTAGTTGTTCAGCGCTTCATGTCAGTTTTTGATCAGGATCAGGTCAGGATTGCATATCAGGTCAGGATTTTATACTGTTCACAACTGAATGACATGTGCGATTCAGAAGCGTTCCCATAGAAGTCAATGGCCCTGAATTCGCACGTAAGCCGGACCGCACTGCCTAGAAAACGCACACCTTTTTGGGCAGTGCGGAGTGCGAATGCACCGCAGGTATGTGAGCCAGCCTCATCCAAGGAAGTTATGTATTCCAGGCGCTACGTCCGAGGAATTGTGGTTGGTAAAGAAAAAGGAAGTAACTTAAGGTTTGTGTAATCCTATGCACTAGGGGAAAAAAAAAAAAGTAATGGTAAAAGGTGCTTAAAAGATGTTCAAAGGGCAAATATGGAAAACATTTCTAAATAAAGAATTAATGGAGTGGCCAAATGGATGTGAATAAAAGGAGAAAGTGGTTGTATTGTGTTTAATGAATGCACAAGGTATTATTTGGTTAGTAAAGTATCTTAAGTGTTGGTTTAAAATGTACACACAGAGATGGTTGTCTCATATTGTGTTTTCTTGTTCAGGGAGTAGAAGTTATGAGGCCCATGTTCCTGATAATATATATTTCTCTAAAAGTTTGGGTTAAGTAACCAGGATATACAAAATAAATTGCTGCATATATTGAGTCCATGAGGTACTAAAATATGATGGGAAAGTTTGTTTGAATAACAGTCAGAGTGACTATTCTTGATATATTTACCTTTTGAATTCCCAGAGTTTCAATCATGAAGTGTTAATGATGTAATGAAGTTTATCCATCAATGTTTTGTTTGTTGCTGATGATCAGATATATTTGAAAAGTTAGGAGGCTGACTCCTGAGTCAGAATATGTGTTTGGGTAAAATATTCTGTTCTGAGTTCCTCGGGTCCACTTGGGTCCCGAGGATAGAAGAAACTAAAGTTGTTTAAGTTTTATTGAAGTCCTGCTGTAATACTGGATTTGAAAAAAGGTTTAGTTAACCACTTAAGCCCCAGACCATTTGGTAGCTAAAGGACCAGAGGTGATTTCAGAATTTTGCACTGCGCTGCTTTAACTGTAAATTGTGCGGACATGCAATGTTGTACCCAAACTAAATTTGCGTCTTTTTCTTCCCACAAATAGAGCTTTCTTTTAATGGTATTTGATTGCCTCTGCGATTTTTATTTTTTTGCGATATAAATGGAAAAAGACCGAAAATTTTGAAAAAAAATGATATTTTCTACTTTTTGTTATAAGAAAAATCGAATAAACTCAATTTTAGTCATACATTTAGGCCAAAATGTATTCAGCCACATGTCTTTAGTAAAAAAAATGTCAATAAGCGTATATTTATTGGTTTGCGCAAAAGTTATAGCGTCTACAAACTAGGGTACATTTTCTAGAATTTACACAGCTTTTAATTTATGACTGCCTATCTCATTTCTTGAGGTGCTAAAATGGCAGGGCAGTACAAAACCCCCCCAAATGACCCCATTTTGGAAAGTAGACACCCCAAGGAAATTGCTGAGAGGCATGTTGAGCCCATTGAATATTTTTTTTTTGTCTCAAGTGATTGAATAATGACAAAAAAAAAAAAAATTACAAAAAGTTGTCACTAAATTATATATTGCTCACACATGCCATGGTTATATGTGGAATTGCACCCCAAAATACATTTTGCTGCTTCTCCTGAGTACGGGGATACCACATGTGTGGGACTTTTTGGGAGCCTAGCCGCATACGGGCCCCCGGAAACCAAGCACCGCCTTCAGGATTTCTAAGGGCGCAAATTTTTGATTTCACTCCTCACTACCTATCACAGTTTTGAAGGCCATAAAATGCCAAAATAGCACAAAACCCCCACAAATGACCCAATTTTAGAAAGTAGACACCCCAAGGAAATTGCTGAGAGGCCTGTTGAGCCCATTGAATTTTTTTTTTTTGTCCCAAGTGATTGAATAATGACAAAAAAAAATAAAAAATTACAAAAAGTTGTCACTAAATGATATATTGCTCACACATGCCATGGTTATATGTGGAATTACACCCCAAAATACATTTTGCTGCTTCTCCTGAGTATGGGGATACCACATGTGTGGGACTTTTTAGGAGCCTAGTCGCGTACGGGACCCCGAAAACCAAGCACTGCCTTCAGGATTTCTAGGCACAAATTTTTGATTTCACTCCTCACTACCTATCACAGTTTCGAAGGCCATAAAATGCCAAAATAGCACAAAACCCCCCCAAATGACCCCATTTTGGAAAGTAGACACCCCAAGCTATTTGCTGAGAGGCATGGTGAGTATTTTACAGCTCTCATTTGTTTTTGAAAATGAAGAAAGTAAATTTTTTTTTTTTTCAATTTTCAAAACTTTGTGACAAAAAGCGAGATCTGCAAAATACTCACAATACCTCTCAGCAAATAGCTTGGGGTGTCTACTTTCCAAAATGGGGTCATTTGGGGGGTTTTGTGCCATCTGGGCATTCCATGGCCTCCGAAACTGTGATAGGCAGTGAGAAGTGAAATCAAAAGTTTACACCCTTAGAAAGCCTGAAGGCGGTGATTGGTTTTGGGGTCCCGTACGCGGCTAGGCTCCCAAAAAGTCTCACACATGTGGTATCCCCGTACTCAGGAGAAGCAACAGAATGTATTTTGGGGTGTAATTCCACATATGCCCATGGCATGTTTGAGCAATATATCATTTAGTGACAACATGGTGCAAAAAAAAAAAAAAAAAATGGTATTTTTTCCGCAACTTGTGTCAACATATAAAATATTCCATGGACTCGACATGCCTCTCAGTATATAGCTTGGGGTGTCTACTTTCCAAAATGGGGTCATTTGGGGGGGTTTTGAACTGTTCTGGCATTTTATACACAACATTAGGAAGCTTACATCCACTCTTCTAACCACTTGAAGACAAAGCCCTTTTTGACACTTTTTGTTTACATGAAAACATTTTTTTTTTTGCAAGAAAATTATGTTGAACCCCCAAACATTATATATATTTTTAAAGCAAAGGCCCTACAGATTAAAATGGTGGGTGTTGCATTTTTTTTCTACACAGTATTTGCACAGCGATTTTTCAAACGCATTTTTTGGGGAAAAAATACACTTTTTTTAATTTTAATGCACTGAAACACATTATATTGCCCAAATGTTTGATGAAATAAAAAAGATGATCTTAGGCCGAGTACATAGATACCAAACACGACATGCTTTAAAATTTTGCACAAACGCGCATTGGCGACAAACTACATACATTTTTAAAAGCCTTTACAGGTTACCCCGTTAGATTTACAGAGGAGGTCTACTGCTAAAATTACTGCCCTCGATCTGACCTTCGCGGAGATACCTCACATGCATGGTGCAATTGCTGTTTACATATGACGCCAGACCGACGCTTGCGTTCGCCATTGGGCAAGAGCAGGGCAGGACAGGGGTGCTTTTTTTATCATTTTTATTATTATCTCAGGGAATGTAAAAATCCCCTATGAGAGCAATAGGTAGTGACAGGTACTCTTTTTTTGAAAAAACTGGGGTCTTCTAGACCCTAGATCTTTCCTCTGCCCTCAAAGCATCTGACCACACCAAGATCGGTGTGATAAAATGCTTTCCCAATTTCCCAATGGCGCTTTTTATATCCGGGGGGGGGACATTCCCTCCCACTGCTTGTAAAAGCAGTCCAGAGGCTAATTAGCCACTAGGATTGCTTTTACATGAAAGCCGGCCGCTGGCTGAAAAGAGTGATACCAAGATGATACCTAAACCCGCAGGCATCATTCTGGTATAAACATTCAAAGTCCAGCAACATACCAGTACGTTGCTGGTCCTTGTTGAACATGTATTGTAATCTTTTTTTTCATGCAGCCTGTTGGCTGAACGAAAAAAAGAGATTGATCGGTGGGTATGCCCACCATTAGAATACCGCCCTTCATCCACCCACTTCTAAAGATGGGCATACATGCACCATTTATATATGCCGAAGCATGGGGGCATCCTCCCGCAAAAATTATGCCGCACACACATGGTCAGACTTTTCCACGGGCAAGCCTCCGTCGGAATTTCGACCGTATGTACGCGGCATTAGGAGCAAAATCGCTCCTCCGCCCCTGCTGCCCCAATGCTTCGGCATATATGCTTTTTTTTTTAACTGTGGTGGTGAAATCACCTCCTACAGCACTGGAGTCGCAGGGATCAGGCCTGTCTCTGCGAACGCTGCAGTTATGTGTGTTGTGTTTTGTAAGTGACAGTGATCGATCGATACTGCACTTGGGTGGCCTGGGCTGGACGGAGGGGCAAAACGCAGGTGCTAGCAGGTATCTGGGCTGATCCCACTAACACTGCGTTTTTGGGAACCCTAAACTGCTGGGGACGCTTGTATAGATCTGATCAGATCAGATATTGATCTGTTCAGATACTATACCACTAAGGGAGGTGTATGCTTCACGCGTGGGTGTTAGCGTTACTGGCACTAACCTGACGCTGCCTGGGGTGTGACGCAGACCCTCTCTGACGCTAAAACCTAATTGATATCACCCGTCAGGCGATCAGGGGGTTAAACCTTTATTGGGTTATATATACGGCGGGTGCCCTGACACTATAAAAAGCAAACTAACTAACCAGCGTCACCCGTAACACTTATATGATGATCACTGGTGAAAGGGTTAACTAGGGGCAATTAGGGGGTTAAAACCTTTATTAGATAATATATGGGGGTACCTGACGCTATAAAAACCTGCAGCGAACCTAAAAAAAATTACTGGCTACCGATCTGCATCACCGACACTAAGACAGCGATCAGAAAAACGATCGCTTAGCGACAGTGGTGATAGGGGTGAAAGGGTTACCTGGGGGGCGATCAAGGGGGTTAAACCTTTATTAGATCATTTATGGGGGTACCTGACGCTATAAAAACCTGCGGCGAACCTAAAAAAAATTACTGGCTACCGATCTGCATCACCGACGCTAAGACAGCGATCAGAAAAATGATCGCTTAGCGACGGCGATGCTAGGGGGTGAAAGGGTTATCTGGGGGGTGATCAGGGGGTTAAACCTTTATTAGGGGGGGTTAGGGGGCTACACTGGACCTAAAACTAACTTTAGTGACACTTTTACAGTCACAAATGTCACTGATTGCAGTGATCAGTAAATAAATGGTCACTGCAATCAGTGACACTGTGACTGGGGGCTGGGGGGTGATCTGGGGGGGCCTGGGGGGGGCGATTTGTGTGTCCTGGTGTCAGTGTGCTGTTTGTGCACTAACCTGTATGTCTTCTCTTGTACGGCGCTCGGTATATGTGAGCGCCAGGGATGAGCCGAACACCCCCCTGTTCGGTTCGCACCAGAACCTGCGAACAGACAAAATGTTTGTGTAAACTTTAGAACCCTATTAAATACAATGGACTCGAACGTTCGAAATCTAAAGTGTTAATTATAAAGGCTGATATGCAAGTTATTGTCCTAAAAAGTGTTGGGGGACCCGGGTCCTGCCCCAGGGGACATGTATCAATGCAAAAAAAAGTTTTAAAAACGGCCGTTTTTTCGGGAGCAGGGATTTTAATAATGCTTAGAATGAAAAAATAAAAGTGAAATATTCCTTTAAATTTCGTACCTGGGGGGTGTGTATGATATGCATGTAAAGTGGTGCATGTTTCCCGTGCTTAGAACTGTCCCTGCAAAAAAAATTTGAAAGAAAAAAAGTCATTTAAAACTGACTTGCGGCTATTAATGAATTGTCGGCTCCCGGCAATACATTCAAAAGTCATTGATAAAAAAAAAAAAAAAAAGTGTTTATTCCCCAGAATTCAATTACAGGCCCTTCAGGTCTGGAATGGATATTAAGGGGAACCCTGCCACAAATTTAAAAAAAAATTGACGTGGGGTTCCCCCACATATCCATTCCAGGCCCTTCAGATCTGGCATGGATTTTAAGGGGAACTCCACCCCAAATTAAAAAAAAAAATGGCGTGGAGTCCCCCTAAAAATCCATACCAGACCCCTTATCCGAGCACGCAACCTGGCCGGCCGCAGGGGAAAAGGGGGGGACGAGAGAGCGGCCCCCCCTCCCTCCTGAACCGTACCAGGCCACATGCCCTCAACATGGGGAGGATGTCCCTATGTTGATGGGGACAAGGGCCTCATCCCCACAACCCTTGCCCGGTGGTTGTGGGGGTCTGCGGGCGTGGGGCTTATCGGAATCTGGAAGACCCCTTTAACAAAGGGGACCCCCAGATCCCGCCCCCCCCTATGTGAATTGGTAAGGGGTACATTGTACCCCTACCATTTCACGAAGAAAGCGTAAAAAATAAAAAAAAATAAAAAACACACAAACACCTTGAAAAAGTCCTTTATTAAAAATTAAAAAAAAAAACATTCCAGCGGTGAAATCCAGTGTCCCGCGGCGATCCCGATGTCCAGCGCTGTCCTTCATTGGTTGTGCCTGAGCGGACCTGATGGGGAACTCCCTCTCAGTATTTTAAATGTATAGACCCGCCCCTTCTAAAGTTCCCCATCAGGTCAGCTCAGCGGACCAGATGCAGAACATGAGAAGGGGCGGGTCTATACATGTATTGCCAAAGTGAGAGCAGTTCCCCATCAGGTCCGCCCCCTCGGTATGTCGGACCCGCCTACGTCATTGGCTTGAGCGGGGAACTTCCTTCACTATGTAAATTTAAATTACACAGTGAAGGAAGTTCCCCGCTCAAGCCAATGACGTAGGCGGGTCCGACATACCGAGGGAGCGGACCTGATGGGGAACTTTAGAAGGGGCGGGTCTATACATTTAAAATACTGAGAGGGAGTTCCCCATCAGGTCCGCTCAGGCACAACCAATGAAGGACAGCGCTGGACATCGGGATCGCCGCGGGACACTGGATTTCAGCGCTGGAATGTTTTTTTTTTATTATTATTATTTTAAATAAAGGACTTTTTCAAGGTGTTTGTGTGTTTTTTTTAAACATTTTTTTACGCTTTCTTTGTGAAATGGTAGGGGTACAATGTACCCCTTACCAATTCACATAGGGGGGGGGCTGGGATCTGGGGTCCCCTTTGTTAAAGGGGTCTTCCAGATTCCGATAAGCCCCCCGCAGACCCCCACAACCACCGGGCAAGGGTTGTGGGGATGAGGCCCTTGTCCCCATCAACATGGGGACATCCTCCCCATGTTGAGGGCATGTGGCTTGGTACGGTTCAGGAGGGAGGGGGGGCCGCTCTCTCGTCCCCCCCTTTTCCCCTGCGGCCGGCCAGGTTGCGTGCTCGGATAAGGGGTCTGGTATGGATTTTTAGAGGGACTCCACGCCATTTTTTTAAAATTTGGGGTGGAGTTCCCCTTAAAATCCATGCCAGATCTGAAGGGCCTGGAATGGATATTTGGGGGAACCCCACGTCAAATTTTTTTTTAGTTTGCGGCGGGGTTCCCCTTTATATCCATTCCAGACCTGAAGGGCCTGGTAATTGAATTCTGGGGAACCCCCACGCTTTTTTTTTTTTTTTATCAATGACTTTTGTATGTATTGCCGGGAGCCGACACTTCATTAATAGCCGCGAGTCAGTTTTAAAAGACTTTTTTTCTTTCAAAAATGACATTTTTTGCAGGGACAGTTCTAAGCACGGGAAACATGCGCCACTTCACATGCATATCATACACACCCCCCAGGTACGAAATTTAAAGGAATATTTCACTTTTATTTTTTCATTTTAAGCATTATTAAAATCACTGCTCCCGAAAAAACTGCAGTTTTTAAAACTTCTTTTTGCATTGATACATGTCCCCTGGGGCAGGACCCAGGTCCCCAAACACTTTTTAGGACAATAACTTGCATATAAGCCTTCATAATTAGCACTTTAGATTTCTCCCATAGATTTTTCGAATTTGCCGCGAACACCCCAATTTGTTCACTGTTCAGCGAACGGGCGAACAGGCAATGTTCGAGTCGAACATGAGTTTGACTTGAACTCGAAGCTCATCCCTAGTGAGCGCCGCATGAGAGATGACATCACTTCCTCCTGCTTCCTCTGCCTGTGTTTACATTACAGGACAGAGGAAGCATTTTCTTTCGCCGGGAGCGATCGCGGGGGGGTGGCCGGAATCGAACGGCCGTCCCCTCATCTCGGATCGCTCCCCAACGAATACCGACCGCTCACTGTATAGGAGGGGGGTCCAATCGGACCCCCCAACTGTACAAAGGCAATCACGTACACTGTACGTGATTGTGCCTGTCGGTGCCATTCTGCCAAAGTACATATACAGTGAGCAGTCATTAAGTGGTTAAACATATTGAATCTACATAATGAAGACTGTTGCTGAGAAACATTTTATATTTCTGCATGCTTTACTTATGTTTGAGTTAATGAGGAATATTATTTTTAATACCTCCAATGGTTAAGGCCTTAATTGATCAGGTAGATTCTGTGATTATTCATGTTGAAAGAGGAATATCCGCCCCAGCCAGCATTCACTTCTAGCCCCCTGCACAGGAAGAAATGCCCATCCAATTCCTACCCTATACCCCATTCATTCCCTGCCTTATACCCTATCCGGATGAAGAGATGACTACAGCTTTTACATGGAAATCTTTATTGTTCATCTTTGTTGTTCTCAAATGCCATGGGAGATGCTGAGATGAATAAAGGCGGACACCTGCTGAAAAATATTCCTGGAATGACTCCTTGAGGGTTAGCCATGACGCACGCCCAAGGTCTACGAAATTCCAGTGAGCTTTACAAGGGAGTGCGCCAGATACGCCAGCCCAAAGACCCAAGTCTAGCCCAATGCATCAGTTCCCGTCTGTCTGTGGATATCGAGTTCTATCCTTACAAAGAGGCAGGGTTTTGGGGTAGAAGGATCTCTGTAAAATATGTGTAAACACAGAATCGAACCAAAAGTTTTGGGAAAAGTTTAGGAGAATGAGAATTATAATGTGGACATTTCTTTTTCCTTCCCTTTCATGAATTTATTGGACATTCAGAAGCCATACAAGAGATTTTTTTTGTGCTTTTCTTTGGGACAATATTTTATTTTGGCCTAAAGGCTTTCATGCCCCACCCACTTGCTTTTAAGGACTGTCACGCCCCTCCCCCCTTTGTATTTCATGGACAATTGCTATGAAGCTGAGATTATCTGTTTATTGTTACATGCTTAGGATAATGATACATTTATGAGAAAGTAGTCCAGGTGAATGTCGGGGGCTTCAAGGTTTGTGATTATCACGTTCGTGATAAAAGAGGGGATTGTAATAGAATGTATGAAATTATTGACACAATTTTTAAGTAGAAATGAACTTTGACATACTTAGCTTAACTGACAGTTTTCATATAGTCACACCCTGCTACTGCTAGTCATTGTGGTTAAGCTTATTCATGAAGTAGCCTGATTGTATAAGAAAAGTCCCTTGCTAAACTAAATTCAGAAGTTTAATACAAGATAAGAATATACTGAGTTTGTATAATTTTTAGAAACGTATGTGTTAAGACATAGCCCCTCCTATCTTTCTTTTGCATACAAGCCACTCTAACACTGAATAAAAACCAGAGATCTAATGAACACACTATCCGTTTCCATGTGTCATTTTAATTTCTCACGGATCCGGGGGTCACTGAAAATGATCTTGCATTTACCTGAAGTACACCTTGGTGGAGGTATTACCTGCTTCAAGCTTGCCAATGGACTGCATGGCAGGTCGACATATGTCTGGTCAAGCATGTGGTGCCCAAGCGGCTGATGTTTTGGCCACGCGAGATACGCTTTAGACATATGTTGCAAATGGCAACGGTGCGATCTGCTACACACGGCTGAAAAAAGGCCCACACCAAAGAACTTTTTGAATAACGTGCAGAGACAGCAGCGCCCTGCACATGCGGAGCTCTGCAGTGTGATGCAGTCGGTGTGCTGCCCTTAAGCTGGCTCCTGGAGGGCATCCTGCCTCATTGGAGATGTGCCTCCTCCTCCTCTCTCCTATCAGGCAACCACGTAGAGTCAGTGACCTCATCATCCCCTCCCTCCTCATCACTGGAGCCAATCTGGCAGTATGCTGCAGCTGGGGGAACATGACTGCCAGAAAGCTGACCTTGTTGGGCACCCCCTCTCTCTGGGCTCACGTTACTACCCCCTCTCTCTGAGCTCACGTTACTGCCTTCCTCCAGCTGGGTTCCATCATCGGAGCCTTCAAAACTCTGGACATCCTCCTGGAGCATGTACCCAACACTGTGCTCAAACAGTTCGGGGGACTCCTCAGGAGGACATGGTGGGGCTAGGGAAGGAGTAACTGATGCCATTGAGCCAAGGGAAGAGGCCGCTTTGGCAGCTGCTTTGCCAGACAAAGTACCCTGAGCCTGGGTGAGAGAGGATGAGGAGGAGGAGGACGGCTTGGTCATCCACTCTACCAAGTCTTGGGCATGTTGCTGGATGATCAGATGGCTGTGATTGTGGAGGAGTGAGCATGTCTCCAGCCTGAGCTCCCACGCCCCCATGCTATCCCAGTATACTAAGCTGGTTAGACTGTTGCTGTTAATTGATCCCGGGAAATGCTTTCAATAGCCGGCCAGGAGGTCCAGCTGAACGTATGAACGAATATGCTGGAGCAGGGCTTGGCTTGTAATAGCAGCTAGTAGCTCTCTGAAGGAAAAAGGAAAAAGATCAGATCCTGTGAAACCCAGAGGATCCCCTGCAACCTACCTTGTCTCTCACTACTAGCCGTGTGCAGAAGCTCTCCAGGTAACACAGTGCCTTGGGGGGTTGTAGAGTGACGGCTGAGGCATTATCTACTACCCCCCTGTGTGGGCTGAACGCTGCAGCCTTGTGAGGAGGGGTGGACCTCTCAAGCCAGAGCTGTCAGAGCCTCTAGGAACAGGGACGGCGGCAGATATATAAGATAAGCTTGAGATAAGCTTGAGGGGTTACCTGTTAGCCAGGAGCTCCCCTCTGAGGACCACAGCCATAGAAGGAAGAGTGAAGGACTGGAGCTGTACAATACGGTCAGACTGGTTAAACTGCAGGCTTGCAGGGCTGAAGCACGGGTAGGAGATTTTATTTTATTTTTTTTCTCCCTCACCATGATCTGCCAAAAGTGAAAGTAAAGTGCTACCTGGGAAGCTGTGCGGCTGCTCCTTTTGCTTTCTACACATAACATAACATTTAATATTACATCTGCGGATCTGTGTGATGCCTGTGGTTGGAATTACTGTTATATTAAACACAGCAAGCAGGAAAAAAAGCTGTCCAGTAGTATGGCTGAATAGATTTGCTACGGGTAACACAATTGACTGTTTAATTACTTAGCTACTGGCCATCAACCGGCAGAGACTTTTAAAAAAAAACATTTACTCCTCTATACCCCTGCTTTTGTTTGATCTCGCCCCCCCCCCCCTTAAGAATTTAAAAAGTACACTTTTTTTTTGTTTAATCCGTCTCTTGGGGAAGAAAAAAAGAGAAAATTCATATGATCTGAATAAGCTGGTGTCCTGGTCCGCAAAGGTTGACAGTTGAATTGGTTCTTCTCCTTCTTCTTTTTTTTTGGTCCCCTGCCCACTTAATTATCTATACGTATTATTCTTGTGGAATATTGTCACCCCCCTTATTGGTCTGCTTAGAAGTACTACTTTAATTTCAGCAATGACTACACGCCGACAAGCTGCACAACATCAGCCGGCTAAGGGAAGTTGGAGTGAGACAGGAGGGATACGAGCCTACATGTCCCCCCGGGCAGAGCAGGGGTTGCACATAGGAAAACAGGAAGAGAGGAGACGTGGGGCTATGGATATCAAGGGAGATAGTGGAAAACAATCGGACTTCAAGTCCCCGACACCAAGTCGCGGCATCCAAGCAGCTGGACGGACCCATGCAGAGTATGGGAGGGGATCACCGACAATACGATGGGGGAGGAAGCTTCCCGAGAGGGATACCCCTAATGTAGAACAATACCCCCCAAGGGAGGGAAAAGAAACTGAAGTGCAGGGGAAAGGCTGTTTGAGGCATGAAGAGGGGAGCCCCAAAATGGAAAGGGCAGAAAGTGTCCAAGATAGCTCCCCTGAACTTTTAAATGGTATGGCACTATCTCCAAAAAGGGACCCGGCAACAGGGGGGAGAGGAACCCCGACACTGGAGGAGGAAATGGCAGTGGGGGAGGAGAACCAAGCAATGGCTGGCCCTAGACATAGCCCTAAGACACAAGGAGAGAAATTGAATTCACAGGTCACCAAACCTACAAGCCCCTCACTGGAAGAGGATGAGAA
The DNA here is from genome assembly GCA_029206835.1 of Rana muscosa. Taxonomy (NCBI): domain Eukaryota; kingdom Metazoa; phylum Chordata; class Amphibia; order Anura; family Ranidae; genus Rana; species Rana muscosa. Next base: position 68,880,351 of record CM055119.1, read on the forward strand.
GCAGACACCGACGCTAAGGGGGGGGGGACACAGCGATGGAAATCAGGGAAATTAGGGAACTACTGAGGGCCCTTCCTACGAAGACTGACATTCAGCAGCTAATCAGTGCGGTGGAGCAGTCCTGTCAGCAAGCTGTCGGTGACTTGAGAGAAGACACACGGGCATTAGGGCATAGGGTGGAAAGTGTGGAAGAGCGCCAGGATGTAATGGTACAGGTAGTGGCGGAGGTTCAAGACTCTATTAAAGAACATGAGGATGCCCTAAACTCATATAAGGATCAACTGGACGATTATGAGAATAGAGACAGAAGACAAAACATTCGCATAAAAGGGCTTCCCGAAACAATTCAAACAGCCGAACTAGCCTCAGTAGTTCAAAAAGTATTTGGTCAGATTATGGGGGCCTCCGCACCCGAATGTATTGAGATAGATAGGGTACATAGAGTTCCCACGTACACTATGCAGAACACGGAGAAATCCATTGATGTCATATGTAGATTGCATAAATATACAGTAAAGGAAACTATCATGAAAATGGCCCGCAGTAGCCCGGAAATCTCCCTTGATGGGACGAATCTATCATTGTACCCAGACTTAACACGTAGGACCCTGTACCAACGTCGAGCAGTTCGGCCCCTGTTAGAAGCCATGCGGTCAAAAGGGGTGTATTACCGTTGGGGGTTTCCATTTAGTTTGACGCCCACTAGAAATGGTAGAACAGCAACTTTACGGACTAAAGACGATTTGCAGTTTTTTGTGGAAACACTAGATCTGCCACTGGTAGAATTTGTAGATTGGAGGACACCCAAAATAGGGACTCCCGTACAGCGGCCTGAACAGTGGCAACAAGTTCCTCCTAGGGGCCAACGTGGAAATCGTTAAAGAAGATATAGACCCACTTAATAAGAAGAGACGGCACATCAGATGATTTACTGAATGTAGTTCCTGGGAAGGGATGTGGGTTCTTCTGGGGTTTTTTTTTTTTTGTGAGGGGGGGTCATGGGATTAAAAGCCCAGGTGAACTGATCTAAGGGGTGAGATGGCCAGGGCCTATGGTATATGTTAGATGTGTTGTATATGTAAATATGTGCATGTGGAAGAAATTATCTTTTGTTGTGGGGGGGGAAAAAGTATAAATGCTAGGATAATAAGTTATAGTTTTGGGGGAGGACACAGGGGGCACGTTAATCCTAAAAAAAAAAAAGGGTCTCTGAATGGAGCAGTTAGAAGATTTAAAAACTGGGAGAATAGAAGGGAATAGAAGGGAAGAGCATTGGGGGCGGAGGGAATCGGAGTAGGGAATTTGGGGCTACTTTGACCTTTAGGACGGTCCCGATATAATGGGATTGGTTGAACTGGTATCAGTGAGGGGGTGGAGGGGCCCGGGTACAGGGCATGTGCACGGACCCATCTACCAGTTAGGTGGGAAGCTCCGAGGGGGAGACATACTCGCAGTGTCTCTGGGTAGGGGGGGAGGGGAGGGAGGGGATGTAAAAATGTAATTTTCTTACTTTTTTTTTTTTTCTCTCTCTCTTTTTCCTTATTTTGGTCATGGGCAAGGAGTACAAGATATGGCTGGTATTTTGAGAGATGACTACACCATTAAAAATTGTATCATATAACGTGAGGGGACTGTGTTCACAGCATAAAAGGGGCCACCTATGGCATAAATTGCATCATTATGCTGCGGATATAGTGTTTTTACAAGAAACGCATTTCAGGGAGGGGTCTATACCTGTTATGCCTGGACACATGTTCAATCACTGGTACCATGCAACATCGCCTATTGCTAGAGCAAGGGGGGTTACGATTGCTTTCAGGAAAACTTGCCCATGGGTATTGGAGTCTGTACAAGCTGATAGAGAAGGTCGCTTTTTACTTGTGAAAGGTACAATAAATAGTCAGCGATATACATTTGCTGCGATTTATGCACCAAATATAGGGACAATTAATTTTCTTGCAAAAATGTTGAAGATGTTGGAGAAATTTAGGGAAGGCTGTTTGATCTTGGGCGGAGACTTCAATATTGTGTTGGACCCAAGTTTGGACACAACATCAGGAAAAACATCTCTATCCTTTAGAGCCTTAAAGCACTTAAAACAACTTTTGCGCACTCAACACCTGGTTGATAGCTGGCGGGTAATGCACAATGGAGTAAAGGACTATAGTTATTACTTCAAAACACATAAAATGTACTCGCGTATAGATGTATTTATGGTAGATCAATTTTATTTAGAAAAGGTCCGAAAGTGTACTATTGAATCCATAACCCTCTCGGATCATGCCCCAATAACGTTGACACTCTCTCCGACCCAGGCAGGCTATATAGAACGGACCTGGAGATTGAACGAATCAATATTAGATAATAAAAAGATAACTGAGGAACTGTCAGTTAAAATGAGAGAATATTTTGAGAGGAATATGCCAGGTGAGGTGTCAGATCAGGCAGTATGGGAGGCCCATAAAACGGTGATAAGAGGAGAACTAATAGCCTATGGGGCCCACATTAAGAAGGAAAGAAGGAAGGAAGTGACAGGTTTATTAGAGAAAATCATTGTACTGGAGATTAAACATAAAAAAACCATTGACCCCTTAGAGACCCAACAATTAAAGAACCTTCGAGTAGAACTCGCACAATGTTTAGACCTAAAAATTTAAAATAAATATAGATACTTTGCTCATAGGTTCTATGAGCAAGGGAACAAATGTGGTCGGGTATTGGCTAAACAACTTAAAAAGAAACAAGAATCTAGACATGTCCATAACTTATTAATCCGAAACAAAAAGATAGTGGAAACCCAGGCCATAGCAAAAGAATTTCACAGATTCTATGAAACACTATACAATATTCAGACAACCGAAACTTCACCAAAAGAAGATAGAGAGGATCAAAGAAGGGAGGAGACACGAAATTATATTAGGGAATCATTAATGCCCACCCTATCAAAGACAGCTACAGCAGAAATGGAACATTCAATTACGGTTGAAGAGTTGAGCAGAGCAATAGCAGCCTTGCCGATAGGTAAAAGCCCTGGCCCAGATGGCTTAACAAATACCTACTATAAAAAATTCTCCTCTGAGCTGATAAGACCGTTATGCAAGTACCTTAATACAATTAATGCGACTAATTTGTTGCCTTCAGAAGCCCTGTTGGCGTACATTACTGTACTCCCGAAGGAAGGGAAAGATCTGCAGCACTGCGCTAATTATAGGCCTATTTCTCTGCTCAACTCGGATACTAAACTGCTGGCCAAAATCCTAGCGCTGCGATTGCAAGAATATATCGGGGAACTAGTGCATCCAGACCAGACAGGCTTCATGAAAGGTCGTGAGGCAAGGGATAACACCATCCGGGCACTTCACCTTCTTCATTGGATGAAATATGGCCCAGAGAAAACCCCAAAGATCGTACTATCAATGGATGCTGAAAAAGCTTTCGATAGGGTGAACTGGGGCTTTATGAGTGGAGTACTGAGAGGGGTGGGCCTGGGTGACCGCATGATGGGATGGATAATGGCCCTTTATGTAAACCCAAGAGCAAGGGTTAAAGTAAATGGCACATTATCAGATTATCTTAACATACGAAATGGGACAAGACAGGGTTGTCCACTTTCACCACTGATATTTGCTATAATATTAGAACCATTTCTTTGTAAGATTAGAAGTAATGGGCAGATATCAGGGACATGTATTGGGGATGTGGAACACAAAGTATCAGCTTATGCTGACGATTTATTATTTTATCTTTCAACACCACAGACATCCTTGACAGCTCTTATGCAGGAAGTGGATAGATATGGGTATCTATCTAACTTTAAAATTAATTTTGAAAAATCAATACTTTTACCCAGCCATGTACCTCAAGAGATGGCAAGGATGCTGAAGAGGGTGTACCCCTTTGTATGGAAGAAGGACAACTTGTTCTACTTGGGGGTACACATCACCTCAGACCAAAAAATATTATATAACCTTAATTATGCATCCCTAATGGCCAGGATAGTGGGGGACTTAAAGAAATGGACAGGACAATACCTAACATGGTTCGGAAGGGTAAGCGCCATTAAAATGGGTATACTACCTAGAATTATCTATATATTACATACAGTCCCGATTAAATTACCAGAAACCTTTTTTAAACAGATACGGAAGGCTTTCGTAGCATTCGTGTGAAATGACAAACGACCAAGGTTGGCATATGACATCTTGCGCAGAAGTAAGGCAGAGGGAGGAATGGGGTTGCCAGATATATCAGTGTATTATAAGGCTGGTTCGAATTTTAAACTGGTGTCATGATTCCTCTAATAAAATGTGGGTCCCACTAGAAAAAACAATAGCAGGGAGGAACCTTGCAGGGGCCCCTTGGATCCCGAGTACGTCCAGAGGACTCTCGAAATGGACATCTCCCCTGACCTGGAACTCATTGTCAATATGGGATAAGTTGAACAAGACGGGGGAGTATTCCCCCCAGGTGTCCCCCCTAGCTCCACTGGAGGGATTCCCGTGGTTCCTGCCGGGGGAGGGGGGGATTCCTGGGAGCATGGGGTCAAGATGAAGATACCACGTGTGGTAAATTCGCCCCGCGGGGAACATTAACAACCTACTCGGAGCTGGTCTCAGCCCTAGGGAATATACCCACATCAGGTTGGAGATACTATCAAATGACAGGCTTCTTTAACAAGATGAAACCCTTACTGAGACCATTAAACTCAACTACGGTGTTTGAGGGCCAGTGTCTGCATTTGAGAGACGCTAGGCATCTGCTGTCTCGGATGTATAGACTGATACTAGGAGCCCAAAAGAGTACAGTCCCATATTTCATCAGGGAATGGGAAAGAGAATTAAATAAAGAATTGTCAGAGGAACAAATTAAAAAAAAATGATCAAATCAACTTATTCTACATCTATAAGTTCGAAAGTTCAGGAAATGGCTTATAAATTCATGACAAGGTGGTATAGGACACCAGTAAGATTGACTCAGATGTATCCAGAGGCAGATGCCCGGTGTTGGAGAGGATGTGAGCAGAGGGGTACATTTCTCCACCTCTGGTGGGAGTGCCCCAGGATTAAAACATTCTGGGTGTCGATCGCACCATGGATTGAGAGGTTGACCCCTAGACCTATGGAGTTTACACCCCTATGCTTCCTATTCCACAGAACACCTGACCCCATTAAAGCTTACAGGAAGAGTACACCGCACCTATTGAACGCAGCTAAATTACTGATCCCCAGATTTTGGAAACAGGCCACCTGTCCAACACTAGATGACTGGAAAAAGGAGGTCAATCGGATAAAGGAAGCCGAAAGGTGGACTCACGTAGTGAAGGACAGAAAAGGGGAATTCGAGAAGACTTGGGCGGGCTGGATACAGTTGGCCCCTGAAATGGGCTGAGGATAGGAGACAAGGAGGGGGAAAGCAAGGGGCATGTCAGACCCATAGGGACCCCCAGTAAAGTTGCTTATGGGCTAGCCATAGAAGTATAAAGTACCGAACTATGAACCCGGACCAAGACTTTTTAAGGGGTTTTTTTTTTTTTTTCTTTCTCTTCTTTTCTTTTCTCCCCTCCCTCTCCCTCTCATTGACCTCCCTGACAGATTTTGACTGCGTGGATAGTGTGGAGTGAGATGTCTGCCCCTAACTAGGAGAGAAAGAAGGAGTTGAGCCATGTTGAAATAAAGAGGGGAGGGAGGGGGGTGGGGGGTAAGGAGTAGGGCACACACAGGGGAAGAGGGATTTTAAGTAGTATATAAGATAGAGTTTGTATATGACCACGGTGAGGTATCACAATTTTTCATTTTTCCTATGGGAAATACGGGTTTAAAGTTGGAGGGAAGAATAGGTCAGGAGGATAGCTTGAATGGAAACACGGGTAAGAGATCACAAGTTATAATCACTTATTTTCAAACACCAGGGGCATTAGTGGCCTCTTAAGAGGGCCTGGTAGAGGGGAATTAATAAATAAACACATGGAAGTAGTAGAGGAGACCACTCCCCTATTCCCTTTCCCTTTTTTTTTTTTTCTTAAAGTTTGTTTGCTTTTATTCAAGGTGGGAATAAGGCCATGGAGGCCGCTATACACAAGTATGGGTAATCAACACCTAATCACGAGACACAAATAAAAAAAAAAAGAGGAATGTATGTGTATGTGTATGTGTGTGTGTATGTATATGTATGTGTGTGTATATATATATATATATATATATATATATATATATATATATATATATATATATATATATGTGTGTGTGTATGTATGTATGTATGTATGTATATGTGTATATATGTTTTTCTTTTCTCTTTTCTCTCTTCCTGCCTTCTCTTCTTTCTTCTCTTTTTTTTTTCTCACACAACAAGAATAGGCACTATGGCCATTAGAGGCCTCTTTGGAAGTAGGAGGGGGTACAGGATAAGTGATAAATAAGAACACAGTAGGAGAACATGTGACTTAAGTAGAAGGAATGAAGTGAGTGGGGACAGAGCAGACTTAATCCACCGCAGCCGGGGATGGGGGGGAGAGGGGGAGTGGAGGGGGAGGGAATTGTCTTATCTTCATGTATTCTTTTTTTTTTCCTTTCCCTTTGGGGGGGGGGGGATAGATAATATAACTGATACATTTTTTCGATAGGACAATTTTGTACCTAGTTCCTTCTTGCAATGTTGTGTCTTATATAAATGTACAATGTTGAAGCTTATGACAAAATAAAAAAAAATTTGATTATAAAAAAAAAGTCTTGGGCATGTTGCGTCTCAACATGGCCACTTGCCGAAAAGAAGGACAAGCGTGCTGATGAGGATGCACCATGTCCACGACCAGCAGCACTGTTGCCTCTAGACACAGAGCCTGCTTGCCTTCTTTTATTGCCTTGTGCCTGTCTGCCTCTCATTGTTTTCCTTCCAGACATACTAATGGCCTGCAGTGAGATGTAGCTGCACAAAGGTCGGATGTGTATATATATATATATATATATATATATATATATATATATATATATATATATATTTGTCTGTACTGATAATGTAGCTATCAGAATCAACTGCCTGCTGTGGTGTTAGTATGGGAAAAGCAGCAATTGTTTTCAGTTAGTTTTAGGTGAAAACCGTGCAGAGGACACAGTACATTGAAAATACTTGCATCTCTCTGCTTGTGGTTTTATTATGAGAACACCACTATAATAGCCACTAACCGTCTGCAGCTAGGACAATCACCTCCCGGTCTGTCACAGTATAGAGATTAACTTTATTCAAGTGAGCTTTAGGTGAACGCTATGCAAAGCACACAGTAGTATACTAAGTGAAACACTGACTGTCTGCAGCTAGCACAATCACCTGCCTGCCTGTCACAGTATAGAGACGAACTGTATTCAGGTGAGCTTTAGATGAAAGCTATGCAAAGCACACAGTAGTACACTAAGTGAAACACTGACTGTCTGCAGCTAGCACAATCACCTGCCTGCCTGTCACAGTATAGAGACTAACTTTATTCTAGTGAGCTTTAGGTCAACGCTATGCAAAGCACACAGTAGTACACTAAGTGAAAAACTGACTGTCTGCAGCTTGCACAATCACCTGCCTGCCCTTCACAGTATAGAGACTAACTGTATTCAGGTAAGCTTTAGTTGAACGCTATGCAAAGCACACAGTAGTACACCAAGTGAAACACTGACTGTCTGCAGCTAGCACAATCACCTGCCTGCCTGTCACAGTATTGAGACTAACTATATTCAGGTAAGCTTTAGGTGAACGCTATGCAAAGCACACAGTAGTACACTAAGTGAAACACTGACTGTCTGCAGCTAGCACAATCACCTGCCTGCCTGTCACAGTATAGAGACTAACAGGAATGGATCTAGCTAAACTCAATACAGTGTATAAATATATATACAACACCTAGGATGCATATATATCCTCTACACACTGTAACTGTAGCCAACTGACTCGCCTGCCTGCTCTATCTAACTCAATATAAATGACACTGTCTGTCTCTGTAAACTCTCTCTTTTCACAACTCGAACACACTACACAAGGCCGCAGAGCCGGCGGCCTTATATAGTGTGGGGCGTGTACTAAACCCCCTGAGCCATAATTGGCCAAAGCCACCCTGGCTTTGGCCAATTACGGCTCTCTGTTCAGACGACGCTGTGATTGGCCAAGCATGCGGGTCATAGTGCATGCTTGGCCAATCAACAGCCAGCAATGCACTGCGATGCCGCAGTGAATTATGGGCCGTGACGCGTCACTCGAATTTGGTGCGAACGGCCCATAATGTTCGATCTTCGTTGAACGATTGAACAGCCGATGTTCGAGTCGAACATGGGTTCGACTCGAACTTGAAGTTCATCCCTATTCTGCATTTGACACGCTGTGCCTCTGTGAGAGTTAGCAGAGCACTGCTCAGGCACCAGCTTGGGTCTCCTTAATTGCTGGTGCAGCTAAACAATCAGTCAGGCAGTGTGGAGCAGAAGATTTATACTTATTTTTGGATATGTCAATTCTGTAACCCAAGTGTGATTCTCTATCGCAGGAAACCCAGAGGGAGAGAGAGAAATAAAATAGCGAAAGGTTACTGTAATATACCAGAGAAACTAAGCTGTGGCTTCAGGCATGCACCCCCGTCCACAGCAGGCCACGCCGCCAGCATTAGAATCTTTTAAAAACGAACACAGCGATAGTTGACAGGGTGGGAGTGAGGGTATAGGAGGTGGGATTTCATGCAAGAAGTTTAGCTTTAAAACAAAAAAATATTTTCATGTATCAATTACGATAAAATGTGATAGTTGTAGAGCTTCAGAAAGATGCAATATCCTTATTAGGTTGATGCAGAAGAACACCAGAGCAGACTAATTACAGTAAAGCAATAGCTAATTAACAAGAAAAGGTAAAAATTGGACTAGTTCTATTGATCATGCTCACTTCCTTATTTTAGCTGTTAATACTACTAATCCAATTGTAAAATCACATTTCTTGTACTTTTAACATATTAGAACGCTGGAGTTTCTTTAAATTTCACACATTTAATTAACTTTATATAGAAACATTTAAAATATTTTATTCAAAAATTAAGAATTTCATGTACATTTTTGTATCATCAACAAGTTTACATAAACATTTATATTTCCTTTAATCTATATCACATGACAGTGTAATAGTCTTTTTTTTGTTTTTTTTTTAATCCATTGATAGATAGTTCATTATTAATCAAAGTAAAACAAATACACAAACACACAAGTGTAAAGAAAAGTCCTGTAGGCAATCTGTTTAAAATAAGCATTACTGTTGGCATATAGCCAAAAGGTAAACAAAGAGCAGAATATATTGTACGTGATTGTTATTGTATTTTAGGCTTAAGGATTCAAGTAAATGAGCTATTGATCCCCGTAAAAATGTTCAATTTTCTCAGACAGGAAAAATTATGGAGGAAGTTTTTATTTCACTGTAATTCATTCCGAATCCATACTGTTTTCAATTTACAAATATTTGAAACAAATAGGAAAGTCAAACTATTAATGGCAAATTATTTATTTCTATTGTGATCATCCTAATATAAATATATATATTCACGTGTACCCACATTCCTTGGTCTTTACATTATGTTTTCTGTTTAGAAACTTAACGTAAGACCGGTGCATGATGGCACTCAAATCAATGAAATTGTATGGCTTGAGTGAATGTTAGTTATATTTTGAAAGTTGTAAGGGGTTCAACATTTCTCTTTTCCTTTTAACTAGAAAAACACAGTAACCATAAATATTATTTAGATAAATTATATTTTATTTGCTAATATCTTAATTTTAAGCATAGGTTAGGTCTGGGGCATCAAATTAACATTACTCCTAAAAGAACTGTATACAATGCACTTCAATTAGCACTTGATTTATTAAAGACAATGTATAAGGGTTTGTATATATTTACTTATTTGTTTATGCTCAGAACAAAAAAAACAAACTGAAAGTTACATTCCTAAATAAATTAAGCAATCCACAGAATTCTGAGAATCCTTTTTAATTTACTATGTTAAAAAAAAATGACCCAAAACTTCTATAGTTTGCCTTTAGAAATAAGGAAAGACCTCTCTAATTCAGTTTTGAGCAATAATTAAGAGCAGTACTCAGAAAACTCACATGCATTACAAACTAGTTTGAGTGACCTTATTTGAAGCTGAACTCCAACCAACATTTAATTTTTATTATTTTTTAAAGCGGATAAGAAGGGCTTTCTGAGACCATTTATTTATCTATCTATCTATCTATCTACAGTAGGTGCTGCCGATTTTGTGTTAATCTCGCCTCTGCTAGCCACCCCAAATTTAATGCCTATGGATACGCGGCATCTCGTGGGGGCAGCGAGTGCGAGAAGCAAGCCTCCAGCGGCGATATCCAGCGCGATCCCATCGCGCTGGATATACAAAATCGGGGGCACCTACTCTATCTATCTATCTATCTATCTATCTATCTGTAGCGGGGTCCTCAATTTAAGGGAAGTGTTTCGGTGGTAATTATGCCCAAACACCCTAATTTGTCAGGGTTTGCAACCATTTTATCCACAGGGAGAGTATTTGTGTACAGTTTCCTGTGGCCTACAGGTGGCCCTGCCATAGTAGGCTAGGTTTAAACCACCAGTACAGGGCTGTGCTTTTTGTGTCCCCTCTGGGCAACCGTATGGTAGGGCGGGGTTAACCTGCTGTGCGTGCTGGGAGAGGAGATAAAAGGGGCAGACGCTGCCTGGTCGGGGTTAGTCACGGGGTCCTACCTCTGGTTCTGGTTCCAGTCCGCCCTGGGCGCCCTAGGCCCAGGGGTGGGTGTTCTCTGTTCCGGTTCCATCCTGGGCACCTTTAGTCCCAGGGTGAGGTACTACTCTGCTGTTCCTGTCCGTTCTGGAGGCGTAGACTCGGGAATTGCAGCAAAGGCCTGGGCCCAGCACCTTTGGCTGGAGCCCATCGGGGATCAAGGAATCTCAGGGTGCCGCCTTGCGGAGGCTGGGTGAGGAACCATTCCGAAGGACTGATGTGGTAGTCATGGTGAAGGAAAGGGTCCCAGTATCTCTCCGGAGGGATGTCTTCTCCCTAGGCCAAGGTCAAGTTTACCAGGTCTGTGATAGAGGCCTCGAGTAAAGTGTGAGTGTCATTTGGCTGCTAGTCTTGTCCTAAGTAGACTATCCATTTGAGGCTGAGGCTGTTCGAGAAGCTGAACAGTGAAGTGACTGAGATTGTGCCTGGACCTCTCCCCACATCTTGTGCTGTCCTTTTCTTGCTCCAACTTTTGTTCCTATCAAGAGACGGTTATTTGCTAAGAGAAGAAATAAACTCTCTGTTGGAGTTACAGCAAGCATGGACATTCTATTCACTGGGGGAAACAAGTACTCAAATCTGTTATCCACAGAGGTGAGAAAACATTTTCTGGCTCGACTGTGAAACGATCCACCAACAACACCGCTCAACCTCTTAATACAGGAGGTTACGGGCTTGTGGCATGGTGTGCCCCTTCTTCCTGCGAAGAGCCGAAGAACAAGGCAAGTAAAAGGGGGTCTGTGTGCTACACGTGGGGACTCGAGTCTGGGATTGTTTCACGGGAAAAGAAGCCCAGAATTTGAACTTGTTCCCCTGTGAAGTTCATGGAGGTCGGCCATCTTAAAAGTGACTGCGCCATGAGGAGAACCCATGCTGCGTAGTTCGTGGGCGTGCCTACAGAAGAGAAGCCCGTGAACATTGCAGGAGATGGGAGGAGTCTCACCATGTGAACAGTTGCATGTGGTGACTTTGGCGCCAGAGATGAATCGGCAAGTGAGTGAGATGGCGCCTAATGCCACATGGATTCCGAGTTCAACCACCATGAATGTTACCTCCTTTGCTACTTCCGTTATGGATACGGGGATCCGACTGAAGCCCCGGGGCCGCTTTGCGCTCTATGTATGCAGAGAAGTGGAGGCCCTTGAAGTGGTTTGTCACGGATGCCAGGGACTGGTGGTACATCTTAAACCCTTCGGGAGATGTGAGCAGTGTAAGGAGTTCTTGTTTGGGGTGGAGCAGCCTATGGAAAAGCCTCGGGCCTTCCGCCTGAACTGCCTTACAGGCGCCACCACTTTAGAAGAAGGAACCAGAGCTTCCACAGTCACCCCTGCGCGCACTGTTGAGACTTCGGAGGAAGTCGCGAGTGAAAGTGTTCCAGTTGTTGAGGAACCGGAGTTCGAGAGACCGGAGGATGCTGTTTCGGTCTTTGCGGAGTCCTCGCTCCCACCGCCCAAGAGGAAGGTCGGCTATGTTACAGCTTCCTGCGGCCGTGGTAGAGTCACACCCCAGCGCTTGCCCGGATCGGATGTCTCAGTGGGAAAAAGTTCCAGCAACAAGCCGAGGTGAGCCGGGGAAAGGGACCTTGGCTAAGGTCCGAAGTGTCAGGATGCTTGGGTCAGGGATCCCAGGGCCCTTGAACTGGTTAGAGGCAGTGATTCATCATCTACCCAGAGTTACCTGCCGGCGGAGGAATGTGATACCTCTGACCTGGAATCGGTCTCCGATCCAGGGGATGATGTGGCCATTGATGAGTTGTTTGAACGGAAGGGTTGGGATAAGATGCCCCTGTCCTCGTCCCGAAGGAAAGAGGACTCACCCATGTTCACTGGGGATACAACGCCCCGGGTGGAGGACCTGGAGCCTGAGGAGGAGTCTGTCCCACTGTCAACCCTTCCACCATTGGAGATGCCTGCACCTGTTGCTGAGGTGTCCAGAGTGTCACTACGGGACTCCATGACTGGTCCGGAGGCAGTGAAAGTGCCTCGACACCCAGACACCATAGTTTTGCCAGGGACGGGAGATTGAGCGACCATGCCGCCATTGTCTCGGTTACAGAGGTTGTTCAACCAAAGAGTTGCAAGCAAGTACGGATGGGAATATGGGAATACCCGTACTTACCAAAATAACTTTTATATGAGGTAGAGGTCCATAGATGTCGATGGTACACGGATTTTGTACGGACTCACTTAAAGGTACCGCAGGTCCGGAGGTACTATTCTTGTTCTGCTGCAGTTACCAAACGTTTCAAAGACTGTAAGGAGTCCTGGATGCTGGGAAGGCATATACATGCCGATAAGGTGGTTGTTTGCAGGAAAGACAAGGACAATGCAGTGTAACACAGACACGTTTGATAAGAACTGGAAGCCATTGGTATTGCCAGACCCGCAATATTATCTTTGGAGACTGAACTCTTGTGTTGCCTTTTTGTTTTATTCTGGAGTGTACTCTCCTGGAGCCAAGAACCCTGACCCTTGCACAGGGGTTTGTTTATTTTTCTACTTTCTGGAAGAGCGGGAGCAGTTTTTTTTCTCCCTCTCACAGTATCAAAAGACAGAGACTTTTGGGGTAGAATAGTTTAGAGAAAGGGCCAAAGGAGTAGAAGCAGGAAGATTTACCCTTGGAAGAAAGAAGAAGTTTTCCTAACAGGTGTCTTGACGGTGGCGCTTCCACTAGGTGGCAGTGTTACATAACTTTTTACATTGCAGTTCAAATGCAACTTACTTTTAGAAGGGAGAGGTTTTTCTCTCGGGGAGAATCTCTTCATTCTAATGTACATAGTTTAGAACGTAAAATTATTGGTTGTGTGTTTTCTTCCTCTACAGGCGGACGCCGAGCAAACCACTAAGAATAGGGTGGGTTTAGCCATTGTAGACGGGAGGAGAATGTAAATCCTAAATGTGTTTCTGTGACATTGAGAATGTGATGTACACATGTGTTTTCTTTGCTCTTCCTTCACCTCTGTATTTAACTCCCTTTTCCCCATATTCAGGTTCCGGCACAATCAATTTTTTTTCTCTATTGTTCTCCAAATAGTTTTTTTTAGATAGTTTTGCTCCAGACACTGGGGACCAGTGTCCATTAGTAGGGGGAGTATGTAGCGGGGTCCTCAATTTAAGGGAAGTGTTTGGGTGGTAATTATGCTCAAACACCCTAATTTGTCAGGGTTTGCAACCATTTCATCCGCAGGGAAAGTATTGGTGTACAGTTCTCTGTGGCCTACAGGTGGCGCTGCCATAGTAGGCTAGGGTTGAACCACCAGTACAGGGCTGTGCTTTTTGTGTCCCCTCTCGGCAACCGTATGGGGTTAACCTGCTGTGCGTGCTGGGAGAGGAGATAAAAGGGGCAGACGCTGCCTGTTCAGGGTTAGTCGGTGGGGTCCTACCCCTGGTTCTGGTTCCAGTTCGCCCTGGGCGCCCTAGGCCCAGGGGTGGGTGTTCTCTGTTCCGGTTTCATCCTGGGCACCTTTAGTCCCAGGGTGAGGTACTACTCTGCTGTTCCTGTCCGTCCTGGAGGTGTAGACTCGGGAATTGCAGCAAAGGCCTTGGCCCAGCACCTTTGGCTGGAGCCCATCGGGGATCGCGGAATCTCAGGGTGCCGCCTTGTGAGGGGACCCGTATCTAAGTAGAGGAGGCTGGGTGAGGAACCATTCCGAAGGACTGATGCAGTAGTCACGGTGAAGGAAAGGTATCTCTCTGAGGGATGTCTTCTCCCTAGGCCAAGGTCAAGTCACCAGGTCTGTGATAGAGGCCTTGAGTAAAGTGTGAGTGTCATTTGGCTGCTAGTCTTGTCCTAAATAGACTATCCATTTGAGGCTGATTCTGTTTGAGAAGCTGAACAGTGAAGTGACTGAGATTGTGCCTGGACCTCTCCCCTCATCTTGTGCTGTCATTTTCTTGCTCCAACTTTTGTTCCTATCAAGAGATGGTTATTTGCTAAGAGAAGAAATAAACTCTCTGTTGGAGTTACAGCAAGTGTGGACATTCTATTCACTGGGGGAAACAAGTACTCAAATCTCTTATCCACAGAGGTGAGAAAACATTTTCTGGGGTCTCCTCTTGCATTAGTCTTCTGCCGAAAGGGGAGATGTGTGACAGGAGTGACTTTGGGTCGGGGGTTTGTGCGGCTCAGCTTGCCCTGGAGAGTTCTAGAGGCTCCTTGTCCAGCTTCCCCAGGCCCTCTTATGTGTAGATCACCCTGTGTCTCTAATAGGGGCACAGGGTGAATGAGAACCCCACTATGATCTGTGCTAGTCAGACTCTCTTTGCAGCCACACTAGAACCTTGTAAAATGTATATAATGTGTGCTGTATATATGTATATAATATGTGCTGTGCCATGCTGTTGGACTATTTGCTGTGATGTTTTGGGGTGTGACCGTATTCTATTGTCTATTGTGGCTGTCTATCCTATTATGGGATGTGCAAGTGTGTTTTCTGTGAAGAAAAAGGGAGGGGGGTTTCTCCAACCCCCCTGCTGATAAGACTGTGTATTGAGAAGTTTGAACACACCTGACCTGTGTGGGCATTGTCATTGAACAGATTTACACGCCCTGTTTTCCAAGGGTGGGTGGGAGGGATGTGTTTTGAGGAGAGATATCTGTGTGTCCATGTGTGAAAATAAAGCAGTTTGTGTTTGCCACTCTACAGTGAGGTGTTGTCTGTTGATTGGGGGCTAAAAGATATTGGATCGTGTGGTACCGAACAGAGGAAGCATTGACGGCGAACGTAGTTCTGTTTGAGGACAGAGGGTTCGTCACAAACAAAAACTCCCCAAAAAACAGGGGGGGGGGAGAAGAGGGAAAAAAATAAAATAAAAAAATAGGTGTATGGAGGTGATCCCATGTGAGCTTGCAGGAAGCCAGAAAGAGTAGGATGGTATCTTTATATGTCTCCCTAGCTATTCAAATTACTGTCAAGGAGGGTTCTTCCCTCATCTGAAGAGAAAAATGCTCAGGGTACTTTGTCTGGCAAATCAGCTGCCAAAGCGGCCTCTTCCCTCGGCTAAATGGCATCAGTCACTCCTTCCCTAGCCCCACCATGTCCTTCTGAGGAGTCCCCCGAACTGTCTGACCACAGTGTTGGGTACATGCTCCAGGAGGATGCCCAGCGTTTTGAAGGCTCCGATGATGGAACCCAGCTAGAGGAAGGCAGTAATGTGAGCCCAGAGAGAGGGGGTGCCTAAAAAGGACAGCTATCTGGCAGTCATGTCCCCCAGCTGCAGCATACTGCCAGATTGGCTCCAGTGATGAGGAGGGTGGGGATGATGAGGTCACTGACTCACGTGGGTGCCTGATAGGAGAGAGGAAAAGGAGGAGGAGGCACATCTCCAACGAGGCAGGATTCCCTCCAGGGGCCAGCTTAAGGGCAGCACACCGACCGCATCACACCGCAGAGCTCCGCATGTGCAGGGCGCTGCTGACTCTGCGAGTTAATCCAAAAGTTCTTTGGTGTGGGCCTTTTTTCACACGTGTGCAGCAGATCGCACTGTTGCCATTTGCAACATATGTCTAAAGTGTATCTTGCGTGGTCAAAACATCAGCCGCTTCGGCACCACGTGCTTGACCAGACATATGTCGACCTGCCATGCAGTCCGTTGGCAAGCGTACCTAAAAGACCCACACCAAAGAACAAAGCGGTCCTCTCCTTGCTCCTCATCAGCTGGGATCTCCAACCCCACTATACCTTCAGTCCTCTCTGAAACCTGCACTGAGAGGAATGAAGGTGTAGAATTAGGTGTGTCACAGCCAAGTACTTGCGGGCAATCTGCTATCGGTACACCGACGTCCGATTGTACCAGGCAAATTTCCCTGCCCCAGCTGCTGCACCGCCAAAAGAAGTTCGCTCCCAGCCATCCACATTCCCAGTGGTTGAATGCTAGCTTGCCTAAATTCCTAGCACTTCAACTGCTGCCTTTTCAGTTGGTAGACTCTGCCCCCTTTCGTGAGTTTGTGGAATGTGCGGTTCCTCAGTGGCAGGTTCCCAAACGCCACTTTTTCTCACGGAAGGCGATTCCGGCTCTCTACTGGCATGTGGAAGGCAATGTCTTGGCCTCGCTGGACAGGACGGTCAGCGGTAAGGTGCATATTACTGCTGACTCATGGTCCAGCAGGCATGGACAGGGACGTTACCTATCTTTCACAGCGCACTGGGTGACTCTGCTGGCAGCTGGGAAGGATGCAGGACAGGGTGCAGTATTGTTGGAGCTTGTTCTGCCACCATACCTCCAAAATGCTGGTAGTGGTGATTCTGCCACACCTCTCTTCTCCACACCCTCCTCTTCTTCCTCTATGGCCTCTTCCTGTGCTGATTTGTCCTCGGAACCAGCGGTGCTTCGTAGGCGTTCTAGGGGCTACTCAAGCACTCAGGCAAAAAGATGCCATGCGGTGCTTGAGTTGGTCTGCTTAGGGGACAGGAGCCACACTGGGGCAGAGATTCTGTCAGCTCTGCAGGGGCAGGCTCAGAGGTGGTTGATGCCATGCCAGCTTCAGCCAGGAATACTGGTTTGCAATTATGGCACCAACCTTCTCTCCGCCCTCCGACAGGGACACCTGACCCATGTGCCCTGTTTGGCTCACGTCCTTAATTTGGTGGTGCAGCGGTTCTTGTACAGGTACCCAGGCTTACAGGATCTCCTGAAGCAGGCCAGGAAAGTCTTGTGCATTTCCGCCGGTCATATAATGCCAGTGCTCCGCTGGCTGACCTCCAAAAGGAATACAACCTGCCCAAGAACCGTCTAATCTGTGACATAACTCACCAGATGAAACTCAACGTTGGCCATGCTGCAGCGGCTGCACACGCAGCAGAGGGCCATCAATGAGTACCTGTGCGACTATGGCACCAGGACAGGGTCATGGGAGCTTGGCTTTTTTTGCCTCGCCAGTGGCTCATTATCAAGAATGCATGCACTGTCATGTCACCATTTGAGGAGGCCACGAGGATGGTGAGCAGTGACAGTGCATGCATCAGTGATACTGTCCCCCTTGTGTACCTGTTGGAGCACACGTTGCATGGAATAATGGACAGGGCACTTGAGGCAGAACAGAGGGAGGAAGAGGAGGACTTACTTACCTCTCAAGGCCCCCTTTATCCAGACAGTGTTCCTGCAGGCCCGCTGATCACACGGGAAGAGGAGGAGGATTGTGTCAGCATGGAAGTGGAGCCTAGTACTCAGCATTGGCAGCAGTCTTCAAGGGATCGTTTACAGTCCCCAGAAACCCATGGACTTGTAGGTGGCTGGGAGGAGGTGGCTGCAGATCATGTCGTCCTTAGTGACCCAGAGGACTCCAGACCAAATGCCTCAGCAAACCTACGCTGCATGGCCTCCCTGATCCTGCAAAAGGACCCTCGGATTCGTGTGATCAAGAAGAGGGATCATTACTGGCTGGCAGCCCTTCTTGATCCACGTTACATGGGTAAGGTTGCAGAACTTATCCTGCTGACGCAGAGGGAGCAGAGGATGAAACATCTTCGGGAGGCCTTGCAGAAAGGTTTGTGCAAATGCGTTTCCAGAGCCTGGGAGGTTACAATTTCCTGGTCCTGGACAACTTGTTGCTGAGGCTTCGGTCAGTCACAGAAGGAGCGGTGGAGAAGGTGGCTGTCTGACCGATGCATTCAGACAATTTTTTAGTCCGCAGCCTCAAGGTCTGATCGGTTCCAGCAACCATCCCCAGCGTCTGATTTACATGGTGCAGGAATACCTAGGGGCAAGGTCAGACTTGGACACGTTTCCAACCGAAAATCCACTGGGTTACAGGGTCTTGAAGATGGATCACTGGCCAGAGCTTGCACAGTATGCAATTTAGCTACTGGCCTGTCCTGCATCCAGTGTTCTTTCAGAATGCACATTCAGTGCTGCTGGTGGATTTGTAACCGATCACAGAGTGTGCCTGTCCACCGACTCGGTTGATCGTCTCACCTTCATAAAAATGAATCAGTCATGGATCACCAGCTACCAAGCACCTGATGCTGATGTAACCGATTAATTTTTTTTATGAATGTGAGATCCCTTCAAGACTGCCTATTCTGATGCTGATTGCTGAGTGACTCTCATATTCCTCCTCAATGTTCATGTTCATATTTTTGGTTCTGGGCACCAGAACTAGTGCCTAAAGCCCAATTTTTCTGCCCCAGTTTAACAGGGGCGTGTAATTACAATTTTTGATCTAATATTTCACAGCAGGGCCCGTACCTGCGCCCACCAAGAGTAACTGTGAGGGCTTACAGTGTTGTGGCACCACCACCATCCAAAGGCCCAATTTTTCTGCCCCGGTTCAACAAGGGCATGCAATTACAATTCTTGATATAATAGTTCACAGCAGGGCCTGTTCCAGCGCCCACCAAGAGTAACTGTGAGGGCTTACAATGTTCCCCCCTGTGGCCTCATCAGTCGGGGAGTGTCAGTGGCCCCGCCGCTACTGTGGCCTCATCAGTTGGGGAGCGTCAGTGGCCCCCGCCGCTACTGTACCCTCATCAGTCGGGGAGCATCAGTGGCCCCGCTGCTACTGTGGCATCATCAGTCGCGAGCATCAGTGGCCCTGCCGCTACTGTGGCCTCATCAGTCGGGGAGCATCAGTGGCCCCGCGGCTACTGTGACATCATCAGTTAGGGAGCGTCAGTGGCCCTGCCACTACTGTGGCATCATCAGTCGGTGAGCGTCAGTGGCCCCGCCGCTACTGTGGCAGCATCAGTCGGTGAGCGTCAGTGGCCCCGCCGCTACTGTGGCATCTCTGTATCTCTGGTAATGCAGCACTATTGACTTGTTCTCCTTTCTTGGCTTTCAACAAACGGTTAAGATCCAGCATGCTGTCCTTTGCAGTGAACTCTGCCTATTTCCTGTTTGTGATCAGAATCCCACCTCTCTGGACAATCTGTAAAATTGAATACAATGGTTACAGAGTATCTATGACCCCAATCCTAAACAACAGACAGTGGTGTAATGTGGGTTGTCGTCAAAGCAAGTAATTTGCACCACCTAACCTTGTGGACTTTTAGATATCACCACCCTGATCACCCCCACCACCCCAGACCAGATTCCCAGATCCCCCCCACCAGATTCCTCCACTCTTTTTAGAGATGGGCTCGGGCGTGTTCGGGATCCTAGTCTCGACCCACCTGCCCGAACCCGCCAGGAAGCCAACACTGCACACAGCTAATCACAGGCATTGACACATTCCCCTGTCTGTGCAGCTGCGGGCTGGGAAATGTCCCACTGCCTGTGATTAGCGGTGTGCGCTGTGGGCTTCCTGGTGGGTTTGGGCAGGTGGGTTGGGACTAGGATCTCAAACACGGCCAAGCACATCTCTAACTCTGCTCACACTCCCAGATCCCTCCATTTTGATTACACCCTCTGCAAGTGGCTGGGGATTTGGATTTTACTACTCCCCTACTACCTCACCCCCAAATGCTGCCTGGGTTTTTTTATGGTGGCGCCGGCCATGTCTGAGCCCCTCTAAACGTATCACCCAGGGCGACCACACCAGCTACCCCTCACATGAACTTGGCAAAAAAAACAAAAACACACAACACAGTAGTGGCCTGAGTGGACACGCTTAAA
Source organism: Rana muscosa (assembly GCA_029206835.1). Lineage (NCBI taxonomy): Eukaryota > Metazoa > Chordata > Amphibia > Anura > Ranidae > Rana > Rana muscosa. Next base: position 68,900,682 of record CM055119.1, read on the forward strand.
GTGGATGTAAACCCGATTCATGAAATTTGACCTGGGCATCAGGGATGAGCCGAACACCCCCCTGTTCGGTTCGCACCAGAACCTGCGAACAGACAAAATGTTTGTGTAAACTTTAGAACCCTATTAAATACAATGGACTCGAACGTTCGAAATCTAAAGTGTTAATTATAAAGGCTAATATGCAAGTTATTGTCCTAAAAAGTGTTTGGGGACCCGGGTCCTGCCCCAGGGGACATGTATCAATGCAAAAAGAAGTTTTAAAAACGGCCGTTTTTTTCGGGAGCAGTGATTTTAATAATGCTTAAAATGAAAAAATAAAAGTGAAATATTCCTTTAAATTTCATACCTGGGGGGTGTGTATGATATGCATGTAAAGTGGCGCATGTTTCCCGTGCTTAGAACTGTCCCTGCAAAAAATGTCATTTTTTAAAGAAAAAAATGCATTTAAAACTGACTCGCGGCTATTAATGAATTGTCGGCTCCCGGCAATACATACAAAAGTCATTGATAAAAAAAAAAAAAAAAAAAAAAAAAAGCGTGGGGGTTCCCCAGAATTCAATTACCAGGCCCTTCAGGTCTGGAATGGATATTAAGGGGAACCCCGCCGCAAATTAAAAAAAAATTGACGTGGGGTTCCCCCAAATATCCATTCCAGGCCCTTCAGATCTGGCATGGATTTTAAGGGGAACTCCACCCCAAATTTAAAAAAAAATGGCGTGGAGTCCCCCTAAAAATCCATACCAGACCCCTTATCCGAGCACGCAACCTGGCCGGCCGCAGGGGAAAGGGGGGGACGAGAGAGCGGCCCCCCTCCCTCCTGAACCGTACCAAGCCACATGCCCTCAACATGGGGAGGATGTCCCCATGTTGATGGGGACATAGGCCTCATCCCCACAACCCTTGCCCGGTGGTTGTGGGGGTCTGCGGGCGTGGGGCTTATCGGAATCTGGAAGACCCCTTTAACAAAGGGGACCCCCAGATCCCGCCCCCCCCTATGTGAATTGGTAAGGGGTACATTGTACCCCTACCATTTCACGAAGAAAGCGTAAAAAATAAAAAAAAATAAAAAACACACAAACACCTTGAAAAAGTCCTTTATTAAAAATTAAAAAAAAAAACATTCCAGCGGTGAAATCCAGTGTCCCGCGGCGATCCCGATGTCCAGCGCTGTCCTTCATTGGTTGTGCCTGAGCGGACCTGATGGGGAACTCCCTCTCAGTATTTTAAATTTATAGACCCGCCCCTTCTAAAGTTCCCCATCAGGTCCGCTCAGCGGACCAGATGCGGAACATGAGAAGGGGCGGGTCTATACATGTATTACCAAAGTGAGAGCAGTTCCCCATCAGGTCCGCCCCCTCGGTATGTCGGACCCGCCTACGTCATTGGCTTGAGCGGGGAACTTCCTTCACTATGTAAAATTTAAATTACACAGTGAAGGAAGTTCCCCGCTCAAGCCAATGACGTAGGCGGGTCCGACATACCGAGGGGGCGGACCTGATGGGGAACTGCTCTCACTTTGGTAATACATGTATAGACCCGCCCCTACTCATGTTCCGCATCTGGTCCGCTGAGCGGACCTGATGGGGAACATTAGAAGGGGCGGGTCTACACATTTAAAATACTGAGAGGGAGTTCCCCATCAGGTCCGCTCAGGCACAACCAATGAAGGACAGCGCTGGACATCGGGATCGCCGCGGGACACTGGATTTCACCGCTGGAATGTTTTTTTATTTATTTTTAAATAAATAAAGGACTTTTTCAAGGTGTTTGTGTGTTTTTTTAAACATTTTTTTACGCTTTCTTCGTGAAATGGTAGGGGTACAATGTACCCCTTACCAATTCACATAGGGGGGGCCGGGATCTGGGGGTCCCCTTTGTTAAAGGGGTCTTCCAGATTCCGATAAGCCCCCGCCCGCAGACCCCCACAACCACCGGGCAAGGGTTGTGGGGATGAGGCCCTTGTCCCCATCAACATGGGGACATCCTCCCCATGTTGAGGGCATGTGGCTTGGTACGGTTCAGGAGGGAGGGGGGGCCGCTCTCTCGTCCCCCCCTTTTCCCCTGCGGCCGGCCAGGTTGCGTGCTCGGATAAGGGGTCTGGTGTGGATTTTTAGGGGGACTCCACACCATTTTTTTTTTAAATTTGGGGTGGAGTTCCCCTTAAAATCCATGCCAGATCTGAAGGGCCTGGAATGGATATTTGGGGGAACCCCACATCAATTTTGTTTTTAATTTGCGGCGAGGTTCCCCTTAATATCCATTCCAGACCTGAAGGGCCTGGTAATTGAATTCTGGGGAACCCCCACGCTTTTTTTTTATTTTTTTATCAATGACTTTTGTTTGTATTGCCGGGAGCCGACAATTCATTAATAGCCGCGAGTCAGTTTTAAATGCATTTTTTTCTTTCAAAAATGACATTTTTTGCAGGGACAGTTCTAAGCACGGGAAACATGCACCACTTCACATGCATATCATACACACCCCCCAGGTACGAAATTTAAAGGAATATTTCACTTTTATTTTTTCATTTTAAGCATTATTAAAATCACTGCTCCCGAAAAAACGGCCGTTTTTAAAACTTCTTTTTGCATTGATACATGTCCCCTGGGGCAGGACCCCGGTCCCCAAACACTTTTTAGGACAATAACTTGCATATAAGCCTTTATAATTAGCACTTTAGATTTCTCCCATAGATTTTTCGAATTTGCCGCGAACACCCCAATTTGTTCGCTGTTCGGCGAACGGGCGAACAGGCAATGTTCGAGTCGAACATGAGTTCGACTCAAACTCGAAGCTCATCCCTACTGGGCATATATATATGCAGTGTTTTCTTATCTCTCTTCAAAGCCCTAAGTCTCTGTGACTTTCTCCTGCTCCACTTCTGTTATCAGCATAACTTCTGACAAGTTCTCTGTCAACTATGATAAAATCAGCCTGTATTTTGTGTCAGGGTGGGTGCTATAAATAGATTAGCAGAGAGCTGGCCAATTCACAGTACAGCTCTGCAAGTCTCTGCCTATGTGGAGAGGGGAGTGTGTGCCTTTCCTCCAATCAGCCGTCTCACAGTGCATGGCAAGAATCCACACCCACAGGACAGGTGAATCAGGAAGAGAAAATTCTAACAGGACATGCACTTTCTAAACAGTATATAAACATGAAGACAGCAGATATGCATGTAAAACTTATGTAGGGAGAATATTTTCATCTCTGTGTATCAGCTGAGGCTGTTAACTTCACTGGGTATATGTGAGGGTTTACATCCACTTTAAGCTGGCCATACATTATACAATATTTTATTTGGTTTCCTTTAGATTTACCTTCGACTACGTAGTGCAAGAGCCTGGCTGATTGCATACACGCTGAAAGCGTTTAGGTTTGACTGTATATTATATGGTTTTTGCAAGTCTAAAGGAAAGTTGTACATGAAAATTGTATAATGTAACACCAGCCTTCATTTGAGATGCATCAGACCAAAACCAATGTAAATACATTTGACTTGCTTTAAGGGACTTTCCTAAATACTCGTATGTGGAGAGAAGCTGCTCTAAAGCAACAAGCGCCTGTCTACACTGGCCCTGCAACCCAGGAGAACACGGTGATTAACGCTAGCAGCTGTAGCCGCTGGCAATAATCGTTTGCTAGAAAGTCGACATGCTTGTTGTACCCAAGTCGATTGATGGATTGACTTGGGTACAATCAGCCTGCCCATATAGATGGTTAGAATCTCAGCGGGTCCCTGCTGAACACGCCAAGATTTGAACCATCTACGGTTGGCTTAAGTGAGAGTAATTGTTACCAGAAAAGGAGGCGAGGGTAAATCTTCCAGTGGGGCCACCTTTAAGGACAAATGTAAAATCGTGGATTGACCATCACCTTCTGTTCCATTGACAAGGAGGAAAAATCTCCCCAGCGGGTGCAGACAGCAATAAAAACTTGACAGGGGTTCTAATCCTTGTCAGTATCTTCTAAAAATTGTTGAAACTTTCAAATGTATGATAATTAGGAAGTCAGTGAATAATAAACCTCCTTGGGTGTTTGACAGTAGACTACATGCTTGTTTCAGATCAGCAACACACTGGGTGAACCAAGGAGAACAACCCTCTGCCTATCGGATGCAGTCATCGCTCACTAATGCCATAGGTGCATCAATGCAATAGCCAGCAGTGGGAATTCCTCCATTTGTGCCGTTAAGCGAAATCAAATGATCTTCTCTCGTTCAGCCCACAGGCTGAACAAGAGAAAAACTGAGCAGTGTATCCGTTTTCAGATGAAAAACGGACATGCATTTATCCCTATGGGATAGCTGGTGTCAGCGGATGAACTTTTGCCGACACCCGATCTCATCAGTGTCCGCTATGCTCCGTTTCTGCAGACGGCGGAAAATCCTATTTTTCCATCCGTCTGCGGATTGGATGAACACGGACAGATGGTCCGTGTTCATCCGATCCCCCCATAGAGGAGAGCGGAGATCTGACAGGGCGGTCCCTGCACAGTGTGCAGAGACCGCCCTGTCATCTGCCGGCTCAGCGGGGATCGATGGAGCGATCCCCGCTGAGCAAGCGGGTGTATAAGGAACGGATCCTCACAGGATCCGTGGGTGTGAAGGGGCCCTATGGCTTACCTTTAGCAGTAATTCAACACAAAACTGATAGCTTACCCTTGACAAGTACAAGACCACACAAACCATTACACATCCACAAAGTATCCCCATTGCCCATGTCTGTCAAAGATTTTGTTGCTCTGATATACATTTACCTGACTCAATTTTGCCATGTCTCCGGCACCATCTCCTCCAGGCATCACACACTCTTTAGGCTCGATCTGAACCAGCAAAGCTTCCAGATTGGAGAACTGATCATTATCCGGAATTCACATACTCCCAGCCACCTCAGAGTGGAATCCACATAACCTACACCGACCACACTCTGACCTTCAGAGCTTACCAGACCGACACCAACAACTCCAACCGCAGATGACATGTCATTATTGCCAAACAAGATATCTTCAAACAGAGTCAGGTTTCCTGGAGAGGCCTGAAAAATAATTACAATATACACACTGGGGTTTATTTACTAAAGCTGGAGAGTGACGCCCTGGAGGAGGGGTAAAATGTGTCCACGCACTTCCGGCTCATGTTAACCATGGACACAATTTCCACCTCCGTGGAATGCACGTCATACAGCGGCAGACTCAGATGTTTTCACTGATGCCTGTTTTTGCCAGATATCTTGTAAGTGGCGCCTAGATTGCGCTTTGTATTTTATCCTTGCGGTATTTCACTATGAGCTTTCTCTTTGTCTCTCCATCTATGGAGTATGGTGAATCCTCTCTATAAACAACCCTCTTGGAAGAGTCTTGAGCAACCATTCTATGTATCCCAACAAAAAGATTGTTCCCCCTAGGATGGAATTTTGAAAGCCAGACAGACACTGATATATAGAAACAGCATTTTATTTCATTATCAACATGAATACAAATGTTGAAAAACATGCACCACAAAAATGGTGTTCATGTATGTAACAAAACCAAAAACAAACTGTACAACAAAACATGTAAAACAATGACACTAGAACTCTCCTGTGGGTGATGTTCCCTAGTACCCGACACGTTTCCAGTATATAACCTTCATCAGGCGTAACAGATCACAGTTCTTTATACTCAGTAAGAGTGGCTTCATATGAAAAAGCTAGTAGAAGTAAATCATGGAGATGGAGATACCTAGAAACATCAATTCAACACCCACTTGAACATGAAACAAAATGGGTTCAGGTCCGGTAATTGAAATAATGGGCAACGATGTCCGGATTCCAGTGATGTACTGTGGGGCAATATGGGCTCAGCAGTAGGGATGTGGAGCTATCGGGACCTTCAGTAAGGCAAACCCAAGTAAGTGGATGGCTCCACCAGAATTCCTTTCTACCCTGCTGTGTTCCCATTTTCCCCTCCTTCTCCATGTGTAGATTTGTCCGTATGAGTGGCATTATCCCCCATTTGTGGTGCCTTCTATATATCCCAGAAAATTAGATCACAGCCTTTTTGACCCCAGACTGCATGGCTGAGGGTCCATTCTTTCTGCTGAGAGGATCACCGAAGGGGGAGTGTGGCACCTCACACTTTGCAAGTTTGGAGCACCAAAATAGTAGAAAGAACCAGACAGTGCAAAACCAATCCTACCACAATGCAGCTGAACACTGAAGGTCAATATATAAAATCCTTAAATGAAACATGTATAAAAAGCAGTGCAGCGCTAAAATCGCATGTAAAACAAAGGGGCTGATTTACTAATAACAGTGCGCTGCGCTGCTTCTAACCTTAATTGGTGCACCTGATAACTCCTTCACTGGGCGCAGGAAGCAGCGGCGCACTGTTATAGTAAATAGAAATGTCAGCGGCGCTCTATTGAAAATGAATGGTTCCCTATGGAAGCCCATTGATTTGAATAGAGGTCGCCCGGGAAGTCGGATCCGACTTGCGGGCGACTAGTGTGCCGGCTGACACAGGGACAGCGCGACTCTGCCAGGCGACCTGGACACAACCTGAGCGTGTGAGGCAGCTGCTCAAGTCGTGTCCTAGAGGAGACTAGCCGGCCGAGAATGTGTCCAGCGCGATATCATCGCGCTGGTCCTCGGCAGCCTCGCTGTCCCATGTTTGGTATGAATCATGAAGGGGAACTCCACGCCGAATTTTAATGAAAAAACCGGCATGGGTTCCCCTCCAGGAGCATACCAGGCCCTTAGGTCTGGTCTGGATTCTAAGGTGAACCCCCTAAGCCGAAAAACGGCATGGGGGTCCCCCCAAAATCCAAATCAGACCCTTATCCGAGCACGCAACCTGGCAGGCCGCAGGGGAAAAGGGGGGGGATGAGAGCGGCCCCCCTCCCTCCTGAACCGTACCAGGCCGCATGCCCTGAACATGGGGGGTTTGGTGCTTCGGGGCAGGGGGGCGACCTGTGGCCCCCCCACCCCAAAGCACCCTGCCCCCATGCTGATGGGGACAAGGGCCTCTTCCCGACAACCCTGGCCGTTGGTTGTCGGGGTATGCGGACGGGGGGCTTTTCGGAATCAGGGCGCCCCCTTTAAAAAGGGTGCCCCAGATGCCGCCCACCCTATGTGAATGAGTATGGGGTACATCGTACCCCTACCCATTCACCTGGTGGAAAAAAATTGCAATAAAAAAACACACAGCTTTTTAAAGTATTTTATTGCACAGCTCCGGGGGTCTTATTTCCGACTTCGGGGGTCTCCGGTGTCGTCGCCGCCGCTCTCCGGTTTTCTTCTGCCGGGCCACCGCTAACTTCTTTAGCTCTTTTGCTAGCGGAAGCCCGGTCTTTTCCGTCGCCTTCTCCCCTCTTCTTCTCTCCGGTTCTTCCTTTCTTCTGCCGGGCCTCCGCTAACTTTTTTTAAGCTCTTTTGCTAGCAGAGGCCCGGTCTTCTCCGTCGCCTTCTTCTCCCGCTATCCGGTTCTTTTCCCACTTCTTTCTTCTGCCGGGCCCTCCACTAACTTCTTTAGCTCTTTTGCTAGTGGAGGGGCCGGTCTTCTCTGTCGTCGCCGTCTTCTCTCTTCTCCTCCTCGATGTTGACTCGTCGCTTCCTCTCGCAGTAATGCTAAATTTTCGGTCCGCAGAGATTAATATAGGCTTCTCATGACGTCACAGTCACATGTTCCGGGGCACATGGCCCCGGAGCATGCGAGTGTGACGTCATGGGAACATGTGACTGACATCATGAGAAGCCTATATTAATCTCTGCGGGCCGAAAATTTAGCATTACTGCGAGAGGAAGCGACAAGTCAACATCGAGGAGGAGAAGAGAGAAGAAGACGCCGACGGAGAAGACCGGCCCCTCCACTAGCAAAAGAGCTAAAGAAGTTAGTGGAGGGGCCGGCAGAAGAAAGAACCGGGAGAAGTAGCGGGAGAAGAACCGGATAGCGGGAGAAGAAGAAGGCGACGGAGAAGACCGGGCCTCTGCTAGCAAAAGAGCTAAAAGAAGTTAGCGGAGGCCCGGCAGAAGAAAGGAAGAACCGGAGAGAAGAAGAGGGGAGAAGGCGATGGAGAAGACCGGGCCTCCGCTAGCAAAAGAGCTTAAGAAGTTAGCGGTGGCCCGGCAGAAGAAAACCGGAGAGCGCGGCGACGACACCGGAGACCCCCGGAGTCGGAAGAAGACCCCCGAAGTCGGAAGAAGACCCCTGAGCTGTGCAATAAAATACTTTAAAAAGCTGTGTGGTTTTTTTATTGCAATTTTTTTCCACCAGGTGAATGGGTAGGGGTACGATGTACCCCATACTCATTCACATAGGGTGGGGGGCCGGGATCCAGGGGCCCCTTTATTAAAGGGGGCTCCCGGATTCCGATAAGCCCCGTGCCCACAGACCCCGACAACCAACAGCCAGGGTTGTCGGGAAGAGGCCCTTGACCTCATCAACATGGGGGCAGGGTGCTCTGGGGTGGGGGGGCCGCAGGTCGCCCCCCTGCACCAGAGCACCAAACCCCCCATGTTGAGGGCATGCGGCCTAGTACGGTTCAGGAGGGAGGGGGGGCCGCTCCCTCGTCCCCCCTCTTCCCCTGCGGCTTGCCAGGTTGTGTGCTCGGATAAGGGTCTGGTTTGGATTTTGGGGGAGACCCCCACGCCGTTTTTTCGGCGTTGGGGTTCCTCTTCAAATCCAGACCAGACCCAAGGGCCTGGTATGCTCCTGGAGGGGGAACCCATGCCGGTTTTTTATTTAAAATTGGGCCTGGAGTTCCCCCTCAAGATTCATACCAAACACAGTGCCTGCTATTGGCGGGGATCCAAGTCGGATCCCCGTTCATTGAAAGTCGGACATATGTCGGCTTCATGTTGCAGGGCAAAGTCGGATCCAAAGTAGGACAGATGTCGTGTCGCACTAGTGTGAACCCAGCCTAAATACAACTACACTGCTGCTCATATCACTCTTGTCTCACTAAATAGCTAAAATCGTAAATACTGTTTTTGGAGCTTAGGGCGGCTTCTTATCATATACATGCAAATGTGGTAAAACACAGCATGCAAACGCCACAAAGCGCGCCTTTCTAAACGCCACTTTCAACCTTAGTTCAGAACACTTTGCACCAGCGTCCCGTCTACATGGGGCCTAAAAACGCCTATGCCATTTACAGCTCCAAAACACCATGGTGGCCATGAGGCCATAGGCTAACATGGAGAGATGTTTTTAAGCTGCAAAAAACGCTCAAACAAGCGGTTGGAAAAACGTCCGTGTAGATGTAGCCTTATATTAACCACTTGCGCACTGCCCAGACCAAGTTTCACATTTCAGCGCTGATGCACTTTTAATGACAATTGCGCGCTCATACAACACTGTAACCCAATGAAAATGTTTTATTTGTTGGCACACAAATAGAGCTTGCTTTTGGTGCTATTTGATCACCTTTGTGTTTTATTTTTATTTTTTTCTATAAATACAAAAGACAGTTTAAAAAAAATAAAAATGTATATTTTACCCACTTCAGCACTGGACCTATTCTGGCACTTCTCTCCTTCATGTAAAAATCATAAATTTATGGCTATAAAATTACTTCAAAACACCAAACATTATATTTTTTTTGGAGCAGACTCCCTAGGGAAGAAGATGGCGGTCATTGAAAATTTTTATCTCGCTCGGTATTTGCGCAATAAATTTTCAAACGCCTTTTATTTGCTAAAAATATTACAAAACAGTAAAGCTACGGCCAATTTTTTGGTATAATGTGAAAGATGTTGTTATGCTGAGTAAATAGATACCTAACACGTCACGCGTTAAAATTGCGCACACACATGGCATGATACCAAACTTCAGTAATTAAAAATCTCCTTAGGCGATGCTTAATTTTTTTTTACACGTTACCATTTTGGCATTACAGAGGGGGTCTAGTGCTAGAATTGCTGCACTCGTTCTAACGCACGCAGCAATAACTCACATGTGTGGTTTGAACGGCGTTTACATATGTGGGTGGGACTTACGTGTGTGTTCGCTTCTGAGCGCGAGCTACCGGGGACATGGGCGTTTTTTCGTATTTTTTTTTTTTTACTTTTTTGTATTTCTTACTCTTTTTTAATTTTTTTAATTTTTTGGGATCACTTTTATTCCTATTACAAGGAATGTAAACATCCCTTGTAATAGGAATGTGTGCAACAGGTCCTCTTTATGGAGAGATGCAGGGTCAATAAGACCCCGCATCTCTCCTCCAGGCTGGAAAGCATGATATTGTTCCAAAAAAATCACCAATCTCATGCTGACAGCCAAGATCATGGCTTGGTTAACATACGGGAACACGGCATGATGTCATAACGTCGTGCCCGCGCCTCCGACGGTCATAGAGATGACTGATGACCATCTGGTCACCAGTCATCTCCAAATCGTTCTCCGAGCCCCAGATGGCACGGGAGAGCCCGGAGAAGCACCGGATGGGGGCAAGAGAGGGGGGGGACGTCGCCTCCCCCCGCCTATAAGAACGATCAAGCGGCGGAACTGCCACTATGATCGTTTTTATTGTGCACAGAATCGCCGGCTGAAAAGAATGATATCTGAATGATGCCTGCAACTGCAGGCATCATTCAGATGTCACCGCCCAAAGCCAAGGATGTCATTTGACGGTGGGAAACTGGTTAATATTTTAAAAAAAGGTAATTTTTCTTCTTCATTGATGTACACTGATGAGACTGCACTGATGGGCACCGATAAGGTGGCAAGGGTGGGCACTGAGAGGTGGCATTGCTATTTAGCACTGGTGGGCAGTGAGAAGTGGCACTGCTAGGTGGCAATGATAGGCACCAGTGGTGGGCATTAATAGGTGGCACTGGCAGGGGCTACGAATTGTCACAGATGATGCAGAATTGCCTCTTCCTCTTCGGGCCCCATGTCCCTTGCACATAAGCCTGTGATTGCCTTTTTTTTATGCTCACGCTGTCAGCACAAGGAGAAAACAAAAACCATTACCCAGATTTTGTTTACATCACGTGATCAGCTGTCATTTGCTGACAGCTGATCACATGGTAAAGGGCAGGGATCGGCCCCTTACTCGGATCTGTCATCACCCGAGTCACAGTGACTCTGTGACCACAGCGCGCGCAAAGGGGAGGACGTTTATTGACGACCATGCTGTGGCCGTCGATCAGTTATAGCGCTGATCTCAAGTGATTAAAGAGGGTCTAAATGGGCCATTGACATGCATCACAATTCAACTTAGTAATGAGTCTTTGAAAAGTTAAACTAAATAATTTGGCCACTTTATCCTTCCAAATAATTCACTTCCTGTCACATAGCCACAGGAAGTGAGGGAAAATCCCTAACAATGTCTTTCCTTGGGGACACACAGGTCAGTCTAAATACTTTCCCCATTATGCACATTGCACTCGAGCATATTGCGGGGTACACCACAAATTATTATTAGGTAGTTTGGACTGTGGGGTTTATTTACTAAAGGCAAATCTACTTTGCACTACAAGTGCACTTGCTGTATATCTGAGGGGGACATGCAAGCCAAAAAAAAAAAAAACATCTTTGCTTTTACATGATTGTAACATCCAATCACCAGTACTTTCCCTCAGATTTTCAGCAGCTACACTTTTACTGCAGAGTGGATTTGTCTTTACTAAACCCCAAACTACCCAATGATTTGGGGTGTACACAAAGTGCTAGAGTGCAATTTGCTTAATGGGGACACTAGTTAGATTGATCTGTGTGTCCCCAAGAAAAGCCATTGGTAGGGTTTTACCTTCACTTCCTGTTTAGCTGTGTGACAGGAAGTGAAGCCAATGTTAAGAAAAGGAGACAAAAGGCCAAACTACAAAAAAAAAAAACACACACGCAGGGGTTCTAACACTTACTTTGTTTCCCTCAAAATGCCCACAATTAGAATTGTATGGCCTTGAGCTATTTTTAAGTGCAGTGCTCTAAATCGGTGCTTCTCAAGTACCTCCAACAGGCCATGTTTGCAGGTTTTCCTTCATCTTGCACATGTGCTTTAAATCAGTCAATGGTTTAGATTTTTGGACAGCAATTCTCGATAAGATAAATTCACAAAACATGTCCTGTTGGGGGTACTGAGGCTGAGAACCACTGCAGTAAAAAAAGGAAAATTGAATACTTACCGCTCTGTATTTCATTTCCTGGTGATGCTCCATGGCAGCACACAATACATGCATATACTACCATGAAGGCACCAGGGTAGACAAATCTCACCCGTTTTGTTTTGACATGCCAATCAGCTGTCACATTTGTTGCAAAGAAAACACAAAACAAACATCAAAATTTTGCATCTAATTTTATTGTTCAACAAAACAAAAGGGAAGGCAAAATAAAAAACATGGTCAATTTGAAACAGTTACAGACTCAACATCTTGAGCAATTTTTGGCCAAAAAAATGCAGACAATTAAATCAAAGTGAATAAACCACACATTAACAACATCAGATTTTCAGGGGAACATTTCCCCCACACCAAAAATATACAATCCACATAAGTTAACCAATCACTTGTTTTGCAAAGACATAACAAATAAAATACATGTGTTACAAACTCGCTAAGGACACCAACATGTACATTTTTACCCCCCACACACACTTGCCTCTTCTTAGGGCAATCAACCGAATGCTCTGTGAGCTTTATATAACATATGTTTGTGTGCTAATGAGGCAATTGAAAACACATGCACAGTCCATGAAACACCCAGAATGCAAGTTCTCCAAATGTAGAGACTGAAATTCAAAGTGGGCACACCTGTTAAGATGTCCTTCAATTTCTAACCCATAAAAACACTCATGAGCATGCCCAGAAATATCCAGGTGCTGTTCACACACAAAAAGCACGGCAAAAAAAAATAACTGGCTGGGCATGTGCAGAACAACACCAATGCAGCTAACAAAAAATAACCCCCCCCCCTCCCCCCGTCCAAAATTAAGCACATCATCCAGCATGCTACAAAGTTAGAGATTGGACAATCACCCCTCCCCCCCCACCAACAAATACCATTGCAGTCTATGGGAACTGACTTGTTAATTTTGCTAGTCCCCACTTGGCTGGCTTATCTTCTAGTAGTTATTGGCCTTAAAATGGGGGCCCAGGTCCCACCCTAAGGGACATATATCAATGTCACCAATTTGGAAAACACCAAAAACAAAACAAGGAGAAGTGCCTTTAAATATGCCAAATTGCTTAAGGGCCATTTCACACCACATGCAGTGCATTGCGTTTTTTATGCATCCAAAATGCATGGAAAGTTGGTTATATGGTTCTAAATGGCAGTGTTTGTTCCAGTGCGTTCCAGTTCCACCAAAAAAGTAGAACATGCTGCATTTTACCTGCACTGGACTGTACTGGAACGCATTAAAACGCATCATAAACGCACTGGAACGCACAGGAACTCATCTAAATGCACCAAAAACGCACTGGAACACACTTGTCCTTATCTATGGTTAATAAAAAAGAGGGGTGAAAACAAAGCACTGGACTGCATCAAAAACTTACCAAAAATGCACCGGAACGCATGAAAAACGTGCATGCAGAAAAGCACCTGGAACGCATCCGGATTGCGTTTCTATGGTGTGACCTGGCCCTAGTTCACACTATAGAAATGCAGTCTGGGTGTGTTCCAGGTGCTTTTCTGCATGCGCGTTTGACACATTCCAGTGCATTTTTGAGGCGTTTTTGATGCAGTCCAGTGTTTTTTTCCGCCTCTTTTCACTTAGGACAAGTGTGTTGCAGTGCGTCTTTGGTGCATTTAGGTGCGTTGCGGTGCATTCCAGTGCATTTTTGGTACGTTCCATTGCGTTTTTGATGTGTTTTACTGGGGTCCAGTACAGTTTTGTACCTAAAAAATGCAGCATGACCAATAATTTTTTGGCTTTCTGAAATGCACTGGAACGGACTGCAGTGGTGTGAACTATGCCATTGGCATTAATGTGATCAACTTTCTTTGCGTTTTTCAGGCATCAAAAAAACGCACTGCACTGCATCCGGTGTGAACTGGCCCTAAATATCATCCCCGGGGGTGTCTATAGTATGTCTGTAAAGTAACACATGTTTTCCATGTTTATAACAGTTGGAGAGCAAAAATAGGATTTTTATAACAGCTTACCTGTAAAATCCTTTTCTTGGAGTACATCACGGGACACAGAGCGACATAGTCATTACTAATGGGTTATATAGTTACCGTCAGGTGCTGGCACTGGCAACTTCCAAAACCGGAAGTACCCTCCCCTATATAAGCCCCTCCCATCCGGGAGCACCTCAGTTTTGTAGCAAAGCAATAAGTGTCCCCAAAGAGGGGCGGGAGCTCTGTGTCCCGTGATGTACTCCAAGAAAAGGATTTTACAGGTAAGCTGTTATAAAAATCCTATTTTCTTTCTCGTACATCACGGGACACAGAGCGACATAGTCATTACTAATGGGATGTCCTAAAGCAATGCCAAATGAGGGGGGGGGATACACCATATATAAGCTGAGCGCTATCAGACATGAGGATCTTTTGCGGCCTGCAACACACTGCGCCCAAAGGCGACATCCTCCTGACTTCTAACGTCCACCTGGTAGAACCTAGTAAACGTGTGTACTGAAGACCATGTTGCGGCCTTACAGACTTGAGCCAGGGAGGCCTGGTGATGCACTGCCCATGAAGTTCCAACTGCTCTCGTGGAGTGCGCCCTAACTTTGAACGGAGGCGGTCTACTTCTCAAGCTATAGGCTTGTATTATGACCTGTCGAATCCACTTGGCTAAAGTAGATTTTGACGCTGCCTGACCCCTTCTGGGGCCTTCCGGCAGAATAAACAAAGTATCCGTTCTGCGAATCTGAGCAGTGGCTTTTAGATAAGCTTTAACTGCTCTTACTACATCCAAAGAATGCAATAACTTTTCCTCTACCGAAGTAGGCTTGGGGAAAAAAGAAGGAAGAACCACATCTTGGTTCAAATGAAACCTCGATACCACCTTAGGAAGAAAGGCTGGATGAGGACGTAACACTACTCTGTCCTTATGGATAACCAGATATGGCTCCTTACAGGACATAGCTGCTAATTCCGATACTCTTTTAGCCGAACAAATGGCTACTAGAAAAATCAATTTCCTGGTGAGAAGCACTAAGGAAATATGCTGTAATGGTTCAAATGGTTGTTTCTGTAGAACCGACAGAACCAAGTTTAGATCCCATGGACATATGGGAATATTAACCGGAGGACTAATACGCATCACTCCTTGTATAAAGGCTTTGACTAGTGAATGCGAAGCCAAGGGCCTTTGAAAAAATATTGACAAGGCCGAAATCTGACCCTTGATAGTACTCAAGGCAAGCTTCCTATCTACAGCCCATTGTAGGAAGTCCAGAATCCTACCTATTACGTACTTATGTGGATGCCATTTCTTGGCCTCACACCACGCGATGTACGCCTTCCAGATTCTATAGTAGATCTGCCTGGATACCGGCTTCCTGGCATTGATCATGGTAGATACCACAGCATTAGAGAGCCCTCTCTTTTTTAGAATGTGGGCTTCAATAGCCAGGCCGTCAAACCTAGGGCTGGTAAGGAAGGGTGGTATATCGGTCCTTGCGAAAGCCGGACGACGTGGGAGAGTCCAAGGACTCCCCACTGAAATTTTACAATCTCCGCGTACCACGCTCTTCGGGGCCACGCTGGAGCCACCAGAATCACTGGTTTCTTTTCTACCCTGATTCTGCGGAGTAATCGAGGTAACCATTGGCGGTGTGAATGCATATATCAGCTTGAACTGATCCCAAGGGAACACTAGGGCATCCGAGCCGCAAGCTAGGGGATCCCTTGTCCGAGAGACAAACCTGTCCCCCTTTGCGTTGAATCTGGATGCTAGAAGATCTACATCCGATGTTCCCCACCGCTGACATATTGTCCAGAAAACCTCGGGGTGAAGGGACCCTTCCTCTGGGCCTAATTGCTGGCGACTTAGAAAGTCCGCCTTCCAATTCTCCACTCCTGGAATGAATACCGCAGATATGGCTGGGACATATTTTTCTGCCCATTTCAGGATGTAATTTACTTCCCTCTGGGCTGCACGACTCCTGGTGCCCCCCTGATGATTGATATATGCCACTGCTGTGGCATTGTCTGATTGAATTCTGACAGGGGACCCTTGGAGTTTGGATGTCCATGCTACTAGGGCATACCGGGCTGCTCGTATCTCTAAGAGATTGATGGGCAGGGCCTTTTCTGCATCCGACCATCTGCCCTGGAGAGACTATTGCTCCAATACTGCTCCCCAGCCTATAAGGCTGGCATCTGTAGTGACCACCTTCCAAGAAATCGGACTGAAGGATTTCCTTTTTTCCAGATTCTGGGGAACCAACCACCAACGGAGGCTCTTGCGAACGGAAGGGGACAAGGACATTGTAAGTCTAGGGCCTGAACTTTTTTGTTCCAGGCTGACAGTATGGCCCCTTGCAAATTCCTTGAATGGAATTGACCGTAGGGTACTGCTTCGAATGATGCCACCATTTTTCCCAGCAGCCTCATATACAGGCGTATGGACGGCTGTCTTTTTTGTACCCACTAAGTGGATCAAATCTTTCAAAGACAACACCTTTCCTCGAGGCAAAAATATTTTTCTCTGGCCTGAATCCAACCTTAGCCCCAAGTATTCCAGACTTTTGACTGGTTTTTAGGGCTGACTTGTCTCGGTTGATAATCCAACCGTGAGATTCCAGATACTTGATCGTCTTGTGAACGACCACGTCTAGTTTTTTCACTGAGTGGTCTATCAGCAACAAGTCATCCAGATATGCCATTATCATTACACCTTGTGTTCTTAGATTGGCCAATAAAGGGCCAGAATTTTTGTAAACACTCGTGGTGCTGTGGCCAAACCGAAGGGTAAGGCTCTGAACTGAAAATGGCGCCCTTCTACTGCAAAGCGTAGAAAATTTTGGTGGACTGGAAAGATGGGAATGTGCAAATAAGCATCTTTGATGTCGATCGTGGCTAACCAATCCTCCCCTTGTAGGGCAGTGGCCACCGATCGGATCGACTCCATCGGAAAGTCCTGATATACAGGAATTTGTATAGCCCTTTTAGAATTAATATGGGCCTCCCGACCGCGTTTGCTTCGGGACTGTAAAGAGGTTTGAGTAAAACTCGAACCCTCATTCTTCCAGGGGAACCTCCATAATTACTCCTTGGAGCAATAGTTGTTCTAGTGCCAACAGGAGGGACTCTCTCTTCCGGGGATCCCTTGGCACGTTTGACCTCAAAAATGGGAAGGAGGAGAGTCTTTTAACTCCAAACTGTATCCCAAACCTACTGCGGAGAGCACCTATCTGTCTTGATCGTGTCCCGCCAGGTCTCTTGCGAACAACTGGAGTCCTCCCCCCACCCGACTGAGTGGGGGCTTCAATGAATTTCACTTTGGGGGAGGTTTTGTACCTCCCCTGACCCAGGGTTTCTTATTACCCTGCTACTGTCCCTGTTTTTTACCCCCGGGATTTGACCGAGGAGGCCGTCGGAACTGTTACACAGCCGATGCCCCAGGGACTGGAGAAGCAGGCCTCTTAAAGAGGGACCTCTAACTCTGCTTTTAACCGGCAAGAGCGTATTTTTACCGCTGGAAATTTTCTGGATATATTTGTCCAGGTTTTCCCTGAATAAGCGTTCACCATGAAATGGGACGCTAACCAGCCATTCTTTACAGGGAGCTTCAGCAGACCAGTTTCTGAGCCATAGGAGCCTACGCATATGTACTATAGACAGCGTAAGGCGGGAGGCCTGATGGACTGAATCCTCTATGGCATCAACCGCAAAGCCTAAGGCTCTAGGTAGATCAGCTAGGGCAAAGCCTGCTGATCTGTCAAGTCCCTCAAGACCTGTTTCAACTGATCCTTCACTGCTTAGCAGACCCCAATAGCTGCTACTGCTGGTTGTATCACCAAGCAGATTTTCATAAGGACTCCAATCTTTTATCTATTGGGTTCTTGAACATTTGGACATTATCCACTGGACATGTCAGTGATTTATACATACAAGAGATGGCTGCGTCCACTGTAGGGACCTTCCATTTTTTTTTTTTTTGATGAACTTATCCTCCATGGGATAGACCACCGGAAATCTCTTGGGGGAATAAATATTTTCTCAGGACGTTCCCAATCCTGGTAAATGAGCCCTTTCAGTAAAGGGTGAAGTGGAAAAGAACAAACAGTCTGGGGGCTTCTAGCGACCCCAACGAGGATACAGTAGTGGTTGATGGTTCCGCAAGGTGCATTTTTAAATGCTGATCGGACCATGTTAGTCAGAGACTGAACCCATAATCTTTCAGCTTGAGATGCTGAGAAAAGGTTCCCCCACTGTTGATTCCTCTATAACAGAATCAACCTTATCCTGATCCCCTTCAGGCAGGTCGATCCCTGTATGGGACTGTTGCTCTGCTAACAGGCGCTCTGAAGGAGGAGACGGAGATCGGGCGTGCTTTCCCTGACAGGGAGGCAGCGATAAATTTTGACAATCTCTCTCTAATCCTCCCAGAGCTGAGGAAAAAACCTCCTCTGTTACATACACAGGAGCAGGTGACTGAGGACAGCCACAGTACCAAGTACCCCTGCGGGGTCTCTACGGTCACTTACCTCTGAACTTCAGGGGAGACTGGTGCAGCAGGAGTATGCCCAAGATCCTCAGAGCCCAATGAGACCCCCTTCGCTTCCTGGAAGATTCAGTTCCGGAGCTACTGGACGGCATATTCCTAAGCCTAAAGCTGAGGTATTCCAGCCGTAATACACCACTTTTACTGAGAATAGTCTAGCACAATTGCTGCTATATCACAGTTGGTGTCTACTAATGTGCCTTTCTAGGGGATGCCTGTATCAACCGCTATGCTGTATGCCTTTAAATGTTGCCAGCTCTGTCTCTGTACTTCATAACCAGCTTATCTGCAATAATGTGGCTTTTTAAAAACCTGCTGGGACGCCCGCACATGCGCAGAAGCGCTGCGGCGCGCACAGAGCGTCATCCCCCAGGCCCCGCCCCTTTTTCCGGCCACCTCTATATATAGAGGCGCGTGCACGCGCACGCGCGCGGCCACGTGCGCCTCGGCGCTAATTTTCAAACATGGAAACCAGGGACAGGAGCCAGGGCCCCCTTTGCCGCAGGCCGGGGGATAGACGAACACTGCAACATGGCAGAGGAAACAGTTTCCTGTAGGAGAACTCACCAGCTGCCTGGACTTTGCTCTCTGAGAAGAAACTAGTCCATATGACAAGAAAAACATTCCACAGCGGCCTCTAGTGGACAAACACAGGTACCGCAGTTTAATATACTAAACATATATAAAAAAACATTCTTTTTTTTTTTTTTTTTTTCTTGACCACCATTAAAAATTATTACATTTTTTTAGTAGTTACAGGCATGCACAGATATTAGCGGGAATACCGTTAGGTAACAGACAGAAAGACAAATTAGGCTTGGGGGTCCCCCAATAGAACCAAGTTCCTGGGGGCCCCCACTTACCTGTTCCCCGCCGCAGGACTTTGTTTGGTCCACAAAAGCCCAAACTTCACCTATCACGGCAGGCATTGTAATCAAACCTTCAGGGACCGGGTTCCCAAGGATTCCACTCCCCTGGACCTGTATAGCACCCTGCACAGAAAACATCTTGGTCGTGGGTATGACCAGAGCTCTGGATCCCAGGGTCCAGCTCTCCTAAGAGAAGCATTACAGGCAGAACCTTGCTCTTCTCTGCAAGGCCCGGGTACCGACCGTTTAGCTATGAAGCTTTTTTGGTCGGATCCGGAATAGCTTACTGAGGCCCAAAAGAACCTGTACGCAAGCTCAGTGAAAAACACATGTTTCTTCTTGGCCAACACCTTAGACACTGGCAAAAAAACTGAGGTGCTCCCGGATGGGAGGGGCTTATATAGGGGAGGGTACTTCCGGTTTTGGAAGTTGCCAGTGCCAGCACCTGACGGTAACTATATAACCCATTAGTAATGACTATGTCGCTCTGTGTCCCGTGATGTACGAGAAAGAAATGACATTTCTAAAGTAAAATAGTCATTTAAAAGTCCTTGCGGCTGTAATGAATTGCTGGTTCCTGTCAATACAGATAAGTCATTGAAAGTCTTTGCTAACCAAAAAAAAAAAAATGTGTGGGGGTTCCCCCAAATTCCATAACCAGGCCCTTCAGGTCTGGAATGGATATTAAGGGGAACCCCGCTGCAAATTTTTTAAAAAAATGGCGTAGAGTCCCCCTAAAAATCCACACCAGACCCTTATCCGAGCACGCAACCTGGCCGGCCGCAGGAAAAGAGGGGGGGACGAGAGCGGCCCCCCTCCCTCCTGAACCGTACCAGGCCACATGCCCTCAACATGGGGAGGATGTCCCCATGTTGATGGGGACAAGGGCCTCATCCCCACAACCCTTGCCCGGTGGTTGTGGGGTCTGCGGGCGGGGGCTTATCGGAATCTGGAATGACCCCTTTAACAAAGGGGACCCCCAGATCCCGCCCCCCCTGTGTGAAATGGTAATGGGGTACAAATGTACCCCTACCATTTCACAAAGAAAGTGTAAAAAATTTCAAGAGCCGGTTTTTGACAATTCCTTTATTAATGTCTTTTCTTTGAGATTGTAGGCCACACCCACCCAGACCCAACTTCCCCAGATACAAATAATTAAAATGAACACTCAAAAACCTTATTTGGCAAAATATATTGTCCGCGACACCTTTATTGGTTTAAATAATTAATTTCCAATAACTCTTTATTATTACTCATATTTATTATCACTCATAACTTAGATATATAATCACATAACAGATTTCTACCTGCTCAGTTATTAGAACTCGAGCAGTAGCTCAAACTGCAAATATCAATAACAGTCCCCCCCAGAATCCGGGGTGACCCAACCACATAAGAGGTGTACGCGACTGGGGCGGGAGGGAGGGAGCTCCAAACTTCTTCAGCTGTCCGCAGGCAAGAGGATGAGCCCCACACCTGCTGACCCTTATATAGCCTAACCCCTTGCTTCCAGAGAATTCCCTGAAACCTTATTGGCTGTACCTGAAAGCTTCCCTCTAGACTCTTAAAGAGGCAGTAACCTGACTAAATAAACCTATGCTGTTTAATAATTTATATCAAATCCTAGGATGGGGAGGCCACAATCTCAAGAAAGTGGCCCCATATTGTGCCCCCTTTTTTCATGAGATTGTAGGCCACACCCACCCAGACCCAACTTCCCCAGATACAAATAATTAAAATGAACACTCAAAAACCTTCTTATTTGGCAAAATATATTGTCCGCGACACCTTTATTGGTTTAAATAATTAATTTCCAATAACTCTTTATTATTACTCATATTTATTATCACTCATAACTTAGATATATAATCACATAACAGATTTCTACCTGCTCAGTTATTAGAACTCGAGCAGTAGCTCAAACTTCAAATATCAATAACATTCCCCACACGACGGTCTTGAGCATCAAGACCGTCCCACCCCAACCGTCGCGGCCACCTCAATGCTGTTCTGCAAGCCCAAATTAAAGATTTCCATACCCACTTCCGACAAGTGAACACCATCCGACCTGTATAGACCTGAAAAACCGCCCTCCAGGTCCACATGCCGATAGGATAGTCCACCAATCTGAGGCATGAACTTTTCCAGAGCCCTATTGACTCTTTCTCATCTTTTCCATAACCCTCCTCTGGTCAGAGGAGAGCCAGGAAAGACGAGGAACCACCTCGGAAAAAACTAGCGTTGTACCTGGGGAAGTTACCATAAAACGATGCAAGTCACGCTTGATCATAAACAACAAATCCAACGTTTTTACATTTCCCAAATCATTTCCTCCCAAATGCATAACCAAAATAGATGGCGACGGCCATACTTGATACAACCTGTTCAAATGGAAGTACAGTTGGAACCACTGAAGGCCTTTGATACCCTTCCAAAACAACCTAAAAGAGTCCGGATGCAGAGATAAATTAGTTGTATAACTGCGTTGAGCTGCTCGTTTTTGAGCCCAGTAGATAAATGACTGAGCTGGGTACCTAGAATTCAAACAAATAAATTAGGACGAACATATAACTGAAAACATTGAGACTTCCACCTCCCCATTGCTTTAATAACAGAATCCGGGAACCCTAACCGGGCCGCCTCAGAGGCTGTGCCTATCCGAAATGAGTGGGAGGAAAACCTGAAATTACTTAATCCCATTCTAACCAAACATTTCTTTAAGACAGCATCAAATTGGTATTTTGTCAGGGGTGTAAATTAATGTGAACTAGAAAAAAATAAAAAAATAAATAAAAAAATAAAAAACCCTCCGGAAGGCCTAAGCCCCATAAATTGACTAACCATGGCTACTGGGCACATGAATGACTCATCGTGCTCCTGTAGATTGACCCAATGGCCTTTTCCACATTGATCAGTTTTTTAATGTTGTAGCCAAAGGTGAACACCCGACTGATCCATCAACACCTGATCAAAAAGAATCCCAGAGTACCATGCTTATTTGCCGGTACCAGCTCCGAGATGCGGAACGCACCGAAAAAAGCTAACACAAAGGCTGTCTTAAATAGTAAAGCTTTTTTTTTTTTTTTTATGGTTGAACTGGATGGACTTGTGTCTTTTTTCAACCTGACTAACTATGTAAGAACTATGTAAGAACTATAAGGGGAAAAACAAACTACTGCCAAAATTTCGCAAAGGCCCCTGAGGATGCCCAGAGAGATCGGCCTCCTGTGATCCGAGACAAAAGTCAATCTCTTGTACCCCTTCAGTGCCTGTTTAACAGAAAAATATGAAGTACAAGCCCTTAAACCCAATAATCTGAAGAAAAATGAAATGCCGGCTAGCGCCTTTGTCACATGACTACTGGAAAAACGCTGCCGCATTAACAAAAAGGCCAGAACATTACCCTCAGAAGGCCTATTGAAACGAAAACCTGCAGTGCTAGCAAAAGACAACAAACTACTCCATGCAGCGGCGTAGCTGGACCAAGGTTTGGGAGCCAAGAACCTTTAATAGCATCCGTCACCGACATCAAATCATCCCCCACAAATGGTCTGGGCATGGTGTGCCCTCTGCGTCCGCCTCTGGCAGCAGAATCCGAAAACGGTCCATCTGGAAGCAAGATAGAGAATCGGCGATGTTATTCAATATTCCGGGAGTATACTTAGCTTTCAACCAGATGTTAAACTTGAGGCATCTAAAAACCACCTGACGCAATAATTTTATCACTAACCAAGAACTGGACGAAAGACAGGTAACTGCATACCGCACTCCATTGTATCAGATTCCACCAAAATGCGCCTGTTCGCAAATTCTGAACCCCACAACCTCAAAGCCACCAAAATCGGAAACAATTCCAGGAGAACCACATTCTTGGTGGCCCCTGACCTTACCCAGGACTCTGGCCAAGCCGCACAGCACCAGTGCGTTCTCCAGATGGCGCCGAAGCCTCTAGAGTCAGCAGCATCCGTGAATAAACAGAAATCTCGCGCTACTACAAAATCATACTGAAAAAAGGACTTCCCATTATAACAGTCAAGAAAACCGGACCAAACCTTCAAATCCTCTTTAAGCAGACTAGTCAGTCTGATTTGCATCCGAGGCGATTTCAGACCCGATATTGCCATGTATAGACGCCGAGAAAAAATCCTGCCAACTGGCATGATTCTACATGCAAAGGCCAGGATACCCAAGAGTGATTGCATCTCCTTCCACTAACTTTTTCTTGTGCAGCACCCTCGCAATCAACCATTTCAATTTCTCCAATTTCGCCACGGGCAAACGAAATTCCATCTTACAAGTATCTATTTCAATTCCCAAAAATTCCAAAGTTGTGCTAGGGAAACAAGTTTTCTCCTCCGCCAGAGGGACACCAAATTCCAGAGCTAGCACTTGAAATGATAGCAACAAATCCGAACAGATCCTAGAACTTGATGGACTGACATATAAAAAGTCGTCGAAATAGTGAACTATGCTATCTGAACCGGACTGAACACAAAGACCCAATGGAGGAATGTAGAAAACGTCTCAAAACATGAGCAAGACAGTGAACATCCCATAGGAAGACACGTCAAAAAAGTACTGACCTTCAAAAGAAAAACCTAAAGAATTAAAAAGCCAATGGGGAAACAGGCAGGAGCCGAAATGCCGATTTTATGTCAGCCTTTGCTAGCAATGCACCAGGGCCGAATAACCTAATCTTACTAATGGCCTCCTCAAAAGTGGCTTAAGAAACTGAGCATAAGTCACTATTGATATCATCATTCAGTGAATCACCTTTTGGATACGATAAATAGTGTATGAGCCTAAATTTGTTAGGCTCACGCTTGGGCACCACCCCCAATGGGGAGAGACGCAAATTACAAAAAGGGGGTTCCTCAAAAGGTCCTGCAATCCTGCCAGCAACCAGTTCCTTACACAATTTATCCCTTACCACCTGAGAAAACTGGTCCACTGACTTAAAATTCCCCACCATTTTACACCCCTCCCCCAAAAAGGAAGGCAGCGGAAAGCCCTGAGCAAAGCCCTCAATGAGCAAATTAGCCTTTTCCCTGTTTGGGTAGCTGTCCAGCCACGGGCGCATGTTTTCCAGCCTCACTGGAGTGCAGGCTCTTGGGAAAATATGCTGCGTGGAACTCTGACCTACATTTGCGTTAAGCTTAAAGCATTTTGTTGCTGGATGCACCCCTGCACAGACAGAACATTTGTGTCTGTACTTGCACAAAGTATTCCAGCGGCATTGACTATCATTAAAAGCGAAACAGCAGCCTTTTCTAAAAGCTGCTGTCGTAGGGTTAACCGTGGGTTGTCTAGGTGCTGCCTGCTTCTGCGGTAATATTAAGTTGAGCCACAAGCCCACATCATACACCCATCCCTTAGGTGGGGAATGAAGGGACAATTTTTGACGGAAGGATTCGTCATAATAAAACCAACCCAAGCCCCCAAAGTTCTTATATGCCTCTAAGATATGATCCAGGTGTTGGAAAAGCTCTGGGTACTTCTCAGCCATTATACCGGTATAAATGCAAAAGGCCTGCAGCCAATTGTTGAAGGACCTGGGAATCAACCTGCGCCTCTCTTCCTCCCCTCTCTCTTCAGGCAGGAGAGAAAGAATGTCTATGTAATCCCCTTTCCAGATTTTATCCTTAACTGCTGCAGACAAATGATATCCTAAAGGGGATATTTCACAGGGCATATATGTCTCAGGGACATTACTTTTATTTGCTGTGTGTATTTGTGGCTCAGGTGCTAACATATCATGAGGCATACCAACAGTTAACAAATTACTGTTTTGTGTTGCTAAACTAGCAAAAGGAGCAGACAGCACAGGAGTAGCAGAGACAGCAGAAGGAACAACTGGCATAGAAACCAGCGATGGAGAAACAGCAGGAACTGACACTTTAAATAAAGACTGAACCAAAGAGGACAGAGAACCTACTAGCCCAGTTAACATAGTTATTGAGTCAACTCACCCACTGCTGGAGGCTGCGATACAGGGTGGTGAACTTCATGCTCCAGCAATACCCTGGGGTCTGGGACTTGTAGTGCCTGCCCAACCGCATGTTGCAATCATTTTTGTATTATTATTATTAATCTACTATTACTATTATTAATCTATCATCATCACTCTCTTATCTAACATCACTCTATTTATCACCAAGCTTCTCCGCCTGCACTGCCAGCCTTCTCCAGCAACTGCATCACCAGGGCTTCCATCTTCAAAGTAAACTGCAAAGTGCATAGCTCCAAACTTCTTCAGCTGTCCGCAGGCAAGAGGATGAGCCCCACACCTGCTGACCCTTATATAGCCTAACCCCTTGCTTCCAGAGAATTCCCTGAAACCTTATTGGCTGTACCTGAAAGCTTCCCTCTAGACTCTTAAAGAGGCAGTAACCTGACTAAATAAACCTATGCTGTTTAATAATTTATATCAAATCCTAGGATGGGGAGGCCACAATCTCAAGAAAGTGGCCCCATATTGTGCCTCCTTTTTTCATTCTTCCTACTTCTTCCTTTTCTCCATTCGGGTTTCTTCCTCCATCTTCATCTTCCTCTTCCTTCTTCCTTCGGTGTTCTCGTCCAGCATCTTGCTCCGGCGTCTTCCCTTCTTTCTTCTCCGGCCACTCCGTTTGAATTGGAGGTTCCCGCTGTGCGACGCTTCAGTTCGCCTCTGGGTCCGCTTACACCCATGACCCCGCCCCCCTCTGACGCACATGGATTTCACGGGGACTTTCCCCGTGGTGACAGAGGGGGCGGAGCCACCGGGTGTAAGCGGACCAAGTGGGGCACTGAAGCATCGCACAGCGGGAACCTCCAATTCAAACGGAGCGGCCGGAGAAGAAAGAAGAAGGGAAGACGCCGGAGCAAGATGCTGGACGAGAATACCGAAGGAAGAAGGAAGATGAAGATGAAGATGAAGATGAAGAGGAAGATGAAGAGGAAGAGGAAGATGGAGGAAGAAACCCGAATGGAGAAAAGAAGATGGAAGAAGGAAGAAGAAGATGGAAGAAGGAAGAAGAAGATGGAAGAAAAGAGAAGACATTAATAAAGGAATTGTCAAAAACCGACTCTTGTCATTTTTTACATTTTTGACACTTTCCTTGTGAAATAGTAGGGGTACATTTGTACCCCATTACCATTTCACACAGGGGGGGCTGGGATCTGGGGGTCCCCTTTGTTAAAGGGGTCTTCCAGATTCCGATTAACCCCCCGCCCGCAGACCCCCACAACCACCGGGCAAGGGTTGTGGGGATGAGGCCCTTGTCCCCATCAACATGGGGACATCCTCCCCATGTTGAGGGCATGTGGCCTGGTACGGTTCAGGAGGGAGGGGGGGCGCTCTCGTTCCCCCCTCTTTTCCTGCGGCCGACCAGGTTATGTGCTCGGATAAGGGTCTGGTGTGGATTTTTGGGGGGACTCCACGCCATTTTTTTTTTAATTTGCGGCGGGGTACCCCTTAATATCCATTCCAGACCTGAAGGGCCTGGTTATGGAATTTGGGGGAACCCCCACGCTTTTTTTTTTTGGTTAGCAAAGACTTTCAAAGACTTCTCTATATTGCCGGGAGCCGACAATTCATTACAGCCGCGGCTGCTTTTATGTTTTTTTTTTTCCTTTAGAAATGTCATTTTGCAGGCGCACTGGGAAGTTCAGGGCTGCGCCTGTTCAACTTATGCAAATTGACTTGGGTGACTTGACATTTACTAAGATTTTGCTGGCGCAGTGTCTTGGCGCATTTAAACCATTGAAATTCCTGCACTGAGCTCAAAAAAACCTCCCGCAGCTCAAATCGGAATTGCCGGCGCAGCGGGCTGGTTCTGTAAAAGTCACTTTATCACTCTATTTTGTGCATGTTTGTTACTTGGACACTTGTCACTACACTTCCTCACATCACCCCACGTCACCCCCATTATATTCTCACTTCCAGCTTCTTTATATTTAGATTTTAACATGCTGTGCGCCAGGTCCATAGTAGCGCACTGAGCGCCTCCTCCCGGGCGCAGAGAGCACTATAGTAAATGGGAAATACGGCTGCGCTACAGGCGCTAATGTTTTGTAAATACCAAAACAGCCATTGCGCACGCAGATGCGCCAATACTCATGGTGCAAACATTTGGTAAATCAGCCCCAAAGAGTCCATAAAGTATAAAGTTCAGAAACCAGAAGAGTAATGACTGGTACACCAGCAGGGAGATAGAAGGATCCTCTAGCCGTGAAACAGGGTGCTTGTAAATGATCACTAGTGCAACCACTTCCGTGTGTATCCACCACCAGGAATACAGGCCACCCACCTCAAAGCATGGACCTCTGTTTTACCAGAAGGTCAAATATGCAGTCCCTTTGACAAGGGTAATGTTAAAGATGAGAGGGCTGTCTTCATACGGTCCTTCAACCGAAATCCTCAATTCAATAATCTCAAAACGAACTCATAGATTTGCGTAGTTACATGCAAAATTTCAAAAATAAATACATAGTGCTCTCCATATGTAAAAACACGTAAAAACACTTGATTTATTAAATATAAAACTTACTCACAAGCAAGGCACAGAAAACCCTGTGCTCGGCTAGCAGTCATGTAACATAGGTATGAAACCAGGTAGATGGCTGTCCTGACGTCATGTAGCCCCTCGCACGCGTATTGTCCGTGGGCAAGGACTTCCTCAGCGAAAATGAAATGGGGCCAGCGTGTCAGTTCATTTATATAAGCCATATTCCTGGTGTGTGCAATATCTGAAAACAAAATCCCGCCCACCCTATGATTAGGGGACCATGCAGCAAGCGCCCTCATTGGTGGCCAAGAAACAAGCCAAATTAGAGAAACTGGCAATCATTGGCTAGAAGGATATGAGGCACAAGAAACTTCCGGGTGGGGACCCTCACTTGGTCCGCCGCAGCTCCAATCAGCGGCGGAATCACAGGGGATATCACCTCCCAGCCTGGATACTTCCGGGTCGACGCTCCCCACGTGATCCGTCGTCAGAGCAACAGTGGTACAAAGACATGGAATTTGTTCCGCACACCGCACCTACGCGAGACCGAGGGCGGGGCGGAGCGGTCACATGACACCAGATGTCAACAAAGCACGGAGGAAAGCAATCCCCCAGTGTGCAGACTATACAGAACCCCAAGGTTAAAATGGTCAGATCTGCCCCTACTTCTAATAACCATCCCTCCAAGCTGCAACATAACTGTCATGAATAAGGGCATATGACAATGCTAACAGGCAATATTATTGATGATATACCGCAAACGCAGTACCCCGCAATGTGCCACTCTGTCAAAAGCCTGTAATGCATGTCATACAGGATCTAAAGAAAATAAAAAGAATAAAAATAAAATAAAATAAAAATAAGCATCAATGCCCCCACTGTCTATAACGAAAGATACATAAAGGGGTACCGTGCTAATGCAAAAATGCATATAAGCTCGCTGGGGTCACATATAAACAGAACAAATGATCCGGCCATATGCAGGGCACAATGATCAATATGTATAGAGACTCACTCCAACACCCCTCCCTTTTTGTTTTTTGGGGGGCCGATGGGTCCTCATAATAATAACAATCGTGGCACTAAACAGGGGCCAGAGATGCATAAGGGTAATAAAACAGTCATGAATAGACCTGTAGAATTAATATAGACGTCAGAGGGCGCTTGCTGCATGGTCCCCTAATCACAGGGTGGGCGGGATTTTGTTTTCAAATGTTGCACACACCAGGAATATGGCTTTTATACAAATGAACTGACACGCTGGCCCCATTTCATTTTCGCTGAGGAAGTCCTTGCCCACGGACGATACGCGTGCGAGGGGCTACATGACGTCAGGACAGCCATCTACCTGGTTTCATACCTATGTTACATGACTGCTAGCCGAGCACAGGGTTTTCTGTGCCTTGCTTGTGAGTAACTTTTATATTTAATAAATCAAGTGTTTTTACATATGGAGAGCACTATGTATTTATTTTTGAAATTTTGCATGTAACTACGCAAATCTATGAGTTCGTTTTGAGATTATTGAATGATTGAGGATTTCGGTTGAAGGACCGTATGAAGACAGCCCTCTCATCTTTAACATTACCCTTGTCAAAGGGACTGCATATTTGACCTTCTGGTAAAACAGAGGTCCATGCTTTGAGGTGAGCGGCCTATATACCTGGTGGTGGATACACACGGAAGTGGTTGCACTAGTGATCATTTACAAGCACCCTGTTTCACGGCTAGAGGATCCTTCTATCTCCCTGCTGGTGTACCAGTCATTACTCTTCTGGTTTCTAAACTTTATACCTTATGGACTCTTTGGGGCTGATTTACTAATAACAGTGCGCTGCTTCTAAGCTTAATTGGTGCGCCTGATAACTCCTTCACTGGGCGCAGGAAGCAGCGGCGCACTGTTATAGTAAATAGAAATGTCAGCGGCGCTCTATTGAAAATGAATGGTTCCCTATGGGAGCCCATTGATTTGAATAGAGGTCGCCCGGGAAGTCGGATCCGACTTGCGGGCGACTCATGTGCCGGCTGACACAGGGACAGCACGACTCTGCCAGGCGACCTGGACACGACCTGAGCGCGTGAGGCAGCAGCTCAAGTCGTGTCCTAGAGGAGACTAGCTGGCCGAAAATGTGTCCAGCGCGATGTCATCGTGCTGGTCCTCGGCAGCCTCGCTGTCCCATGTTTGGAATGAATCATGAAGGAGAACTCCAGGCCAAATTTTAATAAAAAAATGGCATGGGTTCCCCTTCAGGAGCATACCAGGCCCTTAGGTCTGGTCTGGATTCTAAGGTGAACCCCCTAAGCTGAAAAAAAGGCATGGGGTCCCCCCCAAAATCCAAACCAGACCCTTCAGGTCTGGTCTGGATTTTAGGGTGAACCCCCTTAAGCCGAAAAACGGCATGGGGGTCCCCCAAAATCCAAACCAGACCCTTATCCGAGCACGCAACCTGGCAGGCCGCAGGGGAAAAGGGGGGGGACGAGAGCAGCCCCCCTCCCTCCTGAACCGTACCAGGCCGCATGCCCTCAACATGGGGGGTTTGGTGCTTCAGGGCAGCAGGGCGACCTGCGGCCCCCCCACCCCAAAGCACCCTGCCCCCATGTTGATGGGGACAAGGGCCTCTTCCCGACAACCCTGGCCGTTGGTTGTCGGGGTCTGCGGGCGGGGGGCTTTTCAGAATCAGGGTGCCCCCTTTAAAAAGGGGGCCCCCAGATGCCGGCCCCCCACCCTATGTGAATGAGTATGGGGTACATCGTACCCCTACCCATTCACCTGGTGGCAAAATAAGTCAATAAAAAAAACACAACACAGGTTTGAAAAGTAATTTATTGGGCAGCTCCGGGGGTCTTTCTGCCGGGCCCCCGCTATCTTCTGCTAGCTCTTTTGCTAGCGGGGGTCGCGGGCTTCGTCGCCGTCTTCTTCTGACTTCGGGGGTCTTTCTGCCGGGCCCCCGCTATCTTCTGCTAGCTCTTTTGCTAGCGAGGGTACTCGGCCTTCGTCGCCGTCTTCTTCCGACTTCGGGGTCTCTTGTTCTGTTCTCCGGTTCTTCTCCCGCTCTCCGACGCCTTCTCCTCGATCTCCGATTCTTTCTCGCAGCTCTTTTGCTAGCGGGGGCCGGTCTTCTATGTCGCCTTCTTCCTTCTTCTCTTCGCCCGATGTTGACTCGTCGCTGTCCACCGCCGCAATGATCTGGCCGAGCAGCGGTGCCACTTTTATTGGCATGGGGCGTGGTCACCGGATGATGCCACCGCTGACCCCGCCCCCGTTTCACGTCACAGTCCCATCATTCCCTGGGACTGACATCATACGGGGGCGGGGTCAGCGGTGGCATAAGCCGGTGACCACGCCCCATGCCAATAAAAGTGGCACCGCTGCTCGGACAGATCATTGCGGCGGTGGACAGAGACGAGGCAACATCGGGCGAAGAGAAGAAGGAAGAAGGCGACGTAGAAGATCGGCCCCCGCTAGCAAAAGAGCTGCGAGAAGATAGCGGGGCGTCCGGCAGAAAGAACCGGAGATCGAGGAGAAGGCGTCGGAGAGCGGGAGAAGAACCGGAGAACAGAACAAGAGACCCCCGAAGTCGGAAGAAGACGGCGACGAAGCCCGGGACCCCCGCTAGCAAAAGAGCTAGCAGAAGATAGCGGGGGCCCGGCAGAAAGACCCCCGGAGCTGCCCAATAAATTACTTTTCAAACCTGTGTTGTCTTTTTTTATTGACTTATTTTGCCACCAGGTGAATGGGTAGGGGTACGATGTACCCCATACTCATTCACATAGGGTGGGGGGCAGGTATCTGGGGTCCCCCTTATTAAAGGGGGCTCCCGGATTGCGATAAGCCCCCCGCCTGCAGACCCCGACAACCAACGGCCAGGGTTGTCGGGAAGAGGCCCTTGTCCCCATCAACATGGGGGCAGGGTGCTTTGGGGTGGGGAGGGCCGCAGGTCGCCCCCCCTGCCCCGAAGCACCAAGCCCCCCCATGTTGAGGGCACGTGGCCTGGTATGGTTCAGGAGGAAGGGGGGGCCGCTCTCTCGTCCCCCCCTTTTCCCCTGCGGCCTGCCAGGTTGAGTGCTCGGATAAAGGGTCTGGTGTGTATTCCAAGGGGACCCCACGCAATTTTTTTGGGTTTTTGGTGCGGGGTTCCCCTTAAAATACATGCCAGACCTGAAGGGCCTGGTATGGATTCTGGGGGGACCCCCACGCCTTTTTTTTCATTTTTTTGGGGGGTCCCCTTTGAATCCATACTAGACCCAAGGGCCTGGTATGGACCTGGGGGGGGGGCCCACGCTGTTTTTTTTTTGGTTTGGTTTTTTGAACTGTTTTTTTTTTTAACATTTGCTTTAACAACCAGCTATAAACAGGTCAAACAAAAAATCGCAGCAAAATTGCAGTACTTGCGTTTTGGATGCGGGTCCATTGAATTCTATTACATCCAAAACACTGTTTTTGTCCTGGCCAAAAAAATCTGCAGTTGCATTTAAAATCGTTTTTCACAAACCCTCAAAATGCCTTCAGACGCCAAAGATTTCCATATATATATATATATATATATATATATATATATATATATATATATAAAAGAAATTGCTTACATTGCATTGTGGACAATCCACAACTTGTGGCAAGTGATGTGGGAAGTGACACGCTAAATACAACTACACTGCTGCTCTCAGTTGCTGATATCACTCTGGTCTCACTAAATAGCTAAAATCATAAATAATACTGTTTTTGGAGCTTAGGGCGGCTCCTTATCATATACACGCAAATGTGGTAAAACACGGCATGCAAACGCCACAAAGCGCGCCTTTCTAAACGCCACTTTCAACCTTAGTTCAGAACACTTTGCACCAGCGTCCTGTCTACATGGGGCCTAAAAACGCCTATGCCATTTACAGTAAGGTGACCAGATTTTTAAAATGAAATCCGGGGATATTTTTATTTTATTAGTAATGGCTGCAATCAGCGACTCTCTGCCAGTTGCCGCCCGCCTCACAGCCTATCAAGTCTTACTCTCCGGGCCCCACGGCTACTACTGGGTGGGGAGCGGAGGAAGATCACTCCATCAGGGAAGGCAAGGAGATAAGCAGGCGGCTGGCCGGGACTTGAGCCAAGGCAGAAGAACATGCAAGCAGAGATGGATGGGCACCCGAAACTGAAGAAATATTCCCTCCGCTCCGACCAGCACATGATGGGAAAAAAATACACCCCCCTAAGCTAGTAGGAGCGGCGGAGCGGGGGTGTAATTCAGATTTTTTTTTTTTTATTCTGCACTGACTGTATTTGAAATTGCCCCAGCCCCTGTTCAAGTCCAATCCGGGGACAAATCCGGGGACAGACTTGGTCTGGGGACAGTGTCCTCAATCCGGGGACTGTCCCCTGAAACCGGGGATGTCTGGTCAGTGGTCACCCTAATTTACAGCTCAAAAACGCCATGGTGGCCATGAGGCCATAGGCTAACATGGAGAGATGTTTTTAAGCTGCAAAAAACGCTCAAACAAGCGGCTTGAAAAACGTCCGTGTGCATGTAGCCTTATATTAACCACTTGTGCACTGCCCAGACCAAGTTTCACATTTCAGTGCTGATGCACTTTTAATGACAATTGCGCGCTCATACAACACTGTAACCCAATGAAAATGTTTTATTTGTTGGCACACAAATAGAGCTTGCTTTTGGTGCTATTTGATCACCTTTGTGTTTTAGTTTTAGTTTTTTTCTATAAATACAAAAGACCGAGTTTAAAAAAAAAAAAAAAATAATAATATTTTACCCACTTCAGCACTGGGCCTATTCTGGCACTTCTCTCATTCATGTAAAAATCATAAATTTATGGCTATAAAATTACTTCAAAACACCAAACATTATATATGTTTTTGGAGCAGACACCCTAGGGAATAAGATGGCGGTCATTGCTAATTTTTATCTCGCTCGGTATTTGCGCAATAAATTGTCAAACGCCTTTTGTTTGCTAAAAATATTACAAAACAGTAAAGTTACGGCCAATTTTTTGGTATAATGTGAAAGATGTTGTTATGCTGAGTAAATAGATACCTAACACGTCACGCTTTAAAATTGCGCACACACATGGCATGACACCAAACTTCAGTACTTAAAAATCTTCCTAGGCGATGCTTTAATTTTTTTTACAGGTTACCATTTTGGCATTACAGAGGAGGTCTAGTGCTAGAATTGTTGCACTCGTTCACGGCTTGGTTAACATACGGGAACACGGCATGATGTCATAACATCGTGCCCACGCCTCCGACGGTCATAGAGATGACTGATGACCATCTGGTCACCAGTCATCTCCAAATCGTTCTCCGAGCCCCAGATGGCACGGGAGAGCCCGGAGAAGCACCGGATGGCGACAAGAGGGGGGGGGGAACGTCCCCTCCCCCCGCCTATAAGAACAAACAAGCGGCGGAACTGCCACTATGATCATTTTTATTGTGCACAGAATTGCCGGCTGAAAAGAATGATATCTGAATGATGCCTGCAACTGCACCCAACATTCAGATGTCACCGCACAAAGCCAAGGATGTCATTTGACGGTGGGTGGTAGGAAACTGGTTAATATTTTTAAAAAGGTAATTTTTCTTCTTCATTGATGTACACTGAGACTGCACTGATGGGCACCGATAAGGTGGCAAGGGTGGGCACTGAGAGGTGGCATTGCTATTTGGCACTGGTGGGCAGTGAGAAGTGGCACTGCTAGGTGGCAATGATAGTTGGCAGTGATGGGCATTGATAGGCAGCACTGCTAGGTGCCACTGATTGGCACCAGTGGTGGGCATTGATAGGTGGCACTGGCAGGGGCTACACTAATTGTTACAGATGATGCAGAATTGCCTCTTCCTCTTCGGGCCCCATGTCCCTTGCACATAAGCCGGTGATTGCCTTTTTTTTATGCTCACGCTGTCAGCACAAGGAGAAAACAAAAACCATTACCCAGCTTTTGTTTACATCACGTGATCAGCTGTCATTTGCTGACAGCTGATCACATGGTAAAGGGCAGGGATCGGCCCCTTACTCGGATCTGTCATCACCTGAGTCTCAGTGACTCTGTGACCACAGCGCGCGCAAAGGGGAGGACGTTTATTGACGGACTCCCGGCAATTGAGGACCATGCTGTGGCCGATCAGTTATAGCGCTGATCTCAAGTGATTAAAGAGGGTCTAAATGGGCCATTGACATGCATTTCAATTCAACTTAGGAATGAGCCTTTGAAAAGTTAAACTAAATAATTTGGCCACTTTATCCTTCCAAATAATTCACTTCCTGTCACATAGCCACACGGGAAGTGAGGGAAAATCCCTAACAATGTCTTTCCTTGGGGACACACAGGTCAGTCTAAATACTTTCCCCATTATGTACATTGCACTCCAGCATATTGCAGGGTACACCACAATTTATTAGGTAGTTTGGACTGTGGGGTTTATTTACTAAAGGCAAATCTACTTTGCACTACAAGTGCACTTGCTGTATATCTGAGGGGTACATGCAAGCCAAAAAAAAACATCTTTGCTTTTACATGATTGTAACATCCAATCACCAGTACTTTCCCTCAGATTTTCAGCAGCTACACTTTAACTGCAGAGTGGATTTGTCTTTACTAAACCCCAAACTACCCAATGATTTGGGGTGTACACAACAAAGTGCTAGAGTGCAATTTGCTTAATGGGGACACTAGTTAGATTGATCTGTGTGTCCCCAAGAAAAGCCATTGGTAGGGTTTTACCTTCACTTCCTGTTTAGCTGTGTGATAGGAAGTGAAGCCAATGTTAAGAAAAAGGAGACCAAGGCCAAACTACAAAAAAAAAAAGGGGTTCTAACACTTACTTTGTTTCCCTCAAAATGCCCACAATTAGAATTGTATGGCCTTGAGCTATTTTTAAGTGCAGTGCTCTAAATCGGTGCTTCTCAAGTACCTCCAACAGGCCATGTTTGCAGGTTTTCCTTCATCTTGCACCAGTGTTGCCAACCCCCTGAAGTGAAATTTACTGGCAAGGATGCCAAAATTTCTGTACGGCACCAATTTCTCACTGGCAAAAATAATGAAGATTACTGGCAGAGCCACATTTTTTACTGACGCTGAAAAAAGTACCTAAAATTACGGTTTTTAGTACTAAACAGTGCAAATATCAATATTTGAACTAAAAACACATAGCTGATGCTAATATCAATGTGTTTAAGTTAAACAAAAGTAAAAAAACATATTTCTCAATTCACATGAAGGTCAGGATACTATAACCCAGCCAGCACAGAGTTCCCTCTTACATCAGAGTCTGCAGGATGCCCCCTTACAGTGCAAGGGAACTCTTATGTAAAGGGGAACGCTGCAGATCATGATGTAAGGGGGAACTCTGATGTGGGGGGAGGGGCTCTGGTGAATAGAGACCACCTTCCACAGAGTGAATACACTAAGGTAAAGGGGGGGTACTAATATAAGGGGGAAACCTTTATATCAGTGCCCCCTTACATTATTGTATTCATTCACCTCCTTACATCAGACAGTGACCCCCCCCTCAGACTGGCCTGGCGGCACTGTCACTTACCTCCTCTCGGGTGCACAGTGTGGGGCTCAGTCAGACGGCTCCAGCTTGGTGGCTCTGATCTCCTCTTCCCAGTCCACACGTCTGTTTCTTCCTGGGCCGTAACCCCCATCCCGGCGGCACACCCACTCTTGACTCCTTTCTAGGATCCCCTCAGAGACTGTAGACATGACAAGAGATGGTCAGAGGCTGCGGACACACGATACAGGAGGGGGACAGAGGCTGCGGACATACTACAGGAGGGGGACAGAGACTGCGGACATACTACAGGAGGTGGACAGAGGCTGCGGACATACTACAGGAGGGGGACAGAGGCTGCGGACATACTACAGGAGGTGGACAGAGGCTGCGGACATACTACAGGAGGTGGACAGAGGCTGCGGACATACTACAGGAGGTGGACAGAGGCTGCGGACACACTACAGGAGAGGGACAGAGGCTGCGGACACACTACAGGAGAGGGACAGAGGCTGCGGACACACTACAGGAGGGGGACAGAGGCTGCGGACACACTACAGGAGGGGGACAGAGGCTGCGGACATACTACAGGAGGTGGACAGAGGCTGCGGACATACTACAGGAGGTGGACAGAGGCTGCGGACATACTACAGGAGGGGGACAGAGGCTGCGGACATACTACAGGAGGGGGACAGAGGCTGCGGACATACTACAGGAGGTGGACAGAGGCTGCGGACATACTACAGGAGGGGGACAGAGGCTGCGGACACACTACAGGAGGTGGACAGAGGCTGCGGACATACTACAGGAGGGGGACAGAGGCTGCGGACATACTACAGGAGGTGGACAGAGGCTGCGGACATACTACAGGAGGGGGACAGAGGCTGCGGACACACTACAGGAGGTGGACAGAGGCTGCGGACATACTACAGGAGGGGGACAGAGGCTGCGGACATACTACAGGAGGTGGACAGAGGCTGCGGACATACTACAGGAGGGGGACAGAGGCTGCGGACATACTACAGGAGGTGGACAGAGGCTGCGGACATACTACAGGAGGGGGACAGAGGCTGCGGACATACTACAGGAGGGGGACAGAGGCTGCGGACACACTACAGGGGGGGGGACAGAGGCTGCGGACATACTACAGGAGGGGGACAGAGGCTGCGGACATACTACAGGAGGTGGACAGAGGCTGCGGACATACTACAGGAGGGGGACAGAGGCTGCGGACACACTACAGGAGGGGGACAGAGGCTGCGGACACACTACAGGAGGGGGACAGAGGCTGCGGACACACTACAGGAGGGGGACAGAGGCTGCGGACACCACCATATTACTTCTGCACATCATCAGTGTGCTGTGTCCTCCTCCTGTGCCCCTTTCACCACTCCACAG
The DNA here is from genome assembly GCA_029206835.1 of Rana muscosa. Classification (NCBI taxonomy): domain Eukaryota; kingdom Metazoa; phylum Chordata; class Amphibia; order Anura; family Ranidae; genus Rana; species Rana muscosa. The sequence goes on from CM055119.1 coordinate 68,938,542, forward strand.
GTCAGGGCAGCACTGTGCTGCCCTGACCTGTGAAGAGGTGAAAGGGACACAGAAACCAGAGGAGGATACAGCACACTGATGACGCTGTCCCCTTGTATCCCCCCCTGTTTCACTGACCTTGAGTCCATCCTCCTCACTCCTGGCTGGGCCCTGTCAGTGCTCCGAGTCCTCCACAGACCACCTATGATGAGTGCATGGCATGCACTCACTGCAGGTGTCCCGCCACTGCCGCCAGCCACTGTGGCCTTTTCAAAAATGGCGCCAGCGGCGCCATCACGTTACTGCGTGTGCGCCGCCGCCGCTCGGCCGAGTTCCGAATGCGCTCGGCCGGCGCATTCGGAACGGCGCATGCGCAGTTGTATGGCCGGCTCGCGGCCATCTTTTTTATGGGCGCCGGTGCCCATAAACGGACTTTTACATACAGCCCGAAAAAGGGGTTAAATCGCGGGCTGTACGTAAATCTACGTACGGTTGGCAACACTGGCTGGCTTATCTTCTAGGTATTGGCCTAAAATGGGGGCCCAGGTCCCACCCTAAGGGACATATATCAATGTCACCAATTTGGAAAACACCAAAAACAAAACAAGGAGAAGTGCCTTTAAATATGCCAAATTGCTTAAGGGCCATTTCACACCACATACAGTCCATTGCGTTTTTTATGCATCCAAAATGCATGGAAAGTTGGTTATATGGTTCTAAATGGCAGTGTTTGTTCCAGTGCGTTCCAGTTCCACCAAAAAAGTAGAACATGCTGCATTTTACCTGCACTGGACTGTACTAGAACGCATCAAAACGCATCATAAACGCACTGGAACGCACAGGAACACACCTAAATGCACCAAAAACGCACTGGAACACACTTGTCCTTATCTATGGTTAATAAAAAAGAGGGGTGAAAAAAAAGCACTGGACTGCATCAAAAACTTACCAAAAATGCACTGGAACGCATGAAAAACGTGCATGCAGAAAAGCACCTGGAACACATCCGGATTGTGTTTCTATGGTGTGAACTGGCCCTAGTTCACACTATAGAAACGCAGTCTGGATGCGTTCCAGGTGCTTTTCTGCATGCACGTTTTTGACACATTCCAGTGCATTTTTGAGGCGTTTTTGATGCAGTCCAGTGTTTTTTCCCCCTCTTTTCACTTAGGACAAGTGTGTTGCAGTGCGTCTTTGGTGCATTTAGGTGTGTTGCGGTGCATTCCAGTGCATTTTTGGTACGTTCCGTTGCGTTTTTGATGTGTTTTACTGGGGTCCAGTACAGTTTTGTACCTAAAAAATGCAGCATGACCAATAATTTTTTGCCTTTCTGAAATGCACTGGAACGGACTGCAGTGGTGTGAACTATGCCATTGGCATTAATGTGATCAACTTTCTTTGCGTTTTTCAGGCATCAAAAAAATGCACTGCACTGCATCCGGTGTGAACTGGCCCTAAATATCATCCCCGGGGGGTGTCTATAGTATGCCTGTAAAGTAGCACATGTTTTCCATGTTTATAACAGTTGGAGAGCAAAATGACATTTCTAAAGTAAAATAATAGTAATTTAAAAGTCCTTGCGGCTGTAATGAATTGCTGGTTCCCGTCAATACAGATAAAAGTCATTGAAAGTCTTTGCTTACCAAAAAAAAAATGCGTGGGGGTCCCCCAAATTCCATAACCAGGCCCTTCAGGTCTGGAATGGATATTAAGGGGAACCCCGCTGTAAATTTTTTTTAAAAATGACGTGGGGTTCCCCCCAAATATCCATACCAGGCCCTTCAGATCTGGCATGGATTTTAAGGGGAACTCCACCCCAAATTTGAAAAAAAAAATGGCGTGGAGTCCCCCTAAAAATCCACACCAGACCCTTATCCGAGCACATAACCTGGCCGGCCGCAGGGGAAGAGGGGGGGACGAGAGAGCGGCCCCCCTCCCTCCTGAACCGTACCAGGCCACATGCCCTCAACATGGGGAGGATGTCCCCATGTTGATGGGGACAAGGGCCTCATACCCACAACCCTTGCCCGGTGGTTGTGGGGGTCTGCGGGCAGGGGGCTTATCGGAATCTGGAAGACCCCTTTAACAAAGGGGACCCCAGATCCCGCCCCCCTATGTGATATGGTAATGGGGTACAAATGTACCCCTACCATTTCACAAAGAAAGTGTAAAAAATGTAAAAAATGACAAGAGCCGGTTTTTGACAATTCCTTTATTAATGTGTTTTCTTTTCTTCCATCTTCTTCTTCCATCTCCTTCTTCCATCCTCTTCTTTTCTCCATTTGGGTTTCTTCCTCCATCTTCCTCTTCATCTTTATCTTCATCTTCATCTTCCTTCTTCCTTCGGTGTTCTCGTCCGCATCTTGCCCCGGCGTCTTCCCTTCTTCTTTCTTCTCCGGCCGCTCCGTTTGAATTGGAGGTTCCCGCTGTGCGACGCTTCAGTTCTTCAGTTCCCCATCGGGTCCGCTTACACCCGGTGACCCCGCCCCCCTCTGACGCACATGGATTTCACGGGGACTTTCCCGTGGTGACAGAGGGGGGCAGAGCCACCGGGTGGTTAGCGGACCAAGTGGAGAACTGAAGCGTCGCACAGCGGGAACCTCCAATTCAAACGGAGCGGCCGGAGAAGAAAGAAGAAGGGAAGACGCCGGAGCAAGATGCCGGACGAGAAGACCGAAGGAAGAAGGAAGATGAAGATGAAGATAAAGATGAAGAGGAAGATGAAGATGGAGGAAGAAACCCGAATGGAGAAAAGAAGAAGATGGAAGAAGAAGAAGGAAGAAGATGGAAGAAGATGGAAGAAAAGAAAAGACATTAATAAAGGAATTGTCAAAAACCGGCTCTTGTCATTTTTTACATTTTTGACACTTTCCTTGTGAAATGGTAGGGGTACATTTGTACCCCATTACCATTTCACATAGGGGGGCCGGGATCTGGAGGTCCCCTTTGTTAAAGGGGTCTTCCAGATTCCGATAAGCCCCCCGCCCGCAGACCCCCACAACCACCGGGCAAGGGTTGTGGGGATGAGGCCCTTGTCCCCATCAACATGGGGACATCCTCCCCATGTTGAGGGCATGTGGCCTGGTACGGTTCAGGAGGGAGGGGGGCCGCTCTCGTCCCCCCCTCTTCCCCTGCGGCCGGCCAGGTTATGTGCTCGGATAAGGGTCTGGTGTGGATTTTTGGGGGGACTCCACGCCATTTTTTAAGAAAATTTGGGGTGGAGTTCCCCTTAAAATCCATGCCAGATCTGAAGGGCCTGGTTTGGATATTTGGGGGGAACCCACACGTCATTTTTTAAAAAAAATTGCAGCAGGGTTCCCCTTAATATCCATTCCAGACCTGAAGGGCCTGGTTATGGAATTTGGGGGGACCCCCACGCTTTTTTTTTTTGGTTAGCAAAGACTTTCTATAACCTTTCTCTATATTGCCGGGAGCCGACAATTCATTACAGCCGCGGCTGCTTTTAAATGTTTTTTTTTTTCCTTTAGAAATGTCATTTTGCAGGCGCAATGGCAATTTCAGAGCTGCGCCTGTTCAACTTATGCAAATTAGTTTACGTGACTTGACATTTACTAAGATTTTGCCGGCGCAGTGTCTTGACGCATTTAAACCATTGAAATTCCCGCGCTGAGCTCAAAAAAACCTCCCGCAGCTCGAGTCGGAATTGCCGGCGCAGCGGGCTGGTTTTGAAAAAGTTACTTTATCACTCAATTTTGGGCATATTAGTTATTTGGGCAGGTGTCACTACACTTCCTCACATCACCCCATGTCACCCCCAATATTTTCTCACTTCCAGCTTCTTTATATTTAGATTTTAACATGCCCTGCGCCAGGTCCATAGTAGCGCACTGAGCGCCTCCTCCCGGGCGCAGAGAACACTATAGTAAATGGGAAATAGGGCTGCGATACTGGCGCTATTTTTTTGTAAATACCAAAACAGCCATTGCGCACGCAGATGCGCCAATACTCATGGCGCAAACGTTTGGTAAATCAGCCCCTTACTTTCTCACTCTATTTTGGCCATGTTTGTTATTTGGGCAGGTGTCACTACACTTCCTCACATCACCCCACATCACCCCCAATATATTCTCACTTCCAGCTTCTTTATATTTAGATTTTAACATGCCCTGCGCCAGGTCCATAGTAGCACACTGAGCGCCTCCTCCCGGGCGCAGAGAACACTATAGTAAATGGGAAATAGGGCTGCGCTACAGGCGCTAATGTTTTGTAAATACCAAAACAGCCATTGCACACGCAGATGCGCCAATACTCATGGCGCAAACGTTTGGTAAATCAGCCCCTTTGTGTTACATGCGATATATATATTTGTTTTGCGTTTTGTATGGCACCAATACCAAGAATTGTATAGAATATATGCTGCCAATTACCATGAATTATATAGAATATTATGTGCTGCCAGAGCTGTTTCATATATTTTCTCTATCACTATTAAGGTTGTAGCACCTTGGCACAGCGGCTGCAGTTTTGTATTTGTATTTATTTATATTTAATTTTTTATCTAGTACCTTAGCGTGAGTTTTTGAATTTGTTTAAAGGGGCACTAAAGATTCCATTTTTATTTTATTTTTTTTTAAATAACAAACATGTTATACTTGCCTCCACTATGCAGGTCGTTTTGCACAGAGTGGCCCCGATCCTGGTCTTCTGGGGTGCCACAGCGGCTGTCTCGGCTCCTCCCCGCAAGAACTAACCCCCTTCATGGGAGCTCTCTCCCATGGGGGTTAGTTCTTGCGGGCGCGCTCCCGTAATACAGCTGGCGGCTATAGCCCCCGACTGTATCACTCGGCCCCCGCCCCCCAGGGAGCGTCATTGATTTGATTAACAGCGGGAGCCAATAACTGCACTGCTATCAATCAACCAATGAATGAGCCGAGAAGCCCGGCCGAGAAGCCAGCATGTTCACGACCCAGGGCTTTCGAGGGGTCAGGTAAGTAAACGGGGGGGCTGGGGGGCCGCTAATCCTTGGATGTTTTTTCACCTTAATGCATAGAATGCATTAAGGTGAAAAAACATGTACCTTTACAACCCCTTTAAGGTTTCCTGGAGAGGCCTGGAACAAAAATTTTAATATACACACTGGGGTTTATTTACTAAAGCTGGAGAGTGCAAAACTTCTACAGAGAAAACCAATTAGCTTCTAACCTCAGCTTCTTCAATTAAGCTTTGGCAATTAAACCAGGAAGCCGATTGGTTTCTATGCAGAAGACTGATTTTGCCCTCTCCAGCTTTAGTAAATAAACCCCACTTTGTACAGAAAACACAATGACATCTTTCAATACCAGCCTTTCTCAACCATTTCAACACAGAAAAACCCTAGAAATAACCGTTCTGGTCTCAGGGAACCCTGGCTAAAAACATACTAAACACATTAGTGTGATGGTCAGTGGGAAGAATGCTCCTTACACTTGTGCTCATTGGGAAGAATTACTCCCTTACAGATAGCTAAAAAGATCAATGAGAACTTATCCTTTTGCTCACTGCTCAAGGAACCCCTTGCAACCTCTGCGGGAACCCTAGTCTATACAAAAGCATGCTGTTCTGCAGCTGCCTGATGGCAGTACCACTCATGTCAGCCAGAGCATAGGTCCCAATAGCTCCTGGGGGGAGGATTCTGTTCTCTCTTCCCTCCAATGGCTGCCTACAGAGGGAAGAAGAGAGCAAAATAAGGAGGGAAGGGGCATGCTCAGAAGAAACCCAAGTACATGCTTCCACTGGGAGTGCCTTCATTCCACGGCAAACGCTACGAGAAGATCTGAAAGGCCAGTTGTAAATGGGTGGGGGGAGCAAATAAACCCCCAGAGCTTCCCTCTCCTCTTCAAAGCCCAAAATAATCTCATAGCTGTCTTACCCTCCTCAGAGCCCTTCAGCTCTCCTCCCCTTCCCTAGGGCCACACAGGACCCCTTAGTTAAAGTGGTTGTAAGGGCTAAAGTTTTTTTTTACCCTAAATGCATTCTCAGCATAAGGGAAAAAAAAAACACAACACACACACACCTTTTAGGTGCAGCTCCCCCTCTGCCCCCCTTAAATACTTACTTGGACCCAACCTTGATCTGGCACTGCTTTCTCTCCCTGTTCTTACTGAATTGGCCCCTGCTTCTGTCAATCAAATCCAGTGACGAGGTGGTGAGGGGCAGGGCGCTCTGAGTGCCACTATGTTTGTGTCAACAGACACGCACACAGTGTGCTTCGAGATCTAGCCCGCATGAGTGCACCCCTAGCATACAGCTTGCCAGGGGGACACTCGGAAGGCAAGATGAGACAAGAGCACCAGAAGAGATGGATCTGGAATGCTGTGCAAAACCGTTATACAGAGCAAGTACCTATAACATATTCCAAAGGCAGGTGGTTTTTACCCTTATGCACTAAGAAAAAAAACAAAAACTTCTGGGTGCAGCTCCTCTCCCAAGCCCTCCTTATCCTTACCTGAGCCCGATCCTGCATGAAAGCAGCAGCTCTCTAGTGTCTCTCTAGTGTCTCTCTCTCTCTCCTCATTGTTCGATGGCTCCTGCTGCTGTCAATCACAGCAAGTAAGTCAATGAGGAGAGAGTGGGGGGCGAGCCATGCTGTGTGTATGAATGGACAATGTCCATGCACAGAAGCACAGCTCGGGAGCGAGCCTGCTCAAGCACCCCCATAGCAAGAGGCTTGCTATTGGGGGTACTCGGCAGGTAGGAGGAACCAGGACCGCCAGCAGGAGACCCCCTGAAGAGGAGGATCAGGGCTGCTCTGTGCAAAACCAATGTAAAAAAAACAGCAAGTATAGCTTTTTTTTTTTCTTCACCATAACAAAAAGAAAATGCACACCATCATTCTGCCCCTCATCCTAGTGAGATACAGAGGCCAAAGCAGCCATCCTTGGTTTTCATCGACACTGATGCAGCAGCAATTTTTCCTTCTTGTGACGCTAATGACTCAGGGAAGTTGAATTTTTTACTTCCAATGATCGATGTTGGGCATTTTTATTCCCTCACACTGATGCTTGGGCATTTCTTCCTCCTTCCCTGTTAGCCCTATTGCAAAACAGTGCACCTCAATTGACCCTTCATTGCATGCCGCAACCAACACGTTTTGGCAAAGTGCATACTGCCATGTCTGGGGGGGGGGGGGGTCACAGATTGGCATCTTTGCCCTGGGGATAGGATGCCCAACGCCAAAACACTGATTGTCCTCCTATTTCAACTGACATAAGTTTCACATATCTCCAGGGAAAAATAACCTTTACCTTAAATGCCAGGTGCCAGTCATTGGAGGATTTGCTTGAAGACTTATTTTTGTAAACTTCCACCCGATACTGACGAACGAGAAGCAGATCTCTCACAACAGACTCAAAGTTCATTTTACTGAGTACCACGCTCTCCAATTTCTTGTTCCCTAAAAGAAAAAGAAAATTCTCTATAACAAAAACAAATTCTAGATACGGTAAAGAGACATGAAGCATTGGAACATTCCTTCTATTTGTTTTGTAAGATGCAACAGAAAAATTACAGGTGGATTCCAACTGGTTGTTATGGGCAGAAAATACATTTTCTATACCAGCATCTCCCAACCAGGTTGCCCTGATCACCATCATGCGCTACCATGACACAGGCACAGGGTGGATATAAATCAATGATTTAAAAAATGAAAAATAAACATTTTTATTTTTTTTAATCAAATGATTTTTATCAAATTTATTTTAATAAAATGCTTTTGCAGTAAAAAATCGATTAAAAGATAGATTAAGATACATTAATAATCTAGTTTATTCAGCATGAAATGGAGCTTAGTTATGTAGCATGAGGCTGTATATTCTGCAATATTAAAATTTTTGGTAAACTCATTCAATGAATCCAAGCTCTACAAGCTGAGATAACATGCACTGCATTGATGCATTCACACAATTTCACAGTAACCATGAGATAAAACAAAGTTCAGAAATATTCCTTTATCCCATTGTTTTACAAATCTATGTACACTACAAACTGTATGATTGAATCAGGTCTGATATCGCTGTTTTACTAACCTGACAGCTTATTATTCTAAATAGGAAACCTTCATTTTGTTTGCAAATATTAAAGATTCTAACTACCAGCAAGAATAAGTCCTTACATTTAAAGAGAACCTGTCATTTCAGATCCATCATGGCAGTGCCTGTTAGCGGGCATCCACTCACCTACTGCCGCCACGTCCCTCACCTTGTTGTGTCATTGCCGCATCACCAGCCGTCCCATTAAAGTGAATGAAACTGTCGGTGAGTCAACAGCGGGTCAGAGGAGGAGCCACTGCAGGATAGAGATGACAGTTGCTCTTTAAAAATTATGATTTAAATCAAGTTGTTTTATATCAAGCCTTTTTACTAGTGATTTAAATCAAATCCACCCTGCACAGGCAGGCCACCAGACCCATAACAACTAATGCTCTAGGTCAAGACACACTGGGGTTGATTAAGGGCTAGTTCACGCCACAAAAACGCACTCCTGATCCGTTCCAGATGCGTTTCTGCATGTGCCTTATTGAAACTGGTGTGTTTTTACCACATTCCGGTACATGAAAAATGCAGAATGTTCTACTTTTTTCTCTTGAACTGGAATGCTCTGAAACTGACCGCGCTGGTGTGAACTATGCCATTGGAAACAATATAACCTACTTCCCATGCCTTTTTGATGCAGGAAAAAAAAAACGCTCTGGACTGCATGTGGTGTGAACTAGCCCCCACTAAAAACTGGAGAGTGCAAAATCTGGTGCAGCTGTGCATGGTAGCCAGCTTCAAGGTTTTTATTTTTTCCGTCAAAGCTTAATTGAACAAGCTGAATTTAGAAGCCGATTGGCTACCATACACAGCTGCACCAGATTTTGCACTTTCCGGTTTTAGGCTCTGTTCACATCTAGGCAAGCACCCTTGCGATCCCTGTCACTTCCATTGGCACCCTGATTGCAGCGCGTTTTTGCTGCAATTGTCGCCCGACGAATCGCGGTAAAACTGTGCAAACAGAAAGCCGCTACATCTGTCGCCCAAAAGAAAAGGCGTACCGCTATTCTGTTTGCGCAATCTTACCTTGATTCGTCGAGCGACAATCACAGCAAATCAGGCTGCCATTTGAAGTGAACGGGATCGCAAGGGCATCCTGCGATTTGCCGTAATTCAGGATCATGGGCAGAATCACGGCGATTCCGCCCACAATCCGGGACACCTAGATGTGAACAGAGCCTTAGTAAGTCAACCTCACGGTGTCCTGCCTGCACCTCTGAATTGCATGATGCTGATGGGAAAAGGGGACCTCATGGTAAGGGAGAGGGTTCCGATTTGATGAGAGGTTTCCATGATGGGTAAGAAGGGTGTGAAACGCCGCTGCTGTTAAAGTGGAGTTCCACCCAGAACTTCTGCTTTAAAGGGGTTGTAAAGGTTCGTTTTTTATTTTCTAAATAGGTTCCTTTAAGCTAGTGCATTGTTGGTTCACTTACCTTTTCCTTAGATTTCCCTTCTAAATATTTTTTTTCTTTGTTTTCTTTGTCTGAATTTCTCACTTCCTGTTTATCCTCAGTAAGCTGTTCAGTAAGCTGTTCTGGCTGACTAAACACCACTCGGATGATGGTGTGAAGTTTAGTGAGGAGAAACAGGAAGTGAGAAATTCAGACAAAGAAAACAAACATTTAGAAGGTAAATCAAAGGAAAAGGTAAGTGAAGCAACAATGCACTAGCTTAAAGGAACCTATTTAGAAAATAAAAAATGAACCTTTACAACCCCTTTAAGCACTCCTGACCCCCTTGCATGCCACATTCGACATGTCATTTTTGTGGGGGGCGGGTACCTAGTTTTAACAGGTACCCAGCTTCCGCTGATGGCGCCGCAGCGCAGAGGGGAAGTTCTCCTCTCTCCCCTCCCTGCAATCTTCTGGGACACATCACAGGTCCCAGAAGATTGCCCGGCCAGTGTGAACGTGCAGTGCAACTCATGCATGCGCAGTGTGCACCCGGCTGTGAAGCCGCAAGCTGTCACAGCCGGGTGCCCACACTTGCAATGCCGAGGCTGCAGAGAGAAGGAGGGAAGAGAGGCTTCGGGCGGTGGCATCGCTGGACTGTGAGTGCGTGTTTATTTCAAGTCAACAGCTACACTTTTTGCAGCTGACTTTTAATAAACACAGAAATGGGAGGAACACTTTAAGGATGGGAGAAATGCTGTCCTATGCTGCACTGTTTACACAAGTCTCCTTACAAATAAATGAAGTGCATTGCTGTATATTATACAAATCATTCCATCATACATAGTTGCCAACTGTCCCGGATTGGCCGGGACATTCCCGGGATTCAAACCCTTTTCCCGGATTTATTTTGTCCCGGGAAATGTCCCGGCAAATCATTTTTTTCCCATTTTTCAAGATTTTCCGCTGCCGCTAGAGGTCCACAGCCAGCGGAGACAATGTCTCCGCCGGCCGCCATTTTTAAGAAGACCAAAACATGGAGCTATCTAGTACAATTGAAAATAAAGCTGCTGCGGCACCGCCCCCCCCGCCCCTTTCCATAACAGACGGACCTGCAGCGGGGTGGGGGGTGGGCGGCGCCACAGCAGCTTTATTTTCTATTGTACTAGATATCCCCGTGTTTTGGCTGCTTAATTAAAGTGGAGCTCCACCCTAAATTTTCACTTCTGGTAATCGGATTCCTCCCCCCCTCCGGTGTCACAATTGACACCTTTCAGGGGTTAGGGGGGTGAAGATACCTGTCTAAGACAGGTATTTTCACCCACATCCGGGAGTCCTCTCTCCGGGAATCTGCGGGAGTGACGTCACTTCCCCCAAACTTCCCGTAGTGTTCTGGGAGACACACGGCTCCCAGAACACAGGAGGATGAATCAGAACGGCGCAGCGCGACTCGCGCATGCGCCGTAGGGAACCGGGCATGAAGCCGCAGGGCTTCACTTCCTGGTTCCCTCAGCGAGGATGGCGGAGGGAGCAGCAGAGTGACGAGCGATCGCTCGTCCTCTGCTGTGGACGACGCTGGACTCCAGGACAGGTAAGTGTCCAAATATTAAAAGCCAGCAGCTGCTGGCTTTTAATATTTTTTTTTCCGGCGGAGCTCCACTTTAAGCTGCGTCGCCGCCCACCCCCGTTCTGCCCGCCCCGCTGCAGGTCCGTCTGTTATGGAAAGGGGCGGGGGTAGGCGGTGCCGCAGCTTAATTTTTTTTGCAGCCACGCGGCCTGCTCCGCCTCTACTTTGTTCCCCCTCGGGGGAGGGAGACAGTACAGAAGACACCTGATTAAGGGGGGCTCCAAAGGGGGGATGCCTGATGTAAGGAAGGACTCCGCTGTGGGCACCTGATGTAACGAAGGACTCCACTGGGTATGCCTGATGTAAAGAAGGACTTCGCTGGGGACGCCTGATGTAAGGAAGGACTCCGCTGGGTATGTCTGATGTAAGGAGGGACTCCGCTGGGTACGCCTTATGTAAGGAGGGACTCCGCTGGGTATGCCTGATTTAAGGAGGGACTCTACTGGGATTGCCTGATGTAAGGAAGGACTCCGATGGGTACGCCTGATGTAAGGAGGGACTCCGCTGGGGACGCCTGATGTAAGGAAGGACTCCATTGGGAATGCCTGATGTAAGGAAGGACTCCGCTGGGGACACCTGATATAAGTAGGTACTCCGCTGGGGACGCCTGATGTAAGGAGGGACTCCGCTGGGGACGCCTGATGTAAGGAGGGACTCCGCTGGGGACGCCTGATGTAAGGAGGGACTCCGCTGGGGACGCCTGATGTAAGGAGGGACTCCGCTGGGGACGCCTGATGTATGGAGGGACTCCGCTGGGTATGTCTGATGTAAGGAGGGACTCCGCTGGGTACGCCTGATGTAAGGAAGGACTCCGCTGGGTATGCCTGATGTAAGGAGGGACTCCGCTGGGTATGCCTGATGTAAGGAAGGACTCCGCTGGGTACGCCTGATGTAAGGAAGGACTCCGCTGGGTATGCCTGATGTAAGGAGGGACTCTACTGGGATTGCCTGATGTAAGGAAGGACTCCGCTGGGTACTCCTGATGTAAGGAGGGACTCCGCTGGGTACTCCTGATGTAAGGAGGGACTCCGCTGGGGACGCCTGATGTAAGGAGGGACTCCGCTGGGGACGCCTGATGTAAGGAGGGACTCCATTGGGAATGCCTGATGTAAGGAAGGACTCCGCTGGGGACGCCAGATGTAAGGAAGGACTCGCTGGGGACGCCTGATGTAAGGAGGGACTCCGCTGGGGACGCCTGATGTAAGGAAGGACTCCGCTGGGGACGCCTGATGTAAGGAGGGACTCCGCTGGGGACGCCTGATGTAAGGAAGGACTCCGCTGGGGACGCCTGATGTAAGGAAGGACTCCGCTGAGGACGCCTGATGTAAGGAGGGACTCCGCTGGGGACACCTGATGTAAGGAAAAACTCCGCTGGGTACGCCTGATGTAAGGAAGGACTCCGCTGGGGATGCCTGATGTAAGGAGGGACTCCATTGGGGATGCCTGATGTAAGGAAGGACTCCGCTGGGGATGCCTGATGTGAGGAAGGACTCCGCTGGGGACGCCTGATGTAAGGAAGGACTCCGCTGGGGACGCCTAATGTAAGGAGGGACTCCCCTGGGTATGTCTGATGTAAGGAAGGACTCCGCTGGGTACGCCTAATGTAAGGAGGGACTCTGCTGGGAATGCCTGATGTAAGGAGGGACTCCGCTGGGAATGCCTGATGTAAGAAAGGACTCCGCTGGGTATGCCTGATGTAAAGAGGGACTCTACTGGGATTGCCTGATGTAAGGAAGGACTCCGCTGGGTACGCCTGATGTAAGGAGGGACTCCGCTGGGGTCGCCTGATGTAAGGAAGGACTCCATTGGGAATGCCTGATGTAAGGAAGGACTCCATGGGGAATGCCTGATGTAAGGAAGGACTCCGCTGGGGACGCCTGATGTAAGGAAGGACTCCGCTGGGGACGCCTGATGTAAGGAGGGACTCCGCTGGGGACGCCTGATGTAAGGAAAAACTCCGCTGGGTACGCCTGATGTAAGGAAGGACTCCGCTGGGGACGCCTGATGTAAGGAGGGACTCCATTGGGGATGCCTGATGTAAGGAAGGACTCCGCTGGGGATGCCTGATGTGAGGAAGGACTCCGCTGGGGACGCCTGATGTAAGGAAGGACTCCGCTGGGGACGCCTAATGTAAGGAGGGACTCCCCTGGGTATGTCTGATGTAAGGAAGGACTCCGCTGGGTACGCCTAATGTAAGGAGGGACTCTGCTGGGAATGCCTGATGTAAGGAGGGACTCCGCTGGGAATGCCTGATGTAAGAAAGGACTCCGCTGGGTATGCCTGATGTAAAGAGGGACTCTACTGGGATTGCCTGATGTAAGGAAGGACTCCGCTGGGTACGTCTGATGTAAGGAGGGACTCCGCTGGGGTCGCCTGATGTAAGGAAGGACTCCATTGGGAATGCCTGATGTAAGGAAGGACTCCATGGGGAATGCCTGATGTAAGGAAGGACTCCGCTGGGGACGCCTGATATAAGGAGGGACTCTGCTGGGGACGCCTGATGTAAGGAGGGACTCCGCTGGGTATGTCTGATGTAAGGAAGGACTCCGCTGCATATGTCTGATGTAAGGAGAGACTCCGCTGGGTACGCCTGATGTAAGGAGGGACTCCGCTGGGTATGCCTGATGTAAGGAGGGACTCTACTGGGTACGCCTGATGTAAGGAAGGACTCCGCTGGGTATGCCTGATGTAAGGAAGGACTCCGCTGGGTATGCCTGATGTAAGGAAGGACTCCTTACACCTCTCTCCTTCCCTCCCTCTTTCTCCCTTTCTTTCTCCCTCCATCCCTCATTCATCTCAGACTCTAACCACACCCCCTTTGAGCCACGCCCATTTAAGCCACTCCAACTACCCGCGTAAACCATGCCACATTTTTCTACTACGGTGTAACACACCCTCTAATTATAGCAAGGCGCAGCCTACATGCAAAAAAGTGTCCCGGATTTTTTTTTTGCAATGTTGGCAACTATGCATCATATTAAGTCTGTGCTTATTCCATCTATTGCTTGGAGAGATTAGCATTATACCTTGCAGTGTACAGCTTATAGATACAACTATGGGTAGGATAAAAGAGAAGATCACAAGGCAGTTAAGTGGCTTGGGGATAAACAGCTGCGTAATTGAGCAACACAAAGCTGAACCCATTATATTTCCATGATGAGAGAGCGACACCAAAGCAAAGTGGAAACAGTGTATGGTCCAACCCACTCAACATTCAAAGTGCTAAATTAACATTCCGAGCAAACCATGAGCCCCCTCCCACACCACTCTAACCCATCCTGCAAGGTTTTACATAGGGATGGATCAATACCTGTTTTTTTTATGCGTACGAGTACCGATACTTGTGCTCAAATACTCACTGATATTGATTACCAATACCGCGTTGTGTGATTTGAGCTCATACAAAATGAATGGGCTCAAATCGCACTGCAAATAATCGCATGCGATTTGAACAGGAAAGCGGTGTTCCTGCACCGCTCCTGTGTGAACCGAGGCTGAAGTCAATGTGACATGCCTGGGTTCACACAGGAGCCGTGCGGCAAACCACATGTGCATTCGGACAGGAATCGCACTGCATTCCTGTCAAATCACATGCAATTCTTTGCAGCGCGATTTAAACCCTTTTTTGTTTTGTGTGAGCTCAAATAGCACCACACAGTATCGGCGAGTACTCACTCTTAAAAAAAAAATACCGTCATTTTTGCCGCGATATTCGGCTGCTAGCGGTGCGGTTTTAACCCCCGCTAGCGGGCGAGAAAGGGTTAGAAACCGCCCGCAATGCGCTACTGAAGCAGCGCATTGCGGGCGGTATAGCCGCGCTGTCCCATTGATTTCAATGGGCAGCAGCGGTAAAGGAGCGGTAAACACACCGCTCCTTCACCGCTCCAAAGATGCGGCTAGCAGGACCGCTCCAAAGATTCAGGCTTTCACATTGAAGACTGCAGGGCAGGATTTTTTCATGCGTTTTAAAACGCCTGAAAAATAGGATTTTTGTACTCACTGTAAAATCCTTTTCTCTGTCGTCCATGGACGAACACCGCTCCTTAATTCTTGACAGTTGGGTTATGTTCATAGGAGAGGACTAGGAAGAACATGTTAGTTATCTTAAAACATGTAACTTTAACAGAGTTGAACAGCCCCGCCCAGGGGGCGGTCCCTCCGTACATAACCCTCCTACCTGCAGTCAGCAGCCTCAATTGGTAGTAAAGCTGTACAAACTAAAAAAGGAGGGGTGGGTGCTGTGTCCATCCATGGATGACAGAGATAAGGATTTTACGGTAAGTACAAAAATACTATTTTCTCTTTTCGTCCATGGACGGACACAGCTCCTTAATTCTTGACAGTTGGGACGTCCCAAAGCAGTGTCAAAAAAACTAGGGGTGGGCACAGCATCAAAAAAACATTTTCACCCCAAACAAGCAGAGCTCCTCAACGGAGGAGTTGCAACCTCAAAACAGCCGCCTGCAAAACTTTGCGGCCGAACCTAGCATCCGAAGATGCAGTCACATCAATCTTGTAAAATTTGGAAAAAGCGTAAACGGACAACCAGGTCGCCACCTTACACACTTGTGATACAGATGATTGAAGTCGGAAAGCCCAAGAGGCACCAAAAGCCCTGGTCGAACGCGCCGTAACGGGAAAGAGAGGCACCTGCCTCTAAGGGCATAGGCCTGGATGACAGTCCACCTGATCCACCGAGAAATGGTGGCCGACGAGACCGCCAAGCCCCTTTTGTGGACCGGACACCGACACAAACAGTCAGACCTCCGAAATGGACAGGTACACCCGCAAGGCCCGTACCACGTCCAAAGTGTGGAGCGCAGACTCTCTGGGATGCGATGACTGAGGACACAAGGATGGAAGTACAATGTCCTCATTCAGGTGAAAAGCCAAAATCACCTGTGGAAGAAACTAAGGTCGAGGGCGTAGTACCGCTAAATCCTTATGGAGGATCAACATGGGGACTTTCAAGGCAAGGCCGCCAATTCAGAAACCCTTCTGACAGAAGTAATGGCCACTAGAAAGGCCACCTTCTGCCACGTCAGGAGAGGAATCTCACTGGTGTTCTCAAAAGTAGGTTCCTGAAGAACCGAGAGCACCAGGTTCAAATCCCGAAGAGGAAGAAGTGGTCTAATTGGGGGAAGCCCCCATCAAAACTCCTGTACAAAGGTACCCACCAGGGAAAGGGATGCCAACAGCCAAAGAAAAAAAAAAGGCAAGGCTAAGACTGACTCTTGGTGGTGCTTAAAGCAAGTTTTTTAAAACCACTCCACGCTGTAAAAACAGCAGGACCCTGGGAACCGAACACGTCCGTGGACGGCACTTCATCTCCGCGCACCTGGAGACGTAGGCCTTCCAGGTGCGATGGTAGATCTTGCAGGAGGAAGAATTCAGTGCCCTCAGCATGGTCGAGATGACCGAATCCGAAAGACCTCGGTCCCTTAGTACCTGGCTGAGGATAACCATGCCATACGGCCAGTGGCTGTAAGGCAGGATGAAGTGTGGGACCTTGAGACAGAAGGTCCCCCCGCATTGGCAACCGCCAGCGCGTCCGCCACCAGGTGTACGAAGTCGGTGTACCAAGGACGCTGGGGCCAATCCAGAGCGATTAGGGTCACCGGGAAACCCCTCAATCAGCACATTGAGGAGCAGCCGAGGTTGCCACAACAGTGGAGGATAGGCATTAACTAGCCTCCACGCGTCTGACGTGTCTGCCCAGGGTTCGCTGGACGAACCACGAATCTCAGCATCATGCAAACGAGTCGCAAAGCCAGGAGGTCCACGTCTGACGTCCACCTTCGGCAAAGGGAGTAGAAACCCCTCCGGGTGCAAGAGCATTCTCCTTGCCACACCAAGAATGTAGACAGCCAACAGAGCCGGCACGCTTCTTCCCGTCCACCGCAGGATAACCAGAAGGTTGACATAAGCCACAGCCGTGGCATTGTCCGAATGGAACCTGATCGGGCGGCCTTGTAGTCTCCACGACTTCCTGATCATCCGAAGTTCCAGAACATTGACCGGCAGACGTGATTCGTCCAGAGTCCAGCGACCTGGATGACTGGACCCCCCAACCTCCCTTCAATAGAAAAGAAGGGGAAAACTTCCCTGACAGAAGTGCCAGAATGTCAGCCATCAAGTCATCTGAATCTGATGATCCAGAGACAATGGGGATGTGTTTCATAGGACCGAATCCCCCCTCCGAGTGTGGACTCGGACAAACGGTGCTGCCTCGAAGGAGGCCATCATGAGACCTATTTTACAACTTTTCTGGAGGAAGAAAAATTCTCGCCTCTGATGAGCACAGAACCAGCCCCAGGATGGTGACTGACTATAGACACGTCTTCCTTTAATTCTAAACTGAAAACAGGTTATAAAAGAAGACCATGCAGAGACCAATGATGACAATGCCATGTTGACTCAGCAAGGCTAGAATCGAAGCGAGCACCCTGGTGAAAACTCCCGGTGCCGCTAGGTCAAAAAGGAGAGTCATAAATTAATAGTGGTTCTCCCTGACCGCTAATCACAGGAACCTCTGGTGCCTGTCGCATCTGGGGATATGCCAGCTCGCATCCCTGAAGTTCAGGGACTTCCCTGGATGTAGCGAACCGACTCCATCCTGAATTTCCAAATCCCCACCCAGTCTTGAACTGCCCCATCAGGGCAGTCCGACGAGACTGTAGGACAAAGAAACCATCCGGTGAATAAGAAAGAAAACATTGATCTTTTATAAAGCGACCACTTCACAAACTCTGTGGTCGGATAAACCGGACAGCTACACAAAGGCATTCAGGGCCTTGAGGCCTAAGAGCCATGAACAAATCTGAATCTGTCCTGCAGTGGTATGGGTAAGACAACCTCCAAGAAACACCACAATATATTGGAGAAGGAAGGTCCCAGCTTACGGGGCGCCTCCAAAGAAAGGCAAATCTGTCAGAGCGTCCCTAGAAACTCGGTCAGCAGACCAGTATATCAGCCTTTTCAGGTGGCGCAAAACCACCCCGGACACAGAGGCCCTAGAGGCTAAAGCAGTCGCAGTCCACCTGCTGGTTGACTTATAGAGGAAGCTGATGCTCCTCCACTGCCTGGTACAAAAGCTTTGCCCAGTATTGAGTGTCAAAGACACCAGAGACGCAGCCACTAACGGGCGTAACGCTCAGCATGGCGAACACAGTCCGAGCCATCGCTTCTGATCACAGGTGACCCCCCTGCCGGGAAAGTGGTACCCCTGATACCAGGGGTCAACTTCATAGGCAAAAACACATATCCTTATGGATAAGGAATAACGTGCGTTGAGGGACCAAAAAGGACCCCTGCGACAATCCCAGTCCCCATCTATGAAGAGTCGGCACGCTTCTTCAATATAGAGTGGGTCGAGTGTGACCCAAAAAAGTGACTGACACCTTCCAGCAGCTACTTCATTGATAAGTGCTGCTTATGGAGACTAATGGCTCCACATGCCCGCCCATGGCATGACCAGGAATCGAACCCTGGGTCACACACATACAAGGTTGGCTTGCTACCACTGTACTACACTGTCTCCATTGGACAAGAAGGCCAGGCATGGGCTTTCCCGGAGTAGAGCACCCCCCACAGAGGAACGAGCTACGACACCACACAGACCCCCACCGGGACCCAGAGCCCCCCACAGGTACGCCCCTGTCGCAGCCAGCCCCGCTGGGGCAGAAGGGATAAAGGTGACAGAAAACAGGGAAGGGGAGGACAGGAGAACCCCCTTTCCCAGGAATGCCCAGCTGTTATCACCCGCCGAGGCAGGGGGAACTGTACTTACCCGTCCAAACGAGGACCTGCTGGTGCTTTCTTGACAGGCCTACAACCGAGCGATACGGAGTAGCTGTCGGCCCGGTCCACTGTGAGTGAGACAGCAAGCAGCCAAGTCATATGTGGACCCTGGAGCAGAAGCTCACCGGCCACCCCTGGAGTCATGGGGTATGTCGTGACAGACCCGACGCCTATTTGCAAGGGACTGTGACACACTCGATGGCCGGACTGGGGGGACTACAAGGATCTATAATGTCATGCCCAGCCGGCGGTTGATAGAAGATCTTAAAAATAAAATAAGATAAAATAAAATAAAAATTTCTTCACGACTCTGGTCCCAAAGGGAGCCACGTCCATCTCCTCTGCTAGGCAGAAAGAAAAAAAAACTGAGGCTGCTGACTGCAGGTAGGAGGGTTATGTATTAAAATAACTAACATGTTCTGCCTAGTCCTCTCCTATGAACAGGAACATAACCCAACTGTCAAGAATTAAGGAGCTGTGTCCGTCCATGCACGAAAAGAGAAAACGCCCCAGTGTGAAAGGGGCCTAAGAGCAAGTACTCGCGGATACCAATTACCGTTATTTTTGTGATGCGATTCGAGCCTATACAAAATGAATGGGCTCAAATCACACTGCAAAGAACTGTAGGTGATTTGAACAGAAATGCATTGTGTTTCCTGTACGAGTCACATGCAGTTTACCGCACGGCTCTTGTGTGAACCCAGGCTTGTCACAGTGGCTTCAGCCTGGGTTCACACAGGAGCAGTAGGGGAACCGCATGCGATTCGGACAGGAATCGCAATGCATTCCTGTTCAGATCACATCAGATTCTTTGCAGTGTGATTTGAGCCCATTAATTTCATATGGGTTCAAATCGCACTGCAAAGGTATCAGGTATCGGAGCATTTGCACAAGTACTCCTGCAAATGCTTAGTATCGGCACCGATGCAACCCTAGACTTTTACATTTTCCTCACTTCTTGACCGCCCACTGTATATATAAATGTCATTACTTTCAACTTTATACCGGGGTTATGGCAGCAGCTAGCTGCCATAAACGCAGTTTTTTAAACAGCATGCGATCCGGCATCAGATAAAACTGGTCCACATCTACACCGCTCCTAAAGCGCACACTAAGCTGCATCCAATCCGCATGTCAGGGTATTGTGACCCACTCTCTATGGAGCTGGTTCACACATCTCTGGTGCGAATTGCACAGGAGTCCTGTATGTCTTTTGGTCCGTTCCAGGTCAGAATTCAGCCAAAAATTCAGGCTGAAATTGGACATCAAAAGGGGGAATGGAGACACACCGGACCCCTGCTGGGAGGCGCTCCGTGCTGCGGTGTGAACCCAACCTAACATGGATTTTCTCTCGCTTCCCGTTTGGCTATGAAACAGGAAGTGAAGGTAAATCTCCCCAATGGGACACATAGCAAAAAAAATAAAAAATCTGACAGGGGTTATAACACTCCCTTGCTTTATCCAAAATGAAAAAAAAAGTTTTGCCTATAATTCTACTTTAACTGGTTAAAGCAAGCTATACTCACTCATTCGCTTGCCATACACCAATTTTATTTTCAACCTGCACTAAGGGAGAATTTTTTTGTTTAAATCCTGATGTTGTACTTGGTTCATAAAAACATAGATGAACAAGTTTGAGGTGGAGAAACTTGACTGGCCTGCAGAGTCCTGACCTCAACCCGATAGAACACCTTTGGGATAAATTAGAGTGGAGACTGCGAGCCAGGCCTTCTCATCCAACATCAGTGCATGACCTCACAAATGTGCTTCTGGAAGAATGGTCAAACATTCTCATAGACACACTCCTAAACCTTGTGGACAGCCTTCCCAGAAGAGTTGAAGCTGTTATACCTGCTAAGGGTGGGCCAACTCAGTTTTGAACCCTACGAACTAAAGGTCAGCATCAAAAATGCATGGAAAGTAGGTTATATGGTTTTTAATGGCATAGTTCACACCAGTGCTTGCAGTTCCAGTAAAAAAAAAGTAGAACATGCTGCATTTTTCCTGCACTGGAACACTGTAAAATGCATCAAAAATGCATGTCCTTATTTAAAGCGGAGGAAAAAATAAATAAAATAAAAGTCAGCAGCTACAAATACTGTAAAATAAGGATACTTACCTGTCCAGTGAGCCTGTGATGTCGGCACCCGAAGCTGGCCATCGGTTCTGGGTGCAGGCGCTGGCATCCTTACTAAGGGAAACAGGAAGTAAATAAGGATTAGCTCAGGTGTGTTCGCAACCCGCACGTGCAGAGCCTGCCAGGAAGTCGACACAGCGCTAATCACAGGGAGATCTTTCCCCGGAAGTGGGTGCAGATACCTGGATTCGACAGGTATCACCCTCCCCCCTGAATGTGGCACCAGAGGAGGGAGGAGGGGGGGATTCGGTCTGCGGAAGTTCCATTTCTGGGTGGAACTCCGCTTTAAGTTTAAGAAATAAAAGGAGGGGGGGGATGCACTGGACTGCACCAAAAACACACATGCAGAAAAGCATCTGGAACACATACGGACTGCGTTTCTTTTTTTTTTTTTTTTTTTTTTTTTCCAAAAACAGTTTCTTGAAATGTAAAAAGCATTTACAGATATCTTGAACAATAGTAGTACAATAAGGTATTAATACAACCACAAAACATGGATGAATAACATGTGTCACATACAATTCAACTTGCGGGTAGTGAAAATGAAATGGCTATGTGCATCCTTCATGAACTAGGCCGTGTTGGGGTGGGCTACCTTAATTCAAGGTAGTTGTGGGGTCTAGTCAAAGTCCACTACCATTGACGGGGATAGATCTTGTTGGTAGGTTAGAGCTAGGTAGGTTCACGGATGCCGTTATGGACTTTTGGTCTGTGTGGGAGGGAAAGGCCAACAGGTGCAATATGGCAGAAAGGGAGGGAAGGAGCTATAAACAGGTTTATTTCGTTGAGAGTGTATGAATGCGGGAGTGTAGGCTGGAGCTATGTTAGTGGTTGTATTGTACAGAAGCTTGTGGATGAGAAAGTAGGAGGGGGTAAGTGGTGGAAGGAGAAGGGGTGGGGTGGGGATCGAGGGGAGGGGAGTGAGGCAGGAAGGGATGGCGTTGGCAGGGAGTCCGTCTCTGACTTCCCCGACCCCTTGGGGTGTTCAAGGGGCGTGTTATGAGAAACTAGGGGCGGATCTGTATAGGGGGAGATATAGGAGGAGAGAGGTGTCTTTGTAAGGTTTAGGGTTAAGGGGAGATCCTGGCACGTCGTAGATTTTTAATGACAATTCTCAGAGGAGTAGTTTATCCTTTGTCAGGGTTCAGGGAGTTTGCAAATTCTGGAGTCGTTTTATAGTGTAACCAGCAGGCCCATTTTTTACTAAATGATGACGGAGTCTCTCTTGCAATATGTATAAGATTTTCCATTTCCTCAATTTTGCATATTCTGTTAAACCATTCTTTTATGGTTGGTTGGTGAGTCGATTTCCAGTGTATAGGGATACACTGCTTTGCCGCATTGATCATGTGCATTGCTAGGGATTTGTGATAGGAATTGTGCGACAGGGGTGAATGGTGTAGAAGGAATTGAGAAGGGGAAAGGTCCAAATGATATGAGGTGACTCGAGAGGTTATATGGCATACCTTTTCCCAGAAGTCTTTTAGAGATGGACAGGACCACCAGATATGGAGAAGGGTTCCCCTTTCCCGGAGACATCTCCAGCAAACCTCTGGGATTGTGGGATTATATTTATGCAGAAGGGTGGGCGTGCGGTACCATCTAGATTGGATCTTAAAGCCGTTTTCCTGGGTCGACACATTCGTCGACCCTTTATGTATGTTGAGGAAAATTAGTTCCCATTGTTCCGCTGAAAGAGATACCGAGAGGTCTGACTCCCAGTTCTTACAGGCTAAGGTCTCGTTAGCTTTCATCTCGGCGAAGAGGAGTTCATGTGTGGTAGAAACTAGATGAGATTGGGGTGTCGTTTGGATACATAGCTTTTCGAAAGGGGTGAGTTCTCTGGAGCATTGTATATTCTTGTTAAGGGATTTTAGAAAATGAGCAATTAAAATATATGTCCAAGGGGGAATGGGTGGCTTGTTTAGTTGGGAGGAGAGTTGGGATGTAGACAATAGTTTGCCCCGGAGGAAGAACTGATGTGATCTAATTGGGCTCTGTGTCCAGTTATCGGTAAGAAACTTTGCGTGCATACCTGGTGGGAACCCAGGGTTCATTTTTACAGGTGTCAGTGGGCCGGGAATCGAAGATATGGGTGATCGGTAGCAAAGCTTTTTGAAGCATTGCAAGGTTGGGCCTATAAGTGGGTGTACGTGTAATTCAGAGGGGACGTGGGGTGAGAGTAACCATGGGAGAGACTCCAAAGGGAGAGCAGAAAAAGATGCTTCTAGGGAAACCCAATCTTTGTGGAGAGATTGAGTATTCCAGTCCACTATCCTGGTAAGGTGTGTAGCAGTGTAATAATTGAGAAGGTTGGGGAGGCCTATGCCCCCAAGTCTTTTAGGTCGGATGAGCTGCGTAAAGCTGATTCTGGGTCTACGGTTCCCCCATAAGAATTTAGTGCATATGTTTCTATAAGATTTAAAAAAGGCCGGAGGTATATGTATAGGGATCGCCTGCAATATATAGAGTATTCTCGGGAGGGCATTCATTTTGAGGATCGCCGCTCTGCCAAACCAAGAGAAAAGCGGTTTGTTCCATGTTTCAAGATCAGAGGATATTCTGTGTAGGATAGGAACATGGTTTTTAGCGTAGAGGTTTGAGAGTTTGGAAGGGAGTTGTATCCCTAGGTATGTGATGGAATCATGTTTCCATTGGAACGGGAAGTTAGCCTTACATTGATCAACTATGTGTTGAGGTAATGTTATATTAAGGGCAAAGGATTTCGAGAAATTAATTTTAAGGTGGGAGAGGAACTGAAATTGTTTAAATTCAGAAAGAAGGTTTGGTAGGGAGATCAGTGGGTTCGACAGGAACAACAAAATATCGTCTGCGAAAGCAGCGTATTTATATTCTCTTTTGGAGGAACTTATACCTTGGATATCTGGGTTGTATGTCAGTTTACGGAGGAATGGTTCAAGTGTG
This sequence comes from Rana muscosa, assembly GCA_029206835.1. Classification (NCBI taxonomy): domain Eukaryota; kingdom Metazoa; phylum Chordata; class Amphibia; order Anura; family Ranidae; genus Rana; species Rana muscosa. The sequence continues at coordinate 68,962,431 of CM055119.1, forward strand.
AGTACAAAGAGGATGGGGGACAGGGGGCAGCCCTGTCTTGTGCCATTTCCGATGGGAAAGGCGTCCGACAGAGTATTGTTGACCCGTACCTTAGCAGATGGTCCCGTGTATAGTGACAGGATTAGGCCTAACATATATGGGCCCAATCCTATGGCCCTCAGAACCGCTGTCATATAGTCCCAAGCTACTCTGTCGAACGCCTTCTCCGCATCGAGTGACAAAAACAGGCCTTTTTGGGTTGTCTGTGTCATAAGGTGGTGTAAGTTTATTGCTTTAACAGTGTTGTCCCTGGCTTCACGTCCAGGGATAAAGCCGGTCTGGTCATGAGAGATTAAGGAAAGGAGAAGCGGTAAGAGTCTGTTTGCCAAAATCTTAGAAAAGATTTTGACATCTACATTCAATAATGAGATTGGTCTATAATTTCCCGTTTGGGTGGGGTCCTTATCTTCTTTGGGGATAACAACGATATGTGCTTCTAACATTTCGCTTTTGAAAGGATTTGTGGGAGAGAGTGTATTGAAGGCGTCAAGGAAGGGTTGTTGAAGAAGGTCTGAGAATGTCTTGAAATATACGGCGGAAAGACCATCAGGTCCCGGGCTCTTACCAGGCTTAAGTTGTTTTAAAGCTTTTTTCCATTCCTGAATAGAGATCGGGGATTCCAGAATCGTGGTGGTGTCAGTGGGGAGCTTTCCTGGAGCAAATTGGTCTAAGAACGAGTTAATATCATTGGGTCTGTCATTCGATAAGGTAGTAGGGGGTTCGGATTTATCTAGATTATATAGGGACGAGTAGTACTTCTCAAACTCTCTGGCTATGTCATTGTTATTCGTGAGAGTCTTACCCGTGGGGGATTGTATGTGGTGTATCGTATTAGCAGCCCTTTTCTTGCGTAAGGCTTGAGCAAGAAGATGGCCACTTTTGTTGCCGAATTTGTAAAAAAGTTTCTGAGATAGAGTGTATTTCTTCCTGAGGTGATGGCCCAATTCTTCCTGAATGAGTGTACGAGTCTCTAGTAGTTCTACGAGGGTTTGCTGGGCCAGGTTTCGTTTGTGTAGTGCTTCTAGTTTATTAAGTTTGGAAAAGAGATCAGCCAGTTTGGCCCGTTTTTCCTTTCTAATTGCGGCCCCCAGGGAAATCAATTTCCCTCGGACAACACATTTGTGAGCCGCCCACTGAGTAAGTTTAGAAATGTCCGGGGTGTTGTTCTCAGTGAAATAATTGCTTAGGCAAGTTTGAATCTCTAATTCTTTGGTTTTGTCTGTCAGGATGGAAGGGTCTAGTCTCCAAATTTGCGAGCGGTATACTTTTTCAGGGAAAGTGAGGGTCATTGAGATAGGGTGGTGGTCCGAGAAGGTCATCGGTTCGACGGTTGCTGCTTTCAGGGACGGGAGATCCTGTTGGGTAAGAAATATGTAGTCTAGTCGTGAATATTTGTTATGTGGGGCGGAGAAGAATGTAAAATCCTTTACGTTCGGGTGTAAGGTGCGCCATGTCGGACTGCGTTTCTATGGTGTAAACTGATCCTAAGACTGGAATGCCATTAAAGTTCATGTGCGTGTAAAAGACATGTGTCCTAATACTTTTGGTAATATAGTGTATAACAGGGTAATAGGGCCCCTGCACACCTTGTGTTTCCCTAAGGGCCACAGGGCTTTAGAGCCTGGGCGAGAATGACAGTTATAGGGGGGGGGGGTCGACTTAAAAAAAAGTAGGCAGAACAAAACTTTTTTTAGCTATTTTAGATTGGTGGGGGAGCAATTATACCTCATGTAGCTATTAAGTGAAGGTGGTCACATTTGCAATAACAATGTTCCCATATGTGTAGAGCCCACCAATAAAAGGAATGAATGTGTATGATGGAGGAATCCTCATCTCAGCCATATATACACACACAGCCCACCAGCTCTATGACAGAACTACAAGTCCCAGCATCCCCCCTGGCTTGTTCTGTGCAGGGCATACTGGGAGTTGTAGTCCCACACGCGATCCAGGGTCCTATAGACAGACAGGAGCGAGGCTCGCACCTGATCCCAGATACTTGAGGAGCCCATTGGTCTTGAAGACCTCCTTGGCGGCGAAGGTGGCATCGCTGCTGTGCACCGCCACCATGTAGTAGTCGCTCCTGCCGAACACCCGCACGGTGGTCTCTGGCTTGTCCGGCATGCTGAGGAAGCCGCTGTCCATAGACAGCTTCTCCTTCGGTTGGACTGCCATGCTGGAATCTCCCGCCAACAGTGCAGCAACCCACAACACAGGATGACAGGTTGCCACGGGTGCGTGCCAGTTTCAGCAAGCAGGAGAAGGGCAGCATGCGAGGTGAGGGATGCTAGGGCACCATGTTGTGTAAGGGCAGTGCTGGTGCGCCTCACAAAAAAAAAACACATCTTTTTTCTATAACCAGAGCTGAGCTGTGTCCCCTGGAAAAGTTTAAAATATCAATGAAAGTTGGCCAGTTTTTGTGTTAAATTCACATAGTTGACAGCATGTTAGAAAGCATACTTATTATTGTAGCGGGTATGTACTTTCCCGGGTGTAAATTTGAATTTGACAGAGACATTAGTGATGTGTAATTCCCTGCAGCCCAGTGGGTGGCGCTGTTGCCCTGGGCTGGGGTTGAATCATTGCTGTGTGTTGTGCCTCCTTTTCGTCCTCCCTCGGCAGCGGTATGGTGGGGCGGGGAACCCACCGTGCTTTCTGGGAGAGGGTATAAAGGGACCGGCCATCTTTGTCACGGGGTCGAAGTCCCAGGCACCTTCAGCTTGCGGACGGTGGTTCGTGTCGGTCCTCTGGGTGGCCTAGGCCTAGAGGAAAGCCGGAGGTCGTGTTCCATCCCAGGCACCTTTAGCCTGGGGTGAGGTACTCGGATGGAGGTCCGGAGCTCAGTGCCCAACACTGAGTTCCGCGAGGGAAGGAGATCCTAGGGAACCCCGGGAGTGGGTACCCGAATCCGTGAAGGCGCAATGGTCCGGGGGGAGCTCCTCACTTGAAGACCCGGTGCAGTATATTGCCGGTGACAGGTGAGCCTCTCGTCGGAGACCACCTGGAAGGAAATTCCCCCTCGTGCGGAGACCGTAACACACTTTCAGGAAGGAAAGTGGAGAACTACATTGTGTCTGGGCCTATTCGCATCCACACCTCCTTTTCTGTTCTGTTCCTACTAAGGGAGTTCAACTGATTGTGTTCATTCAAGAAGAATAAAAGAGTGTTGAACTTTAATGGTGTGGGGCTCATTTCCTAACAGACATTGTTCAAGGTGACTCTTGGAGGGAGGATCCAGGTGCACAACACTGACCCGAAGGTAATACAAGAACGTTGCTTATACCGCACTGACACATGTGGTGGAAGCCAGGCGTGGTGTCCCCGCTCCCTCCCCTCTAAGATACCCCTAGACAAGAGACGAGACGAGAGAAAGAGGGGAGTGAGGAGGGCGCTACATTATAATAAATTAATTTGATTTTAAAGTGAAACTTGACATTATAAGTTAAAAAATTATATGAGACGCGCCATCCATGGAATTCATAAAGAATAGTTTCTGCACCACCTTACATCTAACATCAGGTCTCAAGGACTCTGTGCCCTCAAGTTTCATTGGTTGCTAGGATGCTGGCAGCTTCCGGAGTACTTGCATCTTAGCAACCAGTGACATTGTGCAGCTGAGCATCATTTTTTTTTTCTTAAAGCAGAGTTCCAGCCGTTTTTGTGTTTATTAACCACTTCAATACCAGGAACTTACGCCCCTTCCTGCCCAGGACAATTTTCCACTTTCAGCGCTGTCACATTTTGAATGACAATTGCAAAAAAAGGGGGGAAGGAAAAAAAGGGGGGAACTCCCGCGCTGCCCTAACGTGAAATAAATATGTGACTAGAAAAGGGAGGGGGGGAGGGGGCACTGCTGCTGAACACCTGTGAATCCAATTCAGGGAAACTAAAAGCAATATAAAACGGTGATGGTGTTAAGCGCTGTGTTTAAACAAAGAAAGGAAGGAAAAGTGAGAATAGTGTGACTGATAACACACTCAATCAAAAAACATATAAATATATATATATAGTATGACCTTAATACAAATAAATTGGCTAGGTAGGTAAAAGAACCCCAATCTTCTACTATCCACATCCATACATCCTAGCCAATTGAAATATAAAAATATATATATGGAAAACAGTGAATCGTCCAAAAAGGTATACTTCAAAAAAGTGTACTAATACATAAAACAGTCCACAAAAAAATCCACAATGCAATTGTTAAAAAATATCAAAGGAAATATGTGTGTAAAAATCCCAAAAAGTCCAGTTGACACCATACAGTTTCAAAGTAAATATACAGTACAGTGATTCCCATCACCAAAGTGAACCAGTACATAAACTAAAAAAGTGGCATACACATCAGTGTGGTGTTCCAAATACTGATCTCTGTTCAGTGCTCCACCTCTGTGCCTGCAAGCAGCTTACCTTGTTGCAAATAAAGCTTAGCATGGACAGGTCACAGGGCGTTGAAAGGCAGAGGTTATGGCAGTGCTAATCTTCTTCCTATGGTTGTAATCCTCTCAGGCGTCATACATAGATGCAGGAAAAAGAAAAACCGATATAGTGTAGTTCCGCTACTGTCTCAAGTCACAGACAGACGCCAGATAAGCACTCACTTGAAGGAGAGACAATATGGGACCCTCTCCACGAGCTCAGAACTCGTTGTCCCTCAAAGTGTCAGTGGCTCTGTGTGGCTCTCCAAACAGCAGGGGATCTCGGTAGATCGTAGCAATCAATGCAATAAAAAAGATATGGCAAACATCGCATAATCCCGTAAAAAGAGTTAATTTATTAACAAAACATAATATACAACACTCACATAGTATGTGGAGAAAGGAGGCAGAGTATCCTATGAGTGCCTCACTCGTCTGCCTGCTCTAATCCTGGTGTGTCAGCGAATCTCCTCTCCCTACGCGTATCGTCACGTGTCACATGACTTCGTCAGGGGATCGGTCATGCAACACTGTACCCAAACTAAATTTTTATAATTTTCTTCCCACAAATAGAGTTTTCTTTTGGTGGTATTTGATCACCTCTGAGGTTTTTATTTTTTGCTAAACAAACTAAAAAAGACCAACATTTTGGATAAAAAAAGTTTTTTCTTAGTTTCTGTCATAAAATGATGTTTTCCCCTTCACTGACGGGCACTGATGAGGCGGCACTGATGGGCACTGATGAGATAGGACTGATAAGGTGGCACTGATGGGCACTGTTGAGGAGGCACTGATATGTAGAATTGATGGGCACTGATATGCAGCACTGATGGTCACCAATAGGTGGCACTGATATGCAGCACTGATGGGCACTAATAGGTGGCACTGATGGGCACTAACAGGTGGCTGTGATGGGCACTGACAGGCAGCACTGATTGGCACTGATAGGTGGTACTGATTGGCACTGACAGGTGGCACTGACGGGCAGGTACTGATTAGCTACTGACAGGTGTTACTGCTGGGCACTGATTGGCACTGAAAAGGGCACTGATTGGCACTGTGGTGGGCTCTGATTGGCACTGTGGTGGGAACTGAATTGATTGGCACTTTATTGGGCACTGGCAGGGGGTTATGATGGGGCACTGACTGAGCACAGATTGGCAGCTTAAAAGTTAATCTAATGGGGCTGTGCTGATAATCAATGTGCTGATTATCAGCACAGACCCCCCCCCTCTGACAGGGAGAGCCGCCATTTGGCTCTCCCTGTCAGCGCGAGCCGAGGAATGCCATTTACCGTCACTTCCTGGTTCACGCGATGATCAGCTGTGATTGGTCACGGGCGCGTGCCGGCATGTTATCCTGCTGGATGTCATATAACGCCCAGTCAGGATAACAGAACCACTTCCCGGCCGTCATTCTGCAAACGGCGGGGGGCGGGAAGTGATTAACCACTTGCCGACCAGCCGCTGTCATTATACTGCAGCAGTAGCTATAGGTCAGTTCGTGCAATAGATGGGCGCACACACGGCGCCAGAGGCGTGCACAGAGCCGATGCGCGTGTCCGCCGTCCACCCGCGATCGCTCCACAGAGAGCCAGAATGAGGATCTGTCAATGTAAACAAACAGATCCTCGTTCTGTCAGGGAAGTAGACAGAGATCGTCTGTTTCTAGTGATCAGAAACAGCGATCTCTCTCTACTCCCAGTCAGTCCCCTCCCCCCACAGTTAGAAACACCTTCCTAGGGAACACTTTACCCCTTGAGCACCCCCTAGTGTTAACCCCTTCCCTGCCAGTGTCATTTATACAGTAATCAGTGCATTTTTATAGCACTGATCGCTGTATAAATGTCACTGGTCCCAAAAAAGTGTCCGATCTGTCCGCCGCAATGTCACAGCCCCGCTAAAAATTGCTGATCACCGCCATTTCTAGTAAAAAAAAATTAACAAATGCCATAAATCTATCCCCTATTTTGTAGATGTTATGACTTTTGCGCAAACCAATCAATATACGCTTATTGCAATTTTTTTACCAGAAATATGTAGAAGAAGAATACATATTGGCCTAAACTGGGGAAGAATTTTTTATTTTTTTTATTTTGGGATGTTTATTATAGCAAAAAGTTAAAAATATAGCTTTTTATTCAAAATTGACACTCTTTTTTTGTCTATATTGCAAAAAATAAAAACCGCAGAGGTGATAAAATACTACCAAAGGAAAGCTCTATTTGTGGGGAAAAAAGGGCATACATTTTGTTTGGGTACAGTGTTGCACGACCGCGCAATTGTCAGTTAAATCGACGCACTGCCGTATCGCAAAAAAATGGCCTGGTCATTAGGGGGGCAAATCCTTCCTTTCCTTAAGTGGTTAAAAGCCGGCAGCTACAAAAAGTGTAGCTCCTGACTTTTAATAAACACACACTCACCTGTCCCAGGATTCAGCGATGTGGCCACCCAAACCCTCAGCTCTCTCCCCCGTCTCTCCCCGACGCTGGCATCTCAAGTGTGGGCACCCGGCTGTGACAGCTTACATAGTTACATAGTTAGTCTGGTTGAAAAAAGTCCATCTAGTTCAACCATAAAAAATTCATAAAAAATATCGTACAATCCCATATACCCAATTCTATACCCACAGTTGATCCAGAGGAAGGCAAAAAACCCCAGCAGAGCACGATCCAATTTGCTACAGCAGGGGGGAAAAATCCTTCCTGATCCCCTGAGAGGTAATCGGATTTTCCCTGGATCAACTTTACCTATAAATGTTAGTACCCAGTTATATTATGTATGTAGCGACCTCACCCCTCTCACCCCTTCTCATGCTCGGCTTGTTTTATCTCGTCTAGGGGTTAGTACTGGGGGGAGGGATGAGACACACCACGACCCATGTCCTCCAATGTGTAGAGGTGAAGGCCAGAACTATCGGGCTTTGTGTGTATGTCCCAGAGTCAAATCCTTTACCAAATGACCCTCTTTGCTTCCAGGAACTGAAGTTCCACACACTGAAAACGGTCCAACTCGTATTTATTCTTCTCAACAAATAGTCATTCAGCACAGACAGGTTGGGACCCAATGAACAGTTCAGTATGAGTAGGGAGTAGGTCAAGGCACAATCCTTTACGGTAGAGCTAACCACTGTGGTGTCACCAATGGCGCATTGTCACTGCCACTGACTATATAGAACAGAACATGGATTACCTTCGCTAACGTAGTCCCTGTCAGGGGAAGGACATACATCCAAGACAGTTACCGGAGGCCTCTCTGTCACCAGCAATGCTGCGCTGGACTCTCCGGAGAAGTTCCGCTCACCGGCCTCCTCGTCTCAGACACGGGCACCCAAGGAGTTAGGGCCCCCTCAGATTCCTCCACCCTCGCGGAACTCAGTTGAAGGTACTGAGCTCCAGGCCTCCGCCATAGTACCTCACCCCAGGCTAAAGGTGCCTGAGATGGACTCCATCTCCTGCTCCGGCCAGGTCAAGGGCACCTGGGCCCGGAACTCCGGAACGCCAGCACCCAGGCTGAAGGTGCCTGGGTGCAACCGCGTCCTCCGACTCCCAACTCTGAACCCTGTGGTAAGGGCGTCCGTCCCTTTTATCTCCTCTCCCTTTGCGTCACAGCGGGTTCCCCGCCCCGCTGTACAAGCACAAGGAAAGGACAAAAAGGCACAGTCTTGCGATGTGGGTTCAACCCCTGCCCAGGGCGACAATGCCACCTGTAGGCCACAGGGAACCTCACATCACCAGAGTCCTCCAAGACTGCAAATAATCCCCTATTCTCCAACAATCAGGGTGCATTGGGTCATACTACCACTCATGCTCTTCCCCCCTATATTTTAGACCCCCGCTACACTATCCCCCTGGTGATTTGACACTGGTCCCCAGTGTCTGGTGCAAACCCTTGTCTCCCAAGGAGTGGTAACATAAGTTCGACCCAGAGACAAAAAATTCACATAAAACTAAACACAACAATTTAACCAGGAATTGTGCCAGGACCTAAAATGGGAAAGGGAAACAAAAATATAAAACAATGAACTTGGCATGAAAATACTTTAAATGACTTTACGCATTTACATCTCTCCCCCTAACTATCAAGGACCACCCCATTCTCAGCAGCCTTGATAGATGAAATCTCCTGCAGAGGGGAAAAAAATGAAGAAACACACATCCTAACATAATGTATGTGTTTTCTTGGAAGGAATGGGTCTATCCGTAAAGAAACCCATTCGCTCCAATAAGTATAGTGCAGAGTGTGAAGAAAACAATCGTTGCGCAACACCGCCACCAGGTGGCAGTGCCGCGGTAAAGGCACTTGTCAGATCCAGATGAACTTCTGCTTCTCTGTGCTGTGACCCTATACTGGCTAAACCCCAAAGTCACTGATTTATTTTCCTTGATGGGAGGAGAAGGAGGGAGAACAAAACAACAACAGCTCCCATTTCTCCAAAGAGTAAAACATCCCAAAAATAGGGTTAGAGCACAGTCCCTGTAATTTAGCAATAAAAGAAATGGAAAGGAGTCTCTTTCTCCTATAAATAGAACTTTGGATCCGGCAAGAATAAAGGCTTTAAGTGCTGGTCAAAAGCCTCCACATTGTACTCAATGTTCCCTCCATCCTTCCGACAAATTACCACTTTGTCCGCATGGATATGCCTTCCCAGCATCCACTCCGCCTTACAGTCTTGGAATTTTCTGGTGACCGTAGGTGAGCATGAGAGGTATCGGCGTGCATGAGGTACTTTCAGCTTTGTCCAGACTAAATCATTGTGCCACCGCTGCCGAAAAACTTCCACCTCGTAGAGCAATTCTCGGGGTAGATATGGGTATTCCCACCCATATTCTCGGGCAACTTTCTGACAAAAGAAACGCTGCAGCCTAGCCAAAGATGGCATTGTAGCATGGTCCCCTACTCCAGGTAGAACAATGGACTCCGGATGGCGAGGTACATTCACCACCTCTGTAGATTTGGGCCTAGGAGCCCGCAGTGATGCACGTTGCACTCCCGCAACAGGAGCAGGTGAAACAGCCGCTGGCTCAAGAAATCGGATCACAAACAGGGGACCAGATTCTTCCCTAGGCTCCGAGGCCTCCATCCGGGGCGTACTATCCCCAATGGACATAGGTGGGTCCCTTAAAACACGGGACAAGGGTAACAGTATCTTGTCCCATCCCTTCTTGTGGAAGATTTAATCTATCTCCCCATCATCACCGGCATCAGATAGCGACTCTAGGTCGGAGGTGTCATAACACTCTTCAGGCAAGTTATTCCCGGTAGATACGGAATCACTCCCTTAACGACCCCCACAGACTGTCGGCTGCCGACACCTGCAACCACACACACAGTCCCAACCCCTGGCTCACCTGGACCTTCAGAAGAACAGGGATGTCCAGGGCTCTTCCCTCCGGATCCATCCAGGCCAGGCAAGTGACGGGACGAAGCTCTTCCACGACCACAGGATGCCATCACCAGGCCAACTTTCCTCTTCGGCGGTGAGAGCAGGGAGCTTGTGGGGACCGAGGTAGCATCCTCGGATTTCTCTCTCTTTGTCTCCGCTTGGGCTGTCACTTCGCCCTGATCAGTGCGCGCAGGAATGCCCGCATAGGCATCGATCTCTCCCTCCGGAGTGGCAGTACCTGTGAGGTAGTTGAGGTGGAAGGCACGAGGCCTTTCTGTGGATGGCTCCACCTCAAAGAGGAATTCTTTGCAGACCTCACATCGCCCGAATGGCTTCAAATGAACCACCAGTCCCGACAGCCGGGACAGATCACACCGAGGGCCTCTATGTCTCTGCATGTGTACAGAGCCAAACGTCCTCGGGTCCTTAGCCTTATTCCTGTGTCCGTGATCAGGGCAGCAAAAGAAGTCATCTCCGTGATAGAAGAAGCAGAAATCCACGGGGTATTTGAAGTCATCCTGACTGTTTGCTGCTCCAATGCGCACTGACCACTTTGCGCCGGAATCTCCACGTGTGTCCTTCCACATGGCCAGACTCCTCCCATACTCTGCACTTGTTCGCGGGCTTTCTCTTCTCCCCGCCCACGAACTGCGCAGCTATGGTTTGCCTTGTGGCGCGTTGGCCAATATGGCCGACCTACTCGGAACTCCTCCGGACAGCAAAGTTCAAATTCAGACACAACACACATCCCGGAAACGATGCCCCCACGTGTAGCGACCTCACCCCTCTCACCCCTTCTCATGCTCGGCTTGCTTTATCTCGTCTAGGGGTTAGTACTGGGGGGAGGGATGAGATACACCATGGCCCATGTCCTCCAATGTGTAGAGGTGAAGGTCAGAACTATCGGGCTTTGTGTGTATGTCCCAGAGTCAAATCCTTTACCAAATGACCCTCTTTGCTTCCAGGAACTGAAGTTCCACACACTGAAAACGGTCCAACTCGTATTTATTCTTCTCAACAAATAGTCATTCAGCACAGACAGTTTGGGACCCAATGAACAGTTCAGTATGAGTAGGGAGTGGGTCAAGGCACAATCCTTTACGGTAGAGCTAACCACTGTGGTGTCACCAATGGCGCATAGTCACTGCCACTGACTATATAGAACAGAACATGGATTACCTTTGCTAACGTAGCCCCTGTCAGGGGAAGGACATCTGTCCAAGACAGTTACCGGAGGCTTCTCCGTCACCAGCAATGCTGTGCTGGACTTCCAGGAGAAGTTCTGCTCAACGGCCTCCTTGTCTCAGACACGGGCACCCAAGGAGTTAGGGCCCCCTCGGATTCCTCCACCCTCGCGGAACTCAGTCGAAGGTACTGAGCTCCAGGCCTCTGCCATAGTACCTCACCCCAGGCTAAAGGTTCCTGAGATGGACTCCATCTCCCACTCCGGCCAGGTCAAGGGCACCTGGGCCCGGAACTCCGGAACGCCAGAACCCAAGCTGAAGGTGCCTGGGTGCGGCCGCGTCCTCCGACTCCAAACTCTGAACCCCGTGGTAAGGGCGTCCGTCCCTTTTATCTCCTCTCCCTTTGCGTCACAGCGGGTTCCCCGCCCCGCTGTACAAGCGCCAGGAAAGGACAAAAAGAACCACCTCTGGAGGGAGTCAATTCCACATTTTAACAGCTCTTACTGTAAAGAAACCTTTCCGTATTTGGAGATGAAATCTCTTTTTCTCTAGACGTGGTAAAAGTGAAAAAAGTGACAAATAAAGAGAGGAAGAGTATAGTGTACTTTTTTTTTTTACTTTTTCTCTCTCTATGGGAAAAAAAAATGGAAAATGTATGTGGGTGGGAGGGGAAATGGAGTTTGAGGCTGGGTTCACACCTATGCGAATTGGAATGTGATTTATACCGCATTCAATTCGCTGTGCATTTTAAAATCTGTTCATTGTCCAAAAAAGTGTTTCTCGGCATTGCGGTGCGAAGTGCAGGCACATAATCTTCTATGGGAACGCATCTGATTCGCAGATGCGTTCAGTTGTGAACAAGAATTCTCTCCCCCTCCTTACTACACCTCCCCACTCTCCATGCTCAGCTGATCCGCAGTGGAGAGGAATCGCTGAACAGCTGCTTTTTCTCTTTGCAGAGAAAACAGAGCTGGAATTCGCACCACACATGTGTGACTCCAGCCTGAGGGATGTATGGGTAAGTGGGAGATGTATGTATTATGTATGAAAATTGAATACGAGAAATACAAATGTAATAGAGGTTGGAGAAAATGTTTGTAGCGGGGTCTTTAAATTTAGTTGGGGTACACCTGGGTGGTAGTATGACCCAGGTATGTAATTGTGAGAGGTTTTGGACCCCTTTGTGTTCGTGGAGGATTGGGTGGTGTATTATTCTCCTTGGCCTGTGGGTGGCGGTGTACCCGCAGGCTCAAGGTAGAATCACTACCACAGTGCTACCCTTTTTGTCCCTTTCCGGAGACGGTACAGCAAGGGCGGGGAACCGGCCGTGGTGTCGAAGGGAGGGGATAAAAGGGGGAGACGCCCTCACCACGAGGTCTTCGAGGATCTTCTCTTCACGCACCCAGGCACCTTAGGCCTGGGTGCGGGCGGTTCGGAGTTCTGGCCCAGGCGCCCTAGGCCTGGCCGGAATGGAGTTGGAGTCCATCCCAGGCACCTTCAGCCTGGGGTGAGGTACTAAATCGTAGGCCTGGGGCCCAGTAACTTCGACTGGGTCCCGCAAGGATGAAGTGATCCAAGGGTCCCCGAGGTGGACGGGACCCGCATCTGAGGTGAGGAGGCTGGGGAGGTCACCCGTCCGGAGATTCCGGAGCAGCATCAACCCGGTGACGGATGGGCCTTCGGTAACTCCCTCAGAGGGACATCTTCCCCTGATAGGGGCCACAGCGCAGCGAAGGTACTCCTAAATACGTTCTCTTGAGTTGCTGGTAGAGACTCAAAAGTTCCATGTTCTGTGCTAATCAAGGCTACGATAACCACTGGTGAAACCACAGTGGTTTAGATTGAAATTAGGATAGTGCCTCGACCTGCTCATCCCACCGTATCAGGCTGTTAAGAAAATGTTCCAACCAGTTGGCTACAGAAGTACTGTTTATTGTGGAGCTTACAATAAAACAAGAGTTGGACTGTGATCGGTGTGTGGACTCTGGTTAATGGGAGCAAAGGAGCGTACCAGCATAGCAGGACTGAGTTTCATAACCAAAACACATTGGCCCGAGGAAGATACTGATACTGGCCTTCACCTCATCCACAGCCATGGGGAGGACATGGGCCGTAGCGCATCTCACCCTGTCGTGTGACATACCCCTAGAAAAAGGAGACGGGGTGAGGCCGCTACATATTAATGGAAAAAAAATTCGATATAGAATATTTCATAAAAAAATAAAATAAATTACAAATATTATTTATGGAAATACAAGCTTAACCACTTCAGCTCTGGAAGGTTTACCCCCTTCATGACCAGACCATTTTTTGCTATACTGCACTGCGTTACTTTAACTGACAATTGTGCGGTCGTGCGACGCTGTACCCAAATAAAATGTATGTCCTTTTTTTCCCACAAATAGAACTTTCTTTTGGTGGTATTTGATCACCTCCATGGTTTTTTATCTTTTGCGCTATAAACAAAAAAAAGATTAAACAAAAGGGCAGAGAGGATGGGGATTATTGCGGTGCCAGAACAATTCAGTCAATAAATAAATAAATTGTGAACAGGTAATACAAACACAGGTTCATATTAGAATTTAAATATGCATGAAAGGAGCACATAATGTTTACTATTGGCCGGAGTGGAAATGGCCTAGTTACAATAGCGGGTCAGGTCTTTCCTACATGTTTCGCCAAGACCTTGGCTTCTTCAGGGGAATAGGAGGTGACCAATGTGAGTATTATAGCTCTACAAGGGGGCTAAGAATATGAATGCATCATACATACTAGGGGGAATACAACTGGGGGGATCCGTAGTGGAGAAGGATCTGGGGGTTTTGGTAGATCATAAGCTCAATAATGGCATGCAATGCCAAGCTGTGGTTTCCAAAGCGAGCAAAGTCCTTTCTTGTATTAAGAGAGGTATGGACTCCAGAGAGAGAGACATCATTTTGCCCCTGTACAAATCATTAGTAAGGCCTCATCTGGAATACGCAGTTCAGTTTTGGGCACCAGTTCTCAAAAAGCATATCGGGGAACTGGAGAAAGTGCAGAGAAGGGCAACCAAACTGATAAGAGGCATGGAGGAGCTCAGCTATGAAGAAAGATTAGAGGAACTGAATTTATTCACTCTTGAGAAGAGGAGAATAAGGGGGGATATGATTAACATGTACAAATATATAAGGGGTCCATATAGTGAACTTGGTGATGAGTTATTCACTTTACGGTCAACACAGAGAACAAGGGGGCACTCTTTACGTCTAGAAGAAAAAAGATTTCATCTCCAAATGCGGAAAGGTTTCTTCACAGTAAGAGCTGTGAAAATGTGGAACAGACTCCCTGCAGAGGTGGTTCTGGCCAGCTCAGTAGATTGCTTTAAGAAAGGCCTGGATACTTTCCTAAATGTACATAATATAACTGAGTACTAACAGTTCTAGGTAAAGTTGATCCAGGGTAAATCCGATTGCCTCTCGGGGGATCAGGAAGGAATTTTTTCCCCTGCTGTAGCAAATTGGATCATGCTCTGCTGGGGTTTTTTGCCTTCCTCTGGATCAACTATGGGTATAGAATTGGGTATATGGCATTGCACGATATTTTTTTCTTTTATTTTAGTTATTTTTTTATGGTTGAACTGGATGGACTTTGTCTTTTTTCAACCTGACTAACTATGTAACTATGTAACTACAAAGGAAAAAAACATAATATAAGTAAGATATAAATAAATGCAAAAATAACACATTATACATGGTGCACGATCCTGAAAATTAGGGCGACAGGGTACTGAGGATCCCATCACCCTCCCGCCACAGGGCGGCATGAACAATAACCCAGAACAAATACTCAAAACAATCCTCAAATACCCAAAACAAAAAAAGACCGACAATTTTGAAGAAAAAAAACATTATTTTTCACTTTCTGCTATAAAACATTACCCAATAAAAAAAATCTAAATTCATCATCAATTTAGGGCAATATGTATTCTGCTATGTATTTTTGGTAAAAAAAAAATCCCAATAAGCGTATATTGATTGGTTTGCGCAGAAGTTATGGCGTCTACAAACTATGGGATATTTTTTTTTTTTTTACCAGTAATGGCGACGATCTTATAGAGGGACTGCAATGTTGTGGTGGACAAATCGGACACCTAACCGACACTTTTTGGGGACCAGTGACCATACCCCCAACACTCAAATGCGGCATTCAAGTCGTTGAGCGGGGGGGGGTCACCGAAAACGGGTCATTTACATTCATTTGGCATTTTTAAGTTGAGTTGTTGAGCGGGGGTGCTACCGCGGGACGCCAAAGAAAAATGTCATTATGCGGTTATGCGGGAAGGCGGTATCATTGCGTTCCCTGGGAGCGCTTACTAACTGTGGGGGAGGTGTTTTGACTGGGGGAAGGTAAAGATCCAGAATACAGGATCAGTACATTCCCCTCTCACAGAACGGCAGTCTGTCTTGTTTACATAGGCAGAACGCCATTCTGCCTGTCTCCCGAATGATCGGCGGGTCCCAGCGGACATCGGACACACATATACTACAGCGGAAGCGGGGCGCCCCAGATCCGGAAGTGTCAGATTACGTACTAGATATGTAATCTGGGACAGAGCGGCCACCCTGCAGCAGTATATGTGCGTGGGGCGGTCGCTAAGAGGTTAAAATGAATCAAGCATATGTGGCCATCTGAAGGCAGAAGACACCTTTAGTCAAAGGACTAGATATTCAGAATATGAAACCAGGCACTTGAAAGCGGTCCTCACAGTAAAATGCAAAATGTTTTAATATAGTCTGGTTTACTAAAATCTGGTTTAATAGAGTCTGGTTAACTAAAGGCAAATAGATGGTTGGTTTACTTTGCAGGAGAACTTTCCCCAGATCTTAGTGAAGCTCTGCTGACTTCCATCATCCAATCATCTGCAAAAAAAAATTCATTTTCATATTCTGCTTGCATGTGATTGGGTACAGTATATACTCGAGTATAAGCCGACCTGAATATAAGCCGAGGCACCTAATTTTACCACAAAAAAATGGGAAAACGTATTGACTCGAGTATAAGTCTAGGGTGTCCATCTGCATGCCTCACTTTGCCTCACTGTGTCCATATGCATGCCTCACTGTGTCCATGCCTCACTGTGCCTTACTGTGGCCATGCCTCACTGTGTCCATGCCTCACTGTGTCCATGCCTCACTGTTCCCATGCCTCACTGTGCCCATGCCTCACTGTCACTGTGCCCATGCCTCACTTTGTCCATGCCTCACTGTCACTGTGCCCATGCCTACACTGTTTCCATGCCTCACTGTGCCCAATCTCCCTACCTGATCTCCGGCGCTGTGTAACTAGACTGACTTTTAACATAGGAGTCTATGGAAGGGGTGCCTGACTTTTAAAAATCGGTGCTCCCCGGCCGTAGGTCCCCTGGACAACAAACTTTGTGCATTTTTAGATGAAGAGTGGGGCTACATGTGTGCCAAGGTTGGGGTCCAGGGGACCTAAGGCCAGTCAGTACAGGGTTCCCAAAATCACCAGAGAAATTACCAATTAACATTGGAGTCTATGGAAGGGGTGCCCGGGTTTGAATAATCGGTGCTCCCCGGCCGTAGGTCCCTCGGACAAAAAACTTTGCACACTTGTAGAGGAGGAGTAGTGCTACATGTGTGCCAAGTACCGGGTCCCCAAAGTTCGGGAGATCAGGCGCAAAAAGGTGACTCGAATATAAGCCGAGGGGGGCATTTTCAGCACCAAAAAATGTGCTGAAAATCTCGGCTTATACTCGAGTATATACGGTATTCTTTGAATTCAATAAGCTTGGTGAGAATTCCCTTGCAAAGTGAACAGCCTTTTTGCTTTAGTAAATAATTTCCATGTTAATTCCTCTGTAAAAACAAAACAACCTGTTGTGAATAGATGAAAATTGTACCTTTAAAGAAAAAAGTTAGATTTGTATTTTTCTCACCCCCATCTACTGCCTGTGGCACCTAGGCAGGTGTGAAGTAACGCTGTGGCGGCGCTATGGCGGTGCGGACAATACCCGGGTGACACCCACCAGAGGGGTGACAACATCAAGTAGGAAGAAGGGACGGACTCACCATTCGGGCACTGCCTGAGGGCATCATCAGTGTTACCATCCCTATGTAAATATAGGGTTGTTGGCTGAGTGTCCGTTTTCCGTTCTCACTGAGCCCAGACAGCACAGCCCCCCCCCCCCTTCACATGAATGGGAGAGGCTGTATCTGCTCTGCCTCCTCCCGCCCTTCTCTCAATGTGCCCACTCTGTGCAGCCTGTGTGCGGTGTGTGTGAAGAGGATGTGTGGGTGGGAAAGTTTAAATCAAAAGCAGCCGACAGCCACATTGTAAATATGAAGTTGCTGACTGAGCTTTCGGGGACTGAAGTGAGTGAGCTATTGAGCACTGTGAGCGGACTCTCCCCCCTCCTCTTTCCCTCCCTTCCTGCCATCTCTCTCCCAAATCTCTCTCCCTCCTCCTCTTTCCTATGTTGTCTCCCAGCAGAACCTTTCTTTAGAGCCCTTTCACACTGAGCCGCCCATAGTGTCGGCGGTAAAACGTCGCTATTTTACCGCCGACACTATGGGCGGATTTGCGGCGCATTTCGGCCAATAGCGGGACGCATTTAACCCCCGCTAGCGGCCGAGAAAAGGTTAAAACCACCCGCAATGCTGGAGCAGCGCATTGCGGGTGGTATAGCCGTGCTGCCCCATTGATTTCAATGGGCAGCAGCGGAGGAGGAGCGGTAAACACACCGCTCCTTCCCCGCTCCAAAGATGCGGCTAGCAGGTCTTTTTTTTACCGTCTTACTAGCGCACCGCTCCAGTGTGAAAGCCCTCGGTGCGTGAACAAATCACTAAACTGTGTAGAATTATAAAATAAAGAATAAGGCGCTATACACGTTCATGTAAAAAACTGGCACAAAGAAAACACTGCATCAAACTTAAATGTGCAAATTAATGTCCATAAAGTCCATAAGTGAATAAATCCCAACACCAAAATGGAATGCTCAGAAGGGATTAAAAACACTTACAAGATGGATGATGAGAGGAATGCACAGGGCCGGCCCTACCATCGGACCCATTGGTCCCAGGCGGCAGTTTCTGAGGGGCGGCACATTGACGTCCATAAATACAGTGGTCCCGTGCGATCGGACTCCGCTCCGCTCCACTCACCCGCTCCGCTCTTCATCCCACTATGTGGATGGCCCGGCGCCGCTGCTATTGGAGGTATTGGCAGAGCACTCGTTGCCATACCCTGCCCATCCTCTCCATGGCTCCCCCCCTTTGCTGCTGATGAGAAAGTCAGCTGACAGGCTGACGGCCAACAGCGTAAAGGCGGAGGAGCTTTTGGCTGAGCAGAGACCCCATGATGGAAGAGGGATCGCTATAGGCGCGGCTGACACTGAGAGAAAGTAAGTGTCACTAATCCCATCTCCACCACCTCTGCCTGTGTCTAACCTCCCGTACCACCTCTGCCTGTGTCTAATCCCCCTACCACCCCTGCCTGTGTCTAATCCCCTTACCACCTCTGCCTGTGTCTTACCCCTCCCCTACCTCCCCTGCCTGTGTCTAATCCCCCTACCACCTCTGCCTGTGTCTAAACCCCCTACCACCTCTGCCTGTGTCTAATCCCTTCCCTACCTCCCCTGCCGGTGTCTAAACCCCCTACTACCTCTGCCTGTGTCTAAACCCCCTACCACCTCTGCCTGTGTCTAAACCCCCTACCACCTCTGCCTGTGTCTAAATTCTTCCCTACCTCCCCTGCCTGTGTCTAATCCCTTCCCTACCTCCCCTGCCTGTGTCTAAACCCCCTACCACCTTTGCCTGTGTCTAAACCCCCTACCACCTCTGCCTGTGTCTAAACCCCCTACCACCTCTGCCTGTGTCTAATCCCTTCCCTACCTCCCCTGCCTGTGTCTAAACTCCCCTGCCTGTGTCTAACCTCCCCTACCACCTCTGCCTGTGTCTAACCCCCTACCACCCCTGCCTGTGTCTAATCCCCTTACCACCTCTGCCTGTGTCTAATCCCTCCCCTACCTCCCCTGCCTGTGTCTAATCCCCCTACCACCTCTGCCTGTGTCTAAACCCCCTACCACCTCTGCCTGTGTCTAATCCCTTCCCTACCTCCCCTGCCTGTGTCTAAACCCCCTACTACCTCTGCCTGTGTCTAAACCCCCTACCACCTCTGCCTGTGTCTAAACCCCCTACCACCTCTGCCTGTGTCTAAATTCTTTCCTACCTCCCCTGCCTGTGTCTAATCCCTTCCCTACCTCCCCTGCCTGTGTCTAAACCCCCTACCACCTCTGCCTGTGTTTAAACCCCCTACCACCTTTGCCTGTGTCTAAACCCCCTACCACCTCTGCCTGTGTCTAAACCCACTACCACCTCTGCCTGTGTCTAATCCCTTCCCTACCTCCACTGCCTGTGTCTAAACTCCCCTGCCTGTTTCTAACCACCCCTACCACCTCTGCCTGTGTCTAATCCCCCTACCACCTCTGCCTGTGTCTAACCTCCCCTACCTCCTCTGCCTGTGTCTTACCTCCCCTGCCTGTGTCTAACCTCCCCTACCACCCCTGCCTGTGTCTAACCACCTCTGCCTGTGTCTAAACCCCCTACCACCTTTGCCTGTGTCTAAACCCCCTACCACCTCTGCCTGTGTCTAAACCCCCTACCACCTCTGCCTGTGTCTAATCCCTTCCCTACCTCCCCTGCCTGTGTCTAAACTCCCCTGCATGTGTCTAACCTCCCCTACCACCTCTGCCTGTGTCTAACCTCCCCTACCTCCCCTGCCTATGTCTTACCTCCCCTGCCTGTGTCTATCCTCCCCTACCACCCCTGCCTGTGTCTAACCACCCCTGCCTGTGTCTAACCCCTTCCCTATCACCCTTGCCTGTTTCTAAACCCCCCTACCACCCTTAGTTGTGTCTAACCCCCTCCCTACCACCCCTGCCTGCCTGTGTCTAACCCCCCCTCACACAACCGCCGCTGCCTCTGTCTGAACCCCACCACCACTGTTGCGTGTAAATATGACTTCCTAATAAATTGAATTTTGGTTTTAATTGTCATGATATAAAATAATAAATGTGGGGGCCTTTTGGTGGGCGTGATTATAAAAAAATATTTTTTGGGGGGGCGGTAGGGAGGAGGGGGGTCAGCTTTTTGATCCTGGGCCCAGGCAGCACAATGTCTTGGGCCAGCACTGGGAATGCATCATATGTATAATAGGGAAGGTGATCCGACATCATGTGGTTGTGTGTGTCAGGAGTTCCCAGAGATGTCACTGTGCAGCAGAAAAACATCCCAGCAGGGGGAATCCACAGCTTTGGAGGCACCAATGGAGCAGCCACGCTGTCATGATCAGCGTTGGACATGAATCCTGGAAGTGGCGTCAGCAGGAGGGGACCAACAACCAGCGTGGATTGCACCCGGAAGTGAGGTCATCAAAAAAAGGTAATCTAAGGATGTTTAAAAGTAGATATGATGAGCGATCATATAAAATTTTTATATGATCACTCATCATATCTACTTTTAAACATCCTTAGACAATCTCTCTGCATCTGCTCCTGAAGAGTAGCGATACAGCTACGAAACGCGTCGAGCTAATAGATGCCTTCCCTGCTGTTCTTTTTATTCAAGATACCATGATTACGGTTCATTGGAATATACCTATATATTACTCACTGTGGGAATACGTTGCAACTAGTCTGGTGTGTCATCATTATGTCATTACTGTGGCTCTAGGCCAATATGCTATCAGTGTGTCATTATGCTATTCTGTTAATTTATTACTATGTATCATGTCATGGAATAAAAGTTTTTTACTTTACTATGATGGTTACTACATGTCTATGCATTTACTATATGGCACTATAGATGGCTCCACCACCAGACAGCATTATAGTACCATGCAATGCTATTTTCCTGGCTGCACGCTTCAATTCAAAGTCCCAAAAAATGTAGTTCTTCTTTATCAACCTATCAGGGATGGAGGTACATCTAGCTGGCCTCACCTAAAAGTCCCAACCTCTTAGTTTCAATTCAATATAAAGGTAGCCCCTAGCCAACTTAAAAATAAATCATTACCTCCAGGTTATTCCATTCTCACCTTTTTAGCCATCACAGGCATGTATCAATGCCGCAAACCTCTAGGTAAGACCTGTTGTTTGTCAAACAAGGTCAGAAGGATTTTTGCGTGATAGGCAAAACATATCCTATTAAGGAGTTCCATACATGTTCCACTGACCACGTTGTCTAATGTTTGACATGCCCTTGTGGCCTTTTTTATGTTGGTCGAACAATTAGGCCACTACAATTTGGTGAACATCGCCGCTCCATTTCCGAGGGTCTGGGCAACCACAGTGTCCCTAGGCACTTCCTTAAATACCAAACTATGAATATAAATATGCAAACTATGGCCAAAGGTAAAGAATGCACTTAGTTCTGCACTCCTGTGCCCCCTTTACAGCCGACAGCGGGCTAAAGCCCGCTGTTGGCTGAAGTCACAAACTAGATCCAGGCTCAGAAAAGATCCTGTCCATATGGTCAGGATCTGACCAGAAAAGTGGACCGGCAGTTGGCTCAGCCTCTCAGCGAGCCACTGTGAGACTGAGCCAGCCGCTCCCACCCCCTCCACAGCCCTGCGCTCCAGTGAGCGCTGAAGGGACAGAGCAGAGAGACAGTGATTGACAGTAACTGGCTCTATGCAGGCTGAGAACCAATAGTTGAGCAATCAGCAGTGTTTGATCGCTCAGTTCTCCATTTTAGAGGCCGTAGGGGACATCTGCAGCTGGGATCAGTGCTACAGACATCTAGGTAAGTATGATTGTTTTGTTTTTTTTAACCCAAACTTCTCTTTTAATATGCATCATACCACAGTAATGGACATCCCTGCATTGTGGTGGTGGTGGCCAGTGTTGCTAAAAATGGTGCATGTATCTGTGACAGGAGGGTCACTTTGGACACAGGGTGAGCCAGGAAACCATGGACATTAAGAAATATATCTTGGACTACCTAAAATTTTATATTTATCCACCATATTCCCAAGGATATCTGTAAAGGACTATTTACTGATTCTGAACTCAACAGGTTAATTGAGAGATACTGATGGGTTCAGCCTCAATCACCTGTCTGCCTAGTGTAATGCTAATGAATTGCAGCTTCTAAAAGACCTGTTCATTGTTTGTGGTGATGTGGATTGGGGAATTAAGTCTGTCCTTGTGTGTAAAGTCTTTTGATTGGGAGACAAAAGCTAGCCTAACAAGTCATTTAGTCATTTAAACTAAAACGGGATTAGAACCTGTTGTCTCCTAACAGGTGTCAAAATAATGTGTATTGGGTCTTGTTGTGTTGTGGGTGGAGCTGGACCATTGTTCATTTTAGGTTAATGCAGTATTGGATGTGTATAAAGTTACAATGTTTTTCTTAATAAAGTGAGTCTATCCCTGAAAGATACAGAGTGCGTCTCGTTCTTTCAGAAAAATTAATTCCTATGGGAAGGGGTCGTCTGGCTGTGAAGGATCAACAGTGAATGTGTGTCCAGCAGAGGGAATATCGGAAACGGAAAGGTAACTCCTTTCGTATTTGGGGGTGTCGTTACATTGGTTGGCAGCAGCGGGATTTTCCCTCCAGTTCCTGGGACACTCAAAACCACCACAGTGAATGACCAGCTATGCAGCCGGCAGGAAAGTCACACTGAAAGACCTACTTGAGAGCCCTGGAGGGACCAGTGGGACAAAGAACAAGGCCACCTTGATCAGGGAGCTAGCCGAGATGGACCAGAAGGATGTTGATGTAAGACCCCGGTCAATTGAAGATTTGTTTCAGCAACGAGTTCGAGAGCGGTTGGCATTATATGGTGCTAACCCATCAGAGACCGCCATACAGGAAGCCATTAAAGGCATCCAGCTGCAGGATGCACGACAAGAGAAAGAACGAGAGCGACAAGAGAGAGAACTAGAGCGACAAGAGAAAAAACTAGAGCGACAAAAGAGAGAACTAGAGCGGCAACATGAGCGGAGAGCGGCGGAGATACGGCAATCGGAGATCGCCTACAGACAGCTGCTAGAATCTGCTCAGCAGCAGGGTGGTGCTACCTTTGCCTGGGACTATCAGGAAATACCAGTGGACAACTCTGAAATCCTGGCTGAAGAATCGGCAGTGGAAAATCTGAAGATTGCCATCCCTAAAGCCGAAGTGGATGATATGGAGTTCCAGGGAGCTAGCCTGGCTGAAGAATCGGCAGTGGAAAATCTGAAGATTGCCATCCCTAAAGCTGAAGTGGATGATATGGAGTTCCAGGGAGCTAGCCTGGCTGAAGAATCGGCAGTGGAAAATCTGAAGATTGCCATCCCTAAAGCCGAAGTGGATGATATGGAGTTCCAGGGAGCTAGGGCAGTTGGCTCATCTCCCCAGCCACAGATTACAGAAGGTATGGACTTAAGGGACTGTTCAGAGGATGTTATGGATTATGCATCGCCTGCTCAAGTACTGGCAGCAGGACAAAGTACTGCAGACCCCTGCTCTACACCCGCGACAGTTTTGGAGGCCCGAGGTGAGAAGGTGATGGTTCCTCTTTCCCAGGGGATTTCAGAGATGCAGGGAGGAGAAGCAGCCCTTTTCCCTCCCCAACAGTTAGCCAGAGCAGATGGTGTGGAGTCCCCAGCAGAAGTGCTGGCAACAGGGCAGAGTGATAGCAACCTCTGCCCAGCACCGGAAACAACTGTGGAGTTTCAGGGAGCCGGGGCAGTTGGCCCCTCTCTCCAGCAACAAGCTGAGGTGGTAAAGCTTTTACCCCCAGCTGAATCACTGGCAGCAGGGCAGAATGCTACTGGCCTCTGCACACAACTGCAACTTGAGCTGATATCGGTAGATGGGACTGCGGTCTCCACTCACAGCAACCCAGCAGAAGAGCTGGCAACAGAGCAGAGTGCTGCGGGCCTTTGCTCTCAACTAACAGAAGAGGGTGTTCCTGTGGTACTGGATGGGACTTCGGTCTTCACTGACCCAACCCCAGAAAATGGTGTAACACTGAGACAGGAGGATGTCACCTTGCTTTGCAAGCACTGGGAGATTTTCACCTACCACAAGTGAATGGGACTTCAGTCTCCACTTGTATACCCCAGGGAGGCTGGGCAGTCAGCCCAGATCCCCAACAGCATGACGGACTGAGCCCAGTCACCCTGTCTTCTCCCCAGCAGCGGGTATGTTCTCTGAGAGAGGCAGAGGTTGGCTGGGTAAGTAATGCTCTGTTTGGAGCAATTTATTTGGGGTACTGTGTGGATACCGGCATTAGAAGAATGGACCTATGGACTAACTTCGGAGTCAACCCGTCTGGGGTCACCTCCTATGTTAGTCTCCTGCCGAAAGGGGAGGAGATGTGTGACAGGAGGGTCACTTTGGACACAGGGTGAGCCAGGAAACCATGGACATTACGAAATATATCTTGGACTACCTAAAATGTAATATTTATCCACCATATTCCCAAGGATATCTGTAAAGGACTATTTACTGATTCTGAACTCAACAGGTTAATTGAGAGATACTGATGTGTTCAGCCTCAATCACCTGTCTGCCTAGTGTAATGCTAATGAATCGCAGCTTCTAAAAGACCTGTTCATTGTTTGTGGTGATGTGGATTGGGGAAATTAAGTCTGTCCTTGTGTGTAAAGTCTTTTGATTGGGAGACAAAAGCTAGCCTAACAAGTCATTTAGTCATTTAAACTAAAAGGGGATTAGAACCTGTTGTGTCCTAACAGGTGTCAAAATAATGTGTATTGGGTCTTGTTATGTTGTGGGTGGAGCTGGACCATTGTTCATTTTAGGTTAATACAGTATTGGATGTGTATAAAGTTACAATGTTTTTCTTAATAAAGTAAGTCTATCCCTGAAAGATACAGAGTGCGTCTCGTTCTTTCAGAAGGATTAATTCCTATGGGAAGGGGTCGTCTGGCTGTGGAGGATCGGCAGTGAATTTGTTTCTAGGAGAGGGAAGAGATCTAAACGGCGTTCCCCCTTTCGTATTTGGGGTGCCGTTACAGTATCTTTTTGGGATTTTTGTGCATAACCCATTTAACCGAATGAGCTGCCTTAAAGTGATTGTAAAGGTTTATTTTTATTTTTTTTATAACAAACATGTTATGCTTACTTACCTGCTCTGGGGTAAGATTTCTTACCCTTTATGGGGTCCCCCGGCAGCACTCCTGGCTCCTCCTCTCCTCGAGTGCCCACACGGGAGCAGCGTTCAATGGGGGCACTCGTGCGTGTGCGCTCCCGAGTCATGCTGCTGTGTCCATTGACACAGACAGCAGGACTTGGTCCCACCCCCCTGTCTCCCTTGTCATTGGATTTTAATGACAGCAGTGGGAGCCAATGGCTCCTGCTGCTGTCAATCTATCGAATGAGGACCCGAGACAGCAGCTGGAGCTGCTGGGCTCGTTCTTGTCGCTGTAACGATTGGGTTCAGGTAAGAAAAAGGGAGGCTCTGGGGGGCAGCTGCAACACAGGAGGTTTTTCACCTTCATGCATAGAATGCATGAAGGTGAAAAACCTCTAGGGTTTAAAACTCCTTAAATGCAATCTATACGCATTGTAACCTATCCATTAACGTACTGTTCTGTAAATTTGCCCTTAGTGTATTTGGCCTGCAGCTACATGGCAGAGTATGCAAACCTGAAATAAATAAGTCTATTTGAATGAACAGGAAGTTTACAAATTTCTACAAACACAGGTTCCTAATTTCGTTGCACAATAGATGCTGAAATCATTCTTTGATAAGAGTGACAATCATGCTCTCTGTTGTATTTTGTATTTGTTGGTTCAGTAAGGACACAGGCTTTTCAAATAACGTAACCACATTATTTCTTAGTGGTTAAACAATAGCTACTATATTCCTCAAAGACTAGATTGTAGTTTATACAGTAAAATAATCAATGACATATGCAATGCTAGATTCCCATATATCACCATGTTTATCTTGTATTGTCCCCAAGGCATTCTGCATGCTACGTGAGTTCTGTTGTAGAACATTTTTTCCGGCATTGTTCCTTCATGCTATTATGTTTCTGTGTTTTTATTATTCAACAATTCATATTTATATCCAAAAGTTGAAGCTGCCCCCAAAACATGAATAAAGGAGAAATCTCTTATAACACCAGATAAAAGTGAGTAATGTTATGTAGCACTACCCCCATAGGAGCTGCTGGTTAGTTTTGGTCTGCCGTTACCCCACTGTTCTCTGTGTTGGCTCAAAGTCTAGGGTTAAAAAGTTGCATAAAACACGGTCGCCAGTCACTGAGTCTTTTCCAATGATTTTTTATTTACCACAACTTGGCAGAATGAGGGATGGAGAATTAGGGGAAGTTCAGGTACCTGGTGCAGATCACTAAGACACTTGAGATCCTGGAGACAGGTACAATCGCTGTCACTGGATCTTGCTCACCCGGATAGGCCCCTCTCACCAGCCTAGCAGCCGGGATGATGCACGGACAAAAATGAAAAGTCTCTGCCACAGACTTGGTAATCAGAATTTGAAGCACAACTGTACAGTATAATAAAGTCCTTTAAGTCGACCCGGCAACACTGTGAGGTAGATTGGTTTGGATGCATCCTCCAATTGAGGCCCCAGGCTCCTCTCAAGATACCAGCCTTCCACTGCGTTCTCTCCAAGACGAGTCCCCCCCTGGTTCCTGCAATTGCTCGGCTTCTTCCCGCAGGACAGACAGCGCAGGATCACCCTCGAACCAGTAGGCTCCAGATAGCTTCTGGTCCTACCTTCAGTAACGAAAGCCTCAGACCAGCAGGCCTTGAGGCAGAAGAGGAGTTGTCACATACCTCCGGCCAGGGTGGCCATGAGGTGAGAGAGAGAGACTCCAAAAATGGCGTCCGCCCCTTAAGTACCCTCTCCCAGCATGCCCAGCGGTATCAACCTCCCACTAGGTTGCCTCTGAGAAAAAGCACCCAATACGCCTCGGCTTGTTGTACCTTCCAACACGAACCAGAGGTGGCAGCGACACCTGCTGGTAACTGCGGGAAATACAGCCAACTCAACCAAAGCTGGAACATAGGCCAATTTAGCCAAAACATGAAATCTGAACTAACTACAGTTCAGACATCCCACTGTAGCAATACCCCCTTCAGGGCCGCTGGTTAATTTTGGGTTTTGCACGTTACCTCTTCAGCTGCGTTGTCCGGGTAGGAAAGTCTGTAGTAATGCAATGTCCAAACAGATGCAAAACCTCAAACAGTTAGGCTTTATTTTCTTATGCTGGTAAACGTTGAGAAGTAGAAGGTATAGAAGAGTAGGGGAAGGTTCAGGCACTCGCTACTAAATTTGACAAAGGTATAAGTTCAAAGTCACTCACCACTCTCAGTGTTAGAGTGGGTATTGGTCACCCGCATAGTCCCCTCTCACATGGCCTAGCAGTCGGGATGACACACGAATCAGCAACGGGGCAGTCTCTGCCACAGACTGCCCAAGATGAAGTAGGTCTCTGCCACAGACCTTTTGAAGTTTAGTAAATGGATAGTCCAGGAATCCTCTGCCACAGGATTTTAAAGTCCCAAACCTCCAGCCGTACAGTTAAACGGCCTTTAAGCCAATCCGGCGAACTGCAGGGCTTGTAAAATAGCGGATCCCTCCTTGACAAAGTCACCAGGCCTCACCCAAGACAGCAGTACTTTGCCGGTCTCCTCCAGGGGCAGGTCCTCCCCTGGTCTCCTTCACCAAGATAGCTTCATCCCCATTTGGACAGACAGCTTGGGATCCCCTCTCCGAATGTAGGCCCCAGCCAGACTAGCTGGGCCTACTAAGTAGCGATGCAGCCTCGGACCAACGTGGCCCTGAGACCAGGAGCCCGGAGTGCTGCAGGGCGAGAACGGGCCCCAATCAATGGCTTCTGCCCCTTAATTATCCCCTCCCAGCAGGCACAGCGGGTCGACCACTCCCACCGTACCGCTGCCGAGAAGGGACACTCATTGCACCATGGTTTGCCCGTGTTCCAACAGGTGCCTGAGGTGGTAACGCCACCTACAGGAAAAAAGGGAAATCACTACCAGGCAAACCACGACTAAGACAGAGGCGAATTTCAATGTAATTCAACCGTCTGAGCCTAACTACTGGCTCAGACATACCTCTAAATTTAAATAGCATCCCAACCTTTTGAGATGGGCTCTACACCACTAAATTTAGATAATAGCGCCTGGTCAACAGGAGCAGGGTGCTACAGTTATATTATTGTAGCACTACCCCCGTAGGAGCTGCTGGTTTAAGTTTTGGGCCTGTACTCTGCCTATCAACCCCTGTAATTTCGCTCGACTCCCCCTTGGCACAACTGGACAATAATAACAATAAGGTGATTGTGGACCCCTAAGGGCTATAGAGGGCCACAATGGTATCACACAACAATGAATGTAATTAAATAGTGTTACCTTGTTGTGGTTTGCCTGCCACACAGCTGCAAAAGACAGAGAGTCCCACAAAAGAAGTAGTTTAACCAAGAGGTAGTTTGTTTACTTTGTAAAGAAATAAATATTACACATATTACACATGTGACATTTGACTCAAACAGATCCCTGTGAGAGTCCACTGGCATACATATACACAACAGTTCCAGGGTTTCACTTATGAACTAGAAGACCCAAATTTACCCAACTTAGGGTCAGACCTGAAGAAGTGCACGGTGGAGGAATCTCCCACTACAATGATATCTGCAGTGGGGTACTTCTCCACCAAGTCCAACCCAGTTCACTTAAACAGCACAATGACAATAAAGTAAATGCAAACAGTTGATTTACACGTGCAAGTTCAACAAGCTATCTAGCTCCCCCTGGTGGGCAGCTTTACTGGTACGTGTCCCGCTGTATTGACCTAGTCGGTGAGCTGAACTGATGATTGAGCCTAGAAAGTCTCCAGTAATCTTCGCTAGCTTTTGTTGGTGCACTTGAGTATTTGTAATCCAACAGAAGAGGTGAAGAAAGATTAAACCATTAACATGTGTGGTGAAAAGGGCAAGTAAAATGCTGATCCTTCCCAAAGCGCTAACTCACTCCTGAATGTAGCGTGTCTCTGCTTGCGGCACTGCAGTTGCCAGCAAGTGTAAGTAAAAGTATGGAAGTCACCTTCCTGCAACACAGTTAGTTATGCTGGTGGGCAGGTGCCCTCTCACCACATGAGGCATCGCTTCGCTGGTATACTCCGACTGGGCCCTCTTGGTTTTCAGCCTCCGGACGAGTCGTGGTCACTGGTCCTCCGCTTAGCCGCTCACAAGGCGTCGGTGGATAGGTGACTCTGGATGCTCAGGAGCATAGATCGGTCCCTTTCCCTGGTCCAATCAGCTTCTCCGGCCTAAGCACCCTCGCTGCAGGCCTCTTGCCTCTTGCAAGATGGCGTCCCAAGAGACGGAACACAAGCCCCGCCTTGTCTTAAATAAGTTCTTCCAGCAGGCTGTGCGTGCTGCCATGCACCCTAACAGCACAGTGGCGTTGTGGGCCTTGTAGTCTATTTCTGACCCATAGCAATAGAGTCTCTGTCTCTCCGCACCACAAGGTCCGTCATGCATTGTTCTTCTCATAGCTGAACCAAACAAATTGCAGCAGTATGATACAAACGGACAATAAAAAAAGTTAAGTTCTTATTAGGCACAAACTGTAGTCCATAATCTAGATGCAAAAGTGACACCTTGCTACATTATTAAAGATAGAATCAAATACATAGTGTGCTTACTCCCCTCTTAAGGGCCAACCACCCAACTTATAATACTCATATAAAAATGTAATGGGACGACCAATACTAATAAAGCTATTAATGAGGATGAAGGAGCGTCCACTCTTTTATACAAAAAATGAATAATTATTATCACAATTTTCCAAAATGTTAAACAATATCATAAATCAATACTGTTGTGTTACACTATGTGATTATTCTTGCTCTGTTTCTTTAAGATCTGTCCCCTTCTTTCTAGCTGAACTCTCTCTCTCACCGTAGTTCTTTATATATCTCCTCCACTTCCTGATTCTGGTCATTACTCCTGTATATCTTCCATGCTAAACATCTTACATGTGGCTTACAACTGCAACGTTTTTCTACCTATGAATATCCATCATTAAACGGAACATTCGAAATGATTCATCGTCTGTCGTCCTAACTGTGAGTTTATTCATTGAGTTAAACTGCCTGTATCGATGCAAGGGATGAATATCAAACCAGCTTGAGTAAGGCCTACTTAAACCTGGAGATGAACTTTATCGCTTTGTAGTTGAGACAGAACAGTAGAAAAACGGCGTTTCACAGCCTAAATACAAGATTTCTGCATGTCAGTACTGAAACAGACAAGATTTACTGCCCTCATAGCAAGACAGAAGGGACAGAGCAGCACATGGCAGCCTTATGGCCTGAGACAATCTGCACAGTGTCATATTTCAGCACACAGATCCTGCCTGCTTTCACAGTCAGTCTGCTATCATGAGTGACCAAGCTTCTGCATGTGAACTCACATCTACCTCCCCACAAGTTCCTGAAGAAACTGAGTTACCCAAACGCTCAGTTAAACCCACTTGGAAAGTAATGGAGAATTATGAAGCTTCAAGGACTGAATTGTCAAATAGCTTGGAATTAGTCTGGGAGAAAATCCTTGCTGAAGCCAATACAGTGTCTGTTGAACGTGAACTATTGACACTAGAGGGCGCCATTAAACAACTTTCTGCCTCATATGAGCTTTATCAGCTTACCAGCAGCAAATTCACTAATGTCTTACAAAACATGAATACAGAAAGTGCGATGACACAATTAAAGCGTGTCAACATTCTTAATATTGAAAGAGACAGTTTTATCCAGCAAACCAGATTAAAGGCAGAAGCAAAAATAAAGCTGTTACAGGACACTGCATCTCACAGATCTGTTTCCACCAGACGTTCTAAAAACTCGTCAAGATCCCATAGTTCAAGATACTCAACACTCAGTGAGCGACTTATTAATGCCCGCGCTGAAGTGGAAGCCAGCAAAGTGCAGGTGGCATATGCAGAAAAAAGAGCAGAGTTGGACGCTCAAAGGGCAGAGTTGGAAGCGCAGTCAGCACGTCAAAGGGCAGAGTTGGAAGTGCAGTCAGCACGTCAAAGAGCAACAATGGAAACCTTAAATGAACAGTGTAAACATGACGCAGCTATGGCAAAACTAAGGGTCCTACAGCAAGCTATCAGTGCAGACGAAGGTGCAAGTGAGAAAGACAGCATTAACCTAAACATAGCAGATATGGAAGACCCCCTCAAACGCACTAAAGACTATGTCCTAAGCCACTGCAGTGCACACTCCATTGTCTCCAATGCTCCCGGCTACATAGAGACTCCTTCACAGCTTCAAGTTAAAGAGGTTCCAGCAACTTCCTGCACTCAAAATCACTCCACTGCACTTCCTACCTGCCTACCTTGCCTGCCTTCATACGTCACAGAGCATCAGCGCAAGCTTCAAGCAAGTCATCAATCTCCAGTCATCAGTACAGCCTTGAATCAACGTACCATTGGAACAACTGACTTCAAGCAAGCAACTCACCTGGATGCATCTGCTGCACCATATTTCCCTGTGTCCTTTAACAACAATGTCAAAGATAACGCAATCAGCATCATACAGCCAACAGCATCTCACATAAAGGCGGAGACAACTGAAACAGAAGAGTTTGTGAGGTACATGCTTCGCAGGGAGCTCACAAAGACTGGTCTTACAAGTTTTGATGACCAACCTGAGAACTACAGAAGTTGGAAATGTGCCTTCAGAACTACAATCAGCAATATTGGCATTACAGCTGATCAAGAATTGAATCTGCTGATCAAATGGCTTGGTCCTCTATCTGCTGCACGTGTTAAGCCATTAAGATCGGTTTTCATGGACAATCCTACTGCAGGCCTCACAGCTGCATGGGAGCGACTAGAGCAAAGTTATGGCAGTCCAGAAGCTATAGAAAATGCTTTGTTCATGCGTCTGGAAACTTTCCCAAAGATATCCGGTAAGGACAACAAGGAGTTCCAGAGACTGAGTGACCTTCTCCTTGAGCTTCAGCTAGCCAAGACAGACCCAAAACTACCTGGACTCAGTTACCTTGACACTCCAAGAGGGGTAAACCCAATTGTCTCCAAGCTCCCGTATGGTTTGCAAGAGAAATGGACTGCACTAGGGTCATCATACAAAGGAGAGAACAAGGTTTCCTTCCCTCCATTCTCTTTCTTCTGTGAATTCATCAGGGAAATTGCAGAGACCAAGAACGATCCAAGTTTTTCCTACGGTGAGTACAGCCTCTTCTCACCCTTTCCTAAGAGTACCAGTCTTCAGGGCAACTATAGAAACCATAGCGGCCCAGTGTCCGTGAAAAAGACTGACATCCTTCCCACTCCTACCACAGTTCTAGCCATGAACAAACAGAGTAGGAAGATTGAAAACCCTAACAGAGAGTGTCCCATACACAAGAAGCCACACCCCCTCAATAAATGTATCGGCTTTAGGAAAAAGCCTCTGGAAGAGCACAAGGAGCTTTTAAAGACATTTAGGGTATGTTTCAGGTGCTGTGCTTCTACAGAACATTTTGCAAGGGACTGTAATGTGTCCATCAAGTGCATAGAGTGTGGCTCTGAAGAACATGTGCAAGCCCTCCATCCTCTTGAGCCCAGCTCTGCACAACCTGCCAACACTCCTCCCAGGTTAACGCATGACGGGGAGAATACAGACCAAGTGCCTAATTCTACCATCATTTCTTCATCCTGCACTGAAGTTTGTGGAGAAGACCGCTGTGGTAAGTCCTGTGCTAAGATATGCTTGGTGAACATATACCACAAGGATCAACCAGAAAAGTCTCTAAAGGCATATGCTATCTTAGACGATCAGAGCAATCGATCACTTGCAAAATCGGAATTGTTCAATCTATTTGAAATAAAAGGCGAAGCTCATCCTTACACCTTGGGTACCTGTAGTGGAACTATAGAGGTTTCTGGAAGAAGGGCTCATGGACTCATGGTATCTTCTCTCAAAGGTAACTTGCAATTACCCTTACCTACACTTGTTGGGTGCAATCAGATACCTGCCAACAGGGAAGAAATCCCTACTCCAGCTGCTGCTTTCCATCACCCTCACCTCAAGGTAATAGCAAATGAGATACCGCCGCTTGACAAAGATGCTCAGATCCTTCTTCTCTTAGGAAGAGACATTCTAAGAGTTCACAAGGTACACAGACAAGTCAGTGGACCCCCAGATGCCCCATTTGCCCAGCGCACAGATCTAGGGTGGGTCATCATAGGCAATGTCTGCATAGGCAAAATGAAAAGACCTACCAACATTTCGTCATTCAAGACAAATGTTCTGCCAAATGGCCGAAACACTTACTTTGAGCCATGCCCACATCACTACTGGGTGAAAGAGAAGATAGCCAGCCATGAATGGCAACATGGTATCTCAGGTGACACAAGCCCTTTCTCCTGCCATGATGGTGACTTCGGCTCTACAGTGTTTAATGCAACCAGTGAAGATGACATACTGGCTCCTTTAATGGAAGACAAGGAATTCATCAAGGTAATGGACAATGAGTTCTTTCAAGATGACTCCAATAACTGGGTAGCACCCCTACCCTTTCGTCTCCCAAGAGAGAGATTGCCCAACAACTTACAGCAGGCCATCAGTAGATTCTCCTCCTTAAAGCGAAACTTAAGCAGGAAACCAGAGATGCAAAAGCACTTTGTGGACTTTATGCAAAATGTATTTGACAGAGATCATGCAGAGCCTGCTCCCTCACTAAAGGATGGAGAAGAATGCTGGTACCTTCCATCCTTTGGCGTGTATCACCCACGCAAACCAGACCAAATCAGAGTTGTCTTTGATTCCAGTGCTCAGCACGAAGGTGTTTCTCTTAACAACATGCTCCTTACTGGACCCAACTTGAACAACAGTCTAATAGGAGTCTTGATTCGTTTCAGACAAGAGCCTGTAGCAGTAATGGCTGACATTCAACAGATGTTTCACTGCTTCATCGTCAGAGAAGACAACAGAAACTACCTCAGGTTTCTATGGCACAAGGACAATGACCTCAACAAGGAAGTTATAGATTATCACATGAAGGTACATGTCTTCGGTAACAGTCCTTCCCCAGCAGTGGCAACTTATGGGCTAAGGAAAACAGCTCAGACTGGAGAAGTTGAATATGGATCTGATGCCCGTCAATTTGTTGAAAGAAACTTCTACGTTGACGACGCACTTAAGTCCTTTCCAACTGCTAAAGAAGCAATTGATCTTCTCACCAGAACAAAGGAAATGCTGTCTGTAGCAAACCCTAGACTGCACAAGATTATATCCAACAGCCAGGAACTTATGAATGCCTTTCACTCTGAGGACTATGCCACTAGTCTAAAAAACCTTGACTTAGGTACAGATGTGCCTCCAGTACGGCGAAGTCTGGGTTTGTTGTGGAACATCAAACAAGACAAATTCACCTTCCAAGTGTCAACTTGTGACAAACCCTTCACTAAGAGAGGAGTCCTGTCCGTGGTGAATAGCATCTATGACCCACTGGGTTTCCTTGCTCCAGTTACCATTCAAGGTTCCACTTCAACTGCTAACCGGTGAGAGATTCATATTTTCTCTGATGCATCAGTTGAAGCTATTGCTGCAGTAGCCTATTTGAAGACCTCTGAACTGAATGGAGAATCACACTGTAGTTTTGTCCTAGGCAAGGCAAAACACACACCCAAGCCTGCACATACCATACCAAGACTTGAACTTTGTGCAGCCGTGCTAGCAGTAGAAATTGCCGAGGTCATACGAAGTGAAATGGACACTAGAATTGATTCTTTCACCTTCTATACAGACAGTAAGGTAGTACTTGGTTACATAAACAACCAAACAAAACAATTTTATGTGTACGTCAGCAACAGGGTTGAACGTATCAAGAGATTCTCTCTACCAAGTCAATGGCATCACGTTCCCACTGAACTCAACCCAGCTGACTGTGGGACCAGAGCCGTGTCACCTGCTGCTTTTCAGGACAGCCTATGGCTGTCACCTCCAAGGTTTCTGTGTGAGGACTCTTACTTACCCACTATCGACACCACCTATGGGCTAGTAAACCCTGAAGATGATAAGAAAATAAGAACTGTGAACACCTCACTCCACACTTCTGTAAGTACAAAACAGAAGCTGCGGTCACACCGTTACAGGCATCAATGGAAGCAGGTGCAGCATCTAGCCAATGTGTTCTGGCATCGCTGGAAGAAAAAGTATCCTTACCACCTTCAAGGTTGTAACAAATGGCAAGCATCTAAGCCGAATCTTAAGGTTGGAGACCTCATCCTTCTAAAAGACAAGGAAGTTTGTCGAAATGAGTGGCCTTTGGGTCTTATTACTAAAGTTATGCCCAGCGACGATAACAAAGTCCGGAAGGTAGAAGTCAAGGTAACCAAGGGAGGATCGACACAAACCTTTAGTCGACCAATTACAGAGTTAATACTCCTTTTGCCAGGTGAGTGACTTGTGCAAGGACTAGCCATGCTGTTGGCACGGCGGGGAGTACATTGCTGCCATCTACAGGTTCTACTCAGAACTTTGGAATTCTTGAAGACATCATACTGTGACTTTATGTTCTTCATCCTGTTGAACTTACGTTTATTATTTGCTTGTTGCATGTTTTTCATTACAGGTTCCAGGACATTCGTCAGTATTGGACTTATTGAAAATATATATATTAGTTTAAGGTTATGAAATCTAAAGATTTCAGACGGGGAGTGTTGTGTTACACTATGTGATTATTCTTGCTCTGTTTCTTTAAGATCTGTCCCCTTCTTTCTAGCTGAACTCTCTCTCACACCGTAGTTCTTTATATATCTCCTCCACTTCCTGATTCTGGTTATTACTCCTGTATATCTTCCATGCTAAACATCTTACATGTGGCTTACAACTGCAACGTTTTTCTACCTATGAATATCCATCATTAAACGGAACATTCGAAAGGATTCATCGTCTGTCGTCCTAACTGTGAGTTTATTCATTGAGTTAAACTGCCTGTATCGATGCAAGGGATGAATATCAAACCAGCTTGAGTAAGGCCTACTTAAACCTGGAGATGAACTTTATCGCTTTGTAGTTGAGACAGAACAAATACCTTCCTTCACCAAACCACCTCTATAAACACAATGACAACATTGTGACCATATTCTCAGGACCAGCGCAGGGACAAGGTCATTCGGTGCCCAGGGCGAAGATGGCAAACTTCGCCCCGTCACCTGCTGCCAGATGCAGCGTGTCACTTTCCACCGTCACCTGCCGCCAGATGCAACATGTTATTTACCCCCCGTCATCTTCTGCCAGATACAACATATCACTTACCACTGTCACTGCCAGATGGAACATGTCACTTACCACCGTCACTGCCAGATGCAACATGTTACTTACAACCATCACCTGCTGCCAGATGCCACATGTCACTTACCACCGTCACCTGCTGCCAGATGCCACTTACCACCGTCACCTGCTGCCAGATGCCATGTGTCATTTACCACCATAAGCTTGTGCACGGAGTGTGCCTGGTGTGCCTGGGCACACCCTAATCACCCCCTGTTAGTGTAGCTGCATGCCGGCTGTCTCCTGAGGTCTCCTGTGAAATGCTGCAAGAGAGTGTATAGTGCTTTCACATTGAGCAGGTCGCCAGGCTAAGAGCCAGTAAGTTTGTTAAACTGTCATGTAATGTCACTGCTTGCAGAGACTAGCTGTCAAAACTCAGCGGTGATGTCGGGGGTGGGTGGGATTAAACAGCTAGCCTATCAAACACAAGCCAACAGGATAGGGGCTGGGCAGGCCGCTCTGTGTATGTGGCTCCGCTCCTTTCTTAAGCAGCCCAATCATTGGCTGGTGTTTGATAGCTGATAGAAATGGGGTGGAACTACATTTAAGGAGCGGCCCGCCCAGTTCCTATCCCATAGCTGTTTGGTCCTGCCCACCCCAACATCACCGCCGAGTTTTGACAGATAGTCTCTGCAAGCAGTGACATTACATGACAATTTAATGAACTTAGTGGCTCTTACAAGCCTGGCGATCTGCTCAATGTGAAACTCCCCCTCTCCTCTATCAGTGCTTATCAATGCCACCCGTCAGTGCCAATCAATGCCACCTGTCAGTGCCAATCAAATCCACCTATCACTGCAACCTGTCAGTGACAATCAGTGCCAACCAATGCCACCAATAAGTGCTACCTGTCAGTGCCAACCAAAGCCACCAATCAGTGACACCTGTCAGTGTCAATCAATGCCAACCAATGCCCCCTATCAGTGCCAATCAGTGCCAACCAATGCCACCTATCAGTGCCACCTGTCAGTGCCAATCAGTGCCAACCAATGTCACATATCAGTGCCAACAAATACCACCTATCAGTGCCAATCAGTGCCACCTGTCAGTGCCAATCGGTGCCAACCAATGCACCCAATCAGTGCCACCTGTCAGTGTCAACCATTTACACCTATCAGTGCCAATCAGTGCCAGCTGTCAGTGCCCAACAATGCCACATATCAGTGCCACCTATCAGTGCCAACCAATGCCACCTATCAGTGCCAATCATTTCCACCTATCAGTGCTAATCAGCGCCACATGTCAGTGTGAATCAGCGCCACCTGTCAGTGTCAATTAGTGCCAACCAATGCCACCTGTCAGTGCCAATCAGTGCTACCTGTCAGTGCCAATCAGTGCCAACCAATGCAATCTATCAGTGCCGCCTATCAGTGCCAATCAGTGCCCATCAGCACTGCCTATCAGTGCCGCATATCAGTGCCCATCAGTGCTGCCAGTGTTGCCTATCAGTGCCAACCAATACCACCAATCAGTGCCAATCAGTGCTGCCTACCATTGCCCATGAGTGCTGCCTATCAGTGCTGCTATCAGTGCACTGAGTGCAGGGATGGGGAAATTAACTCAGCAGCCAGGCACATTGTCCATGGGAGACCAGCCTGGTGGGGCACAACTGAAATCTGTTGATGTTTATTAATGCCACGTGCCAATCTTTATTATAATTGGTAATCACAACACTACTATTTACAATAAACTACTGGAGTTAAAATAAAAAAGTGTCAGTAAAAGGCCTGCCACTATGCAATGTTATGTGTTCCCACACCACCAAAAAAAGAAAAGAAAAGCACAGCGCTAACTTACTAATCAACAACTTAACAACAATGGTGGAACCCTCTAATGTATGGAAATCTCAATAAACTTCAATATTACCACAATACCGGTCACTGTGATATGTAACGTCACATATAATACACATCAAACTGAAAAAAAACGACATAAAACATTTAACTTAGCAGGGATGGTGGAAACTCCTCCTATAGATATTTGCCTTATAGATTAACTTCAAGTGCAACAATTCCAGTGATATGTGATTTCACATGTAATACACATCCATATGAGAATAAGACATACATTTTTTTTTTAACTTAGCAGGGATGGTGGAAACCCCTCTACAGATAATTGCAATACAAATTAACTTCAAGTGCAACAACTATTTAGTTGGGAGGTTCACACCATTATAGCACTTTGGAATTTTTTTTTTTTTTAGATTGTTACACTTAATTCTATATGTTTTAGTTATTATTATTATAATGTAATTTTTTGCACTTGAAGTTAATTTTCCACCACCCCTGCTAAGTCCTTGTGCATTGGTGTGCAGTCATGTTGGAACAGGAAGGGACCATGCCCAAACTGTTCCCACAAAGTTAGGAGCCCGAAATTGTGCAAAATGTCTTGGTATGCTGATGCCTTAAGGCCCCGTTCACACCTATGCGAAAAGGTTGCGGCTTAAACCGCATCCAATTCACATAACATTTTAAAATATATTGATTTCAATGAGGCTGCTTCACATATGTGCGATGCATTCGCACTGGGCATTGCCCAAAAAATGTGTGCATTTTCTAGGCATTGCGGTGCGAATTGTCTGCCCATTATGTTCTATGGGAACGCATCTGATTCACAGATGTGTTGCGTTCTGAACACAGTACGTATGAATCATGAAGGGGAACTCCAACACCAAATTTAAAATAAAAAAACGGCATGGGTTCCCCTCCAGGAGCATACCAGGCCCTTAGGTCTAGTATGGATTTTTTTTTCCATAAAAGTTTTTATTGAAAAAAATAGTTTACAAATATCACATAAGTATCAACAGTAATTTTAAGAGAAAAACATCAAAACCAAGGAGCTTCGGCTCTATATTAGGTACAGTCATATGTCATACAATCATGGTAAGGTCTGGCCAGCATACTCAGTATATACTATATACATCATCACCTCACGTACTAAGAGAGAGACACATCAGACTATCGGTGAAGGGACAGGTGCTTCGGAGCTTTCAATAAGAAAATTGGCACATCAGAACCCCTACCACACTAGATCAGAGCCTTTGTTTCAAATTCGATCTCAATCCCTAGAGATCGGCATATTCAGAAGAGGATGGATGGAGGGGTCAACTAAGGTAAGATATAAAGGAGGAGTAGAAAGAAGGAAAAGAAAGGAAGGGCCAGAGGGAAAATAGAAAGGGTGACAAAATACACAAAAAATAAAAAATAAATGGGGGGGGGGGGGATAAGGGAAGCTGATCTGAGATGCGAAAGCCTGAAGAGGGGGTGGGACAACCACCAGCTACCCTCTCCGTCTATTCCGCTTTGGGGTAAGAACTCACCTATGATACCAAGTCCCAGTCCCTATTCAGAAAAAGCTACATGGAAAATTCCTAGTCAACCAGCGTTCTGTAAAAGAGTTTGGTATTCTGCAGACTTACGGGATTTAAACCAATCATCCCATATATTGGTGAAGGCAGAAATTCTATCTTGAGCAGTATGTATTAGCTCCTCTATCGCTGCAATGTGGTTGATGCGTGTCACCCATTCCTTCATCGATGGGGACACCGTGGCCCTCCAATGATCGGGTACACATAGTGTGGCTGCATTGATCATATGGATCGCCACTGAGTTGTGGTATCTTTTCCTGGAAATTCTTGGAAATTTTGGAAAGATGGAGAAGGTACTGCGCTGGTGAAAACTCTAGGGAAAGCGAAGATACCGCAGTCGTCAAATCATGCACCCCATGCCAGTATGGTTGAATCAGTGGGCACTCCCACCATACGTGAAGGAAAGTACCCAAGTCCCATCCACATCTCCAGCATTGATCCGATACAGTCGGAAAAAATTTGTGGATGAGATCCGGTGTCCTGTACCACTGTGTTCTAATCTTGTACCCATTTTCCTGGGTGTTTACATTGAGCGATCCCTTGTGGATATACCAGTGAACCTGCTCCCACCTTTTCGCCTCAATGGGTCTGTCTAGCCGGTCCTCCCAAAAGGTACATTCTGCACTCATGGAGGCAAAAGGTTGTTTGAACATAGATGCGTACAGTATCGAAATCACATGCCTCTGGGGGGATGGACCGGAGCACAAAGATTCAAATACCGTAGGTCTTTTTGTGAAGCATCCTCTGGTCTTCGGATTGTCGAGAAAGTGCTTTATCTGGAGATAAGCAAAAAAGGGGAAAGTTTTGGTCGAGTATAGCGTCGCTAGCTCTCTCAGAGTAAGGAACCTGTCCCCAGAGAAAAAGTGTTTGGCTAACATATCTGCGCATGGCCACTCCAACATCAGATAGCATCCCTCCATCCCTGGCGTGAAGTTGGAGTTTCCCCTAATGGGAGTTATACCACATTCCATTGCCGAAACTGCATGTGCTCCACATGCCTTTGCGAAAGCCGATAAAGTTGCCCCTACCAGGGGGTGAGACTGGACGTTAGGCGTCCAGTGTTTCATAGAAAACCAGGGCACTTTCCCAAGATCATGTCCTGTGCCTACATTTACAAGGTGTACCCATCCCTTACAGCGAGCATGTACCCGCCAGTCCACCACTCATGCCAGATGTGTAGCCCAGTAGTACCTCTGTATGTCTGGAAGGCCAATACCCCCATCTAATTTTGGGAGCACCAACTTCGCCCAGCTAATTCTTGGAGCCTTAGAACCCCACAGAAACTTCCTACAAAGTCTCTTATAAGATGCAAAGAAGGAGGGCGGCAAGGAGATCGTGATTGTCTGTAATTTATACAGCATTTGGGAGAGTACCGTCATTTTTAAGATAGAGGCACGCCCGAGCCAGGAGATCGTGGGGGTATCCCACCGAAGCATGTCTTGCTGTAAAGCTTTTAGTTCACTTAAAAAGTTCTTATTGTAAAGATCTGACAGTTTACTCGGAAGCCGGATACCTAAGTAGGTAATGTCGTCTGTTTTCCAACAGAAGTGAAAGTTCTCTTGGCAGTAGTTAACCAGTGATGAGGGCAGTGAAACATTCAAAACGAATGACTTGGAATTAGGGATGAGCTTCGTGTTCGAGTCGAACATACGTTCGACTCGAACATCGGCTGTTCGATCGTTCGACGAAGATCGAACGATTTGGGCCGTTCGCGCCAAATTCGAGTGACGCGAACGGCCCACAATGCAGTACACCATCGCAGTGTCATCCAGGCGCTGTGATTGGCCAAGCATGCACTGTGACCCCGCATGCTTGGCCAATCACAGCGCCGGCAGCGAGGAGAGCAATGATTGGCCACAGGCAGGATGCCTGTGGCCAATTATTGCTGAGGGGGTTTAGTACACGCCCCACACTATAAAAGGCCGCCAGCGCTGCGGCCTTGTGTAGTGTGTTCCGGAGCAGGGAAAGAGAAGCATAGGCAGGGACAGTGTCATTTTTTTTCCTTTACTAATCCTGGATTCCTTGTGTTTAGGGACAAATAAGGATAGGTAGGGAGAGTGTCAGTGACAGTGTGTTATTCTGTGCTAAACCTTGTTTGTAGGGACAGAGAGGTACAGTGAGGGAAAGTGTCAGTGTGCTATTCTGTGCTAATCCTTGTTTGTAGGGACAGAGAGGTACAGTGAGGGAAAGTGTCAGTGTGCTATTCTGTGCTAAATCTTGTTTGTAGGGAGGGACAGAGTAGGACAGTGAGGGAAAGTGTCAGTGTGCTATTCTGTTCTAAACCAATTTTGCTGTTCCATATTTTCAATCCTTGAGTTTAGGGACAGAGAAGGACACTCGTGGAAATTATCAGTGTGCTATTCTGTGCTAAATCTTGTTTGTAGGGAGGGACAGAGTAGGACAGTGAGGGAAAGTGTCAGTGTGCTATTCTGTTCTAAACCAATTTTGCTGTTCCAT
Organism: Rana muscosa; assembly: GCA_029206835.1. Lineage (NCBI taxonomy): Eukaryota > Metazoa > Chordata > Amphibia > Anura > Ranidae > Rana > Rana muscosa. The sequence goes on from CM055119.1 coordinate 69,004,631, forward strand.
ATTTCAAATCCTTGAGTTTAGGGACAGAGAAGGACACTCGTGGAAATTATCAGTGTGCTATTCTGTGCTAAATCTTGTTTGTAGGGAGGGACAGAGTAGGACAGTGAGGGAAAGTGTCAGTGTGCTATTCTGTTCTAAACCAATTTTGCTGTTCCATATTTCAAATCCTTGAGTTTAGGGACAGAGAAGGACACTCGTGGAAATTATCAGTGTGCTATTCTGTGCTAAATCTTGTTTGTAGGGAGGGACAGAGTAGGACAGTGAGGGAAAGTGTCAGTGTGCTATTCTGTTCTAAACCAATTTTGCTGAACCATATTTTCAATCCTTGAGTTTAGGGACAGAGAGGTACAGTGAGTGAAACTGACAGTGTGCTATTCTGTTCTAAACCAATTTTGCTATTCCATATTTTCAATCCTTGAGTTTAGGGACAGAGAAGGACACTCGTGGAAATTATCAGTGTGCTATTCTGTGCTAAATCTTGTTTGTAGGGAGGGACAGAGTAGGACAGTGAGGGAAAGTTTCAGTGTGCTATTCTGTTCTAAACCAATTTTGCTGTTCCATATTTTCAATCCTTGAGTTTAGTGACAGAGAAGGACACTCGTGGAAATTATCAGTGTGCTATTCTGTGCTAAGTCTTGTTTGTAGGGAGGGACAGAGTAGGACAGTGAGGGAAAGTGTCAGTGTGCTATTCTGTTCTAAACCAATTTTGCTGTTCCATATTTCAAATCCTTGAGTTTAGGGACAGAGAAGGACACTCGTGGAAATTATCAGTGTGCTATTCTGTCATAATCTTGTTTGTAGGGAGGGACAGAGTAGGACAGTGAGGGAAAGTGTCAGTGTGCTATTCTGTTCTAAACCAATTTTGCTGTTCCATATTTCAAATCCTTGAGTTTAGGGACAGAGAAGGACACTCGTGAAAATTATCAGTGTGCTATACTGTGCTAAATCTTGTTTGTAGGGAGGGACAGAGTAGGACAGTGAGGGAAAGTGTCAGTGTGCTATTCTGTTCTAAACCAATTTTGCTGAACCATATTTTCAATCCTTGAGTTTAGGGACAGAGAGGTACAGTGAGTGAAACTGACAGTGTGCTATTCTGTTCTAAACCAATTTTGCTGTTCCATATTTTCAATCCTTGAGCTTAGGGACAGAGAAGGACACTCGTGGAAATTATCAGTGTGCTATTCTGTGCTAAATCTTGTTTGTAGGGAGGGACAGAGTAGGACAGTGAGGGAAAGTGTCAGTGTGCTATTCTGTTCTAAACCAATTTTGCTGTTCCAGATTTTCAATCCTTGAGTTTAGGGACAGAGAAGGACACTCGTGGAAATTATCAGTGTGCTATTCTGTGCTAAATCTTGTTTGTAGGGAGGGACAGAGTAGGACAGTGAGGGAAAGTGTCAGTGTGCTATTCTGTTCTAAACCAATTTTGCTGTTCCATATTTCAAATCCTTGAGTTTAGGGACAGAGAAGGACACTCGTGGAAATTATCAGTGTGCTATTCTGTGCTAAATCTTGTTTGTAGGGAGGGACAGAGTAGGACAGTGAGGGAAAGTGTCAGTGTGCTATTCTGTTCTAAACCAATTTTGCTGTTCCATATTTCAAATCCTTGAGTTTAGGGACAGAGAAGGACACTCGTGGAAATTATCAGTGTGCTATTCTGTGCTAAATCTTGTTTGTAGGGAGGGACAGAGTAGGACAGTGAGGGAAAGTGTCAGTGTGCTAGTCTGTTCTAAACCAATTTTGCTGAACCATATTTTCAATCCTTGAGTTTAGGGACAGAGAGGTACAGTGAGTGAAACTGACAGTGTGCTATTCTGTTCTAAACCAATTTTGCTGTTCCATATTTTCAATCCTTGAGTTTAGGGACAGAGAAGGACACTCGTGGAAATTATCAGTTTGCTATTCTGTGCTAAATCTTGTTTGTAGGGAGGGACAGAGTAGGACAGTGAGGGAAAGTTTCAGTGTGCTATTCTGTTCTAAACCAATTTTGCTGTTCCATATTTTCAATCCTTGAGTTTAGGGACAGAGAAGGACACTCGTGGAAATTATCAGTGTGCTATTCTGTGCTAAATCTTGTTTGTAGGGAGGGACAGAGTAGGACAGTGAGGGAAAGTGTCAGTGTGCTATTCTGTTCTAAACCAATTTTGCTGTTCCATATTTCAAATCCTTGAGTTTAGGGACAGAGAAGGACACTCGTGGAAATTATCAGTGTGCTATTCTGTGCTAAATCTTGTTTGTAGGGAGGGACAGAGTAGGACAGCGAGGGAAAGTTTCAGTGTGCTATTCTGTTCTAAACCAATTTTGCTGTTCCATATTTTCAATCCTTGAGTTTAGGGACAGAGAAGGACACTCGTGGAAATTATCAGTGTGCTATTCTGTGCTAAATCTTGTTTGTAGGGAGGGACAGAGTAGGACAGTGAGGGAAAGTGTCAGTGTGCTATTCTGTTCTAAACCAATTTTGCTGAACCATATTTTCAATCCTTGTGTTTAGGGACAGAGAAGGATAGGCAGGGGACAGTGTCAGTGTCATTGTTGCTAAGCCTCCTGCACAGTATACACCTGAAGGTAGCCCTTATTGCTCTTTTTCCCATCTCCCTGCAGGCCATCCATTAAAATGTCTGGAAGGCAAACAAGGAGAGGCAGACAGTCAGGAGGCAAAAAAAGAGGGCAAGCAGGCTCTGTGTCTGGGGGCAACAGTGCTGGTCGTGGACGCGGTGCATTGTCATCAGCACATGGCCATGGGACACTCTTGTCCTTCTTTTCGGCAGCTGGACATGTTGAGCCACATCATGCCGAAGACTTGGTAGAGTGGATGACCAAGCCCACCTCATCCTCCTCATCCTCTCTCACCCAGGCTCAGGGTACTGGCAAAGCAGCTGCCAAAGCGTCCTCTTCTCTGGTATCATTATCTTCATTAGTCAATCCTTCCCTAGACCCACCATGTCCTCCTCCTGAGGAGTCCCCCGAACTGTTTGAGCACAGTGTTGGGTACATGCTCCAGGAGGATGCCCAGCGTTTGGAAGGATCTGATGATGATACCCAGCTAGAGGAAGGCAGCAGCGTGAGAGCAGAGAGAGGGGATGCTCAAGAAGGACACCAATCTGGCAGTCATGCTCCAGCAGCTGCAGCATACTGCCAGATTGGCTCCAGTGATGAGGAGGGAGGGGATGATGAGGTCACTGACTCCACGTGGGTGCCTAATAGGAGAGAGGAGGAGGAGGAGGATGAGGAGGAGGCACATCTCCAACGAGGCAGGATGCCCTTGAGTGGCCAGCGTATGGGCAGCACACCGACGGAATCACACCGCAGAGCTCCGCCTGTGCAGGGCGCTGCCTCTGCCCGTCATTCAAAAAGTTCTTTGGTGTGGGCCTTTTTTGAGGCGAGTGCATCAGATCGCACAGCTGCTGTTTGCAACATATGTCTCAAGCGTATATCGCGTGGCCAAAACATCAGCCGCTTGGGCACCACATGCTTGATCAGACATATGTTGACCTGCCATGCAGCTCGTTGGCAAGCCTACCTTAAAGACCCACACCAAAGAACAAAGCTGACCTCTTCTTGCACCGCATCAGCTGGGATCTCCAACCCCACTATACCTTCACTCCTCTCTGAAACCTGCTCTGAGAGGAATGAAGGTGTAGAATTAGGTGTGTCACAGGCAAGTACTTGCGGGCACTCTGCTAGCAGTACACCAACGTCCAATTCTAGCATGCAAATTTCCCTGCCCCAGCTGCTGGACCGTCGAAAGAAGTTCACTCCCAGCCATCCACATGCCCAGCGGTTGAATGCTAGCTTGGCTAAATTGCTAGCGCTTCAACTGCTGCCTTTTCAGTTGGTAGACTCGGCCCCCTTCCGTGAGTTTGTGCAATGTGCGGTTCCTCAGTGGCAGGTTCCCAAACGCCACTTTTTCGCACGGAAGGCGATTCCGGCTCTCTACAGGCATGTGGAAGGCAATGTCTTGGCCTCGCTGGACAGGGCGGTCAGCGGTAAGGTGCATATTACCGCTGACTCATGGTCCAGCAGGCATGGACAGGGACGTTACCTTTCTTTCACGGCCCATTGGGTCACTCTTTTGGCAGCTGGGAAGGATGCAGGACAAGGTGCAGTAGTGTTGGAGGTTGTTCCACCGCCACGCCTCCAAAATGCTACTACTGGTTGTGACACACCTCTCTCCTCCACCCCCTCCTCTTCTGCTTCCTCCATGGCCTCTTCCTGTGGTTTGTCCTCGGAACCAGCGGTGCTCCGTAGGCGTTCAAGGGGCTACGCAAGTACGCAGGCAAAAAGATGCCATGCCGTGCTTGCGCTGGTGTGTTTGGGGGACAGGAGCCACACTGGGGCAGAGGTCCTGTCTGCTCTGCAGGGGCAGGCCGAGAGGTGGTTGACGCCACGCCAGATTAAGCCAGGAATGGTGGTTTGCGACAATGGCACCAACCTCCTCTCCGCCCTCCGACAGGGACAACTGACCCATGTGCCCTGTATGGCTCACGTCCTTAACCTGGTGGTGCAGCGGTTCTTGGGCAGGTACCCGGGCTTACAGGATGTCCTGAGGCAGGCCAGGAAAGTCTGTGTGCATTTCTGCAGATCTTATAATGCCAGTGCTCGCCTGGCTGAGCTGCAAAAGGAGTTGAACCTGCCCAAGAACCGCCTTATATGTGACATGCCCACCAGGTGGAACTCAACATTGGCCATGCTGCAGCGGCTGCACACGCAGCAGAGGGCCATCAATGAGTACCTGTGCGACTACGGCACCAGAACAGGGTCAGGGGAGCTCGGGTTTTTTTCACCACGCCAGTGGGGCATGATCAGGGATGCATGCACTGTCCTGGCACCATTTGAGGAGGCCACGAGGATGGTGAGCAGTGACAGTGCATGCATCAGTGACACTGTACCTCTTGTCCACCTGTTGGAGCACACGCTGCGTGGAATAATGGACAGGGCACTTGAGGCAGAACAGAGGCAGGAAGAGGAGGACTTCCTTGCCTCTCAAGGCCCCCTTTACCCAGACAGTGTTCCTTCTGTCCCACCCATCGCACAGGAAGAGGAGGAGGAGGAGGAGGATTGTGTCAGCATGGAGGTGGAGGCTGGCACTCAGCATCATCAGCAGCAGTCTTTTAGGGATGATTTACAGTCCCAAGAAACCAGTGGACTTGTACGTGGCTGGGAGGAGGTGGCTGCGAATCATGTCGTCCTTAGTGACCCAGAGGACTCCGGACTGAATGCCTCAGCTAACCTACGCTGCATGGCCTCCCTGATCCTGCAAAGTCTGCGGAAGGATCCTTGTATTCTTCGGATCAAGGAGAGGGACTATTACTGGCTGGCCACTCTCCTTGATCCACGGTACAAGGGTAAGGTTGCGGACCTTATCGTACCATCGCAGAGGGAGCAGAGGATGAGACAACTCCGGGAGGCCTTGCAGAAAGGTCTGTGCAATGCGTTCCCAGAGACTGGGAGGTTACAAACTCCTGGTCCTGGACAACGAGTTGCTGAGGCTTCGGGCAGTCAAAGAAGGAGCGGTGGGGAAGGTGGCCGTCTGACCAATGCGTTCAGACAATTCTTTAGTCCGCAGCCCCAAAGTATGATCGGTTCCAGCAACCATCGACAGCGTCTGATATACATGGTCCAGGAATACCTAGGGGCAAGGTCAGACTTGGACACCTTCCCCACCGAAAATCCTCTGGCTTACTGGGTCTTGAGGATGGATCACTGGCCAGAGCTTGCACAGTATGCAATTGAGCTACTGGCCTGTCCTGCATCCAGCGTTCTTTCAGAACGCACATTCAGTGCTGCTGGAGGATTTGTCACGGATCACAGGGTGCGCCTGTCCACCGACTCGGTTGATCGACTGACTTTCATCAAGATGAACCAGTCTTGGATCACCACCAGCTACCACACACCAGATGCTGATATAACAGACTAATTGATCTTAAAATGTCATATCCCTTCAAGACTGATGATGATGCTGAGTGCCTGTGCTGCTATGTTGACTGGCTATCCTCCTCCTCCTCCTCAATGATACGATTAATGATGATAGCTTGGAAGATCATTTTGGTTTATGGGTGACGCCACCAGTGGCTAAGGCCCAATTTTTCAGCCCCTGTTTAACAGGGGCGTGTAATTAAAATTTTTGATGCAATACTTTGCAACAGGCCTCATTGCTGTGCTCCAAGTACAGTATCTGTGAGGGCTTGCAGTGTTGTGCCACCAGTGCCTAAGGCCCAATTTTTCAGCCCCTGTTCAACAGGGGCATGCAATTATAATTATTGATCTAATAATTCACAGCAGGGCCCATTGCTGCGCCCACCAAGAGTAACTGTCAGGCCTTACAGTGTTGTGGCACCAGCACCACCATCAAAGGCCCAATTTTTACTACCACTGATCAACAATTATATGTTATTACAATTCCTGATATAATAGTTGACAGCAGGGCGTTCCAGCACCCACCAAGAATAACTGTGAGTGCTTTCAGTGTTGTGCCAACACCAACACCTAAGGGGCCAATTTCTGCAGAGTATATACGGCAGGTCCCTACTTTCAAACATCCAACTTACAAACTACTACTACTTGCAAACGGAAGAAGACAACAGGAAGTGAGAGGAAATCTACCCCTTGGAAGGAAAATTCTCTCCTGTAAGAATTAATATGGGAGAAAGGTGTCTCCTCTCTACTGATGCTTTATCACCAATCCTTGTTTCAATAAAAACACCACATTTCAAAAACAGTTGTCATTGGGACGCAAAGTGAGGTGAAATGTTCTGAACAGGGGCACAGACAGCAAAAAAAATGTGACCGGGGTGATAACCGTTCCCTATGTTTTACAAAAAGCTAAAAAAAAGGAATTTGGCATGGAGCTCCACTTAAACAATGCAGCTGTTAAAAATTACAAACAGATTCTACATAAGAACAAACCTACAGTCCCTGTCTTGTATGCACCGCCTGTATACGGCTGTTCAGAGTATATAGGTCCTTTTTTATTTTGTGTGCGGGGTTCCCCTTAATATCCATACAAGACCCAAAGGGGCTGGTAATGGGCTGGGGTAGGGGGGGGGGGGGGGGTTGATGGGGTAGCTATGCCATTTTTCCTAAAGATTTTTATCCATATTACCGGGACCAGACATTGCATTAAAGCCGCAAGCAGTTTTAAATGGCTTTTTTTCCTTTAGAAATGTTATTTTGTGCAGGGACAGTTCTAAACATGGGAAACACGTGGCACTTCACAGGCATACTTTAGACACCCCCCAGGTACAATATTTAAAGGAATATTTGACTTTTTTTTTTTCACTTTATGCATCATTAAAATGACTGCTCCCGGAAAACGTCCGTTTTTAAAACTTCTTTTTGCATTGATACATGTCCCCTGGTGCAGAACCCGGGTTCCCAAACTCTGTTTCGGACAATAACATGGATAATAGTCGTTATAATTAGCACTTTAGAATCCAAATGTTCGCATCCATTGTATTTAATAGGGTTCTAATGTTCGTGCGAACTTTCGGTCCGTTCGCGGGTTCTGGTGCGAACCGAACCCGGGGGTGTTCGGCTCATCACTACTTGGAATAGTTAATTTTTAGGTGAAAAATACTTCGGAATTGCTCGAGGACTTGCATCAAGTTAGGCAAAGACGTCAAAGGGGAGGAGAGAAAAAGTAATATGTCGTCAGCAAAAGCTGCGAGTTTATATTCCTTGTGATGTATGTCAACACCCTTTATATCAGGATTTGCCCAGATGCAGCGAAGGAGCAGTTCCAACGTGAGGATACACAGGATAGGGGAAAGGGGGCAACCCTGTCTGGTGCCATTGTGGATGGAGAAGACCTTCGACAAGTGACCATTAACCTGGACCCTGGCTCGTGGATTCGTGTACAACGCTCCAACATATGCCCTCATTCTATTCCCTAGGCCTAAAGCCTCTAAAACTGAGTCCATGTAGTCCCAGGCCACTTTATCGAAGGCCTTCTCTGCATCCATCAACAGAAAAAAGCCCTCGTGTCTGGAAGAAGTAAGCCAATGATGTAGGTTGAGGGCCTTGATGGTATTATCCCTGGCTTCTCTGCCAGGGACAAAGCCTACCTGATTGAGACCTAGCCATGTCGGAACATGAAAAGCAAGTCGGTTTGCAAGAATTTTGGAAAAAAGTTTCACGTCGACATTGAGGAGCGAGATCGGCCTATAGTTTGCGACATCAGAGGGGTCTTTATTCTCTTTAGGTATTACCGCAATATACGCTTCCAACAGGGTACTGGATTTGCAAGGGGAGCCTGATAGAGAGTTGAAGGCTCTGACAAAACCCAGCGTTAGGAGATCTGCAAAGCATTTGTAGTACTGTGCTGTAAGGCCGTCAGGTCCTGGGCTTTTGCCTGGTTTTGTGGCTTTCAAAGCCTCCAGCCATTCCTCTGATGACAACGGCGAATCTAACGATTGCTGATCTTCCATTGACAGTGTCTGTGGGGAATATTTGTGCAAAAAGTCCTTAATCAGGTTTGCCCGTGCATCTGCCGAAATAACACCCTCCTCGCTAGTCTTAATGTTATACAATTTGCTATAAAAATCTCGGAACTGTCGTGCAATATCCTCATTCCTAGTATGAATTTTGCCATGTTTATCCCTCACATGATGAATGGTAGAAGCAAGAACACGTTTCTGCGTGAATCTTGCTAGTAATCTTCCTGGTTTGTTCCATTGCTCGTAGAACAACTTCTGTGACAACATAAAACGTTTCCGAGCTCTTTTGTATAATTCCTCGCGCAGGAGAGTTCTAGTATCCACTAATTCAGTTGCTACTTGAGCCGCCAACAAACATTTATGTTGCGCCTCCAGTCTTGAGATTTTCCTTACCAGGGTCTGGTATGGATTTTAAGCGGAACCCATACGCCAAAAAAACGGCATGGGGTCCCCCAAAATCCATACCAGACCCTTATCCGAGCACGCAGCCCGGCCGGTCAGGAAAGGGGGTGGGGATGAGCGAGCGCCCCCCCTCCTGAACCATACCAAGCCACATGCCCTCAACATGGGGGGGTGGGTGCTTTAGGGCAGGGCGCGCCCTGCGGCCCCCCCACCCCAAAGCACCTTGCCCCCATGTTGATGAGGACAAGGGCCTCTACCTGACAACCCTGGCTGTTGGTTGTCGGGGTCTGCGGGTTGGGGGCATATTGGAATCCAGGAGACCCCTTTAATAAGGGGGCCCCCAGTTATTGGCCCCCCACCCTATGTGAATGAGTATGGGGTACATCGTACCCCTACCCATTCACCTGGTGTAAAAAAAAAATGTCAATAAAAAAACACACTACACAGATTTTTAAAGTAATTTATTAGGCAGCTCCGGGGGTCTTCTTCCGTCTTCGGGGTCTCTTCTTCTGCTCTCCGGTGTCGTCTCTGCGCTTTCTGGTTCTTCTCCCTCTCTCCGGTGCCTTCTTCCTTCTGTCGGGCACCTCCGCTATCTTCTTCCAGCTCTTTTGCTAGCGGCGGCCCGGTCTTCTCTGTAGTCTTCTTCCCTCTTCTCTTCTTCGATGTTGACACGACGCTGCCTCCCGCTGTAATGCCGTGTTTGCGGTGCGCAACGACTTATATAGGCATGGGGCGTGGTCACCCTGAGTCCTAGAGTATAGTTCCTGCTGATGTTGTGCAGAGAGTACCAAATCTTCTAGTCTACTAATCTCCTTTACTTTGTGTATCCTCATCCCAACTGTCGGTGGTAATAGCGATTTCCATGCACTTCAATGATAATGAACTCTGGCGTCCTCGGGGTGACTCTGGATTTGATCGGCCCTACAAAATTCGGCCCCTCATAAACCACTTCAACCAACAGTTTGCAGCCTTGTTTACTCTTGATCAAGTTGTCTGCGTTGATGAGTTTTCTGGCCACTTGTCTATCAAACAGTATCTTCCCAGCAAGCGTGCCAGATATGGGGTCAAGATGTATAAGCTCTGTGACAGGGTAACAGGCTATACATATAGTTTTATGGTTTACGAGGTAAGAGATAGTCACGTAGAGCCGGAGAACTGCCCAGACTACATAGGGAGCGCTGGTAAGATTGTGGAAGACTTGGTGGGACTTACACGAGCGTGCAACTTTTTAGTCACCTTTTGGATTGTGGAATTGGCGCATGTGGCACCGTGCAATCTAATCATCGGGGCTTCTCCCAACGGCTTGTAGAATCCCGACTTAGATGGGGGGAGAGAGCCTGCTTGAAGTGTAATAATTTGTTAGCAGTGAAGTGGAGGGATTCACAGAATTTTTTCGTTCTGTCCTCCCTTCACGCAGATACGACAGTCCAAATTCCTACAGCGACTGGTGTTGTGGAGAAACCCCTCTGTGTCCACGAATACAAGCTTAACATGGGAGGGGTGGACCTCAACGACCAGTTGTTGGCGCTGTATAGTGATGAGCCGAACACCCCCAGCAGTCATTTTAATGATGCATAAAGTGAAAAAAAAAGTCAAATATTCCTTTAAATATCGTACCTGGGGGGTGTCTAAAGTATGCCTGTGAAGTGCCACGTGTTTCCCGTGTTTAGAACTGTCACTGCACAAAATTACATTTCTAAAGGAAAAAAAGCCATTTAAAACTGCTTGCGGCTTTAATGTAATGTCTGGTCCCGGTAATATGGATGAAAATCTTTAAGAAAAATGGCATAGCTACCCCATCACACCCCCCCTACCCCAGCCCATTACCAGCCCCTTTGGGTCTTGTATGGATATTAAGGGGAACCCAGCACACAAAATAAAAAAGGCCCTATATACTCTGAACAGCTGTATACAGGCGGTGCATACAAGACAGGGACTGTAGGTTTGTTCTTATGTAGAATCTGTTTGTAATTTTGAACAGGTACATTGTTTAAGTGTAGCTCCAGCCAAAAAATCTATTTTTAAGCTTTTTGGAAAACATAGGGAAGGGTTATCACCCCTGTAACATTTGTTTTGCTGTCTGTGCAGTGTGCACCTGTTCAGAACAGTTCACCTCACTTTCCGTCCTAATGACAAATGTTTTTTGAAAATTTGCGGTTTTTATTGAAACAAGAATCGGTAATAAAGCATCAGTGGAGAGGAGACACTTTTTTCCCATATTAACTCTTATGCCCCATACACACAATTGTTTTTCATGCCATTAAAAATGCCATTTTTAAAAATGGCCATTAAAACTGATCGTGTGTATGCTCCAGAGCATTTTTAACGACGTGAAAAACGGCCATTAAAAATTTCGAACATGCTCTCTTTTTTCACGTCGTTTTTCATGTCGTTTTTTTTAACGACGTGAAAAACGATAGTGTGTATGCTTTAACGACGTGAAAAAAAACACGCATGCTCAGAATCAAGTGTGAGACGGGAGCGCTCGTTCTGGTAAAACTAGCGTTCGTAATGGAGAAAGCACATTCGTCATGCTGTAACGGACTGAAAAGCACGAGGCTGAAAAGCGCGAATCGTCGCTCAACAAACTTTACTAACATGAAGGGTGGCGTTATTAGAATGGAACTTCCCCTTTATAGTGCCGTCGTACGTGTTGTACGTCACTGCGCTTTGCTTGAACATTTTTTAAAATGATGGTGTGTACGCAAGACAGGCTTGAGAGGAAACAAGAATAAAAATGACGAGAAAAACGTCAGTTTTAAAAATGGCATGAAAAACGATCGTGTATATGGGGCATTACAGGAGAGAATTTGCCTTCCTAGGGGTAGATTTCCTCTCACTTCCTGTTGTATCCTTCCGTTTGCAAGGAGGAGTCATTTGTAAGTTGGGTGTTTGAAAGTAGGGGCCTGCCGTATATAATTTGCCCCTTACATGTTGGTGTTGCCACAACACTGTGAGCCCTCACAGTTACTCTTGGTGGGTGCATGAATGGGCCCTGCTGTGAATTATTAGATCAAGAATTGTAATTGCATGCCCCTGTTAAACGGGCAGAAAAATTGGGCCTTAGGCACTGGTGCCACAACACTGCAACCCCTCACAGATACTGTACTTGGAGCACAGCAATGAGCCCTGTTGCAAAGTATTGCATCAAAATTTTTAATTACACGCCCCTGTTAAACAGGGGCTGAAAAATTGGGCCTTTGGTGGTGGTGGTGGTGGTGGTGTTGACACAACACTGTAAGGCCTCACAGTTAGTCTTGGTGGGCGCAGGAATGGGCCCTGCTGTGAATTATTAGATCAAGAATTGTAATTACATGCCCCTGTTAAACAGGGGCAGAAAAATTGGGCCTTAGACACTGGTGCCACAACACTGCAACCCCTCACAGATACTGTACTTGGAGCACAGCAATGAGCCCTGTTGCAAAGTATTGCATCAAAAATTGTAATTACACGCCCCTGTTAAACAGGGGCTGAAAAATTGGGCCTTAGCCACTGGTGCTGGTGCCACGACACTGCAACCTCTCCCAGATACTCTAGTTGGAGTGCAGGAATGAGCCCTGCTGCAAAGCATTGCATAGAAAATTGTAATTACATGCCCCTGTTAAACAGGGGCATACAAATTGGGCCTTAGGCACTGGTGCCACAACACTGCAACCCCTCACAGATACTGTTCCTGGAGCACAGCAATGAGCCCTGTTGCAAAGTATTGCATCAAAAATTGTAATTACACGCCCCTGTTTAACAGGGGCTGAAAAATTGGGCCTTAGCCACTGGTGCTGGTGCCACGACACTGCAACCACTCCCAGATACTCTAGTTGGAGTGCAGGAATGAGCCCTGTGGACAGGCGCACCCTGTGATCCGTGACAAATCCTCCAGCAGCACTGAATGTGCGTTCTGAAAGAACGCTGGATGCAGGACAGGCCAGTAGCTCAATTGCATACTGTGCAAGCTCTGGCCAGTGATCCATCCTCAAGACCCAGTAAGCCAGAGGATTTTCGGTGGGGAAGGTGTCCAAGTCTGACCTTGCCCCTAGGTATTCTTGCACCATGTATATCAGACGCTGGCGATGGTTGCTGGAACCGATCATACCTTGGGGCTGCGGACTAAAGAATTGTCTAAACGCATCGGTCAGACGGCCACCTTCCCCACCGCTCCTTCTTTGACTGACTGAAGCCTCAGCAACTCGTTGTCCAGGACCAGGAGTTTGTAACCTCCCAGTCTCTGGGAACGCGTTGCACAGACCTTTCTGCAAGGCCTCCCGGAGTTGTCTCATCCTCTGCTCCCTCTGCGACGGTAAGATAAGGTCCGCAACCTTACCCTTGTACCGTGGATCAAGGAGAGTGGCCAGCCAGTAATGGTCCCTCTCCTTGATCCGAAGACTACGAGGATCCTTCCGCAGACTTTGCAGGATCAGGGAGGCCATGCAGCGTAGGTTAGCTGAGGCATTCGGTCCGGAGTCCTCTGGGTCACTAAGGACGACATGATCCGCAGCCACCTCCTCCCAGCCACGTACAAGTCCACTGGTTTCTTGGGACTGTAAATCATCCCTAAAAGACTGCTGCTGATGATGCTGAGTGCCAGGCTCCACCTCCATGCTGACACACTCCTCCTCCACCTCCTCCTCCTCCTCTTCTTCCTGTGCGATGGGTGGGACAGAAGGAACACTGTCTGGGTAAAGGGGGCCTTGAGAGGCAAGGAAGTCCTCCTCTTCCTGCCTCTGTTCTGCCTCAAGTGCCCTGTCCATTATTCCACGCAGCGTATGTTCCAACAGGTGGACAAGAGGTACAGTGTCACTGATGCATGCACTGTCACTGCTCACCATCCTCGTGGCCTCCTCAAATGGTGCCAGGACAGTGCATGCATCCCTGATCATGCCCCACTGGCATGGTGAAAAAAAAACGAGCTCCCCTGACCCTGTCCTGGTGCCGTAGTCGCACAGGTACTCATTGATGGCCCTCTGCTGCGTGTGCAGCCGCTGCAGCATGGCCAACGTTGAGTTCCACCTGGTGGGCATGTCACATATAAGGCGGTTCTTGGGCAGGTTCAACTCCTTTTGCAGCTCAGCCAGGTGAGCACTGGCATTATAAGATCTGCGGAAATGCACACAGACTTTCCTGGCCTGCCTCAGGACATCCTGTAAGCCGGGTACCTGCCCAAGAACCGCTGCACCACCAGGTTAAGGACGTGAGCCACACAGGGCACATGGGTCAGTTGTCCCTGTCGGAGAGCGGAGAGGAGGTTGGTGCCATTGTCGCAAACTACCATTCCTGGCTTAAGCTGGTGTGGCGTCAACCACCTCTCGGCCTGCCCCTGCAGAGCAGACAGAACCTCTGCCCCAGTGTGGCTCCTGTCCCCCAAACACACCAGCGCAAGCACGGCATGGCATCTTTTTGCCATGGAGGAAGAAGAAGAGGAGGGGGTGGAGGACAGAGGTGTGTCACAACCAGTAGTAGCATTTTGGAGGCGTGGCGGTGGAACAACCTCCAACACTACTGCACCTTGTCCTGCATCCTTCCTAGCTGCCAAAAGAGTGACCCAATGGGCCGTGAAAGAAAGGAAACGTCCCTGTCCATGCCTGCTGGACCATGAGTCAGCGGTAATATGCACCTTACCGCTGACCGCCCTGTCCAACGAGGCCAAGACATTGCCTTCCACATGCCGGTAGAGAGCCGGAATCACCTTCCGTGAGAAAAAGTGGCGTTTGGGAACCTGCCACTGAGGAACCGCACATTGCACAAACTCACGGAAGGGGGCCAAGTCTACCAACTGAAAAGGCAGCAGTTGAAGCGCTAGCAATTTAGCCAAGCTAGCATTCAACCGCTGCGCATGTGGATGGCTGGGAGTGAACTTCTTTTGACGGTCCAGCAGCTGGGGCAGGGAAATTTGCCTGCTAGAATCGGACGTCGGTGTACTGCTAGCAGAGTGCCCGCAAGTACTTGGCTGTGACACACCTAATTCTACACCTTCATTCCTCTCAGTGCAGGTTTCAGAGAGGACTGAAGGTATAATGGGGCTGGAGATCCCAGCTGATGCGGTGCAAGAAGAGGTCAGCTTTGTTCTTTGGTGTGGGTCTTTAAGGTAGGCTTGCCAACGAGCTGCATGGCAAGCATGTGGTGCCCAAGCGGGTGATGTTTTGGCCACGCGATATACGCTTGAGACATATGTTGCAAACAGCAGCTGTGCGATCTGAAGCACTCGACTCAAAAAAGGCCCACACCAAAGAA
Source organism: Rana muscosa (assembly GCA_029206835.1). Taxonomy (NCBI): domain Eukaryota; kingdom Metazoa; phylum Chordata; class Amphibia; order Anura; family Ranidae; genus Rana; species Rana muscosa. Next base: position 69,019,690 of record CM055119.1, read on the forward strand.
CTTTTTGAATAACGGGCAGAGGCAGCGCCCTGCACAAGCGGAGCTCTGCGGTGTGATTCCGTTGGTGTGCTGCCCTTACGCTGGCCCCCCAAGGGCATCCTGCCTCGTTGGAGATGTGCCTCCTCCTCATCCTCCTCCTCCTCCTCTCTCCTATTAGGCACCCACGTGGAGTCAGTGACCTCATCATCCCCTCCCTCCTCATCACTGGAGCCAATCTGGCAGTATGCTGCAGCTGCTGGAACATGACTGCCAGATTGGTGTCCTTCTTGAGCATCCCCTCTCTCTGCTCTCACGCTGCTGCCTTCCTCTAGCTGGGTATCATCATCAGACCCTTCGAAACGCTGGGCATCCTCCTGGAGCATGTACCCAACACTGTGCTCAAACAGTTCGGGGGACTCCTCAGGAGGACATGGTTGGTCTAGGGAAGGAGTGACTGATGATGACATTGATACCAGGGAAGAGGACGCTTTGGCAGCTGCTTTGCCAGTACCCTGAGCTTGGGTGAGAGAGGATGAGGAGGATGAGGAGGGCTTGGTCATCCACTCTACCAAGTCTTCGGCATGATGCGGCTCAACACGTCCAGCTGCCGAAAAGAAGGACAAGCGTGTCCCATGGCCACGTGCTGATGGCGATGCACCGCGTCCATGACCAGCACTGTTGTCTCTAGACACAGAGCCTGCTTGCCCTCTTTTATTGGCTCCTGACTGTCCTTGTTAGCCTTCCAGACATTCTAATGGCCTGCAGGGAAATGGGAAAACCAGCAATACAGGCTAAGTTCAGGTGTAATATGGTCAGGAGGCACACTCCGCCCGCTGTAAGTGCCGCAAAATCCTGTTGGTGTAACACACCAGGAAAAAGCAGCAATACAGGCTAAGTTCAGGTGTAATATGGTCAGGAGGCACACTCCGCCCCCTGTAAGTGCCGCAAAATCCTGTTGGTGTAACACACCAGGAAAAAACAGCAATACAGGCTAAGTTCAGGTGTAATATGGTCAGGAGGCACACTCTGCCCGCTGTAAGTGCCGTAAAATCCTGTTGGTGTAACACACCAGGAAAAAAACAGCAATACAGGCTAAGTTCAGGTGTAATATGGTCAGGAGGCACACTCAGCCCGCTGTAAGTGCCGCAAAATCCTGTTGGTGTAACACACCAGGAAAAAGCAGCAATACAGGCTAAGTTCAGGTGTAATATGGTCAGGAGGCACACTCCGCCCGCTGTAAGTGCCGCAAAATCCTGTTTGTGTAACACACCAGGAAAAAGCAGCAATACAGGCTAAGTTCAGGTGTAATATGGTCAGGAGGCACACTCCGCCCGCTGTAAGTGCCGCAAAATCCTGTTGGTGTAACACACCAGGAAAAAGCAGCAATACAGGCTAAGTTCAGGTGTAATATGGTCAGGAGGCACACTCCGTCCGCTGTAAGTGCCGCAAAATCCTGTTGGTGTAACACACCAGGAAAAAGCAGCAATACAGGCTAAGTTCAGGTGTAATATGGTCAGGAGGCACACTCCGCCCACTGTAAGTGCCGCAAAATCCTGTTGGTGTAAAACACCTGGAAAAAGCAGCAATACGGGCTAACTTCAGATGTGTAATGTGCAGGAGGCTTAGCAACAATGACACTGACACTGTCCCCTGCCTATCCTTCTCTCTCCCTGCACACAAGGTTTATCAAAGTATATGACACTGACACTCAGCCTGCCTATCCTTCTCTCTCCCTGCACACAAGATTTAGCAAAGAATATGACACTGACACTGTCCCCTGCCTATCCTTCTCTCTCCCTGCACACAAGGTTTATCAAAGTATGACACTGACACTCTCCCTGCCTATCCTTCTCTCTCCCTGCACACAAGGTTTAGCAAAGAATATGACACTGACACTCTCCCTGCCTATCCTTCTCTGTCCCTACACACAAGGTTTAGCAAAGAATGGATTTGACACTGTCCCTGCCTATCCTTCACTTTCCCTGCTCCGGAACACACTACACGAGGCCGCCGCGCTTGCGGCCTTTTATAGTGTGGGGCGTGTACTAAACCCCCTCAGCTATAATTGGCCACAGGCATCCTGCCTGTGGCCAATCATTGCTCTCCTCGCTGCCGGCGCTGTGATTGGCCAAGCATGCAGGGTCACAGTGCATGCTTGGCCAATCACAGCGCCGGGATTACACTGCGATGGCACAGTGTATTGTGGGCCGTTCGCGTCACTCGAATTTGGCGCGAACGGCCCAAATCGTTCGTTGTTCGCCGAACGCGCGAACAGCCGATGTTCGAGTCGAACCTATGTTCGACTTGAACACCGAGCTCATCCCTAGCGCTGTATCAAATTGCCTGTAAGGCCAGAGGATGGTATAAAAAGTGTCTGTATATTTATTTCAATTGTTTCTGCTGAATGCTTTTGTGCTATACAAAGCTTCAGGACAAACTGGATCCTTCCTTAAATTCCAGGAAGAGATCATCACAGCCCTTCTGTTTCCAGACTGTGCTGTGGCCCACCTTCCCAATGCAAATGCAGTGTGCCGGCTGCATGAGAGGCATTTTCCGTATGTCCTCCCTGGTACCCCTACCCAAAGAACACCCCAAAGAAGATGTTGTGTCTGCAGAAAACGCAGATTTAGGCATGAAACACACTTTTATTGTCCCTCCTGCCCTGACCAACCTGGTCTCTGCATCGGTGACTGTTTCAAACGCTACCACACACTAGTGGAGTATTAGCATAGGGTACAGCACTGCACAGTCCTAGGGCACACTAACACAGGTTCTTGAAAGATGAGATGGCCATCTCATTTTGAAAGACCCTAATCTGGAACATTCACAGTTTACAGTTTTTATAAAAGTACAAAAAACAAATAAAAATAATTAAAAACACACACAAAAAAATAAAAAATAAAAAAGCCAAAAATAGTTGTGGTTTTATTTTTTCCCTCTCCCTATTGTTCTTTCTCTTATGTTCATTCTCTATTGTCTGCTCTATTGTTTGCTCACTATTGTTGTATATCTATTGTTCTCTGTAATGAACTGTAATGTTTTATTTTTACTACGTTTTATTGTATTTGCTTTGCAGGTATGGTATGTCTTACTGTTATACTGTAATGTTACTTTGTTTTATTGTTAACCATCATTTGCTTAGCAGGTGCACCATTCAGCTGCAGCACAGGTTTATTTTTTCTGACAGCAACAGCGTTGGCTCCCACGATACGTAAATCAGTGACTCCAGTGCTGTAGGAGGTGATTTCACCACCACAGTTAACAAAAAAGAGCATATATGCCGAAGCATGGGGGCAGGGGTGGAGAAGCGATTAGGGGTGGATTGCTCTCATGCTTTGGCATATATTTTTTAACAGATTGCTTTCAATTTTTTTATTTTTTACTGTTTTATTGAATTTGCTTTGCAGGTATTGTATGTCTTACTGTTATACTGTAATGCTACTTTGTTTTATTGTTAATAATCATTTGCTTAGCAGGTACGCCATTCAGCTGCAGCACTGATTTATTCATCTTGACAGCAACAGCGTTTGCTCCCACGATACGTAAATCAGCGACTCCAGTGTTGTACGAGGTGATTTCACCACCACAATTAAAAAAATGGTGCATGTATGCCCATCATTAGAAGTGGGTGGATGAAGGGCAGTATTCTAATAGTGGGAATACCCACAGATCAATCTCTTTTTTTCGTTCAGCCCACAGGCTGTATGAAAAAAAGAACATTACAATGTAAGCCCAACAAGGACCAGCAACGTACTGGTATGTTTCTGGACTTTGAGTGATTATACCAGAATGATGCCTGCAGGTTTAGGTATCATCTTGGTATCATTCTTTTTAGCCAGTGGCCGGCTTTCATGTAAAAGCAATCCTAGTGGTTAATTAGCCTCTAGACTGCTTTTACAAGCAGTGGGAGGGAACGTCCCCCCTCCTACTGTCTTCCATGGTTTTCTCTGGCTCTTCTGTCCCAACAGGGAACCCGATAATGCAGCCGGTGGTTCAGCCAGCTGACCATAGAGCTGATCAGAGACCAGAATGGATCCAATCATCTCTATGGCCTAAAGCTGCGAGCATTTCATGGTTTTGCCAGATATAAACAGTGCCATTGGGAAATTGGGGAAGCATTTTATCACACTTGATGTGGTCAGATGCTTTGAGGGCAGAGGAGAGATCTAGGGTCAAAAGCCCTGTACACATGATCGGATGTCCTATGGATTCTAATCCGATGGACGCCGTGACGTACAACACATACAACGGCACTATAAAGGGGAAGTTCAAATCCAATGGCGCCACCCTTTGGGCTGCTTTTACTGATTTCGTGTTACCGCGTGTTAGTAAAAGTTTGTTGAGAGCCGATTTGCGCTTTTCAGATAGTTTTCTGCGTTTCAGTTTGTGCTTGTGGATTCGTATTTGTCTTTCAGTGCGTGTAGTCAGGTCGTATCTGTTTTGCAGTGCGTTCTTGTCCTCTCGTTACTGTTTTTCAGGTCGTTCTTCACAGGCCTTGCTGTTCCTCGGTGCATTCTGTTTAAGTTCGTTCTGACCAGCCGACCGGTTTAATGCCATGAAGTATGTTCTCATCGTAGAGCTCGTGCTGCGTATGCGCTTGATGTTGCGGTTAATACTTTGACCCAAGCTCAGTCCATGAACAGGGCAAGGAGGAGTTCATGGACCAAGAATTGGTTGCTCCAGCGGGACCAATTCTCTCATATGCCTCTGCTGTGGCAAATCCAAGAGAATAATCCTGATGACTTCAGGAATTATCTCCGGATGACAGACCCCGTTTTTCACCGTCTGTTGGATTTGCTGTCCCCTATATCACGAGGCAGGACGCTGTGATGCGCTAGGCCATCACTGCCGAGCAGAGGCTTATTGCCACGTTGAGATATCTGGCAATTGGGTGAAGCTTGCAGGACCTCAAGTTCACGACAGGTATCATTATCCCTGAAACTTGTTCTGTCATCATACAAGTCATGCAGAAGGACTATATTAAGGTAAGTTTTCTCCTTTAACATCACATTCTATGTATTTCATGTTTGCTAATGTATTATATTTTTTTCATCCTTTCCTAATTACCATGATTGTAATATGCTGTGAATGTCCCCTTTGTCCCCATGCATGCTGTAAGTTTTAAATGCTCCTTTTTTGGCCTACATGCATATTTCCCTTCACTAACCTCTCCAGCATGCTATCCTGGGCTCAAACACACCTAGTCTAGTCTGTTAACAATGTATTTTGTCAGCTCTGTTGTAAACCCCCCCTAAAATGTGTCCCAATGTTTTATTTAACTAGTTGGAGCCCGGGCCATAGACGAATGGTGGCTCTAGATATCCGGGAGGACGTCAATAGACTCCTCCGGCGCGTCACTGACATGCCGATGCGCGTGCCTGGCGGCCGCGATGTCTGCCAGGCACCAGCGATCGGCTGGTACGCAGACAAGGATGTGGATCTCTGTCTGTAAACACAGAAATCCACGTCCTGTCAGGGAGAGGAGACCGATGCTGTGTCCCTTGTACATAGGGACACAGATCGGTCACCTCCCCCAGTCAGTCCCCTCCCCCCACAGTAGTAATCACTCCCAGGGCACACATTTAACCCCTTCCTCGCCCCCTACAGGTTAACCCCTTCACTGCCAGTGTCATTTTTACAGTAACCAGTGCATTTTTATAGCACTGATCGCTGTAAAAATGACAATGGTCCCAAAATGGTGTCAAAAGTGTCCGATGTGTCCTTCATAATGTCGCAGTCACAATAAAAATCGCTGATCGCCGCCATTACTAGTAAAAAAAAAAAAATTATTAATAAAAATGCTATAAAACTATGCCCTATTTTGTAGACACTATACCTTTTGCGCAAACCAATCAATAAACGCTTATTACGATTTTTTTTGACCAAAAATATGTAGAAGAATACGTATCGATCTAAATTTGGATATTTATTATAGCAAAAAGTAAAAAATATTGTGTTTTTTTCAAAATCGTCGCTCTTTTTTCGTTTATAGCGCAAAGATGATCAAATACCACCAAAAGAAAGCTCTATTTGTGGGAAAAAAAGGACGCCAATTTTGTTTGGGAGCCACGTTGCACGACCGCGCAATTGTCATTCAAAGTGTGACAGCGCTGAAAGCTGAAAATTGGCCTGGGCAGGAAGGGGGTTTAAGTGCCCAGTAAGCAAGTGGTTAACATTCTATTTCAGCAGAGTGGTAGAGGCTTTTTTGGGGGGGCTAGAACCCCCCCTCCTAAAATGTGTCCAAATGTTTTATTTAACATTCTATTTCAGCAGAGTGATAGAGTTTTTTTTTGGGGGGGGGGCAAAATCAGCAAGAACCCCCTCCCCCCTAAAATGTGTCCAAATGTTTTATTTAACATTCTATTTCAGCAGAGTGGTAGAGGCTTTTTTGGGGGGGGGGCAAAATCAGCTAGAACCCCCTCCCCCCTAAAGTGCGTCCCAATGTTTTATTTAACATTCTATTTCAGCAGAGTGGTAGAGGCTTTTTTGGGGGGGGGGCAAAATCAGCTAGAACCCCCTCCTCCCCTTAATTTTTTCCAATGGGCCATCAGAGGGGGTGAGTCATCTGATAAGTGGGCCTTCTATTTTTGTCTTTAACCACTTAACGACCGCCCACTGTAAATATACGTCAGCAGAATGGCACCGACAGGCAGAATCACGTACATATACGTGATTGCCTTTGTATAGTTGGGGGGTCCGATCGGACCCCCCTTCTTTACAGTGGGTGGTCGTTTTACCTTCAGGAGCGATCCGGCATGAGGCGACGGCCGTTCGATTCCGGACACCCCCTCTCGATCGCTCCCGGCGAATGAGAGAGCTTCCCCTGTCTGCCAGGAAGGAGGAAGTGATGTCATCTCTCCTGGGGCGCTCACATATACCGAGCGCCGTACAGGAGAAGATGCAGGTTAGTACACAAAACAGCACACTGACACCAGGACACATAGGCACATAAATCGCCCCCCAGGCCCCCCCAGACACCCCCAGATCACCCCCCAGCCCCCCCAGCCCCCAGTCACAGTGTCACTGATTGCAGTTACCATTTATTTAGTGATCACTGCAATCAGTGACATTTGTGACTGTAAAAGTGTCACTACATTTAGTTTTAGGTCCAGTGTAGCCCCCTAACCCCCCCCTAATAAAGGTTTAACCCCCTGATCACCCCCCAGATAACCCTTTCACCCCCTATCACCACTGTCACTAAGTTATAATTTTTCTGATCGATGTCTTAGCGTCGGTGATGCTGATCGGTAGCCAGTAATTTTTTTTAGGTTCGCCGCAGGTTTTTATAGCGTCGGGTACCCCCATATATTACCTAATGAAGGTTTAACCCCCTTGATCGCCCCCCAGGTAACCCTTTCACCCCCCATCACCACTGTCACTAAGTTATAATTTTTCTGATCGATGTCTTAGCGTCGGCGATGCTGATCGGTAGCCAGTAATTTTTTTTAGGTTCGCCGCAGGTTTTTATAGCGTCGGGTACCCCCATATATTACCTAATAAAGGTTTAACACCCTTGATCACCCCCCAGGTAACCCTTTCACCCCCTAGCACCGCCGTCGCTATGCGATCATTTTTCTGATCAATGTCTTAGCGTCGGTGATGCTGATCGGTAGCCAGTAATTTTTTTTAGGTTCGCCGCAGGTTTTTATAGCGTCGGGTACCCCCATATATTACCTAATAAAGGTTTAACCCCCTTGATCGCCCCCCCAGGTAACCCTTTCACCCCCTATCACCACTGTCACTAAGCGATAATTTTTCTGATCGATGTCTTAGCGTCGGCGATGCTGATCGGTAGCCAGTAATTTTTTTTAGGTTCGCCGCAGGTTTTTATAGCGTCGGGTACCCCCATATATTACCTAATAAAGGTGTAACCCCCTTGATCACCCCCCAGGTAACCCTTTCACCCCCTAGCACCGCCGTCACTATGCGATCATTTTTCTGATCGATGTCTTAGCGTCGGTGATGCTGATCGGTAGCCAGTAATTTTTTTTAGGTTCGCCGCAGGTTTTTATAGCGTCAGGTACCCCCATATATTATCTAATAAAGGTTTAACCCCCTGATCGCCCCCCAGGTAACCCTTTCACCCCCTATCACCACTGTCGCTAAGCAATCGTTTTTATGATCGTTGTCTTAGTGTCGGTGATGCCGATAGGTAGCCAGTAATTTTTTTTTAGGTTCGCCGTCAGGTTTTTATATAGCGTCAGGTACCCCCATATATTACCTAATAAAGGTTTTAACCCCCTAATTGCCCCTAGTTAACCCTTTCACCAGTGATCATCATATAAGTGTTACGGGTGACGCTGGTTAGTTTGCTTTTTATAGTGTCAGGGCACCCGCCGTATATAACCCAATAAAGGTTTAACCCCCTGATCGCCCGGCGGGTGATATCAGTTAGGTTTTAGCGTCAGAGAGGGTCTGTGTCACACCCCAGGCAGCGTCAGGTTAGTGCCAGTAGCGCTAACACCCACACGTGAAGCATACACCCCCCTTTGTGGTATAGTATCTGATCAGCTCAATATCTGATCTGATCAGATCTATACTAGCGTCCCCAGCAGTTTAGGGTTCCCAAAAACACACTGTTAGTGGGATCAGCCCAGATACCTGCTAGCACCTGCGTTTTGCCCCTCCATCCAGCCCAGGCCACCGAAGTGCAGTATCGATCGATCACTGTCACTTGCAAAACACAACACACATAACTGCAGCGTTCGCAGAGACAGGCCTGATCCCTGCGACTCCAGTGCTGTAGGAGGTGATTTCACCACCACAGTTAAAAAAAAAAAGCATATATGCCGAAGCATTGGGGCAGCAGGAGCGGAGGAGCGATTTTGCTCCTAATGCCGCGTATATACGGTCGAAATTCCGACGGAGGCTTGCCCGTGGAAAAGTCTGACCATGTGTACGCGGCATAACTTTTGCGAGAAGATGCCCCCATGCTTCGGCATATATAAATGGTGCATGTATGCCCATCATTAGAAGTGGGTGGATGAAGGGCGGTATTCTAATGGTGGGCATACCCACCGATCAATCTTTTTTTTTCGTTCAGCCAACAGGCTGCATGAAAAAAAAGATTACAATACATGTCCAACAAGGACCAGCAACGTACTGGTATGTTGCTGGACTTTGAATGTTTATACCAGAATGATGCCTGTGGGTTTAGGTATCATCTTGGTATCATTCTTTTCAGCCAGCAGCCGGCTTTCATGTAAAAGCAATCCTAGTGGCTAATTAGCCTCTGGACTGCTTTTACAAGCAGTGGGAGGGAATGTCCCCCCCCCGGATATAAAAAGCGCCATTGGGAAATTGGGAAAGCATTTTATCACACCGATCTTGGTGTGGTCAGATGCTTTGAGGGCAGAGGAAAGATCTAGGGTCCAATAGACCCCAGTTTTTTTCAAAAAAGAGTACCTGGCATTACCTATTGCTATCATAGGGGATATTTACATTCCCTGAGATAACAATAAAAGTGATAAAAATAAATAAATATGGAAGCAACAGTTTAAAAATAAAATAAAAAAGCAAAATTAATAATAAAAAAAAAAAAAAAAAAAAAAAGCACCCCTGTCCTGCCCTGCTCTTGCCCAATGGCGAACGCAAGCGTCGGTCTGGCGTCATATGTAAACAGCAATTGCACCATGCATGTGAGGTATCACCGCGAAGGTCAGATCGAGGGAAGTAATTTTAGCAGTAGACCTCCTCTGTAAATCTAACGGGGTAACCTGTAAAGGCTTTTAAAGGCTTTTAAAAATGTATGTAGTTTGTCGCCAATGCGTGTTTGTGCGAAATTTTAAAGCATGTCGTGTTTGGTATCTATGTACTCGGCCTAAGATCATCTTTTTTATTTCATCAAAAATTTGGGCAATATAGTGTGTTTTAGTGCATTAAAATAAAAAAAAAGTGTATTTTTTCCCCAAAAAATGCGTTTGAAAAATCGCTGCGCAAATACTGTGTAGAAAAAAAAATACAACACCCACCATTTTATTCTGTAGGGCCTTTGCTTTAAAAATATATATAATGTTTGGGGGTTCAACATAATTTTCCTGCAAAAAAAAAATGTTTTCATGTAAACAAAAAGTGTCAAAAAGGGCTTTGTCTTCAAGTGGTTAGAAGAGTGGATGTAAGCTTCCTAATGTTGTGTATAAAATGCCAGAACAGTTCAAAACCCCCCCAAATGACCCCATTTTGGAAAGTAGACACCCCAAGCTATATACTGAGAGGCATGTCGAGTCCATGGAATATTTTATATGTTGACACAAGTTGCGGAAAAAATACATTTTTTTTTTTTGCACAAAGTTGTCACTAAATGATATATTGCTCAAACATGCCATGGGCATATGTGGAATTACACCCCAAAATACATTCTGTTGCTTCTCCTGAGTACGGGGATACCACATGTGTGAGACTTTTTGGGAGCCTAGCTGCGTACGGGACCCCAAAAACCAAGCACCGCCTTCAGGCTTTCTAAGGGTGTCAATTTTTGATTTCACTTCTCACTGCCTATCACAGTTTCGGAGGCCATGGAATGCCCAGATGGCACAAAACCCCCCCAAATGACCCCATTTTGGAAAGTAGACACCCCACGCTATTTGCTGAGAGGTATTGTGAGTATTTTGCAGATCTCGCTTTTTGTCACAAAGTTTTGAAAATTTAAAAAAAAAAGAAAAAAAAAAATGTTCTTTCTTCATTTTCAAAAACAAATGAGAGCTGTAAAATACTCACCATGCCTCTCAGCAAACAGCTTGGGGTGTCTACTTTCCAAAATGGGGTCATTTGGGGGGGTTTTGTGCTATTTTGGCATTTTATGGCCTTCAAAACTGTGATAGGTAGTGAGGAGTGAAATCAAAAATTTGCGCCCTTAGAAATCCTGGAGGCGGTGCTTGTTTTCCGGGGTCCCGTACGTGGCTAGGCTCCTAAAAAGTCCCACACATGTGGTATCCCCATACTCAGGAGAAGCAGCAGAATGTATTTTGGGGTGCAATTCCACATATAACCATGGCATGTGTGAGCAATATATCATTTAGTGACAACTTTTTGTATTTTTTTTTTTTTTGTCATTATTCAATCACTTGGGACAAAAAAAAAATATTCAATGGGCTCAACAGGCCTCTCAGCAATTTCCTTGGGGTGTCTACTTTCTAAAATGGGGTCATTTGGGGGGGTTTTGTGCTATTTTGGCATTTTATGGCCTTCAAAACTGTGATAGGTAGTGAGGAGTGAAATCAAAAATTTGCGCCCTTAGAAATCCTGAAGGCGGTGCTTGGTTTCCGGGGTCCCGTACGTGGCTAGGCTCCTAAAAAGTCCCACACATATGGTATCCCCGTACTCAGGAGAAGCAGCAGAATGTATTTTGGGGTGCAATTCCACATATAACCATGGCATGTGTGAGCAATATATCATTTAGTGACAACTTTTTGTAATTTTTTTTTTTTTTGTCATTATTCAATCACTTGGGGAAAAAAAAAATATTCAATGGGCTCAACATGCCTCTCAGCAATTTCCTTGGGGTGTCTACTTTCTAAAATGGGGTCATTTGGGGGGGTTTGTACTGCCCTGTCATTTTAGCACCTCAAGAAATGAGATAGGCAGTCATAAATTAAAAGCTGTGTAAATTCCAGAAAATGTACCCTAGTTTGTAAACGCTATAACTTTTGCGCAAACCGATAAATATATGCTTATTGACATTTTTTTTACTAAAGACATGTGGCTGAATACATTTTGGCCTAAATGTATGACTAAAATTGAGTTTATTTGATTTTTCTTATAACAAAAAGTAGAAAATATCATTTTTTTTCAAAATTTTCGGTCTTTTTCCGTTTATATCGCAAAAAATAAAAATCGCAGAGGCAATCAAATACCATTAAAAGAAAGCTCTATTTGTGGGAAGAAAAGGACGCAAATTTCGTTTGGGTACAACATTGCATGTCCGCACAATTTACAGTTAAAGCAGCGCAGTGCAAAATTCTGAATTCACCTCTGGTCCTTTAGCTACCAAATGGTCCGGGGCTTAAGTGGTTAAATACTCCTTCAAATAAATGTTATACTGACGTTGGCCAATAATGTATTTGTGTAATCTGCTTGCAATGTTCTGTGCAAAAGTACTTATTATTTATTCTTGTTTGACTCCACAGTTTCCTTCATCGCCATTTGTGTTTATTGCGGATGAAGTTTATTGCGGATGAAGCTTTCGGACTGGGACCCCACCTGATGCGGCCATTTCCCCAGAGGACTCTCAGCCCGGAGAGGAGGGTTTTTAATTACCGGCTGGCCAGAGCCCGGAGGGTTGTTGAGAATGCCTTCGGGATAATGGCCAGCCGGTTCCTCCTGTTTCTGACAGAAATCCATATGGCGGACTACAAACTCCAACATTTCATCTTCAGCTGCTGCATACTGCACAATTTTTTGAGGAAATATTCTACTAATTATCTTTCAAATGTTGGGCCTGAGGGCGGTATTGCAGACACTACATTGATGACAGGCCTGGACACTGGCCGTACTGGCTTGGCCCCCCAAAGCGCCCGTGAAGTACGTGATAAATACGTTGAGTACTTCACGGGTAGGGGGGCCATCGCTATGCCAGAGAATATATGAATTTTTTGGTTAAAAATAAACCTAAAAAAATTATCTTTGGAAAACTTGTTTTGTCATTATTGCTTGTGTTTCTTTTATTTATGTGTCTCCCAGGTTTTCATAGTACACTTGTAGTGCCACGTGGATTTGTCTTTAGTAAATAACCACAATTGTCACAGTAAACAAGAACTTCAAAATGCTATAACTGCTATTGAGCATAGAAAGAAGAAGCCACACATTGTTGAGTATAAATCCATTTTTTACTCTGTGCAAAACATGTGCGTTATTTTTTTTGGTAAAAAAAAATATTCACATTTTTGTGTCAATTTTTTTTAGAATATATATATATATATATATATATATATATATATATATTTTGGTTTGCATAAACATGCATGGTTCAAACAAGAAAACATATCAAAACAATGGAACTTACAAAGTTCAACCTTAGAAAAACATGAGATGGTGTGATAAAGAAAATAAGTGATCTGTTGGAACCCATAATAACCTTACCCATGCCTCCATCCCTGGTACATTGAGAAAAGAAAAAAAGGGTCTGGTGGGACTTTAAATGAGACATGGATGGGTGCAGAAAGTTGATCTAGGATATCAAAAATAGTATCTCAATCCCAAAAGGGAAATCACTGTTACCATGAAAAGTTGCTGAATAATCAACCCAAAAGAACGAAAATCATGCAGTCAGAGGTATAATACAGGTAATTAGGGATGAGCTTCATGTTCGAGTCGAACATACGTTCGACTCGAACATCGGCTGTTCGATCGTTCGACGAAGATCGAACGATTTGGGCCGTTCGCGCCAAATTCGAGTGACGCGAACGGCCCACAATGCACTACGCCATCGCAGTGTCATCCAGGCGCTGTGATTGGCCAAGCATGCACTGTGACCCCGCATGCTTGGCCAATCACAGCGCCGGCAGCGAGGAGAGCAATGATTGGCCACAGGCAGGATGCCTGTGGCCAATTATTGCTGAGGGGGTTTAGTACACGCCCCACACTATAAAAGGCCGCCAGCGCGGCGGCCTTGTGTAGTGTGTTCCGGAGTAGGGAAAGAGAAGCATAGGCAGGGACAGTGTCATTATTTTTCCTTTACATAATCCTGGATTCCTTGTGTTTAGGGACAGATAAGGATAGGTAGGGAGAGTGTCAGTGACAGTGTGCTATTCTGTGCTAATCCTTGTTTGTAGGGACAGAGAGGTACAGTGAGGGAAAGTGTCAGTGTGCTATTCTGTTCTAAACCAATCTTGCTGAACCATATTTTCAATCCTTGAGTTTAGGGACAGAGAGGTACAGTGAGGGAAAGTGTCAGTGTGCTATTTTGTGCTAAATCTTGTTTGTAGGGACAGAGAGGTACAGTGAGGGAAAGTGTCAGTGTGCTATTTTGTGCTAAATCTTGTTTGTAGGGACAGAGAGGTACAGTGAGGGAAAGTGTCAGTGTGCTATTCTGTTCTAAACCAATTTTGCTGTTCCATATTTTCAATCCTTGAGTTTAGGGACAGAGAAGGACACTCGTAGAAATTATCAGTGTGCTATTCTGTGCTAAATCTTGTTTGTAGGGAGGGACAGAGTAGGACAGTGAGGGAAAGTGTCAGTGTGCTATTCTGTTCTAAAACTATTTTGCTGAACCATATTTTCAATCCTTGAGTTGAGGGACAGAGAGGTACAGTGAGGGAAAGTGTCAGTGTGCTATTCTGTTCTAAAACTATTTTGCTGAACCATATTTTCAATCCTTGAGTTGAGGGACAGAGAGGTACAGTGAGTGAAACTGACAGTGTGCTGTTCTGTTCTAAACCAAATTTGCTGTTCCATATTTTCAATCCTTGAGTTGAGGGACAGAGAGGTACAGTGAGGGAAAGTGTCAGTGTGCTATTTTGTTCTAAAACTATTTTGCTGAACCATATTTTCAATCCTTGAGTTGAGGGACAGAGAGGTACAGTGAGGGAAAGTGTCAGTGTGCTATTCTGTTCTAAAACTATTTTGCTGAACCATATTTTCAATCCTTGAGTTGAGGGACAGAGAGGTACAGTGAGTGAAACTGACAGTGTGCTGTTCTGTTCTAAACCAAATTTGCTGTTCCATATTTTCAATCCTTGAGTTGAGGGACAGAGAGGTACAGTGAGTGAAACTGACAGTGTGCTGTTCTGTTCTAAACCAAATTTGCTGTTCCATATTTTCAATCCTTGAGTTGAGGGACAGAGAGGTACAGTGAGGGAAAGTGTCAGTGTGCTATTCTGTTCTAAAACTATTTTGCTGAACCATATTTTCAATCCTTGAGTTGAGGGACAGAGAGGTACAGTGAGTGAAACTGACAGTGTGCTGTTCTGTTCTAAACAAAATTTGCTGTTCCATATTTTCAATCCTTGAGTTGAGGGACAGAGAGGTACAGTGAGTGAAACTGACAGTGTGCTGTTCTGTTCTAAACCAAATTTGCTGTTCCATATTTTCAATCCTTGAGTTGAGGGACAGAGAGGTACAGTGAGGGAAAGTGTCAGTGTGCTATTCTGTTCTAAAACTATTTTGCTGAACCATATTTTCAATCCTTGAGTTGAGGGACAGAGAGGTACAGTGAGTGAAACTGACAGTGTGCTGTTCTGTTCTAAACCAAATTTGCTGTTCCATATTTTCAATCCTTGAGTTGAGGGACAGAGAGGTACAGTGAGTGAAACTGACAGTGTGCTGTTCTGTTCTAAACCAAATTTGCTGTTCCATATTTTCAATCCTTGAGTTGAGGGACAGAGAGGTACAGTGAGGGAAAGTGTCAGTGTGCTATTCTGTTCTAAAACTATTTTGCTGAACCATATTTTCAATCCTTGAGTTGAGGGACAGAGAGGTACAGTGAGTGAAACTGACAGTGTGCTGTTCTGTTCTAAACCAAATTTGCTGTTCCATATTTTCAATCCTTGAGTTGAGGGACAGAGAGGTACAGTGAGGGAAAGTGTCAGTGTGCTATTCTGTTCTAAAACTATTTTGCTGAACCATATTTTCAATCCTTGAGTTGAGGGACAGAGAGGTACAGTGAGTGAAACTGACAGTGTGCTATTCTGTTCTAAACCAATTTTGCTGTTCCATATTTTCAATCCTTGAGTTGAGGGACAGAGAGGTACAGTGAGTGAAACTGACAGTGTGCTATTCTGTTCTAAACCAATTTTGCTGTTCCATATTTTCAATCCTTGATTTGAGGGACAGAGAGGTACAGTGAGGGAAAGTGTCAGTGTGCTATTCTGTTCTAAAACTATTTTGCTGAACCATATTTTCAATACTTGAGTTGAGGGACAGAGAGGTACAGTGAGTGAAACTGACAGTGTGCTATTCTGTTCTAAACCAATTTTGCTGTTCCATATTTTCAATCCTTGAGTTGAGGGACAGAGAGGTACAGTGAGTGAAACTGACAGTGTGCTGTTCTGTTCTAAACCAAATTTGCTGTTCCATATTTTCAATCCTTGAGTTGAGGGACAGAGAGGTACAGTGAGGGAAAGTGTCAGTGTGCTATTCTGTTCTAAAACTATTTTGCTGAACCATATTTTCAATCCTTGAGTTGAGGGACAGAGAGGTACAGTGAGTGAAACTGACAGTGTGCTGTTCTGTTCTAAACCAAATTTGCTGTTCCATATTTTCAATCCTTGAGTTGAGGGACAGAGAGGTACAGTGAGGGAAAGTGTCAGTGTGCTATTCTGTTCTAAAACTATTTTGCTGAACCATATTTTCAATCCTTGTGTTTAGGGACAGAGAAGGATAGGCAGGGGACAGTGTCAGTGTCATTGTTGCTAAGCCTCCTGCACAGTATACACCTGAAGGTAGCCCTTATTGCTGTTTTTCCCATCTCCCAACAGGCCATCCATTAAAATGTCTGGAAGGCAACCAAGGAGAGGCAGACAGTCAGGAGGCAAAAAAAGAGGGCAAGCAGGCTCTGTGTCTGGGGGCAACAGTGCTGGTCGTGTACGCGGTGCATTGTCATCAGCACATGGCCATGGGACACGCTTGTCCTTGTTTTCGGCAGCTGGACATGTTGAGCCACATCATGCCGAAGACTTGGTAGAGTGGATGACCAAGCCCACCTCATCCTCCTCATCCTCTCTCACCCAGGCTCAGGGTACTGGCAAAGCAGCTGCCAAAGCGTCCTCTTCTCTGGTATCATTATCTTCATTAGTCAATCCTTCCCTAGACCCACCATGCCCTCCTCCTGAGGAGTCCCCCGAACTGTTTGAGCACAGTGTTGGGTACATGCTCCAGGAGGATGCCCAGCGTTTGGAAGGATCTGATGATGATACCCAGCTAGAGGAAGGCAGCAGCGTGAGAGCAGAGAGAGGGGATGCTCAAGAAGGACACCAATCTGGCAGTCATGCTCCAGCAGCTGCAGCATATTGCCAGATTGGCTCCAGTGATGAGGAGGGAGGGGATGATGAGGTCACTGACTCCACGTGGGTGCCTAATAGGAGAGAGGAGGAGGAGGAGGATGAGGAGGAGGCACATCTCCAACGAGGCAGGATGCCCTTGAGTGGCCAGCGTATGGGCAGCACACCGACGGAATCACACCGCAGAGCTCCACCTGTGCAGGGCGCTGCCTCTGCCCGTCATGCAAAAAGTTCTTTGGTGTGGGCCTTTTTTGAGGTGAGTGCATCAGATCGCACAGCTGCTGTTTGCAACATATGTCTCAAGCGTATATCGCGCGGCCAAAACATCAGCCGCTTGGGCACCACATGCTTGATCAGACATATGTTGACCTGCCATGCAGCTCGTTGGCAAGCCTACCTTAAAGACCCACACCAAAGAACAAAGCTGACCTCTTCTTGCACCGCATCAGCTGGGATCTCCAACCCCACTATACCTTCACTCCTCTCTGAAACCTGCTCTGAGAGGAATGAAGGTGTAGAATTAGGTGTGTCACAGGCAAGTACTTGCGGGCACTCTGCTAGCAGTACACCAACGTCCGATTCTAGCAGGCAAATTTCCCTGCCCCAGCTGCTGGACCGTCGAAAGAAGTTCACTCCCAGCCATCCACATGCCCAGCGGTTGAATGCTAGCTTGGCTAAATTGCTAGCGCTTCAACTGCTGCCTTTTCAGTTGGTAGACTCGGCCCCCTTCCGTGAGTTTGTGCAATGTGCGGTTCCTCAGTGGCAGGTTCCCAAACGACACTTTTTCGCACGGAAGGCTATTCCGGCTCTCTACAGGCATGTGGAAGGCAATGTCTTGGCCTCTCTGGACAGGGCGGTCAGCGGTAAGGTGCATATTACCGCTGACTCATGGTCCAGCAGGCATGGACAGGGACGTTACCTTTCTTTCACGGCCCATTGGGTCACTCTTTTGGCAGCTGGGAAGGATGCAGGACAAGGTGCAGTAGTGTTGGAGGTTGTTCCACCGCCACGCCTCCAAAATGCTACTACTGGTTGTGACACACCTCTCTCCTCCACCCCCTCCTCTTCTTCTTCCTCCATGGCCTCTTCCTGTGGTTTGTCCTCGGAACCAGCGGTGCTCCGTAGGCGTTCAAGGGGCTACGCAAGTACGCAGGCAAAAAGATGCCATGCCGTGCTTGCGCTGGTGTGTTTGGGGGACAGGAGCCACACTGGGGCAGAGGTCCTGTCTGCTCTGCAGGGGCAGGCTGAGAGGTGGTTGACGCCACGCCAGCTTAAGCCAGGAATGGTGGTTTGCTACAATGGCACCAACCTCCTCTCCGCCCTCCGACAGGGACAACTGACCCATGTGCCCTGTATGGCTCACGTCCTTAACCTGGTGGTGCAGCGGTTCTTGGGCAGGTACCCGGGCTTACAGGATGTCCTGAGGCAGGCCAGGAAAGTCTGTGTGCATTTCCGCAGATCTTATAATGCCAGTGCTCGCCTGGCTGAGCTTCAAAAGGAGTTGAACCTGCCCAAGAACCGCCTTATATGTGACATGCCCACCAGGTGGAACTCAACGTTGGCCATGCTGCAGCGGCTGCACACGCAGCAGAGGGCCATCAATGAGTACCTGTGCGACTACAGCACCAGAACAGGGTCAGGGGAGCTCGGGTTTTTTTCACCACGCCAGTGGGGCATGATCAGGGATGCATGCACTGTCCTGGCACCATTTGAGGAGGCCACGAGGATGGTGAGCAGTGACAGTGCATGCATCAGTGACACTGTACCTTTTGTCCACCTGTTGGAGCACACACTGCGTGGAATAATGGACAGGGCACTTGAGGCAGAACAGAGGCAGGAAGAGGAGGACTTCCTTGCCTCTCAAGGCCCCCTTTACCCAGACAGTGTTCCTTCTGTCCCACCCATCGCACAGGAAGAGGAGGAGGAGGAGGAGGAGGATTGTGTCAGCATGGAGGTGGAGGCTGGCACTCAGCATCATCAGCAGCAGTCTTTTAGGGATGATTTACAGTCCCAAGAAACCAGTGGACTTGTACGTGGCTGGGAGGAGGTGGCTGCGGATCATGTCGTCCTTAGTGACCCAGAGGACTCCGGACTGAATGCCTCAGCTAACCTACGCTGCATGGCCTCCCTGATCCTGCAAAGTCTGCGGAAGGATCCTCGTATTCTTCGGATCAAGGAGAGGGACAATTACTGGCTGGCCACTCTCCTTGATCCACGGTACAAGGGTAAGGTTGCGGACCTTATGTTACCGTCGCAGAGGGAGCAGAGGATGAGACAACTCCGGGAGGCCTTGCAGAAAGATCTGTGCAACGCGTTCCCAGAGACTGGGAGGTTACAAACTCCTGGTCCTGGACAACGAGTTGCTGAGGCTTCGGGCAGTCAAAGAAGGAGCGGTGGGGAAGGTGGCCGTCTGACCGATGCGTTCAGACAATTCTTTAGTCCGCAGCCCCAAAGTATGATCGGTTCCAGCAACCATCGCCAGCGTCTGATATACATGGTGCAGGAATACCTAGGGGCAAGGTCAGACTTGGACACCTTCCCCACCGAAAATCCTCTGGCTTACTGGGTCTTGAGGATGGATCACTGGCCAGAGCTTGCACAGTATGCAATTGAGCTACTGGCCTGTCCTGCATCCAGCGTTCTTTCAGAACGCACATTCAGTGCTGCTGGAGGATTTGTCGCGGATCACAGGGTGCGCCTGTCCACCGACTCGGTTGATCGACTGACTTTCATCAAGATGAACCAGTCTTGGATCACCACCAGCTACCACACACCTGATGCTGATATAACAGACTAATTGATTTTAAAATGTCACATCCCTTCAAGACTGATGCTGATGCTGAGTGCCTGTGCTGTTATGTTGACTGGCTATCCTCCTCCTGCTCCTCAATGATCCGATTAATGATGATAGCTTGGAAGATCATTTTGGTTTATGGGTGCCGCCACCAGTGGCTAAGGCCCAATTTTTAAGCCCCTGTTTAACAGGGGCGTGTAATTACAATTTTTGATGCAATACTTTGCAACAGGGCTCATTGCTGTGCTCCAAGTACAGTATCTGTGAGGGGTTGCAGTGTTGTGCCACCAGTACCTAAGGCCCAATTTTTCAGCCCCTGTTCAACAGGGGCATGCAATTATAATTATTGATCTAATAATTCACAGCAGGGCCCATTGCTGCGCCCACCAAGAGTAACTGTCAGGCCTTACATTGTTGTGTCAACACCACCACCACCACCACCACCACCACCAAAGGCCCAATTTTTCAGCCCCTGTTCAACAGGGGCATGCAATTATAATTATTGATCTAATAATTCACAGCAGGGCCCATTGCTGCGCCCACCAAGAGTAACTGTCAGGCCTTACAGTGTTGTGGCACCAGCACCACCATCAAAGGCACAATTTTTACTACCACTGATCAACAATTATATGTTATTACAATTCCTGATATAATAGTTGACAGCAGGGCGTTCCAGCACCCACCAAGAGTAACTGTGAGTGCTTACAGTGTTGTGCCAACACCAACACCTAAGGGGCCAATTTCTGCAGAGTATATACGGCAGGTCCCTACTTTCAAACATCCAACTTACAAACGACTACTACTTGCGGAACGGAAGAAGACAACAGGAAGTGAGAGGAAATCTACCCCTTGGAAGGAAAATTCTCTCCTGTAAGAATTAATATGGGAGAAAGGTGTCTCCTCTCTACTGATGCTTTATCACCAATCCTTGTTTCAATAAAAACACCACATTTCAAAAACAGTTGTCATTGGGACGCAAAGTGAGGTGAAATGTTCTGAACAGGGGCACAGACAGCAAAAAAAATGTGACAGGGGTGATAACCGTTCCCTATGTTTTACAAAAAACAAAAAAAAAAGGAATTTGCCATGGAGCTCTACTTAAACAATGCAGCTGTTCAAAATTATAAACAGATTCTACATAAGAACAAACCTACAGTCCCTGTCTTGTATGCACCGCCTGTATACGGCTGTTCAGAGTATATAGGTCCTTTTTTATTTTGTGTGCGGGGTTCCCCTTAATATCCATACAAGACCCAAAGGGGCTGGTAATGGGCTGGGGTAGGGGGGGGGGGGGGTTGATGGGGTAGCTATGCCATTTTTCCTAAAGATTTTCATCCATATTACCGGGACCACACATTGCATTAAAGCCGCAAGCAGTTTTAAATGACTTTTTTCCCTTTAGAAATGTTATTTTGTGCAGGGACAGTTCTAAACACGGGAAACACGTGGCACTTCACAGGCATACTTTAGACACCCCCCAGGTACAATATTTAAAGGAATATTTGACTTTTTTTTTCACTTTATGCATCATTAAAATGACTGCTCCCGGAAAACGTCAGTTTTTAAAACTTCTTTTTGCATTGATACATGTCCCCTGGTGCAGAAGCCGGGTTGCCAAACTCTGTTTCGGACAATAACATGGATAATAGTCGTTATAATTAGCACTTTAGAATCCGAACATTCGCATCCATTGTATTTAATAGGGTTCTAATGTTCGTGCGAACTTTCGGTCCGTTTGCGGGTTCTGGTGCGAACCGAACCCGGGGGTGTTCGGCTCATCACTACAGGTAATAATAATCACATTGGCATAGTTGATGGTTCATAGTCAAGGACATGAATAAAAAGAGCAATCACAGTACATGGATATACAGGTGCAGTGAACATGATTATCCAAATATATAAATCCAGAATACTTGATAAAATGCATAGTTGGGCAAGCTTGAGCTTGGCATCCCTGAGTATAGACTCGACACGTTCCTTGGCGTTTAAAGCCAGTCATCAGGAGTGGGGTGCATATACTTTAGCTAGAAAAAAGGGGGGGTGAATAAATAGGTCAATGAGGTCATAAAAAATATATATATAAATAATGCTTAAAACATAAAGCAGAGTTAGGTGGGTTTATATATTACCCATGGGAAAGCCCAAAAAGGGGTCAGTTCAAGCATTCCATAAAGGAAGTAGGATGGTGGTCCTGAGTGAGTTGTCTCCCCCGGGGTTGAGGCGGGGATGGAACCCCTGCAGTCCAAGAACACTCCAACGGAAAGGAGAGCCATGGAGATGATGGAGTGGGACATCAGCCAAGGCAAAAACTGGACAGTCACAGAACAGTGTCAGACCGACAAGAGGCATGGCGTGGAGCAATGTGCATGTACTGACAAAAAGATATAGAGATTATCAGTGAAATGAAGGGTCAAAACCAAAACACTAAAAATAAAAAGCAAAAGGAATGAGTGTTGACAGGGTGGGTTCCCAGAAGTGAATGGGTGGGGGAACAAGGCTAAGGTGAGTGTTGCCTTATGAGGAATGTTTATGAATAATTTCCTTGTAAACTAGGAATATCTGTAATATATAAGAATAAGAAATGTGTAGTATGAAATATGTGGGTCTGTAAAGGGTTAACTTAGCTGACAAGCTGGGAGAGAGGACAATCTAATTACCTGTCCTCTTATTGAATATGCATGAATGCGGGGTGACAAGTGTTGAGGAGTCGTATGGTCTGACGAGGGAACCAGGAAGAGATAACAGCTGGAACTTCTAATCTATGCGACACCACCTTTATTTGCTAGATAAAGGCGTGTGTATTTGCCCCGGATAACGAACCAATATCCATTTAAGGGGTAATTGGCCATGGCTAGTTCCATGCATAGCTAAGTGCCCCATTCAAGGGAAGTTAACGACCTCCGGTCTAATTAAATTATCTTCAAATCCAATTATCACTAAATTCCAGTAAAGAGTGGGCTAGTGTGGGAAATTAATATAACGGCAGGAGGGAGGAGAGATATAACAGCAACCAATCGTAGTCGCCCTGGGTTAGTCAATGGGAGAGGGCTCCATAAAAGGACCACCCCATCCAGTAGAGAAGAGAGAGATGAGGGAACCTGGGCCCAGGATACATTATAGGTAATTATCAGACCATCTCCCAGCACTTACCATATGATTGCATTGTTCCTATGTTTGTCTGTCTATTTGTAATGTAATGTATATACTTTGTGTTTGAAACTAATATTTACTCCCTTGCCAAAGACTGTAAATGTTTGCGGTGTATTAGATAGACTAATAACCATTCTTTAATAAATGCTTATTATATTGAAGCTTTCAAATCTTGTCAAAAAGAACTCTTATTTAAACCATATCATATATCGTTGAATATTGAATATTAAATATTAAATATTAATGTTAAAAAGCAACAGTTGGCAACCCACGAAGATAAGTACAGGACTGAAAGCATTTAGTATATTAACAAAATCTGTATATTAGAGATTAAGTTTATTAGGAGGAATTTAAGCTGAGTCAGCTTATCCAAGCTATCTAGGGAAAATATAGGTAAATATTTTTGTTTTATTAGTGGGTATTACCTCCAAGGAGAGAATATACACCACAGGTTTTTTTTTTTTGGTTTTGTTTTTTTATCCCAAAATCATAATTGATAAAATTACTTTGGATATACCATTATAACCGGTCAATTTAATGGGGAGGAAGTACAGAATGGTACAGAATGGGAAAATTTTTGTTTTAATAATTGTTGTTTTTGAGACACTTAACCACTTAACGACCGCCCACCGCTGATTTACGTCGGCAGAATGGCACCGACAGGCAGAATCACGTAGATCTACGTGATCGCCTTTGTGCAGTTGGGGGGTCCATCCGGACCCCCCTTCACTGCAGTGAGCGGCCGTTAAGTGTTCGGGAGCGATCAGGCATGAGGGGGCGGCCGCTCGATTCCGCCCCCCCCTCGCGATCGCTCCCGGCCAATGAAAATGCTTCCTCCGCCATGTGATGTAAACACAGGCAGGAGGAAGTGATGTCATCTCCCCGCGGCGGTCTTTTCGTTCCCGGCGCCGAGAAGAGAAGAAGCAGGTTAGTGCACCAACAGTCCACTGACACTTAGGTACACATAGGCACACAAATCACCCCCCAGTTACCCCCAGATCACCCCCCAGGTCACCCCAAAGCCCCCAATCACAGTGTCACTGATTGCAGTGATCATTTATTTTACTGATCACTGCATTTAGTGTCATCTGTGATTGTAAAAAGTTGCAGGGCAGTTAGGATTAGGCCCCCTTAGGTCCAGGGTAGCCCCCTAACCCCCCCTAATAAAGGTTTAACCCCTTGATCACCCCCCAGGTAACCCTTTCACCCCCTAACTTCAGCGTCACTAAGCGATTGTTTTTCCGATCGCTGTATTCGTGTCGCTGGTGTTTTAGATAGGCAGTTATTTTTTTTTAGGTTCGCCGCAGGTTTTTATTAGTGTCAGGTACCCACATATATTATTTTAACCCCCTGATTGCCCCTAGAGTTAACCCTTTCACCAGTGATCGCCGTATAAGCGTCACTGGTGTCACTGGTTAGCCAGTAAGTTATTTAGTTATTTAGGTTACCCGTCAGGTTTTTATATAGTGTCAGGTACCCCCATATTTAACCTAATAAAGGTTTTAACCCCCTGATTGCCCCTAGTTAACCCTTTCACCAGTGATCACCATATAAAGGTTACGGGTTAGGCTGGTTGATTAGTTTGCTTTTTATAGCATCAGGGCACCCGCCGTATATAACCCAATAAAGGTTTAACCCCCCTGATCGCCCGGCGGGTGAGATCAATTAGGTTTTAGCACCAGAGAGGGTCTGCGTCGCCCCAGGCAGTGTTAGGTTAGTGCCAGTAACGCTAACACCCACGCGCAAAGCATACACCCCCCTTAGTGGTATAGTATCTGATTAGATCTATACTAGCATCCCCAGCGGTTTAGGGTTCCCAAAAACGCAGTGTTAGCGGGATCAGCCCAGATACCTGCTAGCGCCTGCGTTTAGCCCCTCCGCCCAGCCCAGCCCAGCCCAGCCCACCCAAGTGCAGTATCGATCGATCACTGTCACTTACCAAACACAACACACATAACTGCAGCGTTCGCAGAGACAGGCCTGATCCCTGCGATCGCTAACAGTTTTTTTGTAGCGTTTGATATATTTGCTGACGACAGTCAGGTGCTTTTTTTCCTGTGAATCTTACTAGTGTACCCCTAAATTTAGAGCCCAAAATGGCAAGACGAAGGTACACTAGTAAAGAGGCCTACGAGATTCTGAGCATGACAGATAGTGAAGAGGAGGTCACGTATCTGTCAGATTCAGGCTCAGAATATCTTCCCGTAGAAGACAGTGACGTCAGCGGCCCCACGTCAGATAGCTCTGACGACGAAGTTGAGGTCCCTGCTAAGGTCAGGTGTACCCGATCCCGATCTTCTGAGGTTGTTGAGGAGCAAGAACCGCAGGTCTCTCGTATCATGGAGCAGAGTAGTACTAGCGCCGCTATTCCTTCTGGTGAACTGGCAAGCACCAGCGGCCTAGTACAGCCTGGACGTACATCCAGCACTGCAGTAACACTTGGTGACGTGGCGAGTCCCATAAGTGCAGTTCAAGCTGGCGAGGTGGCAAGCACAAGTAGTGTCCCGCTGCCACCAAGAAGACAAAGGCAGGCCCGTCGTGCCCATACTGCCCTTCCTGCAGAATTTGCCTATCCTGATTGGGTCCCCACCACTTCTGCAGAACCCGTACTTCCCCCATTCACTGCCCAACCCGGTATTCAGGTGGAAACAGCTGATTTTATTCCAATTGATTTTTATTCGCTGTTTTTCACGGAAGATCTCTATAGATCTATTGTGGACCAGAGTAATTTATATGCTGGTCAATTTATCGCCGCTAACCCCCAGTTGCCTAAAATTGCCAGAAATTGGAAACCAATTACGGTTTCCGAATTTAAGACCTTTCTGGGCCTTTCCCTCAACATGGGCACACATAAATTTCCGTCATTGCGTGCTTATTGGTCCACGCACCCAATTGACCACATGCCCGTGTTCTCTGCCTCCATGTCCAGGGCACGATACGAGCAGATTTTGCGGTTCATGCACTTCAACGACAATGAACTTTGCCGTCCACGTGGGGACCCTGAATACGACCGGCTCTATAAAATTCGGCCCCTCATAAACCACTTCAACGAACGTTTTGCAGCCTTGTTTACTCCCGATCAAGTTGTCTGCGTTGATGAGTCCCTGATTAAATTTTCTGGCCGCTTGTCTTTCAAGCAGTACCTTCCCAGCAAGCGTGCCAGATACGGGGTCAAGCTCTACAAGTTCTGTGACAGGGCAACAGGCTATGTAGTGAACTTTACGGTTTATGAGGGAAAAGATAGTCAGATTGAGTCGGTCAACTGCCCGGATTACATAGGGAGCGCTGGCAAGATAGTGTGGAACTTGGTGTCACCCTTATTCGGAAAGGGGTACCACTTGTATGTGGACAATTATTACACGAGCGTGCCACTGTTTAGTCACTTGTTTGATCATCAGATTGGAGCATGTGGCACCGTGCGACCTAATCGCCGGGGCTTTCCCCAGCGGCTTGTAGATGCCCGTCTTAGGCTGGGGGAGAGAGCCTGCTTGAAGTGTAATAACTTGCTCGCTATGAAGTGGAGGGACAATAAGAATGTTTTCCTTCTTACCTCCCTTCATGCAGACACGACAGTCCAAATTCGTACGGCGACTGGTGTTGTGGAGAAACCCCTCTGTGTCCACGAATATAACCAAAATATGGGAGGGGTGGACCTCAACGACCAGTTGATGGCGCCGTATCTAATTGACCGTAAGGCGAGACGCTGGTACAAAAAAATAGGATTTTTATAACAGCTTACCTGTAAAATCCTTTTCTTGGAGTACATCACGGGACACAGAGCGACATAGTCATTACTAATGGGTTATATAGATACCTTCAGGTGCTGGCACTGGCAACTTCCAAAACCGGAAGTACCCTCCCCTATATAAGCCCCTCCCATCCGGGAGCACCTCAGTTTTGTAGCAAAGCAATAAGTGTCCCTAAAGAGGGGTGGGAGCTCTGTGTCCCGTGATGTACTCCAAGAAAAGGATTTTACAGGTAAGCTGTTATAAAAATCCTATTTTCTTTCTCGTACATCACGGGACACAGAGCGACATAGTCATTACTAATGGGATGTCCTAAAGCAATGCCCAACGAGGGGGGGGATACACCATACATAAGCTGAGCGCAATCAGACATGAGGATCTTTTGCGGCCTGCAACACACTGCGCCCAAAGGCGACATCCTCCTGACTTCTAACGTCCACCTGGTAGAACCTAGTAAACGTGTGTACTGAAGACCATGTTGCGGCCTTACAGATTTGAGCCAGGGAGGCCTGGTGATGCACTGCCCATGAAGTTCCAACTGCTCTCGTGGAGTGCGCTCTAACTTTGAACGGAGGCGGTCTCCTTCTCAAGCCATAGGCTTGCATTATGACCTTTCGAATCCACTTGGCTAAAGTAGATTTTGACGCTGCCTGACCCCTTCTGGGGCCTTCCGGCAGAATAAACAAAGTATCCGTTCTGTGAATCTGAGCAGTGGCTTTTAGATAAGCTTTAACTGCTCTTACTACATCCAAAGAATGCAATAACTTTTCCTCTACTGAAGTAGGTTTGGGGAAAAAAGAAGGAAGAACCACATCTTGGTTCAAATGAAACCTCGATACCACCTTAGGAAGAAAGGCTGGATGAGGGCGTAACACTACTCTATCCTTATGGATAACCAGATATGGCTCCTTACAGGACATAGCTGCTAATTCCGACACTCTTTTAGCCGAACAAATGGCTACTAGAAAAATCAATTTCCTGGTGAGAAGAACCAAAGAAATATGCTATAATGGTTCAAATGGTTGTTTCTGTAGAACCGACAGAACCAAGTTTAGATCCCATGGACATATGGGAATATTAACCGGAGGACTAATACGCATCACTCCTTGTATAAAGGCTTTGACTAGTGAATGCGAAGCCAAGGGCCTTTGAAAAAATATTGACAAGGCCGAAATCTGACCCTTGATAGTACTCAAGGCAAGCTTCCTATCTACAGCCCATTGTAGGAAGTCCAGAATCCTACCTATTACGTATTTACGTGGATGCCATTTCTTGGCCTCACACCAGGCGATGTACGCCTTCCAGATTCTATAGTAGATCTGCCTGGATACCGGCTTCCTGGCATTGATCATGGTAGATACCACAGAATTAGAGAGCCCTCTCTTTTTTAGAATGTGGGCTTCAATAGCCAGGCCGTCAAACCTAGGGCTGGTAAGGAAGGGTGGTATATCGGTCCTTGCGAAAGCAGGTCCGGACGACGTGGGAGAGTCCAAGGACTCCCCACTGACATTTTACAATCTCTGCGTACCACGCTCTTCGGGGCCACGCTGGAGCCACCAGAATCACTGGTTTCTTTTCTACCCTGATTCTGCGGAGTAATCGAGGTAACCATTGTGGCGGTGTGAATGCATATATCAGCTTGAACTGATCCCAAGGGAACACTAGGGCATCCAAGCCGCAAGCTAGGGGATCCCTTGTCCGAGAGACAAACCTGTCCACCTTTGCGTTGAATCTGGATGCTAGAAGATCTACATCCGATGTTCCCCACCGCTGACATATTGTCCAGAAAACCTCGGGGTGAAGGGACCCTTCCTCTGGGCATAATTGCTGGCGACTTAGAAAGTCCGCCTTCCAATTCTCCACTCCTGGAATGAATACCGCAGATATGGCTGGGACATATCTTTCTGCCCATTTCAGGATGTAATTTACTTCCCTCTGGGCTGCACGACTCCTGGTGCCCCCCTGATGATTGATATATGCCACTGCTGTGGCATTGTCTGATTGAATTCTGACAGGGGACCCTTGGAGTTTGGATGTCCATGCTACTAGGGCATACCGGGCTACTCGTATCTCTAAGAGATTGATGGGCAGGGCCTTTTCTGCATCCGACCATCTGCCCTGGAGAGACTATTGCTCCAGTACTGCTCCCCAGCCTATAAGGCTGGCATCTGTAGTGACCACCTTCCAAGAAATCGGACTGAAGGATTTCCCTTTTTCCAGATTCTGGGGAACCAACCACCAACGGAGGCTCTTGCGAACGGAAGGGGACAAGGACATTGTAAGTCTAGGGCCTGAACTTTTTTGTTCCAGGCTGACAGTATGGCCCCTTGCAAATTCCTTGAATGGAATTGACCGTAGGGTACTGCTTCGAATGATGCCACCATTTTTCCCAGCAGCCTCATGCACAGGCGTATGGACGGCTGTCTTTTTTGTACCCACTAAGTGGATCAAATCTTTCAAAGACAACACCTTTCCTCGAGGCAAGAATATTTTTCTCTGGCCTGAATCCAACCTTAGCCCCAAGTATTCCAGACTTTTGACTGGTTTTTAGGGCTGACTTGTCTCGGTTGATAATCCAACCGTGAGATTCCAGATACTTGATTGTCTTGTGAACGACCACGTCTAGTTTTTTCACTGAGTGGTCTATCAGCAACAAGTCATCTAGATATGCCATTATCATTACACCTTGTGTTCTTAGATTGGCCAATAAAGGGCCAGAATTTTTGTAAACACTCGTGGTGCTGTGGCCAAACCGAAGGGTAAGGCTCTGAACTGAAAATGGCGCCCTTCTACTGCAAAGCGTAGCAATTTTTGGTGGACTGGAAAGATGGGAATGTGCAAATAAGCATCTTTGATGTCGATCGCGGCTAACCAATCCTCCCCTTGTAGGGCAGTGGCAGTGGCCACCGATCGACTCCATCGAACCTCCATAATTACTCCTTGGAGCAATAGTTGTTCTAGTGCCAACAGGAGGGACTCTCTCTTCCGGGGATCCCTTGGCACGTTTGACCTCAAAAATGGGAAGGAGGAGAGTCTTTTAACTCCAAACTGTATCCCAAACATACTGCGGAGAGCACCTATCTGTCTTGATCGTGTCCCGCCAGGTCTCTTGCGAACAACTGGAGTCCTCCCCCCACCCGACTGAGTGGGGGCAACCCTTCAATGAATTTAACTTTGGGGGAGGTTTTGTACCTCCCCTGACCCAGGGTTTCTCATTACCCTGCTATTGTCCCTGTTTTTTTACCCCCGGGAATTGACCGAGGAGGCCGTCGGAACTGTTACACAGCCGATGCCCCAGGGACTGGAGAAGCAGGCCTCTTAAAGAGGGACCTCTAACTCTGTTTTTAACCGGCAAGAGCGTATTTTTACCGCTGGAAATTTTCTGGATATATTTGTCCAGGTTTTCCCTGAATAAGCGTTCACCATGAAATGGGACGCTAACCAGCCATTCTTTACAGGGAGCTTCAGCAGACCAGTTTTTGAGCCATAGAAGCCTACGCATATGTACTATAGACAGCGTAAGGCGGGAGGCCTGATGGACTGAATCCTTTATGGCGTCAACCGCAAAGCCTAAGGCTCTAGGTAGATCAGCTAGGGCAAGGCCTGCTGATCTGTCAAGTCCCTCAAGACCTGTTTCAACTGATCCTTCACTGCTTAGCAGACCTCACTGCTGGTTGTGTCACCAAGCTTGCTGTAGAAAGAAGCAGACTTTCATAAGGACTCCAATCTTTTATCTATTGGGTTCTTGAACATTTGGACATTATCCATTGGATATGTCAGTGATTTATACATACAAGAGATGGCTGTGTCCACTGTAGGGACCTTCCATTTTTTGATGAACTTATCCTCCATGGGATAGACCACCGGAAATCTCTTGGGGTAATAAATATTTTCTCAGGACGTTCCCAATCCTGGTAAATGAGCCCTTTCAGTAAAGGGTGAAGTGGAAAAGAACAGACAGTCTGGGGGCTTCTAGCGACCCCAACGAGGATACAGTAGTGGTTGATGGTTCCGCAAGGTGCATTTTTAAATGCTGATCGGACCATGTTAGTCAGAGACTGAACCCATAATCTTTCAGCTTGAGATGCTGAGAAAAGGTTCCCCCACTGTTGATTCCTCTATAACAGAATCAACCTTATCCTGATCCCCTTCAGGCAGGTCGATCCCTGTATGGGACTGTTGCTCTGCTAACAGGCACTCTGAAGGAGGAGACGGAGATCGGGCGTGCTTTCCCTGACAGGGAGGCAGCGATCAATGTTGACAATCTCTCTCTAATCTTCCCAGAGCTGAGGAAAAAAACCTCCTCTGTTACATACACAGGAGCAGGTGAACTGAGGACAGCCACAGTACCAAGTACCCCTGCGGGGTCTCTACGGTCACTTACCTCTGAACTTCAGGGGAGACTGGTGCAGCAGAAGCATGCCCAAGATCCTCAGAGCCCGATGAGACCCCCTTCGCTTCCTGGAAGATTCAGTTCCGGAGCTTCTGGACGGCATATTCCTAAGCCTAAAGCTGAGGTATTCCAGCCGTAATACACCACTTTTACTGAGAATAGTCTAGCATAATTGCTGCTATATCACAGTTGGTGTCTACTAAAGTGCCTTTCTAGGGGATGCCTGCATCAACCGCCTCTGTGTGCCTTTATACTGTTGCTAGCTCTGTCTGTGCACTTCAATAGCCAGCTATAATGTGCTTTAAAACACGCTGGACGCCCGCACATGCGCAGTAGCGCCGCGGCGCACACCTGAGCGTCATCCACCCGCTCCGCCCCTTTTTCCAGATCGCCTCTATATATAGAGGCGCGTGCACGCGCACGCGCGCGGGCACGTGCGCCTTTGGCGCCTTTTTTGAAAACAATAAGGAGCTAGATGGGAGCCAGGGTCCCTTTGCCGCAGGGCCCGGGGATGGATGAGCGCAGCAACAGGGCAGAGGAGACAGCTTCCCAGCAGAGAACATACCAACTGCCTGGATTTGATTCTGGAAGAAAAAAATCCACATTACAAGAAAAAGAACCATAGCGGCCTCTAGTGTCTAACACAGGTACCGCGGTCTTACATTTATTTATTTTTTTTCCTTGCCTACTATTAATTTTTTTTACATTTTCTCAGTAGTAACAGGCATACACAGAATATTAGCGGGAATACCTTAGGTAACAGGCAGAAAGACAAAATAGGCTTGGGGGTCCCTCAATAGAACCAAGTTCCCGAGGGCCCCCACTTACCTTTTCCTCGCCGCAGGACTCTGTTTGGTCCACAGAAGCCCAAACTTCACCTATCACGGCAGGCATTGTAATCAAACCTTCAGGGACCGGGTTCCCAAGGATTCCACTCCCCTGGACCTGTATAGCACCCTGCACAGAAAACATCTTGGTCGTGGGTATGACCAGAGCTCTGGATCCCAGGGTCCAGCCCTCCTAAGAGAGGCATTACAGGCAAAACCTTGCTCTTCTCTGCAAGGCCCGGGTACCGACCGTTTAGCTATGAAGCTTTTTTGGTCGGATCCGGAATAGCTTACTGAGGCCCAAAAGAACCTGTACGCAAGCTCAGTGAAAAACACATGTTACTTCTTGGCCAACACCTTAGACACTGGCAAAAAACTGAGGTGCTCCCGGATGGGAGGGGCTTATATAGGGGAGGGTACTTCCGGTTTTGGAAGTTGCCAGTGCCAGCACCTGAAGGTATCTATATAACCCATTAGTAATGACTATGTCGCTCTGTGTCCCGTGATGTACGAGAAAGAAAGTGTCTCTATCATTATTCCAATTGGCTTTGCTGAATGCTCATGTGCTATACAGAGCTTCAGGCGGGACGTTATCTCTTCTAAAATTCCAGAATGAGATAGTCACAGAACTCCTGTATCCAGGCGGTTCTGCACCTCACCATCCCCTACCAAATGCAGTAAGCCGGCTGCATGAGAGGCATTATTCGTATGTCCTCCCGAGTACCCCTACCCAAAGCCACCCCCAAAAAAGATGTTGTGTCTGTAGCAAGCGCGGATTTAGGCGTGACACCCGTAGTTTTTGTCCACTCTGTCCTGACAAGCCTGGTCTTTGCCAAGGTGAATGTTTTGAACGCTACCACTCAAAAGTGAAGTTTTAGCGCAGGGTACAGCATTTCACAGACAAGGACACACTTACACAGGGTCTCCCAAGATGCCATTACATTTTGAGAGACCCGAACCATTACAGTTGTAAAGTTACAAAAAAAAGTGTAAAAAAGAAAAAAAAAAACGTAAAAAACAAAACACAAAAAAAATATAAAATAAAAAAAACAAAAATAGTTGTCGTTTTATTGTTCTCTCTCTCTCTATTTTCTCTCTATTGTTCTGCTCTTTTTTACTGTATTCTATTCTGCAATGTTTTATCATGCTTGCTTTTCAGGTATGTAATTTTTTGTTTTCAGGTGCGCCATTCAACTGCAGCGCGGAATTATTTATCTTGACAGCAACAGCGTTTGCTCCCACGATACATAAAGCCGTGACTCCAGTGCTGTAGGAGGTGATTTCACCACCACAGTTAAAAAAAAGAGCATATATGCCGAAGCATGGGGGCAGCAGGGGCGGAGGAGCGATTTTGCTCCTAATGCCGCGTACATACGGTCGAAATTCCGACGGAGGCCTGCCCGTGGAAAATTCCGACCGTGTGTACGCGGCATAACTTTTTTGCGGGAGGATGCCCCCATGCTTCGGCATATATATATTTTAGGCACAGGTTGCGTTAAAACATTTTTTTATTTTTTACTAGGTTTTGTTTTGGTATTTGCTTTGCAGGTATGGCATGGTAAGGTCTTACTGTTGTACTGTAATGTTACTTTGTTTTAATGTTAACCACCATTTGCTTAGCAGGTACGCCATTCAGTTGCAGCGCGGATCTATTTATCTTGACAGCAACAGCGTTTGCTCCCACGATACATAAAGCCGTGACTCCAACGCTGTAGGAGGTGATTTCACCACCACAGTTAAAAAAAAGAGCATATATGCCGAAGCATGGGGGCAGCAGGGGCGGAGGAGCGATTTTGCTCCTAATGCCGCGTATATACGGTCGAAATTCCAACGGAGGCTTGCCCGTGGAAAAGTCCGACCGTGTGTACGCGGCATAACTTTTTTGCGGGAGGATGCCCCCATGCTTCGGCATATATGCCCATCATTAGAAGTGGGTGGATGAAGGGAGGTATTCTAATGGTGGGCATACCCACCAATCAATCTCTTTTTTTCGTTCAGCCAATAGGCTGTATGAAAAAAAAGATTACAATACATGTCCAACAAGGACCAGCAACGTACTGGTATGTTGCTGGACTTTGAATGTTTATACCAGAATGATGCCTGCGGGTTTAGGTATCATCTTGGTATCATTCTTTTCAGCCAGCAGCCGGCTTTCATGTAAAAGCAATTCTAGCAGATAATTAGCCTCTAGACTGCTTTTACAAGCAGTGGGAGGGAATGTCCCCCCCGGATATAAAAAGCACCATTGGGAAATTGGGAAAGCATTTTATCACACCGATCTTGGTGTGGTCAGATGCTTTGAGGGCAGAGGAAAGATCTAGGGTCTAACCCCCCATTTTTTTTCAAAAAAAGAGTACCTGTCACTACTTATTGCTATCATAGGGGATATTTACATTCCCTGAGATAACAATAAAAATGGTAAAAAAATAAAATATGGAAGGCACAGTTTAAAAATAAAATAAAAAAGCCAAATAAATAATAAAAAAAAAAAAAAAAAAAAAAAGCACCGCTGTCCCCCCCTGCTCTTGCGCAAAGGCGAACGCAAGCGTCGGTCTAGCGTCATATGTAAACAGCAATTGCATCATGCATGTGAGGTATCACCGCGAAGGTCAGATCGAGGGCAGTCATTTTAGCAGTAGACCTCCTCTGTAAATCTAACGTGGTAACCTGTAAAGGCTTTTAAATAATTTTAAAAATGAATGTAGTTTGTCGCCGCTGCCCGTTTGTGCGCAATTTTAAAGCATGTCGTGTTTGGTATCCATGTACTCGGCCTATGATCATCTTTTTTATTTCATCAAACATTTGGGCAATATAGTGTTTTTTAGTGCATTAAAAATAAAAAAAGTGTGTTTTCCCCCAAAAAATGCGTTTGAAAAATCGCTGCGCAAATACTGTGTGGAAAAAAAAAATGCAACACCCACTATTTTAATCTGTAGGGCCTTTGCTTTAAAAAAATATATAATGTTTGGGGGTTCAACATAATTTTCTTGCAAAAAAAAAATTTTTTTCATGTAAACAAAAAGTGTCAGAAAGGGCTTTGTCTTCAAGTGGTTAGAAGAGTGGATGATGTGTGACATAAGCTTCCTAATGTTGTGCATAAAATGCCAGGACAGTTCAAAACCCCCCCAAATGACCCCATTTTGTAAAGTAGACACCTCAAGCTATTTGCTGAGAGGCATGTTGAGCCCATTGAATATTTTTTTTTGTCCCAAGTGATTTAATAATGACCAAAAAAAAAAAAAAATGTACAAAAAGTTGTCACTAAATTATATATTGCTCAAACATGCCATGGGCATATGTGGAATTACACCCCAAAATACATTCTGTTGCTTCTCCTGAGTACGGGGATACCACATGTGTGGGACTTTTTGGGAGCCTAGTCGCGTACGGGACCCCAAAAACCAAGCACCGCCTTCAGGATTTCTATGGGTGTAAATTTTTGATTTCACTCCTCACTGCCTATCACAGTTTCGGAGGCCATGGAATGCCCAGATGGCACAAAACCCCCCCAAATGACCCCATTTTGGAAAGTAGACACCCCAAGCTATTTGCTGAGAGGTATGTTGAGTATTTTGCAGATCTCGCTTTTTGTCACAAAGTTTTGAAAATGTAAAAAAAGAAAAAAAAAAGAAAAAAATATGTCTTTCTTAATTTTCAAAAACAAATGAGAGCTGTAAAATACTCACCATGCCTCTCAGCAAATAGCTTGGGGTGTCTACTTTCCAAAATGGGGTCATTTGTGGGGGTTTTGGGCTATTTTGACATTTTATGGCCTTCAAAACTGTGATAGGTAGTGAGGAGTGAAATCAAAAATGTATGCCCTTAGAAACCTTGAAGGCGGTGCTTGGTTTTTGGGGTCCCGTACGCGGCTAGGCTCCCAAAAAGTCCCACACATGTGGTATCCCCGTACTCAGGAGAAGCAGCAGAATGTATTTTGGGGTGTAATTTCACATATAACCATGGCATGTGTGAGCAATATATCATTTAGTGACAACTTTTTGTACATTTTTTTTTTCTTTTTGTCATTATTCAATCATTTGGGACAAAAAAAAATATTCAATGGGCTCAACATGCCTCTCAGCAAATAGCTTGGGGTGTCTACTTTCCAAAATGGGGTCATTTGGGGGGGTTTTGTGCCATCTTGGCATTTTATGGCCTTCAAAACTGTGATAGGTAGTGAGGAGCGAAATCAAAAATGTATGCCCTTAGAAACCTTGAAGGTGGTGCTTGGTTTTTGGGGTCCCGTACGCGGCTAGGCTCCCAAAAAGTCCCACACATGTGGTATCCCCGTACTCAGGAGAAGCAGCAGAATGTATTTTGGGGTGTAATTTCACATATGCCCATGGCATGTGTGAGCAATATATC
Source organism: Rana muscosa (assembly GCA_029206835.1). Lineage (NCBI taxonomy): Eukaryota > Metazoa > Chordata > Amphibia > Anura > Ranidae > Rana > Rana muscosa. Next base: position 69,055,878 of record CM055119.1, read on the forward strand.
ATTTAGTGACAACTTTGTGCAAAAAAAAAAAGTTTGTCATATTCCCGCAACCTGTGGCAAAATATAAAATATTCCATGGACTCAACATGCCTCTCAGCAAATAGCTTGGGGTGTCTACTTTCCAAAATGGGGTAATTTGGGGGGGTTTTGTGCTATTTTGGCATTTTATGGCCTTCGAAACTGTGATAGGTAGTGAGGAGTGAAATCAAAAATTTACGCCCTTAGAAATCCTGAAGGCGGTGCTTGGTTTTTGGGGCCCTGTACGCGGCTAGGCTCCCAAAAAGTCCCACACATGTGGTATCCCCGTACTCAGGAAAAGCAGCAGAATGTATTTTGGGGTGCAATTCCACATATAACCATGGCATGTGTGAGCAATATATCATTTAGTGACAACTTTTTGTTCATTTTTTTTCTTTTTGTCATTATTCAATCATTTGGGACAAAAAACAATATTCAATGGGGTCAACATGCCTCTCAGCAAATAGCTTGGGGTGTCTACTTTCCAAAATGGGGTCATTTGGGGGGGTTTGTGCCATCTTGGCATTTTATGGCCTTCAAAACTGTGATAGGTAGTGAGGAGCGAAATCAAAAATGTATGCCCTTAGAAACCTTGAAGGTGGTGCTTGGTTTTTGGGGTCCCGTACGCGGCTAGGCTCCCAAAAAGTCCCACACATGTGGTATCCCCGTACTCAGGAGAAGCAGCAGAATGTATTTTGGGGTGTAATTTCACATATAACCATGGCATGTGTGAGCAATATATCATTTAGTGACAACTTTTTGTACATTTTTTTTTTCTTTTTGTCATTATTCAATCATTTGGGACAAAAAAAAATATTCAATGGGCTCAACATGCCTCTCAGCAAATAGCTTGGGGTGTCTACTTTCCAAAATGGGGTCATTTGGGGGGGTTTTGTGCCATCTTGGCATTTTATGGCCTTCAAAACTGTGATAGGTAGTGAGGAGCGAAATCAAAAATGTATGCCCTTAGAAACCTTGAAGGTGGTGCTTGGTTTTTGGGGTCCCGTACGCGGCTAGGCTCCCAAAAAGTCCCACACATGTGGTATCCCCGTACTCAGGAGAAGCAGCAGAATGTATTTTGGGGTGTAATTTCACATATGCCCATGGCATGTGTGAGCAATATATCATTTAGTGACAACTTTGTGCAAAAAAAAAAAGTTTGTCATATTCCCGCAACCTGTGGCAAAATATAAAATATTCCATGGACTCAACATGCCTCTCAGCAAATAGCTTGGGGTGTCTACTTTCCAAAATGGGGTAATTTGGGGGGGTTTTGTGCTATTTTGGCATTTTATGGCCTTCGAAACTGTGATAGGTAGTGAGGAGTGAAATCAAAAATTTACGCCCTTAGAAATCCTGAAGGCGGTGCTTGGTTTTTGGGGCCCTGTACGCGGCTAGGCTCCCAAAAAGTCCCACACATGTGGTATCCCCGTACTCAGGAAAAGCAGCAGAATGTATTTTGGGGTGCAATTCCACATATAACCATGGCATGTGTGAGCAATATATCATTTAGTGACAACTTTTTGTTCATTTTTTTTCTTTTTGTCATTATTCAATCATTTGGGACAAAAAACAATATTCAATGGGGTCAACATGCCTCTCAGCAAATAGCTTGGGGTGTCTACTTTCCAAAATGGGGTCATTTGGGGGGGTTTGTGCCATCTTGGCATTTTATGGCCTTCAAAACTGTGATAGGTAGTGAGGAGTGAAATCAAAAATTTATGCCCTTAGAAACCTTGAAGGCGGTGCTTGGTTTTTGGGGTCCCGTACGCGGCTAGGCTCCCAAAAAGTCCCACACATGTGGTATCCCCGTACTCAGGAGAAGCAGCAGAATGTATTTTGGGGTGTAATTTCACATATGCCCATGGCATGTGTGAGCAATATATCATTTAGTGACAACTTTGTGCAAAAAAAAAAAAAGTTTGTCATATTCCCGCAACTTGTGGCAAAATATAAAATATTCCATGGACTGAACATGCCTCTCAGTAAATAGCTTGGGGTGTCTAATTTCCAAAATGGGGTCATTTGGGGGGGGGTTTGTGCTATTTTGGCATTTTATGGCCTTCGAAACTGTGATAGGTAGTGAGGAGTGAAATCAAAAATTTGCGCCCTTAGAAATCCTGAAGGCGGTGCTTGGTTTCCGGGGTCCCGTACGTGGCTAGGCTCCTAAAAAGTCCCACACATGTGGTATCCCCGTACTCAGGAGAAGCAGCAGAATGTATTTTGGGGTGCAATTCCACATATAACCATGGCATGTGTGAGCAATATATCATTTAGTGACAACTTTTTGTAATTTTTTTTTTTTTTGTCATTATTCAATCACTTGGGACAAAAAAAAATATTCAATGGGCTCAACATGCCTCTCAGCAATTTCCTTGGGGTGTCTACTTTCCAAAATGGGGTCATTTGGGGGGGTTTTGTACTGCCCTGCCATTTTAGCACCTCAAGAAATGAGATAGGCAGTCATAAATTTAAAGCTGTGTAAATTTCAGAAAATGTACCCTAGTTTGTAAACGCTATAACTTTTGCGCAAACCAATAAATATACGCTTATTGACATTTTTTTTACTAAAGACATGTGGCTGAATACATTTTGGCCTAAATGTATGACTAAAATTGAGTTTATTCGATTTTTCTTATAACAAAAAGTAGAAAATATCATTTTTTTCAAAATTTTCGGTCTTTTTCTGTTTATATCGCAAAAAATAAAAATCGCAGAGGCAATCAAATACCATTAAAAGAAAGCTCTATTTGTGGGAAGAAAAGGACGCAAATTTCATTTGGGTACAACATTGCATGTCCGCACAATTTACAGTTAAAGCAGCGCAGTGCCGAATCCCAAAAACAGGCCTGGTCCTAATGGCCCGAAATGGTCCGGGCTTAAGTGGTTAAATAGTGATCCTTGGTTTTGTGAAAAAAATATATTTTTACAGAGCGAAAACATTTTTTGTTTTGATTTTTGTTGTTTTATTGGAAGGAGGACACTGAAATCGTGGTCCTTGGTTTTGTGGAGAAAAAGTGTATTTACTTTTTTTGCAATTTATTAATTTAAATTTTAAATTTTTGTTATTGAATTATTATTTTTATTTTTTTATAATTCTTGTTATCATAAATTTTTGGTAACCTGGCTTAGTTTTAGCCTTTATTATTTTTTTTTGTTTGTTTTTAGTTTCTTTGTTTAAGACACAGACACATGCTTGTGTTCTGGTGTGGGTAGGTTGAAACAGGCTCAATAGGGTTTTGCTTGTTATTTAATTTGTCCACTAACATTAAAAATAGGACATTGCAAATAACCTACAAGAGTTTTTTTTTACTCTTATTTGTTTTTTTTGGGGGTTTTGATTGTACCTTTTGTTAACTGAAAGAAGTTACAAGCAGTCATATTCTCATTGGTGTCAGTTGAAGTACAAGTCTGTGGAAGTCTTGCTACGGAAACTAATATCTGAGAAATATTATTAGTAGTGTATTGAACATTTTTTTTTTTTTAAGTTTCTTTTAAATTTGTTTTTTCTACTGAATTGAGTGTTACAAATAGTAGTGTAAACACTGCCGTGTTGACATTCCTTTTATCAGACTACAGGTATTCAGTCTAATTGATCCCTGGGGGGGCTTCTATTGTCCCTTGGTCTATTGAGTAGGCTCAGACAAGATAGGCTAAATGCTATTGTTAGTATAATTAGTTTTCCCCACTAATCTAAAAGATTGTTTATTGAGAGCTGGAAAATATTGTTTGACTTTTACTATATTTTCTGCAGCTTATTTCATTTGAGTTCCTATTTATTGTTTTTTTTTTTTTTGCTTCCTTTTTTTTCCCCCTTTTACTGTAATCACAAGTGAATTTACAGTATAAGGGAACAATTAATTTAATTCAGCTCACAAAGTGCGCATACTATCACAATGGCTGCCATGACCTGTCTAGAATGTTTTGTAGCAACTTATACTCTTAAACATAAGAGCAATGAATTTGCCTGTGATGCTAAATTATTGGAAGAACAAGCAAAAGCAACCAAAAATAACAAAAAGCTTAAAAGTCTAGCCTTCGCAGGCATGTTTGCCGCGTCCATGGCTGTGAAGGCTAAAATACAGAAATTGAAAGATATAGTCTATAATCAAAATATTACAATTTCTGAGAGGGAAAAGGAGAATACAGCTTTACAAAGCCAATTACAAACCTTAACTATCCTTAATCAAATAGTGAATGCCTCACAGGAGGAAAATTGTAAAAATTACAAATTGGCCCAAAAAGACGTGGTACAATATAAAAGCATGCCAACTAAAGCTGAGACTGAACTGGACCATATAACAAGTGCATACAAAGTGCTAGATTGCACACAGGGCACGCAAACAGAGCCACAGTTTCTACAAACAATTTCAATCCTTAAAGGACAGGCTGTGGCTAGCACATGCGAACATAGTAATGCTACGGCACCTAATTGTGCCTATGAAATTGGGGATACTGAGAAATATGAAGAGTATTGGGGAGAGGAAGATATGGATCCTAATTCTACTTTTCCGGTGGCAATGGGAGAAATCACAGAGCCACAGGAAAATCGAGAATGCACCATGGTCATAGACTCACCAGACAATGGGGACCAGCTATCCACAAATGAGGAGCATGTCAAGTTCCCCATCATGGTTAGGACCCAGATCTCCTCCTCTACTGAAGGAAATCAAACATTTTTGGGGTTTGATAATGGAGGAAATGAGGGGATTTCCAATGTATATCCAATTCAACCAGTAAAAATCATTATGAGTGTGGCTGATTTTATTGGCAAAATTAAATCAAGTAAACACATGACTTCATATGCAACCATGACAGATATGTTAACTGATTTTTCTTCCCCAAATAATCTTTTTCATTACATAGACAATTTACTTAAAGCCACATGCGACAAAGAAAAGCATTTGCGGCTATTGGAAGAACTCCTACGGATCCTAGGAAAAAACGGAACTGAAGTGTAATCCCAGTAAGGCACAATGGTTGCAGGAATTTGTGTCTTCTCTTGGGATTACAGCGACAGCAAATGGTAGTAAGATAATAACTGAGAAGGTAGAAACCAGTCTACAATTACCTCTGTCAGTAAGTATGCCTACTCTCGGATCTTTCCTAGTATTGGTAAATTATTTGCGGCCTTTCATCCCTGATTGTGCCCAAAAGTCTGCACCACTGTATGATTGGTGGAAAAAGGATACCCGATGGCACTGGACTGAGCAACACACCAATCCAGTGCAGGAGCTTAAAGAAGCTTTAGCGCAAGCGCCAGCATTAGCCAACCCAAAGTACCAACTGCCCTTTCACAGTGAGACTGCCATATCAGAGACAACCATGTCAGCGGTTCTGTCACAGGAAAACCATTGGCCTCGGTTGCTCCATGATCGAGACAAACACACAAATAATTCTTCCACTAGGGCCCATGGCCTCCTTTACCAAGGAGTACCACATGAATGTGATATCATACTACAATCAGTTGCGCAACAATTCTTTAGACCTTTGTCAGCAAAGGAAAATGTCCCTGAAAATGCAGTCCAAATTTTCACAGATGGATCATGTTTTTACGTGGAGGGTTCTGTCATGGATATGCAGCAGTGTTTGTCTGTCAGCTTACCTTCCTTCCCATGTGTTCATCTTAGAGGCCTGAGCCCTTTCACCTGGCTTCCTTTATAATCTCCTCCCCGCCTGACTCCACCCCAGGCCCTATCACAGAACACTATATTAACCTGTGCACTGCAAGCCTGCTTTGCTGATCAACGTGTTTGTTAGGCATTGTGTGTTTGGGTTCCTGCCTGCCGTGTGCTACGTCTGTCTCTCTGTTACGTTATTGGCTTGTCCCCGACCATCCCTGTCTGCTCGTGACCCTTGACCTTCGGCTCGTTCTTCGTTATCCTTGTCTGCTTGTGGCCCCTGACCTTCGGCTTGTTATTCGGTTCTCTCTATCGTGTGCTGCTGCTTCCCCTTATCCTACGGGGCGTGAGCTAGGAAACTCCAGGGGCCGCGACCTGGTCCCAGCCTGCAGCGTAACATCCTCACCACTAGAGGCCCTGGAGAAGACCAGCTGGGTCTTAGACTCCGCGCCCTGGGGAATCTTGGCTCTCGCTTCCGTTGGGATCCCGGTTGTGCTCCTCTGGTCCCGCTTTCCACAACCACCCAGTTTCCTATCCACAGAAGCCAGCCATAGGGTTCACTACCTCGCGGTGCACTCCTGTCCCCCTACGGTGTGCATCTGTCACCTGGCCACAGGTGACCCTGACAGTTTGATCAGCCATGAACCCGGCTGACATCCCGCTACCCGCGGATGATCCATTGCAGGGCATAGTTTGCAGACTTGAAACCCAGGAATCGAATCAGACTCAGGTGATGCGATTCCTCCAGGATCTGGCTTCTCGCTTCGAGCAGCTTCAGGCCTCCTTGGGAACCCTGAATCCGCAACCTCAAATACAATCAGCGGCTGTACCTATCGCACCAGTCGCAGCCACACACTCACTACAACTGCCAGCTCTGTCCCGTTTCTCTGGGGACTCCAAGGCTTGCAGGGGGTTCCTTAGCCAATGCACGATTCATTTTGAGCTCCAGCCCCAAAACTTCCTGTCTGATCGGGCTAAGGTAGCCTATATCATTTCCCTCCTCTCTGGTGAAGCTTTAGCCTGGGCAGCCCCTCTGTGGGAACTGAATGATCCAGTGGTTTCTAGCCTGTCTGGCTTCTTGAAACTTTTTCGGAATATCTTCGAAGAACCGGCTCGTGTCTCTTCAGCGGCCAGCGCCCTTTTACGTCTCCGCCAAGAGTCTGCTTCTGTGGGACAGTATGCCCTTCATTTCCGCATACTGTCGGCTGAGTTGAGCTGGAACAATGAGGCCTTAGTCGCAACCTTTTTGCATGGCCTGTCTGATAGAGTGAAGGATGAATTAGCAGGAAGAACCATCCCCACTGATCTGGCCGGCGTTATCTCCTTGTGTAACCAGATCGATATTCGCTTTCAGGAGAGGACCTTAGAAAAGCAACGCCAGCAGTCCTTGGTTCTTAGTCAGCCTGAGCTCCCCTCTCTTCGACCCGTAGAGCATCTCCTACCAGCTGAGGAACCCATGCAGCTGGGTCGGACCAGGCTATCCCCCGAGGAACGTGCTAGGCGCAGAACTCTTGGTCTGTGTCTTTACTGTGGGGGCAAAGGTCATTTTCGTGACACTTGCTCTCTTTGTCCAGAAAAACGTTCGGGTCCACTTCATCTGGAAAGTGGAGTATTGGACCCAGAAATATCACCTTCCCCTTCTCGTCTTCTGCTTTCTGTGTTCCTTCATGTTGGTGCTTCTTCTCATTCGGTCTCAGCATATCTGGATTCCGGAGCCGCTGGTAATTTCATGGACTGGGAAATCGCATCGTCCATGAGACTTACTCTTTTGCCCCTCACCACGCCATTGGTGGTCTTGGCGATTGATGGTACTGTTCTCCCAGGGGGACCTATCCGCTTCCAGACCCTCCCTGTTAAGATGTCGGTAGGGACACTCCACCAGGAGTGGATATCCTTCCTTATCTTACCCAAGGCCTCAACGCCTATAATTTTGGGTCTCCCATGGTTACAGCTTCATTCTCCTCATGTGGACTGGACTACTGGACAGATCCTGGCTTGGGGTCCCTCCTGTTCCTCGTCCTGCCTACCCAAGGTTGCCCCCTGTGAATCTGAGCCGGTCATTCATTCCAGGTTGCATAACCATTTACATTTCTCTGTCCCTAACCACCCTTGGACGCACAGCCGGGCTAGCTTGTCTACAAGTCCTGCAGTCGCTACGTCTTGCGATGCGATTCAGGTAGTCGCTACACCTGACTCAGCTATTCACTCTGCCTCTGTACTAGTTATGCCAGTCCAGCCCATGCCCAGTGAGCCTCCTACTTTTTCTTGTTCGGGACATTCTGCTTGTCCTTCAGCTATTCAGCTTGACTCCTGCGACATGTCACCTTCTAACCAACCTGACTTCAGGGTTCCACTGACATCTGCCCAGTCTGATGGTCCTGTGCAAGATGACCAGTTCCCCTTTAAGGGTCTAGGGGACCCCCCTCAGATTCCTGTTGATCCTCTCATGCCCTTGCTTATTCCTAGAGAGCCTTTGGTCCTCAATAGATCTTCTTGTCATCTCCCTACCTCATTTTCGGTCTCTGAGGATAATCTTAAGTATGAGGTTAGACAAGTTCTGGATTCTCGGCTCTGCAGAGGCATTCTTCAGTACCTTGTGCATTGGAGAGGTTTTGGTCCTGAGGAGGCGTCTTGGGTTGCTGCATCTGATGTCGCTGCACCTCATCTGTTGAGAAGGTTTCATCAGAGATTTCCCTTTAAGCCTGGGTCCAGGCGGGGGAGGGCCCATAAGAGGGAGGGTACTGTCATGGATATGCAGCAGTGTTTGTCTGTCAGCTTACCTTCCTTCCCATGTGTTCATCTTAGAGGCCTGAGCCCTTTCACCTGGCTTCCTTTATAATCTCCTCCCCGCCTGACTCCACCCCAGGCCCTATCACAGAACACTATATTAACCTGTGCACTGCAAGCCTGCTTTGCTGATCAACGTGTTTGTTAGGCATTGTGTGTTTGGGTTCCTGCCTGCCGTGTGCTACGTCTGTCTCTCTGTTACGTTATTGGCTTGTCCCCGACCATCCCTGTCTGCTCGTGACCCTTGACCTTCGGCTCGTTCTTCGTTATCCTTGTCTGCTTGTGGCCCCTGACCTTCGGCTTGTTATTCGGTTCTCTCTATCGTGTGCTGCTGCTTCCCCTTATCCTACGGGGCGTGAGCTAGGAAACTCCAGGGGCCGCGACCTGGTCCCAGCCTGCAGCGTAACATCCTCACCACTAGAGGCCCTGGAGAAGACCAGCTGGGTCTTAGACTCCGCGCCCTGGGGAATCTTGGCTCTCGCTTCCGTTGGGATCCCGGTTGTGCTCCTCTGGTCCCGCTTTCCACAACCACCCAGTTTCCTATCCACAGAAGCCAGCCATAGGGTTCACTACCTCGCGGTGCACTCCTGTCCCCCTACGGTGTGCATCTGTCACCTGGCCACAGGTGACCCTGACAGGTTCCCCACATGCAGGATTTGGAATATACCTTAACAATCCACATGAAAAGACCCAAACATCAATCTTTCGGTCATGGCAAGTCAAATCAGCACAATTTTCTGAGCTGGCTGCAATTGCTCATGCCCTAGAACTGATGAAAAGGGACCAAGAAATAGTTTTATACTCAGATTCTGCGTGGGTCTGTAATACTATTACAGAAATTCTGCCCTTCTGGCACACCCACCAGTACATGTCCTCAGATGGGTCTCCACTTAAACATGCATTCCTGTTGAAATTTATTGTAACATTGGTGCAAAAGTTGCCAGTCAAACCATGGGGGTGCAAAGTAAAATGTAATTTAGGCACTGCCCCATACTGGGAACAAAATGAGGTAGCGGATTGTTTGGCCAAACAAGGAGCACAAGGGGGGGAGATCTGGGAAATTCCTTTGAATTTACTGGACTCAGTCTTGTGCCCCATCGTTTGTGCCCTCACAAAATCCTGCAACTAAAATGTTCTGCTTTCTTCCCTTTTAGAGCCATGAAGTCGATGTGGATTGTGATCCTGATCGGACATACCAAGGGAGAGGAGACTGGAATGCTCATCAGCGTGATCGTTGACCAAGAATCCGGTCTACTACCTAGAGGGGAAATCCATCTTATTGCATGTGTCCCCAAAGACTAACACCCCTGCTCTATTAACTGTGCCCAAAAATATAGTTGCAATCCCCTATTATGAACCAACATCCTCGGAATGCCCATCAATGCAAGAGGGACCACCTAGCAGCCTAACGGCAACCTCAATCCCTGTAATATTGTTTAATAACGTTAAATTCATTCATGTGCCGGTGGTACTTAATTTGTCCCAGTGGAACATGGCCGAATTCGGCTCATGTGCCCGGACAAATGTGTCCTTTTTACTCTTCCTTGCTAGTATATTTGATTGCCTCCCATGCAAGCCAAACTCAGGATCCATTTGCAGAACCAAACCTCCCTCCCCACAGGGGCATTTTCAGATCCAGAAAGTTAAAGGGCTTGGACAGCACACTCGCGTCCATCCCAGGAATTTTTGGATCTGGCATGTCAATTTGGAACCAAGCCGATTTGTCAGCAATTCGCCGGCATATCGGAAATTTTTAACAGAAAGAGGGTCGGCAAGTGCTGAAACCAGTTCTGCAGGGTGTTGAGGGGCTTGCAGAGGAGGAAAGGTTTACGGTTTATAACATGAAGCTAGAGAGGATGGTATGGGCAAAGAGGTAAAATGCACTGCGTATGGAAATTAAAAGATACAGACCTTACCCAGTGGTATTGTACTCACACTAATATTAGTGGTGGAATGAATGGACATTCTGGAGACAAGTGCAAACCTGTGCCAGTTTCCACAATTCGAAATATAGGGATAGTGACACCACACCCAAATAGAGGGCCATTTGCTTGCAAGAAGAGCCAGTCACTGTCCACATACCGTGACCTACTGTACGTGTCCTTCACAATGTCGATGCCCGTGTTCCATCCACAAGATGACTACTTTAACACGATGGCGTCCATACACTCCCTCGGATACCTCAAAACTGACGTGTACAAGGAAAGGCTGCACCTCCCCGAAATGCTCATTCAAGTTCAAGGGCGATGGAAAGCACCACACACTGCCTGCTGCACTGTCAAAGACAATAGATACTTATGCCGTTGTGATGTGTTCGAAATGGACACTCCAGTCTGTGGTCTAAGCAATGACCCAGTTCCCACAGCCAAAGTAGCAAGGGACCTCCAACTGGAAAGTCCACGCCAACCACCTCAAGAAACCAGTCCAAGTGAGATGGAAGCTAACTGCCCAGTGAAGTTGTCAAAATGGAGAACACCAAGCACAAGGGTCACCTACCACATGGATGGACTGTACTGTGTCGTTACCAATCACCAGACATTTCTCTATGGGGGTCAGTCGTGTCCAATACCCTATCCAAATTTTTGCTTCATTCCACATGAGTACACTACTATTGGGGGAAACTGTAGTAACCCCCATACCAGTGTTAACAGAAGATTATATCATTGAGAGTACCCCCAATGTCCCAGATCCTATCACAACTAGGACCTGGGTGGAAATGGGAATAAAAGGTCTTCTCATATTGCAATGTGGGGTACTGATTTTCATGACGGGCATGGTGGTATATCTTGGCTGACTTCTAAGATGGCAGAGGGAGAAACTTAACAATTTTATGGAAATTAGACATAAACAATTACTCACTTAAGTGTGGCCTCGTCTCATCTGTCTCAACTTGCCACAAGGGGTCATCTGTTGCCTTATGAGGAATGTTTATGAATAATTTCCTTGTAAACTAGGAATATCTGTAATATATAAGAATAAGAAATGTGTAGTATGAAATATGTGGGTCTGTAAAGGGTTAACTTAGCTGACAAGCTGGGAGAGAGGACAATCTAATTACCTGTCCTCTTATTGAATATGCATGAATGCGGGGTGACAAGTGTTGAGGAGTCGTATGGTCTGACGAGGGAACCAGGAAGAGATAACAGCTGGAACTTCTAATCTATGCGACACCACCTTTATTTGCTAGATAAAGGCGTGTGTATTCGCCCCGGTTAACAAACCAATATCCATTTAAGGGGTAATTGGCCATGGCTAGTTCCATGCATAGCTAAGGGAAGTTAACGACCTCCGTTCTAATTAAATTATCTTCAAATCCAATTATCACTAAATTCCAGTAAAGAGTGGGCTAGTGTGGGAAATTAATATAACGGCAGGAGGGAGGAGAGATATAACAGCAACCAATCGTAGTCGCCCTGGGTTAGTCAATGGGAGAGGGCTCCATAAAAGGACCACCCCATCCAGTAGAGAAGAGAGAGATGAGGGAACCTGGGCCCAGGATACATTATAGGTAATTATCAGACCATCTCCCAGCACTTACCATATGCTTGCATTGTTCCTATGTTTGTCTGTCTATTTGTAATGTAATGTATATACTTTGTGTTTGAAACTAATATTTACTCCCTTGCCAAAGACTGTAAATGTTTGCGGTGTATTAGATAGACTAATAACCATTCTTTAATAAATGCTTATTATATTGAAGCTTTCAAATCTTGTCAAAAAGAACTCTTATTTAAACCATATCATATATCGTTGAATATTGAATATTAAATATTAAATATTAATGTTAAAAAGCAACAGTGAGCATGAAGCTGCATATGCGGTTGGTGGGGAAGTGTGATTGGGGGCCAATGGGTGTGAACATGTGATGAAGTGAGTAGGGAAATGAAAAAGAGATCAAGATGGCAGGGAGGAGAGAAAAGGAAAAATGAAATAAGGTGTGGGCAAGGAGGGATGTGGGTCCTGATACAGCAACCCATGATTACCTGGCAGTGTGGATAAAGACAATTGGAACCTCTCAGCGGATGGGACTCCGTAAAGTGACCGGCCTAAGTACCCACAAACAGGGGCGTGCCCCCGCCAACGTCATGTGTCATCTGCGCATCTTTAGCCAGGTATAGTATTTTAAAACATATTTATTGGCCTAGAATTATTAGTGTGAAATAGATGTTATTATTCACAAATGAAAGAATTAAAAAAAAAAAGTAGTGGCCAGAAATGATTGGGACAGTATTGAAAAATGCTGGGGTCAGAATGAGAGTCTTTTATATTTATTTAACATTCAAATTGCAACAGTCATGAGCTGAAAAATGTGTGTGATTGATGAACCAAAAACTAAAACTATGTCCCTTTTTTATACACAAGATGAGCTCAGCCAGGAGGACAAGGCTCCGGAATGTGGCAGCCAGGAGGAGGCAGGGGTGAGTGGCAGACAGGAGGAGGCCGGGCCAAGTGGCAGGCAACAGGTGCCCAGGCCAAGTGGCAGCACCCAATCCCAAGTGACTCCCCTCCACGTCAGACACAAAAGACCTCGGAGGATGACACAGGTGGAGGAGTAGTCACTTAAAATTATCAGGAACGCTGCTACCATAATTAGGGCCCCCCTCAACCCAGTCGAATCTTATGGGTGTTATGTGGCCGATAAACTCAAAAAAAGTGGAGGAGGGCCAACGTGCCATTTCTGAGGAGCTGATTTCCAGTGTCCTTCAGAGGGCGGGGAGGGGCCAGCTGACAGAGGCCACACATCTTTGTGATCTGGCCCATCCTTCTCCTCCTTCTCCTCCTCCTCCTGCCACATTCCTACTAACAGAGCCACAGCCTGCAAGGGGGCGTGGAGTGAGCCGTGGAAGGAACGCTGCAGGGAAGCGTGGAGGGAACACTGCAGGGAAGCGTGGAGGGAACACTGCATGGAAGCGTGGAATGAAGGCTACAAGGAAGACCAGAAGGTGATTCCCTGTCTTCAAGCTGCTCTGCCAGAAGATGCAGTTTGTTGGAGTACCACAGCTTGGGAACATGTACGTATGTAGGTCTTTGGCTGCTGCTCCTGATTTCCTCATGTTGTTAATTTTATTTTCCATCCAATTCAGGTCTGCCTTTGGGGTCCAAAGTCTGCATAAATGCAAATAATTTTTCAATTGTTGCCCTTCCTGTTTATTTTGTTTATCCAGAATAAATGGATCTTTGATTTAAGTTTAATACTTGTGTTTTTATTGTGAGTAGCCATAACATTTCAGAAATACAATGTGTAATTAACAAGGGACACCAACCTCCTTGAGGGTTAAACATTTTTTTTAAATGTTGTTGTGATAACTTGACCCAAAAAAATGGAGGTCACAAGAAAATAAATTTTCAAAATAAAAAATTATTCATGAAATCACAAGAAACATTAAAGAACTAAGTTTGTCAGAACTCTGTATAAATATCAGCAGCCAAAAATAATTTTTTTCTAGCATTAGAAAGAAGAAAACAATGTGCTGCATTAAACGAGGCAATAATTTGCAGAATGACGAATGTGCTGCATTAAACGAGGCAATAATTTGCAGAATGACGAATGTGCTCTCTCCATTACGAACGCTAGTTTTACCTGAACGAGCGCTCCCGTCTCCTAATTCAGTCTGAGCATGCGTTGGTTTTTTCTCCGATGGAGTTCCACACAGACGATCGGAATTTACTATCGTTTTTTTTCCCATCGAATAAATTTAAAACATGTTCTATTTTTTCTCACTGATGGAAAAAAGACTGATGGGGCCCATAAAAATTAAAGGAACAGTTTAAAAAAAAAAAAAAAAAGAAAATTAAATAATAATTAAAAATAAATAAAAAAGCACCCTGTCCCCCCGTGCTCACGCTCAAAGTCGAACGCAAGCTTCGGTCTGGTGTCATATGTAAACAGCAATTGCACCATGCATGTGAGGTATCACCGTGAAGGTCAGATCAAGGGCAGTCATTTTAGCAGTTGACCTCCTCTTTAAATCTAAAGTGGTAACCTGTAAAGGCTTTAAAAAATGCATGTAGTTTGTCGCCGCTGCACGTTTGTGTGCACTTTTAAAGCATGTCGTGTTTGGTATCCATGTACTCAGCATAAGATCATATTTTTTATTCTATCAAACATTTTGGCAATATAGGGGCTGATTTACTATAACTCCAGGAAGTACTGAGCACATCGCAAAAAATAGCTCCAATTTTTGACAATTAAAAATTCCATGCGCGAATTTGCAAATGAAAAAGAGCGCTATTAGCAGCAAACAAGTGTTAGTAAATGTGAAATCAGCGCTAATTAGCGAATCCGCGTACGCGCAAATGCCAATTTCCACTAAGTTTTTATATAGCACTGCACTGTAACCATGATCCATGTATGTGAAAGAAACATTTTTATATGAGATGTGCTCTATCTATTGCTGTATATTGCAATTAGTATTCCTAGTTTTTTTCCTTCTTTTGCTAACGAATGCAGTTATGAAGGATTATTACATAGTAATGTCTGCTATTATGTAAAATTACATGTATTAAACATTTAGGTTACCTATTTGTTGTATGTTGTTTTTTTCATGTTTTTATTTTTTCATTTAGGTGGCTATAAAGCGGTAATTATTTATGTTCATTCTTTAATCATACTTTACTGTTATGCAGGTCTTGTACTTAGCACAATGGCTTAGTGGTCTGCTCCCATGTCTATACAGCTCTCATATTACAAGTTCAAATACCAGCCAACCTAGTACCAACAGCTATGTTTATTATTTGCACAAGCAAATTAAAATAAACAAACAAAGAAATGTAAATGGCCCGTTAGCTAGTGTGTGATGTTTGGAAGTCCACACCATAATATTATTGAATAAAAGTGCATTGGCTAATTGGCATTCACCTATTTTCAGCATATGCTACTTTGGCTAATTGGCATTTGCCCTTTTTCACCAATACAATCTTTTAGTATCTCTCTGTGGGATTTGAACCCATGAGTGCTTCGAAGCCTGAGTTTTTCAAGGTAGAAGTGCTGACCACTAGACTATTGAGCATAGCACAAACATCTACTAGTGTGTGTAGATTAAGGAGATATTTCTTGCACCTACAGGTAAGCCTTAATCTAGGCTTACCTGTAGATGCAAGTTGTCTAAGTGGGTTTACAACCACTTTAATATTATTGTAACAACCATGCTCATGCTGATGTGGCATTGGCTAATAGGCATTCGCCTCTTTTCAGCATATGCTGCTGAGTGTTTGATGGTGGGACTACTTTGTATTCTAGGTATAATAGTACTCAGCACAGTGACTTAGGCCCCTTTCACACTTGTGCGACCTGAAAGTTGTGTGATTTTGATGCGACTTTAAGCAATGCCTGTGTAATCTTGAGGTCTATGGACGCAGGAGTCGCAGGGAAAGGCGCGCAAACTTCCGTCTGCATTTTTTCTGCGATCCCAGGGAATGCCTGTGTAAACTTAAGGTCTATGAACCTCAACTCGTATCAAAGTCGGACCAAAGTAGTACAGGGACTACTTTGAAGTCGGTGTGACTTGAAGTTTCACAGATATAAATGGTACACATTGAAAATCATGGGGTATGACTTGTCATGCAACTCTGATGACCAAAGTCGCAGGAAAAGTCGCTCAAGTGTGAAAGGGGCCTCAGCCCGACTTTGTGAGCGATTTCAGAGACATCAGTGCACTTTCCTGCACAGATGTCTAGTGAAATCACATAGGTCTCAACTGTCCCTGATTTGGAACAAAGTCCCTCTGTCCCTCTTTCCTCTTCATTTGTCCCTCATTTTGTTCGGATCTGTATAGTTTGATATTAAATGCAATTTTTATCTTTCAAAAAGTGTTTCCCAGTGCTAAACCTTTCATCTAGTTTCTAAATTGCTTTGTTTGTAAATTCCCAAAGCCAATCTAAAGGGATCTTATTGTAAAAAAAAAAAAAAGCACTTGGGGGTTTAACTAATATATATATATATTTTTAATAATTCTCCTTTAAGAAGGTGTTTTAGGAGGTGTGTCCTATGCCTACATACTTTTGCTAATAGTTGTCCCTTATACAAATCTCAAAAAGTTGGGAGGTAAGAAATCGCCTCCTGAAGTCGCCCAAAGTAGTGTAGGAACTACTTTTGGGAATCTGTGTGGCGTCGCACCAATTCGGACAGTTCTATTGCCGCCAATAGGCGCCGATTTGGCCTGCAATTTGACATGTCAATTCAGAGCTATGTGAACATGGGTGAAGTTGCATAGATATGAATGGAACTCATAAGGGGGGGGATACTTTTAATGCGACTCTGAGGGCCAAAGCTGCATGAAAAGTCACATAAGTGTGAAAGTAACCTAATGAGATTATATAATAACACCTTTGAATAAAGCCCCATTTGCACTTGTGCGACCTTAAAATTGCACAGCTTTGCCATGACTTGAAGCAATGTCTGTGTTATCTTGTGGTGTATGGACCTCAAATCGCATCAAAGTCAAACCAAGGTAGTGCAGGGATGAATTTTCCCCACTTTCAGGATGCACAAGTGACAATAGGGCCAAATTCAAAGATATCCTTGAATCTCTTTCACACTGCTGCGACCTGAAAGTCACCCTAATTTGCTGCCACTTTGTCGCTGCAACTTGGCCCCAACTTCTGGGAATGCCTGTGTAATATTGCACCCTATGTACCTCAAGTCACATGAGGCTCTGTTTCCACTATTGCAACCCTAAATTCGCATGATTTTGCCGCGATTTTGATGCGACTTGGAGCAATGCCTGTATATTCTTGAGGTCTATGGACCTCAAGTCGTATCAAAGTGGGACCAAAGTAGTGCAGGGACTACTTTGAAGTCGCTGCGACTTGATGTTGCACAGATATGAACCATACTCATTGGAAATCATGGAGTATGACGTGTCATGCGACTTTGCAGTCCCAAGTTGCATGACAAGTCGCACTAGTGGAAACCGAGCCTGAAAGTCACACCAAAGTAGTACAAGGACTACTTTGAAGTTGGTCTGACTTAAAGTAGCACAGACATGAATGGTTATCATTGAGAATCATGAAAAGTCACCCAACTGTGAACCAAGTCATATATATTTTAATAGAAAGGAGCTCTCATTTATACTTGCATAGTCCTTACTGATTTACATCAGCAGAACAAATGCAGGAAGTAGTGATGTGTGCACATGGGCCAGAAGCAAATGTGTAGTGATACCAAACAAATCAATGAAGCCCACCCACACCAAATCCACCCCCACCTTGAGTAAGCACAAGTACATATCCTACACTTACTCGGCAAATCAGCAGCACCTCCTCTTTGCTAAAGAGGGAGCTCGCCACGTCCACCCTAGATGGAGATCCTGACCAGCACAGGAACTTACGGGTGATTACAATGACTCATTTCCGGGTCAGGAGGTGAAACCACGCTCTGTTGATTGCAGCTGCGAATATTTGATCGCAATCACACTTAGAATTTATTATTTGCAGATATGCAAATCTGTATTTCTACATCTGATATTTGAAGGTAAACTTAAGGGAGTTTGAAAAGGAATGGGGTCTCTGCCATAGCAGCAGGGGAATTACAAAGGCAAAAGGCCCGGTTTGAGCTTTGCTTCACACTGACAGCGGGAGGAAATCGTTCAGCTGAACTCATACGAATTTCATTCCCGCATGTCAGTCCCGACTGCAGGAGGGGGGGGGGGGACATCAGTGCAGGTTTCTGCACTTATATCAATACAAATCACACCAATTAGAACAGCGCAATTGCCACCCATCTGACATGTCAAATCGCACCAATGCGAACCAGAGCTGACACATACAACACTGTCTATCCTCCAGCTGAATTCATTACCTGCAATTCTCCACAGCTGTTATATATAAAGATTCCACCTTTATCATTTACTTGCAGGTGTGCTGAAGCCTAGGTTTACAGTGGGACGATTTGTCATGCAATTTCAGAAATCAAATCGCATGACTATTGGTGGCAATGGCACTGTTCCAATCGATGCAACCCCAATTTTGTGGCACCGCACCGATTTGCAAAAGTAGTTCCTGCACTACTTTTGCCGATTTCAGGTGCGACTTCAATAGACATTTGTGTATGAAGCCACGCAGATGTCTATCAAGTAGTACCTAAAATCGCGCTAGCTTAAGTGAAGTAGCGCGATTTCAAAGTAGCATCAATGTGAACAAGGGCAAAGAGATTCATTTTTTGATGCACAAATCCATACAGAAATAAAATTAAGGATTTTTGCACTTTGCCCAAAAAAAAAAAAAAAAAAGCACACACACACCAAAGCTCAATAACGTGCTGTCAGCACAAGGAGAAAACAAAAACCATTACCCAGCTTTTGTTTACATCACGTGATCAGCTGTCATTTGCTGACAGCTGATCACATGGTAAAGGGCAGGGATCGGCCCCTTACTCGGATCTGTCATCACCCGAGTCACAGTGACTCTGTGACCACAGGGCGCGCAAAGGGGAGGACGTTTATTGACGGACTCCCGGCAATTGAGGACCATGCTGTGGCCGGCGATCAGTTATAGCGCTGATCTCAAGTGATTAAAGAGGGTCAAAATGGGCCATTGACATGCATTACAATTCA
Organism: Rana muscosa; assembly: GCA_029206835.1. Lineage (NCBI taxonomy): Eukaryota > Metazoa > Chordata > Amphibia > Anura > Ranidae > Rana > Rana muscosa. Next base: position 69,074,857 of record CM055119.1, read on the forward strand.
ACTTAGGAATGAGTCTTTGAAAAGTTAAACTAAATAATTTGGCCACTTTATCCTTCCAAATAATTCACTACCTGTCACATAGCCACACAGGAAGTGAGGGAAAATCCCTAACAATGTCTTTCCTTGGGGACACACAGGTCAGTCTAAATACTTTCCCCATTATGCACATTGCACTCCAGCATATTGCAGGGTACACCACAATTTATTAGGTAGTTTGGACTGTGGGGTTTATTTACTAAAGGCAAATCTACTTTGCACTACAAGTGCACTTGCTGTATATCTGAGGGGTACATGCAAGCCAAAAAAAACATCTTTGCTTTTACATGATTGTAACATCCAATCACCAGTACTTTCCCTCAGATTTTCAGCAGCTACACTTTTACTGCAGAGTGGATTTGTCTTTACTAAACCCCAAACTACCCAATGATTTGGGGTGTACACAACAAAGTGCTAGCATGCAATTTGCTTAATGGGGACACTAGTTAGATTGATCTGTGTGTCCCCAAGAAAAGCCATTGGTAGGGTTTTACCTTCACTTCCTGTTTAGCTGTGTGACAGGAAGTGAAGCCAATGTTAAGAAAAAGGAGACCAAGGCCAAACTACAAAAAAAAATAAAAAAAAACTTCTAAAAAAAAAATACACACACGCAGGGGTTCTAACACTTACTTTGTTTCCCTCAAAATGCCCACAGTTAGAATTGTATGGCCTTGAGCTATTTTTAATTGCAGTGTTCTAAATCAGTGCTTCTCAAGTACCCCCAACAGGCCATGTTTGCAGGTTTTCCTTCATCTTGCACATGTGCTTTAAATCACAGTCAATGGTTTTGATTTTTGGACAGCAATTCTCGATAAGATAAATTCACAAAACATGTCCTGTTGGGAGTACTTGAGGACTGAGGCTGAGAACCACTGCAGTAAAAAAATGGAAAATTGAATACTTACCGCTCTGTATTTTTCATTTCCTGGTGACTTTCAATGGCAGCACACAATCCATGCATATGCTACCATGAAGGCACCAGGGTAGACAAATTACACCAGTTTTGTTTTGACATGCCAATCAGCTGTCTCATTTGTTGCAAAGAACACACAAGACAAACATCAAAATTTTGCATCTAATTTTATTGTTCAACAAAACAAAAGGGAAGGCAAAATAAAAAACATGGTCAATTTGAAACAGTTACAGACTCAACATCTTGAGCAATTTTTGGCCAAAAAATGCAGCAGACAATTAAATCAAAGTGAACAAACAACACACATTAACATCAGAATTATTTCAGGGGAACATTTCCCCCACACAAAAAATATACAATCCACAAAATAAACCAAACACCTGTTTTGCAAAGACATAACAAATAAAATACATGTGTTACAAACTCGATAAGGACACCAACATGTACATTTTACCCCCCCCCCCCACCTGTTAAGATGTCCTTCAATTTCTTACCCATAAAAACACTCTCTGAGTGAGCATGCCCAGAAATATCCAAGCACTGTTCACACACAAAAAGCATGCCAAAAAAAAACTAACTGGCTGGGCATGTGCAGAACAACACCAATGCAGCTAGCAAAAAATAACTCCCCCCGTCCAAAATTAAGCACATCATCCAGCATGCTACAAAATTAGAGATGGGACAATCACCCCTCCCCCCCCCACCAACAAATCCCATTGCAGTCTATGGGAACTGACTTGTTAATTTTGCTAGTCCCCACTTGGCTGGCTTATCTTCTAGTTATTGGCCTTAAAATGGGGGCCCAGGTCCCACCCTAAGGGACATATATCAATGTCACCAATTTGGAAAACACCAAAAACAAAACAAGGAGAAGTGTCTTTAAATATGCCAAATTGCTTAAGGGCCATTTCACACCACATACAGTCCATTGCGTTTTTTATGCATCCAAAATGCATTGAAAGTTGGTTATATGGTTCTAAATGGCAGTGTTTGTTCCAGTTCCACCAAAAAAGTAGAACATGCTGCATTTTACCTGCACTGGACTGTACTGGAACGCATCAAAACGCATCATAAATGCACTGGAACGCACAGGAACACACCTAAATGCACCAAAAACGCACTGGAACACACTTGGCCGTAACTTTACTGTTTTGTAATATTTTTAGCAAACAAAAGGCGTTTGACAATTTATTGCGCAAATACCGAGCGAGATAAAAATTTGCAATGACCGCCATCTTATTCCCTAGGGTGTCTGCTCCAAAAACATATATAATGTTTGGTGTTTTGAAGTAATTTTATAGCTATAAATTTATGATTTTTACATGAAGGAGAGAAGTGCCAGAATAGGCCCAGTGCTGAAGTGGGTAAAATATTCTTTTTTTTTTTTTTTTAAACTCGGTCTTTTGTATTTATAGAAAAAAAAATAAAATAAAACACAAAGGTGATCAAATAGCACCAAAAGCAAGCTCTATTTGTGTGCCAAAAAATAAAACATTTTCATTGGGTTACAGTGTTGTATGAGCGCGCAATTGTCATTAAAAGAGCATCAGCGCTGAAATGTGAAACTTGGTCTGGGCAGTGCACAAGTGGTTAATATAAGGCTACATGCACACGGACGTTTTTCAAGCCGCTTGTTTGAGCTAATTTAAAAGTCCTTGCGGCTGTAATGAATTGCTGGTTCCCATCAATACAGATAAAAGTCATTGAAAGTCTTTGCTAACCAAAAAAAAATGCGTGGGGGTCCCCCAAATTCCATAACCAGGCCCTTCAGGTCTGGAATGGATATTAAGGGGAACCCCGCTGCAAATTTTTAAAAAAAATGACGTGGGGTTCCCCCCAAATATCCATACCAGGCCCTTCAGATCTGGCATGGATTTTAAGGGGAACTCCACCCCAAATTTAAAAAAAAATGGCGTGGAGTCCCCCTAAAAATCCATACCAGACCCTTATCCAAGCACATAACCTGGCAGGCCGCAGGGGAAGAGGGGGGGACGAGAGAGCGGCCCCCCTCCCTCCTGAACCATACCAGGCCACATGCCCTCAACATGGGGAGGATGTCCCCATGTTGATGGGGACAAGGGCCTCATCCCCACAACCCTTGCCCGGTGGTTGTGGGGGTCTGCGGGCAGGGGGCTTATCGGAATCTGGAAGACCCCTTTAACAAAGGGGACCCCCAGATCCCGCCCCCTATGTGATATGGTAATGGGGTACAAATGTACCCCTACCATTTCACAAAGAAAGTGTAAAAAATGGAAAAAATTACAAGAGCCGGTTTTTGACAATTCCTTTATTAATGTGTTTTCTTTTCTTTCATCTTCTTCTTCTTCCATCTTCTTCTTCCATCTTCTTCTTCTTCCATCTTCTTCTTTTCTCCATTCGGGTTTCTTCCTCCATCTTCCTCTTCATCTTTATCTTCATCTTCATCTTCCGTCTTCCTTCGGTGTTCTCGTCCGCATCTTGCCCCGGCGTCTTCCCTTCTTCTTTCTTCTCCGGCCACTCCGTTTGAATTGGAGGTCCCCGCTGTGCGACGCTTCAGTTCTTCAGTTCCCCATCGGGTCCGCTTACACCCGGTGACCCCGCCCCCCTCTGACGCACATGGATTTCACGGGGACTTTCCCCTTGGTGACAGAGGGGGACGGAGCCACCGGGTGGTTAGCGGACCAAGTGGAGAACTGAAGCGTCGCACAGCGGGAACCTCCAATTCAAACGGAGCGGCCGGAGAAGAAAGAAGAAGGGAAGACCCCGGAGCAAGATGCTGGACGAGAAGACCGAAGGAAGAAGGAAGATGAAGATGAAGATAAATATGAAGAGGAAGATGAAGATGGAGGAAGAAACCCGAATGGAGAAAAGAAGAAGATGGAAGAAGAATATGGAAGAAGAAGAAGAAGAAGATGGAAGAAAAGAAAACACATTAATAAAGGAATTGTCAAAAACCGGCTCTTGTAATTTTTTACATTTATTACACTTTCTTTGTGAAATGGTAGGGGTACATTTGTACCCCATTACCATTTCACACAGGGGGGTGGCCGGGATCTGGGGGTCCCCTTTGTTAAAGGGGTCTTCCAGATTCCGATAAGCCCCCTGCCCGCAGACCCCCACAACCACCGGGCAAGGGTTGTGGGGATGAGGCCCTTGTCCCCATCAACATGGGGACATCCTCCCCATGTTGAGGGCATGTGGCCTGGTACGGTTCAGGAGGGAGGGGGCCGCTCTCTCGTCCCCCCCTCTTCCCCTGCGGCCGGCCAGGTTGCGTGCTCGGATAAGGGTCTGGTGTGGATTTTTAGGGGGACTCCACGCCATTTTTTAAGAAAATTTGGGGTGGAGTTCCTCTTAAAATCCATTCCAGATCTGAAGGGCCTAGTTTGGATATTTGGGGGGAACCCGCACGTCATTTTTTTTTTTAATTTGCAGCGGGGTTCCCCTTAATATCCATTCCAGACCTGAAGGGCCTGGTTATGGAATTTGGGGGGTCCCCCACGCTTTTTTTTTTTGGTTAGCAAAGACTTTCTATAACCTTTCTCTATATTGCCGGGAGCCGACAATTCATTACAGCCGCGGCTGCTTTTAAATGTTTTTTTTTTTCCTTTAGAAATGTCATTTTGCTGGCGCACTGGCAATTTCAGAGCTGCGCCTGTCCAACTTATGCAAATTAGTTTACGTGACGTGACATTTACTAAGATTTTGCCGGCGCAGTGTCCCGGCGCATTTAAACCATTGAAATTCCCGCGCTGAGCTAAAAAAAAACTCCCGCAGCTCGAATCGGAATTGCCGGCGCAGCGGGCTAGTTTTGAAAAAGTTACTTTCCCACTCTATTTTGGGCATATTAGTTATTTGGGCGGGTGTCCCTATACTTCCTCACATCACCCCATGTCACCCCCAATATTTTCTCACTTCCAGCTTCTTTATATTTAGCTTTTAACATGCCCTGCGCCAGGTCCATAGTAGCACACTGAGCGCCTCCTCCCGGGCGCAGAGAACACTATAGTAAATGGGAAATAGGGCTGCGATACCGGCGCTATTTTTTTGTAAATACCAAAACAGCCACGCAGATGCGCCAATACTCATGGCGCAAACGTTTGATAAATCAGCCCCTAAGGGATGCTAAGCGGAAGTTCTAACCTCTAAGCCAGGGATAAACACACATAAATACTGCATTTCTTTGGACATACAGGTGATGGAATTACATTACTCAAGAGTTATTCTTCTTGATTTATTCTGTGATATTTGGTGTTTTTTTGGGGGGTGAGTTTAGAATTGTGATATTACCCTCAAATTTTGGGGAATTACATTTTGATTTCTGATGTTGGAACACATATCAAATTTTTGGGGCTCAAATTATGATTATTTAGAAATAATAAAAAGCACAAAAAAAAGTGACTAATTTTAAATTTGCATCAGCAATAGTATTGATTGTGCTTTGTAAAGACACCTGTGTGATTTGGGTAAATATTGTTGTGAGATGGAGAGTAACTAGTGAAAGTGACAGAGAAAAAAATATTTTATCAAAACATTCCACATTCTAGCTTTCTTTAAAAACAAAATATTTTAATTAGAAGCAACATTGTTGCAAAGAAAAAATTATTTCAGAGAAAGATACATTTCATCGCAACATTAAAAGAATTTATTTGTGAAAGTTACAATTGTATCATTAGAATCAATGGCTAAAACTTGCATTGGACTAAAATAGCTCAGATTTTCACTTAACTCTTGTGAAAAAAGACACTTGAGTTAAAATTTGAGTTATATTAGCTCTGGGCATGCTCAGTTTCGTTTGCAAATAGTTGTCCAAAAACGGGCATTTTTTTACTTCTCAGACTTTTAAAGATATTTCAGTGTAGAAATCACTTTTTCACACAGTTTAAAAGCAGATTTTCTTTAAATAATATACCGCATATTTCAGTACCATTTAGGCAATTATATCATGCTCCAAACATTATTTCCATGTGCACAACTCCAGTTTTTAGTAGAGTAAGTATTTGGGCGCTATTTGGATTCTGGGAGCTATAGTAAATTCGATTTTGGTAAGTATTTTTTCTCCAGCGCTATAGTGAATACCGTTTTCGCGCTAATTAGCGCAAATTGCCGTGATTTGCGCTAATTAGCGCGAATTCGCGGCAGTTTGCGCTAATTAGCGCGAATTCGCGGCAATTTGCGCTAATTAGCGCCGTGGCGCTATAGTAAATTACCCCCATAGTGTGTTTTAGTGCAATAAATAAAAAAAGTGTGTTTTTTCCCCAAAAATTGTATTTGAAATACTGTGTGAAAAATAAATTGCAACACCCACCATTTTAATCTGTAGGGCATTTGCTTTAAAAAAGATATAATGTTTGGGGGTTCAAAGTAATTTTCTTGCAAAAAAAATAAAAAATGTAATGTATACAAAAAGTGTCAGAAAGGGCTTTGTCTTCAAGTGGTTAGAAGAGTGGGTGATGTGTGACATATAACCAGTTGTGGATTGCGCTGACTATTATGCCCGATTAAATAATATTTTATCGTGCCAAATACATATATAAAATGTGGGTAAAGCCCTGTACACACGATCGGTTTTACCGATGAAAACAGTCGGATGGACTTTTTTCATCGGACAAACCGATTGTGTATGGGCCCCATCGGTCTTTTTTCCATCGGTGTTAAAAAATAGAACATGTTTTAAATTTATCCGATGGAAAAAAAAAATTACTATCGTCTGTGGGGAACTCCATCGGATAAAAAACCCACGCATGCTCAGAATCAAGTCGATGCATGCTCAGAAGCATAGAACTTAATTTTTCTTTGCTCGTTGGAGTGTTTTACGTCACGGCGTTTGGGACGATCGGTTTTTTGACTGATGGTGTGTAGGCAAGACTGATGGAAGTCAGCTTCATCGGATTTCTGATGGAAAAATCCATCGGTTTAAAATCCATAGGAAATCCGATCGTGTGTACAGGGCTTAAAGCGGAGCTCCGCCGGAAAAAAAATATTAAAAGCCAGCAGCTACAGCTACAGCAGCTGCTGGCTTTTAATATTTGGACACTTACCTGTCCTGGAGTCCAGCGACGTCCGCAGCAGAGGACGAGCGACCGCTCGTCGCTCTGCTGCTCCCTCCGCCATCCTCGCTGAGGGAACCAGGAAGTGAAGCCCTGCGGCTTCATGCCCGGTTCCCTACGGCGCATGTGCGAGTCGCGCTGCGCCGTTCTGATTGGTGCTCCTGTGTTCTGGGAGCCGAGTGTCTCCCAGAACACCAAGGGAAGTCTGCGGGAAGTGACGTAACTCCCACAGATTCCCGGAAAGAGGACTCCCAGATGTGGGTGAAAATACCTGTCTTAGACAGGTATCTTCACCCCCCTCCCCCCTGAAAGGTGTCAATTGTGACACCGGAGGGGGGGAGGGTTCCAAATAGCAAAAGTTGCTATTTAGGGTGGAGCTCCACTTTAAGTATACCCTGTTTCTTATCCTTACAACTAGTGCTCCCAATGCCTACTATTTAGTCAATATATTGTGCCAAACAAATCAAATACAAATATATTAAAAGATCTTTTGGATCGCAATGTGCAATATTCCCAAAAAATGTCAATTAATGAATCAACCAAGTGTAGATGTCAAAAACCTGTGCAATGTTCAAAATTTTTACCAAAAATTGAACAGCAAAGTGCAAATGCCAATAATAAACGTATAAACCAACAGCAATAAGTGCATATGCTATCCTCCAGCTTATTCCACTGTTTCCATAAAGTGCAATGTGCAAAAAAATTATATTTAATGACAAATAGGTAAGAATTGGTATGAGATAGCAGGTATAAATGAATGTCCTTAGTGAATGATCACTCCTTTCGCTGCTGTTCCTATTTCGTGGTTCAGTGTTTCTACTTCCACCCTTAAAGTGCTCGCCACCACCATCTAGTAAAAATGGCCACTCACCAGATGGATGGATGTGTGCGCCTTTGGTTCATTACAGGATAACCACTCCGTTGCAATAGATCCGCCAGCAGTGTGACATGAGCTTCTAAATGTTGTGCATAAAATGCCAGGACAGTTCAACCCCCCCCCCCAAATGACCCATTTTTGGAAAGTAGACACCCCAAGCTATTTGCTGATAGGCATGTTGAGTCCATGGAATATTTTATATTTTGCCACAAGTTGCGGGAAAATTACAAGCAAGATCTGAAAAATACTCACCATGCCTCTTAGCAAATACCTTGGGGTGACTACTTTCCAAAATGGGGTACTTTGGGGGGGGGGTTTGTGCTATCTGGACATTTCAGGGCCTCCGTAACTGTGATAGGTAGTGAGGAGTAAAATAACCATTTTACGCCCTTAGAAAGCCTGAAGGCAGTGATTGGTTTTTGGGGTCCTGTACATGACTAGGCTCCCAAAAAGTCTCACACATGTGGTATCCCTGTACTCAGGAGAAGCAACAGAATGTATTTTGGGGTGTAACTTCACATATGCCCATGGCATGGCATGTTTGAGCAATATATAATTTAGTGACAACTTTGTGCAAAAAAAAAAAAAAAGAGGTGTCTATTTTCCAAAATGGGGTCATTTGGGGGGTTTGGCACTCCTCACTACCTGTGATATGTAGTGAGGAGTGAAATCAAAAATTTACGCCCTTAGAAATCCTGAAGGCGGTGCTTGGTTTTCGGGGGCCTGTACGTGACTAGGATCCCAAAAAGTCTCACACATGTGGTGTCCCCATACTTAGGAAAAGCAGAAGAATGTATTACAATGGCATGTGTGAGCAATATATCATTTAGTGCAAAATTTGTGTAATTTTAATTTTTTTCGTCATTTTCCAATCACTTGGGACAAAAAAATTAAATATTCAATGGGCTCAACATCCCTCTCAGCAATTTCCTTGGGGTGTCTACTTTCCAAAATGGGGTCATTAGGGGGGGGTTGTACTGCCCTCCTATTTTAGCGCCTCAGTAAGTTCAAGAAAATGTACCCTAGTTTGTAGACGCTATAACGTTTGCGCAAATAAATAAATAAATATACACTTACTGACATTTTTTTTTTTACCAAAGACATGTGGCTGAATACATTTTGCCATAAATGTATGACTAAAATTGAGTTTATTGGATTTTTCTTATAACAAAAAGTTTATATTGCAAAAAAATTTAATTGCAGAGGCAATCAAATACCATCAAAAGAAAGCACTATTTGTGGGCAACATTGCATGACCGCGCAATTACCAGTTAAAGCAGCGCAGTGCCAAATTGTAAAAAGTGCTCTGGTCATTGAGCAGCCTAATCTTCCGGGGCTGAAATGGTAAAAGAACTGTTTGTTATCTTATAGAAAATATTAGTGATCCATAGCAATAACTAGTAAAAATAGAAACTACAGTACATGGCAACTATCAATTTTAAGCACTAAATAATATAGCTATTTCAAGCATATATTTAATGTGTCTGATTAAGCCATCTCATTAGGGTACACAGTTTAATACTTTAATATTGTTAAAATTATATATTTCTTTAAACATCCCCAAAGTGGGAAGCAGACAATATGTTGCACCCATTGCCCAAAGCAGAGGTGTTCAGAAGGCGTAGGCCTCGTACACACGACCGATTTTCTTGTCCAAAACAGTCAAGAAAAGTGCCGCGAGAGTTTTTTTGTCTAGAAAAACGTTCGTGTGTATGGTTTTACGACGAGAAACTTGACGAGAATCTCGACGAGAAAATAGAGAACCTGCTCTCTATTTTCTCGTCAGGATTCCAGATTTCCTCGTCGTGTTTCTCGTCGGCCTGTTTTGTGACGAGAAAATGGTTCGTGTGTATGCTTTTACGACTCTTCCAAAAGCGCGCATGCTCACAAGCAACTATGAGACGGGAGCGCATCTTCTGGTAAAACAAGCCTTCATAATGGAGAGAGCACATTCGTCACGCTCATAAATATTTCATAGTTTAAATGTTCTGCATTGAATTCTTCGTTAGAATGTTACATTAATCAAAACGAGTGACCTTCTTTTGCTGCTGATATTCACACAGAGTTCTGCCTTATTTTTAACCTTTTTCATGCTGCTCTTTATAAGATTTATGTGTATTATATCGTGCAAGTTTTTAGGAATAATTTAAATGGTTAGATTTTTCAAAATGATGTTAATTATAATTTCTCAATGTTTTGATAGCGATCTCCCATTTAATTTTCGAATCTATATTTTTAAAATTTCACACCATGTTTTTGTGCTAATCAGATTTAGTTATTCTTTTGGGGGGGGGGTGATATCTGTGCCTTTTATTGTCAGTCAAATGTATCTGCTTACTCCAAAGCTTGATTTTTTTTATTTAAAAATACACATAGTCAAGTATGAACTTAAACAAAAAACACATTTATTCATGTTTATAAATTAAATAAAGAGAAGGCAGCGCTGGAGAAGTTGCTGCCATTTGTGCATCCCAGGGACCCCAGAGCACACAGCAACCCTGTGTGGACACTAAAATTGGGAGCTTGAGAAGGCCCACATTTCAGAACACAATCTGATGCTGGCCTCCCAGAGGTCAGGAACAGCAGCAGGTGAGATATATGTCCCAAGTGTGTGGTACTACAACAGGCTGCCTTCTGTCCGACCACAATGAAGCAAGGCCATCACTTCCTCTTCTTCCTGGCAACCTTCCCTGCAGCCTTTCCTGAAGCCTTTCCTGAAGCCTTTCCTGCAGCCTTTCCTGCAGCCTTCCTTCTTCGTTTGGCTGGAGGCTGGCCCACTGGAGGGGTACTCCTGTCAGGAGGAGGAGGTGGAGGTGTAGCAGAAGGGGGTGGGGCAGAAGAAGAAGGTGGAGGTGTAGCAGAAGGGGGTGGGGCAGAAGAAGAAGGTGGAGGTGTAGCAGAAGGGGGTGGGACAGAAGGTGGAGGTGTAGCAGAAGAGGGTGGGGCAGAAGGTGGAGGTGTAGCAGAAGAGGGTGGGGCAGAAGGTGGAGGTGTAGCAGAAGGGGGTGGGGCAGAAGGTGGAGGTGTAGCAGAAGGGGGTGGGGCAGAAGGTGGAGGTGTAGCAGAAGGGGGTGGGGCAGAAGGTGGAGGTGTAACAGAAGGGGGTGGGGCAGAAGGTGGAGGTGTAGCAGAAGGGGGTGGGGCAGAAGAGGAAGGTGGAGGTGGAGGTTGAGGTTGGGTCAGTTGGGCCACCTCACATATGGCGGTATTGGGGGTAATTTGCTCCATCACCCCCTTGTTGAGCAAGGTGATGAGCAGGGGCTCGCATAGGAGGCATTGCTCCATGCTCATCACCTGGAACTTAGCCTCCACTAGGCCGGCAATGGCCTCTTCAGGGGATGTGGGCTCCTTGAGGGTGGCATGGGCCTCTTTAATAAGGGCCATTGCTGCCTCACTGGTGGTCCTGTCCCTCCTGCCTCTTTTGTGAAGCCGGATGGGAGGCACCTGGGATCTGGTGCTTCTCCTTTGCCCTGCCACCTCCTGTCTGCCACTGGGCCCTGCCACCTCCTGGCTGCCACTGGGCCCTGCCACCTCCTGGCTGCCACTGGGCCCTTCCTCCTCCTGCCTGACAGTTTCCAGACCCTCCTCCTGGCTGATTTCATCCTGTGTATGAAAAAGGAACATAGTTTAATATGTTGGTTTAATCTTTGCATCAAACTTTGTAATCCTGATGGAAGCAATTAGAATGTAAATGCATAAATCCTTGCTTTAAATTTACCACTACATCAGCTTGACTATTTACCACACAATTAAGTGCAGAATAATGTCTACAGATCATGATTTCACTTGTGGAATACAAAATAATGTATGTTTCTCATCCTGACATATTTGGGAAACATTAATTTTATCCCACTACATTTTCAGTTAATACTATACCTGGCTCCAGATGGACAAATCAGGATCATCCAGGATGGCTGCCTCCTCTTGCTCCAGAAAAGGCTCAGGTTGGCTGCAGGGAAGTCTGGGGGGAAGAAATTGAAAATAATACCTGTCACCTGTATCTCATAGGCACCACATCCCTTCATTACGAAGCTATATAGGAATATGAAGGTATTGGGACATTTAAGGTGCAACAACTACACAATATTCAATATAAAAAATATAATTTTATTACAAAAAAATATATGAAAATTCATATGTACAAATATACATGAACCATCAAAATAAACATAATAGAGTTTCCAAAGTGCATACAGACAAAATTCTCTACATGTTTCGCCATTTTGTAGGCTTCCTCAGGAGTTTGTCATGCAAATACTGGAAACAAAAAAAGAAAAATAATAAATACATAATATTATTTACTCAAATTTCAAACTCAAAATTACAAAACAGAATATTATTAAGAAAAAAAGGATAACTGAAAACCATAACCAGCCCAATGGTTGCTCAAAAGTTCATCTCAAAATTAGATCTATTTATTCAAGGTATATGACCTTATTAGTATCAGTTGTAAGTACATTACCTGTAAATTTTGATGGTACAATCTAAAATGAAGAATGACCAGATAGCCAATGAGCTATCCCACACGGGGGCGCCCGTAAGGAGGGGATCATATGGTGTATCATAGAGGGGGAGAAATACTGGCACAAATAACCACCCGGATATTACTAGCACAGGAACAGAGGGCCATCTGGGGGAAATTACAAAGAAAATTCGAATGAAGTCAAATAACAATCTATGTATAAGAGTAAAGGCGTCTAATCTAGTTATACGGCACATACCCCATCAGTATTTACCTGTTTATGGCTGTTGATAGTAAAAAATATAAATTAGAATAGGCAAAAAAGGGGGCAGTATCTTCAAAGTACCCCAATCAGTGTCCACTCTAAAGGAAACAGAAATAGTGGAAATTACTATAAATATATATAATAATCCCCTCTAGTTGGTAATCAGAATTTTAATTTTTAGCCATATACTTGCTAGCTGATATATACCTGGTTAATCCAATTGGATAAAGTGTGTCCACATTAGGGCATCTCTGCCGAAAAACTTGTTTTACAAAACCGATCAATCAGTTTACTGAAAAAATATAAAATATAAAAACCATTTGGGATTAAAGACCAAAGTAAACCAGACAACAGGATAAAAACCAATGTTGCCCATAAAGAGATCTAGTGCCTAAGTAATTTACCTTTGACTGATATCTAAGAACGTCTTCTCCCCAGAGTGTTGGTCATGCTACTGATTTACAAGGCTGCGATCCGGACTATATACCCCCCCTCCCCCTTCCCATTGGACGCACAATGGCGCCAAATCAATGGGCGGAGCGGGCACGTCAGTTCCGACATCCGCCCATCGTCAGATCCGACCCGGAAGTGACAATTCCACCACTGAAAAACCGGAGACGTCCGCCGGAAGCACCACCCCGCTCATCAGGAGAAAACATCCTGACGAGCTGGACGCACCATAAGACGGATCCGGAAGGGGAAAAAACATGCCTAAAGTATAGAAAAGGGCAGACTTCCTTTTAAAATCACGGCAGAAAGGGCACATTGGATGTTAAAAAATGGGGCCAGGATATCCGGTGGGCTTAGTCAGATGGCGCTCAGATTGTCTCCCAAAGGAGAACAAAGAGAAACGCCCTGGGCGCCCATATGATCACCAAATCCCCCCCAAAAAAGAAAAGGGAAACGCCACCCTAAAAAATGTGGTAAACTCAATTGAAATCAATTACATATAATGTAGATTTATCAATGATTAAAGAGAGCCCCTATGGAATATAGAAATGGTACATTCAGTCACCTGTACATAAAGACAAATTTAATAAACAAAAATAAAAATAACAAAACAAAATTTAATTTGTTTTAAACAGAGTCTACATATACAGCATAACGATTTTTTTCTCCTACAAAAAGGGTTTGAAACTGATGGACTCATTTAACCCGGGATACATAGTAGCTCTCAAGGTATGTATCCATCTGGTTTCTCGTTGTAGGAGATTTTTGTCCACATCCCCACCTCTTTCATTAAGAGGTATGTATTCTAAAGCAAAGAATTTAATCTTTGACAGATCGAAGGAGTGGAAAAGACCACTATGTCTACTAATAGGAGTCTCCATTTTTTTCTTTTGAATGAGAGATACATGGTCTCTCATTCTGTGAAAGAAAGGCCTCTTCGTTTTACCAACATAGAAGGCCTTACAATCACAGATCATCAAATAAATTACGCCAATTGACTGGCAATTGCTAAAGAAATTTGGTCTATACGTAACTCCATTAGGGAGAACTATTTCAGTAGAATCATATATAAACCTGCAAAATTCACAATGACCACATGGGGCCGAACCCTTTCTACTCTCAACCCTCTTGATTTGGAGATGGCTATGAACTAGTTGATCTTTTAAAGACCTAGATTTTCTATAGGTAATTTGGGGAAATGGCTTAATATATTTGGAGATAATCTCATCTGTTGCTAGCAAAGGCCAGAATTTTTCAATAATTTTTCTTACTTTCTGATGTTCACCAGAGAACCTGGTAATTAATCGTACCGTTTGGTCAGTAGTTTGAAGTTTCTTAGGATGTATTAGACCTTTCCTGTTTTTATTTTTTGCTCATTTATAAGCTTTTTTGAGGGTTGAACGACTATACCCTCTAGCAATTAGTCGAGATTGGAGGGCAGAGGCCTCCGTCTCGAAATCTACTTCCTTACTACAATTTCTTCGAATTCGTAAATACTGACTGTATGGGATACTTTGTACCAGAGTCCTGGGATGAGAACTTGTGGCATGCAGGATGGTATTGCCTGAAGAGGGCTTTCTATATAATGAAGAGCCCAAGGTGCCATCAGAGTTTAAGTAAATAGAAATATCCAGAAAATTTATCACATTCTGGTCACAAATCATCGTAAATTTGAGATTAAAGGAATTTACAGCTAATGAAGACATAAAAGATGTCAATTCCTCTAAGGAGCCAGTCCACACAACAAAAATGTCATCGATAAAGCGTCGCCATATCAAGACTTTATCAAAAAAAAAAAAAAAAAAAGGCTCAGGTTGGCTGCAGGGAAGTCTGGGGGGAAGAGTGGAGAGTGATGGCCTTGGCTCAATGTGGTCATCCAGGAAGGACATCCTGCTGTAGTACCACAAAATCGGGACATAAACATCATCTGCTGCTGCTCCTGACCTCTGAGAAGCCAGCACCTTAGAGCGTTCAGTCCTGTAGGTACCTCTCAAGCTCCCAATTTTAGTGTCCACTTGTTTTGCTGTGGCTGTGGGCACCTTGGTATGCACAAATGGGAGCAGCTTCTCCAGCGCTGCTTTTCTCACCCCTTTTTTTTATGGATGGGGTTTTTGGTCTCCCACAGAGCCGGCAGCTCCCTTACCCGGTCAATAAATTCCGCCAGGAACTCTTTGTCGCTAATAAAGACATTCATATTGTATCTGCAAGTAAAATAAATTATATTTAAATAATGTGAGGCAAACAGTCTAACCTCCTTCACATCCTAGTCACCATATATATCCTCCACCAATCTCAAGACAGTATAGGCCAACAATTTTTACAAGTCTCACAAAATCACATACCTTCGTTCGCACGTCCGTCACTTGAACTCCTCTCTCCGCACACCGAACGTACTATAGTCACATGTGTGTTTGCTATATACACACCACGCATGCGTCAAAATTCGAACACGTCGCTCCGCACACGTCGCCCGCCCATGACGTTCTAACTAACATCTTTTCCCCGCCCCTTCTCTTTCGGCGCGCAGACAGATATGGCGGAGTTACAGCAGGTGTCTGATAATTCCGCAACTAGCGAGGAGACAAGCCCGGAGACCGAGGACACGTCACGATCAAGGAGGAGATTCAAGGCATCGAATATGTCTTTGGCGGAGATGGTGGAGATGGTGGACATCTTGGTCAAGGCTGATTATGATGCCAAGCATGGGCCGTATAGCAAACCAAATAGAAGGAAGGCCAAAATCCTCACTAAAGTTGTGAAGAGTCTGAGGGCGAAGTTCGGGGTGAAACGCTCAAATGAGCAGCTCAGAAAGAGGTGGTCAGACCTCAAACTGAGGGAGCCAGACCAGTTGAGGATCATAAAGAGGATGCTCGCTAAAAGTAAGTAAAATGACGACCTTTCTGCTATTAATCTTTTTAGAAACTGACATTTTTTTATTTTTTTATCATATTGGACTCCCTTCCAAAATGTAATATTTTGAACTAGGTTGGGCACAGTAATCGTTCGTTACGTTACCGAAACTTCGTTCGGCCACTATCCGCGGTTTTGGCTTATTTAAGAGCCACAAAAGTAATTAGACATCTGCCATTTTTGATCAAGTATTGTGGATAATTTTTAAGTCTAGATGATGTGTTTGTAAGGAGAATGAAATGCAAACTTTTATCAGTGTAAAGGAGAGGACACTCAGCAGCTGCTTCCACATCTGTACTTTGGAGCACTATAGTGTGGGCCACCAGACCCGCCTTTTTTGGGTGTCCCACACAGGTGCATCAGAGTTTATTTGTGGTGCCTCCATGTCCAAAAAATTACATCCAAATGTGAATACTAAACATATTTGGGGTCATAAATAATGCATTTTTCTTTAAATTCCGCACAAACACACACTTGTACCCCACTTCCAAACAATTTAGCCTGTTTTTAGTTTAAGAATGAGATTTTTACAGTGTGATAATTAGACCTTTGGTTTTATTCTCATAGGGGAGAGAAGACTGGGAGGAGGACACTCCAGGGAGCACATGCACCCCACAACTTCCAAGCAACCCCAAACTCCCAAAGATCCACAACCGAAAGATGTGCAGGAAGTTGAGGTGGAGGAAGGAGAAGTGCAGGAAGGAGAGGTGGATGACGTTGTGGATCTGGTCACCACAACAGGTCAGTATCTGACACCACAGCTTAAGGTAAGCGAGGTAGGCCTGCAGAGTTTTATTTTATTTTTTTAATGGTTTTTAGGGGATGGAAATGTTGTGAAGGATAGCACACGGTTCTCTGCTGACAGTGCCCTCCGCCTCATCCAGCAAGTGATGGAATGTAGCACGGAACTCGACCTAATTAAACAAAGAATCCATGTGGTGGAACAAACATTTAAAGACATTCTCGATGTTTTGGGGAGAATTCAATAAGCCATCCAAACACATTTGTTTTTACATGTTTGTTTTTATATTTTTTTATAATTTTTTGAGTAACAAACCAGCCAAAAATTGAATATGCGCACAGTGTGTGAACATGTGCTATCTGCCATCAGGGGATATCCATGTACGTCTTTTGTGGGTGCAACCCCTTCCTCGTATCAAAAGTCAGTGAACTGAGGAAGGGGATGCAGCCCCAAAACACGTCCATTGATCACCCCTGATGGCAGATAGCACATGTTGACAATAGGGATCAGGATTGTAAACTTCCTATTTGCAAAAAAGTAAAAATGTGTGCATATTGAATTTTTGGCTGGGCAAGGGGTGGCAGGACCCCATATTAGGACGGGCACATAGAGACATAGTTTGTGTAACTGAATGTCTCAGATTGCTCAGAGGTATCCAATGTTGTAATTTTAGAAATGCAAGTGGTATTTTTGTATTTTCATAAGCCAAAATTTGCCGGTTTGTGGCCAGGCCAACCCCAAAGTAAAACAAAAAAAAAAAAAAAAGAGAATGTGCAGAGAGTAAAATATTTGACCACAAACAACGTGTAGCTTCTTTTTATAATACTCTCTAAGCTTATTTGGTTCTTTTGTAAGGTAACATAGTGAAATTGGTTGTTATTTACTAAAGTAAAATACACTTGCCGCTACAAATGCACAAAGACAAACTAGGAGACAGGAAAGAACAAATAATTAAAGGTTTAAACAAGATTTTTATTGGGATACTTAGACATAGGCTGGCATAGGAATTGCCCCCCTACCCGTGAAATACTCCATGTATTTGTCCCGAACCACACAGGCATTTTGGGGGGGCAAGCCAAGACGGGCAGATTCCAGGCCCGGAAGGGGATTTGCAGGGGAAAGTCCAGCCTCTGGCAAAACTGAGGCCATATAGGAATTAGATTTTTGGCTCAGAAAGTTGTGTAGCACACAGCAGCATAACACTACATAGTTTATTTTGTAGTCCGCCAAGTGGATGGAAGTCATAAAAAGGCGGAACCGGCTGGCCATTATGCCGAAGGCATTTTCAATGACTCTTCGGGCCCTGGCCAGCCGGTAATTGAACACACTCTTCTCTGGGGTCAGGGTCCTCTGTGGAAATGGCCTCATAAGATGCCGTCCGAGTCCGAAGGCTTCATCAGCCAAGAAAACAAAGGGGAGTCCTTCAATATTCCCTGCATCCGGTGGCAATGCAAGGTCGTCACTCTGGAGACGGAGGGCAAACTCCGTCTGGATGAAGGATCCCCCATCGGACATCTGGCCATTCTTCCCTACATCAACATAGAGGAATTCATACCGTGCTGACACCACCGCCATCAGCACAATGCTATGAAACCCCTTGTAATTGTAGTATTAGGACCCAGAACGGGGTGGCGGCACGATGCGGACGTGCTTCCCGTCTATGGCACCACCGCAGTTGGGGAAGTCCCACCGCGTGGCAAACTCCGATGCCACAGTCTGCCATTCCTGTGGCGTGGAAGGAAGCTGTGGAGTGAAACAAGATGAAATAATATTAGAAAAACAAAGGCATACATTACAAGGAAATTCTATCCCAAAAAATTAGAGACCAACATCAATCTAATTATACGTTTATTAAGGTGTGTAAAAAAAGTATAATGGAAGGCTCATTTATCATATTCATCACCCCCTCTGATGGGCCATTACTAAATTATTTTGGGGGGGGAGATGTGTTTGGCCACATGATAGCATTGCAGTGGCGGTGCGTCCAGAGTGGGCGCTGGAGCACTGTCCCCTCTCTCCTGTGCCCATCACTCAGAACAATACATAGGTTCATGCGTTGCATGAACCTATGTATTGTCTATGCCACACACTATTCAGGTGGATGGCCTCTTGTAAAGCGACCGACATATGAATAATTGCGGCATTTAGGGGGTTAAAATTGCAGAGCAGAAACAGGTATTAAAATAGTCTTGCAAATTACAACCTGAGGGATGTAATTGGCTTCCTCAAAGAAAAATCGGGGACGCAAGGAGGGGGGCATTCCTTGTGTAAACACTGACAGGCTGCTCTGCCAATCATGTTCACCAAGTCTGTTTAATGGTAACATGATTGGCTGATGCAACATGAAGGGAAGGAGAAGACATCAAGGACAGAAGAAGGATGGCGCTGACCACAAGAAGGTAAGTGCAGGGCTGGGGGGAAACTGGCTGCATTAGAGGGGACTAAATGGCTGCCTTGGAGGGGACAACTGGGGGCGTTTATTAGGCAACAGAGCAAAAAAGGAGGAAGTTTATTTCCGAAATTGGGGTTGGAACCCCCCAACATTTGGAGCAACAGGCGCCCCTGCTGGAGAAGTTAGTGAGGGGAAATATTTAGGGAGGATAAAAAAGGGGCAATCTAAAGCTTCCAACATGCATGGGGACAAAGGGGACATTCTCAGCATATTACAATCATGGTAATTAGGGAAGGATAAAAGAAATACAATACATTAGCATACATGTAATACATAAAATGTGATGTTAAGGGAGAAAACTTACCCTAATATAGTCCTCCTGCAGGACTTGTATAATAGCAGAACAGGTGTCTGGGATTATGAGGCCCAGAGCCTGGGGGGAGATGCCTGTGGTGAACTTCAAGTCCTGAAGACTTCTCCCTGTCGCCAGGTAACGCAACGTGGCGATGAGCCTCTGCTCAGCACTGATGGCTTCCCGCATAACGGTGTCCTTCCTGGTAATATAGGGGGACACCAAAGCCAACAGTTCCTGAAAAACGGGGTCAGACATCCTCAGAAAATTCCTGTAGTCCTCAGGATTATTCTCGACGATCTCCCGCAGCAGAGGCATGTGGCAGAATTGGTCCCGCTGGAGCAACCAATTCTTGGTCCATGAACTCCTCCTCACACCATTCATGGACTGGTCTTGGTCCAAAACAAGCAGACCAACACCAAGCGCACGCACAGCACGAACTCGACGACGAGAACGTCCAGGCGACATGGCTAGGAAACGGTCGTCTAATCAGAACGTACAGAACAGAACGCACTTTAGAACAGCAAGGCCTATGAATAACGAACTGAAATTCAGAAACGAACAGGCAAGAACGCACTGTAAAACAGATACGACCTGCCTAGACGCCCTGAAAGTCAAGATACGAACCCACAAGCACAAACTGAACGGCAGAAAACGATCTGAAAAGTACGAAGACTGAAAAGCGCGAATCGTCTCTTCCCAAACTTTTACTTCACACGCGGTAACACGAGATCAGCAAAAGCAGCCCAAGGGGTGGCGCCAAGAAAAAAGATCTTCCCCTTTATAGTGCCGTCGTACGTGCTGGACGTGAGCGCAGAGAACCACGAGGAAATTGGAAAATGACAGTGTGTACGCATAGAAAGCTTGACGAGAAAATCGACAAGCTTAACAAGAATCTCGTCGAAAAAAACTACGTGTTTTTTACGCCGAGAAAATCGGTCGTGTGTACGAGGCCGTACACGTGACAGGATTGCCTGCATTAAAAAAAAAAAAAAAGATGTTAATCCATACAACATTGAAATATCTTGTTGATGATGTTAATGTTAGTTTTTTCTTCTTTCATGTGGCTAGTTAGTTACCACAAACTCAGGAGACATTTTTCCAACCTCCTTTCTCTATTTGCTTGCTGTATGGTAGTATTATGTAACAGTGGACCCAGATTACCAAAGATGATTCCAAGAAATTAACTGAAACACAGTGAGAGGGAGGTATTCAGATAGGGCACACATTTATTTCTTTGTTATTTTTCCTACCATGTACAGCTGTAAAGGGAAAATCCAATAGTTAATGCAGGAAGGTCCCTCCTTTTAGTCAGATCGGCTTTTCACTGACATGTCTACATTCTACAATAGTTGAGCAACTCATCCAGTGTTGAATCTGTAATGGTGTTTAAAAGCATGTTTGCCACATAGATTATCACTCTTTATGCAGTGAAGCAAAGCAACCTTACTCTAGATGCCAGAATAAAGTACAAATCACATATCACATATTTATGCAGGCAATATTTAAAAAAAAATATATATATTTTTTTAATGATTATATAACTACTGTATTTTTCCCCCCGTATGTTTTTAGCAATCTTTTTGGAGAGTGAGTTAATGTTTAACCACTTGCCGCCCGCCCCCCTATAGCGGATTGACGGCGGCAAAGTGGTTGCAGAATCCTGACAGGACGTCATATGACGTCCTCAGGATTTTGAGCTGCTGCGCGCCCCCGGGGGCGCGCATCGCGGCGATCGTTGCTGCGGGGTGTCAGTCTGACACCCCGCAACACCGATCTAGGTAAAGAGTCTCCGACGGAGACTCTTTACCACGTGATCAGCCGTGTCCAATCACGGCTGATCACAGTGTAAACAGGAAAAGCCAGTCATCGGCTTTTCCTCACTCGCGTCTGTCAGACGCGAGTAGAGGAGAGCCGATCGGCTGCTCCTCTGACAGGGGGGGGTTTGTGCTGATCGATTATCAGCACAGCCCCTCCGAGGATGCCCACTGGACCACCAGGGATGCCACTAGACCACCAGGGATGCCACTGGACCACCAGGGAAGCACACCATGTAAGGTATGCCACCCTAGACCACCAGGGATAATGGATGCCAATCAGTGCCACAATGGATGCCAATCAGTGCCCACAATGGGTACCACTGATTGGCAGGCATTATTGTTTGTCACTGGCATCCATTAGTACAGTACAGTGCCACCTATCAGTGCCCACCCATGCCACCTATCAGTGCCCACCCATGCCCACCCGTGCCACCTATCAGTGCCCATCCATGCCGCCTATCCGTGCCCATCTGTGCCCACCCGTGCCGCCTATCTGTGCCCACCCGTGCCACCTATCTGTGCCCACGCGTGCTGCCTATCTGTGCCCACCCGTGCCGCCTATCTGTGCCCACCCATGCCGCCGATCATTGCCCACCCGTGCTGCCGATCGTTGCCCACCCGTGCCGCCGATCGTTGCCCATCCGTGCCACCTCATCGGTGCCCATCCGTGCCGCCTTATCCATGCCCGTCAGTGCAGCCCCATCAGTGCCCATCAGTGAAGGAGAAAACGAACTTATTTACAAATTTTTGTAACTGAAACCAAAAAAAAACTTTTTTTTTTTTCAAAATTTTCGGCCTTTTTTTTATTTTTTAGCAGAAAATAAAACTCGCAGAGGTGATCAAATACCACCAAAAGAAAGCTCTATTTGTGGGAACAAAATGATAAAAATGTAGTTTGGGTACAGTGTACCATGACCGCGCAATTGTCATTCAAAGTGCAACAGCGCAGAAAGCTGAAAATTGGTCTGGGCAGGAAGGTGTTTAAGTGCCCAGTATGGAAGTGGTTAAGCACATTGCCTATGTATTTGTTTACACGTGTTTATTTATTTTTATTTATTTTTTTGTGCTTATTTATTTATGCAGGGTCTGCATCTTTGCCTGAGAAATAATATTCTGTAGTGAGTGCAACTTAAACGAATCCTCCAATGAGAATGGGGTCAAGGTCAAATTGTGACCCCCACTTCACCTTATGCCGCGTACACACGATCGTTTTTTCAGATGAAAAAAGACAGATGGACTTTTTTAATCTGAAAAAACGATTGTGTGTGGGCCCCATCGGAAAAAAAAACAATAGCAAATTCCGCTCGTCTGTGGGGAACTCCATCGGAGGAAAATCCACGCATGCTCAGACTAAATTAGGAGACGGGAGCGCTCGTTCTGGTAAAACTAGCGTTCATAATGGAGATAGCACATTCGTCATGCTGTAACGGACTGAAAAGCACAGAGACTGAAAAGCGCGAATCGACTAACACCAAACTTTTACTAACACGCGGTAACACGAAATCAGCAAAAGCAGCCCAAAGGGTGGCGCCGTTGGATTTGAACTTCCCCTTTATAGTGCCGTCGTACGTGTTGCACGTCACAGCGTTTTGAACGGTCGGAATTTTGTCTGATGGTGTGTAGGCAAGACTGATGAAATTCAGCTTCATCGGAATTCCGACGGAATTCCGACGGAAAAATCCATCGGATTTTATACCATTGGAAATCTGATCGTGTGTACAGGGCCTTTGCAGGAGATCTGCAGGAGATCTGCAAAAAAAAAATTATATAACTGCTAATAGTCTGCAGGAGATCTTCTGAAATAAAGGAAATGGCTGCTCTAATGCAAAAAAAGAAAAAGAAAAGAAAAATGAAATAGATGCTAAAAGTCTGCAGGAGATCTGCAAAAAAATTAAATAGATGTTAATATACTGCAGGAGATCTGATGGAAATAAATAGTAATCTGAAAAAAAAAAATGAAATAGATGCTATATTTCTAGATGCTAGATTTAGTGGGACTAAAAATGAGGGTTATTTCTAAAATTTTGAGTTTGTCACCAAAACAGTAATAGAGAAGAAATCTTCTATCGGGGATGTTTGTTCCTGTGAATAACTCATTAGGAGGGGGATTCCCTCACATTCACTACCTGTTGAGTGAATAGAAATATATGATAAGACTCAGATGGCAAGAAAAAATAGCAGTTTTAAACTTTCTCTTCTCCATCCAGAATAAAGTAAAATGTTTTGGCTTGATATATTCTTTAATCATATATATCCATTCTAAGCCTAGTAACTGGTTAGGATTTATTACAAAGTTAATCAATAACAGAATAGGTTTTAAGGATCAAATTCTTATTACACACTGTGAGAACAGAGAAGTAATACTGGTAGGGATCAAAATCATACTTGTACACTGCTCAATGTGATATATTTTAATAGGTTTGATGTTTATTTTGAACATGATTTGTGATTGTGAGGCATTGCGTAAAGATTGGGAGCAAATATCATTCTGTAATACTTTGAAATGTTTGTTGAGGTCGATACTGGCCCATGCGGTCAGTGATAGTGGAGAGGATTGAACATTATTAAGACTTAAGTGATATTCAGTACCAGAGTGCACGTAGGTTTCTGGACATTTTAAAAACAGAGCTTTAACTTGATACTGTATTTCTTGAAATTCACCAGTGACTTGCTTTGAATTTCTGCATGCAATATTCAATCTAGATACATCATTCAAATCTTATGATATATTCCTACAGTGTATAGTCTATTCTCTTTGAATTTTAAATACACATGAGAGATTTCTACTTTTCAAAAGGCATTAAATCAGAATCAGTTTTCTGAGTGTATTCCTCATTAAAAAAATGTGTGTTAGACTTGGGAAAATCTGTTTAGTTGATCCTCTATTTTAAAGGCATGATACCATATTAATGAGACCCTCTGTATACCAATAAGGCTTTAATTAATTTTCTTTGTGCAAATCCCTCAGTATTGTTATGTTATGCTGTAAACATTTTATGTTTATGTTATTTTTTGTTAAATAGCAATCAGTTTGAATAGACATTCAAACTGCAGTGGGATATTTCTTGGTGTATTCCTATCTAGTTCACCTAACCCTATAGTTGAACCAAGCTTTAACCTCCTCCTGGTAGATTAACAGTGTCCTTTTATCTTACTGACTCAATACATTTGTAACCTTACTAGTAATCCCTATACATAGAGGCTCACAATTATGCTCTCCTACAGCGCAAAGGCTCTAATGTCCTGTACACACGATCGGATTTCTGATGGTATAAAATCCGATGGATTTTTCCGTCAGAATTCCGATGAAGCTGAATTTCATCAGTCTTGCCTACACACCATCAGACAAAATTCCGACCGTCCAAAACGCCGTGATGTGCAACACGTACGACGGCACTATAAAGGGGAAGTTCAAATCCAACGGCGCCACCCTTTGGGCTGCTTTTGCTGATTTTGTGTTACCGCGTGTTAGTAAAAGTTTGGTGTTAGCCGATTAGCGCTTTTCAGTCTCCGTGCTTTTCAGTCCGTTACAGCATGATGAATGTGCTATCTCCATTATGAACGCTAGTTTTACCAGAACGAGCGCTCCCTTCCCCTAATTCAGTCTGAGCATGCGTGGGTTTTTCGGAAAAATTTAAAACATGTTTTCTTTTTTTTCACCGACGGAAAAAAGTCCGATGAGGCCCACACAAGATCGGTTTGTCCGATGAAAACAGTCCATCGGACAGTTTTCATCGGTAAAACCGATCGTGTGTACAGGGCTTAAGAGCTATAAAAATGTGGAATAGACTCCCTCAGCAACTAATCCTTGCCAGCTCAGTTAATTGTTTATAAAAAAAAAAAGAGCTGAATGCATCCCTAAATGAACAGAATATAATTGAATATTAATATTTATAGGTAATAACACCAGAGATTGTTGATCTGGAGTAAATTGGACAATGCTTTATAGGGGTTTTATTTGCCTTCCTTTGGATCAACTGAAGGTATAATATATTTTATTAATTAAACTGGATGGATTTGTGTCTTTTCTGAATCAGATTACTACTTCAACATTTCCATAGTTGCATAGTTAATCTCTTCATCACAGTTCTCACGATATACTGAAGACATAATACTTGAGTTTGCAACAGTTGCATCTACAACTGAGTCCCTGTTATGGGGGGCGGGGGGCTAGATTCCTATGGCAGTGTTTCTCAACTCCAGTCCTCAAGGCGCCCCAACAGGTCATGTTTTCAGGATTTCTTTCAGATGAAACAGCTGTGGGAATTACTAAAGCAGTTAAACTGATCAAATAACCTGTGCAAAACAATGAAGAGCCTGGAAACATGACCTGTTGGGGTGCCTTGAGGACTGGAGTTGAGAAACACTGCCCTATGGTACAGCAGCACCCTTTTCCCTGCTCTAAACATACAAATATTGCACAGGGCATCGAAAAGATGTACTGGATTCTCCACATCAGAACCACACAAACCTACTGGACCACTACCGAACTCAGGAACACTTTCCCACATGTTTTCTATGCCTGTTCATCTGATCTTATGTCTTATGCAGATGCATCTTTGTAGTTCTTCTGTGATCAATGTATATTGTAATAATTCATTGGAAAAATTATTATATATAATATAAATACAGAATAAGTAGTGGCTGCTATGATACAGGGGTTAGTATGTCCATGCAGCAAATCAGGGCCATTCTCTTACACAGAGCCAAATATCACCTAAGAAGAAGAATTGTCAGTGATGCAGTAACTAGTCATGGTCCAGTGGAATCTGCTCTAGGAGAAAGGTAAGCATTTGATTGGAATAGACTGACTTTAATTTTAGTTGCAATACCACCAAGGAGAACTGGCAGAGCTAAAGTTAATTCCTAACATTTTTGACTATGTTAATTGAAGCTTAGTTTGGGGCTGTATCAATTAGTCATTTGTCAATGTTTTTTTTTTTTTGTTATTATAAATATTGAAAGCAATTTAAAAAGCAGTTAATATTTTTATTGTGTGTGTTATTAATGCAACATCTATCATTCTCCTGTTCATGGTACTGGAACAATTGCTGCAATAGTTCCAGTCACAAAAGAAAATAATATGGTATCTGCTTATCTTTCAGCAAGGCAAAAGATCAAGTACACTTAAAAAGACAATAATTACAAAACCGATTCACGGTTTAACTGACTATGTCATAGAAGAAATAGCAGAATCGCTGAGGCCTGTCCTTACATCTCATTTCTGCAGTGTTAAAAGACAATGTTACATAGAAATGCTCAGCTGGAAATTTCCACAGATTTATGTCCATTAATACATGAAAAAAATGGTAATTTTTCCTTAATAGCACTGCTGAAAAAAATAAAAAATAATTTTAGTACAGAGTATGTAATTATATCCTCAATGTAATCTCTATTGGAATGCTATGAAAGACCACAGGTGTTCGATGGGGTTTACATATTAATAAACAGCCATGTATATTGTTTAATCTACTCTACATTCATTTGATTCAAGTGTTTTAGAAGGATTTTCATAGAAAAATACCAGTAATTGTATATCTGATGGATAATTTGCAATTCATTTTATTGCAGAACATTATTACAAGTGCCCCTTTCATCATGCGTCAAAAATACTGTATTCTTGTCAACTAAAATTATAAAGCAAAGACCGTTCACGTAAACCATTAATCAGTGTCAAATATTTGTCTACAGTTAAAATGCAATGCCACCCCATTCTGGAAATATAGTTGTGTGCCAAATCTGATATAGCAAAGAACAACTCCATCCTAAAACTGGTATTGGATTTTTTTGTGCAGCAGTCCCTATACTTCAGAGGCTGAGCGCAACCTTCAAAAAAAAATGTATATTCATTCTGTATGAATGTGGCAAAACTGAATATCTCCAGGCTATTTCTTCTGCAGATCAAATGTTATTCATTCATAATAAAAAAAAAAAAAAAAAAGAGTACTTCCGGTTCCGGCTCCGCATGAGGTAACTGTACCTCCTCACAGCTCCCGCACCAGGACCCAAAAACTGCTTATAAAGCCAGCCAGAGCGGCCCCTCGTAGCCATCCTCTTCACCCGGGCTACCTCCTCACTAACATGGACCGCTTCCTGGAAAAAAGCGGCGCTCGCTCGTTCGCGGCCGCGGCGGCGCCGCCGGGCCAGCCGCAAATCGAGGCCCCGGCTTCGGCCTACTCCCACGCCGCGGTAGAAGCACAGGCAGCCGACATGGAGGTGAGCGCTCATCCCTCCCTGCAGATCATCACACCCCCTGCCACTGCATCTCAGGGTCCCTCTATGCTACCTTCACAGCCAGCCACACCAGGGGACATTTCCAGCTCCCCACCCCCCGGGGATGCTGCTGATAGCACCCACCGAATTGCTGCTGCTGTAGCAGCTCTTCTCTCCCCCATGATCTCTGCCTCGGTGGAAAAGGCAGTCAACGTAGGCATGCAACAAATTAAAGCCCAACTTGCTGAACACTCCACTAGGCTCAATGAAATGGAACACCGCCTCTCTGAGGTTGAAGATGAACTCTATCAAGCGCAAGCCACAGAACAGTCGCAGGACAAAACAAATCAGTACATCATTCAAAAATTCGAAGACTTGGAAAATAGGTCGAGAAGGAGCAACTTGCGATTTGTAGGCATCCCCGAATCGCTTCCCTCAGCAGCTACGGCAGAATTCTGCTCAAAACGCATCCCGGAGGCTTTAGGCCTTTCAGGCCTGTTCACAGTGGAACGCGCACACCGTATGGGGTCCTTCAATCCCGAACGTAAAACACCCCGACCTATTATTGCCAAGTTTCTCAATTATGCCGACAAATCTATCATTCTTCAGACATTCAGACAGTCCCCTTCTCTCCAAATAGACGGGGTAAAAATCCTAATTTTTGCGGACTACTCGATTGAAGTCACCAAGAAAAGAAAAGCTTTTCAACCGATATGTACTGAACTCTTCAAGCAACACATAAAATTTACCCTGGCCTTTCCTGCAACTCTACGCCTCAAATCGCTGAAAGGGGATCAACTTTCCTTCCAGGATCCGGCAGAAGCAGAATATTTTCTCCGCTCCCTAAGGGGTGAAGCACACCCTCACACGCCCTCCAAGTCGAATTCCAGTCCACGAGCGTTGGAACAGAGAAGCCCCCGCAAGGACTCTCCAAAACGTTTTAGACTTTCTGGTCCAGAACAGCGCTACCAAAACTCCCGTTGATGGACTGCCTTACTCCGCCATGAACTTCCTTCCTCACCATTACAGGTCGTATGATCTTTTTTTTTTTTTTGTTCTGTCAACTCGAGTGTCGGGGATACACGATCTACTTATCGTGCTCTCCATTAATCCTCAATCAGGCACTGTCACCCGAGTGATCACCCAGTGATCTTTCCCACAACGGCTCTGAATCCGTGTGCCGTTCCATCCATTCCATCTTATTTTTTAATTGTTTTTTTTCCCATCTTATGTGGTTCAATCAATATATTGTTTCATATGTTATGCCTAAAACCATTCTTTTTTCTCTTTTTCCCCCTACCAGGGTGGTAATGCGTGCGCACATGCCTACAGGCCGCACTGCACACTAGTTCATTTGTACTGTACTTGCCCTCCCTGACTCCGCTGTGTGATTTTTTCTTTTAGGCTCCCTGCCATAACTCCATTCCAGGGGTCCCTCGCACGTTATCGAGGTCCCCGGGGCGCTCAGGCACAATAACTGGTCTTTCTTTTCCAAGACGGGTCATGTATGGGGAGCTACCTTGCACAGCGAACTCATGCGGAAAAAAGCGAAGTTCTTTATGATGCTCACGTTAATTTGTTGTTTTGTTTTACTTTGTTCTCTTTTCTTCTACCCCCCTCATCCCCCCTCTCCCCACTCCACATTTCAACATGCACTCCTTACCCGAGGGCTCCACACACAGATGCTCACATCACTAACGCGCCTAAACTTTACCTCTTGATCCCTGCCTATAATCTTACAGCTACTAAAGCGCCGCCTCTACACCTTATCATCCACGATATCTTAAGGTAATCTCATGGAATGTGAGGGGTCTCCGTTCTCCTAACAAGAGAATGAAGATTCTTCGCCACCTCAAAAGGCTAAAAGCAGACATAGCATTACTTCAGGAATCCCACCTTTCGGCATCTGACTTCAGTCGATTGCAGAAACTCTGGGTTGGAACAGTCTTGGGTTCAGAATCGGTTGGACGGAAGGCTGGTGTCCTCCTTCTTTTCAACAAAAACCTCCCTTGTACTGTTCTATCCACGCATACAGACAACCAAGGACGCTTCATCTCCTCCAGGGTTAGAATTGGGACAAAAGAAATAGTGATTTCCAATGTATACGCCCCCAACAGTCCCACAAAGACATTTTACTCTCAGCTCTCCACTTGGCTCCTCAACACTTCTCACTTACCTCACCTAGTTGGGGGAGATTTTAATGACCTCATGCATCCTACAGACGATAGATCCTCTCCAAAACAAACCATACCGGCGCCTGCTGGAATTGCTCCCACCCTATTTGCCTCCACTATGGACTCCCTCCATCTTACAGACATCTGGCGCTTAACACACCCGGTAGACAGGGAATTCACCTTCTATTCTAATCCTCACAAGATCCTCACTAGGATCGACTATTTTTTTGGGACCGACAGTATCATCCCCCTGGTTTCATCCCCCTTACCCTAGACAATCTAGACCCCCCCCCCACCCTAACATCTGGCGCTTCCCTTCCTTCCTCCACAATAATGCTGATTTTCGCGCTTACATGGAACGAGCATGGGAGGAGTTTTCCTCCGCGAATGCTCCACATGCAGGGGACCCGAACCTTCTCTGGGATGCTGGAAAAGCATACTTGAGGGGTCGGATCATCTCATATGCCACTTCCTTTAAAAGAAACGCACTATCGAAATTCAAGCTGGCCAGCGACAGACTTCACCTCGCACAACGCAATCTAGCCACCTCGACGTCACCGGCAAACAAGGCGGAGTGGTCCGCGGCTAAAACTGCCTTTGACACCTGGGCGGACACCCTGGAAATCACAAAAAAATCTCACCTAGATGCCTCCCTTCATAAATTTGGTAACAAAGCTGGCAAACTCCTATCCAGACTCTGTAAGGGTGCCCACCGCCCGACGCACATCACCTCACTGCGGGACCGCACGGGAACTACACACTCTACCCCACTTCGCATAAATAAAACCATGCTGGAATATTACACAGCCCTTTATGCACCCGATCCCATTGACCATAAAATAGCCCAAGCCTTCCTTGAAAAAATGAATCTACCAACTATCTCAACTGCCCTTCTAGATTCCCTGAATGCCCCTATCTCCCTCGTTGAAATAGAAGGCACTATACATGCTCTCCGCCCCTCTAAAGCCCCTGGCCCGGACGGCTTCACAAGTGAATTTTATAAAACTCTCCAAAATTTAACTGCACCCATGCTCCACTCGGTCTATTCCAACATCTGGGCGGGAGGTCCCTATCTACCGACAGGCAACCAGGCCATCATTAAGCTACTTTCTAAAAAGGGCAAAGATCCTCTGGATCCGGGCTCCTACAGGCCTATTTCACTACTCAACCTGGATGTCAAAATTCTCTCGAAGATTGTGGCCTCCAGACTAGCAGTTATCCTCCCGGACCTCATTCACCCGGCCCAATCAGGATTCGTGAAAGGGCGGACGGCCACCCTTAACATACGTAAGGTTCTCCTGGCCCTTGAACGAGCCAAACAGGACCCCACAGGAGATTATGCCATCATAACGTTAGACGCTGAAAAAGCTTTCGACAATGTAAGCTTTGACTGGCTTTCCCTCACTTTGTCTAAAATGGGATTCACAGGCCCTTTCTGCCACCTTATCAATGCCATGTATACAGCGCCCTCAGCTAGACTTGTTGCGGCTGGACTCCTCTCAGAGGATTTCCGCCTCCATAAAGGGACCAGACAGGGTTGTCCTCTCTCCCCCCTCCTGTTCAACTTAGCCTTAGAACCTTTGTCTAGATACCTTTCCCAGTTAGCCCCTTTACGAGGCATCAAAATAGGCAAAGCGGAACTTCGCACCTCACTATTCGCCGACGACGTCCTCATATTCACGGGCAACCCCAGCAACGACATGTCGACCATTAAAACTACCTTTGATGAATTTCGACTGTGCTCCGGCCTCCGTATCAATTATTCCAAGAGCGAGATTCTCCCTATAGGGACACACTCCACACCCCCCTGGGCTCACCACTCTCTGTTTAAGGTTGCATCTTCTCACATCACCTACCTAGGTATAAAGATTGGGAAATTGCCCTCTTCCATCTATCACCTCAATTACCCCCCCTCTTCACAAAACTCTATCAGGAACTGTCGAACTGGATGGATCTTCCCCTCTCGCTCCTAGGAAGGTGTCACCTTATCAAAATGATTAGCTTCGCCAGACTGCTTTATCCTTTGCAAACCATTCCCTTGCTTTTGAAACATAAAGATATCAAACTCCTAAAATCCAAAATTTCTCAGTTCATCTGGCACGGCAAAAGACCTCGGATAGCCTTTAAAAAACTACACCTTCCTAGAAGCGACGGGGGTATCGGTCTACCTCATATTAGATTGTATAATTTAGCATGTCTGTTCAGGACCAGCTTAGATTGGATAGCTCAATCATCCCAATACTCTAATTACGTCCTGGAATCCGAAATGGCTCACCCACACTCTCTGGTGGCCCTTCTACACTGCAGATGGAAAACTGTCCCCCCACCTTATCAACACAATCTCCTGCTAAGGGACACAGCTATAGCTTGGAGAGAAATCAGAAAAACACTCAAGTTATCTCCTTTCATCTCTCCCCATTTACCAATCCAAGGCAATCCTGACTTCATCCCTGGTCTCCACTACAAAGCCTTTTCAGTCTGGCAGGCTCAAGGTCTGTCACACTTCTCCTCACTATGCGATGGCAACACTGGAAAACCACTGCCCTTTTCCACAATATCCTTGTCTTTTTCTCTGCCCCCCTCTCACGTATTTCATTACAACCAATGCATTAGTTTCTTATCTAACACGTGTAAAGACAACCTCCGGAGATTCGAAAACAGCTTTTCTGAACGTTTACTGCGAAGTGGACGTTATAAAATCACGGGCATCTACAGACCTCTCCTGCAAGAATCTTCCCCGTCTATGTCCTCCTCCTCTATTGCGAACTGGGCTAGGGATTTCCCAGTTCCAGATTTAACGAAAAAAATCCTATCTGGCCTGCAGAAAACCCTTCGACTGACACCCAACGAAATTTGGAGAGAAACCCAACTCAAGATCGCTCACCGGGCTTATATCCCATTTATCTCTCCTAACTCCAATAGAGATGGCGCCTTCTGCCCTCTATGCAAGGCACCCAGACCTTCTCTCTCCCACCGCTTCTGGTCCTGCTCCTTCATTTCCTCATTTTGGGATCAAGTCCTATCCTATATATTCAAAATCACTCTGGTGAAACTCCCCAAAGACCCTTTACTTCTAATATTTGGTTATTGGGACCCTCTATTGTTACCCTGGTCTCTATCGCCGGCTGCATCGATCCCCTCAGGGACTACCAAACGTCCCTCCTCGAAAGACTGGATTTTACTTTGTTTGCTTCTCGCGAGGAGACTCATTCTTAGGCACTGGATCTCTCCCCAAAGCCCTTCTCTCATCCAACTCGAAAAGGACTGCCTCAACCTCTTCTACAAAGAACGACTTCTTACGGACTTTAAAGAACCCAGATCTAGAGCTCGCTTTCTCTACAGATGGGAATCCTTCATCATAACAACCCTCTCAGCAGCGGATCAGGCAGCTCTGGAACAACTCTCTTTCTCGTACGCTGACCCTATCCCAATTGGGCTGTAAATCTTGATGACATTGCACAGTCTATACATTCTGGATGGCCCACCAGGGCTGTTCTTTTCTCGGGACCATTCATGTAATAGAATGAACAGCACACCACTGTCTCTGGAGCTCTCCCCCCCCCCCGTTTGTATTGATTTTTCCCCTATTCCTGATTCTAAACATAGGGGCGCGTAGACAGATCCATCCAGTCTCCCACCTTCCGGTTGCATTGCTTTTTAGGTATTTCTCTAGGATGACCTGCTGTACCCTCACTAGGTGAGAATTTTGTGTACACAGCACCCTCTCTTCATATCTTCATATCCTCATATCTTCATAACTTCATGACCCCATAAGGTTAGTCTTCAAGTGAGCTAGTGTCATGTGCTACATTTTGTTTTGCCCTACCTGTTGTACCCATCTAGCTACACCGATATTCCTATGTACCATTGTTTTAAACCTGACTAACAGCCTTATGTTCTCTTATGTTCTCTTTTGTACTTGTGTACTTATCTTTACACCTGTTCAAGTGTCTTTCATTGTTCCAATAAAAACTTGTTAAAAAAAAAAAGAGAAAGTACCTAATTATGACACTGGATGGATCTGAAGATCATAGTAAATAAGCATTTATGTTTACATTACCAGTCCTTGTTCATATCAGGCTATATGCCCTGCAGAAAATTAAATTTCAAAACAGCGTGACCATGCAGAGCTCTGCCCAACCAGCCACTTCATTCTTTCACAGATTTCTCTGAATTAATGATCTACATGTACTGTCCTCCATTGCGGCAGATGGCTTGTCATTCTCAATGACCTGCAAGAGTGCAGATGAGTGCTCTCATAGTTCATTCATCTTCTTGCAAATCAGTAACTAGGGATGAGCCGAACACCCCCCAGTTCGGTTCGCACCAGAACTTGCAAACAGGCAATAAATTTGTTCGAACATCCGAACACCGTTAAAGTCTATGGGACTCGAACATGAAAAATCTAAAGTGCTAATTTTAAAGGCTTATATGCAAGTTATTGTCATAAAAAGTGTTTGGGGACCCGGGTCCTGCCCCAGGGGACATGTATCAATGCAAAAAAAAGTTTTAAAAACTGCAGTTTTTTCGGGAGCAGTGATTTTAATAATGCTTAAAGTGAAACAATAAAAGTGAAATATTCCTTTAAATTTCGTACCTGGGGGGTGTCTAGAGTATTCAAAAAAGGGAAAATACTGCGCTGTCTTACATAAATGTCAAGTGAACATGATAAGTGTAAAAAAATGCTGCAACTTATATATGTGAGATACACACAAAAAAACGAAATAAAAAGAAAAACAAGCTGCGCAACAATAAATTGAATAAAAATAAATGATAATCAAACTCTGGCGTGTAAAAAGTCCTGCACCCAAGGTGGCGACCCAACCATGGGTGACCCAAACAGTTAAATATAGAGGTAATAAGACCCAGAAAAACTGTTTCTTAATACACCAAACTCTTGAGAGATAAAATTAGACCGTATGTATATAGTTCCAAAAACAGTTCATATGTATTGTCTGGAACAAGGCAGTTAACATTGAAGACTGCTAGTGTGAATATCAATCCTCATTTCAAACATCTGTGACTTCAAACATCAAAACAGCAGAGAAAAAGTGCTGTTATCCGGATAGAAGAGAGATCCACCACCTCTGATGTGACTGCCGCTTACCAGAAAGTCTGATCCCTGCAAGAGATCAGTCAGCGCGGATGGCTATTGCCCCTGCCAGGGTCTCTCCCAAAAGGGAGGAGCGGCGTGCTGACGTCACCGTAATACACACGCAGAGTCCCGGAAGAAACGGGCTGTGGAAGCCGGCCGGTTTTACTATTTACACACGCGTTTTATGTCTGCATAAGTGTAAGTGCATTTCTTATAGATGTTTTATTAAATTGGATTTTATACTGGATTACGCTATGGTGGCTCTCTCTTTTCATCCTGTCATAATCATCGGATGCTATGTGAGAAATTGGAGACATAGGCACCAGAGGAGTGGGGGATACATGACAAATCCTTTCAGAGACCCTGGCAGGGGCAATAGCCATCCACGCTGACTGATCTCTTGCAGGGATCAGACTTTCTGGTAAGCGTCAGTCACATCAGAGGTGGTGGATCTCTCTTCTATCTGGATAACAGCACTTTTTCTCTGCTGTTTTGATGTTTGAAGTCACAGATGTTTGAAATGAGGATTGATATTCACACTAGCAGTCTTCAATGTTAACTTCCTTGTTCCAGACAATACGTATGAACTGTTTTTGGAACTATATACATAATTTTATCTCTCAAGAGTTTGGTATATTAAGAGACTGTTTTTCTGGGGCTTATTACCCCTATATTCAACTGTTTGGGTCACCCATGGTTGGGTCGCCACTTTGGGTGCAGGACTTTTTACACGCCAGAGTTTGATTATCATTTATTTTCATTCAATTTATTGTTGCGCAGCTTGTTTTTCTTTTTATTTGGGTGTCTAGAGTATGCCTGTAAAGCAGCGCTTAATTCCCGTGCTTAGAACTGTCCCTGCACAAAGTGTAATTTCTGAAGGAAAAAAAGTCATTTAAAAGCACTATAATGAATTGTCGGCTCCCGGCAATAGAGAGAAAAGTCATTGATAAAATAAAATTAAAATGCGTGGGGGTCCCCCCAAATTCAATTACCAGGCCCTTCAGGTCTGGTACGGATATTAAGGGGAACCCTGCGTCAAATAAAAAAAAAATTATGTGGGGTTCCCTGACAAATATCCATACCAGACCCTTCAGGTCTGGTATGGATTTTAAGGGGAACTCAACGCCAAATTGAAAAAAAAAATGGTGTGGAGTTCCCCCCAAAAATCCATACCAGACCCTTTATCTGAGCACGCAACCTGGCAGGCCACAGGAAAAGAGGGGGGACGAGAGAGAGCCCCCCCCTCCTGAACCATACCAGGCCACATGCCCTCAACATGGGGAGGATGCTTTGGGGGTCTGTGACCTCCCCATGTTGAGGGCATGTGGCCTGGTACGGTTCAGGAGGGGGGGCGCACTCTCGTCCCCCCTCTTTTCCTGCGGCCTGCCAGGTTGCGTGCTCGGATAAAGGGTCTGGTATGGATTTTTAGGGGGAACTCCACGTCATTTTTTTTTATTTGGCGTGGAGTTTCCCTTAAAATCCATACCAGAACTGAAGGGTCTGGTATGGATTTTTGGGGGGAACCCCACGTCATTTTTTTTTAAATTTGACGCAGGGTTCCCCTTAATATCCATACCAGACCTGAAGGGCCTGGTAATTGAATTTGGGGGGACCCCCACACATTTTTTAAATTTTTTTCAAAGACTTTTCTCTGTATTGCTCGGAGCCAACAATTCATTATAGCCGCAAGTCCTTTTAAATTACTTTTTTTCCTTTAGAAATGACACTTTGTACAGGGACAGTTCTAAGCACGGGAAACAAGCACTGCTTTAAAGGCATGCTATACACCCCCCCTAGGTACGAAATTTAAAGGAATATTTCACTTGTATTGTTTCACTTTAAGCATTATTAAAATCACTGCTCCCGAAAAAACGGCCGTTTTTAAAACTTTTTTTTGCATTGATACATGTCCCCTCGGGCAGGACCCGGGTCCCCAAACACTTTTTATGACAATAACTTGCATATAATCCTTTAAAATTAGCACTTTAGATTTCTCCCATAGACGTTTACAGGGCTTTTCGAATTTGCCGCGAACACCCCAAATTGTTCGCTGTTCGGCGAACGGGCGAACAGGCAATGTTCAAGTCGAACATGAGTTTGACTCGAACTCGAAGCTCATCCCTATCAGTAACTATCTGCCTGTACAGGAGAAACAGGAAGACAGCTATACTGAGAGTCTGCAAGAGCATGCCATTGCACCCAGGATCTTTCTGATTACAGCTGTAATGCTCTGCAGGCTCCTTTGAAAAAATAACCTGCAAATTTTACCTGTAAAAAAATGTGCATTTATTATTTTAATATAAAGTGACCTTATCCTTTAAAGAAGATAGCTTTAAAAGAACTGGTAAAATATATCAAGGGAGGATTGGTTGTTCCCAGGCAGAAAAAAGAGTGTAAAAAAAAAGGTGTCAGGTATGGACTTGTGATGATGAGAGTCTGGACCATTATTGGTCACTGTGTTTCTGTTGTCCTTGATCCAGCAATCCCACTTTTGTTGGAATAGGGTATTTGAAGTTGTGCAAACATTTGTTCGAGGTTAGCATGCGTGTTTAGAAAGTTTAAGCTGTAGGGGAGGATCGAGAAGTATCCGACCTTCAGACTCTCGCCAGAGCTCTTCTGGCTGCAATTAGGACATGGGTGATGAAGATGTGGAATTTGCTTGGACATTTAGCCAGGCCAATGCCAAAAAGGACTGTTTCAAGAGACATCAGGCAGGTTATCCCAGTGGTAGAGGAGATAAGATCAGATATCTCTTTCCAGAAGGTTGTAATTTTTCAGGCAAAACCACCATATGTGGCTGATCCCATGCACCCACACTTTCTCCAGCATAATGGGAAGTGGGCGCCTGGGTAACGATTCACAAGTACTTGAGGTGTGAGGTAACACCTGTGAAGGATTTTTAGAACTGTTTTCCAGTGAGATATGCAGCGGGATGCTTTCCTTGGTGGAAGTGCTTGACACCATTGCTGCATTTTGTAAGTAACCTCTAAGTCATATTTCCAAGAAATCAATTTCATTAGGGCATCTTCCCTTAGTTTTAGGGGGACAATAGGTGTCAGATTTGTAGGTACTTGTAGAAGTCTTTATAAGGAATGCCATAGACCAGGGGTTCTCAAACGAAGGCCCGCGAGCCAGATATGGCCCGCCAGGGTGATTTACCCGGCTTTCGGACTGCCCCTTTAAGATTGCAGCACTCCCCCTCCCCTATGCAACCTTAACTATACAAGACGAGAAACATGACAGGTTCGGACAAAGGGCGGGACCTTTTGAGTTAAGAAGCGGGTGATTGGTTATTAGGCAGCGGGGCAGTCCCAGAAATCAATTACCTGCCCTTAACTTACAAAGTCCCGCCCTTTGTCCGGACCTGCCATGCTTCGCATCTTGTGTGATTAACCACTTCCATACTGGGCACTTATACACCTTCCTGCCCAGACCAATTTTCAGCTTTCGGCGCTGTTGCACTTTGAATGACAATTGCGCGATTGTGCTACACTGTACCCAAACTAAATTTTTATCATTTTGTTCCCACACATAGAGCTTTATTTTGGTGGTATTTGATCACCTCTGCGATTTTTATTTTCCGCTAAAATAATTTAAAAAAGACCGAAAATTTTGAAAAAAACACATTTTTTTTGTTTCAGTTACAAAACTTTGTAAATAAGTACATTTTCTCCTTCACTGATGGGGCTGTACTGACGGGCACCAATAAGGCGGCACTGATGGGCACCGATGAGGTGGCGCGGATGGGCACCGATAGGCGGCGCGGATGGGCACCGATAGGCAGCGCTGATGGGCACTGATAGGCAGCATGGATGGGCACAGATAGGCAGCACGGATGGGCACAGATAGGCGGCACGGATGGGCACAGATGGGCACAGATATGCGGCACGGATGGGCACAGATAGGCGGCACGGATGGACACCGATAGGCGACATGGATGGGCACTGATAGATGGCATGGATGGGCACTGATAGGTGGCACAGATGGGCATTGATGGGCACTGATAGGTGGCATGGATGGCCACTGATAAGTGGCACTGTAATGTGTTAATGGATGCCAATCAGTGCCAAACAATAATGCCTGCCAATCAGTGATGCCCATTGTGGGCACTGATTGGCATCCATTAGGGGCACTGATTGGCATCCCTGGTGGTCTAGGGAGGCATACCTGGTAATGGACATCCCTGGTGGTCCAGTGGCATCCCTGGTGGTCCAGTGGCATCCCTGGTGGTCCAGAGTGGGCATCCTCGGGGGGGCTGTGCTGATAATTGATCAGCAAAAACCCCCTGTCAAAGGAGCAGCCGATCGGCTCTCCTCTACTCGCGTCTGACAGACGCGAGTGAGGAAAAGCCGATTACCGGCTTTTCCTGTTTACATGTGATCAGCCGTGATTGGACACGGCTGATCACGTGGTAAAGAGTCTCCGTCGGAGACTCTTTACCTAGATCGGTGTTGCGGGGTGTCAGACTGACACCCTGCAACAACAATCACCGCGATGCGCGCCCCCGGGGGCGCGCAGCGGCTTAAAATCCTGAGGACGTCATATGACATCCAGTCAGGATTTTAAAACCACTTTGCCGACGTCAATCCGCTATAGGGCGGGCGGCAAGTGGTTAAGGTAGCAGAGGGGAGGGGGAGTGCTGCGATGTTATAGAAAGGGCAATGTAATACCGCTGGAGGGCTCTGTGATGGGGGATCTGTTATGGAGGGCTCTGTGATGGGGGGATCTGTGATATGGGGGGATCTGTTATGGTGGGCTCTGTGTTGAGGGAGTCTGTAATGGGGGGATCTGTGATGGGGGGCTCTGTCTTGGGGAAGTCTGTGAAGGGGGACTCTGTGATGGGGAGATCTGTTTTGGAGGGCTCTGTATTGAGGGAGTCTGTGATGGGGGCACTGTGATGGGGGGATCTGTGTTGGGGGATCTGTGATGGAGGGGATCTGTTATGGGGGAGTCTGTGATGGGGGATCTGTGTTGGGGGGAGTCTGTGAGAGGGGATCTGTGATGGGGGATCTGTTATTTGGGGCTCTGTGTTGGGGGAGTATGTGATTGGGGAATCTGTTATTTGGGCCTCTGTGTTGGGGGAGTCTGTGATGGGGGATCTGTTATGGAGGGTTCTGTGTTGAGGGAGTCTGTAATGGGGGGGATCTGTGATGGGGGGCTCTGTGTTGGGGAAGTCTGTGAAGGGGGGCTCTGTGATGGGGGGATCGATTATGGAGGGCTCTGTGTTGGGGGAGTCTGTGATGGGGGCTCTGTGTTGGGGCTCTGTGTTGGGGATCTGTGATGGAGGAGATCTGTTATGGGGGAGTCTGTGATGGGGGATCTGTGTTGGGGGGATCTGTTATGGGGAAGTTTGTGATGGGGAGTCTGTGATGGGGGGATCTGTGATGGGGGATCTATTATTTGGGGCTCTGTGTTGGGGCAGTCTGTGATGGGGGAATCTGTTATTTGGTGCTCTGTGTTGGGGGGAGTTTGTGATGGGGGATCTGTGATGAGGATCTGTTATGGAGGGTTCTGTGTTGGAGGAGTCTGTAATGGGGGCTCTGTGATGGGGGATCTGTTAAGGAGGGTTCTGTGTTGGAGGAGTCTTTAATGGAGGGGCTCTGTGTTGAGGGGGATCTGTTATGGGGGGAGTCTGTGATGGGAAAGGGGGGGTTCTGTGATGAGGGTTTTCTGTGAAATACTAATAAGTTTATGTTGATTAAAATTGGTCTTTATTTTAAATATTGTATTGTTTTTTACCAGTTTTTTTGCACGAAAAATAAGATGTGTGCATAGGAATTTGTTTATATTTTTTCAAACTATAGTTCGGCCCCCCAACAGTCTAAGGGACTGTGAACTGACCCCCTGTTTAAAAAGTTTGAGGACCCCTGCCATAGACTCTGGTAAGGTCTTGGAAGTAGTGATGAGCCGAACACCCCCGGGTTCGGTTCGCACCAGAACCCGCGAACGGACCGGAAGTTCGAACGAACATTAGAACCCTATTAAATACAATGGATGCGAACGTTCGAATTCTAAAGTGCTAATTATAACAACTATTATGCATGTTATTGTCCTAAAAAGGGTTTGGGAACCCGGGTTCTGCACCAGGGGACATGTATCAATGCAAAAAGAAGTTTTAAAAACGGTCGTTTTTCGGGAGCAGTCATTTTAATGATGCATAAAGTGAAAAAAAAAAAGTCAAATATTCCTTTAAATATCGTACCTGGGGGGTGTCTAAAGTATGCCTGTGAAGTGCCACGTGTTTCCCGTGTTTAGAACTGTCCCTGCACAAAATGACACTTCTAAAGGAAAAAAAAGCCATTTAAAACTGCTTGCGGCTTTAATGTAATGTCTGGTCCCGGTAATATGGATGAAATTCTTTAAGAAAAATGGCATAGCTACCCCATGACCCCCCCCCCCCTACCCCAGCCCATTACCAGCCCCTTTGGGTCTTGTATGGATATTAAGGGGAACCCCGCACATAAAATAAAAAAGGCCCTATATACTCTGAACAGCCGTATACAGGCGGTGCATACAAGACAGGGACT
Source organism: Rana muscosa (assembly GCA_029206835.1). Lineage (NCBI taxonomy): Eukaryota > Metazoa > Chordata > Amphibia > Anura > Ranidae > Rana > Rana muscosa. Next base: position 69,116,111 of record CM055119.1, read on the forward strand.
GTAGGTTTGTTCTTATGTAGAATCTGTTTGTAATTTTGAACAGGTACATTGTTGAAGTGTAGCTCCAGCCCAAAAATCTATTTTTAAACTTTTTGGAAAACATAGGTAAGGGTTATCACCCCTGTAACATTTGTTTTGCTGTCTGTGCCCCTGTTCAGAACATTTCACCTCACTTTCCGTCCCAATGACAACTGTTTTTGAAATGTGGTGTTTTTCTTGAAACAAGGATTGCTGATAAAGCATCAGTACAGAGGAGACACCTTTCTCCCATATTTATTCTTACAGGAGAGAATTTTCCTTCCTAGTGGTAGATTTCCTCTCACTTCCTGTTGTCTTCTTGCGTTTGCAAGTAGGAGTCGTTTGTAAGTTGGATGTTTGAAAGTAGGGACCTGCCGTATATACTCTGCAGAAATAGGCCCCTTAGTTGTTGGTGTTGGCACAACACTGTAAGCACTCACAGTTACTCTTGGTTGGTGCTGGAACGCCCTGCTGTCAACTATTATATCAGGAATTTTAATTACATATAATTGTTGAACAGTGGTAGTAAAAATTGGGCCTTTGATGGTGGTGCTGGTGCCACAACACTGTAAGCCCTGACAGTTACTCTTGGTGGGTGCAGCAATGGGCCCTGCTGTGAATTATTAGATCAAGAATTGTAATTACATGCCCCTGTTGAACAGGGGCTGAAAAATTGGGCCTTAGGCACTGGTGGCACAACACTGCAACCCCTCACAGATACTGTACTTGGAGCACAGCAATGAGCCCTGTTGCAAAGTATTGCTTCAAAAATTGTAATGACACGCCCCTGTTAAACAGGGGCTGAAAAATTGGGCCTTAGGCACTGGTGGCACAACACTGCAACTCCTCACAGATACTGTACTTGGAGCACAGCAATGAGCCCTGTTGCAAAGTATTGCTTCAAAAATTGTAATTACACGCCCCTGTTAAACAGGGGCTGAAAAATTGGGCGTTAGGCACTGGTGGCGGCACCCATAAACAAAAATGATCTTCCAAGCTATCATCATCAATCGTATCATTGAGGACTCGGAGGAGGAGGATAGCCAGTCAACATAACAGCACAGGCACTCAGCATCAGCATCAGTCTTGAAGGGATGTGACATTTTAAAATCAATTAGTCTGTTATATCAGCATCAGGTGTGTGGTAGCTGGTGGTGATCCAAGACTGGTTCATCTTGATGAAAGTCAGTCGATCAACCGAGTCGGTGGACAGGCGCACCCTGTGATCCGTGACAAATCCTCCAGCAGCACTGAATGTGCGTTCCGAAAGAACGCTGGATGCAGGACAGGCCAGTAGCTCAATTGCATACTGTGCAAGCTCTGGCCAGTGATCCATCCTCAAGACCCAGTAAGCCAGAGGATTTTCGGTGGGGAAGGTGTCCAAGTCTGACCTTGCCCCTAGATATTCCTGCACCATGTTTATCAGACGCTGGCGATGGTTGCTGGAACCAATCATACTTTGGGGCTGCGGACTAAAGAATTGTCTGAACGCATCGGTCAGACGGCCACCTTCCCCACCGCTCCTTCTTTGACTGGCCGAAGCCTCAGCAACTCGTTGTCCAGGACCAGGAGTTTGCAACCTCCCAGTCTCTGGGAACGCGTTGCACAGACCTTTCTGCAAGGCCTCCCGGAGTTGTCTCATCCTCTGCTCCCTCTGCGACGGTAACATAAGGTCCGCAACCTTACCCTTGTACCGTGGATCAAGGAGAGTGGCCAGCCAGTAATGGTCCCTCTCCTTGATCCGAAGAATACGAGGATCCTTCCGCAGACTTTGCAGGATCAGGGAGGCCATGCAGCGTAGGTTTGCTGAGGCATTCGCTCCGGAGTCCTCTGGGTCACTAAGGACGACATGATCCGCAGCCACCTCCTCCCAGCCACGTACAAGTCCACTGGTTTCTTGGGACTGTAAATCATCCCTAAAAGACTGCTGCTGATGATGCTGAGTGCCAGCCTCCACCTCCATGCTGACACAATCCTCCTCCTCCTCCTCCTCCTCCTCCTCTTCCTGTGCGATGGGTGGGACAGAAGGAACACTGTCTGGGTAAAGGGGGCCTTGAGAGGCAAGGAAGTCCTCCTCTTCCTGCCTCTGTTCTGCCTCAAGTGCCCTGTCCATTATTCCACGCAGCGTGTGCTCCAACAGGTGGACAAGAGGTACAGTGTCACTGATGCATGCACTGTCACTGCTCACCATCCTCGTGGCCTCCTCAAATGGTGCCAGGACAGTGCATGCATCCCTGATCATGCCCCACTGGCGTGGAGAAAAAAAACCAAGCTCCCCTGACCCTGTCCTGGTGCCGTAGTCGCACAGGTACTCATTGATGGCCCTCTGCTGCGTGTGCAGCCGCTGCAGCATGGCCAACGTTGAGTTCCACCTGGTGGGCATGTCACATATAAGGCGGTTCTTGGGCAGGTTCAACTCCTTTTGCAGCTCAGCCAGGCGAGCACTGGCATTATAAGATCTGCGGAAATGCACACAGACTTTCCTGGCCTGCCTCAGGACATCCTGTAAGCCCGGGTACCTGCCCAAGAACCGCTGCACCACCAGGTTAAGGACGTGAGCCACACAGGGCACATGGGTCAGTTGTCCCTGTCGGAGGGCGGAGAGGAGGTTGGTGCCATTGTCGCAAACCACCATTCCTGGCTTAAGCTGGCGTGGCGTCAACCACCTCTCGGCCTGGCCCTGCAGAGCAGACAGGACCTCTGCCCCAGTGTGGCTTCTGTCCCCCAAACACACCAGCGCAAGCACGGCATGGCATCTTTTTGCCTGCGTACTTGCGTAGCCCCGTGAACGGCTACGGAGCACCGCTGGTTCATAGGACAAACCACAGGAAGAGGCCATGGAGGAAGAAGAAGAGGAGGGGGTGGAGGAGAGAGGTGTGTCACAACCAGTAGTAGCATTTTGGAGGCGTGGCGGTGGGACAACCTCCAACACTACTGCACCTTGTCCTGAATCCTTCCCAGCTGCCAAAAGAGTGACCCAATGGGCCGTGAAAGAAAGGTAACGTCCCTGTCCATGCCTGCTGGACCATGAGTCAGCGGTAATATGCACCTTACCGCTGACCGCCCTGTCCAGCGAGGCCAAGACATTGCCTTCCACATGCCGGTAGAGAGCCGGAATAGCCTTCCGTGAGAAAAAGTGGCGTTTGGGAACCTGCCACTGAGGAACCGCACATTGCACAAACTCACGGAAGGGGGCCGAGTCTACCAACTGAAAAGGCAGCAGTTGAAGCGCTAGCAATTTAGCCAAGCTAGCATTCAACCGCTGGGCATGTGGATGGCTGGGAGTGAACTTCTTTCGACGGTCCAGCAGCTGGGGCAGGGAAATTTGCCTGCTAGAATCGGACGTCGGTGTACTGCTAGCAGAGTGGGCGCAAGTACTTGGCTGTGACACACCTAATTCTACACCTTCATTCCTCTCAGTGCATGTTTCAGAGAGGACTGAAGTTATAGTGGGGTTGGAGATCCCAGCTGATGCGGTGCAAGGAGAGGTCCGCTTTGTTCTTTGGTGTGGGTCTTTGAGGTAGGCTTGCCAACGAGCTGCATGGCAGGTCAACATATGTCTGGTCAGGCATGTGGTACCCAAGCGGCTGATGTTTTGGCCACGCGATATACGCTTGAGACATATGTTGCAAACAGCAGCTGTGCGATCTGATGCACTAGCCTCAAAAAAGGCCCACACCAAAGAACTTTTTGAATGACGGGCAGAGGCAGCGCCCTGCACAGGCGGAGCTCTGCGGTGTGATTCCGTCGGTGTACTGCCCTTACGCTGGCCACCAAAGGGCATCCTGCCTCGTTGGAGATGTGCCTCCTCCTCATCCTCCTCCTCCTCCTCTCTCCTATTAGGCACCCACGTGGAGTCATTGACCTCATCATCCCCTCCCTCCTCATCACTGGAGCCAATCTGGCAGTATGCTGCAGCTGCTGGAACATGACTGCCAGATTGGTGTCCTTCTTGAGCATCCCCTCTGTCTGCTCTCACGCTACTGCCTTCCTCTAGCTGGGTTTCATCATCAGACCCTTCGAAACGCTGGGCATCCTCCTGGAGCATGTACCCAACACTGTGCTGAAACAGTTCGGGGGACTCCTCAGGAGGAGGACATGGTGGGTCTAGGGAAGGAGTGACTGATGATTTGTCTGACATTGATACCAGGGAAGACGACGCTTTGGCAGCTGCTTTTCCAGTACCCTGAGCCTGGGTGAGAGAGGATGAGGAGGAGGAGGAGGGCTTGGTCATCCACTCTACCAAGTCTTCGGCATGATGTGGCTCAACATGTCCAGCTGCCGAAAAGAAGGACAAGCGTGTCCCATGGCCATGTGCTGATGACAATGCACCGCGTCCACGACCAGCACTGTTGCCCCCAGACACAGAGCCTGCTTGCCCTCTTTTATTGCCTCCTGACTGTCTGCCTCTCCTTGTTTGCCTTCCAGACATTCTAATAGATGGCCTGCAGGGAGATGGGAAAAAAGCAATAAGGGCTACCTTCAGGTGTCCTTCTCTGTCCCTGGAAACAAGGACTTGCAGAGTGAAAGAAAAAAAAACACTCTCCCTACCTACAGTTTTCTGTCCCTAGAAAAAATGTTTTTTTTAATCACAATATAGCACAAGGAAAATTAACTCACTGTCCTTACAGGTCCCTGGAAACAAGGACTTGCAGAGTGAAAGAAAAAAAACACTCTCCCTACCTACAGTTTTCTGTCCCTAGAAAAAAATGTTTTTTTTAATCACAATATAGCAAAAGGACAATTCACTCACTGTCCTTCCAGGTCCCTGGAAACAAGGACTTGCAGAGTGAAAGAAACTGACACTGTCCCTACCTAGAGTTTTCTGTCCCTGGAATAAATGTTTTTTTCAGCACAATATAGCACAAGGACAATTAACTCACTGTCCTTACAGGTCCCTGGAAACAAGGACTTGCAGAGTGAAAGAAAAAAAATACTCTCCCTACCTACAGTTTTCTGTCCCTAGAAAAAAATGTTTTTTTTAATCACAATATAGCAAAAGGACAATTCACTCACTGTCCTTCCAGGTCCCTGGAAACAAGGACTTGCAGAGTGAAAGAAACTGACACTGTCCCTACCTAGAGTTTTCTGTCCCTAGAATAAATGTTTTTTTTAATCACAATATAGCACAAGGAAAATTAACTCACTGTCCTTACAGGTCCCTGGAAACAAGGACTTGCAGAGTGAAAGAAAAAAAACACTCTCCCTACCTACAGTTTTCTGTCCCTAGAAAAAAATGTTTTTTTTAATCACAATATAGCAAAAGGACAATTCACTCACTGTCCTTCCAGGTCCCTGGAAACAAGGACTTGCAGAGTGAAAGAAACTGACACTGTCCCTACCTAGAGTTTTCTGTCCCTGGAATAAATGTTTTTTTCAGCACAATATAGCACAAGGACAATTAACTCACTGTCCTTACAGGTCCCTGGAAACAAGGACTTGCAGAGTGAAAGAAAAAAAATACTCTCCCTACCTACAGTTTTCTGTCCCTAGAAAAAAATGTTTTTTTTAATCACAATATAGCAAAAGGACAATTCACTCACTGTCCTTCCAGGTCCCTGGAAACAAGGACTTGCAGAGTGAAAGAAACTGACACTGTCCCTACCTAGAGTTTTCTGTCCCTGGAATAAATGTTTTTTTCAGCACAATATAGCACAAGGACAATTAACTCACTGTCCTTACAGGTCCCTGGAAACAAGGACTTGCAGAGTGAAAGAAAAAAAATACTCTCCCTACCTACAGTTTTCTGTCCCTAGAAAAAAATGTTTTTTTTAATCACAATATAGCAAAAGGACAATTCACTCACTGTCCTTCCAGGTCCCTGGAAACAAGGACTTGCAGAGTGAAAGAAACTGACACTGTCCCTACCTAGAGTTTTCTGTCCCTAGAATAAATGTTTTTTTTAATCACAATATAGCAAAAGGACAATTCACTCACTGTCCTTCCAGGTCCCTGGAAACAAGGACTTGCAGAGTGAAAGAAACTGACACTGTCCCTACCTAGAGTTTTCTGTCCCTAGAATAAATGTTTTTTTTAATCACAATATAGCAAAAGGACAATTCACTCACTGTCCTTCCAGGTCCCTGGAAACAAGGACTTGCAGAGTGAAAGAAACTGACACTGTCCCTACCTAGAGTTTTCTGTCCCTAGAATAAATGTTTTTTTTAATCACAATATAGCAAAAGGACAATTCACTCACTGTCCTTCCAGGTCCCTGGAAACAAGGACTTGCAGAGTGAAAGAAACTGACACTGTCCCTACCTAGAGTTTTCTGTCCCTAGAATAAATGTTTTTTTTAATCACAATATAGCAAAAGGACAATTCACTCACTGTCCTTCCAGGTCCCTGGAAACAAGGACTTGCAGAGTGAAAGAAACTGACACTGTCCCTACCTAGAGTTTTCTGTCCCTAGAATAAATGTTTTTTTTAATCACAATATAGCACAAGGAAAATTAACTCACTGTCCTTACAGGTCCCTGGAAACAAGGACTTGCAGAGTGAAAGAAAAAAAACACTCTCCCTACCTACAGTTTTCTGTCCCTAGAAAAAAATGTTTTTTTTAATCACAATATAGCAAAAGGACAATTCACTCACTGTCCTTCCAGGTCCCTGGAAACAAGGACTTGCAGAGTGAAAGAAACTGACACTGTCCCTACCTAGAGTTTTCTGTCCCTAGAATAAATGTTTTTTTTAATCACAATATAGCACAAGGAAAATTAACTCACTGTCCTTACAGGTCCCTGGAAACAAGGACTTGCAGAGTGAAAGAAAAAAAACACTCTCCCTACCTACAGTTTTCTGTCCCTAGAAAAAAATGTTTTTTTTAATCACAATATAGCAAAAGGACAATTCACTCACTGTCCTTCCAGGTCCCTGGAAACAAGGACTTGCAGAGTGAAAGAAACTGACACTGTCCCTACCTAGAGTTTTCTGTCCCTGGAATAAATGTTTTTTTCAGCACAATATAGCACAAGGACAATTAACTCACTGTCCTTACAGGTCCCTGGAAACAAGGACTTGCAGAGTGAAAGAAAAAAAATACTCTCCCTACCTACAGTTTTCTGTCCCTAGAAAAAAATGTTTTTTTTAATCACAATATAGCAAAAGGACAATTCACTCACTGTCCTTCCAGGTCCCTGGAAACAAGGACTTGCAGAGTGAAAGAAACTGACACTGTCCCTACCTAGAGTTTTCTGTCCCTAGAATAAATGTTTTTTTTAATCACAATATAGCAAAAGGACAATTCACTCACTGTCCTTCCAGGTCCCTGGAAACAAGGACTTGCAGAGTGAAAGAAACTGACACTGTCCCTACCTAGAGTTTTCTGTCCCTAGAATAAATGTTTTTTTTAATCACAATATAGCAAAAGGACAATTCACTCACTGTCCTTCCAGGTCCCTGGAAACAAGGACTTGCAGAGTGAAAGAAACTGACACTGTCCCTACCTAGAGTTTTCTGTCCCTAGAATAAATGTTTTTTTTAATCACAATATAGCAAAAGGACAATTCACTCACTGTCCTTCCAGGTCCCTGGAAACAAGGACTTGCAGAGTGAAAGAAACTGACACTGTCCCTACCTAGAGTTTTCTGTCCCTAGAATAAATGTTTTTTTTTAAGCACACTATAGCAGAAGCACAAAACACACTGACACTCTCCCTACCTATCCTTCTCTTTCCCTAAACTAAAGGAATCCAGGTTAAGCAAGAAAGAAATAACAGTCACTGTCCCTGCCTATGCTACTCTATCCCTGCTCCGGAACACACTACACTAGGCCGCCGTGCTGGTGGCCTTTTATAGTGTGGGGCGTGTACTAAACACCCTCAGCAATAATTGGCCACAGGCATCCTGCCTGTGGCCAATCATTGCTCTCCTCGCTGCCGGCGCTGTGATTGGCCAAGCATGCGGGGTCACAGTGCATGCTTGGCCAATCACAGCGCCTGGATGACACTGCGATGGCGTAGTGCATTGTGGGCCGTTCGCGTCACTCGAATTTGGCGCGAACGGCCCAAATCGTTCGATCTTCGTCGAACGATCGAACAGCCAATGTTCGAGTCGAACGTATGTTCGACTCGAACACGAAGCTCATCCCTACTTGGAAGGAGAGCATACGTTGTATGCTTATAGTGAAGTTGAGCAACTAGTTTGAGACCACATCTTTTCCATGTGGAGATATCCAGGTCTGGGATTAGTAAAGGTAGTAAAGAAAGTGGAATATTTAGATCAATCAGCTTTTGTTTGTTTCCTGCATTCTTCAGAACAGAAATCCATGTCTGGAGAGTGGTGTGCGCTGTTCCTAAGGAAGGTCTGGTGATTATATGGGTGAGCTTAGAAGAACCCAGAGGTCAGAGGAGAGAGCATGCTGCTCGATTTGGCAGATGAGACCAAACTTGATTAGAACTTTTTTGAGGTATCCCCAGTGTACTCAGTCAAACGCCTTCTCTGCATCCAAGGATAAGATCCTAGAAGTTATTTGATGGTGTTCTGCCCACTGTTAGGGGTTCAGTTGCTTCTAACGACCAGCAAGGCAGGTTAAGGTTCAATGCAAGAAAAAGACTTCAGTTATCCCCACAGGCCCGGAGACATCAATTAATGACACAGGAGAGCTTTTGCAATGTGCCCAAAAGATGTCCAATTTAATCAGCTTAACACCTCTGTATTTATGTTGGTCTAGGGGACAAAAGTGGGGATGGGAGGAGTTCACTAAGCTTACAAATTCAGATTAATAATTTCCTATTAACTAGTACACGTTACAAGTTCAGTTTCGCTGATGTAATATAAGACAAAATCTTACATAGATGTGAACTTCAACATATGTATGTTAAATATATGCTTTCTGTGTTTACACAGGTGTCGTAGAACGATACTTAACTTATCTTAAACAAACATGAGCTAGGTCAAAGTCCATAGATATGGTATGTCTAAATAACCATGGAAACTTTACATAGAAATAAGTACATTTCAAAAAACCTTATGTAAAGTTTTAAACCTTAAGTATGAGTTTCAACTTGGTTTAATTCATTAACTCAAAATGGAGGTTGTCATGCTATTTTCCTTTACAATCCTCTCTTTGAGACAATTTTATATATGTCGTATCTACCTTTCACAGTTATGTAATCTTTCTTCTATCATAATACATACTCAGATAAATCCTATTCGCAGCAGCAGGATCAGGGGTTCGGGATGCCTTAACAACTATGCACATTATAAGCTTATAACAAATATATAGAAAAAAAAACAAAAAGAATAATCATAATAATGGTTATGGCAGCACTTTTTAACCACTTAAGCCATGGACCATTTGGTAGCTAAAGGACCAGAGGTGAATTCAGAATTTTGCACTGCGCTGCTTTAACTGTAAATTGTGCGGACATGCAATGTTGTACCCAAACGAAATTTGCGTCCTTTTCTTCCCACAAATAGAGCTTTCTTTTAATGGTATTTGATTGCCTCTGCGATTTTTATTTTTTGCGATATAAACGGAAAAAGACCGAAAATTTTGAAAAAAAAAGATATTTTCTACTTTTTGTTATAAGAAAAATCGAATAAACTCAATTGTAGTCATACATTTAGGCCAAAATGTATTCAGCCACATGTTTTTAGTAAAAAAATGTCAATAAGCGTATATTTATTGGTTTGCGCAAAAGTTATAGAGTTTACAAACTAGGGTACATTTTCTGAAATTTACACAGCTTTAAATTTATGACTGCCTATCTCATTTCTTGAGGTGCTAAAATGACAGGGCAGTACAAAACCCCCCCCCAAATGACCCCATTTTGGAAAGTAGACACCCCAAGGAAATTGCTGAGAGGCATGTTGAGCCCATTGAATTTTTTTTTTTTGTCCCAAGTGATTGAATAATGACTAAAAAAAAAAAAAATTACAAAAAGTTGTCACTAAATGATATATTGCTCACACATGCCATGGTTATATGTGGAATTTCACCCCAAAATACATTTTGCTGCTTCTCCTGAGTACGGGGATACCACATGTGTGGGACTTTTTGGGAGCCTAGCCGCGTACGGGACCCCGGAAACCAAGCACCGCCTTCAGGATTTCTAAGGGCGCAAATTTTTGATTTCACTCCTCACTACCTATCACAGTTTCGAAGGCCAAAAAAGGCCAAAATAGCACAAAACCCCCCCAAATGACCCCATTTTAGAAAGTAGACACCCCAAGGAAATTGCTGAGAGGCCTGTTGAGCCCATTGAATATATTTTTTTTGTCCCAAGTGATTGAATAATGACAAAAAAAAAAAATTACAAAAAGTTGTCACTAAATGATATATTGCTCACACATGCCATGGTTATATGTGGAATTACACCCCAAAATACATTTTTCTGCTTCTCCTGAGTACGGGGATACCACATGTGTGGGACTTTTTAGGAGCCTAGCCGTGTACGGGACCCCGAAAACCAAGCACCGCCTTCAGGATTTCTAGGCACAAATTTTTGATTTCACTCCTCACTACCTATCACAGTTTCGAAGGCCATAAAATGCCAAAATTGCACAAAACCCCCGCAAATGACCCCATTTTGGAATATAGACACCCCAAGCTATTTGCTGAGAGGAATGGCGAGTATTTTACAGCTCTCATTTGTTTTTGAAAATGAAGAAAGAAAATATATATATATATATATATTTTTTTTTTTCAATTTTCAAAACTTTGTGACAAAAAGCGAGATCTGCAAAATACTCACAATACCTCTCAGCAAATAGCTTGGGGTGTCTACTTTACAAAATTGAGTCATTTGGGGGGGTTTTGTGCTATCTGGGCATTCCATGGCCTCCGAAACTGTGATAGGCAGTGAGAAGTGAAATCAAAAATTTACACCCTTAGAAAGCCTGAAGGCGGTGCTTGGTTTTTGGGGTCCCGTACGTGGCTAGGCTCCCAAAAAGTCTCACACATGTGGTATCCCCGTACTCAGGAGAAGCAACAGAATGTATTTTGGGGTGTAATTCCACATATGCCCATGGCATGTTTGAGCAATAGATCATTTAGTGACAACTTTGTGCAAAAAAAAAAAAAATTGTCGTTTTTCCGCAACTTGTGTCAACATATAAAATATTCCATGGACTCGACATGCCTCTCAGTATATAGCTTGGGGTGTCTAATTTCCAAAATGGGGTCATTTGGGGGGATTTTGAACTGTTCTGGCATTTTATACACAACATTAGGAAGCTTACATCCACTCTTCTAACCACTTGAAGACAAAGCCCTTTTTGACACTTTTTGTTTACATGAAAACATTTCTTTTTTTTGCAAGAAAATTATGTTGAACCCCCAAACATTATATATATTTTAAAGCAAAGGCCCTACAGATTAAAATGGTGGGTGTTGCATTTTTTTTTTCTACACAGTATTTGCGCAGCGATTTTTTAAACGCATTTTTTGGGTTAAAAAATACACTTTTTTAATTTTAATGCACTAAAACACACTATATTGCCCAAATGTTTGATGAAATAAAAAAGATGATCTTAGGCCGAGTACATAGATACCAAACACGACATGCTTTAAAATTTCAAGAGCAGGGCAGGACAGGGGTGCTTTTTTTTTTTCTTTTTTTTTTATTATTAATTTTGCTTTTTTATTTTATTTTTAAATTGTTCCTTCCAAGTATTTATTTATTTTATCATTTTTATTGTTATCTCAGGGAATGTAAATATCTCCTATGATAGCAATAGGTAGTGACAGGTACTCTTTTTTTGAAAAAACTGGGGTCTTCTAGACCCTAGATTTTTCCTCTGCCCTCAAAGCATCTCACCACACCAAGATCAGTGTGATAAAATGCTTTCCCAATTTCCCAATGGCGCTTTTTATATCCGGGGGGGCATTCCCTCCCACTGCTTGTAAAAGCAGTCCAGAGGCTAATTAGCCGCTAGGATTGCTTTTACATGAAAGCCGGCCGCAGGCTGAAAAGAATGATACCAAGATGATACCTAAACCCGCAGGCATCATTCTGGTATAAACATTCAAAGTCCAGCAACATACCAGTACGTTGCTGGTCCTTGTTGGACATATATTGTAATCTTTTTTTTTCATGCAGCCAGTTGGCTGAGCGAAAAAAGAGATTGATCGGTGGGTATGCCCACCATTAGAATACCGCCCTTCATCCACCCACTTCCAATGATGGGCATACACGCACCATTTATATATGCCGAAGCATGGGGGCATCCTCCCGCAAAAAAGTTATGCCGCACACACATGGTCGGACTTTTCCACGGGCAAGCCTCCGTCGGAATTTCGACCGTATGTACGCGGCATTAGGAGCAAAATCGCTCCTCCGCCCCTGCTGCCCCAATGCTTCGGCATATTTGCTTTTTTTTTTAACTGTGGTGGTGAAATCACCTCCTACAGCACTGGAGTCGCAGGGATCAGGCCTGTCTCTGCGAACGCTGCAGTTATGTGTGTTTTTGTTTTGTAAGTGACAGTGATCGATCGATACTGCACTTGGGTGGCCTGGGCTGGACGGAGGGGCAAAACGCAGGTGCCAGCAGGTATCTGGGCTGATCCCGCTAACACTGCGTTTTTGGGAACCCTAAACTGCTGGGGACGCTAGTATAGATCTGATCAGATCAGATATTGATCTGTTCAGATACTATACCACTAAGGGGGGTGTATGCTTCACGCGTGGGTGTTAGCGTTACTGGCACTAACCTGACGCTGCCTGGGGTGTGACTCAGACCCTCTCTGATGCTAAAACCTAATTGATATCACCCGCCGGGCGATCAGGGGGTTAAACCTTTATTGGGTTTTATACACGGCGGGTGCCCTGACACTATAAAAAGCAAACTAACTAACCAGCGTCACCCATAACACTTATATGGTGATCACTGGTGAAAGGGTTAACTAGGGGCAATCAGGGGGTTAAAACCTTTATTAGATAATATATGGGGGTACCTGACGCTATAAAAACCTGCGGCGAACCTAAAAAAAATTACCAGCTACCGATCTGCATCACCGACACTAAGACAGCGTTTAGAAAAACGATCGCTTAGCGACAGTGGTGATGGGGGTGAAAGGGTTACCTGGGGGACGATCAAGGGGGTTAAACCTTTATTGGGTTATATACACGGCGGGTGCCCTGACACTATAAAAAGCAAACTAACTAACCAGCGTCACCCGTAACACTTATATGGTGATCACTGGTGAAAGGGTTAACTAGGGGCAATCAGGGGGTTAAAACCTTTATTAGATAATATATGGGGGTACCTGACGCTATAAAAACCTGCGGCGAACCTAAAAAAAATTACCAGCTACCGATCTGCATCACCGACACTAAGACAGCGTTTAGAAAAACGATTGCTTAGCGACAGTGGTGATGGGGGTGAAAGGGTTACCTGGGGGGCGATCAAGGGGGTTAAACCTTTATTAGATAATATATTGGGGTACCTGACGCTATAAAAACATGCGGCGAACCTAAAAAAAAATACTGGCTACCGATCTGAATCACCGACACTAAGACAGCGTTTAGAAAAACGATCGCTTAGTGACAGTGGTGATAGGGGGTGAAAGGGTTACCTGGGGGGCAATCAAGGGGGTTAAACCTTTATTAGATAATATATTGGGGTACCTGACGCTATAAAAACATGCGGCGAACCTAAAAAAAATTACTGGCTACCGATCTGCATCACCGACACTAAGACAGCGTTTAGAAAAACAATTGCTTAGCGACAGTGGTGATAGGGGGTGAAAGGGTTACCTGGGGGGTGATCAAGGGGGTTAAACATTTATTAGATAATATATTGGGGTACCTGACGCTATAAAAACCTGCGGCGAACCTAAAAAAAATTACCGGCTACCGATCTGCATCACAGACACTAAGACAGCGTTTAGAAAAACGATCGCTTAGTGACAGTGGTGATAGGGGGTGAAAGGGTTACCTGGGGGGCGATCAAGGGGGTTAAACCTTTATTAGATAATATATTGGGGTACCTGACGCTATAAAAACATGCGGCAAACCTAAAAAAAATTACTGGCTGCCGATCGGCATCACTGACGCTAAGACAGCGATCAGAAAAATGATCGCTTAGCGACAGTGGTGATAGGGGGTGAAAGGGTTATCTGGGGGGTGATCAGGGGGTTAAACCTTTATTAGGGGGGGTTAGGGGGGCTACACTGGACCTAAGACTAAACTTTGGTGACACTTTTACAGTCACAAATGTCACTGATTGCAGTGATCACTAAATAAATGGTCACTGCAATCAGTGACACTGTGACTGGGGGCTGGGGGGTGATCTGGGGGGTGATCTGGGGTGTCTGGGGGGGGGCTGGGGGGGCAATTTATGTCCCTATGTGTCCTGGTGTCAGTGTAGTGTTGTGTGCACTGACCTGATGTCTTCTCTTGTACGGCGCTCGGTATGTGTGAGCGCTGCACCAGAGATGACATCACTTCCTCCTGCTCCCTCTGTCTGACACAGACAGAGGGGGCATTTCCATTCGCCGGGAGCGACCGCGAGGGGGTGGCCAGAAACAAAAAGCTGCCCCCTCATCTCGGAACGCTCCCGGACACTTAGCCACCGCTCACTGTATAGGAGGGGGGTCCGATTGGACCCCCCAACTATACAAAGGCAATCACGTACACTCTACGTGATTGTGGCTGTCGGTGCCATTCTGCCGACGTATATATACAGTGAGCGGTCGTTAAGTGGTTAACCATGTCAGTATTCCTACTCCAGAACTTAGGTTTGCAAAAGGATCCCATGTCTTAGCAATATTTCTAGCTTCATCTTGTAATTTGCTTACTTCCTATCGGTGTTGTGCAATTATATCATAATAATCTGGTACCTCAATACTTGTGTTATGAAACCAGGTACAATACTTATAATCTTCTGTGTTCTCACATAACCCAGTTAAAGCAGCACTCGTGCTTTCTATGGTTAACTCGTGTAGTTCTAATTGTTTTCTAATTGCTCTCGTTTCTATATTTTATTTAGTAATATCATCAGAATTCTTTTCCATTATTTCATCAATGATTCCAGTGTAATTATTCAACCTTTTCATTAAGTCTATTCCCCACCCGGTCTATGAGGGAAACCATGCCCATGCCATATAATTTTCTTGGAATAAATCCCGTCTTTCACGATACTTAAGGGGGTATCTGGGATGCATACTGGCCTCTAACAGGTGTCCTCCCTTATCATCCCCCAACACACCCATTATAGGAACCAGAGAGGCTAAGTAACACCATCCTCCTACTGAGTTCCGGGGAATCCAAGGATAGCACACCTTCCCACAGCAGACATATATTCTTTGTCCTAATGCAAATGGTTGCTCAGCAACCATTTCATGAGTATATTTGTCTTGTACTGCAATTGCAAATTGGTGTAGTATTTCCCCTATATTTTCTGGGAGGGAAGAAAAATTCTGCACGGCTTCGTGTAAATCAGGATCACTTATATGAAAAAGTGAACCAGTGGCGTTTTGAAACCCACTAATGGAAATGTTGAATATAGATTTGCTGCATGTAGAGGGGTTAGTCTGTGTCTGATTACCCAAACAGAAACACCAGTCAGGGAAGTTACTCTTACCCGCTATGGGAAATGTGACAGTACTGTTTTCATATGCACTTGATATGTGGGTTAGAGCAACTGGAGGAGTTTGGTTAAAAAAGGGGTGGATATTTACAGGTACAGCCATGAGAGGAATACTAACGGTGGAAGGGTGTAATTTACTACAAATCCAACATTTTTCATATCCTGATTTCTGTGCATAGGCATATTTAAACTTCAATAATAACATTTTATCTGTATAACTTTCTGAGTTTTCATTTCTCTTGTCTCTGTCATGTGTATTATTCATATTATTATTCTGTTGTGGAGTTTTAGAGGCTCCACAAATACTCTTTATGTGTCCCAAATCTTCAGGATGATTAATACAGTTAGTTATCAGCCAAGTTGGCAGGAACACGATCAGGGCAGCCCAGCATAAGAGGCACAAGGCCTTCCCAGAAGTTCTTGGTGAAATAAGCTACGTAATTTTTTTCAGAGACTGCTTTTCCACCTGCTTCACTCACTGTTCGAGGATTTGTATCACCTTCTTCACCTCCTTTATCCTTGGCTTGCTTCTAAGGTGTTTGGTTCACCTTTTTCTACACGACTGGCATGGATCCAAGCCTGTTGTTCCACTACCAGAATAGCTGTTCAGGTAACCGCAATCACTGTAGTCGGGGGTCCAAATGGGTACTCTTCCTTCTTGGTACGCTTCAGTTGCTGGACCACTATGACTTGGAAGGAATGAGTTGGCTCCTGCTAAAAAAAGGAGAGGTGCGAGCGACATTCCTTTCAACTTGATCTAAGGTTTCAATAAGTTTTCTTACATATACTTCCTGAATAAGATCTAGGTCCCCTCTTTCTAACATAAGTGGCTGTCTGGCCCATGGGGTGGGGAATGGCCTACCCATTAAAACTTCAAAAGGGTAGTATCCTGTCTTTTTAGAGGGTGTCATTCTTACCTCGGCTAATACAGTTGGTAGGACCTTCTTCCAATTTGCATACGTACCTCCAGTGGCTTTCCTGATCTTATCTTTAATGGTTCTGTTCATCCTTTCCACTATACCTGAACTCTGGGGGTGGTAAGGAATATGAAACTTCCATTCTATTTTCAGTGTTTTTACCAGGTTTTGACAAACTTTGGCCACAAATGCAGGACCATTGTCTGAGTTGATCTGAAGTGGGCATCCCCATCTGGGAATGATTTCCTGTGTGAGAATTCTTACTACTGTTTGTGCATCTTCCTTCGTTGTTACAAACACTTCTATCCATCTTGTCCACTATTACTAGCAAATATTCCTGTCTTTTACCTAGTTTGGGCATGTGTGTAAAATCAATTTGTAAATGAGTGAATGGTGTAGATGGATATATCAGATGTTCATGTTTTGCCTTGTGAGGTTCCTGGGATTATTCCGAATGCATGTGATGCATCTGGAAAAATATGCCTTAACCAGAGAGGGAAGACCTGGAATGTAAAAATCCTTATCCAAAAGTTCACATGTGATATTCCACCCTCTGTGACCTATCCCATGGTATTGTGAAATAAAAATGGGTGCGCTGGCTACAGGGATACATGGTCTCCCCTCTTGGCAGACAATGCCAGTTTCTGGGCTTGTCTGCACACCTATTGAGTTCCATTGTTGGATGTCTTTGTCTGTAGCATATGTTTGGAGTTCATGCAATGTTTGATCTAGGAGTGGGATTTCAGGTGAGAGCAATGGCATTTGGATGTCTGCTGGCTGTGTGGATGCTGCTTCCCTTGCTGTTTTGTCAGCTAAGGCATTGCCTTTGGCTATGTCATCTTGTTGCCCTGTATGTGCCCTACAGTGTAGTACAGCTATGGACCTTGACAATTGTATGGCTTCTAACAGACTTGTGTGGAATGTGAAATTGATTTACCATCTGCTGCTATGTAGCCCCTCCTTTTCCATATGACCCCAAAATCGTGCGTGACACCATGTGCGTATTTTGAGTCAGTGTAAATGTTTACATCTTGCCCTTTAAAAACTGACAAGCTCTGGTAAGCGCAATAAGTTCAGTGGCTTGGGCTGACTGGAACGGGACTGGATTTGCTTCTAGGATTTTATCAGGTAATTGTACAACAGCATACCCAGCATGGTATGTGTTGTCATTCGGCCTGGAACAGGATCCATCTACAAAGACATTCTGTGCATCTGGAAGAGCCACAGAAGACATGTATGGCCTTGGGGATGTATCCTGATGTATGAGATCCGTACATTTATGTTGTGGGACAACCTCATCCTGTTCTCCTTTTAACCCTAACAAAGCATTCAGGATTGGGGCGGGGCCAGATGTAGGAGAGGTGTACTTTATTTCAAGCTGTGGGTTGGATGGAAGAATAACCTCATACCCACTCAGCCGTTGGGCTGACATATGTTGGGTATGGATATTCTTTAGTAAAATTGATACATTGTGCGTAGTATGCAGGGTGGTGGGATGTCCCAGAGTGAATGATGTAGCCATTTCCACCACCATCACACAGGATGCTAGAGCTTCTGAGACACGCCGGCATGCCCTGTACTAGCATAGGCACAATTTTTTTTTAAAATGCAATAGGGCGGAGTTTGCCCCCTTGCTCCTGCACCAGGACCCCCGCCATAGTTTTACAGTTGTCCCTTGCAAACAAGTGAAACATCTTCCCATATTCAGGTAGTCCGAGTCCAGGAGCTGTGACCGTTGCAGTTTTAAGATACACAAGAGCATTGTACATTTCATCATTCCATTTCTCACAATCTGGCATGTCAGTACCTGTGGCTTGCCTCAGGAGATTATCATAGTAGGAGCAATCAGGTATCCATTGGCGGCAGTAACCAATCATACCAAGAAAGGATAGCATGTCCTTCTTAGTAAGTGGGCAGGGCAGACCCATGAGAGCCGCAGCTCTCTTGTGACTGATTTTCCTTTCTCCTTTGGAGAGTACAAAACCAAGGTATTCAACAGTTTCCTGACACCATTGAAGTTTATTTTTGGAAACTTTATGACCATTATCTGACAACCAATGTAGCAAATCTGAACCATCCTTTTTACATGCTTTCTGGCTCGGACTACATAACAACAAATCATCAACATATTGTAGTAGCACGGAACCATGGCGGGGTGTCCAAGACCGCAGGGTTGCTTGGAGGGCCACTGTGTATACTACAGGGGAGTGTACATAACCCTGGGGTATTCTACACCAGGTCATTTGGCGATTTTTGAAATTAAATGCAAAGATAGGCTGTGTCTCTTCGTCAACAGAAACGCTAAAGAATGCATTACAAAGGTCAATGACCGAAAAATACTCTGCATCAGATGGTATTGAGGTAAGGAGTGATGGCACATCAGGCACTATAGGCACAATGGGTATCACCAGGTTGTTTATAGCTCTGAGGTCTGGTACAAACCTGTAAGAGCCGTCCGGCTTTTTTACTGGGTTGATGGGGGTGTTGTAGGGTGACAGTGTCTCTTTAAGAATTTCTTGCTGCATGAACCTTTCTACCATTGGGGCAACTCCTTCCTCTTTTTCTTTTGAAATGGGGTATTGTTTGTGATAAACTGGCTGTGCCCATGATTTTAAAGCTGTCCTGTATGGGGTACAAGAGATAAGACCTACATCCAAGGAGCTTTTAGACCATATCGGATCATCTGGTGGAGGGAGATCACTATCCTCAGTGTAATATATTGGTATTACCTTGGAGTGTACGGAGACCCCTCCTTCAGTGGTCATTTTTAGTGTTATACCCAATCTTCCCATCAAATCTCTACCCAAGAGATTCACAGGACAGTTTGATATAATCCTGAAACAATGATGCAAGACTGTTGCACCTTCCCTTTCAACATCACTTACTGGTAAAGGCGGTGTTTTGTATGTTTTGCTAAGTATCCCATTAATTACCATAGAAGGTTCAGCAATTTTGGTCTCACCTCTGTAGTAGTCCTCACTAAGGGTGCTCCGAGTTGCCCCTGAATCAATTAGAAACGGGCCTATATTTAACATATAGGGTCACAATTGGTTGCTCATTGTAAGAGTGTGAGATCAAGGGAAATGCTGGGATACTTCCTTCTGGGCAGCTTCATTGCAGTTGTTGATTCCACTGTATAGGGAATCGAGGACCCTGTTGCTTTGGGGCAACTTGATTCTGTTGGATAGATTGGGGGCCCTTTGTATGCATTTGATCTTGACCTTGAGTATTTGGGTTATTACATTCATAGGAACATTGATGTCTCCAGTGCCCCTCCAGTCCACAGTTAAAACAACATGTGCGGGACTGCTGGGGTGGTCTGGAAAAATCACGCCCTCTCCCTCTTATTCTTCCTCTTCCTCTTCCTCTATTTCCACTGCCCCATTGTCCACCATTATTTTGGGGAGGCTGGGTTTGCACTCCACCCTGATAATGGGCACTTACTGCTTTATCTCTTATTACATCGAAACACCCTGCTGCTTCTTTCTGTATTAAAGTTTCCTGAAATTGGTCAATCGTCTTTGTGGTCCATTCAGATATCATCTGTTTGACCATCAAGGCGAACTGGGGTTTTAGATTATTCATATAAGTTTGAATAAACAAAGCTCCCACATCAGTAGTTGAAGCTAATCCAGCTTCTGTTGTCCAATTTTCATGAAACCTTTTCCAGAACTCAACTACAGATTTTTCTGACTTTTGTTTGCTAGCTATGGCAGTAGCTTTTATTTTTAAATACTTTCATAATTTCAGCCTCTAATTCCGTCCACATGGTGTTACTACCTGCTACTGTGTTTAACCCATATGCTCCCGCATTACCAGTGTCAATAGTGTTTATACTTGGAACATTTGCCCAGCTCCAGGAACCCGAACTGGTGTGTCCTATGATGCCATCAATGATAAGGTGCATGTCTTCCTGTGTGTAATTTCTAACCTTACATGCCTTTTTTAAGTAAGTTAAAGTACCCCCTGTGGAGGCGGTGGGTTTGGGGCAATGTTTCACTATCCTGTCAATGTCCTCAATGTCTATTACTTTTTTCAATATTTCATTTCCAATGGTCATGAAAGGTGCTTGAAGGTTAGTGTTACTATATACAGTTCCACTCTTTGTTTTAGGGGGACTAAGCGTTTTCCTGTTCTTCCTCCTGCTCTTGGCCAGGTGGTGAAACTACACCTCCTATAGCTCCCTGATCTTCTTCTGGTTCAGCTACCTCGACTCTGGCTTTCTGTCCTTGCCTCTGTAGGCGCTGTCTATCTTGTTGTGGAGGGGGAGGGATCTGCCATTGTGATTGTGGAGCGGGAGGGCCCTGCCGTTGTCTGATTGCATGATGTCCAGCCAGAAGATCAATATCTTCCTTTGTTAAACTCGGATAGACATGTACATATGAGGGTGGAGGATGACTGACTATTGGCAGGGGTGGGGCTGTTGGGTGAGGGACAACTCTCTTTTTATCATTTTCTTCTCTATGTTTCTGGTCATAATCTTCCTTACTTAAACATTTGGTAAGCTTTTTCTGCTTCTTTTTGTCCCTCTGAAACCAATATGGGGCATATTTTAACCAAGTCTCTCCTCCCTTTTCCATATAATCCATATCCCATTGAGGGTCCCCGGGGTACCAAGGGAAAGATCTCTTATCTCCTAAACACAATCCTTTTACCATATCCATGTGAAATTCACCATTACTACCATCCCGGGGACAGGGGTCTACACTGTGTGTGGCTGTGGTCCATCCCGCTAAATTTGAAACCCATGGGACTATAAAATCATAATCAGTACCACAAATTCTGGCTACAAAATCCGTACACTTTTCTCCTGGGTTGGGAAGAGGGGGAGGATATTCTTTACCTTGTTTCTGACCCATATTGACAGTGGAAGACGACTGTTTTACCACGCAGTCTTCTGATCCACACAACATATTATTCTTAATACTTCTATTATCTTAATATTTCTATGCGACAGAAAGAAAAAAGCAAAGGTTTTGGGGTCACCGGAGTCTATTTCCTCATTAACCACTTCATATTCCTTACCAAAAGGAATGTATCTATCATATTCCTTGCCAAAAGGAATGTATCTATATGCAGTACTGCTTATCTTTGTGGGTTTACCTAAAACCCTTCTGTGGGTTTACCTAAAACCCTTCTGTGGGTTTACCTAAAACCCTATATTAACCTCCTGGCGTGGTTCTTATCCCCTACTAATTTATGGGACTAAAAGCTTTAATCAGAGCTGAGGCAAGAAAATATTTAGTCAATAAAGACAAAAAAAATCTTACCACAGGTGATTGCTTTTCCCGGAAACGAGCCGCCAGTTCTGTTAGGGGTTCAGTTGCTTCAAACGACCAGCAAGGCAGGTTAAGGTTCAATGCAAGAAAAAGACTTCAGTTATCCCCACAGGCCCAGAGACATCAATTAATGACACAGGAGAGCTTTTGCAATGTGCCCAAAAGATGTCCAATTTAATCAGCTTAACACCTCTGTATTTATGTTGGTCTAGGGGACAAAAGTGGGGATGGGAGGAGTTCACTAAGCTTACAAATTCAGGTTAATAATTTCCTATTAGCTAGTACACGTTACAAGTTCAGTTTCGCTGATGTAATATAAGACAAAATCTTACATAGATGTGAACTTCAACATATGTATGTTAAATATATGCTTTCTGTGTTTACACAGGTGTCTTAGAACGATACTTAACTTATCTTAAACAAACATGAGCTAGGGCAAAGTCCATAGATATGGTATGTCTAAATGACCATGGAAACTTTACT
This sequence comes from Rana muscosa, assembly GCA_029206835.1. Lineage (NCBI taxonomy): Eukaryota > Metazoa > Chordata > Amphibia > Anura > Ranidae > Rana > Rana muscosa. Next base: position 69,138,341 of record CM055119.1, read on the forward strand.
CAGAAATAAGTACATTTCAAAAAACCTTATGTAAAGTTTTAAACCTTAACCACTTAACGACCGCTCACTGTATATATACGTCGGCAGAATGGCACGGACAGGCACAATCACGTACCTGTATGTGCCTGCCTTCGTATAGTTGGGGGGTCCCGTCTGACCCCCCTTCAATACAGTGAGCGGTCGGCATCATTCCGGGAGCGATCCGTGATGAGGGGACGGCCATTCCTTTCCGGCCATTCGTTTCCGGCCACCCCCTCGTGATCGCTCCCGGCGAATGAAAAGCTTCCTCTGCCTGTGTAATGTTTACACAGGCAGGAGGAAGTGATGTCATCTCTCCTGCGGCGCTCACATATACCAAGCGCCGTGGAGAGAAGACATCAAGGTTAGTGCACTAAACAGCACACTGACACCAGGACACATAGGCACACAATCGCCCCCCCAGGCCCCCCCAGACACCCCCAGATCACCCCCCAGATCACCCCCAGCCCCCAGTCAAAGTGTCACTGATTGCAGTGACCATTTATTTACTGATCACTGCAATCAGTGACATTTGTGACTGTAAAAGTGTCAGCGCAGAGTGTTTTAGGTCCAGTGTAGCCCCCTAACCCCCCCCTAATAAAGGTTTAACCCCTTGATCGCCCCCCAGGTAACCCTTTCACCCCCTAGCACCGCTGTCACTAAGCGATCGTTTTTCTGATCGCTGTATTAGTGTCGGTGATGCCGATAGGTAGTAAGTTATTTTTTTTAGGTTCGCCGCAGGTTTTTATAGCGTCAGGTACCCCCATATATTACCTAATAAAGGTTTAACCCCTTGATCGCCCCCCCAGGTAACCCTTTCACCCCCTTTTGCCAGTGTCACTAAGCAATAGTTTTTCTGATCGCTGTCTTAGTGTTGGTGATGCCGATAGGTAGCCAGTTATTTTTTTTAGGTTCGCCGCAGGTTTTTATAGCGTCAGGTGCCCCCATATATTACCTAATAAAGGTTTAACCCCTTGATTGCCCCCCAAGTAACCCTTTTGCCAGTGTCACTAAGCAATTGTTTTTCTGATCGCTGTATTAGTTACGCTGGTGCCGATAGGTAGCCAGTTATTTTTTTTAGGTTCGCCACAGGTTTTTATAGCGTCAGGTACCCCGATATATTATCTAATAAAGGTTTTAACCCCCTAATTGCCCCTAGTTAACCCTTTCACCAGTGATCACCGGATAAGTGTTACTGGTGACACTGGTTAGCCAGTTAGTTATTTTGTTATTTAGGTTCGCCGCAGGTTTTTATAGCGTCAGGTACCCCCATATATTACCTAATAAAGGTTTAACCCCTTGATCACCCCCCAGGTAACCCTTTCACCCCCTTTTGCCAGTGTCACTAAGCGATCGTTTTTCTGATTGCTGTATTAGTTATGCTGGTGCCGATAGGTAGCCAGTTATTTTTTTTAGGTTCGCCGCAGGTTTTTATAGCGTCAGGTACCCCCATATATTACCTAATAAAGGTTTAACCCCCTGATTGCCCCTAGTTAACCCTTTCACCAGTGATCACCATATAAGTGTTACGGGTGACGCTGGTTAGTTAGTTTGCTTTTTATAGTGTCAGGGCACCCACCGTATATAACCCAATAAAGGTTTAACCCCCTTATCGCCCGGCGGGTGATATCAATTACGTTTTAGCATCAGAGAGGGTCTGCGTCGCCCCAGGCAGCGTCAGGTTAGTGCCAGTAACACTAACACCCACGCGTGAAGCATACACCTCCCTTAGTGATATAGTATCTGAACAGATCAATATCTGATCTGATCAGATCTATACTAGCGTCCCCAGCAGTTTAGGGTTCCCAAAAACGCAGTGTTAGCGGGATCAGCCCAGATACCTGCTAGCACCTGCGTGTTGCCCCTCCGTCCAGCCCAGGCCACCCACGTGCAGTATCGATCGATCACTGTCACTTACAAAACACAAGACACATAACTGATTTTGCAGATCTCGCTTTTTGTCACAAAGTTTTGAAAATTGAAAAAAAAAATACAATTATTTTCTTTCTTCATTTTCAAAAACAAATGAGAGATGTAAAATACTCACCATGCCTCTCAGCAAATAGCTTGGCGTGTCTACTTTCTAAAATGGGGTCATTTGGGGTGGTTTTGTGCTATTTTGGCATTTTATGGCCTTCGAAACTGTGATAGGTAGTGAGGAGTGAAATCAAAAATTTGTGCCCTTAGAAATCCTTAAGGCGGTGCTTGGTTTTCGGGGTCCCGTACGCGGCTAGGCTCCTAAAAAGTCCCACACATGTGGTATCCCCGTACTCAGGAGAAGCAGCAAAATGTATTTTGGGGTGCAATTCCACATATAACCATGGCATGTGTGAGCAATATATCATTTAGTGACAACTTTTTGTATTTTTTTTTTTTGTCATTATTCAATCACTTGGGACACAAAAAAAATATTCAATGGGCTCAACATGCCTCTCAGCAATTTCCTTGGGGTGTCTACTTTCTAAAATGGGGTAATTTGGCGGGGTTTTGTGCTATTTTGGCATTTTCTGGCCTTCGAAACTATGATAGGTAGTGAGGAGTGAAATCAAAAATTTGCGCCCTTAGAAATCCTGAAGGCGGTGCTTGGTTTTCGGGGGCCCGTACGCTGCTAGGCTCCTAAAAAGTCCCACACATGTGGTATCCCCGTACTCAGGAGAAGCAGCAAAATGTATTTTGGAGGTGCAATTCCACATATAACCATGGCATGTGTGAGCAATATATAATTTAGTGACAACTTTTTGTAATTATTTTATTTTTTTTAGTCATTATTCAATCACTTGGGACAAAAAAAAAATATTCAATGGGCTCAACATGCCTCTCAGCAATTTCCTTGGGGTGTCTTCTTTCTAAAAAGGGGTAATTTGGGGGGGTTTTGTACTGCCCTGCCATTTTAGCACCTCAATAAATGAGATAGGCAGTCATAAATTAAAAGCTGTGTAAATTTCAGAAAATGTACCCTAGTTTGTAGACGCTATAATTTTTGCGCAAACCAATAAATATACGCTTATTGACATTTTTTTTACTAAAGACATGTGGCTGAATACATTTTGGCCTAAATGTATGACTAAAATTGAGTTTATTCGTTTTTTCTTATAACAAAAAGTAGAAAATATCATTTTTTTTCAAAATTTTTCATCTTTTTCCGTTTATATCGCAAAAAAATAAAAAATTGCAGAGGCAATCAAATACCATTAAAAGAAAGCTATATTTGTGGGAAGAAAAGGACGCAAATTTTGTTTGGGTACAACATTGCATGTCCGCACAATTTCCAGTTAAAGCAGCGCAGTGCCAAATTCTGAAAACACCTCTGGTCCTTAAGCTGCATAATGGTCCGGGACTTAAGTGGTTAAGTATGAGTTTCAACTTGGTTTAATTCATGAACTCAAAATGGAGGTTGTCATGCTATGTTCCTTTACACCCACTGGATCAAGTCGATAAATCTCCTGGTACCATCCAGGGCCTGAGGTCCATTGATAAACCCTACTTGGTCTGGATGTATCAGGGTAGAAATGAGGGGATTGTAGCCTGTTAGCTAGTAGTTTAGCTTATATTTTAATGTCACTGTTTAGAAGTGAGATAGGTCTAAAGTTTGAGGGCTTTGAGGGAGGTTTCCCTGGTTTAGATATTGCTACGATTAGGGCTTCTAGGGTTTCTTTAGGGAGCGAACCTACTTTTGCAGCTTGATTGGCTACTTTACTAATGTACGGCTCTAGGGTGGCAGCAAAATCTTTATAATACTCATTATTTTATCCGTCAGGAGATTTATTTGCAGGCCGGGTACTTATAGCTTTAAGCACTTCCTCTTCAGTGAAAGGTGCCGATAGGGAGGCTTGTTGGGAAGGAGTCAGCGAAGGGGTGTCAATCGATTCCAAGAAGGCTCGTATTTGGGCCTCTGACGGAGGATGGAAGTCTGGGGCCATTTGTAGATTGTATAAAGAGGAATAAACTTTCTAAAAGTGTTTGCAACTTCTAGGGGGTTAGTGAAGGTTCCTTTCTTTGGGTCATTAAGCGAGAAAATATTAGGTTTCCTTAAGGTTTGAATTATATGCCTAGCTAGGAGGTTGCCCGACTTATTAGCTTTGGTGTAAAAGTTTAATTTAGATATTTTAAGTGTATGTTCATGCTGATGTATGTGTATAACATACTGTGTTAAATGGCATAGAAACAATATGAAATCTGCTTGACAGACTCATCATCCGGGTATTGTAAATTATCACCCGAGTTAGGGATGTACGAGCCACCTTCCTCTCTCCTAGTTAGAGGTGTATGAAGGGAAGGTTGACCAACTACCAGGTAAATTATCAAAGATAGTATGGGGTCAGGAGGGGGGTTGTGTCCCACTGTTTTGAAAGATGCTGTGCGGTGTGTTTCTTCATATTCTATGGAGGATTTTTTGCTTGTAATCCCCAATGAATTAGGTATTTGAGGCCATAATTCTGTGTCATTATGGGAACAAGTTTGTCCCGGTATGTCACCAGGAGTTTTGTGGGGTGACCCCTAACTGTATTTAATCTGTTGAGCTCGTAAGGTTTCAGTTTAGGGTCTGAATTCCCGTCGACTAGCCACAGTGGCCTGGGATATGTCAGCAAAGACTGCAAAGCGGGAGAATGATTCAGGTAATGATTTTAACTTCCTAGCATGAGCATACCCTTGATGTGAAAAAAAAATATTTGTGCAATTACATCTGGGGCTGGGAGGTAGCTAGGTTTAACAAGGCAGTGTGTTTGATCAATGAGGAGATCCTGCTTGGAGATTGTATGATCTTTTTGAATAGCGAATAGAGCTTGCAGGTAGCCAGTTATCTCTGAGACAGATTCAGGTATACCTCTGACTTTGACATTGTTCCTACGAGATCTATGATTCAAGGTCTTCTACCCTGTCGTTAAGTCACTGAATTTCCAGTGATTGATCCTGGTAGGTATCTACAAGGTCATTGTGAGCTGATACAATTTCCCCAACTTTTAATTCTAGGTCATCTGTTCACTCTGTGATGTGTGTTATCTGCACCTGTGTATGGCCGATTGCTCTGCGTGTCACCTTAAACCAGATGCTTTAATCTTAGCGTATCCAGGAAAAAGATACGCGTATTAAGATTGAAAAGCATCTGGTTTAAGGTGACACGCTTAGTAGTGGAGGCAAACCGGCCTTTATTTTACGTGTACATCCCCACATCCCAACATCCATGCCTTTGTTGTGGCCATTACTTGGCCTTGGTGTTCCGGGTTGTCATCCCCATTTGGAGGAAGTTGTCTTGCGGTCATTGTTTCCAGTATATATGAGTGTTGAAACCATTTGTTTAAGCACCACATCATTGAATTATTGAAGCTCCTGAAGAAGCAGCATTCAGGTCGTGAAACATGTAGAGCGAGCAATTCTTTTTAATCTATGAGGACGGTGGGAACTACCAAGAGGCACACACCATCTCAGTGTGGGCATTTGCTCAATATTGTCACACAGGAAGTATTAACTAAGTGCTACCTCTAGGATCAAACCACTGTGTACCATATTGCATTACCACAAATATTATGTGATGTATATGTATGTATTTTATGTGAATTATTAAACGTGTTATATATATTTTTATACATGCCTACAAAGTCCATTATTCCTTTATTCACCATTATTGCATCTGCCAGGAGCAGAAAGCATGAAGTTCAGATTTCTTTTTTTCCACTCACATCAAGAGCAGTTGCCATACGACATCGAAAGTGATCACTAATTTCCCCTCGAGATCCTTCCAATTTTATCAGTCCAATACATGCTTTGTTCAACTGTCCTAGGCACTGATGAAGGGGGACCCTTTCAATCCCCAAAATGTGTTGGCTTCTTATTGTAGCGCCCCTTTACTTTCAGGGGTGCTATGTACTTAAATTTAGGGGTTTGGTCTAAGCCAGTAGCCAGGCTCAGACCACTTTGATTATTAGGATTAGCTTCTGCCTATGTAATGCAGCCCGATGTACAGTTCCCTGTGACCTGTAGGTGGCAGTGCCATCTTGGGTCAGGGTTGAACCGTGGGTGACATTGCTATGCCTTAGGGTGTCCTCTCAAAGCAGTGGTATGGTGGACGTGGTTAACCTGCTGTGCGTGCTGGGAGAGGATACATAAGGGGCAGACGCCATCTTTTGGGGAGCAGTTCGCGTTACCCGGTCCTCCAGGCCAGGGGTGCGCGTGTGTATCAGTCTCAGGCACCCTTAGCCTGGGGCTGCAACTCCACTATTGGGCCCAGCACATTTAGCTGGGGCCCATCCCCGAAAGAGGAATCCCAGGGTGCCCTTGCGAGGGAACCCGCTCTGAGAAGAGGAGGCCGGGGGAGGACCTTTCTGAGGGACCGGTTAGAATTCACGGTGACGGAGAGGCCCGGTAACCTTCTGGATTGATTCAAAGATTCACTACAGGCCTTGCAACGTGCTGTCGCTGGCACCTGTCCTTGTGTTGCATGTGCTGAGAAGTTTGGGACTTAAAGATTCTGTGGCAGAGGATCTCCCGATCGTATCTCTAGGAAAACTCAAGGTAACGTTTGAGCATCACTCCGGCTGCTAGGATCCGCTCTTACAGGGAACTATTCGGGTGAGCTAATCCCACTCGGGATCGAGTGGCGACTACAATATTAGTTTGTGCCTGGACTTATCTCCCAACACCTTGCTGTCCTTTCTCTCATTCACCTTTGCTGTCTGTTGAACTTTGCTTATAAAATAAACTCAGCGTTGGAGTTTGAAGTAGTGTGGACATTGACCTTTCTTGGGAAAAATAGAGACTTGTCCCTACAAACTAGGAGATGAGAACCAACTGAATGAGAACCCAGCTGCAGGACCCAAAATCTGTTAACACTTAGACAGAGGATACGGGCATATAGTGCGGTGTGCCTTGACCTGCAGGCGAGCCAAAGGCAGCAAAAATGTCTGTGTGCTACACGTGGGGTTACGGGATTTCTGCAGCTATACCCCCAGAGGTTGGACTTTATTTCCCCGTGTGGTTCCGTGGAGGTCGGCCATTTTGGAGAATTTTGAACTACTCCACTGACGAGAGAAATGGAGGTACAGGCCTAACTGTATTTCTGGCTGCGTAGTTCGTGGGTGTGTCTCAAACAAGAAAAGCCCTTAAGCTACGTGCAGTAAGAAGAGAAAGAGGGGGAGGAGTCCCCGCCAAGTGTGTGTTGCACGTGGTGTCTTTGGCGCCAAAGGACAGTACAGATTGGACTAGTGAGCAAGCAACATGTCTACCGCCCTATGGATCTCTGTCTCACCGGGACCTTGTATGTTCCCACCCGTTTCATCCATGGACATTGCTCCACAAACTGCCCCCCTGACGGATACAGGGATCCGGCTGAAAGCCTCGAGGCCGCTTTGCGCTTTACACGTGCTGAGATGCAGAGGCCCTGGGCATGATCTGTCCTGTGTGCCAGGAACTGGTGGTACAGCTTCGGCCCTTCGGAAGATGTACTAAGTGCGGAGAATTCCTCTTCGAGGTGGATCAACCTACGGGAAAAGCCCCGGGCCTACCGGGTAAACTGCCTAACAGGCGCCCCCACTCTAGAAGAGGAAACCTGTGCTCCCACAGCCACCCCCACGCACACCACTGTGACTACAGAGGAAGTCAAGTTCAAGGTTATGGTCACCAAGGAGCCAGAGATGAAGAAGCCGGCGGATGGTGCCTCCATTTCTACCGAGACCTCCCTTCCACCTCCCAAGCGGAAGGTGGGCTACGTGAAAGCCTCCCGCGGCCGCGGTCGAGGTCCACCTCAGCGCCTGCCTGAACTGGAGCTCCAAACCGGAGGGACCTCTAAGAGATCCACGTCAGGGGACGGTAAGGAGGCTGGGGACAATACAGTACAGAGTTTGCCGGGGAGGAGGAAGAAGCCTGTTCCGCATGTCGGAGGGAGTGGGGCTGAAGCTGAAACCCAGAGACTGTTGCGGGACCAGTGTGTGGTAGCTACTAGACATGTGCACACTGAAATATTTCGTTTCGGAATTTCGTTTTCGTCCGAAAAATAAATTTATTTAGTTACTCCCAAAATGCGTTTTTATTTATTTCGTTTTTCGTTAGAAATTGCATTCGTCCGAAAATCTGAATTAATTAAGGTCGAATCTGTCATTGAAGGCTTATGGTGTCTGTCGAATGTTCAAAGAAGATTCGACGGAGCAGTAAAACTGTACGACGCTGCAATCATACATTTCCGGTCGAATGTTCCGCCCACAAGCTATAGAAGAATTCTAATGTTGTATGACTAGTAATAATTATATTTATTCATTACTATTACTAGTCAACCAACATTAGAATTCTTCTATAGCCTATGGGAGGATGCATTTGACCGGAAATGTACGATTGCAGCGTCGTACAGTTTTGCTGCACCGTCGAATCTTCTAACTTTCGATGCTTTGTCAAATCTTCGTCATTCTAGCTATTTTACTGCTCCTCCTCTTTGGTTACAATCAGCCAATAACATTCATCATCAACTTTATTTTTATTTTACTTCCCCCACCCAATTCCAGCAGTGATCTTTTCTCTCTATGTCGAATCTTTTCTCTCTATAATAACAAATCTTTTCTCTCCTATGTCGAATCTTTTCTCTCTATAATAACAAATCTTTTCTCTCCTATGTCGAATCTTTTTTCTCCTATGTCGAATCTTTTCTCTCCTATGTCAAATCTTTTCTCTCCTATGTCGAATCTTTTCTCTCCTATGTCGAATCTTTTCTCTCTATAATGTTGAATCTTTTCTCTCCTATGTAGAATAATCTTGGACTAATAGAGTTAAGGTTAGGCACATTCGACCACAGGTTCGATAGACACAGATTGTTATTTTCAGCGTCACGTCGAATCTCCTATCTATATCGAACTGTTGTAGCAACGAAAACGAAAATAAAGCATTTGTTTATGTCAGATCTTTCGGTTTTCGGATTCTGTGCTTTCGTTTTCGTTTGTTAAAACGATAACGAAAATAGCTGAAATTCGGACGAAAATGCATTCGGACGAAAACGAATGCACATGTCTAGTAGCTACCCTTAATTGCAGTTATGGGGGGTTGTTTACTGAATACCCAATACGGGTCACAGCATGAGTAAGGGTCCCGGGTGTAGATGGGAACCTATCAGATCACCCGACTCGTGCGTGTTACCTGGAAAGGGTGACCGGAAGACTTTGCCAAAACTTGCTTGGTTACAAAGAGACTTATTGGACCGTGTGAGCAGAGACTATGGGTTTGAATTCCCCTATGTACCATGTGAGATGATGAGATAGAGGAGAATAGGGAATCCTGGTACGATGAGGCCGTTTGGAAGTACCTGGCTACCCCTGAGTCCCGGAAATGGAAGGCTCACTTCAACACTCGGGAAGAATTATTTTCCATCCGGAGGATTTGGGGTTATGGTCAGCATATTTATGCTGACAGGGTGGTTGTTTGTGCCGAATGGGTGGCGGACGTTGAGTATTCGATTATTACCAAGGGAAAGACTGGGAAAACCCTTGTCCTTCCAGACCCACACTACTACCTCTAGAGTGAGAACTTGTGTTTTAATTTTTTTTCTCACTCTAGAAACCAATTTGCCTGAACTTGTAACTTTGTCCCTGCCAGGGAATCTACTCAGTTGAGGAGCCGGAGAGCTGTTCCATGTTTGTTTTTACTCTCTCCTCCTCAGCCAATGGAAAATAACGTTTTTTTCTCGAAAGAATTGAACTTTGGGGTAGATTTAGCTAGGGTCTAAGTTGAAGCCGCTGTGTTCAAGATGGGGAATGTTTTCAACAGTGATGCATTTCCATATGAGATAGTGCCAGATGCTATTACGGTTGCACTACCACCAGGTGGCGGTGATTTGCAGAACTTTCCTAAAGTATAACATATGATTAGAAAACGTTGGTGCACTTAGTGAAGAGAGTTATCTTTCTTCGGGGAAATAGCTCACTTATTTTGTACAGCAGTTAGATAGGATGTTTTGTTTTCTCTCCCTCTGCAGGTGAACTACTAGCAACCGCCGGAGAATGGGTGGAGTGGTAGTTTAGAGGGGGGTGGAATTGATAATGTATATTATGCTATTCCAATGTGACATTGAGAATGGGATGTCAATGTTTGTACTCTTTGTTATTTCTTTCTTCCTCCCTTTTATTCCTGCCCCTCCCATTATATTGGTCCAGGCGCAAAAAAAAATCAAAATTTTGTATATAGTTCGGAAATAAATTGCGCTTGCTATCTTAGAGGGGTGTATGTTGCACCCCTTTAGTTTCAGGGGTGCTATGTACTTAAATTTAGGGGTTTGGTCTGAGCCACTAGCCAGGCTCAGACCACTTTGATTAATAGGTTTAGCTTCTGCCTATGTAATGCAGCCCGATGTACAGTTCCCTGTGGCCTGTAGGTGGCACTGCCATCTTGGGTCAGGGTTGAACCGTGGGTGGCATTGCTATGCCTTAGGGTGTCCTCTCTCGGCAGTGGTACGGTGGGCATGGTTAACCTGCTATGCATAGTGGGAGAGGATACATAAGGGGCAGACGCCATCTTTTGGGGAGCAGTTCGTGTTACCCGGCCCTCCAGGCCAAGGGTGCGCGTGTGTATCAGTCTCAGGCACCTTTAGCCTGGGGCTGCAACTCCACTAATGATACCTTGCTGTCCTTTCTCTCATCCACCTTTGCTGTCTGTTGAACTTTGCTTATAAAATAAACTCAGCGTTGGAGTTTGAAGTGGTGTGGACATTGACCTTTCTTGGGAAAAATAGAGACTTGTCCCTACAAACTAGGAGATGAGAACCAACTGAATGAGAACCCAGCTGCAAGACCCAAAAATCTGTTAACACCGCTCAACCTCTTAGACAGAGGATACAGGCATATAGTGCGGTGTGCCTTAACCTGCAGGCGAGCCAAAGGCGGGGAAAAGGTCTGTGTGCTACATTATGATGTAGGGTTCTAAATAAAATTAATTCTATAACTTGTACATTTGCTTTAGACATTTTCCTTCTTGTACACCCAGCAATAAAAACTTGACAGGGATTTTAAAGTAGTTCTAAATTCTCAAGGTTTTTTACCTTCATACATTCTATGTGTAGCAGATGCCTTGCATATCCCGCTGCCTGGACAAGCTGGCCAAGATTTTTCTGTGAGGGAGAAAAGTGCCTGGCAGTTTCTGAGGGGGATATTTCCCCCCTCCCTTTTTTCTCCTCACAGAGACACACACAGACACACAGGGCTGCTCACTCTGCATCCTCCCCTGTGTCCCTATTGGCAGGAGGAGGAGAGCCAATGACCAGAACAATTACAGGAGCAAATCAGAAGGACTTTATTAACCACTTGCTTACTGGGCACTTAAACCCCCTTCCTGCCCAGACCAATTTTCAGCTTTCAGCGCTGATGCACTTTGAATGATAATTGCGCGGTCATAAAACACTGTACCCAAATTTGATTTTTATCATTTTTTCCCCACAAATAAAGCTTTCTTTTGGTGGTATTTGATCACCTCTGGGGTTTTTATTTTTTGCTAAACAAACAAAAAAAAATGGATTTAAAAAAACAAAACATGTTTTATATTTTGTAATTTTTTTTTGCAAACAGGTAATTTTTCTCCTTCATTGATATACGGTGATGAGGCGGCACTGATAGGCACTGATAGGCTGCACTGGTGGGCACTGATAGGCACAGATAAGGCAGCACTAATAGGCACAGATAAGGTGGCACTGATGGGGACAGTTAAGGTGGTACTGATAGCCACAAATAAGGCGGAACTGATGGGCGCTGATGCGTGGCACTGATGGGTGGCACTGATAGGTGTTACTGATGGGCACAGATAGATGGCACTGATGGGCACTGACGGGCACTGGTAGGTGACAATGATGGGCACTGGTAGGTGACAATGATGGGCAGCACTGTTTGAGGCACTTAGCGACTTTTAGTTTTGCACTGTGGGCACTGATAGGTGGCACTGTGGGCACTAATAGGTGGCACTGTGGGCACTGATAGGCAGCATTGGTGGTCACTGGTAGGTGGCACTGACAGGTGGCACACATTGGCACAGATGAGCTGTCTGCAGCTCTCCCTGATCGGGACCGATGTCACGCTGTCTTCTGACGGTGATCGGCTTTTTTTTCCTCCTCATGCTATCAGCATGAGGAGAAAAAATAGCTGCTAACCGGCTCTGTTTACATCACATGATCAGCTTTCATTGGCTGACAGCTGATCATGTGGTAAGGGGTCGGGACCAGCGAGTCTTATAGGGGGCGCGCAGGCCGCTCGAGCACGGGAGGACGTCTATTGACGGCCTCCCGGCAATTCAGGTCCGCGCTGTAGCCGTCATTTGACTATAGCGCTGATCTGAAGTGGTTAAGCAGCTTCTGCAAATAATTCTGTAATGTGTAGTCCCCATCTAAAACTGCCCCATAGCTTTATATGGGGGACAGAAACACAGAGCCAGCCTGCTCTAGGAAGCAAGAAACTAAAGACGCCATCTTGCTGATCTGAGGAGATTCAGATTACACGAGGGAGAGGTCAGTCCACCGCATGATTTTAGGCATCCGGACATCCAGCCTGTGAGAGGGGGGTCCCAGGTGCATATCCAGATGCACCTGCACTGACGGTGTGAAGCATTCCAGTGTGAGGTGACCAGTCAGGTCACTAGAAGAGCCTGCCTGCTCCAGGGTGTTCATTTGGGCCTTGACCACAGGATTGGGTGAGAGGGCTTTTGTCCATTTGCAGGAAACTAGGACACTGCACACAGATAGAGTTATATGGACACTGTATACAGACATCATTGCTCTTAGTCATCTTGTTGACACCTGTAGTGCCGCAGGACACAAGGCCATTCAGATACAGAGACATAGTATACAGACGCCATTTTCCTTTCACCTTGCTCAGGAAGATCCTGCATTCTTTACTTGATAATCCGGGCCAGTTGTGTTGTTTGGCCCTGCTATTCAGGAGTTTAAGTGCACCAATGAAAGTGGCTAGCTGAAGATACAAAGCCTCATCTTTCTTCAAAGGGCTATGTATATTCAGTGGGTGTGCGGGACAGTTAATCTGGGAAGCTAAGCCATTAAATATTGATTTGAACACAGTGTTTGTAGTTGGGCCTGTGGTGTCAGGAGACAGAAGAGAGAGGTCTGACATAAAGAGGGTCAGTCTTTTGCTCTCCTCCTGCCTGGACTAATAGAGACAAATTTGAGTAAAGGTAACCAACCCGATATAAAGTGTCATATTGTAATTTATTTGCCATTTAAGTGGGCTTCTGCTGGTGAAGCTATTCTCTTTTTTGAATCCTCTGAAAGCAGCCTAAATATAGTATTGAGCTATATTGCTCTTAATTTTAGTTATTTCTCTCCAGTTGATTACTTGTGTATATATATATATATATATACATATATATATATATATATATATATATACTGTTACTGTTTGTTACTTTCCTCAAAGAAATATTGCAGTAAAGACAATTCTGTGTTTTATCATAATGTGTGTTTCTCATTGGTTCTTGCACTTACACTAGTGCCAGGTGTGCCAGAGGGGGTTGAGACTGTTATTGGGGTTGAGAGGCAGAGTAACGAACTGAACAAACTTAAGCGCTCCTCCGGGGGTAGCGCTACATATGCATGATGGTAGAGAAAACCTTTGGGGGCACTCAGCAGGAGAAAAAGTCCAGGAGTGTCGGTGAGGGACCCAAGAAGAGGAGGTATGTATGACATGTTTGGTTGTTTTTTTGGTTTTTAAAGGAGACTTTAACATCACTTTAACACTTCTTATCTGTCCCAACATTAAAAAAAAAAGTTGGCTTTAGGTACACTTAATACCCAGCTGAAATTTTAAAATTTTTTCCCCTGGAGGTGTTCTTTTTCTTAACACATAACATTTTCTTCTTCAAAAAATATTTTCAATAGCAAGTAAAAGACACTGCAATTAGCACCAAATTGGCTCCAAGATATGTTAATTTGACTGTTACATAGCGTAAACCTGGTGTTCTGTAAAATATATATAGATTAAAGAGCATCTAAGCTGAATACCCAAAATGTAATATATTTCAGTTGAGCTTACCAGTTCTTATGCCGCGTACACACGATCGTGATTCACGGCGGTGAAAACACCGTCGTGAATCACGACATGAAATAAAATGAAAAACGAGGGAACGGCATTTTCCCCCACACACGACCGTTTTTCCCGTCATTTTTTTCTTTGTCGAGAAAAACGACCGTCTGTGGGCTCCGCGGCAGTGTCTCCCTATGGGAAAACTGCAGCGGAAAAAAATGATGGAAAAAACGATGAGAAAATTTAGAACATGTTCTAATTTTTCTCATCGTGATTAATGCCGTTTTTCCCGTCGGGAAAAACGGCAAAAAGCCCACAGACGATCGTTTTTCTCGTCCAAAGGAAAAAATGTCATTTTTCCCGACGGGAAAAATGATCGTGTGTACGCGGCATTAGATGTTATGGCTGCATCCATTTTTTCCTTTATTTCTACCTTAAGATTATGCTAGTAACACACTTGCTGTTCTAGTGTAACACTGCTAAAGCCTGGTACACACGGTCGGACTTCCATCTGACTTTTCCGTGGATTTTTGTCCGAACGGAGTTGGCCGGACACACCCATAGCATACACACCACAGGACTTTTCTGCAAACTTTCCCAAAACTTTTTCCAACATCACATGGTTTTTCTGCTCTTTACCACCACCCTTTGGTCAACTTCTGCTATTGTTGGTTGGTTTTAACATTATTTGTTTTGTTCATCGGACAAAAGTCCGATGGTTTTCTGTACACACGGTCGGACTTTGCTCCATCGGACTTTTGTTGGCCAAAAGTTTGTCCGTTTGCAGACCGAACTTTTGTCCGATGAAAACCAAAAAAGTTTGTCCGATGGAGCGTACACACGGTCGGATTTTTTGGCAAACTTGCTCAAAATGAAGTTTGTTGGCAAAAAGTCTGACCGTGTGTACGGGGCTTTACTCTCTTCACTGTATCTGTGGAGTAGCAACATTGTCACCCTAGGATAGTGCTACACAAAACACTCTCCTTTTCTCCATAGCATAGGTGGGGATAGCCTTCAGATATTTCTGGCAACATAGGGGTTGATTTACTAAAGGCAAATAGACTGTGCACTTTGCAAAGTGCAGTTGCATTCCACAAGTGCAGTTGCTCCAGAGCTTAGTAAATGAGGTAAAGCTTCACTCTGCAAAGAATATCCAATCACATGCAAGGAAAATAAAAAAAAACATAATTTTTACTTGCACATGGATGATGGAAGTCAGCAGAGCTTTTGTTGATTTACTAAGCTCAAAAGCAACTGGTCTTGCACTTAGATTTTTACCTTCAAGAGATCCAGCACTTTAAAGGGGTTGTAAAGGTTCATTTTTTATTTTCTAAATAGGTTCCTTTAAGCTAGTGCATTGTTGGTTCACTTACCTTTTCCTTAGATTTCCCTTCTAAATATTTTTTTTCTTTGTTTTCTTTGTCTGAATTTCTCACTTCCTGTTCCTCCTCAGTAAGCTGTTCAGTAAGCTGTTCTGGCTGACTCCACACCACTCGGATGATGGTGTGAAGTTCAGTGAGGAGAAACAGGAAGTGAGAAATTCAGACAAAGAAAAAAAAAATTTAGAAGGGAAATCTAAGGAAAATGTAAGTGAACCAACAATGCACTAGCTTAAAGGAACCTATTTAGAAAATAAAAAACGAACCTTTACAACCCCTTTAATGATATGAAATGTACCTAATTATTTTTATATACCATAGGCAAAACATAATTACCTTGCTTACAAAAACCTGAGCCATGCACCATGATCTTGCATAAAACTTGTCAAAACTTGTCAAAAAAAGTCAATGCATCGCCCACCTTGGCTCCTCCCTCTAACACATTAGACTCTGCAACAGACTCCAACACATTTTGCTCAGAAAAAAAGTTTAGTCATAGCCAGAGAGGCTCAGATGGGTGATGCATTGACTTTTAGTTTATGCAGGACCGAAACCTGTAATGTGGCATGTGTGATTTTGTTAAGTCTTACTGAGATAAGTGGTATGTTTGCACCTGGGATGAGGTGGAACAAGTTTGACTAAAGCCCCATACACACTATTCGATTTTCTGCAGATTTTTGTCTTCAGATATACCAAAACCATGTAGTGCAAGGGCCTGCCTGATTGCATACAAATTGAAACTCTTAAGGTTTGACCTCATATTATATGGTTTTGGCAAATCTGAAGACAAAAATCTGCAGAAAATCTAATAGTGTGTATGGGGTCTAATGCCGCGTACAGATGATCGGAAATTCCGACAACAAAACCGTGGATTTTTTTCCAACGGATGTTGGCTCAAACTTGTCTTGCATACACACGGTCACACAAATGTTGTCGGAAATTCCGAACACCAAGAACGCAGTGACGTACAAGAAGTACTGTTAAAGGGAAGTTCAATATCAGTCGTGTTAGTAGAAGTTTGGTGAGAGACGATTTGCACTTTTCAGCCTCGTGCTTTTTAGTCCGTTACAGCGTGACGAATGTGCTATCTCCATTATGAACGCTACTTTTACCAGACCGAGCACTTCCGTCTCGTACTTGATTCAGAGCATGCGTGGAATTTTGTGCGTCGAAATTGTCTACACACGATCGTAATTTACGAGAACGGATTTTGTTGTCGGAAAATTTGAGAACCAGCTCTCAAATTTTTGTTGTCTGTAATTCCGTCAGCAAATGTCTGATGGAGCCTACACACGGTCGGAATTTCCGACAAAAAGCTCCCATCAAACATTTGTTTTTGGAAATTCTGACCGTGTGTACGTGGCATAAGACCTGAAGCAGTGCTTCATTGGAATGTAGTCTTAAGCCTGGTACACAGTATCGGATTTTCCGTGGACAAAGCGTAGGTCTTTTGTCCAAAGGGCTTTGGCCATGAACTTGTCTTGCATACAAACGGCAAAGAATTGTTGGCCAACAAACATGAAACTACGTGTTTTTTCAGCTCTTTAGCGCCACCCTTTGGGCAATTCTGCTAATGTTGTGCTATGGTTAGCATTGCTTCCGAGCATGCGTGCTTGTATTTTGGATTTTTTGGGTTTTCATCGGACAAAAGTTCGGTCTGCAAACGGACAAACTTTTGGCCAACAAAAGTCTGATGGAGCAAAGTCCGACCGTGTGTACAGAAAACCATCGGACTTTTGTCCGATGGACAAAACAAATAATGTTAAAATCAACCAACAATAGCAGAAGTTGACCAAAGGGTGGCGGTAAAGAGCAGAAAAACCACGTGATGTTGGCAAAAGTTTAGGGAAAGTTTGCAGAAAAGTCTTGTGGTGTGTATGATATGGGTGTGCCCGGCCAACTCCGTTCGGACAAAAATCCACGGAAAAGTCAGATGGAAGTCCGACCGTGTGTACGAGGCTTTAGTGTTTTAAAAAATCAAACCTCTTGTTTTCTACCTCCCTTCCCCAGAGTCCACTATGTCGCACCATCATGCAGACTGAAAATATCTAGTTATTGAGAAGCAAAAAAAGAGAGTACCAAGGTGCTGAATAGAGATGGCCTTGCGGTTCGCCCCGCGGTCGGTTCGCAGCGAATTTTGCGCATTCGCGGTTCGCGAAACCGGCGGACATATGGCGCTATTCGCGGCCGGTTCGCGGCCACCATATTCTTTTACATTGTGGAACTTTGACCTATGACACATCCATCATGTGGTACAGGACAGCCAATGAGACATTTCAGCAGATGGACATACCCCCTACCTTATAAATAGACCTGATCTGGCTGCCATTTTACATTCTGTTATTTGTCAGCGTAGGGACAGGTTGCTGTGTGGAGCAGGGACAGACTGTAATCCTAGCTATTAGGTCCACAAAAGTCCTTTTAAGGACTGGTATAGGTGTACAATTGTTTTGTGTGCAGTATATAGGGGTGTAACACACTTTTAGTTCATTTCAATTGTGCAGCATTGGGACTGCAGTGCTGAGCGGTTCTGCAGCTGTCTTTAGTCAGTGTAGGAAGGTTGCTGTGTGTGTACTAGCAGGGACAGACTCTACTAAAACAAAAGTCCTCCTAAGGACTGGTAAAGGTGTACAGTCCACAAAAGTCCTTCTAAGGACTGGTATAGGTGTACTATTTTGTGTGCAGTAAATAGGGGTGTACTACATGCATAAAATACTCTAGGAAGAATAGTATAGTGCATTTCTACTGTGCAGCTTCTGAGCGGTTCTGCTGCAGCTCTTTTCTCGGTTTAGGTACAAGTTGCCGCTGTGTGTCACAGGCACAGACTAGCGACTAAAATCGCTAACCAATAAAGCTCCACAAAAGTTAATTTTAAGGACTGGTATAGGTGTACTATTTGGTGTGCAGTATATAGGGGTCTAATACACGCAGAAAAAACTTTCAAACATACTATATAATATATACTATATACTATACTATATAATATATAGTGCATTTCAACTGTGCAGCATTTCTACTGTGCAGCTTCTGAGCGGTTCTGCTGCAGCTCTTTTCTCGGTTTAGGTACAAGTTGCCGCTGTGTGTCGCAGGCACAGACTAGCGACTAAAATCGCTAACCAATAAAGCTCCACAAAAGTTCATTTTAAGGACTGGTATAGGTGTACTATTTGGTGTGCAGTATATAGGGGTCTAATACACGCATAAAAAACTTTCAAACATACTATATAATATATACTATATACTATACTATATAATATATAGTGCATTTCAACTGTGCAGCATTTCTACTGTGCAGCTTCTGAGCGGTTCTGCTGCAGCTCTTTTCTCGGTTTAGGTACAAGTTGCCGCTGTGTGACGCAGGCACAGACTAGCGACTAAAATCGCTAACCAATAAAGCTCCACAAAAGTTCATTTTATGGACTGGTATAGATGTACTATTTGGTTATGCAGTATATAGGGGTCTAATACACGCATAAAAAACTTTCACATATAGGAAGAATAGTATAGTGCATTTCTACTGTGCAGCATTGTGACTGCTGAGAGGTTCTGCAGCAATACTACAAAGAGTGACAAACGCAATTAGAAAAAAGTATTATAACTGCTGTGATAGACCAGTGGCCCCGAAAACGACAGTTTGAAGCGGGGTGTTATATACCTTCTTCCACATATACTGCCCTTCTCTACAGCCTTTTGTCACAGGGTCATTTAAAAAGATGACAGGCAGAGGAAGAGGCAGGCCCTTCCGCAGGGGTGGTAGGGGTAGGGCAGGAGCACCAGGCCAGAGCCAAAGTGGGAAGTTGCAGAAGGTGCGTTCGATTACATCAAAGGACGCACCAGACTTGGTTGAGTGGCTCACTCAGCCTTACTCTTCTGCACCCTCCTCATCCTCTCTATTTGCACCCTCTTCACTCTCTGCTGTGTGCACCCCAAAGACACTACCACCAACACCACCGCCACCATATACCCTCCGCTTGTGTCACAGGAATTATTTTCCGATCCATCACAAGACTTCTCTGATGCGCAGGCATTCTTGACATTGGATCAGGAAGAGGAGGTAGCAACAACCGCCACTCAGCAGTCTGACGACAGTACCCAGATCAGCCCAAGGATGTTGGTCCCCGCTGTTGCTGCCTACTCCGAGATCTCTAATGTTAGTGGTGGGGAAGGTGACGTAGATGATGATGTGTCTATGGACGTCACGTGGGTGCCCACAAGAGAAGACCAGGAGGGGAGTTCAGAGGGAGAGATGGACCAGCAGATAGGGAGGAGAGGCAGGCGGAACTTACATTGCACAGGAGGGACAAACAAGACTGCTAATGTATCAGGACTCAGAGCGAGCTATCAACCATGTACGGTCACATCTGGCGCTCCCAGGACGCCGGCACATGGCTCCGCAGTGTGGGCTTTTTTTAACGTGTCCGCTGCTGACAATAGTGTTGCCATCTGCAGCCTTTGCAGTCAACGCATAAGTCGCGGTAAGCCCAACACTCACCTAGGGACGACCGCCTTAAGAAGGCACATGAACTCCCATCACTGAGCCCAGTGGGAGCAACGCTGTCAGAACCCACAAAGCCAAACTCCAGGCTCTCACTGTCCAGCCTCTTCTACTACTTCTCCTCTCTCTTCACAGTTGTCATCCACTCCACCTTCCATCATCCAGTCCGCAAGTTTATCTGGAAAAAGGCAGGCTTCCGTGGGCCAAATGTTCGAGCGTAAAAGAATGATGACGCCGGATAACCCTCTTGCCCAACGGTTGACCGCTGGCTTGTCAGAACTCCTAGCCCACCAACTACTGCCATATAAACTGGTGGACTCTGAGGCCTTTCGAAAATTTGTGGCCATTGGAACACCACAACTGAAGGTCCCAGGAAGGAAATATTTCTCCCGGAAGGGCATCCCAGAGCTATATGGCCATGTTCAGCGGCAAGTGAATGTATCTCTGGCACACAGTGTCGGTGCCAAGATACATCTGACCACAGACACGTGGTCTAGCAAACACGGGCAGGGAAGGTATATTACTTTTACTGCCCACTGGGTGAACCTTCTAAAGGCCGTCAAGCATGTAACCCGTGGCACCCGTGTAGATTTGGTTTTACCGCCACGGATTGCATGCAGGCATGCCTCTTCTTCTCCTCCTCCTCCTACTCCATCCTCCCTCTCCTCCTCGGCTGACTCCTCCTCTTCCGCTGCTACCATCTCTTCCGCTGCGCCGCCCAAGATCCCCAGAACCTATTCGACATGCCAGGTGAGAAGTTGCCATGCTGTGCTGCGTCTGTTGTGCCTGGAAGCCAAGAGCCACACTGGCCCTGCACTCCTTTCAGCTTTGCGTTCACAGGCAGATCAGTGGCTAACACCGCTCAATTTGACAGTTGGTAAAGTGGTGTGCGATAACGGTGCCAATCTGCTGAGCGTGTTGAAACAGGGCAAAATTACACACGTGCCATGCATGGCACACGTCTTGAACTTGGTCATGCAGCGATTCGTTGTCAAATACCCTGGGGTCCAGGACGTCTTGCGGCAGGCAAGGAAAATCTCGGCCCATTTCAGAAGATCTTACACGGCCATGGCTCGCCTTGCTGACATTCAGCGGCGACACAATCTGCCGGTCAGACGTCTTATTTGTGACTGCCTGACGTGATGGAACTCAACCTTGTATATGCTTGATAGGCTGCTCCAGCAGAAACGTGCAGTTAACGACTACCTGTACGAACTCTGCGCCAGAACAGGTTCTGGGGATCTTGTTTTTTTTTCACCGTGTCAGTGGCTGCTCATGTGCTACGCATGCAGACTTTTGCGGCCATTTGATGAGATCACCAAACTGGTCAGTCGCAGCCATGGTGCCATCAGTGACATCGTACCTTATGCCTTCTTTATGGAGCGTGCATTGCGTTGTGTCATTGATCAAGCCGTCGAGGAGCAGGAGCAGGAAGATGAAGAAGTTGCAATGCTGGATGAATTCCCAGGGGGGGCTACTCTATCTGAGACAAGTCAACAACAGGAGTCTAAAGAGGAGTCAGAGGAGGATGGTGCCGGGACGGATGAGGAGGAGCAAGAAGAGCATGCTTTAAACCTTTCTGGGATCCCTGCTGTTGTTGTTCGTGGATGGGGGGAGGAGATCGAGGACGACATTATCCTGGATGATGACGAGCAGGAGCTAGGCCACCACACTGCTTCCAGTTTAGTGCAAATGGGGACCTTCATGCTCCAGTGTTTTAAGAGGGACCCCCGTATAAAAAGCATAAAGGGCAAGGACCATTACTGGGTAGCAACGTACTTGGACCCCCGGTACAAACAAAAAATGGCAGAAATGTTACCACCATCACAGAGGGCTGTCAGAATGGAGCACTTCCAGGCCTTGCTTCGAGAAATGCTGCATTCTGCTTTTGCGTGCGCTGGCAGAGGAATTTCCACTCCCAGAGGAACAGTTGTGGATACCAATCCAACAGCGCCTGCAAGAAGAGAGCGGTTTGAAGATGTCTTGGTCACTTCTGATATGAGATCATTCTTTCAGCCGACCCATCGACAGGTCTCATCCGGATCCAGCATCAGGGAACGCCTAGACCGACAGGTGTCCGACTACATCGGATTAACGGCCGATGTGGAAGCTCTGAGAAGTGATGAACCCCTGGACTACTGGGTGGGCAGGCTTGACCTCTGGCCAGAGCTTGCACAATTTGCAATGGAACTGTTGGCTTGCCCCTCGTCCAGTGTCCTGTTCAGCGCAGCAGGGGGGGTCATGACCGATAAGCACACTCGCCTAGCTCACGACAGTGTTGACTACCTTACATTTATAAAAATGAATGAGGCATGGATCTCTGAGGAATTCAACACATGTGACCAGTAGACCATGTTTCATTCAAATTCCTCATGACAGGCCACAAATATCCACCACCACCTATAACAATTATTCATGGTCCCTGTCTTCTTGGGTAAATACAGCGGCATAAAAGGCCTAATTTTTGGGGCCTGTAGTGCCCGAAACGTATTTATCCTGTGAATGCCTAATGTACCTCCAGCCACAGAATACAAAGTTCTTTGCTGTCAGATGAATGCCTGTTGGCTAATTTTTGGGCCTGTACTGGCCGACACTTACTTCTTTATCCAGGCTGTGAATGCCTAATTTTTCAGACTGGAATTGAAAATCAATTCCGCTAAATTGTGGAACGGATGCGGACCCATTTTACAGACGTGTGAATGTGTGAATGGACCCTATATGTATTTGATATGTACCGTATTTATCGGCGTATAACACGCACTTTTTTCCCCTGAAAATCAGGGGAAAATCGTGGGTGTGTGTTATACGCCGATACTGACATCCCTGAGCTGTCTCCGCTGACTGTGAGCGGAGCGGAGCGAGATACACATAGCCGAATGTACTCGGCTATACTCGGCTTTTCTCGGCTCCGCTCACAGTCATGCCCAGTCCCGCCATTGGACCTGTGTTATGTCCATCATAGGGCGGGACTCGGCGTGACTGTGAGCGGAGCCAAGAAAAGCCGAGTATAGCCGAGTACACTCGGCTATGTGTATCTCGGCGGCGGCTCCGCCCAGTCCCTGCGTCCCCTGCGTTCTCGGCGGCGTCCGCACAGTCTCGGCGCCAATTTTAAAATGATGCACGGCGACACTGGGGCAAGGCTGCACGGCGACACTGGGGCAAGGCTGCACGGCGACTCTGGGGCAAGGCTGAAATGGACTCTGGGGCAAGGCTGCAATGGACACTGACAAGGCTGCACTGTGACAAGGCTGCAATGGACACTGACAAGGCTGCACTGTGACAAGGCTGCAATGGACACTGACAAGGCTGCATTTAAATGTAAGTTATTTTTCCTTAAACTTCCCTGCTAAAAGTTTTTTTCCCTAAAATTTCCTCCTAAACTTGGGGTGCGTGTTATACGCCGGCGCGTGTTATACGCCGATAAATACGGTATTTACCGGCTGCTGTCAGTTCTGGCTGATTTAGGCCGAGCTATTCCTAATAAAACCGAGCAATATTACTTATAAAAAAAAAAAACATTTATGGCAACTTTTCCAATAGCAGGATCATCTCCTGCACCCCCTTCATAGCCTGGCCTTGCGTCTCTTCCATGGCCTTCATGCGCTCCTGAATTGACAAAAAAATTCAGATAAAAAAAGAATGCTTGTCGTTGTCGATCTCAAATTTGCTTAATACTTCTGTTATGTCATTGTCCATGTTGTGGGACTATGTGTGCACAGCTAGTAATTATTTTGTGGCTGCAAATATGACCTGGAGGTTTTTAATGTTCGCCTCCCATTGAAATGAATGGGGCCCGCCGCGAACCCGCGGTTCGCGAACATTTACCCGCATTTGTGCGATCGCGTTCGTGAACCGTCCTGGGAGATGTTCGTCCATCCCTAGTGCTGAATCAGTAAAAGTGCCAATATTTATTTACTATACAAAATCCAAACTTAAGCCCCGTACACACGGTCGGACTTTTGGCCAACAAACTTCATTTTGAGCAAGTTGGACCAACAATCCGACCGTGTGTACGCTCCATCAGACAAACTTTTTTTGCTTTTTTCTTGTTTTCATCGGACAAAAGTTGAGTCTGCAAATGGACAAACTTTTGCCCAACAAAAGTCCGATGGAGCAAAGTCCGACCGTGTGTACAGAAAACCATCGGACTTTTGTCCGATGGACAAAACAACTAATGTTAAAATCAACCAACAATAGCAGAAGTTGACCAAAGAGCAGAAAAGAGCAGAAAAACCACGTGATGTTGCAAAAAGTTTTGGGAAAGTTTGCAGAAAAGTCAGAGCGTGTGTATGCTATGGGTGTTCCCGACCAACTCCGTTCGGACAAAAAACCACGGAAAAGTCCGATGGAAGTCCGACCGTGTGTACGGGGCTTTACACTAAAACTCGTACACACGATCAGATTTTCCACAGACAAAGCGTAGGACTTTTGTCCGAAGGGCGTTGGCCGTGAACTTGTCTTGCATACAAACGGCAAAGAATTGCCATCCAACAAGCACAAAACTATGTGGTTTTTCAGCTCTTTAGCACCACCCTTTAGGCAACTTCTGCTAATGTTGTCTTATGGTTAGCATTGCTTCTGCTTATGCGTGCTTGTACTTTTTTCCGACGGACTTGTGTACACTCGATCGGATAATCCGACATCACACATTTGTTTCACAAAAGGAAGCAATCAAAAACAAAAAATAGACCTTCAAACTTCAGCAGCGCTGAAATGTTTGTTTATATTATAGCAGCTGCTTTTTCATTACATTAGAATATTTTCGGATAAGTGATCTTTTTGTGAACTTCTGTGTTGTTATCACACATTTGTTGTCAGAAATTTTTAAAGCATGCTATCCAACATTGGTTGTCGGAAAATCCGACAACAATTGTCCGATGGAGCATACAAACGGTCGGATTTTCCGACAAAAGCCTGCCATCACACAATTCCCGTCGGAAAATCCGATCGTGTGTATGGGCCTATAGGCAAAGGCAGCATCGAGGTGGAGGAGGATCATCCACAGTACAGCATCAGCGACCTGCAGAGATCGATGAGCCAGAAGGTGGAGAGATGGACCCGCCAAAGTCTATGCCACAGTGGCTCCTAAAAATAATGTCAAACCCTTATCCTTGATTAGGGTCTGGTATGAAATTCAAGGGGGACATAACATAAATAAAAATAAAAATGGCTTGGGGTCCCTCCAACACTATACAGTATGCTCTATGATTTATTTAGCATACACCTAAACACTGCACTCCACGCACAATATAAAATCTTTACCACTGCATTCTGTACACTAGCTTGCATGTTACATATTTCTGATCAAAATGGCTGTATGTTGTGTATTACATATTCTTAATACATGGTCACACAAATTGCTAAGTAGTTCCTAACTATTCTAATTAAGTTATTTTAGGTGACATTTATACTGATCCACTGCAAAAATGCAGGAAAAAAACGCAAATGCTTTTTTGCCGCATTTTTACCATATTTGCGGTGCATTTTTTAAACGACATTTGACTCAACAACCGCACTTAAAATGCATCGCCTTTTTACAGTGTTTTTACAGCATTTTTTCTGCATTTTTCATTGCATTCAATGGAGAGGTCCCTTTTTGGCGTGTTTTTTTAAATGACCAAACATGCTCCAAACAAGCAGGAATTTTTACACCGCAATGGAAGTGCAACGCCCCAGTGTGAACACATACATAGAATTTAAAGGGAAGCATTTTTCTTGAGCTTTTCTGGCCCTTTTTTTTTTTAAACGCAAAAGCGCTTTAAAAACTCCTCAGTATGAAAGCAGCCTAAATGTAGGTTTAGATAAAGTGTTAGTACTATTTCTTTATATTTTGCACTAAAATACCTGTTTAAAGTTGAGCTTCATTTTTTAAAAACTATCCTTTGGTCTTCTAGATTGGATATTAGGAATTGAACAAGTTTTCATTCTCTTGATTTTAAAAATAATTTTTAGGAACCAGAATTTTCATTTACATTTCAATTTTCAATTTTATTAAGCATTCACAATATATGCGTTTATTTTGGGTTATTAATTTAAATATCAATTTATTATTCTGCAGATTACTATAATTTTTCCGATGTTAACCTTTTATGTCAGCAGTACAGTAGTATAAAGCTATAGTTTATGTGATGTCATATTTGAATATGACCACAATATGAAGCTTTTTTGTGCAGGATCCAGATTTTTTTAAATATTTAAAACGTTTTTTACGTTTATTTTTTTGTTTATTTTTATAAACATTTTTTGGGCATTTATTAATGTCCTTTTTTGCTTTTTCATAAGCACTGAGCACCTTATCACTTTATATTGTATATGGACTTTTTGTGAAAAGATATATTATATGATGGACTTTACTGTTTAGCTCATCGGATAGTGAATATTGCATATTGGTCATTTGCATTTGCACTTTTAATATTTTTTTTCCTATATGTGGTTTATCAACTCTAATTTATTCATAGGTGTTATCACATACACCATTTTTTATTATCAATTTCTTATTAACCCTTTTGGTTTGCACTGCCATATGCATGTTTTTCACTGTGTGTTCAATGTTTGCATTAGATGATTAATTTAAAGGAACAGCACACCTAAAACTTTTTACATGTGTGCCTTTTGTCTACCATTTCTTGTGGGCCATATTTTCTAAACCAAATCCCAATTTAGTTTGTAAGTAAAAAAAAAAAAGGTTTATATGTTTCTAATTTAAACAGAAATAATGTGCTACATGCATGATATTTCGTATTTCTATAATCTCCTGTAGGCCTCAATGTGTTTATCACATCCCCATTTAACGTTGGAGGTAAAAAAGAAATAAAATAATTAATTTTATATTTGTACAATTTCAACAGAATTAAACGCTACAGACAGCAAGCATTTTCTTCAACAGATTCTTAATGTCCTCTTTGCCTAAACAGCATCCCCTAATAGCTTGGTAGGACCAAAAAAAATTAAAGTTTATATTTTTCAGAAAAAAAATTGAGTTATGCTATACAAATTTTTGTAAGCCACATTGTCTAAACCACATTGACACCTTGACACATTGACACATTGACACATTGACACATTGAAAACCGCTTTAGAGGAGAAAAATATTTTTTTTATTTTTTTTTAAGATTGAAATCTATTTTTACAATACAATTCAAGAAATATGGTATATGTTGCATGAGTGTAATTTTAATATATGTCTAGGAAGCCTTTTCTCATACCGCTTTTGGTACAAAAGCCACTATTGAAATGAAGGAATATTGTATGTACTGCATAAGCAGTATTTCATCAACCTCGTGTAGGCCTCATTTGGCAATGAAAGACAGCATGCAGTTTTGCAGCCCATACATATTTATCTTCAAAGACATTATTTAAGAATTTTTGGTAGACTGCATTTGGTACAGGCTGGACATTAAAATCAACTTTAGAATGTATTAATTTAACAGGAAAACATAATGTAATTAACATTTAGCACAGTTCAAAACTGGTGCTGTGCTATACAGTGTAAACAATTCCTACAGTATGTGCATCATGTGCAATGTCTACTATGTCATACAATAAAGTGCTTAAATGTCTGTGCAATATCCCAAAAAAAAATAAAAATACTTGTGCAATACCCAAACTGAAAAATAAAATGAATGACTAAAGTGCATTAATCCAATTCCATGTGGATTAATTTCATTATTGTTAATTTCCATTACAGTCCAAAGTGCATTCCTGATTTAACATACAGTAAGTGCATCCACTACATAAGGCTGGGTTCCGACTTATGTGAATTGGATGCAGGTTTTCTCGCATCCAATTCGCATGACAGGAGACTGTGACTGTGGCTCAATGGAGCCGGTTCACACACTTCCGGGGTAGACACTGTCCGCAGTTGAAAAGGATTCTGTGCGTCTTTAGCTCTGTTTCAGGTCCAAATTCAGGCAAAAACTTTGGACCTAATTCGCCCCTGAAACAGAGAACAAGGACGCACCGGACCCCCTGCTGCGAGCCCCGGCCACAGCTAGTGTGAACCTGGCCTAAAGTAAAGTGCATCCACTGAGAAATAAAGTGCATCCACTGAGAATATAGATATCCACTGATCATTTTTAAACAGGAGAAATATAATTTAAAAACTCAACAATGAAGTTTATTAACCGCTTCAGTCCCGGAAGATTTGGCTGCCCAATGACCGGGCCATTTTTTGCGATACGGCACTTCGTCGATTTAACAGACAATTGTGTGGTCATGCGACGTTGTACCCAAACAAAATTTACGTCCTTTTTTTTCCCACAAATAGAGCTTTTTTTTGGTGGTATTTGATCATCTCTGTGGTTTTTATTTTTTGCGCTATAAACAAAAAAAGAGTGCCAATTTTGAAAAAAACACTATCTTTTACTTTTTGCTATAGTAAATGTCCCAATTTTTTAAAAACAAAAACAATTTTTTGCCTCAGTTTTGGCTGACATGTATTCTTCTACATATTTTTGGTTAAAAAATTACAATAAGCGTATATTGATTGGTTGCGCAAAAGTTATAGCATTTACAAACTATGGGAAAGATTTATGGCATTTATATGGTGTTTTTAATTATTGTTTATTTTTTTACTAGTAATGACGGTGATTTGCGTTTTTTGCGCCGTTGCAAAAGACAGGTCGGACACTTTTGACACATTTTTGGGACCATTGACATTTACAGAGCGATCAGTGCTGTAAATATGCACCGATTACTATGTAAATGTCACTGGCAGGGAAGGGGTTAACACTAGGGGGCTGTGGGGGATGGGGACTGACGGGGACTGACTATAGGAGATGACAAATTGTGTTTTCTACATTGTAGAATGACACGATCTGTCCTTCTCTCCTTAGACAGCATGGGGATTTTGGCCCGCCGGCCGCACGCATCGGGTTCCCTGCCGTGCAGGGGGCGTGCGCGCCTCCGGTAGCGCTCGCGCGCCCTCTGGTGGCTCTCCTGGGCGAAGCCGTATGTATACGGGATTTCGCCCAGGAGAGCCATTCTGCTGATGTATATCTGCGTGAGCCAGTCGGGAACCAGTTTCTTCACTAAATAAGTCAGCAAAATTGTTTACTTACACCATGCCCAGAACATAAACACTTTTACTAGGCTACAGTATAAGTGTTTATGTTACACGGTATAAAAAGGAGAGGTTTTAATGAATAAATAATAGTTAAGGCACACTATTTCAAAGAGACAAGAGCCACAAATATTCTTGAACTGGAACTGGTCATAAAATAGGTGACAAAGAGCATGATTTAGCCTGCAGCAAACACTATAGATTTTGCAACTGAGGAACAGCTGTGGAAACATTTATGGAGGAAATTTACTAAAACTGGAGCACTCAGAACCTGGTGCATGGTCGCCAATCAGCTTCTAACTTCAGTTTGTTTAGTTAAGCTTTGACAACAAAAACTGGAAGCAGTTCTGCACTATATTTTGCACACTCCAGTTTCAGTAAATCCCCAACCCCCCTATGTGTAGCACCTTCACAGTTCTGAAGCTTCAGAATACAACACAGACTTTTAGACACAATGCAGGATTTACCCTGCAGAAAAAATTGCATATATCTGGCAGCACTGTCAAAATCATGGAGCACCAGAAAACTCTGCAAAGGTTCAGGAACAATGCAGGATTAATCTTGCAGAAAAAATTGTGCAAATTTGGAGCTGAGGAGAAGCTGTGGAAACAATACTGTAGATGTGAAACCTTAACAGTGCAGAAGTATGGCAGTAGAGGCAGAACATGGTGGTAATGTCGGCAAATCAGCAGTGGTGACAGAAATGTTTATGTTGTTAGGCTGCCATCTGTAAAATAATCTGGTAATGGTGGCAGGATGTGATAATGATGGCAAGAAATGGAAATGGTGGCAGAACATGGTAATGCTATAATAATGTTTTCGTGCCCATATTCAAAAGAAAATGTAATCATCAGCATCATCTTGCTGGGGTTTGGTACTAGTTGTTCTTTATAAAGGTAAGCTTGTCAACTGTTAAATAGGTAAGTGATTCTGCGCAGTAATATATTATCACAATAGGTGATATATGTGACCAAAAGTGATATGCATAAAATATAGTCCCAAAATAATTTTCTACTCCATTTAGTTCTTGATGTTAAAGCTATTTCCAATAACTATTCTCTTCATCCGATTTAATATGTGCTCACTGAACTCTCACCTTAAAAACGTAAATAGCCAGCATCAAATGATATACGATCCTTCTGCACTCTTAATATTCCACCCCACGATCTTTGTTAGGATATTTGCGTCTTTTTCTGACCCACCAGGTCACCGAACTTCCGAATTCCAAGTATCAAATGCAAACAGCTACCGAGCATCTAATGGCTCCAGTAAGAACAGAGATTGAGGTGAAAAGGAAAAGAAATGCCTCCCATAGTGTATTGAATTCAAAACATGGGGTATTTTTTGATAAACAGATGGACTCTTACATCAAAACATTTAAAATTGCGTAAAGATAAAAGCTAGGCATTTGTGCGCCTTCTCACTTCACTTTCGGTGTGCGTCCACGTCAGTATCTGGCCACGCCCTACACGTTATGTCACAGCATGGGACTTCAACAGGGTTCCCCTGATGAATCTCTGCCATATTGTGGGTCATGTCTCCCAGGTATATAATCTGAAAAAAAGCATGGCAGCAATTTGCCTAGGCTGTTGTATACACACTTGGTTACTTGGGGGACTTGTGGTTCTGACAAGTCACCAGGTGAGGCCTTTGAGGAGAAGGGAGTGGAGCTACCTGAGCAGTCACCACCACCAAGCTGCAGGACATGGGGTGGTACAACCAGCTGTAGTGGTGTGCCATGTCCTGCATCCTTCTCAGCCATCAGCAAATTTGCCCAGTGCAGCATGAAAGAAATATGCTGGCCCCGCCCATATATGCTGGATCATGTGTGTGTGTGGCCAAGTGGACCTTGCTGCTGACCACGTTGTCCAGTGGAGACATTAGCTTCTATATGCTGGTGGAGAGCAGGGATTATCTTCTGTAACATTTATATCCTTATACCTGCTGTTGATTTTTCTCACCATGTAAATGAAATGCATAAAGAGTGTCAAAAAGTCAATTCAGAATTATAAAGGCTTAGCCTACCTATTTGTTGTCTTCTCCTTAACAAAATAGGTCAAGTTGTAATGTCCTTCCATCAATTGCAAATATACTGCACTGTTTGTTTATGTTATGTTGTTATAATCCTTTTTAAAAACTCAATAAACAAGATTTACAATAAAGAATGTCAAAAAGTTAAATAATGCTACAATTTCTAGTTCGCATGTTTGTGTTTGTTAAAAGGTACAACA
Source organism: Rana muscosa (assembly GCA_029206835.1). NCBI lineage: Eukaryota > Metazoa > Chordata > Amphibia > Anura > Ranidae > Rana > Rana muscosa. The sequence continues at coordinate 69,169,513 of CM055119.1, forward strand.
AAATAAATAAAATAAAAAATACATGTGAAATTGATATCCAGAACCCTTGAACCCATGTTGTATGCTATAGTAACTTATTATGTGCTTTGGGATCAATTCTAGATCTTTCCTCCAATGACACTCCTAATAAAGCAGCTTTGATATATTGTGAAATGTGTTGAGTGAAGTTTTCCCACCTCACTGTTGAATTAGTACCTGGACATGCTGTGTTGTATAGTGATAATCATAATGTTAATATATTATGTCATGATAGCTGGACAGTGATGGAAGGGTTGGTTTAATTAACAATGTAATGTAATGTAGGTTATTTACTGCTGTAATGCCCAAAATAACACTGAAAGATGTCTCATGTTTTTATGGGTTTTTTGAAACAACCTTTTATTGATTTCATATACTGTATTATTTCTGTCCCCCCCCCCCCCCAAAGTACCTTGTCCTCATGTTGATGGGGACAAGGGCCTCTTCCCGACAACCCCGGTGGTTTAGGGGGTCTGTGGGCAAAGGGCTTATCTGAATCTGGAAGCCCCCAGCCCAGTCCTATGTGAATGAGTATGGAAGTGTAGTGTTACAAAACACAAGAGACGGTTTTTGGCAAGTCCTTTATTAAAAATTGTGTCTTCTCCCTCCGTTGTCTTCTCCCTCCAGTCTTCTTTCTCCCTATTCTCTCTCCAGTGGTTTCTTCTCCCTCCGCTGTCTTCTACCTCTGGTCTTCCTTCTCCCTCTTCTCTCTGCAGTGGTTTCTTCTCCCTCCGCTGTCTTCTTCCTCCGGTGTTTTTCCTCTCTCTTCTCCTCTTTTTTCTCCTCACAGAAGACTGTGTTTTTTTTTTTTAGTGGGCAGTGGCAGCGGACGAAGAAGACATCACTGGAGAGCTAAGAGGGAGTAGAAACCACTGGGGATAGAAGAGGGAGAAGAAACACCGGAGGAAGAAGACAGAGGAGGGAGAAGAACCAATCAGAGAGAGAAGAGGGAGAAGGAAGACCATAGGGAGGAGACAGCAGAGGGAGAACACACAATGTTTAATAAATTACTTGTCAAAAACCGTCTGTTGTGTTTTGTAACACTACACTTTTTTTTTTTGGGCGAATGGGTAGGGGTACCCCATACTCATTTACATAGGGATTTGGGATCTGGGGGTCCCATTGTTAAAGGGAGCTTCCAAATTCCGATAAGCCCCCTGCCCGCAGACACCCACAACCACCACCCAGGGTTGTCCGAAAGAGGCCCTTATCCCCATCAACATGTGGACAAGGTGCTTTGAGGTGGGGGGCAGAGCCTTTATGAGTGTTCATGTATCTCAAGCTTTTTTTATTGCTGAAAGCTCCTCTCAAAAACACAATCCTGATGGATTTTTTTCTACCTGAAAACGCTTCTTTGTCAATATGCCTGTAAACTCCCTAATGTGCATGGACAAATAGTTTAACATTGAAAAATAAAACAGAATTACTGGTAGGATCCCTAGGAGACAATAAAAGAAAAAAGTCTAAAAAATAAAACTAATGCAGACACCACATATAAGCATTGGTAAGCTGCATTATTCCCAAACTTTTTTTGGGCTTAATATTGTTTTAAGTCAGCAATGGCATTTTTTTTATAATACCAGCAGCCAGTTTTTGGTGATTGTATAAATCAGGCTAAGCTATTTAACGGTCTTATCAAAGATCAGTTTACTTCAATGAAATTGGCATAGCATGGCAACTTAATTTGCAGTTTTATGTTAATAAAATGTGACATGCTATAGTACGCTGCACTTAATTGGCATAGCTTATCAAACAAGCTAATAAATAATAAAACAGGTTCTGTAATCATCATCATTATATGTAATTAATGAACAAGTTTCTACATTAAATATTCTTAACATGTATAAACGTAAATATATATGTGTTGCGGCGTACACACGTACGTTTTTAATGCCATTTTTTTAACCAACGTTTTTCTCGTCGTTTTTTTTCATGTTTCCTCTCAAGCCTGTCTTGCATCCACACGATCATTAAAAAAAATGCTCGAGCAAAGCGCAGTGAAGTACAACACGTACGACGGCACTATAAAGAGGAAGTTCCGTTCGAATGGTGCCATCCTTCATGTTAGTAAACTTTGTTGAGCGGCGATTCACGCTTTTCAGCCTCGTGCTTTTCAGTCCGTTACACCGTGACGAATGTGCTATCTCCATTACGAACGCTAGTTTTACCAGAGCGATACCCAGTGGTGTATTTAGGTTTTGTGCTGCCCTAGGCCTGACTAAACTCGTGCACCCCCTAATTTAAATATGACACACCCCTTTCTGTCAAGGCCACACCCCTTGCCGTTTAAGACCCGCCCTGACATTTTCAAGTGGAGACACTAGTTCTGAGGGCCTGGGGGGGAAATGAATTCCCCTAATTTGCATAGATTTCCTCTCACTTCCTGTTTGGCTATGGGGCAGGAAGTGAAGGGAAATATCTGCAATGGGACAGGGATGGTAAAAAATAAACTGACATAACCCTCCCTTACTCTATCCAAAATGAAAAAAAAAAGTGTTGCCTATAGTTCTACTTTAAGCACAAATTTCTGATAATTTTATTGAGAGGACTAAGAAGATATAACCATGTCAATCGTGCAGAAGAAAACATATGGCACAGTGAGGAAGGTTTGTGGTCCAGGATAAGACAGTCAAAATTAGAAGCAGCGCCCCCTCCCCCACAGTTGCGGAATGCCGGCCACCCGCATACCAGAAGGAGTGCGGCTGCTTTATGGGGGCGCTAGACTAATTTGCCTCTCAGCCCAGTTCACCCCATCAGACTGGTGCTACACTAAATTTGTAGCGCAAGCCGGCGGGGACACTTTCCGTGCTGCCCCCCTGCAAAGTGCTGCCTTAGGCCTGGACCTTGTTGGCCTAGGCCAGGATACAGCATTGGCGATACCCTCAGTTTAAGAGGGCTGCTTGTTTGTTTTGGGCCTTGTAATGCACCGCTGTCAACCCCTGGCAATCGGCTCTGACCTCTCGTGGCACAGTTAGGAAAGGGGAAGGATGGTATAACTGTACTACATCTATACTGTTATATGGCACAACCCCGTTATATCCCATTGACACTGACAACCAAATTACTTAACTATAACTTTTTACTATTGGTAAAAGTATAAAAGGTAATTAGTATACAATATCTCATGCAGATCCCTGCAATATTGGTGTACACATCAAAAGGGTATAACATTCAGAAATGCAATGATAGTATAATAACCCCACTGCAGCTATCCTCCCTCGTGAGCAAGAAATGGCGCCCAGCAATGTCCTATACTACCCAGTCAGGCCTGACTATAGTTGGGGTATAGTTTGTTGAAGAATCTTCTCTAGCAAAACTCGGTGGTGCACATAAAGAACAAACTGTAATCCAAAAGGGGGGGTAGCGATGATCGCTAACTTAGTAAAGCTGGAGAGACTAATAAACTCAGTTCAGCAGACAGTCTCTCCAGAATATAACTGTAATCACTGATGGGCCTAGGCAAAGTTAGTAGGCAACAAAGTTAATCAGATGCGGTTCTGAGCTGGCGCTCTCTCACCCGACCGGACCGACTCCTGTCCGGTATCTCCGCTACTGTGAGTCACTTCACAGTGCCCACGATGCACCGGGTCTTCGGTCCTCCAGAAGATGGTGGCACCTCAGGTGGATCGAATGCTCCGCAGGCTCCTCGGTGGAGTGGAAGGGCTCTCTGGAACAAATGCAAGGCCCAGGCTTCAGGCCTTGCACGCGCAGCAGGTAAGTGTAGGGATCCTCTTGCAGGGAGGGTGGTGTCCAAAGAGAAAGAGAGAGGCTCCTCCTCTCCCGTTTAAACCGCAAAAGGAACACTTTTCTTAAGGCTGATTTACTAGATTATTCTGGTGAGTGTTCCCCTTGGGGGGAAGTTTGCTTCACGAGGTGAAATTTGAAGTTCGGTGAAAGGTGCACACTGTGACAACCGTTTAGGATCACCTATAGTGTTTTGAACTGCTTCTTCTATCACCACTACACATAACGACTCTAATGTGGTGTTGGACACATGATACCTATTTTAATATTAGCGCTGTTATAGTATCCGATCACCACAGTAATTGGACTGTTTTCTTCTTATGCTATTTTTTGTATATATATATATATATATATATATATATATATATATATATATTGTGAGGGGGTTAACTCAGCAGCGGGTGTGTGTGACCCCCTGGATGGGTTCACCACACAAAAACAGGCACAGCAGACAGTGGTAGGAGAAAACAAAAGGGTGTGGTTTTATTTGAACTATATACAGACAAAAAAATACAGCAAAAACAAAAGAAACAGGAAAATAAATCCTGGTCAGCTTGACCGCTCACTACACACGTTGGTGTCCCTAACTAACAACTGGGTACAGCCTTGTGCTGTCCCAGTCCCTAGCTCCCTGCTTTTAGAAGTACTTAGCAATAACCACACAGGCTTTGGCTCACCGCACAGAGATCACACTCCCCAGACTATCCACACAGATCTGGTTCCAGGTTGGAGCATCTCCCTTAGCATGCTGGGAGTTCTTGTAGAGGCCCTAATGAGCCCACTTACTTCATTAACTGGGCTCATTAACTCTTCCCCTGCAAGACTCCCAGCACTCCCCCTAGTGGTATAAATCGGCATAAAGCCGGAATCTAGGACATATATACCTTCCATCCTGGATGCAACCTGGTGATTTTACCTGCCTGCTGTCACAATATATATATATATATATACAGTTAGGTCCATATATATTTGGACACAGGTACAATTTTTGTTTTTTTCAGGTACAGTATTTACCAAAACATATTCAAGCTATAGTTATAATGGATATGGGCTGAAAGTGCACACGCTCAGGTTTAATTTGAGGGTATGTACATCCAATTTAGAGGAAGGATTTAGGAATTACAGCTCTTAAGAATAGCCACTCCCCTTTTTCAAGAGACTAAAAGTAATTGGACAATTGAATCAAAAGCTGTTTCGTGGCCAGGTGTGGGCTACCCCTGCGTAATTTCTTCATCAATTAAGCAGGTAAAAGGTCTAGACTTGATTATAAGTGTGGTATTTGCATTTGGAATCTATTGCTGTGAACCTACATCATGCATTCAAATGAGCTGTCCATGCAAGTGAAACTGGCCATTAGGAATGAGCTTCGTGTTCGAGTCGAACTCATGTTCGACTCGAACATCGGCTGTTCGGCTGTTCCCCGAATTGTGAACATTATGGGCCGGTAATGCCAAATTCGAGTGGCGTGTTGCGGCCCATAATTCACTGCGGCATCGCAGTGCATTGCTGGCTGATGATTGGCCAAGCATGCACTATGACCCGCATGCTTTGGCCAATCTCAGCGCGCAAAAAACGGAGAGACATAATTGGCCCAATCCAGGGTGGCTTGGGCCAATTATGTCTCAGGGGGTTTAGTACACACCCCACCCTATATAAGACCGCCTCCGTGGCAGCCTTGTGTAGTGTGTTGCAGTGGTTAAAGAGAGAGCTTACAGAGAGAGAGAGAGACAGTGTAATTTATATTGAGCTAGATAGAGCAGGCAGGCAGGCAGTTAGCTGCAGTTACAGTTTGTAGAGGATATATATGCATCCTAGGTGTTGCATATATATTTATACACTGTATTCAGTTTAGCTAGATCCGTTCCTGTTATTCTCTATACTATGACAGGCAGGCAGGTGATTGTGCTAGCTGCAGTGTTTCACTTAGTGTACTGTGTGCTTTGCATAGCGTTCACCTAAAGCTTACCTGAATACAATTAGTGGTGTTCTCATAATAAAACCACAGGCAGGGAGCTGAATTTATTTAATTTAGTGTACTGCAGTACTTCTGTCCTTTGCACAGCGTTCACTAACTGAAGACAATTGCTGCTTTTCTCATACTAATACCACAACAGGCAGTAGCTGCATTATAATCAGTACAGATATATATATATATATATATATATATATATATATATATATATATATATACATCCCACCTTTGTGGAGCTACATCTCACTGCAGGCCATTAGTATGTCTGGAAGAAGGGCAATAAAAGAGGGCATGCAGGCTCTGTGTCTAGAGGCAACAGTGCTGGTCGTGGACACGGTGCATCCTCATCAGCACGTGGCTGTGGGACACGCTTGTCCTTCTTTTCGGCAGCTGGCCATGTTGAGCCGCAACATGCCCAAGACTTGGTAGAGTGGATGATCAAGCCGTCCTCATCCTCATCCTCCTCATCCTCTCTCACCCAGGCTCAGGGTACTTTGTCTGGCAAAGCAGCTGCCAAAGTGGCCTCTTCCCTCGGCTCAATGGCATCAGTCACTCCTTCCCTAGCCCCACCATGTCCTCTTGAGGAGTCCCCCGAACTGTTTGACCACAGTGTTGGGTACATGCTCCAGGAGGATGCCCGGCATTTTTTTTTTCCATTATTTTTTATTAGATATTTTTCAAAATACAAAGTAAAGTACAAAATAGTACTGAGAATACAAGGAGAACAAGAATACACCATAAGCAACAGGTGACCCAAACATACAATACGCATAGTAATGGGTTGGGTCAAACGGGGGAATAATAATACATGAGTTGAGTGAGCACATATTATACCCTTGGGAGAGCGAGATAGTGTACTTCAGAGAAACAATAATAGTAACAAGAAAGGAAGGAAGGGATAGAAAAAAAAAAAAAAGGGGGGGGGGAGGGGGGGTAATGGATGGATAATCATAGGATGTACATTAAACATTTCCAAACGAGTACAGGTGTCGTTTGCATGCTGCTGCTATCATAAGTAATACGATACCGAAGACATTTTTCTTTTTTTTTTTTTTTTCTTTTTCCCTTCTCCTCTTCTCCCTCTCCCCTTCCCTTCTCTCCCCTCCCTCTCCTTCCCCTTTTCCTCCCTTCTTCCTCTCCTTCTTCCTCTTTCCCTTTTTTTTTTTTATTCTACTTTGCATCAAACCATTCTGCCCATATTTTCCAATGGGTGTCAAACCTTGCCCTTCTGCCATCTCTATTTGCTAACAAAACTTCAAAGGTATAGTTATTTTGTGTAATTTCAAGAACTTCCGAAACGTTGGGGACCTTGTTAGATTTCCAATTTCTAGTTATCAATGATCTAGCTGCTAACAGGAGATGTGTAACTACAATTCGGAGGCAAGGGGGGAATTTTTCAATGCCTAGGTTTAGCAGTGCCAATTCAGGGTTGGGCGGTGTTAGGATTCCTGTAATGCGTGAAATACATCTAAATACATTTCTCCAGAAGCTGGTAAGGTGTTTGCAGAGCCAGAACACATGCATGATGTTACCCACGGCACCACACTCCCTCCAGCACAGCGGAGAGTTAGAGGAAGAGAACTTTGACATTCTATATGGGGTTAGGTACCATCTCTGAGCAATTTTTTGAGTGAGTTCCCAGTGGTTTACGCATCTGGAAGCTTTGTATGTAATTCCAAATGCATATTGCCATTGGTTCGGCGTAAAGGTTTTACCGAAGTCTAATTCCCATTTGTGGTGAGGAGGGGAGAGCGTGAAGTCCAATTTGTTTTGGAAGGGAGTGTAAAAAAGGGAAATCCCTTTAGGGGATGAGAGTTCCTTAATGTAGAATTTCCATAGGTTATCTTGGATAGGTATGTGATGGGACTTTATTGATTTTAGGAAGTGAGAGGTCTGGATATATTTAAAGCGGTCGGTAGGTGGAAGGTCAAATTCCGCTGAAAGTGAGTCAAATGATTTAAGTGTGCCGTTACTATATAGATCGGCTATCCAGGAGATGCCTCTGCCGTGCCAATCAGAGTAGGTAGTGTGTGGGATTGCGTGTGTCAGAATCGCAATGGGAATAGGGATAGTTATTGTACTGGGGGACTTGGAGGCCAAGCCGCACAGGTCTCTCCAAGCCATTAAGGAAGCTTGAAGTGTTAGTGGGAACTGGCGTAGGGAGAAAGGTTTCCATATGTCAAGAATTAGAAGATTGCGCAGATTTAGAGTTGGGCTAAGGGCTTGTTCGATGTTACACCAGAGGATGTCGGAGGATGGGGATATCCAATGCCTGAGTTGGGTAAGTATGGCTGCCCGAAAATAGTCCTTAATGTCAATGAGACCCATCCCCCCCACTGATCTATGTTTAATTAAAAGGGATTTGGAGCATCTTGGTCGTTTATTACCCCAGATATAATGTTTGAGAATGGAATTCAAGGATTTGAGGTGGCTGTTTTTCAGTGGGATGGGCAGTGTTCGGAAGATATACAAAATCTGTGGGAGTAGGAGCATCTTGAAGGAAGCCAGACGGCCCGACCAGGTTAGTTCGACCTTGGATAGTCGGCTTGTCTCCTTGGTCATTTTGTCTATTAAAGGGATATAGTTAGCACCTGCAAGTTTAGAGGGGTCTGCAGTGATTTGGAGTCCTAAGTAAGGTATACTGGATGTGTTCCAGGAGTAGGGAAAGGAATTTTGCAGATGGGATTGGAGGCAAGAGGAGAGGTGTAAGCCTAGTACAAGAGATTTCGTAAAATTTACCTTATAGTAAGATATTTGGCTAAAGTTGTTAAGAATGTTGTGTGCCTGCAGTAGAGATGTCTGTGGCGAGGTCAAGAAAAGGATGATGTCATCCGCAAAAAGGCTTATATTATGTGATCTACCCAGGAACGTGAAGCCCGGCGTACCGGGGTGAGCTCTGATTTTTTCGGCTAGGGGCTCTATAAGGAGATTGAAAATTGATGGGGACAGGGGACACCCCTGTCTAGTACCATTGGTTATACAAAAGGGGAGGGACAACATATTAGAGGTGTAGACCTGCGCACCTGGGGAGGAATAAAGAGCCAAAATAGCCGATAATATACGACCGGAGAACCCAAATTTCCTCAGGACCTGAGTCATGTAGCCCCAATGTACCCTGTCGAACGCCTTCTCTGCGTCCAAAGAGAGTAGCAGAGAAGGCGTCCGACTGGATGTAGCACAATGCACAATGTCTATGACTCTCCTAGTGGCATCTGATGTCTGCCTGCCTGAGGTGAACCCTGTTTGGTCAGGTTTGATCAGAGTTGGCAGGATGGGGAGCAACCTGTGGGCTAATATTTTGGCATAAAGTTTGACATCAGTATTTAATAATGAAATAGGCCTGAAATTAGCCGGCGTGGTAGGGTCTTTTCCCGGCTTTGGGATGGTAACAATATATGCTTTAAGCATTTCAGCGGGAAACGAGGCAGAGGACATTGCTTCAGAAAACACAATTTCCAGTGAGGGGGTGAGGACATCTTGGAAGGTCTTGTAATAACTATTAGGTAGTCCGTCTGGACCTGGTGATTTACCACCTGGGAGAGTTTTGATCGCTTTCCGGATCTCAGGCTCCGTGACGGATGAGTTAAGAGATTCTAACTGTGAGTGTGATAGTGTAGGGAGTGCGAGATCGGCCAAGAAGGATTGAATTGCATCTTCAGTTGGTTGGGGGGTGTTAGGGTCATCTCGTAGGTTATATAAGGAGTAGTAGTAGTCAGCAAAAGAGTTTGCTATCTCCTTCGGATTAAAAATTTTGCTGCTGTCTGAGTTACGAAGTAGAAAGGGGATGTTGACTTTTGCTCTGCGATCTTTTAGTCTCTGAGCTAGGAACTTGCCCGCTCAGTTGCCTGAAGAATAGTGGGTCAATTTTAGAGATTGAACATGTTTATCATATTGGTCTAGTAACAGGAGCCTGAGATCTGAACGCAACTTGGTTAGTTTATTGGCCAGGGAACTGTCAGATGTGTTTTTATTCTGCGTTTCTAGGAGTCTAATCTCTGTGAGTAGGGAGTCTAATTTCTGTGTCCTCTGCCTCTTTGCCCGCGAGCACAGTTGGAGTATAATACCTCTAATAAAAGCCTTATGGGCACACCATACAGTAAATGGGTTAGATACCGAGTGGGAATTTAAAGAAAAGTATTCCTTTAGGTGGTTGGTTAGGGAAACCACCTGAGAGGGTTGTTGGAACAGTCGAGAGTTAGCTCTCCAGATGTAGGCTGGGGTAGAGGGAATTCCCTCATCTACCGTAATGGACACCGGTGCGTGGTCTGACCAGGTGATATCATGAATGGTGGAAGAGGATATTTTCTGCAGCAGGAGTCTATCAACTAAAATCATATCAATGCGTGAGTACGAATTATGCCGGGAGGAGTGAAAGGAGTAGTCTCTTTCATTCGAGTGTTGGCATCTCCAGGAGTCGTACATTTCCTCAGCATGGAGCAAAGATTGAAGGGCCGGTTGGGGGCGTTTTGACTTAGAAGTGGTATCCATCGCAAAATCAACCGTTAAGTTATAGTCTCCACACATTATCAGAGCACCCCGTTTTACCGCCTTGATTTTGCAAAAAAGCTTTTTCAAAAAGCGTAGTTGATGGGTATTGGGCGCGTAGAGATTAACTATTGTGTAGGGGTGGTTATTGAATATTCCCACTAGGATCAGGTATCTGCCATCAGGATCAATGATTGTCTCTTGGAGGGAGAAAGTTACAGAGTCTTTAATGGCAATGAGAACCCCTTTTTGTTTTTTGGAGGCTGAGGCCGTAAGTATGTGTGGAAATTTGTTATGATGAAAGGAGGGGGTATTAAAAGGTGTCCAATGCGTTTCCTGTAAGCACAAAATGTCAGAGCGTAGTTTAAGGGCTTCTTTCCAGACTGAGGCGCGTTTAGCCGGGTGGTTTAGGCCGCGGACGTTGAAGGAAGTTACTGTAATAGCCATGGGTTATAGGTGGAGAAAAGAGGAGACAGTACCTTATCGAGCCCAGGGTTTTCCCACAGAGTCTGTAATTTCCGGATGGTGAGCGCAGATGTCGTACCGGTCGTCTTCAGAGTTAGAAACTTGTTATCCATCTCAGACAGGGTAGGGAAGAAGATAAAAAACATAGAAAATGGGAAAGCAAAAGTCAAAGAACAAACATAAAACTGGTAACATAAAAAGGTAGATTCTTTTAGGAATCTGGTGGCAGATTTACTGCACATTACTCAAAGTGGGGGAACTCGTGGACTTTGAGCTCCAAAGCGATTCAGGAATCTTGTGGATCAGATGGATTATTGCTACTGAGGCATAGAGGCTATGTTTTCTTTTTGTTGTTTCGCTTGTGCGACACGACCTGCCAGGCATCCCGAGTATGGATCTTAGAATTGGAGGGATGATTTTCAGGAATTCGTTCAGGCAAGATATCCCATTCCCGCAGAAGGGTCAGGCCTTCCTCTAGACATGTGATCACTGATGTTTTGCCTTCCCGTGTGATAGTTAGTTTGGTTGGATAGCCCCATCTATATACAATACTATGATTTCGCAGTGCCTTGGTTACGGGCAAAAGAGACTTACGTTTCTGCATAGTATACTGCGAGAGATCCGCAAAAACTTGAATGGCAGAGTATTGTGCAGGGGGTTGAGAGTTCTTGCGAAATGCCAGCGTAAATTGCTCTTTTACATGATAGAAATGCACCCGCATCAACACGTCCCTCGGAACATTGTCCGGGAGGTGGGAAGGTTTGGGGAGGCGGTGGACTCTGTCGATAACCAGTTCCGATTTTGGTGCAGAGGGTAGGAAGGCACCTATAAGGTCCTGGGCGTATTGGTGGAGTTGCACAGGTAGAATTGATTCAGGTACGCCACGCAGTTTAATATTATTCCTGCGTGACCTGTCCTCGAGGTCTGATACTTTAGCTTTGAGCCAGGCCACCTCATCTGACTGATCATTGTGGGAATCCACCAGAGAGTTATAAGAGGATGCATATTCACCCATCTTTTTTTCCACATGGTCAATCCTACCTCCCAGTTCTCCCACCTCAGCTTTGAAGTTTTTCATGCATTCCATCATGTCTGAATGCAGAGAACTACGCAAAGAAATCAGCATGTCTTTTAAGGTTGTGTCTGAGATGGGCTGGTTAGTGGTAGGGAAAGCGTTAATGGTGTCAGCTAGCTCCCTCGTGTCATCCAGTGAACTCTGGTGTGCACTCACCTTGGTGCTTTGAGGAGCAGCAGATAAGCGGGGCTTTGACTTCACAGGGCTGCAGGAGAGAGGTGTTGAGACAGCCGGAGAGTGCCGGAGTGATCCGTCCCTTGAGACAGGGCTTGGTGTGGCAGAGGAGGATCCGCCTGTGGATGTCGGGGAACAGCCGCCGGCGCCATCTTGGTGCGCGCCGCTGCTCTTAGGGGAGAAGAAATCCTCCAGTTTTGCCGGGTGAGCGGCGGGTTTCCTCTTTCTAGCCATCCCCGGATGTCGAGCGGGACAACAGCTACTCGGTGAGGCTGGTGGGGTCGGTCTCAAGTGCCTCAGAATGCTGAGATTCCTGTCGCTAGAGCGGAGCTCTCAGTTCAGCCGTCCATGCAGTTGCGCGGTAGCCACGCCCCCCCCCCGGATGCCCGGCATTTTGAAGGCTCCGAATATGGAACCCAGTTAGAGGAAGGCAGTAACGTGAGCCCAGAGAGAGGGGGTAGTAACATGAGTCCAACAAGGACAGCTATCTGGCAGTCATGTTCCCCCAGCTCAGGGATGTTACAAAACTGGATAGGAATAACCTATTAGTACCTAAAATCAAGGAGAAGAACACAACAACAGATTTGCAATGGTCCTTTTTGACCACCTTTTCTTCTCATTTCTGGTTGGTCAACAGGGTCATACGTAAATACTGGAGAGTGCTTAAGAGCGATCAGGCTTTGGGGCCTATGCTCCCTGAGAGACCTCAAGTCCTTTTGTAGGAGAAACCAAAATCTGAAGGATCTAATAGCACCCAGTGTTGTAGACCCACCTTTGCAGATGAGTATGTTTGGAAATCTAAAAGGTTTTTTTTTTTCCTTGCAGAAGGTGCAAGGTTTGAAAATCATCTAAAACCTTGAAAACTTCCTCTTTCACCTCCGATATCACCTCTAAAGAATATAAAATCTTGAGTTTTATTACATGTGCCACCGTAGGGCTGATATATTTACACCGTTGTCCATACGTAGGAAGGACCACCCGTGCTCTAAAGGTTAGGATAGGGGAACACCTGACTAACATTCGCAAGGGTTTCAAAGATCATAGTATCTCGTGGCATTTTCATCTTTGCCACAATAGAGACCCCTCACTCCTTGAGGTAATAAGTATTGAGGCCTACACCCCTCATTGGAGAGGTAGTGATCTAAAGCGTCAAATATCCCGCAGGGAAACGCGGTGGATTTTTAATTTACAATGTTACTGACCCTTTGGCCTCAACATAGAGTGGGATATAAATTGCTTTATCAATAACAGCTAAGGTCACCACTCTATTCATTTTTCATGTGTCCTCACCCTATTTAAATATTTAGAAATATATAGAAACATATAAATATATCTTTCCCAGTTGTCCAGTTTTATGGGCTATGATATTTTAATCATTTTTTACATATTTTGTGTAAGGGTATTCTCCTGGTTCACCACTAGATGGTAGTATCTATATACACTTGGTGGGATAAACCCCTAGTTTGGGTTCAATATATGTTGAGCATGTATGCACCCATGCACACAACCTAGGGGTTTCTGCTATTTCAGCTGGGACCTCTGAGTTGTAGTGCCGTAAAGGCAAATTGCAGGAGTTGCTTAACAGGCAATGTGGAGCCATTCATGTTTCTAAACATATTAGGGTCTGTGCAATATTTTGAAGGGAATTGCACTAGGCGTAATGTGGTTTTTCATACCAGTGATGGAAGGATATGTATTTTTATTATTTTTCATTATTATTTTATTTTATTTTAATATGTATATTTATTTTTATTTTCATCATAGGAATTCCTAAGTGTGGTATATTATATCCCGTTTGTAACATGTCCTTCCCTCCCTACATATGTTTATATGTGTTATTTTTAAAGATTATTTTTAAATGTTGTTTTTAAAATTTTAGTTCTACATATAAGTTCACTCTTTTATGGTAAACTTTCACATATATTTGTGTTAATTTGAATATGGAGATGGGTTATTATCTTCCGGCAGCTTTCCTATCGATTTAGGGTACCGAGGGAGCATAACATTTATACACGGGTTGCCGGAGGATTTCTTTTCCGGCTTCCGGTGTCATCTACCCTTGCAATTACATAAGCGTGGTAGGTGACGTCTGTTCTTCAGCCTCCTTTCCCAGTGGACGCCTCTTACGACGAAACGCAGCGTCGGGTGGAGCTGTTGAATGTGACGACACTACGCTACAGCTGATCGGCACAGACCGCAGCTGAAGTACCTGTATCGTTTTGTTTGAGCTTGCCGCTCTTATTTGAAAACTACATGATGTCAATTTTTACCCAGGATAAATAAAGGGTATCCTACTTTTTAAAAGGTATTGCACCATGAGGTTTTTATTTCTCTTCCTTTTTTAAAACATTTATCGCGCTGCTTGAGCCATCTGCACCAGCTGACACCTGGAGGGAGCTTTTCTCTTGGAAAAATCTGTGAAGAGGGAGATATCATCCGATTCCGGTGTTTTTTTTGCTGATTGCCCGTGGGATTACTATACGAGTCTGAGCCCCTATAGATCTCCGTCATAGAGATCCATCTGATCCGGTAAGCTGCTATTTCTTCAATTCTCTAATTGAACAAGTTGGATATGGAGTTCTGCTTATAGCTGCTTTGGAGAGCTTATCACACATACACCAGCAGATGTGGTCTTTTGTCTCATTTATGAACTAATTCTATTGGAACTTTTTTGTTTCACTCAAGTGTTATTTTTCACTAGCAGCACTTACATTTAGGATATTTTTCCAGCACAGGATTGTGTTTTTAGTTTGCCTTTTTTCAGTATAAGACTTTGTTTCAGTTTGTTTCGTGTGTGCATATACATATGAACTCATTAGCACTCTGCTTCTTTTGAAGGGTTGCACATTTATATCCTATTTTTTGCACATATATTTAGCGGTTATTCCAGCTATTCCTATTTGTAGCACCCACTAATTTATTCTAATCACTTTTTATCAAGATTTTTTTTATATATAATAGTATTCTGTTCATTCACGATATTATTAATTTCAAGTCACGGTTAGCGCGGATTCTTTTACACTTTTACAATGTTCCCCCAGCTGCAGCATACTGCCAGATTTGCTCCAGTGATCAGGAGGGAGGGGATGATGAGGTCACTGACTCCACGTGGGTGCCTGATAGGAGAGAGGAGGAGGAGGAGGAGGCCCATCTCCAACGGGGAAGGATGCCCTCCAGGGGCCAGCTTAAGGGCAGCACACAGACCGCATCACACCGCAGAGCTCCGCATGTGCAGGGCGCTGCTGTCTCTGCGCGTTATTCCAAAAGTTCTTTGGTGTGGGCCTTTTTTCAGACGTGTGCAGCAGATCGCACCGTTGCCATTTGCAACATATGTCTAAAGTGTATCTCACGTGGCCAAAACATCAGCCGCTTGGGCACCACGTGCTTGACCAGACATATGTCGACCTGCCATGCAGTCTGTTGGCAAGCGCACCTAAAAGACCCACACCAAAGAACAAAGCAGACCTCTCCTTGCTCCTCATCAGCTGGGATCTCCAACCCCACTATACCTTCAGTCCTCTCTGAAACCTGCACTGAGAAGAATAAATGTGTAGAATTCGATGTGTCCCAGCCAAGTACTTGCGGACAATCTGCTATCGGTACACCGACGTCCGATTGTACCAGGCAAATTTCCCTGCCCCAGCTGCATGATCTTTGGCCCTCTACCTGGACAGTGCAAATTGGCTGCTCTTAGGGAAATTCAGTATACGCTATACGTAATCAATTTCTCTTGTGCTAAGAAGCACACATTTTAGCTCTTTTGTATAATGCCTTTTGACTTCTCCCTTGCTTCCCAAGAAAAAACAGACATAGTCTCTGTTATCACATTGCAAGCTCCTCAGACAGTCCTGCCTGAATAGAACATGCTTTTATTTATAGGGTTGACTAGGGATAACAATAGAGACATGGTGGCTTCACAATCAGTCAATCAAGCCCAGGCATTCCTTCAAACAGGAGGTGTTATACAACTCAAACCATAGAACAATGACTATGGGAGTGTATGAGAGTGTCTGTGCAGGCCAGTGTGTACGATTTTACGCCCTTTGTACCTGTTAAAGTGTGCTCTATGGCTCAACAAAGGGACCCACATGTAGTGAGATTGGCACATTAGAAATCGTGAACGCTGTACCGACCAAACGCACGCACACACTTCTGTTTTTACCATTGGCGCGAATCCTTATTCTGCATTGTTCAGAGAACAACGCATAGCTGGATTATACTACCATTCCTGTGTATGGGAGACTATCTGCAGGGACATGTCATGGTCCCTCCACGTGCTGATCAGACATGATATCCCTCCACAAAGGCAGATAGGTATCAAACTGATAATGTCCTCGCATATTGATCATATGCTTGCTTTACTGCATATACAGACTGGTTTTACTGTTGGGGGTTTAGTAACACTTTAAGGAGTTTTTTATTTCACAGAAAACACTACAAATATTGTACTGACTCTATGCACAGTATTTAGGGAATTTGACTAGGCATTATTTTAAACAGGACAGAAAATAAATGCATTGGAATGTATTTATTTCATGGAAAAGTGATTATGTACATAGTGATTACAATGTTGTGCACAGCTTTTAATCAGTGTGCACAGTAAATACAATGTACTGTAACTTGTGAATGGCATTTAATCACTTATTTAAGAGGACTTCCACCAGGCAGATTTTAACCTAGAAATTAAAGTCTAAGTTCACCTTTT
This sequence comes from Rana muscosa, assembly GCA_029206835.1. NCBI lineage: Eukaryota > Metazoa > Chordata > Amphibia > Anura > Ranidae > Rana > Rana muscosa. The sequence continues at coordinate 69,186,151 of CM055119.1, forward strand.
GCACCATTTATTTAGGATGTAACATGGTGCAAATCCCCCCCACTAACCTTGAAGCTGCAGTCCTCCTTGCCCAGCATATGGGGGGGTTTCTCACTCACAGTCACTGTCACTTTTAAATTTTGCACAGCTACTTCATTCATTCACAGAGATTTATGAATGAATGAAGTACAAGTCCCGTCTTCCACTGATGCAGATGGACTTGCAGTTCTCAATAGACTATGAGTGCAGTAATCAGTGCATTTATAGCCCATTGATACTTCCTCTAGCTCTGCAACTGAAAGCATGTAGATATGGGAGATATGGGCAGAGGGCTGGGTTAAGTGCTTGCAGGAGCCTAACATTGCACCCATGATTTACTGATGTCTCACCTGCCTTCCACTGAAGATAGTGAAGTGCAGATTATGCTCCATAAGCTTTTTTTCCAGCCCACTGCAGTTGGGAAAAGTGAAAGCTGAATGAGGAAGAGATGTAATGCATGTTGTTCTGGGTCCTTACTAGGTAGGAATGATTAGGAAATGGATGTTCATTGGTCCCCCTCTCCTTTAACGAGTGTAGCGCCCTTCACCTCTCCCCCTACCTGCCCTTTTGTATGTGTTTTCGGCTCCTCGCAGGGAGGGGAGAGGCACACAGCACCACAAGCCTGTACCCTCCTGAGTAAGGAGGTTGAGAGGTGTTACTTTTCGGGCCTGCCTGCGGCCGGAGTTAAATCCTCCCGAGGATGATTCTCACCTCTAACTTAGATAGATGCAAGTCCTTATCTTTCCCCAGGAATATAACTGTCCACACCAACTGAAAGTCCAACTTCTATATTTATTTCACACAGATAATAAATATGCCTCTTTGAAAGCAGACAGGTTGGGACAAGACACAGGACAGATTAGGTGGGAGGAGGTCCAGGCACAAACTTGAATCATGTTCTTTCACTGTTTAGATTTCACAAACAGCTTTGGCGCATAATCTCTGCCACAGACCGTGAGGTTGGTCTCTGCCACAGACCTGGTGAAGAGAAATTCACTGCCACTGACTTGGAGAACAGGTCACTGTCACTGACCTGGTGAATAGGGCCTTGCCCTATGAAGTCACTGCCACTGACTTGGAGCGAGTAGGGTCACTGCCACTGACCTGGTGAACTTCCTTCTCAAAGCATTGGCCCATGTCAAGGAGAAAACCATCCCTCCGGAGAGTTACCAGAGGCCCTCACCGTCACCACGACTCTGCGCTGGGTCTTCGGAAAGGGTTACCTCCCTGGCCTCCTCATATCAGATATGGGTCCCCTCGCAAGGCGGCACCCTGGGAGCTCTCGATCCCTAGCCAACCCCAGCCGAAGGTTGCTGGGCCCCAGGCCTTCAAAATAGTACCTCACCCCAGACTGCAGGTGTCTGGGATGGAACAGGAACCAGGCCTCTGGGCCTAGGGCACCCGGAGATAACCACCCACACACCCAGGCCGAAGGTGCCTGGGCGTGGATGAAGACGAACGACCCCACACACACCCAGGCTGAAGGTGCCTGGGCATGGACGAACCCTATGGAAGATGGCCGCCCCTTTTTATACCATCTCCCGACAGGCACAGCAGGTTCCCCTGCCCCGCCGTACTGCTGCTGAAAGGGGACAAGAAAAGGCGCAACCCTGTATTGCGGTTCAACCCAGACCCAGGGCGACAGCGCCACCTGTAGGTCCCAGGGAACTACACACCAATACCAACTCCCGTGGTACACAAATGGTCCATTTAACCCTAACAATAGTGTGTCTGAGCCCAACTACCACTCAGACACTCCCCTAAATTGTACACCCCGCTACACGTGTAACACTCAACATTGTGTTCCCAGGCCTGGAAAACATGGCAGGGGGAAAGTGGCAAAGTGGCAAAGAGTGCATGGAAGTGATCAGGCAGCTGTACAACATTTCAATTACTTCCACCTGACAGTCAACAGTTGAATTGTCAGATTTACATGCATTCCCAGTTGCTGTAGCAGCCCTGAGTGTATGCAAAGCCTCCCAATGCTGATGTAGGAGTGTGCAAAACCTAGCCTCTGAAACTCATAAAGAGTGTCATAGTCATTTACCGTATATACTTGAGTATAAGCCGACCCGAGTATAAGCCGAGGTACCTAATGTTACCACAAAAAACTGGGAAAACTTACTGACTCGAGTATAAGCCGAGGGTGAGAATGCAGCAGCTACTGTAATGCCGCGTACACACGATCGATTTTCTCGACGGTGAAAACACCGTCAAGAAAATCGACGGGAAAAATGAGGAACGGCTTATTTCCCTACACACGGACGTTTTTCCTGTCATTTTTTCTCTTGGTCGAGAAAAACGACCGTGTGTAGGCTCCCCGGCAGTGTTTCCCTATGGGAAAACTGCCACGGAAAAAAATGCCGTGAATCATGACGTGAAAAAATAGAGCATGTTCTAATTTTTCTCGTCGTGATTAATGCTGTTTTTCTCGTCGGGAAAAATTACCAAAAGCCCACACACGGTCGTTTTTCTCGTCAAAGAGAAAAAATTTCATTTTTCCCGATGAGAAAAATGGTCGTGTGTACGCGGCATAAGTGGAAGAGGGTCAACAATGCCCATTTGCACGCCTCACTGTGCCCATTGCAACTTCACTAAGCCAATTGTCACTGTGCCCAACCTCACTCTGCCCATTGCCACTTTACTGTGCCCATCCTCACTGTGCCCATCCTCACTGTGCCCCTAAAATTGAAATTGTACCTGAAATTGAGAGGCTGCGGGCGTCCATTCATTGTTTAAAACTCACGGTCTCTTCCTGGTCCCTTCCGTGATAGGCGGAACTGTGTCTGCTTAGAAAACGCCTATCATGAACGTTCTCTCATCCTCAGTTTCCCAGCAGACACTGTGTTCAGTGTTCCGCCAATCACGGGCGTCCTCTTGTCCGAGGATGAAAAGGCGTCCGTGATTGGCGGAACACTGAACACAGTGTCTGCTGGGATGGGTGAGGATGAGAGAACGTTTGTGATAGGCGATTCTCAGCAGACACAGTTCCGCCTATCACGGAAGGGACCAGGAGGAGACTGCGAGATTTAAACGATGGACGCCGCAGCCTCTCAATTTTTTTCAGGTACACTGACTCGAGTATAAGCCGAGGGGGGCACTTTCAACCCAAAAAAAGGGCTGAAAATCTCGGCTTATACTCGAGTATATACGGTATATGAATTTTGGCATTGATTGTGCAACAGATTTTCCAAGATTTTCAGCAATAACCAGCAGCATCTAACTTTCCCTGGGAATTCTCTGTATCTTTTAGTGTGTTTATGTGTAAATATAATTAGCTGTTTTCAGCATTCAGCACCAGACAATAGCACCTAGCTTTCCCTGCCTTCTGTTGTCTTTCTTTAATTATCAAGGAACCATGAATTTTATTGGGAGGCAGCTGGCAAATAAGAAAATCCTCATGATTGGTCCTTCTAAGCCACCTGACCACAGTTCAGAAGTTAGGATGTATGTTACTGATAACTGGGGGCCTATGTCTATGGGCATGAACAGTCACATTAGTTAGCTTTTTTTCTCTTTGCAAACTGCACATGCCCTACTCCTTGAGTTAGCCAGCGTCAATGTCTTCTATTGCCGCTCTATAACTCCAGTTCTTTGATACAGAATTTAGAATTGCAAGTAGATACAGCACCCATGCCCTGCTCTGGACAAATGTAGTGTATAGCTCTGCTGTAGCCAGCTGAGCTGCAATACATTTTTTAGTTTAATTTTTTTTTAATTAAATTATTATACAATTACAAAATCTCACATACTTTCCAAAAACAGTTATACATTTCATTCATAGAAACACAAAGAATCACAATAAAAACACAGAAAACACACAAGAATTAATCCATCCCATAACATATACTCCTTTTAATTCCTCAAGGTAAAAAAGGAGAAGAGGCCGTAGAGTGGAAGCAACAATACCCAAAACCCCACACCCTACAATGGAGACGAAAGTCAGAACACTCAATCTTCAAAAGACACTCCCAGACTGAGCCTGAATTTATGGGTGTGCTTCTGGCACCAAAAACCAGACAAGCAGCCTCTGACAAGTAAGGGCCGGGGGCAATTTATTTCCAGCGGATCCTCCAGGAGTTATTGCTACACAAAAAGAAGAAAAGGTGAAGGATAATTGGAAAACACTAGAAAAACGGTTCTTTCAAAAATGGGAGTGTTTTCAGCTGAAACCATATACAGTATATAGATTCTTATATAATAAATTAATTAGGTAATTCCAAAGATGGACAATGAAATGTTGGACACTCAATACCCTGTATTTACATTATTTAAAATACTTTTCACATTTGTTCTGACCCATAGTATTATCGATGTGCACACAAACTGCTCAGCTACCAGTCTGTTAAAGTAATGTATAGACCATAGTCAAATACCCAACACCAAGACTAACTGATTATGCTCAGTAAGATGTACTTTATTAGCAGTTTTGACAGTAAAATTTAACCTGCACTATTGTAAAAAAATAAATAAAAATAGTACAGATTTTAGAATACGGCATGTAATTGTGGAACATTTCTACTTGATAATATTCAGCTTCTAGCACTGTACTTGAGTTTTATCAATATCTGCCTTGTATCCCTAATACTTTTATTGTTTTAGTTTATTAATTTCTTTTCATTTAATACTGAATGGGTTAAGCAATCCTTGAGGAGCAAGTTAACATAAAGAATGTGTTAAAAGATTCTTAACTATTGCAGCATGTAGATATAAAATATTCCCGAAAGAATTACCCTCATTAATATTCTAGTCACAGTCTGCATTAAAACCAGCTTATTGTTTTCTGTTTAAAAAGGATTTACTTCAGTTTAGACAGTGAAGATCTCCAAAGGCGCTTTCTATAAAACCACAAGGAAAAGCACAAATAAATTCCAAGTATTGTAGCATTTACAACTGTTTATTATTTTATTTCTATATATGATTTTAAGGGATATGAATGTCTTAGTCATTCAGAATCATGGGCAGACAGAGTAGCTCAATTAGATAACATTAAATAGCTTTTTAGACTGTGAAAGAAAGTGGTGATATTAAACATAATGTTGATTTATTCATGGCAAACCACTAAACCAGTTCAAAACATGGCATATTTTTCAAAACATTAATTATATATTATGCACTTCAGCATGTAACAATGTATAGAATAATTTAGAAGACCAACATATGTGAATTTTCATTCCCATTACAAATAATTGATATTCAGTTTTTTGATTCCTTCTGAAAAACTTGTACATTGGTCAATTTTAAATCAAGTGGTTGTAATCCAGACCAATATTCTCCATAAGGTGTGACTTACAGTATGTGAGGCTATTACTGTAAAATAATACATAGATGTGGGTATCTCATTTCATATGAATGTGAACCTTTTTGCGCGATCACTTAATAAAAATAAACTTCTTGCACTGTGTTTGCATGTCCCCTTGAATTATGTTATATTTGCCTATAGTCATATACCTCTTACAGGAAAGACAGAAAAGGGCTGTTACCCAATGTTGATATAACTAGAGATTTGACTACTTTATAAGCCTCCACATTTACACTTATTTTACTTGGTAATTAAGGCTTGGACATATAACCATGTCCCGTCCGGTCAATGCATATATACAGTCAGACGGAAGCAGCGCAGATGCAGGTGGCCATACCAGTATGTACTCCCACATCAGCTGCTCATGCTCACTCTCTAGAGCACACAGTGGCCTGATGCGTTGACCCACTGTGTCCACTGGACACAGATAAGGGTAAAGGGGCGCTGTGATTGGCCCTGTACCATGAGATCGCTATGACCAATCACAGTGTATTAGAAAGGGGTTTTTGGGACTTTGAGAGAGGCACAGGACACGTGGTAGGAGAAATTATAAAATTGTTTAATTGACATATGAACAAAGCATACCTCGTAAACATATGATACATGGTTGAACATAAGTATTTTTGTCTATATGCAAGGCAATGGCATACAGAAAAGAAGGATTCATATATATATATTTAAATCACATAGTATCCCATAGAAGTAATTCATGTAAAAAGCCAAATGCTTATTGAGTAATGGATACAAATGAGTTCTAAGATACAAATGAATCACAGTTGAGGTCAAGCTATGTGTTGGGTACATGATGACATTGATAGGCTCGACATGTTTCTTGGCCACGTGGCACTCATCAGGAGAAAACACATAGCATATATGAAAAAAAAGGAAAAATGGTATCAAATAGGATCTAATATTTTGCCCGGATAGTAAAAAAAAAGGTAGGGGCAAGGGGAAACAAGATGTATATCTTCCTGGAATACTTACGTATAAATTGCTCCAAATAAGCATTGTTGCAAGTCAGAATCTACGAGGCAAGTCTGTCCCGGGAGCTGAGGGAATGAACCCAACGAAGAAACGAGCGCACCAACACACCCCAGGAGCACCCTCCAAACGCAATAGGCAAGGGTGAAAAAATTCCAAATATGTCTGTAGAGTAAATCATATTGGACCAATGTGTGAATGGTACCAGTATATACATACAGTATTCATGAACTAAAGACCAACACCCATTATACCCCCACTGGGAGTTTTGTTCACATTTGGCTTCTCTCCTCACACATGCACATCATGTTGCAGAGCATGTCTCTATGCAATACTAGCTCCTTATGCCTTTGTCTCGCAGGTTGTTTTTTTTTCACAGTGAGGATGGTGTGTTCAGGGTGATGTGCAGTGTTAGTTTTCTGCCACACATAGCTTTTTGCTTTTAGGCCAAAAAGTTCAATTTTAGTTTCATCTGACCAGAGCACCTTCTTACACATTTTTACTGTGTCCCCCACATGGCTTTTCACAAACTGCAAACATAACTTTTTATGGCTTTCTTTCAACATTGGCTTTCTTCTTGCCACTCTTCCACAAAGGCTAGATTTGTGGAGTGCACAACTAATAGTTGTCCTGTGGACAGATTCTCCCACCTGAGCTGTGGATCTCTGCAGCTCCTCCAGAATGACCATGGATGCTTTTCTGATTAATGCTCTCCTTGCTCGGCCTGTCCATTTAGGTAGACGACCATGTCTTTGTAGGTTTGCAGTTGTGCCATACTCTTTCTATTTTCGAGTGATGGATTAAACAGTGCTCCATGAGATGTTCAAAGCTTGGGATTATTTTATAACCTAACCCTGCTTTAAACTTCTCCACAACTTTATCCCTGACCTGTAGGGATGAGCTTCAAGTTTGAGTCGAACCCATGTTCGACTCGAACATCGTCTGTTCAGCCGTTCGCCGAATTTTGAATATTATGGGCGGGTCGAGTGTCGCGTCGTGGCCCATAATTCACTGCGACATCTCAGTGCATTGCTGGCTGATGATTGGCCAAGCATACACTATGACCCGCATGCTTTGGCCAATCACAGAACGGAAAAAACGGAGAGCCATAATTGGCCAAAGCCAGGGTGGCTTTGGCCAATTATGTCTCAGGGGGTTTAGTACACGCCCCACACTATATAATTCCGCCTGCGTGGCGGCATTTTGTAGTGTGTTGCGCTGCTAGTTAAAGACAGACAGAGAGAGAGAGACAGTGTCATTTAATTTGAGTTAGATAGAGCAGGCAGGTGAGTCAGTTAGCTGCAGTTACAGTGTGTAGAGGATATATATGCATCCTAGGTGTTGTACAGGGATGAGCCGAACACCCCCCTGTTCGGTTCGCACCAGAACCTGCGAACAGACAGAATGTTCGCATGAACTTTAGAACCCTATTAAATACAATGGACTCGAACGTTCGAAATCTAAAGTGCTAATTATAAAGGCTTATATGCAAGTTATTGTCCTAAAAAGTGTTTGGGGACCCGGGTCCTGCCCCAGGGGACATGTTTCAATGCAAAAAGAAGCTTTAAAAACTGCAGTTTTTTCGGGAGCAGTGATTTTAATAATGCTTAAAATTAAAAAATAAAAGTGAAATATTCCTTTAAATTTCGTACCTGTGTATAATATGCATGTAAAGTGGCGCATGTTTCCCGTGCTTAGAACTGTCCCTGCATAAAATGTAATTTTTGAAGGAAAAAAAGTCATTTAAAACTCACTCGCGGCTATTAATGAATTGTCGGCTTCCGGCAATACATATAAAAGTAATTGATAAAAAAAAAAAAAGCGTGGGGGTCCCCCAGAATTCAATTACCAGGCCCTTTGGGTCTGGTATAGATATTAAGGGGAACCCCGCCGCAAATTTAAAAAAAAATGCGTGCGGTTCCCCCAAATATCCATACCAGGCCCTTCAGATCTGGCATGGATTTTAAGGGGAACTCCACCCTAAATTTTTAAAAAAATGGCGTGGAGTCCCCCCAAAAATCCATACCAGACCCTTATCTGAGCACGCAACCTGGCAGGCTGCAGGAAAAGAGGGGGGACGAGAGAGCGCCCCCCCCTCCTGAACCATACCAGGCCACATGCCCTCAACATGGGGAGGATGTCCCCATGTTGATGGGGACAAGGGCCTCATCCCCACAACCCTTGCCCGGTGGTTGTGGGGGTCTGCGGGCGGGGGGCTTATCGGAATCTGAAAGACCCCTTTAACAAAGGGGACCCCCAGATCCCGGCCCCCTCCCTATGTGAATTGGTATACGAGAAAAGGAACCAACGATTGCAGAATTGTAAGTGTTGACAGTCACCACATCCCTAATTTGTATGAAATGTTGGAAAAACCCCCATTGGAGGTGGGACTTTAAAAGTGACTGACAACACACAGACATATATCAAAAATATATGAATTTAATCATCAAGTATAAAGAATTGATTACACAGACAGTTTATAATAAAAAAATACATGAATTAAATACAGATCCACAAAAAACAGTTTGCATTCAAAAAGAGAGAAAAAAATGACATGTTATGGTCAGACCCGACAGCTGTTTCGGTTACCCTTCTTCGGGGGTTTTGTAGACACAAAAAGTCAGGAGTTGTCTATAAAAGGACAAATTCCATTAAATACATAATGCTATTGTGTGTATATATACATAAAATTATTTACATAAATAAACAAAGCATAACAAATATATATGTAAGAGTAGATAGATAAATATTTGCTTACAAATATTTCCAGACGTAGTTTGATATTCCATGCATAAATAGGGCATGCGTGTTGCTGTGTACGTGGAGCGAAAGAAAAAACGCACCACAAAAAAGGGGGGGCTCAAGGTGGAGCGGGGTCCAAAAAATGCCTTCATACAAGGGTCCCCAATGGTAACAAACGATGGAGCAAAAAAAGACTCTAATGAAGAGTCTTGATTTCTGCAAAACATATACAAACAAACCCATAATGTTAATTACTATCCTCATTTGGATTAAAATTAAAACCAAATAAAAATATCTTCAAAAAACATCTTCAAAAAACACCTACCAGTAACCCTTCATTTCAATAAATAAAATAAAAAGAAGAAAGAAGCGACTCTTGTCAACTCAAGAAAAAAATAGGAGATCTCTCATTCATGAGAGATTGCATAGATTATGCATTCCTTTGGTAGTGGAATTGTGTATAGGAACTGTCTTCTAATTATTGAAGGGAATTGCTGTGAAAGAGAATAAAGGTGCAAATAAGCACCATTAGCATACACTAGAAGAAGAGATAGTAATGTCAAAGATGACCTAAAAACATCTAACCGGGTGGGTGACAATATGTACCTGTTTAGCTCCTTCAGACTGTGACCGGTGCCGTGTCCCGTGCCCGTACAGATCTCCATTTGGCAAGATGGGCTTTAAATGGCGTCTTAATGAGCAGCCACAGCTGTGTAGGCGGGCGGCGCAAGACACAGGAGTATGATGACGTCAGTGCGCATAGCGTCGCTTGAGTGTAAATGTCAAGTCTCTGATGTGAGGTCGAGTAGCAGAGAGGGCGCCCCTTGCGGCCGAGTGCAGCACAGCCCTGAAGATGACACAGGGGATGTGGTGCCCACAGAAGCACGGGTTGCCTGGTAGGTAGTGCTGGTTGCCAGGAACTTGGTAGGACAGGCAGACTGCAGGACAGCAGGCGTGCTTAGGAGGTCCAAAGGGTAAGGACCAATGGAATGTTCCGATAACAGGGTCAAAGCCAGGCCAGAGGGTCAAACACAGCAAGACAGTCCGATAACACAGCAGAGCTGAGTCTTAGCACAGAAGACAAGGTAAGCGGAGTCCGTTAGCCAGGCCGGGGTCAGGTATACGCTAGGAAGTCAACAGGAGCAGGTCAGGCAAGCCGGGTTTGGTACACAGGAGATCAGACAGGCAGGAGATGCAAGACACAGGAACACAGGAGAAGCTGACGATAATCCAGCAAATGCAGACACTAGCAGACTTCCTTATATAGGCCCATGTGACCTGCTTGTAGAGATACTGGGTCCTAGAGCCCTTCTCCTGCCAGAGATGCTGGGTCCTAAAGTCCTTCGCCTGCTGTTGGTTCCCTGACAGTGCCCCCCCCCCAAGGGGCAGCCTCCGGATGCCCACCCGGGCCCATCTTTCAGGGTATCTGGCACGGAATCTCTGGAGAAGTCTAGGAGCATGTATGTTGCCTGCAGGTTCCCAAGAATTCTCTTCTGCTGGATAACCCTTCCATTTAATAAGAAATTGAATAGTCCTACCTCTTTTGCGACAGTCCAGGATGGATTCTACCTCGAATTCGGCTTCATCTCCCACTGAGACTGGAGGCGGAGGGTCTTCTTCTCTTCCTGGAAAAGGACTAGAGACAACAGATTTAAGAAGAGAAACGTGAAACACAGGATGCACTTTATACGAACTTGGTAGTAACAGTTCAAAAGCTACTGGGTTAATTTTTCGTTTAATTTCGAATGGACCGATAAATCTTGGACCCAATTTCCGGGAGGGGCAAGGGAGCCTGAGATTTGCTGAAGAGAGCCAGACCTTATCTCCAACCTCAAAGCTAGGACTCTCTCCTCTCCTCTTGTCATATTGTTTCTTGTAGTCCTCTTGCGCTTTCTGCATGGTTAGCCGGAGGGTTTGATAATTAGCCTGAATGGAGCTTATCCTGTCTTGAACTGCTGGAACTGAGGCTTCCGGAATGACATTAGGTAGAAATGAAGGATGGAAACCGTAGTTGGCCCAAAACGGAGATTGATTGGTGGTTGAGTGTACTGCATTGTTGTAAGCAAACTCCGCACAAGGGAGTAGAGAGATCCAGTCGTCCTGGGAGAAGGAGCAGAAGCAACGCAAATATTGTTCTAAGGTCTGGTTGGTCCTTTCAGTTTGACCGTTGCTTTGGGGGTGATAGGCTGAGGACAGGCACACCTTGATTGATAGTGCTTTGCAGAGCTCTCTCCAGAACCGGGAGGTGAACTGTACCCCTCTATCAGACACAATGCTGTCAGGAAGGCCATGGAGCCTGACTATCTCCCTTATGAAAATTTTTGCTGTTTCTGCAGCAGAAGGAGTTCCTGCCATGGGCAAGAAGTGCGCCATTTTGGATAGACGGTCCACAACTACCAGGATTGTTGTAGATTCTTCGGATGGGGGCAACTCTACTATAAAGTCCATAGATATATTTCTCCATGGTAGTTCTGGCACTGGCAGAGGACGTAACAGACCCCACGACTTGACATTGGACCCTTTATTTCGCTGGCAGGTAGTGCAGGAGCTAACAAACTCCCTGCAATCAGATTTCAAGGTAGGCCACCAGAAGGATCGTTGGATAAGATCCGTAGTTTTCCGCACTCCGAAGTGGCCAGCGAGTTGGTGGTCATGCAAGGTCTTCAGTACCTGTATTCGGGTTTGTTGCGGAACGAAGATCTTGTCCTGATGCCAGAGGTACCCTTCCTGGTTTCTTAGAGAGGATGCTTCTGGTTCCTGGCATTGGAGGGAAGCCTGTTCAAGAGAAGATCTTAGATCGGGTTGGATCAGAAGAAAGTTCTGAGGTGACAGGATTGTACTAGATATTGTCTCCTCCGGAGTATCGGGAAACATTCGGGATAAAGCATCAGCCTTTCCGTTCTTGGAGCCGGGACGGTAGGTGATGTGGAAGTTGAACCTTGAAAAGAACAGAGCCCAGCGGGCTTGACGGGGTCTCAGACGTTTGGCAGTACGGAGGTATTCGAGGTTCCGATGATCTGTAAATATCATTATGGGGTGAGCAGACCCCTCAAGAAGGTATCTCCACTCCTCTAAGGCTGTTTTAATGGCCAAGAGCTCGCGGTCTCCTACATCATAGTTCCTCTCGGGCTGGCTCATTTTCCGCGAGGAGAAGGCCACGGGGTGAAGCAAGGACTTGGGTCCCTGGCGTTGTGAAAGGACTGCCCCTGTAGCTACTTCTGAGGCATCGACCTCCAAGATGTATGGCAGGGCAGGCTCAGGGTGTTGAAGGATTGGTGCAGAGGTAAACAATAACTTTAGTCTCTCGAAAGCAGTTTGGGCTTCGGAGGACCACTGGAAACGGGTATGTAAGCGGGTCAACTGGGTAATGGGTGAGATGATGGAGGAGAAGTTTCTTATAAACCTCCTATAGAAGTTCGCAAAGCCCACAAACCTTTGCACCCCTTTCTTATCTGATGGAGTTGGCCAATCCAGGATTGCCTGCACTTTCTGTGGATCCATAGCTACACCGCCCGTGGAGATGATCAGTCCTAGGAATTGTATTGATTTCTTCTCGAAGTCACACTTTTCCGCTTTCACATAAAGTCCATGTTTTCTTAGTGTGAGCAGCACTGTCTTTACATGGGTCCGGTGGAGCTCCAGAGTAGCCGAAAATATGAGAATGTCATCCAGATAGATGATGACGAAGTAGTCAAGATATTCCCGGAAAATATCGTTGACGAAGTGCTGAAACGTCGCCGGGGCATTACAGAGCCCAAAGGGCATTACAAGATACTCGAAGTGTCCGAACCTCGTTCTGAATGCTGTCTTCCATTCATCGCCCTCACGGATCCGAACAAGGTTATAGGCACCCCGGAGGTCGAGCTTGGTAAATACTTGGGCCGTACGGAATCTCTGGAAAAGTTCAGGAACTAATGGCAGTGGGTAGCGGTTCTTTATTGTGATTTTATTGAGCTCCCTATAATCCACGCATGGTCTTAAAGACTTGTCTTTCTTCTCGACAAAAAAGATTCCGGCACCGGCAGGAGAGGAGGAAGCTCGGATGAAGCCCTTAGCCAAATTTTCATCGATATATTGTCGCAGAGTTCCCAATTCCATTTCAGAGAGAGGGAATATTCGTCCAAATGGAATCTCGGCCCCTGGAAGTAATTCTATTGGACAGTCATATGGCCGATGTGGTGGTAGAACGTCAGCTTTTTTCTTATCAAAGACATCCAGGAATTCTTGGTATGCCTGGGGTATATTCTGGTTAGTGGTAGATACAGGGTGGACTGTCAAGCAACTGGTAATGTCTCTGGGTTCAGGAATAAAGCAATGCTGCTGGCAATAGGGAGAGGTGAACAGGACCTCCTTCTTGATCCAATTGATCTGAGGGTTGTGGGCTTGGAGCCATGGAATTCCTAGGATAACTGGAGACATAGGCGAGCTTAGAGCGTCAAAGCGTATGAATTCCTGATGGCCATCAGGAGTGGTGATAAGCAGAGGGACAGTCTCCTGGGTAACAGGGCCAGAACTAGGCAATGTGCCATCAGCCAGGCGGACTTCAAGTCCCTGTTTCTTTTGGAGGAGGGGCAGCTTCAGGTTTCTCACCAGGTTCAAGTCCACAAAGCAGCTGCAAGCTCCAGAATCAATAATGGCCTGCAGCCGGATCTCTTCTTTTCCAAATTGCAGCGTAATGGGTAGCACTAGGTGTGAAGGAGAAGCTCCGGAAACCTGGAAATACACCGGAGGGTAGGAAGGTGGCTTCTTGGGCCTTCTGGGGCAGTTATACAAGAAATGTCCGCTTCCTCCACAATAGAGGCAGAGCCTTGATTGCATACGATGACGCCTTTCATCAGGGGATAATGCGGAACGTAGCAGGCCGATTTGTCTAGGAACTGGGATAGAAGTACCAGTGGGAGCAGGCACTGATGAAGTGGAAACCTTAGGCGGCATCATGGCGGGCCTGGAGGACTGAGCTCGTTCGGACTGTCTCTCACGTAAACGTCGATCCAGCTGGATGGATGACTGGATGAGATCCTCAAGTGTAGTGGGGACCCCAATCCTGGCCAGCTCATCTTTGAGAGACTCAGAAAGTCCTAAGCGGAACTGGTGCTTGAGGGCAGCCTCGTTCCAGCCTGTGTCTGCGGACCACCGACGGAAGTCCACGGTATAGTCCTCCACTGGTCGACTACCCTGCTGTAGTGAATGCAGAGCGGCTTCGGCGGTGGCTGTACGCTGGGGGTCCTCGTAGAGTTGTGACATGGCTGCCAGGAATGTGTCCACTGTGTTAATGACTGGGCTTCTTTGTTCCCATAAACTGTGGGCCCAGGTCTGGGGTTCATTAGATAGCAGGGAGATGAGGAACCCGACCTTAACAGTTTCTAAAGCAAAAGTCCGGGGCTGCAAGGATAGGTACAATAGGCAGGCATTCCTGAAGGATCTAAACTTTCTTCGATCCCCGGAAAACCGTTCAGGGACAGGAACACGGGGTTCTGGAGGAGGGAACACCATCGTAGGAGCCACAGAGGAACGTACGTGGGTGGAACTGGGAGAAGCTGGGACCGGGTCCGCAGAAGCAGATGACTCTGACAGGTGTTGCAATCTCTCCTCTAGCTGGAGGTATCCTTCTTGCAGTGTCTGGATTGCTTGGGTCAGAGTAGCGGCCTGTTGACATAATGCCTCTAACGGGGACGCTCCTCTGCCGGCCTCAGACATGGCTGGATTATACTGTCAAGTCTCTGATGTGAGGTCGAGTAGCAGAGAGGGCGCCCCTTGCGGCCGAGTGCAGCACAGCCCTGAAGATGACACAGGGGATGTGGTGCCCACAGAAGCACGGGTTGCCTGGTAGGTAGTGCTGGTTGCCAGGAACTTGGTAGGACAGGCAGACTGCAGGACAGCAGGCGTGCTTAGGAGGTCCAAAGGGTAAGGACCAATGGAATGTTCCGATAACAGGGTCAAAGCCAGGCCAGAGGGTCAAACACAGCAAGACAGTCCGAGAACACAGCAGAGCTGAGTCTTAGCACAGAAGACAAGGTAAGCGGAGTCCGTTAGCCAGGCCGGGGTCAGGTATACGCTAGGAAGTCAACAGGAGCAGGTCAGGCAAGCCGGGTTTGGTACACAGGAGATCAGACAGGCAGGAGATGCAAGACACAGGAACACAGGAGAAGCTGACGATAATCCAGCAAATGCAGACACTAGCAGACTTCCTTATATAGGCCCATGTGACCTGCTTGTAGAGATACTGGGTCCTAGAGCCCTTCTCCTGCCAGAGATGCTGGGTCCTAAAGTCCTTCGCCTGCTGTTGGTTCCCTGACAGTAAAGCACTCTAAAGCGAAACTGAAAGAGCCGCGAGCGGAAGTGCATACATGTATAGAAGCACCGACACCGGAAACACAGAAAACAAGCCAACATCCACAGACTGCGACGGGACGTAGATGGTACATATAATATCAATCCATCCATTAAAGCTCAAATCAATGTATATATATGTATATGAGAAAAGGGAAAGTGCGAAGAAAGGGGAGGTATTATTTTTCTATATTGTTAAATTAGAACAGAGACCAGATTGACTATATTGGCTTTTTACTGTTTAAACCTTACATATTGTATTATATCTCTATGGTCATTTCATGTTCAAATATTATTCAGATCCAATTGGACCACTAATTGCATAAATAGTAACATGCCCATATATGTTCCAATAGCGTTAATGATATTATACTTGTATATGTTGAAGGTTAAATAAATCAAAAACAATATCTAACACACATAAAAACCTTTGCCTCTGATTCCATTGTTGTCATGATCAAATACAATGACAAAAACTGGATGAGAAAAAAATGATCCCTTAGAGCAGACACAAAGTCATGTCACCCGGAAAAGGGGGACCCCCGCGCATTGAATGCCAAACGCGGCCTCAATGTGACAGCAATTGGCAGATAATGCGCGCCGACGCACGTGTGCAAAAAGAGAATTGTTTCGTATCAAAACAGGGGGAAAGAAATGTGTCAAGAGATCAAACTGAATTGATCATCCAGACACATAACCCCCTACGTGCGTTGTGTAGAAAGCTAAAGACCCAGCAAGCCCAACACAGCAGGCACACAAAAACCTATAACGCAGTGAAAAAAAAAAAAAAGGATTATAAATAATACGCTAATATATATAACTAATAGATCTATATTCCTATTCTTCCCACCCGCCAGAGGAGAAGCCCTCCAGAAAGGGGCGATAACTTATAAGTTCATTTAACCCAGGTGGTAGGGTGGCATTCAAAATAAAAATCCATTTTGTTTCTCTCTGTAAGAGAGTTCTATTCCAATCTCCTCCTCTATTGTTGGGATGGATCCTGTCCAAGATTAGAAATTAAATTCTTGGAATTTTGCTGTTGTGAATATCTCTAATATGCCGTCCTAGGGGAAGATCTGGGTCACATTTTTTCATACAAGTGATGTGTCTAGCCGCTCTTTTAAAGAATGGCTGTTTGGTTTTGCCAATGTAGAAAGATCCGCATTGGCATGAGAGTAAATACACAACTCCTTCCGTTTTACAGTTAGCAAAGTGGGTTGCTTTGAAGACTTTTCCATTAGGTAGTATTGCTTTATTGTCAATATTCATATACTGGCATAAATTACAGCCTCCACATCGAAATGTACCTGGTCGCCTACATGGATCAGTACGGAATTCACCTGTGTACTCACTCTGTACTAGATTATCCCTTATTGAGTTTGCTCTACGATAGGTGATTAGGGGTTTGGCTGGCACAAATGGGGCCAATGATGGATCAATTTTTAGAAGATGCCAATATTTGGAAACAATCTTCCTAATCTGGTCACTCTGTCTGTTAAATTTGGTAATAATACGTACATCATTTGGATACGATTTCTCGAGCCTATTGATCGGTTCTCTTTTGGTCAGAAGTTGATCTCTAGATTTGAGAGTGGCTCTTCTGAATGATTTTTTGAGACTGCTGAGGTAATATCCTCGTATCAGAAGGCGATCTCTAAGGGCATTAGCCTCTCTCTGAAAGATAGCATCACTTGTGCAATTCCAGCGTAGTCGCAAATATTGCCCAAATGGTATTGATCTCACAAGAGGTGTAGGCTGTGCACTTTCAGCGTGGAGTATGGAATTACAAGCTGTATCTTTGCGATAAAGAGCACTTGATAATTTTCTATTTGCGTCCTTTAGTATAGTAATATCTAAAAAATTGATAGACACGTCGCTGTAAGTCATGGTAAATTTTAAATTGTAAGAATTGTCATTCATAGCATCTAGACATGACAACAATAATTCCGGGGTGCCTGCCCACACAATAAAGATATCGTCAATGTAACGACTAGAGTTGACAATCGGTTTGGTAAATGGTAAAAGTGTTTCTTCTGATAAAAAGTTTTGCTCCCACTCCCCCAGGTACAAATTGGCGTAAGATGGGGCGCAACAAGTCCCCATTGCCACGCCTTGTACCTGGAGGTAGTGGGACCCATCGAAAGAAAATGCATTGCAGGTAAGAATATGCTCCAGTGCAGAGAGCAAAAACCGATCAAAAGCACGATTATCCCGATGGGACTGGGACAAAATGTGTCTGATAACCCCAATGCCCCGCTGGTGGGGAATGGAGCTGTACAGAGCTTCTACATCAACAGCCACCGGAAGGGCATTGGGAGGTACCGACATCTCATCCAATTGATTTAATAAATGCATAGTATCTTTAACAAAGGAGGGTAGATTATTTACGTATGGACAAATTTGTTCATCGATAAATTTACTTAGATTCTCAGTAATACTACCACATCCTAAGACAATAGGACGACCTGGGGGCAAAGTTTTGCTCTTATGCACCTTAGGGAGACTATAAAAAGTCGGAATTCTGGGATGAAGAGTTCTTATAAAGTTCCAAATTTGGAGATTGATGATTTTATTGGTGTATGCCTCATCAATCAACAAATAAAATGCATTGTTGAACTTAGTAATCTGGGTTTTGGAGATACGTTTATACCAATCGTTGTTATTTAGTATTTTTAAACACATTTCTCTATATTGGTGATTCTCCATGATTACGATATTGCCCCCTTTGTCTGCTGATTTTATTGTTAATTGAGTTTGTTTGGTAAATTCTTCAGAGCCTTATTTTCTCCTTCCGTCAAATTAGATGGAATTTTATGATTCAGATGAAGTTTTTTAATGTCTCTAGTTGTCATAGACAAAAATGCGCCCAGATTGACATTGGTACCAATGGCTGGAAACTTGTCAGATTTCTTTTTTAATAATGATTGAATTTTGGGTAAGGTGACCTTTTTCGTGGTCACGGATGGTACCTCCCCCTTCAATAGACTCTCTAAATCTATATTATCAATAAGGTCCGCACCACCATGGTCCATGGACAGATCTACAAGAATTTGAACATCTTGTTCATGTTGAACTGCAGTTTTATCTTCCTCTATAGTTGGGACTGCTGTTTTTGTATACATACTTTTCAATAATAGAGTCCTTGAAAATAACTGTAGATCTTTTGTCGGAAATTGAGCGTTGTGAGGATGAGGAAAGGGAAGAGTTAAGTGAAACATTGGATCCCCTATCAGTGACTGCGCCCTTCATTTTGTTGAATCTAGGGCGTGAGCTTTTGATTCAAAAGCTTATCATTGGCAAAGAAATAGTAACCCTCGCTCACGCCCTAGATTCAACAAAATGAAGGGCGCAGTCGCTGATAGGGGATCCAATGTTTCACTTTCACATATACAGGTCCTTCTCAAAAAATTAGCATATTGTGATAAAGTTCATTATTTTCTGTAATGTACTGATAAACATTAGACTTTCATATATTTTAGATTCATTACACACAACTGAAGTAGTTCAAGCCTTTTCTTGTTTTAATATTGATGATTTTGGCATACAGCTCATGAAAACCCAAAAATCCTATCTCAAAAAATTAGCATATCATGAAAAGGTTCTCTAAACGAGCTATTAACCTAATCATCTGAATCAACTAATTAACTCTAAACACCTGCAAAAGATTCCTGAGGCTTTTAAAAACTCCCAGCCTGGTTCATTACTCAAAACCGCAATCATGGGTAAGACTGCCGACCTGACTGCTGTCCAGAAGGCCATCATTGACACCCTCAAGCAAGAGGGTAAGACACAGAAAGAAATTTCTGAACGAATAGGCTGTTCCCAGAGTGCTGTATCAAGGCACCTCAGTAGGAAGTCTGTGGGAAGGAAAAAGTGTGGCAGAAAACGCTGCACAACGAGAAGAGGTGACCGGACCCTGAAGAAGATTGTGGAGAAGGACCGATTCCAGACCTTGGAGGACCTGCGGAAGCAGTGGACTGAGTCTGGAGTAGAAACATCCAGAGCCACCGTGAACAGGCGTGTGCAGGAAATGGGCTACAGGTGCCGCATTCCCCAGGTCAAGCCACTTTTGAACCAGAAACAGCGGCAGAAGCGCCTGACCTGGGCTACAGAGAAGCAGCACTGGACTGTTGCTCAGTGGTCCAAAGTACATTCGGAAATCAAGGTGCCAGA